>JARDYH010000006.1:105020714-106312142 GCA_029215795.1 Anniella stebbinsi
GGGTGGAGGAGGGAGGCGGTGCCAACCTGGCGCTGTAAAGGTAGCCCCCCAGTTCTAGCCATTTTCATTTCCACCAGGAGCAAGCTGCTTCAATAAGGAACGGTATGTTCTTGCTAGGGAAATTCATTTCCCCCCGAGCAAAAGGGAAGATTGCAGTTAAACTCAGATGGAAGAGGGAAGTCTGAAAGTGATGGGAGATGAGGGTGCTGCGTCACTGTGAGCCCTGGCTCCACAACATCACTAGTGTAGGAAGAATTAACCACGCAGGCCACATGCTGTCTCTCCCCTGTAAAAATTGCGTCTTGCCTGCATCCCTTGCCCTGTTCAGCTGGTAAAAGCTCACACAATGACAGAGTGAAGGTGGGTTAGCTTCAGCCCAGCCTACGTATGTTCTTTAGAATTCCTGGAGGGAGCTTCAGTGCATTTTCCATTGCACAGAGGGCAGTATCCAATGGCGACATTCCCCCAAACTAGTGTGAGTAGAGCTCTGCTGAATCTTTCCGTCGCACAAGCAATTGCCCATTTTGCTTGCGCAGCCAGTTGTGCAAGTGGTTGCGTAGCTGGTTGCGCAATGGGGATGCACAAGAATTATGCCACAACGCTTGTACAGCCATGCTTGTGCAAACATAACCGTACTTGGATTCTCTTGCGCATAGTTCAAAAGCTAGCTTTTGCTAGGGCAACCTCATTTGCGCTAATGGAAGAACACAGTTGGATACTGCCCAGAGAGTCTGTGGAGGCTCCCTGTAGATGATCTAACATACATGAATAGGTTGGGGGCAGAGTCTGCCACCGTTACTCCATGCACAATCTTTGTAAGCAATTTGAGTGCCTCAAAGGGCTACTATTGACACGAGGCAAACATGGACTAGATGCCCTCTGTGTTTGTTTTGAAACTTTGAATGCATCCTCAGATGCACCATCTGTTGAGTTCTCTCTCTCCCTCCTAGCTCCTGGTCTTCATGGAACAATCATCAAGGGGGAAATGACAGCAGGACATAATTCCTTGCATCGTGGAAGCCTCTGATAGGGGCCATATGTACAAACATGCCTGCATGGAGGAGGGTGTCAGCCAGACCTGTTATGATATGGCCTTAATCTTCAGCTGCTGCTTAGCAGAGATAGAAAGTCAACAGACCAAAGTCGAATCCAAGACCTTCCTTGCCAGAAGGATCCCTGCTTAATCTGCTGGAATGTTCAGCTCTTTGCCCAAGGAAGCAGCTATAAAATTCCACCCCACTGATAACTGCAGGATTGCTGGAGGATGCACAAGGAGATCCAGGCAGTATGTCTAGATAATTAGCTCCTGTCTTGCTATTCTTGCATGCTTTAGATAGGCTTTAGAAGCAAAGGCAGGCTGCTTCTGGCTATGGATAGGTTTTTAAGCACAGGGCAACGCACATCCACTCTGTAGAACATGGGGACATATATAAAACAATCCTCATCTGTAAACATTCTAGTACTGAACAGAGTACATATTATTGCAAAATGGATTTAAAACTCACGTGAGTTTAAGACTGTTATGCAAAGCAGTTGTCTCCTTAGATCTGGTGTTCCCTGCTAGGGAAAATGTATTTATTTATTTACTTGTTACCTTTATATCCTGCCTTTTCTCCAAGGAGCCCAAGGCAGTGTCTCCTCTCCATTTTAACCTTACAACCATCCAGTGAGGTAGGTGAGGTTGAGAGTCAGTGACTGGCCCAAAGTGACCCAGTGAGCTTCGTGGATGAGTAGGGATTTGAACCTAGATTTCCCCAGCTCTGCACTCTAACCACTACACCACACTTGAAATGGGCCTTTAAAGCTACCGTCTGTTTTTAAAAAAGCTGTCTTGGAATGTTGCACTCACCAGTCCTAAAAAGAGACTTTTGACTAGGGCTGTGACCGGATCCGGATCCTGAATCCCAAATCCGGGTCAGATTGGGGTGAACCGGACCTCCAGATCCCGGATATGAATCGGATCGGATTTGGCCCGGATCAGCCCACAGCACATAACTTGGGGCAACGAAGAAATGCAGCAGCCTAATGAGAACTAGGCCGTGAGGCCTGGATCTCAGCAGACACATTGAGATGGCGTCAGGGGACAGAAGCAGCAGTGGAAGCAGCGGTGGTGGTGATGAGGAGACAGCAGGCAAATGGAGAGAGTGGGGAGAAGGAGAACTTTCTGGGGAGAGTGGGAGGGAGTGCTGTGGACAGACCCGGATCGGATCCGGATCCCAGATCCGAGTTGGATCGGATCAGGCCTGGTCAGGATCTGACAGATCTGGATCTGGATCAGATCGGGGGGGTGGGGTCTGTTCACAGCCCTAGTTTTGACCATTGTCTGGGGAGGGGCGTAGAGTGTGTGTGCCAAACAGCACTAACAGCCAAACCAGATCTGTCTGTATTTCTGATTATAAAGAAGGGGTGTTGCCGTTCATTTTAAAGATTGGCAGAACCATCGTACCTTCAGTGGATAAACGTTCTTATCCAAAGCTATGCCGGGCTCATGCCAGCAGGCTGGAAAAGAACAAGAAGCAGAACTTTTGCTTTTCTTTCTTACTTTGTTTATGGACATTATTAAAATGAATTCCCTCCAAGGATGTCCATCGCTGGGGCATCCGGTTCTTTTTGGACTCGGCAGAATTCCATGGCATGTACGACTCGATATGTGTTTGTGAGCTGAGCTGTGGTGCTTTCCTTGAACTCCGGACTTTTTTTGCACATTTCCCCCCTGCAGGTTCTGCAATTTGCACAAATGACTGATAAATGTGTGCAAATTCAGCCATACTTTGTTCAAAGTGCTCAGAAAGTTATGTAAATTGCAAAACCCATGGAAAACAATGTGCAAAATGCCTGTAAAATGCCTGACACACTTTGGACGGACCGAGGCAGTGCAGTGGGATCCGGAACGAAATCCGGGAAGGCTGACCCTAGGAAAACCCGAAGAACTCCACCCCTCAGATTTCTTTGACGTCTCTAATTCCCTCCCATTGGTGTCAATGGGAGGAATTATTCTGGCCTGGCATAGATCTGTTGCAGGTTTGGGCAGATGTCTAGGGACCAGGAGGGCTGTGGATCCTGCAGATCTGCTGCCTATCTCAGCATCCCCTGACACGGCTCCTTTCCACTCCCCTTTGATGTCAGAGTTCTGATGTCAGCAACTGGTGCTTCTCCGACATCTCTGTGGTGGCTGGCAGGGGGATTCCAAGGTTGGATTTCCCCTTCCAAGTATAGACCACCCTTGGAGAGGGAGATGCAATATATCCTATTACCCCTGGGAGAGTGTTCCAGGGACCGTTGGACTGCAGCCTAAATGGAACATGGGTAGATGTGGCGAGATGGGAACAGAAGCTTTCCCACCTTAGCTCTTTGTGCCCTGCTGCTTTAATACTAATTTTCTGCAATTCTGTACAATAATAATTGAAACTTCAAAGTGAATAAGGAAAAGCTACCATTTGTTGTGAGAAGAAAAGGCTGTCCTTAATATTTTCTGTTCCATTATCTGTTATAGTAACAGAACTTAATGAAAACGGCTTGAAAAATAAACAAGTGCATCTCCCTTCTCAGCCTCACTGATTAAAATTACCATCCATTTGTTAATCATTAAAAGATTTAGTTGATTATTCTACCGATAAAACCACGAGAACGAAGAGGCCCTTAGAGACACATCCAGAAAACAAAAGCAGCGGCAAGTCTCTGGACCCTTTAAAGAGGAACGAGTTTATTACGGGTGCTTAGCAGCTGATGTCCCTCATGACGTGGACAAGTGTCCATGAAAGCTGATGCCATCGTGAATTTATTCATCTTTTAAAGTGCGACAAGATGCTTTGTTGTATTTGCTGCCACAGATTAGCACAAAACCACTTTTTGCAACCCAAACCAAGTTGGTGATGGAGGGCAGCACTTTGCTGCACAGCAAGCCAACTTCTCAGGTTTAAGGGGGAAGATAATTTTTTTAAAAAAATCTTTAAAAACAAAATAAAATTTAGGAAGGGCAGGGAGCCTGGCAGGCTCCAAGAGGGGTGGGCCACAGACACCACATTGGAGAACTCAGCAGTAAGGCTAAAAGCCCGATATTTTGGGGGTGCAGAACCTCTTTCAACCCGAGGGCCTAATTCCATTTCAGAATTGCCTTCTGAGGTGCATTCCAGGGGTACGCAGGCCCAAAGGAAGGGGAACAAAATACTAGCATACGTTGATTAAAGCTCTTAGTGCCTGTCACTACGCTTTAGGAGAGGCATTTCACCCGTTCAGAATGGGGAAAACTACATAAAATCTGGGTAACTATCAAACTATCGGTGGTCTGAGGGAAGGGGTGTGTACATTTAGGTAGTGGGAGCTGGTGGCTCCGATGTCAGTAGGGCAGTGAATCTGCTCCTGGTTTCAATCAGAACCAGTCAGAAATCTAAAGGAACTATCCAAGATGCTGAACTGTACCCCCAAAATGGGTTCAGGTATTGGTATCGTTCATTACTAACAAAAGGCTACATAAAACTACAGAGGAGCTAAGCCAAATGCTATAAATCTTCCCCCACGCACATAAAGAAATTGAAGGTTCTCTCTTCATAAGAAAGGGGGTGGTGGCAACGTCAAAATAAAAGTAAACAACAGGTTTCTCTCACCAAAAGAGTAGTGATTGCTGAGGCGAATAACTGGGCAGGGGTTGAGCATAACCCTAAGGGAGGTTTTAGGTGAAGTATTCCTTCCACATACACTCGCTGTAAGATATTACCTCAAGGAGGAGGTTAATGGCATGTAGGTACTGACATTTTGGAGGTAGAATTCATACTGGGTTGTGTATGAATATCAGCCTAGGCTGATATACCAACTGCATCCTTATCTGGACAGAGACAGCCTAGCTACAGTTATCCATGGTATGATAATCTCTGGTCTGGATCGCTGCAAAGCATTATACATGGGGCTGCCTTTGAAAATGGTCCAGAAACTTCAGCTGGTACAAAACAGAGCAGCACGCCAGTCCTTTTCCAGCTTCAGTGGCTGCCAGTCCAGGTCAGGGCCTGATTAACAGTCCTTGTATTAATATTCAAATCCCTAAACGGCTTGAGGCCAGGTTGTCTGAAGGAACGCCTCCTCCATATGTACCTGTCTGGCCCTAAGATCATCTTTGGGGGTCCTTCTCCATGAGCCCCTGCCAAAGGAAGTGAGACAGGTGGCTACTCGGAAGAGGGTCTTCTCTGCTGTGGCACCCCAGCTGTGGAACGAGCTCCCTAGAGGTTTTGCCAGGCACCCTACATTATACTCTTTTTGACACTAGATGAAGACCTTTTTATTTTCCCAGTATTTTAACGGTTTATCATCTTAGTCTTTTAACTTTGCAGTTTTAAATCTGTATTGTAAATCTGTATAAATCTCTGCATTGCTGCTTGGTTTATCCTTATTGTGCTTTCATATTGTACTTTTATATTAGCTTGTTTTATACAGTGAATTATATTTGATGGCTTTAATTTTTGTGAACCACCCAGAGAGCTTTGGCTATTGGGTGGTATAGAAATGCAATAAATAAATAAATAAATAAAAGTGGAGTGGTGATGATAAAATAATCGCATGAGCGGAAGGGTGATACATCACAGATTCCCCAATAATTATGGTTTTTATGTTCTTTTGTACTGCCAATCAGGCTGGATCTATACCTAATGTCATACCGATACGATCCCATCATAATAACGTTATATCCCTCTTGGGCATTTATATCCCGTAGCACACACAATAACATCTGCTGTGATATTTCGGATATTATGGAATAAAAAGTGGGAAATAACACCACAAAAGCTGCATATAGAGAGTGTAATGTGCCCCAACTGTTATCAGTGCACCCCAATACCAGTAAAAAGTACTAGCGTTGATCTAGCCTATAATTCCACCAAGATGTCCTGGAGAGAGTTCTAATACTATGTGAGAGGAATTAAAACTTCCCGCTGTCCACAAATTGACTATCTTGTAAAGCAAGGAAAGGAGATAAAATGTCCCAAACTGCTTGGTCTAATAGGATATGTGTGGCATACGCAATGTGATGCACACTTATACTGGGTTCTTAATGGCTCTAAATGGAAAAGGAAAGGGCTAAACTAATCTGCCTCAATTCTTATTGAAATGTTACATTGTAATTCCCTCTAACTCCAGCTCATCAAGTTTAGATAACCTTAATTTCTAACGACGTAGCTCAGCATGGACTGTAAATAATAGAATTCCTAATGATTAAAGTGTTGATGCTGGCATCTTCCATAGCTTCAAAGCACCAAGCCAAACTCACTGAATGCTGGAAAAGCTAATGATCTTGAAGGCTATGCCATAGTTATTGTGGGCATCGAATCCAGCATCTCACATGGAGAGGGGATTTAATAGCCTGGCTTTGAGCTCAAAGTATTGGAATGAGATGATGCCTCTCAAGGTGCCTTTAGACACATAATCCATCAATGAATCAATTCACATTTGTTATATGACCAAAAGTTGCAACACTATCAAGGAAAAAAAATGTGTATACAGATATAACATACTGCATCACATCAAAACATTGTGAATTATATGTAAAGATCCAACACATATGACTTGGCAAAGAAAAGGACAACATTACTCTAAAAAGAAATGCACTAAACTAATGAACTCACAGTTGATTTATATCACTAATTTAATCTACTCTTGAAATACCTCACTTTTCTGCTGCCATTTCAACAAGCACCTGGTGACTTGGGGCCAATCTACACCTACAGCCCTTTCATAATGGAAGAGGCATGCTCCCGCATGTTCCCCACTTCCATGACCGCCCCTTACACACGACTGATCTATCCCGCAATTTCAGGAGTGCCGCTGCAGGAACACAGGTGGTTCTGCATGTGTATCAGTAGAAGTGGGCAGGGCTAGGCAGATGGCTACAGGGCACAGAAATTTTTGTAATGAGTCTTTAGGGATGCGCACGAGCGCAGGAACACATGGAGGGAAAGGGACTCCGTCAAATATTCACTCCTGTGCAGAGATATGTTTGTATAAACAACAACAACACACTTGGCGGTAACGCCAGTACCCATGCACACGCCCCTCAGAGCTGATTGACTGTTCACTGAGCCCAGAACTTCCGGTGAACAGCAACGACCTCACAAAGGGGGGCACACCGCAAACGTTCTTCGCAGTGGAACTGAGAGAGCCAGGAAAAAAGGCGTCAAAAGCAGTCAGCGATATTCCCGAATAAATGAGAGGTGGAGCTGAGATCGCCACAGACGAAGGTGAATGTCACGTGCCCCGTTAGTGATGACTGTGATACAATCCTGCAATAAACTGCTGGTGTACATTCTCCCATGGATGGAGGTGAGTCCATCCGTCCCTTGTCCAAAGCAATACTAAACGTCTGAGATTTATACTGCAGGCTGGAGTAAAAAAAGGCAAAACCAGCTACTGGCTATGACTATATGTATCCTTGCAATGAAAAGGCCTCAAGATTTTCATGCTGGGAATGGAATTTAATAAGGAATGGATGGGCTTCTATTTTTAATAAGGCTCAAGTTTATTTTTTTTAAAAAAATTAAAGAGAGTTCTGTGCTTGTCATGGTAGTTACTATTTCATTAGCATAAAGAACTTTGAGAATTTCAGTACAAATGGATGAAGAATCTATCCCTGAGGGACAACTGCCGCTCAGCGATTTTAATCATACCCGCAGTATTGCATTTCTCTTACTGCAGTGTTTGGGGAGAGACTAGGGAAGAGGTTTCAGCTGGTAAAGTTGTTTCTACATTGGATGGCATAGCACAAGAGCACCGGATATGTGCCAAAGGGACCCCTTTCTATCAGCTCATTTCATGGCCTATACTTAGGGCTGGGCTGCTGGCAGCACTACCAGTGTGGTGTAGTGATTAGAAAGCTGGATTGGGACTCGGGAGATCCAGGTTCTATCCCTGCTCAGCCATGAAGCTCTCTGGATGACTTTGGGCCAGTTGCTGACTCTCAGCAGCCTAACTTACCTCACAGGGTTGCTGTGAGGAGGAAAATGGAGAGACGGAAGACCAAGTAAACTCCCTTGGGGTTCCTTGCAAGGGGAAAAAGGCATGATATAATAATAATAATAATAATAATAATAATAATAATAATAATAAATAATACATCCGCACCAACATCCAGAAAGCAGTCATAATTAAAATACATTCAATCGTCAGGAAATTTTTGAATCAACAAAAGACAGCATTACTTGGCAAAGCCTGCCATGTCTGTTTAGAAAAACTGCCATGAGTGAGAAAGAGATAATTAATAATAATAATGATAATAATAACAATACCAAGCACAAGTGAGCTGCCCTTGAAGCCAGTAAAGGCTGCTCCAGGTTTCAGTCAGAACTCCAAAGAAGCTCCTTTAGAGTTCTGACAGAAACTCGGAGTAGGTTCACCACCCCACTGACATCGGAGCCATGAGCTTCCATTGCTTGTAGCTCCAGCCTTCCTCCTCCATTTCACCTTCCCATGTCTCTTTGCCTGGGGTGTCTTTTATGGGCACGATTTCCCTGCCACCTTGTAGGCACGGGAATATCCTCACTCCTGCTGATGGGCCTTGATAAAGACTCTGTCTCCATCCATAACTGATTATTGCTTGCTCAGGTGGCAAATACTTAGATTCCAGGAAAACTCCCAGAGTTCCAAGCTTCCCCCCCCCCCGCTTTTTTTTGTAATCATCACATCCGTTCCAGCGGGGATAGGCGATGTAGCACTGGAGTGCACATCTCAGAAATAAAACAATGGCTTTGATCCAGACTTGGTTTCAATGGATCTACTCTAAGTATGACTAAGTCTGGATTCACCTCACTGCCTATTTATCTGAGGTTGGTGGCACATAGCACCCACCCCCTCTGCAGAAGGATTCCTGCTCTAAGTAAGATTTAGATTATTGCTGAAGCAACACCCAAGGTTCATATTCTCTAGTATTTCACAGCTGAAAATGGAGACATGCTGGTATCATCTCACCATATCCTCATGCCAAGGGTTACTTCTGAGCTCAACCATTATATGTACTTGAAGGTGTACTACCGATATCCTCGGAGCAACACAGAAAAGCAGTCTTTTGATTCCATAGCAGCCAGCAATCCACACCACAGAAAGGAGAAACTGAGAGCTGGTCTACACCTAAGGGTGGAGTGGGAGGGAGTGGGAGGATCGTGGACTTACTTGCGCCTGTGATCCTGCCCCAGCATCTATACAGCCACGCGATGTCCTGGAAGGGAAGAGGGATGTTGCTGGCGCCATTTTTTTTAAAGAGGGGCTGTCATGCAGCAAAAAAGAAAGTTAAACCCCCTGTCAAACTCCGTGCTCAAATCCCCGTCATTTCAGCGATGGTGAAATTGCTGCCTCCCCCCTCCCCCATGGGCATGGAACCATCCCGTGCAGCTCCATGCCCGTTTGAGGACCCAAGAGCCCGCACCACACCAGCTGTGGTCCTCGGGGTTGTCTCGGGACCACAGAAAACCCGGGACATCCCTGATTTCAGTTATCCTGGGGAATGTCTCTGATCGTCCCCGGTTGACCCTGGGATCCCCTGTGCATAATTTGGATGCACAGGGGTGACCTAGAGATGACTCCGAGATAACTGCATGGTGTAGACATGGCCAAGGGCTAATTAATGTTAAGACAATGCTCGCAAAGCAGAGTGTCTGCATGGAATAACAGCATCATCAACATCCTTGGACATGGAGCAACACGAAAAAGCAACTTTTTGAATCCATTTTTCTACATTCTGTTGCATAGGAAAGGCATGCATGTTAATATAAATATCAGGGTTGCAAAGCAAACACCTCTTGGGGTGGATTTTTTTTCCCTTTTAAAAGAGCCAAACCTCAAAGAGAGTGTTTAAAAACAAAGGAACGAACAGCTCAAATGACCGCAAAAAGAGGGGTTTTATTTTTTAAAAAAGAAAGAAAATGCCCAGGCAACCACAGATTTGAAAAACTAGCCCAACCAACAATAAAAGATGGAAGTAACAGCCGCACATTTTAATAAGCCAAAAAGGACACTGATTAAAAAATAGCTTTAAAATAGGGAAGTTTCTTGTTCCAGCTGCTGTGTACTGGCTTAGATTTGATGAGATGGCTAGTGTCCAGCTGAAGACTGTTGTACTGGCAGGCTTTTCTTACACAGAGATACACTAATCACACACACACACACTTAGTGGCTCAATTCGGACAACACGCTGAGCAACGGTTGTTGAATTACCTACTGACGGTGGGTGAAAAAGGTGGTGATCCACAGACAACATGCTGCAGCAGGCGCTGCAAGGAATCGGCAACCACACCGGTTGCAAATAGCATACTCAGCTCTGACTGACAGCTCGGCCGCCATTTTCCCCGCTTACCAAACTCCGTTAGTCCTCCAGTAGGTATCCCAACACACACTGCGGCCGAAATCCATGGGCGCCGCCATTGAAGCTGATGCAGAACACGCCTCCCAAACCCCATTGGCTGCCTCAGTAAGTGGGCGAAACTCAGCAGCCTCAGGCAAAGAGGCAGCCAGGAGGAACGGCAGCACCAATACTACAGTTGCACCCCACGCCCAGCGCTGCAATTCCAACGTTGGCACCCACGCCCCAGCCCCTACCCCCCACCTCCCTCCTAAAGCATCTTCCGCACACACAGGAAAAAAGGCGAGAGTGGGGTGGCGTAGAAAACTTTATTCAGCAGGGAGACCAGACATGGGCAATAAGGCACATGGGCAACACTATGCCAGGGCAGAACCTACGGAGAGGACAGTTGCCCCTGGGAAGGGAGGAGGCGTCTGGAAGGCACAGCAGTGAGGAGGGGACAGCCAAAGCCACACCCCAAGGGAGCCAAGCACGGAATGTGCCAAAGGGACATGGTGGAGAGGGGTGGCATGCCAGGGAGAGATGCCAGTCCACAGATGAAACTCCACAGCCAACGCTCACAGGGGGTGGGGGTAGCACAGCCAGATCCAGGCACTGATGCTCAGACGCACCTGGGACGCCTCCACACAGGCGCGACGCTCCCCAACGGGATTCTCGGGGCCCGGCAAAGGCTCGCTGTCCAGCCGTGTTGGGCGGATGAGGGGGGCTCTCTGGTCACCACTTCCCCTGCCCTCGTCCTTCTGGGTGATGCGAAGGTGGAGGTGGCGGTGCAGTGGGGGTCTACTTTGGATGAGGTGTTGTTCTCCCTCTTGGTGTGTGTAGGGGCTGCCCCTTGCTCCAGGGTGCCTGGGGTTGTTGCTTATTCTGTCTCCCCCTGCCCCCTTTGCCGTAGTGCCCTTCTGGTGTGCTTCCCTGTCCGTTTGGGTAGCTGACTGGGCACCCTGTGTGAGTGCTTGCAGGAGCTGGCCCCTTGTTGAGCTCCGTGCAGGCTGCCTGGTGGGGGAGGCGAGCATCCCGGTTGCTATGGTGGCAATGCCGAGGATCTGTTGTGAGAGTGCTTGAGCAACTGCCTGCTTTCTGCTTCTCTAGCCGCTTGACTCTCTGATCTTCCTTGCTCAACAACTCACCATTGTTCTTTCAACAACGCACCGCTCCAGACGACATGTTTGTCAATTGACAATTCCCTCAACAACTCGCCACTGAGTTGTTTCTCTCAGTTGTTGAATTTGGCTACTTTGCCTACTGTGGGTTGTTACTGCATTGTGTGGCTACATCCAGATGACACGTTTAATAACTCAACGGGTTGTTGCTTCAACAACCCAGAGTTGCTCAGCGTGTTGTCCGAATTGAGCCAATCACTCTCTCACACAGGGGCCAGATTAAGACATGCTGAGGCCCTAAAATACGTCAAGATTTAGAGACCCCATACCATAAAAATAAAGAGAAAAAAGTGTATTTCGTTCTAAAAGAAAGGGTAATGAAAGGGTACCACCCAGTGTTAGGGGGTGCTTGTTGTTAAACAGCATTAGATAGCCTTCTCGGAGAATGTGTATAAAATAGGCTGACCATATGAAAAGGAGGACAGGACTCATGTAACTTTAACAGTTGTAGAGAAAAGGGAATTTCAGCCAGTGTCATTTGTATGCAATTAGTTCCTGGTGAAATTCCCTCTTCATCACAACAGTTAAAGTTGCAGGCACTATACTAGAGTGACCAGATACAAAAGAAGGCAGGGCCCCTGCAAATTTAACTGTTGTGATGAAGAGGGAATTTCACCAGGAACTAACTGCATACAAATGACACTGACTGAAATTCCCTTTTCTCTACAACTGTTAAAGTTACATGAGCCCTGTCCTCCTTTTCATATGGTCAGCCTAATAGTATAAAAGCACTAGTGAAATAAGTTGCTTTGGAATTCTTTTGAACAGGCTCTAGTGTGCACTTATTGCCTGCATGACTAAATGCTGTTGAGGTAAGGGGTTCCAGGGACCCCGACGGTTATGACATTTCCAAAGGTTGTGTCGGGGTCGTGACATTTCCAAGAGGGTAACATTTCCAAGCGGTTTTCTTTTACTTCACTGTGCTGCCACGCTTTCTCTGTGTAAGGCAACTCTTTGTAAGGCAATGCAAGCCACAGCAGACTTTTCAACATATTTAAGCCAAAGCAATTTCAATTACAATATATCTTAGTTATCTCGAACATATTAGAGGCCCCTCCTAATACGAGGCCCTAGACCATGGCTTACTTGGCTCATTTCTAAATCTGGTACTGTTTCTCATACTGTCTCTCTCTCTCTGTCTCTCTGCTGGGCTGGTGCGATGGTCATCAAATGAAATAAATTGCAGTTTGCAAAGTTGGCTGGAGGCTTATCTCTCCTCTGCTGTGGTGCTGCAACAACTTTGCTCTCGTTGTCAAGGTTTGAGGGAGTGGAGAGAGTAGCTTTCTACTCTCTCATTGTGAAGGCTTGAGAGTGAATAGTTGGGGAGGAAAGGCACATGGTGGTCTTCCTGCCCACTTCTTCTATTAAGCCTTGGCAGTCCCCTGATTGCTTACAGGGGGCTGAGCTTGCTCATATATGGCATCCAGACAGGTTGGTATTCCTAAACGCCCTGCCTAAGAAGGAGGAGAAAGAGAAGCAGCAAGGAACAAGTATGTGCAGAGCTTTGCTCCTTTGTGCATGGGCAATGAGCAAGCATGTGGATGTGCAGTTCAGTGTGAGCGTGGTATATTATTATTATTATTATTATTATTATTATTATTATTATTATTACTACACTTATATACTGCCCCATAGCCGAAGCTCTCTGGGTGGTTTACAAAAATTAAAAAGATTGAACATTAAAAAGACAACATACAAAATTTAAAACCATAAAACAACTGTAATTAAAACACTTTAACACATTTTAACTGTTAAGCCTGGCCACAATGTCAATCAAAACCTCAACTTGAGCTATTAAAATGACCTGGCGCTGAAAAGATAACAGTGTTGGCGCCAGGCGGGCCTCATCGGGGAGATCATTCCATAATTGAGGGGCCACCACAGAGAAGGCCCTCTCCCTTGTTGCCGTCCTCCGAGCTTCCCTCGGAGTAGGCACCCGGAGGAGGACCTTTGATGTTGAGCATAGTGTACGGGTAGGTTTATGTCGGGAAAGACGTTCCATCAGGTATTTTGGTCCCAAACCGTGTAAGGCTTTATAGGTTAAAACCAGCACCTTGAATCGGGCTTGGAAACCTACAGGCAGCCAATGCAAGTGAGCCAGAATCGGTCTTATATGTTCGAACCTTCTGGTCCCTGTTACCAATCTGGCTGCTGCATTCTGCACAAGCTGCAGCTTCCGAACCGTCTTCAAAGGCAGCCCCACATAGAGTGCATTGCAGTAACTTCACTTGGAGGTTACCAGAGCATAGACAACTGAAGCCAGGTTATCCCTGTCCAGATAGGGACATAGCTGGGCCATCAGCCGAAGTTGGTAGAAGGCACTCCTTGCCACTGAGGCTACCTGAGCCTCAAGTGACAGAGATGGTTCTAGGAGAACCCCCAAGCTATGAACCTGCTCCTTCAGGGGGAGTGCAACCCCATCCAGCACAGGTTGAATACCCTTCATCCGGTCAGAGGAACCCCCTACTAACAGCATCTCAGTCTTGTCTGGATTAAATTTCAGTTTATTAGCTCTCATCCAGTCCATTGTCGCAGCCAAGCACTGGTTCAACACATCCACAGCCTCACCTGATGAAGATGAAAAGGAGAAGTAGAGTTGTGTGTCATCAGCATACTGATGACAACGCACTCCAAAACTCCGGATGACTGCACCCAACGGTTTCATGTACATGTTGAACAGCATGGGGGACAAAACTGACCCCTGCGGAACTCCATACTGGAGAATCCACGGGGCCGAGCAATGTCTCCCCAGCACCACCTTCTGGAGCCGACCTGTCAAGTAGGAGCAGAACCACTGCAATGCAGTGCCTCCCACTCCCAACTCAGCCAGTCGTGCCAGAAGGATACCATGGTCGATGGTATCGAAAGCCGCTGAGAGATCAAGGAGAATCAACAGAGTCACACTCCCCGTCGTTCTCCCGGCATAGGTCATCATACAGGGCGACCAAGGCTGTTTCTGTGCCAAGACCAGGCCTGAAACCTGACTGAAATGGATCCAGATAATCAGTCTCATCCAAGAGTGTCTGGAGCTGGCCAGCCACCACCTGCTCAAGGACCTTGTCCAGGAATGGAACGTTTGCCACATGCCTAAAGTTATTAAGATTTTCTGGGTCCAGGGAAGCTTTCTTCAGGAGTGGTCTCACTACTGCCTCTTTCAGGAGGTCTGGGACCACTCCCTCTCGTAGAGAGGCATTAATCACTTCCCTGGCCCAGCCGGCTATTCCATCCCTGCTAGCTTTTATAAACCAAGAGGGGCAAGGATCCAATACAGAGGTGGCTGCACGAACCTGTCCAAGCACCTTGTCCATGTCATTGAGCTGTACCAACTGAAATTCATCCAAGAAAACAGGACAAACCTGTGCTCTGGATACCTCACTAGATTCACCTGCTGTAACACTGGAGTCTAAGTCCTGGTGGATGCCAAAGATTCTATCCTGGAAGTGCCTAGCAAATATATTACAGCAGGCCTCAGATGGTTCTATCATGTCCTTGGGGCCTGCATGTAGAAGCCCCTGGACAACTCTGAAGAGCTCTGCTGGGCGGCAGATTGATGATTTAATAATGGCAGCAAAGTATTGTTTTTTTGCTGCCCTCACTGCCCCTGAATACAGTTTACCATAGGCACTTACCAGTGTTTCATTACCAGTGGAGTTCGTCTCCATCTGCCCTCAAGCCGTCTCCTATTTTGTTTCATCACTCTCAGCTCCAGGGTATATCACTGAGCCGTACGAGCTCTACACAGGAGAGGGCGCTCAGGAGCAATCGTTTCAACGTGTGTGCAGTGGCGTGGATGCTGCCACTACTAAAAACATTTTACTTGTGTCTGTGCCGGAGTCTGCTGGCTGGCAGTTTGTGGGAAAGGGACAAAGGTGAGCTCCACCCCACCTGTCCTAATGGACCAACCAAGACAGAATCTTAAGTACTAGGAAAAACTTTTTTTAAAAAACAACAACAACAACAACAATTGAATATTTAAGTAAAGAAACTCCAAAGTTTCTTTGAAAGCAGACCCAAAAGTTTAAAAGGTGTTAGCCTTGAATTTGGAAGATCCATGTTCAAATTCCAAGTTGTGGCCTGGTTTCCATGTTCATTTCCCAGCTCAACAGAGTTTTTTTTTTAAAAAAATATTTACTCTGCCATGTGGATTGTGTCAAAGTCCTGGCAACCTGAGGGCCAAAGACAACAACTCCCTGCTCCAGGAGAGGTACTTTATACTTTTGTAGCATTCTTGGCTAGCATGCAGCATAAAAAGATGTGTGAAAAATTGAAGCACAATTTGCTCTTATATTTTTTAAAACACTGCCTGAGGGAAACAAGCAAAGCATCATGCCTAAGACAGGGAACAGCTTAAGAGTGAGAAATGATTTGAATAACACTGCTCCTGGATGAACTGCCATTGCATAAAAGGAGAGGGCGAGGGAACCTCCTATGGCCCTTATGCATCATGCAACAGGGAAGCCTTGCGCAAAATATCTGGAATGCAACTCCTGCTAAACCAGTGTTCTCTGTTCATTGGATGGACTTACAGCTTGGCTACACTCTGTGCTGCTGATGTTGCAAGCAACTTAGCTCCATCTGTATTGAATCTCAGAGGATTCCCTACTAACCAAGGAGCCAAGAGTTGATCAGATTTGAGGGGAATTCTGCCAGCTTTTGCCCCTAATATCACTACAGCTTTTAAGTTTGGTAACCAGTCAAAATCCAGGGCTCCAATCCCCACACTTCAGGGGAGAGGCCCACCACATAGACAATCTCTCAGTCCAGGAAGAAGATTGGACTCTGGAAGTAACTTTTGAGGTCTTAACTTCCTTATGCCTTTCTTCTCCAGAAAAGCCCATGGGCCACTCCCATGCATCTGGAGGAGGTTGAACTACCATCTTTAGACTTGTGGACTCCAGCTCTGAAGCCACCACTATACTGCAGTCAATTCAAGGAGCACAGAGCTAAAAACCTAAAGGTAGCCAAATCCCTACTTAAGGCTCATTTACAGTCTGCTAGGTGTTGGAGCAACTACAAGTTAAAGTTTTCTGGCTTCCCGGCACTACTGCCACTCAGAGCTCTCCATGGTGCTAACTATGTCTTTGTTTTGCCTATCCTAGACTTCACACTTCTGGAATGTTCTCTTTGCCAGTCCCCTAGCAGGGATTCAATTGAGCTAGTCACATTCTTCAGTAAAGTTCTCTGCCCTAAACAAAATATAATCTGTAGGAAGCAATGAAGGCAAACAAATAAAAATGAAATCACCAGATTTTTTTTGGCTTAAAGCTTCTAGTCTATTGAAATGATACTGGCTGATTTTCTGTTCCGGCTAGGTGATTAGGAAGACAAGCTGATAACCTGTTTCTGGGGGTGAGGTTCCCCCCCCCCCCCCAACAGGGCAGGCTCTGCCCATACAGAAAGGTGAAATGCCATGAAAAGGCGGGGGGAATAGATGAAGACAGTAATTGGTGTCTGAAGGTGCATGAAGACTTTATAAAACATTGGTCCTAGTCAGGGTGGTGGCTTGCTTCAGGCAGCAAAATATCTTGAGCTGGCACTGCTCTTAAGCTGAACTTTTGCTTTTCATGACTGCATCTACCATTGTGTCACTGTTCTTAGCATTCAGTTTTCTCAGCTGCATCAGAAGCTGTGAAATGGAAAGGCATTCACAGTTCCAAACCTTTACTCATCTCTTGGTTTGCGTTTTTTGGCAATGCAGACCTAGATGTCAGTAGGGCTGTTCCAAGTCACTCTGAAATAGTTAAACTTCTTTCCTCCTGTCTTTAACCTGTCCATTTATAACTATATGTTGCTGGGAATAAAATGTCTCCTTTTTTGGGTTCCTGCTATGTGGGAAAACATATATATATATATATATATATATATATATATATATATAATATAATCAGCAAAGAGCCAGATATCTACTTTCGTCCTTTAGATGTTTCTTAAAGATCACCGAAGTTTTCCCTTAATAGCAGTACAACATTAATTCCCCACTCATCTTCAGAGGATTGGAAAGAGCTTGCCAATAAAGCAGGATTTAGCTTTCCCGTAGGCAAAGTTTAACCTTTTCCCCATTGCATTACCAGCTACACTTGTACATTGGGGTGTCCTTTGCAATCCAGAAACTCAATTGAGCTGACACATGGATTAGACAGCCAAAGAACCCAGTGCGGGTTGTGTTTGCTGAATGATATATTATCTTCAAGACAATCCAATCAGATAGGATTCTTTTGCTTTTCCCCACCCCTGACTTTATGTCATCAGTATATCCAGACCATATCCATAATGTTCACATATCACCTCCACCATGCATAGTAATTTTAGGGTAAACCAAGATCTACACAGGTAAGGATATCCAGGAGTAAGCTCCCCCTGTTTCATGCAAGAAATGGACTGAGTTGGTGGAGCATACTCAAGTACAATAATGTGTGTGTAGTCTTTAGTTCATGTCTTTGGCAGCGATCTGGAATAGGTATTGGGGAGGATTTTGTTTGGTTTGCATTTTTAAGCAAACTGACCTAATTCACACTTCCCAAATATTGTTGGGGAATATTGCAGGAATTGGGCAGTGTTGCAGTTAGCTAGTTAAAGCATGGGAATTTGGGGGCATAGCTAGCCTGAGGATCTCTATGGCCTACTCCTAGCCTTCCTCCCCCCACAGCCTCATCCATTGCTGGGAGCACATGGCTTGCTCCTTCTTGCTCCTGTTTAATGGAACATAAATGGACTTGGAACCCTATGCTGCGCCTGCATTTTTATGTGGAAGAATACTTGTGATAAAGCTATTTTCTTTCTTCAATAATGAAAGGTATGGTGCCCTTTTTTCTTTTTGCCTTGTGTGTGCATATGGAATTAGGGAAAGATGCCTGTGCAAATAAATCTGATTTTGTTGTAGTTCAAAAATCATAGAAAACTGTATCAATGATCCTTAGGGAGAATTGTTTAAGATTGTTATATCGATGCTATATTACTCTGGTGCATCTCACAAGAATGGTAATACAGGATGTTGGAGAAATTGTAATCAGCAAGGTTTATATATTCATATGTGGTGGTCATGTCCTGATCTACAGTTTTGGAAGATGATATTTTCAGAAATGGCAAGCCTTGCACATCAAACTATATTTGTCACACCAACACTGGCCCTATTAGTAATATAGGAAGAACAAAATGCAAAAATGATTTCTAAGGAATTAATCGTGGTCATGCTGATGGCAGCTCATGGTCATAGCTAAATGTTGGAAAACTATAGAACTTTTAACACTGATGTCTCGGTACATGGAGCTGTGGCAAAAAGGCATGGCAGAAAAATTAATGTATCAACTTAAATTAGTTAAAGGCAAAGTTCAAATATCAGATTTTTTTATACGATATGGCATTTTATTTCATATACAAATCAGGGACATGTGCAACAACATCTATCAAAGCCTTTCCACAGATTATGGAAAAGAGACCTTAAGCCTATCTACACTGTACCGTGGAACATTTTAAATAGTATTTTAAAACGTTCCAAATAGGTGCGTTCTAAAACATCTTCGGGCACATTAAGGAGTACTCATGTTACAGGAGAAAAATTCTTCAGTCTTCAAAGTGGTGTGTGCGGTCTCACACTCTTCTGTCCGTCTCTTTCTGTTTCATTTTTACAATGAGTTTAGGGCAAAGCATTGTGGGTGCTGTAGTTCACTCGCCCACTTCCTCCTTAGCCCCTCTTTCTTCCCCACCAATCAACTGCTAAGCATTTGGACGCCGGTAAACAAAGCACTGTCCCCACGAATTACAAACAGTAAGGAAGGACACATTATTTTACTTAAATTGATTTATTAAAAGTAAAAAAACGTTGTATGTAGCTGAAGTGAGTTTTAAAAAACCTCGAGTATACAGCGTTCAAGGGAGTGCGTCATGTGGCCCAAAGAGTTTTCGTAACCCTTATGAAACGTTACAAAGCTAGAGTGTAGATCAGCTCTAAATATTATTTGCTGTTATGAAGACTCATTAAAAACAACAGCAACAACAAAACCCAAACAGCCAATGCATTCTACACATATTTTTGCCTGTAAAGGGTGGGGAGGAATATGTTAAATGTACTACTTTCTGTCAGCAACTAAATTTAAACTTTATGTATTTTTCTTTTCTTTTTCTTTGTATATTCGGTTTTGTATTTGGAAAACGAATAGCATCCTTAAAAATAATAAGCATAGAACAATGCAGAAATTGGATTGAACAGACTTATTACTGAATGCATGCAAAACTGGAATGGACCCGATACAAACTGATATGTCCATCCCTAATCTGGACTAAATCAGGAGCCAGGAACACAGAATGAGAACCCAAGAGCAAGCAAAATTGAAGAAAAAAGCAGAAATCTGGCCTGGAGAGGAAGACAGAAGTTAGGTCCAAACAGCAAAGTCAGAATCCTAAGGTACGGCTCCCATATATTGAACCAACCTTTTCTCCTGGGCATGTCAAATTGCTTTAAACATAGTCCTTTCAGAATTTGGGGGTAATTTTTTTTTTTCAGAATAGAACTGTGGGAGGACACATTCCAAATTTATTGGAAGGCAATGAATGTGTATTTTATACTTCCGGGTTCCACCTTAGGGAATCTCTGTGTGTGTGGAGGGAAAAGTTAGTTTGGTAGAAGCTTTTCATGTTCTGGTTTTTTTTTCCTGACTGGGGAATCCAGTCATATTAAACAATGACTTCAAAAATGAAAGTTTCTGAATAATTCATTCAACAAGGCAAGAAGGGAACTGTGCGGGGGAAACATACAAACATCCAGTACCAATCAAGTTCAGGCTTGGGATTCTCTGAAATTAAAAGGTTGCCACTTTGCAAGTGTCACCAGAGCCTGGATAATTTTTAAAAAAAAATGGAGAGAAGATGCAATTGGAACCACCCACACATCATTATCCTCTGAAGGATTCAACATCTCCGTCCCTGGGACAAACTAACAAGTACAATTATTTTCATCTGGTTGCACAGAATTTTTAATTGGTCGCCATGGCTGAATACTTGACAGAATAGTGAGCTGACGCCAGCAGCAATCTTTTGGCGTCCATTTGATTGCATGCATACCCTCACAGCGATGGGATCTCTCCGTGCTGCGACCGTGTTGGAAGCACATCAAACAGATGGGCAAAGAGTAAAAACTTCAACTTTGCTGAGAGTTAAAAGCCCGAACCGCCACGATATGCATTCAATTAAGGCGTTTCACTTATCAGCATGCATACTGATCAGACACCTGTAGAGGACTTCCGCAAGCCTGTTATTCAGAAGGCTGCAATACAAGAGCCTCATTGTTTGGATCTTTAATATCTTTCATATAAACATCATTGCCATTCCAAAAAAGCAGTGTGAAAAATGGAGTTCCAGAGGGGAGGGTCTGGGCTGGTTCTTAAGCTTTTGGACCTTTGAGGGTTGTCCAGGGTATGTTAAGGTCCTTCACACATCCATAGGAAAATAAAAGTCATTTATCTTTAAGGGGTGGGGTTTTTTGAGTGGGGTCTCCTTCAACCTTTTCTCTGCAGGCTTTCTCATAGTCAGTGGCTGAAGTCTCAGGTATGACTGGGGACACTTTTCTGCCACTTCTCTCTGAATCCCCTTGCCTGTCTTGGTATGTTGCTGGAGCTGAGACCTGGCCTAGAACATGATATGGCATGCTGCCCCATTGATCTTTGGCAGAAGAGGAAGAAAATCATGGGACAGTTAAGGCACACTCCTCACCTCTTTCTCACCCTCTTTTGGCCTCTGTTATCCCTTTCAAAGGGATCAGCCCAACATGTAGGACAGCTGTGCCCCAACACTGGCAAGTCATCCCTGCAGGCTTATATTCAAGAAAAGATGCTCAGGAAGGTTCAAGACAAGACACGCAGGAGTATTAATTGAGAGAAGTAAGGGTGAGGTCAACAGATGTGCCTGAAGGAGGTGATTGAGAGACGAAGGAGGTGATTTAAGAGAGGGGGGAAAACCTAGACACCAGGGGCAAGTTTATGCCAGCACATGACTCATCTGGCACTTAGAGGAGTCCCTCTGAGCGCTGGCTAAGTCCTTGCCTCCATGAAGAAAGAGTCATGGAGCTCCATGCCTCTTTGCACAAGAAAAATTAAATGGGTGGGGTCCAGATAATTTCATCTGGCCTGCCAGATTGGCCATGGGGGAGGGAATCTGGCCTCTGGAGCAAAAAAGATCCCTCACCCCTGACAAAGAGAGAAGTAGAAGAGAAGGTAAGACCATGGAGACATCTGAAAGTAAGTACAAACGTAAAGAGAATGTGAGACAAGATGGAGCCAGTAAGGAGAATGACAGAAAGGAGTAATATGCTCAGAATGGTGAACAGTAAAAGATTGCTGAGTCAAAGCCCCTAATCTGGCCAGGGTAGGGGAGCCTCATGTCCTGCTTTGCAAGGTGACAATCTTCTACTTTAACTCCCTTTCACCACTTCACCACTTCAACAAAAGAGCCATTGTAGTACAGCCTTCCCGAATCAGGTACACTCCAGATGGTTTGGACTACAGTTCTCAGAATTCCTGACCATTAGCCATACTGGCTTGGGTTGATGGGAGTTGAAGACCAAATAATCTGGAAGGCCCCAGGTCGATATGTGAGGAAAACCCCACGGTGACTGCAGTTCTGTGCTGCGTCAGTTTCAATGGGAGCGAGGTCAGTACAGCTCTTCTGCTTTCTGACATCACTCCAATCTGGGCCAATCTGGGGTGGTCCCTGGTGGAAGGTGACTGGCGACTGGTCACCTTCCACCAGGAAGAGAGCAAGAGTGGTGGCTCCGGTACCCTGATGGCCGCTGGAAACCCTGAGAGCTCCCTCCTCCGTGTCGGGATTACCCGACACCACCGTGGCAGAGGAAAACCATGGGGTTTCTGAGGGAGGCGGTACCAACTCAGTGCCGTGACGACAGCCCCGATAACTGAGTTTGAAAATTGTGAGCTGTTTTCAAGAGCTGAGTTGGAATTTCTCAGAAGATTTCCGTGTGAGAAAAATTCAGAAAATTTTCCATTTCATTCCCTTCCTGAAAAAAAGAGAACCATTTTGTAGAGTATTCTCTGCCATTTTGCTGTGTGTGTGTGTGTGTGTGTGTGTGTGTGTGTGCGTGTGTGTGTAGCATGGCAGCTGCCTCCCCCCCACAATCCACTGGGGCGATGTTGGGTCAGGGACATTGTGGAAGATGCAAACTGGCAAGCAGGTCACCAACACAGTTGAGAGGCCACTGGTGGTGGACAGCCCTGCCCTCAAGAAACTGTTGGAGAATTTATATCCTTCTCCTGGAGAATACTTGTTGAGATGGTGCCCCCAATTTCACTGCTTACAAATAGAGTGCAGAATCGTGGGAGGCCATTTTGACTCAGCTTGGAAGTCCTCCTGTCCTTCTCTCATACATGCCAGGAATTCTACACGGTGGCAGAGACACTGAGCTTCATGAAATATGCCAGGTGTAATAAAAAGTTGGAGGACACAGCTGCTGCTTTGTAATCAACCTCAACATGTTTTGTTCAAAAGTAGTCGTGACTGTACCTTCCTTCCCCAGCATTATGATTGCAGTTTTGTTCAATTATAGATCTTTTCAGGGAGCCTATATAAGCAAACAACCTCATCGACCACCTGTGGTCAACATTTGCTTCCCAAAGAACACGGCACACGTGCAGAAGTGTGTGCTTTTAAAATAAAAATTCCACCCCTCCCCCCCAAAAAAGCCAAAACCCATGTAAATATGTTTGTAATGCACTTTAATACTCTATATTTTAAAGCATCTTCTCTGATATGATCCTTTGAGAATGCCTTTTTTCTTTGAGAACATGAACTTTGAGAATGTTTTTGTTTTGAAAGTTTACAAGGAAATGCACAGACTTTTTGGTGCATGTTTCTCCTAACACATGTACTTTTGGATATGTTTACTTAAAAAAAATACGTATGTTAGGAAATCTTCCTATTATAAAGCATGTTTGAATGTTATTTTTCTCAAATAAATTGCATTTCCGAAATGGCATTTTTGTATGAGACTTGTTGGGGCCCACAATTGAAACAGTGGGTGTGACCACAGCCAAAAGTAGGTGGGGACAGAGCTAAACATAGCTTGAGGGTGCAATTGTATGTAATCCTCCCACAATTCCCAGTATTCCCCAGCCAGTCGCGATGGCTCGGAAATGCTGGGAGTTGTAGGACTTTTTTTTCCTGTCTAAACATGCATAGGATTGCACCCTGAGTTATGGCTTTTAACTTTGTTCAGTATAGGGTGACCAGATAAAATCCAGGTCAGGGCTCATGTAACTTTAACAGTTGTAGAGAAAAGGGAATTTCAGCCAGTGTCATTTGTATGCAATTAGTTCCTGGTGAAATTCCCTCTTCATCACAACAGTTAAAGTTGCAGGGGCCCTTCCTTCTTTTGTATGTGGTCACTCTAGTATAGTGCCTGCAACTTTAACTGTTGTGATGAAGAGGGAATTTCACCAGGAACTAATTGCATACAAATGACACTGGCTGAAATTCCCTTTTCTCTACAACTGTTAAAGTTACATGAGCCCTGACCTGGATTTTATCTCGTCAGCCTAGTTCAGTATGCACATTTTGTATGTATATATATAAAAGGCATTTGCATTCAGCCTTTTTCCTTTCCCAGCTTATGAAGGTTTCCTTCATCAGTGTTATAGTTGGGCGATAAAACAGGATGGAATAAATAATATTAATAAACTGGGCTGGGACCAGTGAGTGGATGTGGCCTGGGGAGAACATGGCTGGTCTGGATTGAGAAACCTGGAGGTCCATAATTGGCCCAGGGTGGAGGTCCAAACTCCTGCTCTAAATGTTGGCTCAGTGTAGAGCAGGATGTGTTAAGAGGCCTGCAACAAAGGTCTGGATTGATAAATAGCCATTCACACAAGAGCTGCCCTCTTCCATGCTGTCTGTCTCTTGTCTTTCCTTCCCCCCTGCACATTCCTAATGCTCAACTCCATAATTCCCCCCATCTAACTCTGTTTTCCCCCAGTATCTTAACCCCCAAACCCACTCTCGTCTCTCCCTCTATCTCTGACAAGGGCCATGTCTACACCAGCTGCAAATCTTGGGCTGGTCACATCTGGGTCCCTGTGCATCCATATGATGCACAGGGAATCCCAGGGTCAACCAGGGATGAACACTGAATTTTCCTGGGATACCTTGGACTGCTGATATCCCAATTTTCCTTGTGGTCTCAGGACGATTCCGAGCTCCATGGGGATGTGGGCACCCTTCCTGGCTCTTCCCTCTTCCCTGCGAGTAGAGGGGGTTGGAAAAGAGGGAAGGAGCTGGCCCGGGGGAAGTTTGGGGGTATCAGTCGGAGGGGGAAAGCATTTTTGGGAGGGTTGGGGGTGGAATTGATGCTGGAGGTTGCCAATTGTTTTGTTTTTTTAATTCCCCCCCATACCTCACTTCATCCTCCATTTTGCAAAAATCTAGCTTTGCCCCAGAAGGGCTTCCGGGGCAAAGCTGGGTTATATGGACTTAGAGGAATGATCCCGGGAGGACTATAGTCCTAGATTATCCCTCTTTCGATCTGAAAGGCCTGCAAGTGTAGAAAGGGCCTAGGTCTTTTTTCCTCCCCCCCCCCCCCCCCAAAATGCTATTTGTGTCAAAACTTCATCATCATAAGTAGAACATACAGTTCCTGTAATACCTCAGATCCAAACAAGTGAAACATTTGCAGTTATTATGTTTAGAACACAATCCTATGAGGGAAAAAGAGTTCTAAAACTCGCATGCTGGTTGGGGCACGCTGGGAGTTGTAAGACTCTTTTCTGTTTAAACATGTGTCTATAGACACTGATGCAAGGACTTGTGATATCACCATTACATATATGTAGATAAGAATGGGTTCAGTTTCCTATAACTCCCATCATATTCGATAGGACAAAATATAAGAGAGTATAACAAACAAAGACAGGGATTGAACTTGTTAAATTCGGTATCCTCTGGGCTTTGGGAAAATAAATCAAAGGCTTCTTCTTCTTCCTCTTCCTCCTCCTCCTCCCCCTCCTCCTCCCCCTCTGGTTTCTAGAGCTGGGCTTGAAGATGGGGCCCTTGTCACCAGGACTTAGAACCCTACCACTAGATTCTTTCAGTCTAGCTTCAGCTGAATGGTGGCAGCCTATCATGATTCCTTTTTGGGGATGGGGTAGGGGCTTACAACAGGGGTGCAGAACATCATTCAGCCTGAGGGCCAAATTCCATTTCAGAGAAGCTCCTGGGGGAGAGCGGCACCTTCCAGTGGTGGACAGGTCTAAAGGGGAAAGGGGCAGGATCACAGGCCAAAGGGGTATGGTCAAAATCACCTATATATTGCATCTTAAAGCTCTTACTGCTAGTAACGAAGGCTTAGGAGAGGCTTCCCAACCATTTAGAATGGTGGAAACGGTGCGCAAAAGTTGGGAAACCACCAAACAATCATTGGTTGGGAGAATGGGGGGTGAGGCCAAGGGAAGGAAAGGGTGGCCATCTGGGGAGCACCAGGCGGTTGGATAGGGTCTAGAGACAGACTGATTTGGCCCATGGGCCTTTGGTTCTGCAACCCTACCTCACACAAAGCCTTCCTCCTCCCTCCCAGTGCTCGATCGTGGAGCGATCATGTGAGCGAATGAAAGATGGAAATTTGAGAGATAAAGGCCAGTGACAAAGCAACTCTAGATTCCAAGTCTCCACTTCTCTGTGGAGCTCACTGGCCGATGCTGAGATCTCAGCCTCACCTGCCCTGTAAGGCTGCTGTGGGGATAACACTTGGGATGGACAGATCAGTCTATTTCTGATCCATTCATCAGTCCGTTCCATCCCGTTTCCACATTAGTCTGCATTTTTTTTTTAAAGCCGCACATAAAATTGTATTTAAATACATTTTTGAACCCCTTTCCTCATGAAATGGACATTTCCAAATCTCCTCTCTCCACATCTGTTTTTCTAAACTCATTTTTGTAATAAAATACACATTTGCATCTGCAGTCTGGTACCCGTTGCTTGAGCTGAGAATTGCATTGCAAAACAGGGAGGAGAGGAAAACCCAAAGGACAACTGTGTTCTCATCTACACATTACTCTGGGAAATGGAGATCAGATTGGCATAGTTTGAAATACAGACCAAATTAAACCCTCAAGCGCCCCTGGAATGAGCTCCTTCGGAGGACATCACGAGATACAATTACAGCTTCTATTGCCATTGTGTTTGTAGTTAGGAATCAGGATCAAAACACGGCTGGCTGGGGAATGCTGGGAATTGTAGGACCTTCTTCTTTCTAAACGTGCATAGAACTGCATCCCTAAGGGAGAGGGGGAAATCCACTCTGGAGAATGGCTGTGTTTATGTGTGCGATTCCCACCTCCCGTTTTGAGCCACCTCCCATTTTTCAGCAATAGGCATCAAACTCTTCATTGCAGTCAAGAGACCAGGAGACGGCTGAATATGCATTCCTCCAGCTGACTCCTGATCTCTTCACTGCAATGAAAAGGCCAGGACCTGCTGTGCCCGCAGTGGCTCTAAGTCAGGTTTGGGAAACCCATGTCTCTCCAGTTGTGAAGAGCATAAAAAGAGACATTTTTGATCAGATCAAAGGCCTCTGTAGTCCAGTGTTCTGTTGGCACAGTGGCCAAACAGCTCCTTATAAGTAGTAGGACTTGAGCACCATTTAGCACCCTCCCACTCATATTCTCCTCCGGCAACTGGTATACAGAGGCATACTGCCTCTTTATACTGGAGAAAATATAGAGTTTTTCTACATGAGGTTTCTAATCCACTGTATCTAGTTGCAGAACTGAGATACAAGCACTGCGTGAAGATCATTTCGTTTCTTGCTTTTCTGCTACATAGCCTCTAGGTGGCACTATGGTATAGCAGAAAAAAAATATTTTGCTTTTACAAATAATACCATCTTTTTCCTGCTCAAAAAAATCTTGCTGAAAGTGCTGTTTAAAAACAAAAGTGAAATTGGAGGGTCCCATCATTGTCTAAAGAACCTGTAAACAACCATGAGTAGGGAATGATGAGTGCAGAATAAAGGCCTCATGTAGAAAAGCTCATAGCGCCATCAGGTCTAGCAGCTGTTGATAGCCTTATCCTCCATGGCATTGGACTACAACTACCATCCTCTGACTGTTGGACATGAAGGCTGAGGTTGATGAGAGTTGGAGTCTCAGTATCTGGAGAGTCACACATTCCCCACCTCTGCTCTAAATGGCCTTTAGACACATGATATAGTTTCTACTGCTGACGTTAAGCAACCCAGCTCTATATCGCATGGTTGGGAGCCCCACGTAAGCTGTTTGGAGTTCTTCAGGGGAAGGTCAGGTTATAATTGTAATAAGTAAATATGCTAAAGAAATAATTTCCAGCTAGGCTAAGTGGATGGATAAAATAGCCAGAAATTCAAGCAGAGCCTGGGCCTTTTAATAAGAGTCTAGTACAGATGTAACCATTTCCTAGCTAAAAGAGGGGATTTTTTGGAGGGTGATAGTTATTCAGCTATCTTGTCCATCCCAAGCAGACCCATTATTTCAAAGGCAGCATCAAAAGGAAGTGCTACTTTAGGAAGAGGCAGGCTGCTTTTATGGGAGTCCATTGATAAAAGCACAGGGAATGAGATAGATACTTAGAGAACCTTTTTGGATTATCTTCCACCCCAACAACAGTTCAGGCTGCAACCCTCTCTAGATGAAGAGGTCAGTGGTCCTTTCTTGGCACCATCCACCCCAACCACAGCTGAGGCCGCTACTGTCTCTAGCAGAAGGGTACGGATTGGCTTTTTGGGCATCTTCAAGGTTGCACAGCTGAATATTTGCATCTCGTTGTTGGTAGTAGGGATTTCTTCCAGGCACCGAGTCCAGCTTGTGTCCTCCGGTACCCAGCAGTAACATGTGTTATATATGTGTTGCTCCTCTTTGCCTGCTAATAGGTAAATCTTATCTTGCCACTCAAGTGCACAAGCAAAGGCCAGGGCCACTGGCAGCTCTGGTATACTGACTTCCCAGCTCACTCTGCCATTCTCATAGAGGTAAAAGCTTCCTTTGGTGCAGGAAGGGACCTCTTCGGTGGCCATCACACCATGGGCCGGGACACTGCCCCGTTCCTCTGTGTATCCACCAAAAACATATATCCCAGTATGGACAGCAAGTGCTGCTGCTCCATAGCAGGCAAATTCCATGGGTACCTCGGTCCACCAATCAGCACTTGTGTCATAGATGAGAAGGCCCCTATAGCTTCTGGAGGCTTTCCCCCCGATGAGGTAGAGCTTGTTTTTGAGCACGGTTGACGCAGGGTACATCAAGGCAAGGGGCAGGTTGGAGATCGGAGCCCATGCATTCTGCGCCACGCTGAAGGCCTCGGCAGAACAGAGAGAGCCTGTGTCATTGCAGCCTCCCAGAGCATAGAGTGTTTTGTTGCAGGCTAGAAAGGGATGCACTGCCCGGGCTGTGGACATGGATGGGAGTTGCGTCCACTGACCGGTCAAGGAATTGTACTCATGCAGAGTGTTGACAAAAGTGCAGTTGTCCATCTGACCACCGGACAAGTAAAGTTTGCAGTCCACAGATGTGCATCCGGAATAGCTCAGGTATTTCACGGGGGGCAATTTCTCCCACTTCTCTGTACTTGGGTCAAAGCAGTGCAGGTAAGACTCTGGGTCATCCCCATCCTGGGTCCTGGTTTCATGGACCTCCACGCACACAAAATAGTCATCGTACATGCCCTTTCTGAGCCCTCCGCTCTCCTGCAGCTTCCCCCCTCCATCCAGCTCTTTCCACCTCAGACGCACATGCCTGTAATACTCTGCGATATCTGCCTGGACGTCAATGAGCTCCTCATGGGTAAGCAGTGGAAAGCGGATGTGTCCAAGCAGCTCCTTAAACAGCGGGAGGCGAGCCGAGGTGGCGGACTCCACCCAGTTGCGCACAGCCTGGTAGATGATCAGTTCAGAGGGCACCTCCAGGCTGTCTGAGGAGATGAGTTCCATCAAAGCACCGTATTCCAGGCTCAGGAAGGCATCCTGCTTAGCAAGGGGCCCAAAGTGTTGCTTGATATAGCATGAGGCTGCTTGGATCAGAGCGTCGTGGTTGTGTTGATGAGCCAGGCTGTAAAGGCTGAGGCAATTGCTCATGGAGATGTTCATCTCAAGAAACCTGGCGGGAAGAACAGAGAAGAAAACACATGGTTGCCAGTTTTAGATCCAGGCCTTCTCCCATTAAAGTCACCAGATGAAATCTTATTTCGGGTTCCTTCCATTTGGGACATCATAGTATCCACAAGAGGGCCTTTTCAGTGGTGGCAACACAGCACTAGAAAACTTTTTGATTAAAGAAGGCAGGATCTTTTTTCTTTTTCCTTTTAAAGAATTTCCTTCCTCCCCCCCCCCTTTTTAGAGAACAATCTTATGGAGGATGGAAGTGGCAGAGGAGCCACCACTTCCAAAGCTCTGCCAAACTTGTGCCAGCCAGGGCAAAACATGTTTGAATGTGTGGTGGCTTCCTCCCCCTTTCAATCCTTTTTGGGTGGGGACATTAGTCATCCTTTTTTTTAAAATTACCTTCCCATTGGTTTCAGCGGGAGGGAAAATGACTATGCCGGATCCAGGGCTGGTGAACTTTGTTTCCCTTGTCAGGGGCGTTTTGGGGGAAAAGGAGGGTTTGGAGCCAATAGATCCAAGGCCTCTCCCAATCTTTCCAGACATGCCCCAACAATGCCCCTTTTCTCCCCTTACCACCATCAGAGATGGAAGATGAGTGATGGTAGTACAGCTATTAGGTGCTACAACAAGGCGACCTCTAGTGACAGTTCTCCTTCTCTGCCTGTGAACCTTCCTCTGTCCATGGAACTGGGTAAGTTTAGCCTGGAGAAAAGAAGACTGTTTTTTTTTGGGGGGGGGGCATGATAGCACTCTTCAAATCCTGAAGGGCCATCACATGTAAGAGGACATCACATGTAAGTGGACAAGAGGGCAGGTCTATTTCTTATGGGCTCAAGTTACAGGATGGTAGATTTTGGTTAATATGCGGAGAACATTCGACCAATGGAACCGATTATTTACTTGGGTGGTGGGCTCTCCTTCAATGCAGGTCTTCAAGCAGAAGCTGTGGAGCTATCTGTTGGGATGCTCTAGCTCTGGATTACTTTGAGGGTTGGCCTAGATGGTTCCAGAAGCACTCCATCCTTGTTCCCGGAGCCTTGAATCCCCCCTCCCCCTGGTCTGAATTCTATATATATATATATGGAGATGAGTTGCAGGGAAAGTTTAGCATCTGGGGAATCTACTGCTCAAAACAACAGTGTCATGTTGGTTCATGGTAAGGCTGGCCCTGATGTGAATGCACCAATGTGGTATTGCTCTTTGACATATAGGGGTACTACACAGCCTCTGGATGAGAGCCTGGTGACCCCAGTTTCAGTGGGGAAGAGATTCCATTCTGGACTTTAGTTACAGCCAGTCAGGAGTCTAAAGGAGCTATCCAAGGTGCTGGACCCATTTTGGGGATAGGGTTAAGCACCTTGGATAGCTCGTTTAGGCTTCTGGCTGGTTGTAACTAAAACGAAGAATGGAATCTTCACTCCACCGAACCTGGACCCACTAGCCTCCCCTGATCCTCTGTCACATCACGGATGTAAAGAGGGACATTTGTGCATTCTTGTGACCGTCAAAGTCTCACAGTAGTTCCCCTAACCAGTGGAGTGCATTGCTGAAACTTGTACTCCACCACCTGTACATCATCTCCTTTCACTCTACTATAGGCTACCTTGCGCTGGCTTTTGGATCAGTGTTGGTAAACATAAACACTTCCTTTTTAAAACAGTCTTTAAAAAGTGCTTAATGCAATGTTAAATCTAAAAAAATGGGCTATGATTCTACTCACTGTACAATAGCTGCCACTGAAAGACTTTCAGGACATCTTGTATTTTGACAGACATTTATGTATGGGACAGAGAGGAAGCAGTACATTTTTATCTTTGTGTGCAAATTACCAACTAAAGGCACAGACCCATGCATGTTTAGATTGAAAAAAGCCCTACAACTCCCAGCATGCCCCAGCCAGTTGGGCATGCTGGGACTTGTAGGACTTTTCCCTGTCTAAACATGCATTGGATTGAGCCATAGGCTGCATTTAGTCACAGAAGCTCCCGTTAGTCATTGGTCTCTAGGGAAGTTTGACAATTTTGTTTTGATCAGTTTTTGACTTGAATTTGCCCCATTTGCATATCTAAAGGTGAATATAAATATGAACACATTTTTCCCACAGGAAAAGCTCACATGTTGTCAAACTTTGAAAACTGCACACTTTTAATAATGTCATTTTTCAAAAAAAGCATTTTCACACTTTATCCTAAAGTACCAAAACGCATAGTTTTCTTTTTCCAATGGAAAAAGAAAAATGGATTGCGATAGAAAAAGGAAGAGAGGTGATCCGAAGGATACAAGAGCCTTGTTGGGGGAAAATTCCAGACTAAGCGGATTGGAGGAAAGTTTGAGAAGAGTCTGAAGGACACAGCCAGCTGCAAGCAATGAGGTTGAGGGAGTATGTACAGTACTGGAAAAGGTCAACCTAATTATTGCTAAGTACCAGCACAGATAAGATAGATTGAGCAGGGATGGGCTGATATGAGAAACATATATAAGTAAGTCTTATTTGTATGGTTGGTTGGAGGTCGGACTAGGTGTATTTGGACGTGTGGAGAATTGTGTAAAGGACTGTGTACATATCTGATGGAAAACCGTTGTATATATATTGGACCATGAGTAAACAACTCTGTATTATACACGAAGTTGGTGTGTGAGTATTCCTTCTGCTTCTGGGATTACTATTGAACCAAGTGCTAACACAAACGCTCGCAGCGTTTGACCCTTTGCTTCCATCCTCAACAAGCCTTGCCCCCCAAATTTCACTGGGATTCACATTCATATTTAGGGCTGCAAATGGGATAAATTCTGATGCTTCATGGACAGAAATGAAATTCTCGTGCATTTTTATGTAAAAACTGCACATGCAGAGGTGGCAACCTGCGTTACCTTCCAACCATTTCTTTCAGAGGAAGAATCTGGAGCTTGCTAGCTGCTGTGAACAGGTCCTGGGCACTCTCTGCAGTGATTGAGAGCTCTTCTGTATAAAGATAATCCAGCAGGCTGTGGAGCGTGGAGGCAGCCATGTCCTCGAGTTGGAGTTCCCCATTCTGAGACTCATAGTTGGGATTGACGAAGATATCTCGGAAATAAGGACTCACGGATGCCAATAGCATCCTGTATTTGGGAAGAAGGGGGATAAGATTATCTGTCTAATGGTTTTCTTCTGGGGGAAGGGTTTTGCTTCCCTCAGACCTCTCATTGGCCGTTTATAGCATTGACTAAAGTTCTGGACTATAGTTCTGGACCATTTTCAGGTTTATGAGCTCCATCAGACGAGCGTCTTATTGCATGCTTGTTACTGGGCACTCACAGATTTTCATGACGCCTGCCTGCCTGCCTCCCGCCCGCCTCCCGCCCCTTCTAAAACAAAAAAACACACCCCAGTAAGTCAGACTTATTTTTAAAGACAGAAGTTGCTGCTATCTCCTGCTGTGTGCAGGGGGGTGTCGATATGAGGTTGCACTGCCCCCTTGAGACTCCAGTATCCCACTATCCCCCATTTGAACTCCTGCAGAGTAGTCCCCATGGCAAGGAGCGCAAATGCAGGGTTTGAAACCTCACTGGGATGAGGAGGGGCTGCTGCCTCCATGCACCCCATTCCTCCCCCCCTGTTTTCCCCCTCCTCCTCCCCCCTGCTGCCGAAGGGAAAGCAGTCATGGAGGGGGGGTTCCGCGCCTCACTCCATTAAATTTTTTTACCCCTTTTGTTTTAATGCGAAGCTCTGCTGGCCCGCAGAGGTGGTCCAGTGGCCATTTGGCTCGCTGGAACACCCCCTCCCCCGTCTTGGTGCGCCCGCACCTTGCCCCAGTTTTTTTAAAAAAAATCTTTTCTTTTACTGCGAAGCTCCAGAGGTTCCATGGAGGCAGTCCAGCGGCCTTCAGCTCACTGGGTCGCCCTCTCCCCCGACTGAAGGTGACCAATCAGGGGTCACCATTGGCCAGGCCACGCCTCCACTGTAACACCAGAGCAAGGTGACAGACAGCAAATGCACATCTGTGCCGTTCTCCGAGGAAAAAGTTGGGGTAAGTCCCCGACTTTTTTTAAAAAAGTGGATCATCGAGGGAATGCTTTGGGGTGACTCCACAATGGCTGCTGCATAATATAAATGACACAGCGCCATTGCAGATCCACCCCGGGGCTTTCCCCTCATCAAGACAAGCCCCCTGAGATGCAGGATAAAACCAGCCCACTGAATGGGCCACATGTAAGTTGTTTACTTCGTCTTTCAAAAGAGAAAGTAATGAGGGACAAACGCGCAGGTGGAGAAGTGACGTTAAGCAAACGTGATTTTCCCCTTTGTGATGACGCTCTATGACCGAGTGGTGCCACTTTGCAGGGGTTCCACTCTGGTCTCTCTCGGTGTTTACAGAAGATCATTCTGGGTGACCGCTACCTTACCTTGTGAATGGCATTTATCAAATTGATTTAATGTGGGCATTTTTATACTGCTTTCCACAGTTGAGGCCCTGTCAAAGCAGTTCACAGTTAAAATCATAAAAGCAGTTTGACATTTCAACATTAAAACAATAACCATCTAGTGTAATACCATGCACAGAAAGCACCAGCAGTTTAAATTACAGACCAGCAACCTTATTCAGGTAAAAGCAGATTGGAAAGGACAGGTATTTAATGCCCATTTAAACAATGAGCACTTCCTGTAGGAGGGGGCATCACAGGAACAGAGCCAGCACTGAATGTCCCTCACGCCCATGCCCACAAACCTGATGAATCTTAATGGTGGGCACTTGAGCAAGGTCTACCTGCCTGATCTTAGATCCTGGGTTCTCATACGTGTAGGTGGTCCTGCACATACCCTTCTTATGGGATACTGCCAAGTTCCATCTTACCTCTGGTTCTATTTAATATCTACATGCAGCTGTGGGGAGTTCCCCACCTCAGAGTGTGTTGGTGTCAATATGTTGATGACACTCAGATGTATTTTTCTGTTCCATCAAATTAAGGAGCAGCAACCTCTTCCCTGACTCTGTGCTTGAACTGGATGAGGGTGCATAGATTGAAACTCAAGCCAGGGACACTGATGGTTGGTAAGACTTTGGATTTTGAGGTAGGTGAATTGCTTGTTCTGGACAGACTCATGCTCCCTTGCCTGAGTAAGTGTATGTCTGAAGGAGGCCATAAAGCTGGATAACAGAATCTATAGGTCCAATTTGGACCAAAAAATTATCTAGTTCAACCTGCTTCTATGAGATGTTATTATCTTATGCTCCCCCCACAACCCCCCCTACAAATAACACTATACAGTGAAAACAGGTCAGGATCAATGCCTGCAAAGCTGTGTCTGTATATAGGTACATGGTCTACATGGTACAGAATCACCTATGACAAGGAAAGCGCCTTCCTTCAACACCCAAGATGACATCACAGAGTTGTTGAGACTCATATAGTTGTTTCAAACCTACACAAAAGAAGCAGAAAGACAAAACCATCAGTTCGTTTGGCCTCCCCCACAACAGTGATACTCTTGGGACATAAAATCATAGAATTATAGAGTTGGAGGATATCCTGGAAGCAATCTAGTCCAACCTCTGCTCAATGGAGGATCTACAGTGCAAGATGCAATTACAGCATCCCCGAGAGAAGGCCATCCAACCTCTGCTCAAATACTACCAGAGAAGGAGAACCCACCATGGACTGAGACAGTCTGTTCCACTATTGAACTGCTCTCTGACCATTATGAAGTTTCTTCTAATATTTAGCCCAAATCTGCTTCCTTGTAATTTCCAACCATTCATTCTAGTCCTGCCCCCTGGAGCAACAGAGAACAAGTCCGCTCCATCTTCTGCACGGCAATCCATCAGCTATTTGAGGACCACTTGCGTGCCTCTCCTTAAACTTCTCTCGTCCAATCTAAACATATTTTAGCTATTTCAACGACTCTTTCATGGGACATTTTCCAGACCACTCACATCCAAGGGTGAACCTATATCAGTTTCCATCACTCTTGGTAACCTTGAGACTTACCCTGACATAAATAGGTTCCGTGAGACCGTAGAGGTTTTTCTATGCCATCCTCTTCATCACTGTCCTGCACGGCATCCATTTTCTCAGCCTTTAGAACAGGCTCAGGAATCTCATGCTCACTTCATCATGTTCACCTACCTGGGGGTAGAACAGGACAAGGGCTTAAAAAATATATATCCACCCCAACCCAAGTCAAAAATTGTTGAAAACCCAGGCTAGCCATTTTTTTCTTCATTCTCCATCTTGTCCTCTGAAATGGGAACTTGTGCATCAGAGCAATGGTTTTGAGCGTCAAAAATGTTGCCATCAAACGTTGCAAATTTGGCCGCTGACTTTCAACAATGAAAGTCCTGACATTTACCACGGATTTGGAGTTTCTCAGAGTCATTTGATAGATTTGTTTCGGACATTTAAATTTTTTTTAAAAATGCACTTCAATTATTTTTTTTAAAATGAGAATGTCTTGATAATTAAAACATAAATATAGTATTTATGGATTTCAATATACATGTTTCAGCAGCCAGCTCAACAAAATACTCCAATGAGTGTAAAATGATTTTACAAGAAATTAAAAAAAAAAAAACCTTCCTTCCTCTCACCTTCTGTATCTTGTAACCTCAAATGTCCCCCTTCAAGTGCTTCCTCCCTCCAAGGCCCCCATACCCTCTGCTTCCCATTTAGCTCTCTTACTCAGGGGCGGGAAGCAAGTAGATCAGGATCTGTTGGTAGATCTTTAGGTGATTTGCAGTAGATTCACAAAGGTTTCAGACTCCCATTTTTTTAACCACAGCGACAACAAAAAAGGCTCTCTACCACCTCCTAAAATAGGCTTCTGAGAGCCTATCTACACTACCGCTTTAAAACGGTTTATAACGGTTTTAAAGCGGTTATTAACCGGTTTAAAACTGTTATAAACCATTTTAAAGCAGTAGTGTAGATAGGCTCTGAGCTGAAGAAAGCAGGAGCAGAATTTTGTGTCATAGGACCGTGAGCTCAGTTCCAGTACTGAAAACAAATCATGCGCTCAGAGGCATCCTTGTCCCTTAATTCTAACTGTGAGCCTATCGACACTACTGCTTTAAAATGGTTTAAAACAGTTTAAAATGGTTCAAAATGGTTTATAACAGTCTTGAGAACTGTTGGGGCCCAGGACACACTCCATATACAGTTTTCAAAATGTTTTCAAAGTGTTTTATCCTGAGTGTGTAGATAGGCTCTGTATGCATGTCCTCCAAGAACCACCGTTTGCACCTGGATCCAGCTAGTGGACTCAATGGTTCTAGGAACATAGGAAGACGATCCCTCAACCTTGAAGTCTGCCCATCCCCCCTTGAACTGCTCACCTCAGTCCTAGAGACAGGGTCTCAATTGTTACTAGATGTTCATAGCATGGAGAGCACAGGAAGACTAACAATGGTTGGCTTCCCTCTCAGTTCTAACTGCTCCAACTGCCAATGGAAGGTTCTTAAGGGGCGGTTACAAATTGGATTGGATGGTAACTATCAGGTTAGAAATAGTGGGCACGTCTTGCTTGAAGCCCTGGGCGTTGCTTGCTGAGATTAGCTGCAGCTCCGTGTTGAGCAACAAACCCTGAGTAATGTGTGTGGAACAGCCCTAAGGACTCCTTAAAGGCAAAATTCAGAGAACTAGTTGTAATGATCCAGTCTCCACGCACCTGCTGCCCATTTCTTTTCAACAGAGGCAGAAGGTGGGTGCTTTCAAAGGACAGCATGCGCAGATTTTGAGCTTTCATAGAACTGAGTAGAGTTGCCAGTGGAGGTGGAGTGAGGAGGGCGTGTTTGCTCAAAGCAGAGTGGTTATTTGTAACTAACACTGCAATCCTATTCACCAGTGGCGGAGAACCTGTGGCTGTCCAGATGTTGCTGGACTACAATCCCATCAACTGTGACTATTGGCCCTGTTGGCTGGGGATGATGGGAGTTAAAGTCCAAGAACATCTAAAGTTCCCCATCCCCCACCACACTTTCCTGGGAGCAAGTCCCATTGAAGTAAGTGGGGTTTACTTCTGAATAGATATGGCTAGGATTGCACTGCATGTATCAAAGAGGCTTCAGAGAGACCAGGAATCATCCACTTGGTCATGCCTGGAACACAATTGACTTGAGCAGCCAATTGTTCCAGGCTCTGGCCTCCTGAACCCAGACTGGAGGGCCCTGTGTTGCTGGGTTATGACCTGTTTTATTGCTGTAGCCACACTACCATGAGAACACACGTTGTCTTCCATACAAGGAGAACGAAGTGCCTCCTATAAATACAACTTCAAAAATGCACTCTTTTAGGATGTCATTTATGAAGGTATTCAAGAGAAACTTAGATTTGATTTTTTTTAAAAAGTCCAGTTATATTTTCAGAAGGATAGCAAAGGGGGAAATTCAGAAAATATCACAGAAAATCCAGGAAAAAAAAGCCACAGCTGGAAAATGTATAACAAAATATTTAATATTCCTTCATATGATTTAGTTTGTTCCAGTACATTAAGACAGGTCTCCAACTATCCACAAGCCTATATCAGATTTATACTTATTAAACTGTCATGTCTTCCCGAAATAATCCTGGGAAATGTAGGTTGGTGTAGTGATGGGAAAGCAAAATCAGTTGGGCCTTTCAAATATGTATTTGTTGGTGGGTGGGTTGTTTGGTTACATTTCCTCCAAGGAGCTCAAGGCAGTGTACACAATCCCCCTCTTTATTTTTTCTGAAGCTTGAATCATGAACAAAGTCTCACACTTGTCATGCTTCTAAACCCTCCCCCTGCAGTGCGTGACAATAAAGAGGTCTGCCAAGTAATCTACAAAGCTTTATTCAGCAAATACACATCTCTGTGCACCTGAAGAGAGTTTAAACACTAGGAACTTCCTTCCAGACTAAAACGTGGCTAACTAAGCGAGACAATTGTCATTTCAATGAAAGGGAAGGTCTTTTTCATGAGACCCTTTAACTTCAGGGAGGATTCTTTTGAAGAAGCCTTTGGCGAGAAGGTAGCTGAGCTGACTGCCTCTTGCCTTCTTTTAGCTTCGCCTGTTTGACTCTGTGGAGGACTCTGGGATCGGTCAACTCTGAAGTCCCTTCTCCCTCAGAGGATTGCTGAGTTCCCACAGACTCCAAGTTGTTAATATTTTCACTGATAAGGTCCGGTGAAGATTCATCCCCGGCTGGTGAAGACCCTGGGAGAATCACCTCTCCCGCTTCCTGTGTGGACTGGTATGTTTCTAGTTGTTTCTTCTAGTTCAGAATCTGATTCCGACTGATAGCCTGAAACTCCTTCCCCCACACTAAGGGGAACAGCTTTGATCATGATAATATTTGGCTTTGGCTGCATCCAATGCACATCCTTGCAGCCCACCTTAATTTTGCTTGGAAGAAACTTGAAGAGAGGATGCTCACACATCTTTAGGTTGATGTGGGTTTTCAGAATACTCCATGAGAGATCCCTGCATTCTCTCACAGAACTACAGATCGCATGGTTCATCTCTTGGGACAGGGAATGGCTATTAAATCAGTTTAAGCTTGTAGTACTCATGTAAGAGTGGTATATATATATATATATATATATATATATTTGCTGTCACATGTACTGCATTGATGTAATTTCTAATCTCCTTGTGCCTTTTCTTCCACGTAGCTGATCCCCCCTCAATCAACAGAATATGCTTTGCTGTGCTATTCAGCTCGGAAATGGTAGATCACTATACAATCAGCACAATGAACCAGTAATTGGCCTGTTCTCAGTCAAAGCAGTAGTGTTTATTGATTAAGAAGAAGCAATTGGACCCGAAGCATAGCGTTTTAGAGATGGGAAATGAACATCTTTTGCTTTGATGTGTCTAACTTTGCTTAACAGCCTTCAGGATAAATGGTTGAAGGAGGTAGAATAAGCATGAGTGCATAGGAATGAATTCTCTTTAGATTTCGTGTTGAGCGTTCCCCCCTTTTTTTAAACACAGAATTGCTTGGTAACTTATTTTCAGATGATACTTGAATTTTATTTGAAGAATCTGGAATTTTAAAAACTGTGGAATTAAAAAAAAATCATATATTGCAGCTGCTGAGGTCTACACTTTGGGAACACATTGTAGGACATTTATATATGCATTCATTCATTTATACCTTCTAACATTTCTATCCCGCCTTTCTCTGTAAACTGATAAGAGACAGCTTTAACTACAACCACTCTCTTTATTTTTAAATAGGACTAGCTGGAACTCCCCCCCTTTCCCCAATTTTCCATCCCATTCACAGGCTACACAGGTGGCGATGGGGAATTTGAGCACGGGGCTCTGAGAATTTGTGTGTGCATGTGTGCGTGTGTGTGAACCACACAGACCTGGATGGTGCTGTTCTTAGTGGAACCACCACTTCCTGTCCAAAAGCCAATGATACTGATGCGATGAGATGATGCAGTAGCTATACTTTTATGGGAGTTGCTATTTTCTCCCCCCTCCCCCCTCCTAGTAGCCCTTATCAGAGTGATGCAACATCATCTTATAGTATAATTATGAAGAGGCCTTGGGGAAAATATGGTGGACATCAACTGGCAGCAACTGAGAGGAACACCCAACTTAGGAAGCTGCCTTATACTGAGTCGGAACATTGGTCCATCTAGCCTGGTATTATTGACACTGACTGGCAGCAGCAAACCAGGATTTCCAGGCCATATTCTTTCCCAGCAATACCAATGATAGAAAAGGGGACCTTCTGCATGCAAAGCTGCGTTGTGACTTTGAACAGTGAGTTTCATCCCCCACCACAATTGTGCCCCCGTTCCCCATAATTATCAAGGGGTTTTGTCCCCCCTCCCCAATTTAGTAGCAAACAGACCCAAAGTCAGCCAAAGGCTTTCCTTCAAAGATGTTCAGCCCAGCTCTTAAGTTTTCAATCAGCGGAGGATGGGATATTACATACTAAATGAATGCTGCATACGGCAGGCAGAGAAGAATTTCTAGTAATGTGTAACAATGGAGGGGATGGAATTCATGAAGTGCCCCTATATGAGAATTTGGGTATTATAATCACGTCTCTCTTTTCACCTGCTGTGAAATGATGGGGGATATGTAAGTATGTCTATTTATCGCCATGCACTTTCCAAACCTGAACTAGAACACAGTTAGAAGACAAAATACATACTTTCTCAATGTTTGCAATGCAGTTCACAAAACACACAAAAAAACATACAAACAGGGCACATATCCGAAACAGCATGTACAAAAATGTATATATTTGGAAAAAACGTGGCTTGTAAAATATGCAAAATATGCATACAGTTGAAAAAGTGCACCTTTGAAAACAATGCATACAAAAATGTGAATATTTTGGAAAAATGCGTATGAAAACCTGTACAAGTGTTCATGCGGAAGAGCAAGCCAATGTAGTAAAGAGACAGAATGAACTTAGTAGTGGGAATTATGAACCTGTGCAAGCTTGAGGTGGATTGAGTCACTCTTCCCTAGGCTGGATATAGGATATCCATGAGCCCATACTCATAGGATATGGACCTGCGATGCCACTCCGCTGGGGAAGTAAGAGTAAAGAAAAACAGCGTTTGGAGGAAGGACGTGGTTTTTTTGTCCAGAACTAAGTTTCAGTGCAGCTACTCCAATGAAACAGAAATGAGTGAGGACCCCCCCCCCCAAATTTCTTAATTGGGGAAAAGTGACAGTGTCTGATTTGGCGTCCGAATCCCAATCACAGCTTGTGTGACCTTGCTAGCATCTGTGCGGTTCTAATTAACTCTGGCGCTTTCCTTGGCTTTCTGCGAGACAAATCTGATGTGTGCTGCATTGTGTCTACGCTTCGCTTTGTTTCAGGGGAGGGAAAAAGCGGCTGCTGTGTATAATTCTGCGCGTCGGGATAAAATTTGCCATGTGCTTCGGACTCCTTCCGTCTATAAAAAAATTCTATATAAATGTAAAATATTCTATAATTGTTTATTATTATTCTATGCCTGGCAAACGCCTCTGGGACGTTCTTTTTGGTGCACGCGAAGCGTGGTGTGTTGTGATGCTGATATCCCTACCCTGCGTTGCGCCTCGCCACAGCTCAAGGAGCTTCACACATATTAAAAAAAAAAAATGAGATAAAGGAGCTAGCTCTCAGCATGCATAGCATTAAATGTTGTTTGCATCAGGCCTCTTCCATGCATTTTTGATCAGAGACTCTAGTCTCCTGATGGTGAAATGCCTCTTTCCTCCTCTGCCTTCCCTCATCAGTGTTCGGTTCCACATCACTGACAATTACCCTGTGGGGTTGTAGATTGGAATGAAATACTTATGAATTTGGGGTGTCTCATGCCTAAATGTATATGAAAGAAAGTTGTGTCAGGCTTATTCAAATTTATTTAAGTGTGGGGTTTTCTTTTATTTCAAAATGAGGTTCTGAAATGATGTACTGAACTCTTGTCATATGTTATATAGGAAACTGCCTAATAATGAGTCAGAGCCCAGGTCCACCTCCAGGGGAAGGCCACCTTTTTGGGGTTGTGGCATATTTGGCAATTTGAGAAACTGCCACAAAATGGCTACCATGGGAGGCATTATGAGCCACAAGCGATAACTAACTTGCCTAAGAGCACAATCCTATGCATGTTTAGGCAGGGGAATGCTGGGAGTTGCAGTACTTTTTCTGTCTAAATGCATAGGATTGCACTTAATAGACTTAATAGACTAACATGAAACTTGGGGAACCAGGACTAGCAAGAACCAATCTGCAATGTCCAAAAAGTTTCATGTCTCTATCTTTTCAAATTAAAAAGTTATAGGAGGTCCCCCAAAAGCCCCCACCCCCGCTGTAACTTCTTCATTTTTAAAGATAAAAAACTTGAAACTTGTGGGACATTGAAGATGGGATCTGGCTGGTCATTTGCGAAAAAAATCAGAGCAATTGCTCAAACCCTCAATTTTCTATGATTTTTTTTAAAAAAATTGTGCTAGTTCTGAAAGCTGGTTGACCAGGCTCCCCAAGTTTCATGTCCTTATCATTTCAAATAAGAAAGTTGTGCATGCGTTTCCCCCAATGCAAGCCTATGGGAAAGAAAACAGACAATATGAGAGCACAGTGGCTGGTCAACCAGCTGTCAATAAAGTTGCAGGATCTTTAATAAATTCATATAAAATTGAGGGCTTGAGGGATCGATCTCAAATTTCATACACATGTCTAGCACATGTTGCTACACATATGTACCAAATTTCAGATCAATCCCTCCACCCCTGTATTTTATACATTTTTAAAAAAAATCCTGCAACTTTTTGACAGGTCTGAATGAACGCACGTGGCGAGCTGTCATTCTGATCTGTCAGAACTGAAACGATCTTTAATAAATTCATATAAAATCGAGGGTTGGAGGGATCGATCTCAAATTTCATTAGCAAAACACATCACACAACTCTGCTGCTTAGCCAAAAGCCTTAACCAGCAAGATTTAAGGTGTCTTCTGAACAGGCCCATCGTTTTAATCTTTTACATAAACAAAGAGGATAAAAGCTAGCCCCTGCTCCTGTGCTCTTAACAGCAACTTGAAGGCAGAAAGCAAGCTCGATGACATTAGTTAAGTGCATGAAATTTACAGACAAAGGCATCCTGCGAGTGGAGGAAGGGAAATAAAGAGATGAGAGACATAGATATGCTATAAAATTGGGCCACATTTATTCAAATTAGATCTGCAAAGGACTAACTGGCCGGGCAGCTAAACTCAGCCAGCAACTAGCTAGGCTGTTATTGGGTGAAAACATTCCATTCCTATCAAGTGATGCCTGCCATATTGCCAGCGACAGGACTGCCCCTTAAGGGGAAGGGCGGCCTTCCCATGTCACCTCCTCCAGGGCCATAAAACACGGGTGGGTGAAGTGAGGTGGCCTCACAGGTAACCCTTATTCCCACCACTGGGGCTGTAAAACCTTCAGCAGGAGGCCCTCAGGGCTCACCTGTCACTGTCATGGTGCCTCGGAACGCACACCATCCCTGAATTCCCTCATCGTGCCCATCCCCACCAACCTAAATGAAAAATTGTGACCAATTGACCTAAGAATTAAACAAACCTCCAGATTAGCCTAAGACACTCTTGCCCCACGTACAGTATGAAGTAGGCAAAAAGATGCCTAGCCCAGCAAATTGGACCAAGAGCCAAAAATTCCTACTTGGCCTGCAAAAGGACAACCAGCAGAAGCCTACACTGCATCCAGGGAGGGAGAGAGGGAGCTGCGTCCCAAAGAGGCTGGGGGCAGGGCCGAAATAACTACTAAAGCCCAATAAACCCCTCCCCTTGCCTCCTCCAATGGGGGCAAGACAAGTGTCTTGCTCTTCCCCCCAATGCAATGCCCCTCCCCCGCAGCTAGGCAAGCCAGACACATGGTAGGGCATTACTGATGACATCACACAGGGACCCCAGTTATCAACCTCAGTTCAATTTCACTGGCTGTATGCAAAGTCAAGGAAATGTGCAAGTTGATGACTTCACATCCTGCATATTGGATAGCGAAAGGAGGGCACATATCGACCATAATGCATAGAATCTAGCCAAAATATAAACTGAGTAAGAATACCTGAGTTTCAAAACTAATTCTGATAAGCTAAATTGCATTGTGTCTATAAGAGTAAAAGTGGATGTCTGTCCATCTGTGCCATCATACCAAGGCCATGAAACCTAGATCCCTGAAATATGGTATGCCTACTAAGGGTAGGCTGACCAGATAAAATCCAGGTCAGGGCTCATGTAACTTTAACAGTTGTAGAGCCAGTGTCATTTGTATGCAATTAGTTCCTGGTGAAATTCCCTCTTCATCACAACAGTTAAAGTTGCAGGCACTATATTAAAGTGACCATATACAAAAGAAGGCAGGGCCCTTGCAACTTTAACTGGTGTGATGAAGAGGGAATTTCACCAGGAACTAATTGCATACAAATGACACTGGCTGAAATTCCCTTTTCTCTACAACTGTTAAAGTTACATGAGCCCTGACCTGGATTTTATCTGGTCACCCTAACTAAGGGTGGGGTGGGGGCTAGGGTTTTTTTGCTTCAGGATTATTTTGTTTTTATTTGATGTGTCCATGTGGTTGAAGCAAGCACTAACGTCTTCAGCCACTAGCAACACATAGCTTTTCAGTCTCTACAGTTTGAAGCCATGGGATATTAGCAGGCCAAGAGATACAGTTGTACGCTTGCTGCCTCCCTCCTCAGGGGAATGGAGTGGACACCCCCCACCTTTAGGAGATTTTAGGGTTACCCCATGGCAGCAGCTGTATAGTAGCTGGGGTGCCAGCAGGCATAGCTTTACTCAGATGGGGCACACAAAAGGTATCCAACTCTGACAGCAGTATAAGTTTGCTTGAAGACTTTGCTGTATCAAACTAGCTATTCCAATCTGTGAAGCCAGTCCACCATTTTACAATATTAGAACTATTCCTCCATGAAATGTCTTTCAAGCTTCATTGGCAAGATCTACACCAAGCAGGATATAGTGGTATGAAAGCGGTATAGAAATGGCAGGAGCCACACCAAGCAGGATATAGTGGTATATGGTATGTGTCAATGGGCCCCAACAGTTGTCAGTGCACTTCAGTACCACTATAAAGTAGTAGTGTGGCTCCTGCCTTTTATATACCGCTTTCATACCACTTTCATAGTGCAATATCCTGCTTGGGGTAGATGAGGCCAATTGTCTCCTCTCCCCCTCCTTGCTTTAAGGATTTCTTACTGAACAAAATCCAGCTTTCATTTTAACAACATTCAGAATATGTTTCCAATCTCCTTTTAAAGGACAGTCTAAAACTCTATGCGAGAGAAGTCCCACCAGCTTTGTCCCAGTGCTGATTTGCATTTTGGATCATGCAGCAATATCACTTCCATCCAAGCCATCTGTTGGGGGAGTTTATTACCACATGTAAGGCAAAGTCTTTCCATTAGATCCAGAACAGGGATGATAAATTAGCTCACTCCTTCTCAGCTCACCAATATAGACTGGTGTCAGCTGAGTCTCCGAGCAGCTGCTCAGCTGACGGATTTTCTGAAAATATACAATGTTCTTTGACTGAAAGGATGGCTGTCCTGCAATTTCACCTTTGTCAGGAGTCTTGCTAAAATTGAGGCTATGGGAAAGCTCAAATTCCATTCTATTCAATTCCACGTAGGTCTTTTACTATGTCTCTAGCTGATACACACTAGGTCTTTCCAATGCTATTGCACTAAAGAAATAGAATGACATCACATACTCACAATAGACATGTAAGAGAGCAATCCTACGGTCTTGCAAGAAAGTCCTAGGAACCATAGGATTCTTTGGAAACCACCCCCCTCCACTCTAAGAGTTTGTTCAATCCATGTTATATTCCATTATACAGGTAGGACTGAGAGAGCAAACACATATGCTCCCAGCAATGGTGGAAGTCAGAGGGAGGGGGAGGGGAGAAGGAAGGGGAGGAGCAAAAGGAAGATATAACAGGAAACCACATTTTAGACTACAGAGATCCTAGGGCTAGTTGTGGTCAAAATTCTCATGAAGTAACTGCAACGCTGCCCGCTTCCAGTAATGTGCAAGTGAGGTTGCGATATGGACAACGATAGTCACGGCTATGACCGTGGAAAGGGGACTCTGAAATCTGACCCCTCCCCCCATTTCTGTATCCTTGAAGCTGCTTTACAAGGTCGCATAAGCAACTTTGGAAGATCCCAAAGAGGTCTGAAAGAGGCTGTTGTGGTGAGTGGAGAGGGGAAAAGAGAGGAGAGGCCAAGATATGACTAATCCCATGGCCTCTCCAGCCCCAGTCCCACCCCAGTGCATCTCTTCTAGATGAGCTCAGAGGCCCATCTAGCAGAAAACAAAAACAATGGAGGACAGAAATCGCCTCCATTGCTTTGCCTGCCCTGCCAGCAGCAGCCTCCGAGGCTTCCATCCAAAAAGAGAGGAACACATGAGATTGCATCCTAAAATGCAAACACACACACATGTTAAGAAATTGGAACGTTTCACCAGAGGAGAAGCTTTTTTTTCATTTCGACTAGTTCCCGGAGTCATTTTTCTACAAATGTATCCAAAGCAATATATAACGATAAAAGCAATTGCTTCCCAATAAAAAAATTAAACAATTTAAACAATAAAACTGGAGACTTCATCAGTAACAAGAACAGCAGCAGCTACTACAGTCAATAAAACAGCAGTTCATAAAGCCAAGTTCCACTAAAACAATAAAACGGGGAAGGAATCGCTTCAAAGGCTTGTTAAATATATCTTCAAAGGGTTTAAATCTGGTACCTTAATATCAATAACATAGGTGCCTGCTGAATTGATTTGGGGAGGGTGTGCCAAAAATGAAACAATACCAAATACTCCATCTCTCTAATAGCCTCCTGCCTTTCCCCAGAGGGTTGGAGTGCTTGGAATCCCAGCTAATCTGGTTTAAAACTGGCCTTCTGATGATTCCAGGAAATATTCTTTTTTATTGCAAGAACCCTTCACCTTGAGGTCTGATGAGCTTGAACTTCTCCCACAGCCAATGTTTTCATAAACATGCCCCATGGAACATAACTGAAGTGCAAACAGATTTTAAAGCGAAACCACTCAATTTCCGCTGTCCATTCATTTCCCCATTAAAATGGATCAGTCCCTTATTGGCGGTTATTACAGGCTTCTCTACACCAGGCATGTATCCCACACATTTACCAGAGCTTCTGCTTCCGGCTTCTTTGTGGGATTAAGATCGGCTCCCTTACACGTGCTTTTTTCCCAGGTATTTCCTTTCTCTGAGTTCTATAGGTTTCATTATACAACAACTAGATGGTGCTGAGGTATAGCTGTGGAATAGCGGAATTGTGGAAATACACAGGCCATTGGAACACTTCCAAGCATGATTTTAAATTAAATACTGTATTTTTTCCATTAAGAAAAAACCCACGATAATGATCAGAAAGCATGGGAGAAGCCCTGGAGGTTGTCAACATCATGTAAAGGACCTGCAAACTACCATGAGTAACCAATCATGAGCACACAATAAAAGCCTCTTGTAGACAAGCCTTACACCTCTGTTTTGGGAAATGTTAATAATATCAACGAAGGAAGAATTACAGGGAGTTCAAAGCTCATGGTGAGAATCTTTATGAAGAAAAAATATACTTGAACTCACTCCTGCAGCCCAGTCCTGTGTATGTTTATTCAGAAGTAATTCCTTCTGTCTTCAGGGGGACTTACGTGCAAGTAAGAGTAGATATAATTCCATCTTTAGGCTGCAGTCCTAGATGCTCTTATCTGAGAGTAAGCGTAATTGAATTCAATGGGACTTACTTCTGAGAAACTTCAATAGGATTGCAGTGTTAGATCCCAGGGGGAGGGTGATTAAAAGAAGAAAAAAGTTTCCATTGGTGTTGAGTCTTTTTTCTTTATTTAATTCTATGCCTTGTAGTGGGTGGGGCCGGGGGAAAAAAGAGGAGGGGGAAGTTTTAACCCTGGAATGTGGTGGTTGTCAGGTATAGGTTTCAGCAAGGCTGGGGAGGCATTGCAATTTGTAGGTAGGTTTAATTAGAACTAGTTTGGAATGTCAGAATCTGGGCAAACATATCTCTTTCAGAGTTCTCACAGGAGTAGGTCACTCACTTCCTGTCTTGGCCTTGAAGCTGAAAGGTTTCCCTGGGAACCTGAGAATGCTAGAAAGTGGGGGACCCTTTTTGAAGGAGTCATGCAGATTGCAGCATCATCTTGGTGGGCTGAGCAGTGCTTCCTTGTTTGGACACGGGCATAGCTTATGGGCCAGAGCCCTGTCAAGTGGTTTGAAAGAGGCCCACACCTCCCTTTATAAGCTGGATCACTCATGGCCTGAAATCCCTCCCTGTTTGCATCCATAACCATTTCGGACTTTGAAAGCACTCTGCACGTGGATTCTCTCCTATTTGGACTTTGGATTACTAAGGATTGTGTCATGAAAAGTACTGCAAGGCTTTTCATAGACTTGAACTCTCATTTGTTGTGTAGTGTGTGTGTGTTCGTTCATCAACTGCTCAGTGTAAGGGTAGACTGGGGTTGATTTTTAATAGGCTGACCATATGAAAAGGAGGACAGGGCTCCTGTAACTTTAACAGTGTTAGAAATGCCCATTCTGTTTCAGAAAAGGAAAATACAACCTGGAAAGTTGAAGCAAATTTCTTTATTGCAAAAACAGCCTTTTGCAAAAGGGGTGTGGCTATGCAAGCTTGGCACACACTGAACATCATAAATCACACAACATTTATTCCCTGTTCCCGGCCGGCCTCTAACAGGTTACATCCTATCCCGTACGCCTGATTATAATATTCAAATCTCCGCCTTTGTTCATCCTCCCCTCTCCTCCACACTTTTACACCCACACATATAATCTGTTTCCTCTATAATTGCAAGCAATCTTAGCAGAGCTTGACCTGCTGTCATGGTCTAGTTATTTCTACCTGTGTTCCCTACGATCACACATCCGCTTCCAACCACAGACACCTGTGTTTCCTACTTGCATTAGCTAAGTTCCATCTCATGACAAAACAGCCCCCATGATGTCTCCTGCCTTTCTTCACGCTTCAAAGGTCACAGACACCTGACAATTCTGCTCCACTGTATGTTCCTATCTTTAGCTCATGCTCTTCTGCCCTTTTTCTGACTACTGTGCATTTGGCATCTTATGTGCCTCCTAAATTGCTTTAGCTTATTAATTATTGGATTAAATATATGTGCCTAGGCTTTATATGTGCCTACTGGATTATATATATAATTGCTTAGCCCTGTATGTTACCTGATGGAAAAGCAACATATCCCACAACAGTTGTAGAGAAAAGGGAATTTTAGCCAGGGTCATTGGTATGCAATTAGTTCCTGGTGAAATTCCCTCTTCATCACAACAGTTAAAGTTGCAGGCACTATACTAGAGTGACCAGATACAAAAGAAGGCAGGGTCCCTGCAACTTTAACTGTTCTGATTAAGAGGGAATTTCACCAGGAACTGATTGCATTCAAATGACACTGGCTGAAATTCCCTTTTCTCTACAACTGCTAAAGTTACAGGAGCCCTGTCCTCCTTTTCATATGGTCAGCCTATTTTTAATGTTGGACATTTTCTCTGCAGACTCAGGTGCCAGGGAGTTTCCTGTGTTAAATCAGCATGGGATTTCTTGTTCCTGAGATGTTTACCTTCCATGTTATCTTGTTCAGGCTGTAGCCATGTTCCTTGAGTTACCAACGAATGATCCACGTTTGGACTAGCTCCCTAAGCATGGTTGGTTAAGCCTTTCAAGAATGTCTCATTGTGATGTTCAACCTGTTCTGGAGGGAGTTGCACTCCCCCTAAAAGATGGGGTCCATAATTTGGGGTTGCTCTTGGATCCAGAACTGTCACTTGAGGTACAGGTGGACTCAGTGGCAAGGAGCACCTTTTATCAGCTTAGGCTGATATACCAACTGCGCCCTTATCTGGACAGAGATAACCTAGCTACAGCTATCCATGCTCTGATAACCTCTCATCTGGATTACTGCAATGTGTTATATGTGGGGCTGCCTTTGAAAATGGTCTTGAAACTTCACACGGTACAAAACAGGGCAGCACATTTCTTAACAGAGACTGGCCAATGAGACCACATCAAGCCAATCCTTTTCTAGCTTCACTGGCTGCTAGTCCAGGTCCAGACCTGATTCAAAGTTGTGGTATTAACATTTAAAGCCCTAAACAGCTTGGGGCCAGGTTATCTGAAGGAACGCTTTCTCCCATATGTACCTGCCCAGACCCTAAGATCATCTTCAGGGGTCCTTCTCCGTGAGCCCCTGCTAAAGGAAGTGAAGAAGGTGGCTATCAGGAGGAGGGCCTTCTCTACTGTGGCACCCCGGCTCTGGAATGAACTCCCTAGAAAGGTTCACCTGGCACCTACGTTATATTCTTTTCGACGCCAGGTGAAGACCTTTTTATTTTCCCAGTATTTTAACAGTTTATTATCTTAGTCTTTTCACTTTGCTGTTTTAAATCTGTATTTTAAATCTTTATAAATCTCTGCATTGTTGCTTGTTTTATCCTGCTTGTGCACTTTTATCCTGTTGTTTGTTTTATACTTTGAATTGTACTTCATGGTTTTGATTTTTGTGAACCGCCCAGAGAGCTTCGGCTATTGGACGGTATAGAAATGCAATAAATAAATAAAGTGCACACATACAATAGAAAACACACGCTTCAGCTACATGCGTCACAATTAGCATAATATGTGTTTTGGCTCTGTGTCTCTGTCACACCCTTGACCATTGGCCAAATTCACTGGAGATAATGGGAGTTGTTGTCAAATACATCTGGAAGGCACCAGTTTGGGAAAGGCTGATCTAAAACAATAAATACGGATTGCAATGCTAATTCAGAGGGCAGAATCCTATGCTGCCCATCTGCTTGCGGAGTTGGGCACCGATTCTGGTCTGTGCATGACCAGCCCTGCCAATTCTGTTTTACAAATGGTCCTGACCACTTGCAGAATGGTGACTTAGCTCTTCTGCCGGCAAGTCCCGAAATGAGTGGAAACACGTGTTTCTGGAAGGGGGCAGGTCAGCGGAGCTCCCTTACATGAGCTCTGCTTGTGTGATAGAATTGCTGGGGTGCAAAAGAATTGGTGGGATGGTAGTGGTGAAGTGCCTCACTGGATTCTGTCCAGAGAGCATGAAAGGGCCTAGCACCTTCCGAAATGCTCCTTATATTGATGCCAATGGTGAAATAGGGATGGGGCTTTACACCTCTTTAGTCATCCCTTTGGTGGATTCTTTACATACTCTGACCAGGATATATGAGATCAATGGATAGAAAATGGATCATAGATATAGGTAGAACACATGCTTTACATAGACAAGGTCCCTGATTCAGTCCCTGACATCTCTAGTCAAAAGGATTAGCTTTCACGTAGCTGGCTTCCCTCTTCTCCTGTTGTTGTTGTTGCTGCTGCTGCTGCTGAAGCAGCAGCATCTATATCTTGCCTTCTTTCCTCTTGCAAAGAATTCAAGGCAGCTTACATGGTCCTCCTCCTCTCCATTTTACCCTTGAAGGTTGATTAGGTTGAGAGTCAGTAGCTGGCCCAAAGTCACCCAGTGGAGCTTCATGGCTGAGTGGGGACTAGAAGCCAGATCTCCTGAGTCCCAGTCCAACACTTTAGCCACTACATCACATTGGCTCAATTCGGACGACACGATAGTCAATGGTGGGGTAATAATCAACTTTACCGTTGTTCAACTAGGGAGTACTCCCCACACAACATGGTAATAAATAATCAACTGTGGTGTGGATTAGGATCAGCGCTGAGTTGACTACGGCAGCATTCGGATGACACAATAGTCAGAACAACTGACGATTGTTTCCCCCATACCAGTTGTTTATTGTGTCGTCCAAATTGAGCCATTGTGTCTTAAAGTTTACAGGAGCTCTGTCCTAAGAAAAGCTCTGCTAGATCAGACCAAAGATCCATCTAGTCCAACATCTTGCTTCCTCTATAGTGGCCAACTAGATGCCTATTATTATTATTATTATTAAAAGGTTTTCAGCCAGCTGTGCAGGAGACATTGATCTCGTAAGGTAATTTAAAAGATGACAAAACACATGAAAATACAATTATAGGCATCCCGAAAGACTTCTCAAACTGCTGGACTTCTGTTGATCTTCACTACTACAGTGCCAGGAATAATGACTGCAATAACAACCCTTGCTCTGATTTCCCTAATAGACCAGATGTTGCAGTGGTTTCAGGCAACCGTCAGGTGCCTCCGCCTTGTCCTGGTTCAGTGGCCCAAAGTTCTAGACTCTGTGTGAAGGCCCAAGAGTCTATCTAGTCCAGCACTCTGTTCACACAGTGGCCAGCCAGCTGTTGACCAGGGAACCACAAGCAGGACATGGTTCAACAGCATCCTCCCACCCAAGTTCCCCAGCAGCTAGTGTATACAGGCTATCTGCCTCTGATACTGGAAGTTGCACTTAGCCATCAGGACTAGCAGCCATTGATAGCCTCCTCCTCCAGGAATTTATCCAACCTTCTTTTAAAGCCATCCAAATTGGTGGCCATCACCACATCTTGTGGTAGTGAATTCCATAGTTTGACCATGCACTGTGTGATGAAGTACTTCCTTTTATCTGTCCTGACTCTCTCACCAATCAGCTTCATGGGATATGACCCTGGGTTCTAGTTTTATGAGTGGTCTTCTTGGTGGCTGGCTGTCAGTTCTGCTGCCGCATACCATGGCAGTGATCCAGAAACTCAGGGTGATGATGGCAAATTAAGCAATCCTTCCCTTCCTGCAGCCTCTGAAATCTTTTCACTGATAGTTCTTTGGCGGCTGATAAAATGGTTGCTGCCAGGTGACACTTGCAGAAGGGAGGAGCCCCATGATGGTGGCTTCTCAGCAGAGCTGACAATGGTCCTGTTTCCCTTCACTCCTTCTGCTGCATCCTGATCTAATGGCTGTTGGCAGGTGAATTCTACAGTTTAACTCTGCACTACGTGAAGCAGGTGCTCCCTTTGGTCTGTCCTGAATCACCCACCACTGAATCTCCCACCACCCCCATGACCACAGGTTCATGGGAGTGGGAGAAAAACATATACCAGAGCCCAGAGGGTCCTCCTTTGCTCCTGGACAACCTAGACTCTGGCCTGATCTTGGACAAAGACCTCCATCCAGTTGAACATGGCCTAAAAGCCTAAGGCTGATGAACAACAATGAGGCAACTGTCACGTATTGGTGCTTACCGCATCAGTGCAGCATTTAAAATGGCCGGACTGCAAGAAAAGATGCTAGTTACTAGCCTGTGCAAGTACAGCTGATGTCTTAATCAGATTTAATTAACACAATTGCCCTCCCCCAAATTGTGAACAATCTGGTCGATGCCTCCTGGAGAACCTGGCAATTAGCCTTTGAGTACAACAAGTGGCTTAATTATCTGGTGTCCATCTGCTAATATTGTTACAAGACAGACATTTGCACTTGAGAGGTGGCAGACAAAATGAATAAACCAGATTATGAGGACTTCTGGTCTGAGTTGCAGCCACGTGAAGGAGCAAGAAGGATGGAAGAGTACTGTGTGTGAAGGATGAGACATACCTCAGCATAGATCACTTCCCTTGCTTTCCCTCCATATCATTTGAAGCTTCTCTATTTCCCTTTGAATAGGGCAGGAATGTGGGGCTGAGATTCACTTAAATAAATAAATTTACAACAGGAGACAGCATCTGGAGCTAGCATGAGAACTTAACAGAGAGCATAGGTGAACGATGAAATTTGATCCCACAAGACATCGTGGATGGCTTTGGAAGGGGATTAGGTTAGGCTGACCATATGAAAAGGAGGACAGGGCTCATGTAACTTTAACAGTTGTAGAGAAAAGGGAATTTCAGCCAGTGTCATTTGTATGCAATTAGTTCCTGGTGAAATTCCCTCTTCATCACAACAGTTAAAGTTGCAGGCACTATACTAGAGTGACCAGATACAAAAGAAGGCAGGGCCCCTGCATAGGCTGACCATAAGAAAAGGAGGACAGGGCTCATGTAACTTTAACTGTTGTGATGAAGAGGGAATTTCACCAGGAACTAATTGCATACAAATAACACTGGCTGAAACTCCCTTTTCTCTACAACTGTTAAAGTTGCACGAGCCCTGTCCTCCTTTTCATATGGTCAGCCTAGATTAGGTAAAGGATAAAGCTATCAATCGCTCTTAGTCATGACAGCTATATATTACTTCCCGTATTTGAGGCAGTTTGCCTCTGTATGCCAGTTGCTGGTGATCACAAGCTGGAGGGTGCTATTGCATTCAAGCCCTACTTGTGGGCTTTCTGGGGGTATCTGGTGGGCTACTGTGGGAACAGAATGCTGGACTGGGTAGGCCTTTGCTGTGATCCAGTAGGGCTCTTCTTATGTTATTAAATCCACAGCATCACACCGGAGCAACATCCTAGCCTGATTGGCAATGCTGGTGCAATGGTAGCAAGTTGGGACAGTATTCTGGATCATGTAGTCTCCCTTGTTATGCTCCTTTGATTATGCAGTGGCTCCTGGGACTGAATATTAGACCTAATGACAAGTTCTGATTGGATGGTGGGTATGTCAGTCAAGTTTATTGCTTTGGGCCAATGGCCTTTGCATAAAACAAACAATAACAGTACAATCACCAAATAATAACAATAATAATAATAATAATAATAACACACACACACAAAGGTTATTCATAATGTATATAGATATAATGCATATAGTACATAATATACGAAATTTAAAAATATAGACTGGTATGTCATAGGTGATACGTCAGTGATGTAATATAAATCAGACATGGTCAAATGCAATCATCTCCTTTACAATTAATGGCTATCTCTGTTATGTATTTCTTTCTAATCTTTTTGGCAACTATGGCAAACAGAGCTACACGCCAAGTCACATATTTATCAATGTCTACTAGGAGGTAAAAGATCACTTCCAGTGGGCCCTGGCAAAAATAGTTTCCAATTAAGGGTGCCACAAATTGTTCTCTTGGGTGGGTATGAGAGAAAGGGCCTTCTCCGTGGTGGTCCCCAGATTCCAGAACTGCCTTCCCACTGAGGAGCACGCAGCTTCAAAGCTACCAGTTTTTAAACGGCTTTTAAAAACTCATGTATTGCAGTTTGCTTTCTCGTAAGAGATTTTAAAATGAATGAGCTACTTAAAGGATTGGGCATTCCTTTTTGTTTAAGAATGCTAATGCTGTTTTGAAAACTGACCTATGTTTTATAATTGAATTGCTGGCTGGTTTTATTGTATTCGGCTTTATTGCATTTTATAACTTCATTGTTGTGAGACACCTTGTAAGGCTATGTCCTACGTTGCAGTAAAAAACAAATACATAATTCTATAAAAGGGACCTTTGTGATCCCTCAATATTTCCTGCAAATAGTCAGGGAAGTAATAATAATGATGATGATGATGATAATAATAATAATAATAATTCCTTGTCACTATAGTCCTTAAAGCTGCAGGAGCCCTGCCCTCTTTTGTATCTGGTCACTCTAGTATAGCTCCTGCAGCTTTAACTGTTGTGATGAAGAGGGAATGTCACCAGGTGCTGCATGCATACAAATGCCACCTGCTGAAACTCCCTTTTCAATACAACTGTTAAAGTTACAGGAGCCCTGTCCTCCTTTCTATATGGTCACCCTATGTAATGTGACTCAGGGTCAATTATCAATTGCATGATTAAAGTCATAGTCCTCCTCCCCTCCATTTTATCCTCACAACAACGACCTTGTGAGGTAGGTTAGGCTGAGAGTCAGTGACTGCTCCAAAGACACCCGGTGAGTTGAATGGCTGAGCGAGGACTTGAATCCGAGTCGCCTGAGTCCCAGTCCGACACTCTAAGCACTGCACTACACAGGCTCTATGTGTAGGCGAAGGGTGAACCCTTCCACTGCAATCCTTCTCTCCCCCTGCTCTCTCCAACATCGCATTGATCTGAACACCTGAAAGGGATTCATCTAAAATGAAAATGTACTTTTTGGTCTGGAACAGCAATCTAGTGACTTAGGTCAGATCGCTAAATTGGTAACTGGCAAGCAACAGCTTTTAAACTATTTATTGAACATCAATGATCTCCCAGTGGTAAATCCCCCACTAGCAAATCTTTAGAAAGATACGCATTCGGGCCTATGGAAAATTAAAGAACCTTCTCCACCATTAACCCGCTTCTTCCACTCATTTCTTCTTCCTTCCTTTTCATGATCTTTGTTGCAAGAAGGAAAAGCTGGATGTTAAAAGGGTCCCCCCTAGGGCGGATCTACACACGAGTTTTTTAGCGTTTTATAAGGGTTATGAAAACTCTTTGGGCCACATGACGCACTCCCTATAACGTTGTATATCTGAGGTTTTTTAAAACTCCCTTCAGTTATATACAACGGTTTCACTTTTAATACATCATTTTAAGTAAAATAATGTGTCCTTCCTTACCGTTTGTGCTTCATGGGGGCAGTGCTTCCTTACTGGTGCCCAAATGCTGAGCAGTTGATTGGTGGGGAAGAAACAGGAAGTGGACCAGTGAACTACAACACCCACAATTCTTAGCCCTATACTCGCTAGGGAATGACAGAGGAACTAAGAAGGAAGTGTGTAACTGAACTACAACCCCCACAATGCCTTGCCCTAAACTCACTGAAAAAACGAAAGAGAAAGAGACAGGGCAGAACAGCGTGTGACTGCATACACCGCTTTAAAGACAGAAGACTGTTCTCCTGTAACGTGAGTACTCAGTAATGTGGCCTAAGACGTTTTAGAACGCACCTATTTGGAACGTTTTAAAATACAATTTAAAACGTTCCAAAGGACTGTGTGGATTCCCCCTTATTGTTTTTATTCATTCCTCCCCCAGCGAAATGCTGAAGTAGATTTATTAATGGGGTACAATCCGTACAAATGCTTTTCATTCTCTGCAGATATGTGTAATCCAGTGCAGTGGCAGATAAAAGAACACTGATTAGAGGGGGAAATTTGCGATGTGGAAGTTTTCTAAAATAATAATAATGATAATAATAATTTATTTCTTACACGTCTCTCCGTTTAGATCGAGGCGGGGAACAACAATATGATAAAATACATAAAACTGATTAAAACATTGTTGGCTGGACCAACTTAAAATAAAACTCAGGTGGCGGAGGAGGTTTAACTTCACTTTATTCAAAACTCAGCGCTGAGGACCAATTCCCTGTGCATAGCAGCAAAAGAATTCAGGGAGTGGCCAAGACTTTTGTCTGTGACTTATTTTTATAGTGTGGTAAGATAATTCAAAATTCCCTTATACGTGCCTCTGAAATAAGAGTTTGTCTCATGAAGACCTCAGGTTAACTTGTTAGAGGAAAACACGTAGGAAAATTAATAGTTGCTACATTCCTAAAAGCCGGGGACAAAAGGTTAAAGGAAGAACTGATACATCAATGAACTCTGCCTTCTTAGGAGACAGACTATCTGGCAAAGATTGTAATGTTTGTGGATTCCGTCTCTTAGTCAAAGATAGAGTTAACTGAATCCACATCAGAAGATTCTTTGAAGCCTATGTGTATTCAAGATAATTTAGAAATCAATCACTGTTTAACTGAGCAGAAATCCATGTATCCCTGTATGATTTTTTCTATTTAAGGTTGATCAAAATATGTAGTCAGTACCACTTTCTAGGTTTTGATTCCTAGGTAGTCACTTCTTGCAAGAAGGAGAAATTAAAGAGCTGCAGCCAGTTTTCGATCTTACACGTGTCTTTCGTCTGATTGGGATAGTGACGGTTGGGACACGAAACTACATGAGTCAAATTTTAAGACTCTTACCACAAATGGCGAGCCAGCCAGGAGGCCCAACTAGATGACCATCACGCCCTTTTTCAGACTGGAACAAGCCCTGCCGGCATAGGTGAGTTGAATCTAAGGGAAACTTACAGTCTGAGGAGGGACGGGCGGTCATCAACCAAGGCTACTCCCTTCAATGAATGTAAGATCGAAGGACATAAAACAGGTAAAAGGTCTTCGGTGATATTTTTAAGGGGTCTTCGGTGATATTTTGGTGAAAGCTTATAAAGAGGTGGTGAAAGATACACACGCAGCAAAACCAGGATATTGCGGGTAGTGAAGACCGGGAAATAGTTCAAGAGATGTGTTTTGGAAACACACTGAACTACAAATATTGCGGGTAGTGAAGACCAGGTTGATTATCTTCTAGAATATTTGGTTTGAGTTTTGCAACGAAATCAAATGTTACTGGAGAGAAGATAACTGAATATTCCGGAAGGATCTCCACTGGATGTAGTCCTGGAGAAATAGAAAACTGTCCTGGGAAAATCTGATTTAAAGAAAAGTCGACTTGTTAAATTATGTGCTGAAACATGGCCAGAATTAGGATTAAAAAAAGGCCACATATTGGATTATTTGAAAAAAAAAAAAGGTATACTGAAAGATTTAAAAGGTGTTTTAGAGATATCATATCCTGGATATTTAGAAAATTTGTATGTTTGGATCCATGTTGCAGAAGGTTTTAAAATCAAGCCTTCTCAGGTATTTTTTTCAAAGTATTGATCAGAAAGTTTTTACTGCAACTGCACCCCCACCTCCTTATTGCCCTCCAGAGGAAAGTGCACTTCCTCAGGAGGGACTTTATCCATTGTTGAGTAATATTCAAACTGTAGTGACAGCACCCGCAGTTGCGGCAGTTCCTGCAGTGGGGGGAGCTCCTGCCATTCCGGCCGTGCCAGCACAATTACAGAGTGTTACATCGTATGTGCATACTCCTTTTTAAGCTAAAGTCTGTGAATGGGTCAAAAGTAAAAATTGGTGTTTTAAGATAAAGATGAAATGCCAACTGACTATTTGGTTCGCCTTTCCCGTAGTCTCCGCATGTATGGTGGTATTGATCCTGAGGCAGTAGCGAATATCTCCTTGGGGGTTGGAATCTTTGTAGATCAGGCAGCCCCAGATATTAAGGAGTATTTTGTGAAGCATAAACTTGGTTGGCAGAGAGATACTGTAGCGCAAGTATTGGCTACAGATCATCATATATTTTGTGGAAGAGAGGAAAAGTTGAAAAAAGAAAAGAAAACAGAGAGAGATATGAAAGTTTTGGCAGAGGTGCTCACAGAAAGATTTGGTAGTTGCGTTCGTGGCAGGGGCCGTAGACGTGGTAGAGGAGAAAGAGGAAGAAGATTTTCAAGAGGAGGATAGAGAGAAGTAGAGAGAAATGTTGATGTAAGTGAGAAGGGATGTTGTTTTTTTTGTAAAAAGCCAGGACACTGGAAGAAAGATTGTATTTTGAGACAACAGTCTAGTTAAATACAAGGAGCTGAGGTGATGTCAGAATGACTGGTAGAAAGAGACTTAAGAATAGAAGTGAAAAAAGCGGAGACTGGGGAAATGCTAAATTCATAGAAATTAAAATTAAATAAACCATTTTTTGACTTTGACCATTAATGGACAGCCATATAATTGTCTTCTGGATACAGGAGCGGCCAGAAGTATGTTAAAATAAAACTGTTTTGCCTTTCCCTGGATATAGAGAAAGGGTGGTAGGAATCGATGGGATTTCTTCTTCTACTCCCCTTAGCACTCCTGTGCAAGTTAAAATTGGGCCCCTTACTTGTGATCATTCATTTCTTATGATGTCTAAAAGCCCTGTGAGCTTATTGGGGAGAGATTTATTGGCAAAATTAAATGCCACTATAAAATGTACTACTGATGGTGTGTTTGTGTCCCTTCCTGCCGAGAATGTATTGGCTTTTATGAGTGAAACAGAAGAAATAGTTGGCACCACACTTCCACTGGAGCTCCAGGAAATACCCTCTCATTATTGGGCAGAAGATTCTGGGGAAGTAAGGCTCTTAAAGTCAGCTGCCCCAGTTAAAATCACTGTCCGTAATGACATGGTACCCCTAAAAGAAAAATAATATCCCCTTTCAAAAGAAGCCCAAGAATGTATAGGAGAAACAATTGAGAGATTTTTTTAGAACAAGAAATTTTGGTTCCATGTTCCTCTCCATGTAATACTTCAGTAATGGCTGTGAAAAAAAAAATAGATAGAATTGAGAGAGGCTCCTACTTACTGCTTAGAAATAGATATTAAGAGAATTAATGAATATGTAATCCCCAGACATAATGTGGTCCCAAATCTTGCCACCATTATGTGTAGTATACCTGTTTCTGCATAAGTGTACACAGCTTTAGATTTGAGATTATTATGTGCAGAAACGGAGGAAAATTGTAAAATTGATTCAATTTACTTGATCAAGGCCTTAGGAGAACGTGGGCATAAAATTGCAAAAAGAAAAATATAATAGTGTAAAAAAGGAGGTAGAATATTTGGGACACGTTTTGTCAGAGGGAACTAGGAAATTGTCTTGTAAGCGAATACATGCAATAACACAGGCAAAAGTACCGAAGACAAAAAGTCAAATTCGTGCTCTGTTAGGAATGTTAGGTTATTGTAGAGCATGGATCCCTAGCTTTTCACAAATTGTTAAACCTTGGTTAGAAAAAACAAAAGCAGAAGCCCCAGAAGAAATTGAATGGACTAAAGCAGATGAGAATGCCTGGAAAGAAGTAAAATCACTTTTAGTCTCTGCTCCTGCCCTAGGTCTCCCTGATTATCAAAAAGATTTTATTTGTACATGAAAGAAAAAGTGTTGCATCTGGTGTTTTATGTCAATATTTAGGTTTACATCGGAGACCAATGAAATATTATTCAGGACAATTAGATTCAGTTGCACAAGGATATGTTGCCTGCTTAAGGAACGTAGCAGCAGCAGTTTTAATTGTTGAAAAAGTACAAGACATTGTGCTTAGACACCCACTGCAATTATGAGTTCCACATGCTGTTTCTGCGTTATTAACGCAAAAGAATACTCAACATTTTACAAATGCAAGATATACAAAATATGAGACTTTATTATTGCAAACTCCTGAATTGACTGTGTTAAGATGTAACGTACTTAATCCTGCCACTTTATTACCAGAAATGGATACAGAGGCTCCACATGATTGCATTGAAGTAATTAAAGAAGTACAATTGCCAAGAGATGATTTAACTGATGTGCCTCTGATGGACTCTGAATTAATGTGGTTTGTAGATGGTTCTTCAAAGATAGTAGAAAGAGTCAGAAAGACTGGTTTTGCTGTTGTCTCATTGACAGAAATTATTATTTCTGGACCTCTTCCAGGAAATAAAAAGTGCTCAAGCTGCAGAGCTTATAGCGTTAACAAAAGCATGTCAAAAGGTAAAAGACCGAAAATTAACTGTGCATTCCGATTCAAAATATGCAATCGGAGTATGTTTTGCAACAGGATCGTTGTGGAAAGAAAGAGGATTTATTACTGCAGATGGCAGACCCATTTCCAATGGAGCAGAAATAGATGCCCTTCCGGGTGCTATACATCTGCCCCTCGCCCTTGCAATTGTTTACTGCAAAGCGCACGGTCCGGAGACTGATGAGGTGACAAGAGGAAATAGGAGAACTGATGAAGAAGCTAAAGCAGCCGCTCTTCGTCCTTTACCCTTTAATCTGATGGCGGCAGCAGAAGTGGATGTGCCTCCTTTGATATCGAAAGATCTAAGTATTTGTTGGGAAAAGGCGGATGCAAGAGAAAAGGAGATATGGAAGGCGGCGGGGGGGAGGGCAGAAGAAAAAAGTAAAGGGCAGTGGGAAATGCCAGACGAGAGATTAGTGTTGCCAAAAGCAGGATTAAGGGCAGTGGTTTTAAAACAGCATAATCAGGGGCATGAGGGACAGACTGGATTGGCATTAGCAATTGCAAGAAATTGGTTTGCCCCTGGGGTTCATCAGATGGCAAAAAGAGTGGTATAAGCTTGTACTGTGTGTGCTAAAGAAAATGCAAAACCTCAGCCTCTGGGTCAAATAGGGGGAAAGCCCTGGGTACAGCTCCCTTTTGAATCAGTCCAAATTGACTTTATAAATTGACAAGCTGGGTGAAAGCATTTAGATGCACACATGCAACTTCACAAGAAGTAGCTGGACATATGATGAAAGATATTATTCCCCTATTTTGCCCACCTAAGATAGTGGACTCAGATCAATGCTCTCATTTTACTATTTCTTTAATGAGAGACCTGGTAAAAGACACACCCTTATCATCCACAATCCTCAGGTCAAGTAGAACGCATGAATGCTACCCTCAAGAGAAAACTTACAAAAATGTGTATTGCTTCAAAGTTGGCATGGTCAACTGTCCTCCCTTTGGTTCTTTATTCTATCAGAACCACTCCAAAGCAACCCATAGGTTTGTCACCATATGAAGTATTGTATGGTAGACCCCCCCCCCCAATAGGAGGAGAGTATGCAAGGCCATATGTAACTTTATTAGGAGGGGATGAAGATTTTGTTGCTTATATTATACAGCTCCAGAAGCAGTTCCAGAAGATCAGGCGGCACGTGATAGATGCCCAGCCTTTGCCACTGGATACTCCTGCACATCCTTTCCAGGCTGGTGATGAAGTATACGTGAGAATCTGGACAGCAGACGGTTTGGAAGAGCGATGGTCAGGCCCTCATCTCGTATTAATGACCACTCATACTGCGTTGAAAGTAAAAAGAAAAGGGGCTTAGATTCATTACACGCATTGTGCTAGGAAAAACCCACAAGGACCTTTTGATCTCGCGGGAGCGAGAGGGGTCAAAAGTGAGGACGTCTCGCCACGAGGGATCAACGCGTGTCCTTCTCCAAATTGCGTGGACGAAGCAGGACAAGAAGCAGAGGCTCATCATCCTAAAATTGACAAAACTTGGGCTGTGTTGCCCACAGCAGAATTACACTCTCCTTCAGTGGAACCACAGTGGACAGTGAGATTTACTGATAAAGAAACACACCCTTTAAAGTTAAGGTTCCAAAAGAAATAAATATGAAAGTAATATTCATTTTATATTGTATAAATTTTTGTATACCAAAAGGACAGTCAAATTGGTTTAAAAGACATGCTTTAGAAATGTTTAATCGCTGGGGGAATGATTCAATTTTGTATTATGAACATCCAGCAGCAATAAGATCATTTTCAGTATTACCTGTTCTTATTGAAAGTCCAGATGTAATAGTTAGAGCATTACAGCAAAAGAATACTTTGTTTTCTGATCCCAGTAATTTAAATGAAGTTGTCTTCAAGAAGTTCAAATATAACATATATACCCCTGGGATGTAGTTTTGTTGTCACCATTCAGGAATATAGAATGAAAAATAGAAAGATTAGATAAGACAAAAAAATTTCTTGAGGAATTTGGGAAATTGCTCTACTTGCACAGAAAAGTTTTAGTTATGGGGAAACTCTAACTCCTCATATCATACTAAGGTATTGTTAAATGAAACTGTGTACCATGAGATGTACCCTTATTATCCTATATTTCGTCTCACCTATCAAGGAATAGGAAATATTTGTTCAGGGTGGCAACTTAGAGATCCAAATTTATGGTTTTTCTATGATGGTTGGGCAACAAACTATCACCCAGGAAACTACCAGTGTGTAGGAATAGGATATTTGACCCTACCGGTCCAAATAAGTAAATCAGAAAAGAACAAAAGAAAAAGGGCAACCCAAGGAAGAGCTGGTGAATTGTTAAGAAAGCTTGGACCAAATTGTAATGATATAGTTATAATAGGAAAACAACTGTCAAAAACTGAAAGAGACAGAGTGGGTGGTAGATTAATAACAAGAATTTTAACCTTGGGTGCTTATCCTGGAATAATAGCACAAGAAAATAGAAAGAGTATTTTGGGTCTTACATGTCGTTTAGAAAAAACTATTAATGCAACAGGGATAATTGTACGGGCAATGCAGTCAGAGATTGGAGAATTAAATCAGGAACTCATTCAGCATAGAATGGCTCTTGACTACCTCCTAGCAAAGCAAGGAGGTTTTTGTAAAATTATCCAGAAAGGTTGCAAAGTAGTTTTCCATGATATGAATAAAACTATCGAAGATGAGTTGTCAAAATTACAAGAAATGGTAATAGACAATTACTCCAGAGTAACAAATTCATGGGATTGGTTAAATTCCTGGTTGCCAGATTGGAATTGGTTAAAACGAATAATTATATTTGTATTGATTATAATAATGATTGTTTTAATTACTCCCTGTGTCTTTCAATGTATGATGAAGTTTTGGAAAAAAAGAGTGCATAGACAGATGTTAATTATGTATCAGAACATGTCTGGTGAAAGCATAACTGGCAATAGGATGAGAGAGCTACAAACTTGGATTGAATTATCTAGTCTGGAGAATGATCCTAATGACGTTTAAAGACGCATTGGATCAAAACGGTGGATTGTGGTAAGATAATTCAAAATTCCCTTATACGTGCCTCTGAAATAAGAGTTTGTCTCATGAAGACCTCAGGTTAACTTGTTAGAGGAAAACACGTAGGAAAATTAATAGTAGCTACATTCCTAAAAGCCGGGGACAAAAGGTTAAAGGAAGAACTGATACATCAATGAACTCTGCCTTCTTAGGAGACAGACTATCTGGCAAAGATTGTAATGTTTGTGGATTCCGTCTCTTAGTCAAAGATAGAGTTAACTGAATCCACATCAGAAGATTCTTTGAAGCCTATGTGTATTCAAGATAATTTAGAAATCAATCACTGTTTAACTGAGCAGAAATCCATGTATCCCTGTATGATTTTTTCTATTTAAGGTTGATCAAAATATGTAGTCAGTACCACTTTCTAGGTTTTGATTCCTAGGTGGTCACTTCTTGCAAGAAGGAGAAATTAAAGAGCTGCAGCCACGTGTCTTTCGTCTGATTGGGATAGTGACGGTTGGGACACGAAACTACATGAGTCAAATTTTAAGACTCTTACCACAATAGTTCATTTTGGTCAAGCAGGCATTCATAAAAGTGAAACAATGATAACAAGCTGTCTGACTTCTCAGGTTTTTTACAGAATCAAAGAAAAGCATTGTAGCCTCTAAAAATAGCAGCAAGCAAAGAACTAGGAGATATTAACACATCTGCAAGGTCAACTTAGCATAGGCACAACAAACATTCCTCAGGAGCTGAGTGAAGATAACAAACATAGGCTTTGCAGAGCTTATGACTTCAGCTAACATAATTCAAAATTTAACCCTTCATGTCTCAACATGACACACATTATTAAAACTGCATTAAAATCCTTTGGGATTTATTATTATTATTATTATTATTATTATTATTATTATTATTGTTATTATTATTATTACTATGGAAATCTTCTACTCCTACCTCAAGAAGTTTGAGTGAATGCTCCCCAACATTAAAAAAAATGAATTGTTTGACTTCATTCGTATGAAATCAAATACCTTATTCAAACAAATGAAAAACAACCTTCAGGTAACACAAGGAGCCTGACTGGAAAGATTCTTGGGTCTGGGTTGAAGATTGTGGGCCATGTCTCTACGAGGTCGCATTGGCACCTAGTGATTTGACATCCCGCATTTGCCCTCCTCCAGGGGTATCCCAATGACAAGGAGCGCAAATGCGGGGTTTCTAAAGAATCTGCACCAGGCAACATTTTAAATTCCCCCCCAATTGCACTATCATGCGTAGGCGACCTGGCATTCATTCAGCTTGCTGGGTGCCCTTTCCCCGTGTCCCAGTGTATGCCAGCACCTTGCTATAATTCCTTAATTTTTATTCTTTGAAAAGCTGGGCACCCTTTCGCTGTGTCCCAGTGACTCAGTGCCTCGCTACGTGTGTCCTATCTGTCTATCTATCTATCTATCTATCTATCTATCTATCTATCTATCATCTATCTAATCTATCATTTTCCTTTCAATGCAAAGCTTCAGGGAGTGAGCTTGCTGGCCTGCCCCCTGTCCTGTCCAGCTGATGCAACCAATCACGTGTTGGCACCAGCTGGGGCGTGCCCCAACACAGCTCCAGATCAAGGCAACAAATGGCAGATGCTACCATCACCTTGCTGCAAGTCAAAAACGTTGGGGTAAATAGCCAACTATTTTAAACTGGAGCTTCAGGGGAAAGCCCTGGGATGGCTCTGCAATGGTGGCTGCATCATATAAATGACTTGCCACCACTGCAGATCCACCCCAGGGCTTTCCCCTCATCAAGAAATACGCATGTAAATTGATAGAAAGCTGCATTCGATTCATTGGAGACTGATGTCTCTGGTGGCAGTGGGGTGGCGAATCTGCTCTGAGTTTAAGGCAGAATTCTAAAGAGTTCTCACTGGTTCTGGACTGAAACCTGGAGTGGATTCACTGCTCCACTGATATTGGTGCTACCAGACTCCACTGCTTATACTGACTCATGCTAAAACTACATTTGGCCACCATGGCTAGCAATGACTCTGCAAGATTTTGGGATGGGGTCTTTGTTCCCAGCCCTGCTAATTTCAGTTTCTTTCACTGTAGATGTTGGTGCCCGAACCTTGGAAGTTGTGCACGAAGGCCTAACTTTATGCTCTGTTGTTTCTCTCTTTATTACATTTTTATCCCAGCTTTTTTTTTCTTTTTGCAAGGAATCCAAGGCGGTTTACATGGTCCTCTTCCTCTCCATTTTATCCTCACAACAACCCTGTCAGGTAGGTTGGGCTGGGAGTCAGTGACTGGCCCAAAGTCATCCAGTGAGCTTCATGGCCAAGTGGGAACAATTACATGAGTCCCAGTCCAATGCTCTAACCACTACACACCACTGGCTCTCATCACACTGCTTTGAAGCTGTGGCCCCTCTACACTTATAATACACTCATAATTCACTCATGCCAGTCAGTCAAGTTTATTGCTTTTGGCCAATGGCCTTTGCATAAAACAAACAATAACAGTACAATCACCAAATAATAATAATAATTAATAATAATAATAATAATACCCACACACACAAAGGTTATTCATAATGTATATAGACATAATGCATATAGTACATAATATACAAAATTTAAAAATATAGACTGGTATGGTGATCCGTCAGTGGTGTAATATAAATTGGACATGGTCAAATGCAATCATCTCCTTTACAATTACTGGCTCTCTCTGTTATGTATTTCTTTCTAATCTTTTTGGCAGCTGTGGCAAACAGAGCTACACGCCAAGTCACTTATTTATCCATGTCCACTAGGAAGTAAAATATCACTTCCAGTGGGCTCTGGCAAAAGTAGTTTCCAATTAAGGGTGCCACAAATTGTTCCCTTGGGTCATTGTATAGGGGACTGTAAAGAATATAATGGATAAGATCCTCTGGCTCAGGGCAACCACAAATACAAGTACACTCATTTGTTGGGATGCCCCTGTGCCTCCCATCCCTATAAGCAGTGTCCATCATATTTAACCTTAACTCTCTGAAAGCTTTCCGGAGTTGTACAAATGTCAAGCTGTTAAAGTAATCTGCACAATCACAAGCCTCTTTGAGTTTAAAATATAATGGTGCCCATGGGGATATATAAACAGAGTTTAGATCCTTTTTGATAGCAACCTCCCTTATAGTTCTCTTGATAATGTTTTTCTGTATATCTGATGGGAAGCCTTTAAGCCCGGTCAGTGAAAAAACGTATTTGATTGCAAATTGGGCTGCGTGATGTATCCAGTTTTTAATTGGTAATTCATTAGATAGTTCTATCAAACATTTTTTGGGTAGACTAGTATTATCCATCTGTTGTACCTTAAACCAATAGCATATTATTCTTTTGTCTATTTGGCTCTCAATACTCTGTACACAGGTTTCTAATCTAATCATGGCAGATAATACATCTTTAGATAAGCCTAGCAATGCTCTCAGAAAATAGTTCTGAGAGGGTTCTAATCCTGACACCTTCAGGGTACCCCAAACCTCTGCCCCGTAAAGGATTTGTGCCATTGTTTTGGCTTTATAAACAGTTAAGGCAGGATTTACTAAATTTCCTCCTTTAGAGGCAGCAAATTTCAGAATAGCCTTGGCCGATCTAAAGGCTTGCATTTTAATGTTTGACAATTGTTCTTTCCAGGAAGCTGTTTCTGAATAGACCAATCCCAAATATTTGAATGTTTTCACTTGGTTTATGATATATTTATCCAAATGCCAGACGTGCTTTTTAGGGCGCTTCCCAAATACCACAGCTTGTATCTTAGTATAATTTATGGTCAAAGCATTTCTCTTACAATATGAAGCAAGCTTCACAAGGAGCCGTCGTAGTCCCACCTGAATTCTAGACACAAGTCCTAAATCGTCCGTGTACGTTAATAACGAAAGTTTTTGATCAAGAATTGTAACGGGCAAACCGAAGACCATCAAGTTCCTTCGCCATGTCATTAATATAGAAGTTAAACAAAAAAGGTGCCAAAATGCATACCCAGGTGACCTTTAAGATCTGCAAGATCATTGCTGGGCATTCCAAAATGAACAGAAAGTCGCCGTGAAATACCCAGATGGTGGGCCTTCTCTGTAGTGGCACCACCATCTGGAAAAACCTCCCTCGCGTAGTTTGGGACATCTTTTAAACACTTCCTGAAAACATACTTGTTCACCCAGGCTTTCCCTGTGCTGTAAGTAAATTAATTACACAACTCCGCTTTACTGCTCCTTGATTTTTTTTTACTGTAGTTGAAAGCATATTTAATGCTGTGTTTTAATGTGGTGTTTTTAATATTGTATTTTAATATCGTGAACCTCTGAGAGATTTTACTATACTCAGCAGTATATAAATGCCACAAATAAATAAAGTAATAAATGGCACTGACAGTCCTTTGGATGGAGATCCGAATTATGCTATTTTTCCCATTTAAAAAGGGCACAGACATCATACAAAGTGGCACAGTGCTGAGTAAAGGGACATATGTGGGGGGCACACGTCCCATCGTTATGGTATGGATGTGATGGAAGAGGATTTGCTGGCTCACCCCTCCACCACACAAACAGGATCTTTGCTTGGATAAGCTGCATGGTGGCATTCCCATGACCAATGGTGAGCATTAAATCGTTCTTGAGAAGGGCTTTTGGACTGAAGCATCTTCCTGGTCCACCCATCAGATTTGTTGTTTGTGATTTCTCTTAAGCTTCTAAGCTCTCACCTCATGCTTTCAAAGCTCTCACCTGGTGAATCTCATTCTTTTATGTATACTTTCTTGTCTACTAATTGAATGCAGTTCCAGATCATATCCTGCTGACATGCGTACCCCAGTTCCCTGAGCAGTGAGAAGCTGAAAGGCGATGGAGGCGGGGCATCAATATTTCAAAGGATTTAAGAACACCTACCACATCCCCCAAATGGATTCCTTCAACATCCCTAACCAGGAAACATTAATTTAAAATGAACAAGTCAGCTGCAACGGAAGCAGATTTTTCAATATTTCATGCCAACGTCACTTAGCATTTATTCCCTGAATTCCCCCCCCCCACCTGTAAACAGAGTTCGAGATGACGCTCATTTTGAAACATTTTTCAACTGTGGAAACACACACACACACCTGAGCTGAATATACACTTACTGAAAAAGACATAACAATTTACAAGAAAATATGTTTCTGATTTGCGGTTAATGTGCTGTGGAAGGCATAAGAGGGAATGAAGCTGTTCAGAGGACAATCGATGGGTTGTGCATAATTTCATGGTAAGTTAACCGATTCAAAACCAGTCTTGTTTGGCCCATTTGAAATCTCTGCCCTTTTAAGGTGCAGTATGGAATGATTCAGGAGCCAGGCTCCAGCTCTTCCCAAATAAAATCCTCCCATTTAAATGGTGCTGTTGTTAGTTCTGCAGAGAGAAATCACGCCATACATATTCATAATATATACTTTGACTCCGTTTACCATGTATATTCCATATAGCACGGACGGTCGTTATTTTACTTTATCTGTCCGTGGTAAATCACAGGCGATGTTTCTGCCTTTTGGGGAATGTCTCATTAAAATGTTGTTAATGTGAGTTGCTACAACTGCCATTCTTATTTATTTATTCACATTACTTATATCCCACCCAATAACCAGGGTTTCTGGGCAGTTTTACAGTAATTCTAAAACATAAACAGGATGAGAGGGATCCAACTTCATCCTTGCATTAATGGAATGGATACCTCTGGTAGAACAGGATTTCCATGTCCTTGCCTGCTTCCTGCTTTCTGCAACCGCGTACACCCTCGTAATTATGCTCAAGGGGGTTGGGGGGAACCTCTGGAGGAGATTTGGAAAGGACATGGGGGTTGCAGGGGGGAGGAGAGGACACAGAAGTCCCATTCCACCAGTGGCACTTGCCTCAAAGGTGCAATGATGAAGCTGCACCCAATCCAACATTTAAGGCCAGTATATAACCAGCAACAGCATGAACCAAAGTAAAGCCCCGAACAGAGAAGAATAAAAAGAGAGTCCTTAAAGCTATTCAGAATTAAAAGCCTCAGAATTATTCTTTTAAAAAGTCTTCTTCAGGGTTCAACTCCTGCCCAAGGGTCTCCTGAAGTTACATTTCTGAGTAATGGGTGGGTGCATCTTATCTCTAGTACACATGCAAATAAATGAATGCACACGAACGCTAAGGCACTGTGAAATGCACTTTGTGGATGTTGAAATTTATCTTGAACTTGATAGCTTATTGTCAGACAAATCACACCTATCTAGCTAAATTTATCTATCTCCAAAAATAGCCTAAAATGACTGCACAATTTGTCAGCCTGCAAATGGGGTCACAAAAGGAGGAAGACATTTTGGCTCAGCCCTAGGCTCTCTAAGAAGCCCACAAGTAGGGCATGATCGCAATAGCTGTTTCTCATAGTTGATCTCAGGAACTGGTATTCAGAGGCCTGCTACCTCTTATCCTGGAGATATCATATAGCCATCATGGCTCATAGCCATTGAGTGCCTTATCCTCCATGGATTTGACTAACCTTTTGAAGCTGTTGAAATTGATGGCTATCTGTCATGGGCCCTCAAACACAACGCTATCACTGCATCTTCTGGCAGTAAGTTCCATAAATTAATGTGCATGCTGTATGAACAAGGATTTTTGTTTTACCTGTCCTGAACCTCCTAGTACTCTTACCTAGTATTATGAGAGACAAATAGAAACATCTCTCTTTTCACCTTCTCCACACCATGTATCATTTTATAAAGCGTTGACATGCCTAAGTAGGACTTCTCTTCCTCCTGGCCATCACCCAATCTGTCTCTTCCTATTCCTCCAGGCTCAGTCCCCCCTGCTTCCCAGAGTTGGAGGGGGGGATTGTGAGGTGCTGGCAATGCCTGCTACTTCTCCTTGCTCATGCTCTTTCTCTGGGCCGGGGGGGAGACAACAGATGCGAAGGCCACAATGGCAAGAAGAGCATCAAATAACCATGGGTCCCTGGTGCTAGGCAGTGGTGTTCCATTTGAGGCATAACAACCTTTAGATCTGGCCCCGAAGCTAAACCTACATCAAAGAGACTTAGGGATGTATGAGAAAATTATTTCAGTTCATGTTTGGGGAGGATTTACCCAGTTTGCACCTTCTGGACTAAACACAGACTCAGACACAGTCCATGTCTACACCATGGATTTTTCCCTGGGTCGTCCCTGTGCATCCAAATGATGCACAGGGGATCCTGGGGGCAGGCAGGGAAGACTCCTCAATTTTCTCAGGATAACTTGTTGCTCAGTTATCCCTGTTTTTCCCACGGTCCTGGGACTATCTCCCCGATGAGGCTCGCCTGGCGCCAACATTGTTATCTTTTCGGCGCCAGGTCAAGACTTTCCTCTTCTCCCAGGCATTTAACAGCATATGATGAGGGTTTTGTGTTTTTGTGTTGTTGTTGTGCTTTGACCCAGAAGGATAATGTAATTTTAACTTGTTTTTATGCTTTATGGTTTTTAAATTTTGTATATCGGTGTTTTTAATGTTCAATGTTTTTTATTTTTGTAAACCGTCCAGAGAGCTTCGGCTATGGGGCGGTATATAAATGGAATAAAATAAATAAATAAATATCCCGAGAACTGCGGGTGGTGTGGGCACTGCTCCCGGCTCATCCAGCCTCCCTGCGAGTAGCGGGGCTCTGGAAATGGGCACGGAGCTGCATGGGGGCAGTCCGTGCCAATCAGGGTGGCGGAGGAGTGGGTTCAAGGTGTTTCTTTTTCTTTACTCACTTTTGTTGGTGGAGCTCAATTGTGCTCCATCTTCGACGATTCAAAACAATAACTAAATGGCACCTGCGACATCCCTCTTGCCTTCCGGGACATTGTGCTGGCGTGTGTATGCTGAGGGTCGATCCTGGAAGCAGGAAATCCTGGCATCCTCCCCTCTGCATCCCGGAAGGCCTTGTGGTGTAAAAAGGGCCAGAATCTGCAGGTGAAATTCGTACTTTTCCGAGCTTACAATGTGATTCTAGACCCTCCAGAAATGCATGCTCTTGAAAAATCTGCACAAGTATGCTTTAATCAGTGACAGATACATTTCAAAGATGCACATCATTGATATGTACATTTGGAAAAAAATATGCACAGAAATATCCATGGATTTTTATGCAAAAAAAAAAAAAAAGGGGGGGGGAAGTGAAGCTCGCAATCTGATACCCCAAATCGCATCTGAATGAGCTTTGAGGTGGAATTCAGAGATCTTCAGCTAGCTTGAGTTTTGCTGATTTGCACATTTCTGGCTAGGCTGTATATTTGAATAAACTTCTTGATGGCATTAAAGTGTTGTGTATGGAACAGCCTGATGGTTTGGTGTAATGCAATATAATGAGCTTTGGACAAAGAACAAACCCAAATGGTACTTAAACCACTCTTGATAGGCTGCCTTTGTAGTGAAAAGTTTGAGATCCTCCAATTTGAATCACTTCCCGCCAGTGCTGATTTGTTGCAACAAATATACTCAGCAAAAAGGAGTTGATTTATTTTAGGATAAATTGCAACTGGAACCCACAAGTAGGTGCAAGAACAGGATAGACATCAGTAAATTATTAATTGATGTGGCTGACATTCAGTTGACCATTCTAACAAAAATCAACCATCTTTATACCAGCATTTTGGGAACCATTGGGTTGTACTTTCTCCAGCAAAGTACTGCTGATCGTTTTATTTATTAGCCCCTTGGCAACCTAACCAGAACAACAACCACATAATTTATATATGACCAAAATTGACTGAATGCTGGAAGCCTGAAAAAAATGTTAGTATTTCCAGAGCCAAATAAACTGAAACAACAAACTTATTCATTTATGACATCTCAGTGGCAAAATGTGTTTTTCTGCTTGGCAGGTAACATGTTGAATAACATGAATGTTCTTTAGCTGGACATGCCATTAGACCATAGCAAGGAAGCTCTGTGTGTGTGTATTTGTGCTTTTCTTGTTATCATGTGGTATAGTAATAATGATATTATTGCTTGCTCTGTATTTATTTATGCATTTATTTACTCTATTTACTTTGTTGTAAAACACCGTTGGAGCTGCCCTCAAGAATCCAATATTTCTTTCCCATTTGGTCCCTCATGGTGAAGGCTGGGCCATACAGTGTCAAGGGTTGTACACAGACTTTTATATCACTACATCATTGGCTTCCAAGAGATGTGCTTTATTTTCCCTGCCCTGAAAGCAGTGGAAGTCAGCAGAGCTGTTCATAAGAAAAACACGGGGGGGGGGTAGTTGGCCTCTCCCCAGCATCTGCACGTTGACTGGGAGATCAACAAACACAGATATTGTTGTATGCATGCAAATAGGCTCTCCACACTAGGAGAACATTCAATTGGGCAGGGTTCTCACTGGTGTGGAGGACCTATGCGTATACAGATGTATGAGGGTTGGCATCCTATAAGAGGAACATAAGAACATAACAAGCATTCTGTTCACATAGTGGTTGATCAGCTGTCAATGGGAAACCCACAAATTGGAGATGCGTGCAAAAGCACCTGTCCACCCATGTTCCCCAGAAACTGGTGTACATAGGCTTACTGTCTCTGATACTGGTGGGAGCATAGAGCCATCAGGACTAGTAGCCACTGATAGCCTTCCACTCCAGGAATTTGTCCAATCCCCTTTTAAAGCCATCCAAATTGGAGGCCATCACTACATCTTGTGGAAGTGAGTTCCACAGTTCAACTATGCCCTTGATGACGACTCACTCTTCTTGCTGATTCCTTATCAGGATAATGGGACAATGGCCATTCAATGTTAGAATGGAGAGTCTTCACCTCAACAGTGTCCCCAGTGATTAGTGGACCTGGGGCTTACGGGGATGCAGCACCAACACTTTTTTAAAAAATTAGCAGGGATGCTGAAGTCATCTGGTGGAGATAAAACAGGGAGCGCACAACTCCCCTGTTAAAACAGCTCCACTGGTTTCCAGTCTGTTTCCGGGCACAATTCAAAGTGCTGGTTATGACCTATAAAGCCCTATAGAGTTCGAGTCCAGGTTATCTGAAAGTTTGTATTCTCCCTTACGAGCCTGCCCATCCTTTGAGAACTTCAGGGGAGGCCCTTCTCTCAGTCCCACCACAATCACAGGCATGCCTGGTGGAAACACAGGAAAGGGCCTTCTCGGTGGCTGGTCCAGGGCTTTGGAACTCTCTTCCCAGGGGAGCTAGACAGGCTCCCTCCTTGATGTGCTTCCGGATGCAGGCAAAAACTTGTTTTGCTCCGGCAGTTCTTTGGCGAATAGTCTGGACCTCGGTTTACGCACTGGACTTTTTAAAATTGGTACTTGTATTTTAAATGTTTTAAATGTTTGAATATTTAAGCACATTCAATTATATTTTTAACTTTTGCATGTTTCTATTTATATGTTTAAATTGTAAATGTTTTAATTTTGTAAAGCTGCCTTGAGGCCCAGTATTGGGAAAATATAACCACCACCACCACCACCACAACACAACTAGAACGTGTTGGTTGATATGGATTCACACAGCTGTCTGAACTTTTGGACTCTCCTTAGGGGCGTGGCTATGACAACTGTCATGATGAGTGCCTGCACTCCAGAATTTACCACTACACCACTGAGCCCCCAAATGGAGAGTTTCATTTTTCCCCATAAGAGCAAAAGGTGAATGGTTACTTATAAAGGACCTTTGGGGACCTTGATTGCTGGGGCAAAGCTAAACCTACTTTTTGCCCCTGGTGCTGGCAATGACCCTTTGAGAATCAAGTCATCTCCCATTTGTCTGCCCCACCTCTTCATCTGCATCAGCCCGTCCTGGGTCTTGTTTCCTTGGTCATGCTACAAGTGTGGCACAAACGGCTGAGAACTGGATTTTATATAGGTTCATATTTTTATTTTTCTGTTTACATGCTAGATTTTTGGCAGCTCCCAAGCCTGTGACAGTTGGCAAGAAATGGCCCGAAAGGGGTGAAATGTATGTGTCGGGAAGCAGGAGCCAGCTGTGAGATATTTATTTAAATAACAATCCAAACAAGCATGCATTTATTTCCCAAACAGACAGAAGGTAAGCCGGATGGTGTTCAACAAAGTTCCAAGGTGTTTACGTTATAGAATTTACACTACTTCTAACGTGTGGTTACTTTGCCAAACAATTCAAACAAGGATATGAGAAGCTGGCAGTATAGGTTGTTGTTGTTGTTGTTAATATTATGATTAAAAAATCTGCCATTGATATGAGATGATATGAGATGCACGAAGCTGGCAGTATAGGTTGTTATTATTATTATTATTATTATTATTAAAAATCTGCCATTGATATGAGATGAGATGCATGAAGCTGATTGTATAGGTTGTTGTTATTCATCATCATCATCAATCATCATCATCATCTGCCATTGCATTGTTGTAATTATGCTCCTTCGATATGCAAAATGAACTTCTATTTCAGCTTTTGTATACAAGCTGGAGAACTGAAGGTCAAAGAATCACAGGATCAGGTACAGTGCCGGATTCGGATTTTGGAGGACCCCTGGGGAAGACCCCTCCATGGTCCCCCTCCCTTAGTGAGTCTACTTTCTTGCCACCATTGTTCCCAGCTACTATTGCTCCTTATCATCTTTCTCATGATTACTATCATCTGCAGGCAAGTGAGCAAGTAGGCAGAGGCATCTACAGCTCCTCCTCCTCCTCCTTCTCACCACCAATGTTGCCAGGGCCAGAGCAAGAGGCAGGTGAACCTGCAGGTCACAATAGGGAAGAGGAGGAGCAACACCAGGGGACTGTTGTGAGTGGGCCCCTGTTGGGTCTAGTCCCTTGGCAGGTGCCCAACCATGCTTACCCTTGATGCTGGCCATGATAGAGAGTTGGAGCCCTTCTCACTTTGATGCAGGGAATCCAGGATAGAGCATTTCAGCCTCTGCTAGAAGATCTCCAGCCAGGGACATTGCTAAGCAAATAAAAGATTCAGGAGGCAGGCTCATAATACACAAATCTGCATTATATTTGCATATGCTGCATGCTGCATGCAAATTTATTAACAATTTTTTTCATAGCAGTCAAAGCCAGCCAATTAACCAATTCAGGACACCTTGCATAAAAACAAATTCTTCAATTAATTTGCAACCCCCAGATCATCTCAAATCATCAGTCCTTCTTCAATGACAATTAATTTGCAATCTCTTGCTGACCCTTCCCCATTTCTCTCATCCCCTCCTCTTTCTTTCCTTTTTGTAGGAAAATGCAATTAAACGTAAAAGAAAAGCTTCTATTGGCACTAATAAAACTTTTCCCTCTGAACTTAATTGCCATGCAAAGCTGAGGGATATTTTTGGGGGAGGGGGCAAAGCATTCAGGGAGGGGAGGGCTAATGCTCCTGAACTGGGATCCCCCTGGAAATTCTCCCTCCACGTGCCAATTACGTTAAGAAAAAAAGAAACACCCATTGGCATCAATGGAAGATGTTTTTATTTGCTTAATTGGCTTGAAGAGGAGTGGGATTTGGTAGGGATAAATTTTCTTACCCCAGCTGCAATTCCCCTGGAAAATTGCTCCCTGCAATGTTTAAGCTAAGGGAAAAAAGTGTGTTGGCATCAATGGACACGAAGGGCTATGGGGAATAACTTCGGGGCTAGGGCCCTATTCACCCAGGCCCATAAATGCACCTGCTTCCAGCAAAAGAAAGCATGCTACCCCTGAAAGCAGGTAATTGATTTCATTGTCAGATTGCTCTTTCCACCAAGATGTTCCTCCCAGTGATCAGAGAAGGGGGAATGCAACATGGTGTGGATGTATCCTTAGGAAGATAAAAAGAGCCTTTTTGCTTACAAAGATGTTTGCATCTTTACATTGCTGTATTGCAGTGGAGGCACTGAAAAAAAGGTTGTATAAAAAGCAAGGGTTCCTGGAATCTTGAGCCTCTCATCACCGTAGGATGTTCACAGCCAAGGTGAAGAGAGCAAGAGAGGCCTTGCATTAGATCAGTGGGTATTGGAGCTCTTTCAGCCAAGGGCTGGATTCCATTTTGGAGAAGTTCTCTTAAGGCAGCATTCCAGGGGTGGGAGGGACCAGAGTCAAAAGGGGCAGGGCCAAAGGCAAAAGGGGTGGGGCCAAACTACAAAAAGAGCCAGCAGATTAAAGCCTTTACTGCTAGGAACTCAGAGAGATAGGCCCTTTCTACACCACATGGGTATAGAGGGGAGAGAGGAGCGGTGATCCTGGAAGTGCCTGTTCCGGGATCGTCGCTCTAATACACAGAAGAATGTGCGATGACCCAGCTTCCTCCTGGACTGTCATGCTGTTGCCACCGCCATTTTTTTAATGTGCTCCGATGAAAAGGTATGTAAATAAACCCAACATGCCGAAATTGGGGGCCCCTCCTCCACCATCCTAGGGATGATGGGCTTCCTTCTCCCTCCCCAGATGGGCACAAAGCCACGCGGTGGGCTCTGTGTCCATTTCTGCTGCTGTGCTTACTCATGAGTAAGCACGGCATCAGCTGGGATGGGCAGCCATATCTCCTGCGGTCCCAGGAACTTCTCGGGACTGTGGTAAAATTGGGATTTTCCAGGGATAACCTATCCCAGGCAAATCCTGTGGCTGTCCCCCCCCCCCCACTGTGATACACCCCAAATGTGAAAATATGGCAATCCTAAATACTTCAGGCTCATTCATGTATTTAGTTATGTGATACATTTTTATCCCACCATTTTTCCCCTTGCAAGGAACCCGCGGCAGCATTCATGATCCTCCTCCTCTTCCTCCTCCTCTCCATTTTATCCTCACAACAACCCTGTGAGGTAGGTTAGGCTGAGAGTCAGTGGCAGGCCCAAAGTCACCCAGATCTCCCTGGTCCCAGTCCAGCCCCCTAATCACTACACCACACTGGATCTCTGGATGTCCATAAAGAGTCATTACAATGTGTCCTGAATTATATTCTCCCCCCCCCCCCAACCCTCTTTTTTCTCAAGGCAGATTTTCAAGGAAGGCATAGATTGTTTCTGACTGGCAGTAAATGTGCTTTATTCACAAGCAAAGAGACTGACCTGCCGAACAGAACAAAAATGTAACTTTTTAAAGGTATCATCCGTACCAGCCAGCCACATCCCTAGAGGTTTTCACCCATCTGTCAGTGGCTGTCAGTAATGCCTCTTTTGTTTAGGCAGAAGACTCCTATTTAATAGCTGTTCTCACAGCCTATGCAAATCTTCCTGATCAGACTGCAAAAGGGTACCACATCGAAACGCAGCCCTGTACTCCTCTGGTATGAATGCAGAAATCCTCTCTGGACTGGCAGGTCTATCCTTTATACTGTTGCACATAACTGCTTAGACACATCTCATTACTTCAGGATACTGATGTGACTTTAATGAACAAACCACATACTCATCTACACAAGCTTTCAAATGTCTCTTCCATTCTCTTCCAGCCCTTGATGCCTGTCTGTGATAGCTTCCTTATCTGAAAGGTATAGGATCTTCTTGGTAGTGGCTCCACATAGGTACTGAAAGCAAGTCCTATGAAGAAAGGTCGAAGGAACTTCGTATGTTAAGCTTGGAGGAGAGAAGACTGAGGGAGACATGACAGCACACTTTGGCCCTTTCCACACCAGGCGTTTTGCCTGGGATGGCCCCCGGCTGGTCCCTGTGAGTCCAAATGATGCGCATGGACTTGTGGGGGTGGGGTTGGCCATGGAATTTTTCAGGGATAAGGGAACCCTGGAAAATCCCGAATCTTCCGCAGTCCCGGGAGCTTCCAGGGACTGCGGGAGATGTGGCTGCCCATCCTGGATGCTGCCGTACTTACTCGTGAGTAAGTGCAGCAGCACAAATGGGCACAGAGCCGCACTGCATGGCTCCATGCCCATCAGGGGACGGGGGGCAAGTTTGCCATCCCCAGGATGACAGGGGGGAGGCCCCCCCAGATTCCGTGCACTTTTTTTCACTTACCTTTTGCAGTGGAGCGCAAGAGCGTTCTTCCCCGGTATATACATATATATATAGCAGGCGTGACGGCGTGATGGCCTGGGAGGAGCCCAGATCATCACACAAATGGTGTGCATTAACACGATGATCCCGGAAGCAGGCACTTCCGGGATTGCCACCCCTCCGGCCCCCTACACCCATCTGGTGTAGAAAGGGCCTTCAAGTCCCTGACTAATGTCACATAAAAGAGGACATAAACTTATTCTCTGCAGGCCCAGAGGGCAGGACTAAAACTAATGGGCTTAGATTGCAGACGGGTAGATTTAGGTTGACCATCAGGAGAAATATCTTAATAAATGGAGGCTGGTGGCCCCAATTTTGGTGGGGCTGTGGATTCATTCTGGGTTTCAGTCAGAACCAGCCAGAACTCTAAAGTGGCTATACAAGGTGCTGAACCCTTAGTCCCCAAAATAGATTAAGTACCTTGATATAGCTTTTTTTTTTTTTTAGAGTTCTGGCTGAAACCTGGAATGAATCCACAGACCCACCAAAATTGGAGTTACCACCCTTCACTGGTCTTGATGGTAAGAAGCATCAAGAAGAGACAAACTCTGGTGCTTTGAAGAGCTGTGAAGACTTTATTGTTGTAAAAAGCTCTTGGAAGTTTTAGAAAACCAATTTTCAAAAAGCTCCACATTTCGGATAGGTTCTATCCTTCGTCAGGAGCTGCGAAAACTGATAAGATGCCTCAGAAGGCTAAAGGCTAGGGAATTCAAAGCTTTTGTTTGACGTCTTGTAAAGGGAGCTGCATTTGTTAAATTGATTCCCACTTGTACTTCCCTCGTATCTCACTTGATGGTAAGAGTAATTTGACAATGATCTCCCCCCTCCCCCAGAGGGGTGGTGGCTTATCCCTCGCTGGAGGTCTTGATGCAGAAGCAGAAGCAGCCATCTGTTGTGGTTACTTTAGCTCTGGAATTCCTCAGCCAAGAAAGGGCTTGGACTAGCTAACCTTCAAAGCCCTCTCCAATGCTATAATTCTCTGGTTTTGAATTCTGAGATACATAGTTCAGTCTCGGATACACAGTGAATGCTGAATGCCTCAAATCGCATCCCCCCATTTAGAAACTTTAATTGGAAAACAGATATGAAATATGTTTCTTTGTTACATTTATAAAAACCCCGACGTTGACAATCCAACAATAAATGGAGAGCTGACATTTTGGGGTGATGGTTGTGTGGGGAGGGGGCTTTTTATGATTCAACCATAAATGGGAGTGTGTTGCAATAGCTGTTGACTTCTATCTAAAGGTAAACAGTTAAATAAATCTGCCGGGCCTCAGCTGGCTCCCTTACCTTTGATCACGAGCCTAAAAAGAAAGGCTGGCGAGGAGGACAGCAGTTACAGCTGTTGTCAAGACAACATCTCCACAGATTTAGCGTGTTCATAGAAGGGGAGGCGGGGGTAACCACATGGAATACAATCAACGAAGACTTTGACAAATTCCTGTCAAGCGCTGGCCAACCCCTTTTGACACCAAATCTGTTTGAAATTATCTATATTAAGGTCAACATGCTGCACTGTAACTGGTCTTTAACTAGGAATGTCCAGGCTCACAAAACAGTGAAGCAAGTCCCGTTCGCAACCCGAAACGCTGATGCAAGCAGGAGAATGTGTTCTCTGGAAAACAACAACAGCCAATCGTTGAACTTGTAGTCACATTTGAAAAATGCGCAAAGTTTTATCAAACGAGCAGTTCGCAATCATGCAATTTTGAAATTGTGCAAATTTCATGCTTTAGTCCATGGGGGAAGTCATGCAACTTTGGAAAAGGGCATTTTTTTTTCCGGGGGAGGGGCACAATTTTCCCGGTCAACTGCATTTGATTTGCACAATTTTCCCCAACACAGATTGCAAATGACTGTGGTAAATAAGATGAGAAGAGCATCATACCGATGCTCAGAGGATCTGGGTGAATGCCAACATTGCTGGTTCACCCAACCGTCGCTACGTTTGATGCTACTCAAGCTTTGAGAATGAGAAGCTAGCGCATTCATGGTGTGTGATATGCAATTAAGGCCTCATCTACACCGAGCAGGATATTGCACTATGAAAGCGGCATATAAAAGGCAGGAGCCACACCAAGCAAGATATAGTGTTATGAAAATGGTATATGGTATGTGTCAATGGGCCCCAACAGTTGTCAGTGCACTTCAATACCGCTATAAAGCAGTAGTGTGGCTCCTGCCTTTTATATACCGCTTTCATAGTGCAATATCCTGCTTGGTTTAGATGAAGCCCAAGTCAAGAGCCTCCCCCCCCCCTTGCCAGATGGAAGATCAAACTGGAGATCTTTGAAAAGAGAGGCGAATAGCCTGCAGTGGTAGCTAGAAACCTGTTTTTACCCCTATCTGTATAGGTGCTTTGCAGATGCTTATGAAATATCTCAGGGAAGCATATGTTCCACACACATTAATGCATTGGCAAGCAGGTTTCACCTGCATTATTTCCCCCCAAAGTTGCAGTTATTTGCATGATGCCTTCATGCAATGTTTGTGAACTTCTCAAGACATCAAGCTTGGCTGCAGCTGCAGACAGAATGGTGGATTAGAATGATATTTGGTTCAATTCAACAGAGATATACTTCTATCCTTACAAAAGGACGTAGAATGCTTTTATGGAAGGGGTGGTGAACCTCAGCCCTGCAGGCCAAATCCAGTCTACCTGCTGGTGTTCCAGTCTGGCCTTCTTGGGTTCCTGAGAAGGCCATGCCCCCTTGCCCTAGCTCCACCTTCTTTCTCCCAGCAGCCAATTGTTTGGTGGGTTCCTGGTTTTTGCGCATTTTCCCATTCTAAAAAGCTGAAATACCTTAGTTACTGGCATAAGTGTTTGAAGCTAAAATATGCTGTTATTATAGTAATTTGCCCCACCCATTTTGATTTGTACCTCACCTCTCTACCAAGAAAAATGGCACTCAAGTCGGCGCCTTAGCTCACCTGCTATGTGAATGCAGGCTCTCCCCACTGAGGTCCACCCGGCATCAATATTGTCCTGTGGAGGGGAGAAAAGAAGAAACAAGCAAAATGAAGGACAAAGAGACAGAAATGGCAAGAAGCAAACAGTGAAGGAAGAAACAGATGGTTTGCATCCCAGCTTCACCTGCTATGTCCTCCTTACCAGGGACAAGATACAAAAGCTATCATGAGAAGATTTTATTGAAAAGTGGGATAAGCATGTTTTAAATCAGGGGCACTGAACCTCTTTCAGACCCATTGAAATCAGTGAGACTTCACATAGTCACATGAAGTCTCACATAGTCATGATTAACTCAAGTCCCTAAGATTTCAGTGGGTCTCTTCTACATAAGCATTCCTAAATCTGGACCCAACTCATTGTGGGGAGCAATAGACTTGACCACTGCATCTCAGGTCAGGACAAAGAGGCTCTTCCACGTCCAACTCTAAGACCCAAAAGCTAGGTCATGATGGGGTTTGGGGAGAATGAACTAAATAGATGCAACACACTGTAGTACAATGAATAATATTAATAATGATAAAATGTTCCACTTAAAAGAATGCCTCTGATTTGAAACGCTTTTTGGGGTTTAGCTTGAAAGAGCTTCCTATAGTGAAACACATAGGGCCATTCTACACCGTATGGGTGTAGAGGGAGGCAAGGAGGGGGATGATCCTGGAAGTACCTGCTTCCGGGATCATCGCTCTAATGCACATGGAAGCGCAACAATCCGGCTTCCTCCTGGGGCATTATAGAGTTGCACCCGCCATTTCCCCCCCGGAGGAGCGGAAAAGAGTACAGTTACGCTCCAACGGAAAAGTAAATACTTTTTTTAAAAAAGAAATAACCCCCAAATTTGGTCCCCCCCACCCCCAACCATTCTGAGGATGGCGGACTTGCTTCCTCCCTCCCTCGATGGGGATGGAGCTTGAGAGTAAGCAGACCAGGTGGAACGGGCGCCTGCACCTACCACGGTCTCAGGACATTCCCAGGACTGCAGGAAGAATCAGGTTTCCCTCGGGATCCCTAACCCCGGGGAAAATTCGTGCCCATCCCCACTGTCTCCAGGAGTCCCTGTGCATCATTTGGATGCATAGGGACCATCCAGGGGGCAATCCCACGTCAAAAGGCCGGTGTAGAAACGGCCATAGTCTGGCTTTTGCAGCACTGCATTACCATGGAGGAGAGCCAAGGTTTGCCAGTTCATGAAAAACAGCAACAAGTATTCTAGATGCTGCAGAGCAAAGCGGATCCTACTTGAAACACTTGCTGGAGCAATCCAGGGAGTGTGGCCAGTGGAGAGGCTGTTGTGTGCAGCAGAGCCCTTGAGAATCAGAGTGTTGCTTTTGGGGAAATTCATTAAAGCTGCCTCTCTGAAGGAAGCATTAAGAATTTATGTTAGCACTGGAGTACCTTCGTTCTTTGCTGGCTTGTGCTGCTCAGGAAGGCGAGGAGGTGGCTGTTTGCACGTTTTCTCAGGAATTCCAGAGTGTAACAGAAGAATCCAGTGGCTTAACCTTGACCAGGACCTGCTAGTAAACCTTCAGGGGTTAAACTCTTTTGCAAACTGCTAACTGGTGGGAATTATTTAGTATTGATGCCTCTTGTTACAAAGGAAGTTAGCAGAGAAAAAAACAAAAGGCAAAACACGATGAGTATTTACCAATCCCACATGCACATCGGCCATCTTAGCATAGGGTGACCAGATAAAATCCAGGTCAGGGCTCATGTAACTTTAACAGTTGTAGAGAAAAGGGAATTTCAGCCAGTGTCATTTGTATGCAATTAGTTCCTGGTGAAATTCCCTCTTCATCACAACTTTTAAAGTTGCAGGGGCCCTGCCTTCTTTTGTATATGGTCACTCTAGTATAGTGCCTGCACCTTTAGCTGTTGTGATGAAGAGGGAATATCACCAGGAACTAATTGCATACAAATGACACTGGCTGAAATTCCCTTTTCTCTACAACTATTAAAGTTACATGAGCCCTGTCTTCCTTTTCATATGGTCAGCCTATCTTAGCACAACAAAAAGAGACCACACTCTTCTTCGGTGAAGGAAAGAAAAACAGCTTTACGCACAAGTTTTCTTGCATATACCATGCAGGTACAGGATAAAGTTTCAAAAGGAATTTGTTCAATTAGTCCACTTTGTATTCCATTACACTGGCAGGAATGAGAGAGGAAGAACATGTGTGCCCAACAATGGTGGAAGTCAGGGCGAGGGAGGAAGATGAGGAGCCAAAGAAAACAATAATAGGAAACCACATGGTAGGATATAGCGATCCTAAGGCTAGCTGTGCCCATAGGCAATGCTACCACCTTCCTGTAACTTGCAGATGAAGTTGCAAGATTCATAACAAGAACTGCCCATCAGATAAATAACAAGAGTCCCTTTTCATGAAAGACTGGGGTAGAAACCCCAACTTGTGTGGCCTTCGTTTGAAGATGTTGCCCCCATACTTTCATGCCTGAAGGCCCATCCACACCGAATGCTGCTTTATATATCTGCCATGAATCTCCAGTTTAATCCCTCCTGCTGATTTAATTGCCACAATAGCAGTTTTCTGTCCATGCCTTGTTCTGCATAACCAGCCTGGGCTTCATGCAGCCCCCCCCCCCTGGCATTTTATGTACTCCCACTGCCAGAAAAGCAGCAGTTTGCCACCAAAATTTGAGGCCATGGTAGGAAAAAGGACCCTTATTTAAAACACACACACACAGAGCATTGGTTGGTGGCACAACAGAAAAAAGGGTAATTTTTAAAGGAAAAAAATGTGCTTTTTATTTGTTGTTGCTCCCATTAAATTTTGGTAGCAAATTCTGGAGCCGGGCAAATCTGTCAACTTGGTTTTCTCTCAGTTTTTCATTCTTCCAGTTTTAAATTTGATTCATCATCTGGAATTTTTTAAAAAATGTCCTCAGTCTCTGGTTTGTAGCAACCTGAACTTTGAGAATTTGTCCTTTTTAAAGTTTGCATTAAAAAAATCATAAGCATCTGGACACTTATTAAAGCTGACTAGATACATTGATCCACGATTCATGTTTATCAGTGAATAAACGTTGCATTGGAAAGCGCTTTAATATTTTCTGATGTACATGTTCTCGTAAATAATGTACCTGTTTCTTGGAATGTAACACATGGTCAGCGCAAATGGATTTTTCGCGCCCTCTTGTCTGCTATAAAAACTGATAATACAATATTGGAAAGATAAAAGGTCACCGCCTAAAATGCAATGGATTGAAGAGCTAACAGCACTAGCAACTTTTGAATGAGAAGTACATTAGCGAAATTCATGAATGGACTTAGGGCATCATCACACGTGGGGTGTGATGCACACCTGCCGCGACTTTGGTCCACTTTTTCAGCACTGGACTCGCTCAGGGTGCGAGAACAGCAGGATGGGGACGACGTCATGAGAGTCCAGCGCTGAAAAAGTGGATCAAAGTCGCAGCGGGAGTGCATCAAACCCCGCGTGTGATGATGCCCTTATATTTGGATATCTGGGCCTCATCTACACCAGGCAAATTGCACTATAAAAGTGGTATGAAAGCGGTAATAATAATAATAATAATAATAATAATATAATAACAATTTATTTCTTACCCGCCTCTCCGTCTGGATCGAGGCGGGGAACAACAACATGATAAAATACATAAAACTGATTAAAACATAACACATATTATTAAAACTGCATAAAAGGCAGGAGCCACACCAAGCAGGATATAGTGGTATATGATGTCAATGGGCCCCAACAGTTGTCAGTGCACTTCAATACCGCTATGAAGCAGTAATGTGGCTCCTGCCTTTTATGTAGCGCTTTTATACCACTTTTATAGTGCAATATCCTGCTTGGTGTAGATAAGGCTTGGTCTGAATTACTGAAGTTTATGTGTAACTTACTCCTATTTTTTTAATGTTGCAATATTTGAAACAGAGACCTTTAAGGTAAGTAGTTAGGCTTCAATTTTGTTTTGTTTTTTTGTTTTGTTGAAAGTTATAATAAAAAATCAATATAAAAATCATAAGCATTTTTGTGCACATTTCTCCTAATACATGCATTTTTAATGTATGTTTATCTAATATACACATTTTTTGTAAGCCAATTTCCTACGTATAGATTTTTCCCCCTGATATGCACATTCTTATACTCATGTCCTGGTTGGAGTAACTGTAAATTTCAAAGGGTAACTAAGGGTTCATCTACACCTGCAGGCCTTCCGGGGTGGGGTGCGTGGGACAATCACAGACTTTTCTGCTTCCAGGATCATCTCTCAGGGTACAAACGAAAGAGGCCCATTCTGGGTTTTTTTTGTTTTTTGTTTAAGAAGAGGAGGATTGCGCAGCGTTGAACCTGCACAAAGGTGAGACTTAAAAGAAAAAACCCTAAACAACGTGGTAGCCATCCAGCGCAGGGCGAAAATGCTCTCCCCCTCCCCTCCGATCCCCATCCATTCTCCCCTCTGGCCTCCTGGCCTGTTTGCTCACCTGTGCTACTCATTGGGAAGAAGGGACGACCCCGGGAGCGGGCGCCACACTGCCCACGGACATCAGGGTTGTCTCAGGACCACGGTAAAATTGAGGCAAAGTTAACCCCAGGATCCCCTGTGCATCATTTAGATGCGCAGGGATGACCATGTGACCAGCCTGGGATAGGGTGACCAGATTTTGGAACCCAAAATCCCGGTCCCCCCCGCCAACAACCCCCCCACCAAGCCACCCCCCAAAACAACCCCCCCCAGCCCCCCCCACCCAAAACAACCCCCCCACCAAGCCACCCACCCCCAAAAAACATCAGCCCGGACCTACCGGGGCAGGTTCTCTTCTGCTGCCTCCTCCGCCGCCGCTGCGCCGTGGCCGCCGCCGGATCCCCCGCCAGCTCGTAAGGCCAGCGCCCGCGTGGAAAAGGCAGGGGAGGGCCGGATCCGGAACTGATGTAATCGGCCCTCCCCCGCCTCTTCCACGCGGCCGCTGGCCTTACGAGCCGGCAGGGGACCCGGCGGTGGTGGCGCGTCGGCGGACCCGGCGGCGGCGGCGGTGCGGCGGAGGTGCGGCGGACCCGGCGGCGGCGCGGCAGCGGACCCGGCGGCGGCGGCGCGGCAGTGGACCTGGCGGCGGCGGCGCGGCGGCGGACCTGGCCGCCCCAGCAGGTAAGTGCCCCGCGCCCCGCGCCTCGCGCTCCTTACCCGCTTCCCTCCGGTGCTCGAATCTACTGAGAAACAGGCTTCACGGCCTGTCTCTCAGTATCGTGCCAGGTGATGACGTCATCACCCGGCGCGCTACTGAGGGATAGGCCGCGAAGCCTGTTTCTCAGTAGATTCGAGCACCGGAGGGAAGCGGATGCCTCTGCGGGTAAGGAGCGTGAGGCGCGAGGGAGAGCACTTACCTGCTGGGGTGGCCGCTTCCCGGGCTCCTCCGCTGCCACCGCCGCCGGGTCTACCGCCGCTCCTTGCTTGCTGCCACCGCCGCGTGACCCCCCGCCACCCCGGTTTGCCCCCCCACCCCCCGGTTGGGCCGGTTCGCCCCTGGATTCCCGGTTAGGACTGGGAAATCCCGAGCCATCTGGACAGCCTAGCCTGGGATAAATGGCTGGTGTAAACAGGGCCTAAGTTTCAGGTTGTATACAGGCAAATGCTAAGTAAGCTTGGCCCAGGTTAACTCAACCTGCCCTTTGACCACCCCACTTTCAAATGGCCCTTCAATATTCATTTACTAATTAATTTAGTACATTGTTATATTGCTCAATAGCTGAAGCTGTCCGGGTGCTTCCTTTGAGATATTGGCTCAATTCGGACAACACGATAGTCAATGGTGGGGTAATAATCAACTTTACAGTTGTTCAACTAGGGGGTACTCCCCACACAACATGGTAATAAATAATCAACTGTGGTGTGGATTAGGATCAGCGCTGAGTTGACTATGGCAGCATTCGGATGACACAATAGTCAAAACAACTGACGATTGTTTCCCCCACACCAGTTGTTTATTGTGTCATCCGAATTGAGCCATTGAGTTTCACCTTCCCAGAAGGTACTTTGTCATTTGGGACTTTAATCTGTTGCCACCCATTTTGCTGCTGTCTTGGGTGGCTTGCCTAGCCAGGATACAATGTAAACAGCCTTGGGACACTCCTCCTTCCACTCTGAGCTTCAGTCCAGCTGTCCATAGCCTCAGCAGTTCAGTGCTGGTGGCGACATCTCCTTGCACAGGGGTTGTGTGTGCTATCTGTTTTATGCCCTTATGTGAATAGTTTCATACTTTATATAATGGATTTTAATGGTTTTTAATATTTTATGAACCACCCAGAGAGCTTCAGTTATGGGGCGGTATAGAAATGGAATGAATGAATGAATGAATGGGCTTTTGAAAAATGCCCAACTTTTCCCATTTATAAAACAGCTTGAGAACGAGAGAGAACTGAAACAAACTTTGAAGTCAAGTTTGGAGAATTTCAGCAAGACCAAACACCCCTGGTTCTCCCATCCCTAGCCTATAGCCAGGGATGATGGGAGTTGTGCTCCAGCAATATCAGGAGTGCCCCATCGCAATTGGAGCCACCAGCCTCCACTTGCACCAGTAATTATAATAGGTGCAAGGAAGCAGCAGAGGGTTGCCAAAATGACATGTATAAGATGATCAGCATCTCAGTCTGAGCATGTGAAGAGTCCCTTTCCCTCTTTGAAGCAGCCCCAATCACAGCCCCTAAAGCTATAATCTTACTTGGCATCTTGTGTGTCATGATTCAGAGATGGCAGACGTTACTTCAATCGAGTGAATCTGTCTCCATTTCCCCCTCCCTTCCTCTCTACTCCACCTGCAGTGTATTTTTTGCTCTGCCCTAGGGCATGTCTACACCAGCCAGTTATCCCGGGGTCAGCTCGTGGTAGTCCCTTTGCATCCAAATGATGCACAGGGGTTCATGGGGTCAACCGGGGATGGCCGCTCAATTGTTTTGGGCTAACTGGGACCATGGTTTTCCTGATTTTTCCCATGGTCCTGGGACAACCCCGAGGACCACGGGTGGTGTGCCAAGCGTACCCAGGCCCTCCCTCCTCCCCATGAGTAGCAGGGCTCTTCAAACAGGCATGGAGCTGTGTGTGGGGACTTCGTGCCCATTGGGAGTGGGGGAGTACACTTTTGCCAGCCCAGGGTTGGCTCTCGGCGTGTTGTGGTGCCGAGTTTTAAGGTTTATTTTAAAAAACTTATTTTTTCCCCAGATCGCGGCCCCGCACTTCCGCAATGCAGAAATAAACAAACAAACGGCGTGCCAGGAATGTCCCTTTTGACTTCCAGGATGACGCACTGGCGTTGTGACTCAGGGGACAATTCCAGAAGCAGGTAAACCTGGGATCCCCCCCACCATCCCGGAAGGCTTCAAGGTGTAGATGAGGCCCTAGTTTCTCTCATGCCACCTTCCAATTCCTTAAGAACTAGGTTTATCTCTAGCCTAAATGGATTGCAGCCCAAAATCTGAAGCTTCCATGACAACTTCTTTTGCAAAAAAAGAAAAAAGAAAAAAATGAAGATGTCAGTATCTTGTATTTTCCCGTCATGGTAGAGAGGGCATGGAGAACATTATTAGCCTATTAATCAGCCTTTAGGATTGTAGGAGGGGCAGGGGAGAAAATCAATTTTGATCAAAGTGAGACAGTTAAATGGTTGATGCGCCAATTTTGCTTTATGCACTTAATGTAGTACCTGAGCATATCAAGGCAGTTCAAACCTTTCATCTCTCTTGGGTTTCCTTCCATAAGAATGGGGCAGATAAAAAAATTAAATGCTATTCTACAATAATAATAATAATAATAATAATAATAACGATTTATTTCTTACCCGCCTCTCCGTCTAGATCGAGGCGGGGAACAACAACATGATAAAATACATAAAACTAATTAAAACATGACAAATATTATTAAAACTGCATTAAAACATCCTAAAACATCCTAAAAACATTCTAAAAATTACATTGGATATGCCTGCCGGAAGAGAACAGTCTTTATAGCTTTCTTAAATTCTAAAAGACTGTTAAGTTGACGAGTCTCCTCCGGCAGGTCATTCCACAGTCTGGGAGCGGCAGAAGAGAAGGTCCTCTGGGTAACAGTTGTCAGCCTAGTCTTGGCCGACCGCAGTAAGTTCTTCCCAGAGGACCTGAGCGTGCGGGGCGGATTGTATGGGAGAAGGCGATCCCGCAGGTAACCTGGACCCAAACCATGTAGGGCTTTAAAGGTAATGACCAACACTTTGTACTTCGCCCGGAAACTAATTGGCAGCCAGTGGAGCGATTTTAAAGCTGGCGTAATATGGTCACTCCTAGATGTACCAGTGACCAACCTGGCTGCCATATTTTGAACTAGTTGAAGTTTCCGGACTAGGCACAGAGGTAGCCCTATGTACAGTGCATTGCAGAAATCGAGGCTCGAAGTTACCAGCGCGTGCACTACCATCTTTAGGTCTTCCAACTCTAGGAAGGGGCGCAGCTGGCGTATCAGCCAAAGCTGATAGTAGGCACTCCTGGCCGTCGCATCTATCTGGGCTGTCATTTGGAGCGACAGATCCAGGAGCACCCCCAAGCTTCACAGTCTTTCAGGGGGAGTGTAACCCCATCCAGAACCGGTTGACACACCTCCAAACCCAGGTTGCGGCCTTTGACAGCAAGCACCTCCGTCTTGTCTGGATTCAGCTTCAGTTTGTTTTTCCTCATCCAGCCCATTACCGCCTCCAAGCATTCATTCCGAGGAGACACACTATCCTTAGCTGACGATGTTGTCGAAGGCATAGAGAAATATATTTGGGTGTCATCAGCATACTGATAGCACCCCGCCCCATGCCTCTGGATGATCTCTCCCAACGGTTTCATATAAATGTTAAACAGCATTGGGGAAAGGATGGCACCTTGTGGTACGCCACACAGCAGCTCCTTCTTTGCAGAGCAGCTATCCCCAAGCATCACCATCTGGAACCTGCCCGAGAGGTAGGACCGGAACCACCCCTGGAACTCCCAGGGATGAAAGCAAAATGCTGGCATTCCTTCCATGTCTTCTTCGTGAGAGTTTCAGACATCTCGTTCGCTATAATCTCATTCTCTACCACCTTACCTGCAGTGAATTTTTCAGCTCAATGGAATTTTTGCAGCTCAATTCACCTTTATATTAGGGGTGTGCACAGACCCCCCGGATCGGATCGGGACCCGGATCGGGACCTCCAATTTTGTCATGGATCGGTTCGGACAAAATCGGAGGCCCCCCGGACCGGATCGAGTCCGATCCCGATCCAAAAATCGTAAATTTTTGGATCGGCCGCCATTTTCCCCCCCATAGACTTGCATTGCAATGCAAGTCTATGAGGAAAAAATGGCAGCGGGTGGGTGAGGGGGGGCCTAACTCCCTCCCCCCCGGGGCCGTCCGTTGTGGACGGCCCCGGCAGGTAAGCCCCCTCCCCCGCGCTCCCTACCCCCCCTGGGGCCGTCCGCTTCCATCCGCAGGCGCCCGCGGGCGGCCGCGGATAGAAGCGGACGGCTCTGGGGGGGGTAAGCCCCCTTCCCCACCACTGCTTACCTTTCCGGGCCGTTCCCTACCGTCCGGCGCCGGCGGCTACTGCCAGCCGGCTTTGCGGCTTGCTCTCGAGTACCGCGCCGGGTGATCACCCGGCGCGCCACCCTGGAGCAGGCCGCGGAGCCCGCTGGTAGTAGCCGCCGGAGCCGGATGGGCGTCCCTAAAAGGTAAGCACCCCCCTCCCCTCCGCGCGCCACCCCTCACCTTTCCGGGCCGTTCCCTACCGTCCGGCACCGGCGGCTACTGCCAGCCGGCTGTTGTGTCTACGTCCAACTCCCTGCTTCAAAGGGATGAAATCTCAGATACCGATTCGGATCCTGAGGTTGGAATGCAAAAGCTGGAGGAGTTGCTGCAACCACAAGAAGAAGAGCCCTTTCCCACGGCAGGAGAGGAAGTTAATCCCCAAGGAGATGACCTTAACGAGAGAGAGAGTACTTTCTCTTCTGGGACAAAGGGGTTGAGGAATGCGGTGGCGAGGCGTAGGGCAAAGAGAAGAGACTTCAAACTCAGGACCGCCCGCCGCTCAGAGAGGCTAGCAAACAAAGCACTACAGACTAATTGATCTTAAGCATTTGACTCTGTTCTCTTTTCTCTCTAAGTAAGCTCAACTAATTTGCCTAGGGGCTAAAGAACCTTTTGATAACCTTGTTTTCCTTTGTCTTGCTGGAGGAGGGAGAACGATCGTTTTTTGTGTATAATAAAGGATTTGTATTTTCCCTTCAAGAGGTCTGTTTGTTGTCCTCACCCGTTTCGTTAGAACTTACAGAGTCATGACACCGGCTTTGCGGCTTGCTCTCGAGTAGCGCGCCGGGTGATGACATCACCCGGCGCGCCACCCTGGAGCAGGCTGCGGAGCCCGCTGGTAGTAGTCGCCGGCGCTGGACGGGAGCGGACGGGCCGGAAAGGTAAGCGCCCCCCTCCTCCTCCCCCGCTGTCCACTTTCATCGGCGGGCGCCCGCTGGCGCCCACCAATGGAAGCGGCGGTGGGCGCCAGTGGCGCCCGCCGATCCGCCGATCCGCCGAACCAGTTCGGAGCCTTTTCGGATCGGTTCGGACTGGATCGGCGGAGCCAGCTGTTGTATCGGAAATCGGATAATTTATCCGATTTCCCACTGGACCGGACTCGGATCGTGGATCGGGTCCGATCCAGTGCACATCCCTATTTTATATGCCTTGTTAGCTAAAGATGTGCAAAATACCCATTGAGAAATTTCTGACAGCCTGAGCCAAATGTTGCTTTCCTCAAAGTTTCTTGGATGTTTTTCCCCAGGAGGAACCTCGAAATTCATCTCAAAAATTCCATTCAGGTAGAGTTCGGCAAGAAAGCTAATTACAGATCTTATCAGTTTTAACAACTGCAGTTTCACATAAAAATGCTGATAGGTCAGACTGAAGGTCGATCTAGTTCAGCACCCTCTATGAGAATAAACCATAAGTGGAACCTATAAGAGAATGCTCATTCATTTATTCATGCATTTATAGGGCTGCTTTTAGAGTATAGCCATTGTATGGTGATTTACATAATAATAAAATATCATTAAAAAGGAGTAAATCACAGTATGATTTGAAATCTGCATAATCTAAAACAAAATCAAACCATTGGCCAGTTAAAAATAAAACAAATCTTCACATGATAAATAAAGCATATTAAAATATTTCATATCAGCCCTTCGATTTTTAAACCCTGAAACTATTAGACTCACAGAATCATAAAACAGTAGAGTTGGAAGGGGCCTATAAGGCAATCGAGTCCAACCCCTGCTCAATGCAGGAATCCACCTTAAAGCATCTTGAATGGCTGCATCTTGAATGGCTCTAGGGTGGGAGAGCCCACGACCTCCCTAGGTAATTGGTTCCATTGTAGTACTGCTCTAACAGTCAGGAGGTTTTTCCTGATGTCCAGCCGGGATCTGGCTTCCTGTAACTTGAGCCCATTATTCTGTGTCCTGCATTCTGGGATGACAGAGAAGAGATTCTGGCCCTCCTCTGTGTGACAACCTTTCATGTATTTGAAGAGTGCTATCATGTCTCCCCTCAGTCTTCTCTTCTCAAGGCTAAACATGCCCAGTCCTGTCAGTCTCTCCTCATAGGGCTTTGTTTCCAGGCCCCTAATCATCCTCGTCACCCTCTTTTGAATCCCCTCCAGCTTGTCTGCAGCCTTCTTGGAATATGGTGCCCAGAACTGGACACAATACTCAAGATGAGGCCCAACCAGTGTTGTGTAGTGGCTAAAGCATTGGAATGGGAGTCAGGAGATCTGGGTTCTAGTTCCCACTTGGCCATGGAAAGCCACTAGGTGAATTTGGGCCAGTCACTGACTCTCAGCCCAACCTACCTCACAGGGTTGTTGCTGTGAGGATAAAATGCAGTGGAGGAAGATTATGTACACCACCTTGCGTTCCTTGGAGGGAAAAAAGGTGGGATATAAATGCAATAAATGCAAATAATAATAATAATAATAATAATAATAATAATAATAATAACCAGTGCCAAATAGAGGGGAACTAGTACCTCACACGATTTAGAAGCTATATGTCCATTAATGCATCCCAAAATAGCATTTCCTTTTTTTTGCAGCCAAAATGAATGACCACATTCGAGAAAAAGCATCCTTCCAAAAATGAGTTTTTAATACCCGCTTAACACTTTGCCACAATAAAGGCAATATATACCTCAGTTGGCAGTACGAATTCCACAGCTTGGGGGCCACCGCAGACAAGACCCTGTCTTCCTGCCCTACTAACATAATTGACCTTACAGGTGAGCCTCTACTGCAGATCTTAATACCTGGGCAGGCTCATACGGGTGTTGGCAGTCCCTCAAGTAATTGGGTCAAAACTGTTTAGGGCTTTAAAGGGTCCTGGTATTTAGGATTCTAGCCACTCCACCCCATTCCCCCTCTCCCAGTTCTCCCCCTACCCTCACTCAGCGTTCTGCAGCCAATGAGTACCCCCACTTCTTACAGTTTTTCTCCCCAGAATGTTCTTTGTATGTCTGCAAACACTGAGGTTCCTCTGAGCCTCTCTGACCCATTCAGACAACATGCAAACCCATGATGGTTAAGCATTTTGAGTTACATTTCATTTCATTTCTATATCCCCCATAGCTGAAGTTCTCTGGGTGGTTTACAGAAGGTTATGGCTTAGCGAGTTGTATGAAGCATGACTTAGCGTGTCCTGTGAACCATTCCTAACCACAGTGGCTACAGAACCACGGTTTAAATGTGCTCACTAACCATTTGCTGCAGAAGGGTTAGCAGCCTAATCATGGCTTAGCATGTCGTCTGAACAGGGTCTTTCTCTTGTGTGTGGATGGTACTATTTTGGCTACATGCAGTATGACTCAGAGAACAGAGGATGGTATTAGTATATATGCTACTTTCTCCTGCTCTGTCCGTTCATAATGCAAACTGAGCACCTTAGTTTCTTTCAGACTAGCATTTCTGCCAATTGTTTCTCACTGGTGTTTGAACATAGTTTTTTGTCTTTCTTTGTAAGTGCTTAATTTCTTCAAGGAATGTATGTTCAACTTAACATCTCAGCACGGACTTGGTAGTGGTTCAGTCAACTACTACACTGAACATGGCTTAAAAACAAAACAAAACTCTAAAAGCCCATTCCCATTTTTATTGATTATATATTTCATCTAACTGGGTCTTCCTTGAGATGGTGACAGTATATTATCTTGCACTTGTATTTTCCCCTATCTTCCACTTGCTTTGGTATTGTTCAACGAACAAGTTACAATTACAGAAGAAATTAGCCTGGGTTTAGTGAGGCCCCATTGGAAGGAGGAGAGCACCATACCATGTTCTGTAGTGTGAGCCTATTCAAAGGACCCACGTTATGTGATTTATTTGGAGATTTTCTTGCGCCTAATGCATTGGAAATTGTCTCTGGCCCCACTCACTGGACAGGGCGAAATACAGAGCTACAGAAATATGTCTGGCCTGCAGAACTTGTAATCCACCAAGCCAAATTCAGCCTAGTAGCTATCGCTGTGATATGTCATTGCATGTCCAACACTTCCACATTCTACTCACATTGCATGTAAGGTATAAAATGCTGTCAGCAGCGGAGACTGGTAGCTGTGATTTTGGTAGGGCTGCGAACCCATTCCTGGTCTCAGTCAGAACCAGCTTGAACGCTAAAGAAAATATCCAAGGTGTGGAATCCATTGGGGGGTTAGGGTTCAGCACTGGGGATAAATCTTTTAGAATGCCGATCCATTCTGACTGAAACCCAGAATGTATTCACAGCTCCACCACAATCAGAGCCACTACCCTCCACTGGCTGTCAGTGATCACATATTGAAATTATATATATATATATGTATGTATGTATGTATGTATCATACATATATATGTATGTATATCAGTGAATGTATGTATGTATCATACATCAGTATGTATGTATGTATCATACATGTATATATGTATGTATATCAGTGAATATCTCAGCAGCCAAAGACTATGCAGAGCATATCTGATGCCAACGTTCACAAAATATTTTTTTTGCAAAAGTCTTGAGAGCAACCCCTTCCCAACCCCCTCCCCCCCATGTTATCCATAGCCGAAGGAGTGGATGAGGTCACAAGTTGTGCAAGCTTGCTATACACACATGTTGCAAACATTGAACAATCATTCCTCCTCACCCTGCCCCTAGTTAATATGTCTGTTCTCTATTACTTGTTTCTACAGAGAGATGCCCCTTGCCTGGCTATATTCTTTTGTTGGATGTCTCCTTCATTATTACCCCTCTTTTTATGAGCCTTCCTTGCCTCTTTCCTTATTAGCGCTTCCAAATCCCAAATTTAATCTGCGAGGGAGCTCATTTCATTTGCAGCTACACTGCTTTCCCTTTGTCTTGACTCCCCAATGAGATCTTTGTCGAACACGCTCTTTTCCTACTCCTCGTTCTCAATGTGTCGTTAGTGGTTTTTCCCGTGGGTTCATTGCCCTGAGCTTATCGTTTCTGCATAAGCATCCTTGAAAAAAACAAAAACAAAACCCTGTCCCATTTGAACGGAGGGCCCACAAAAATGGTCTTACAACCCAGGAGAACGAAGAATCTCTTTTCATACGTCAAATGAAACTTGCAGGCTGGGAGGCACAAGTATCTCATTGTGTTTGACCTGAAAAGGCTTGAGCTTTTAAAACTCCTTCCTCCAACCCCTTGCAAAAAGGCTTGAAGATGTTCACTAGAGCTGTGAGCATGTGGCCTCTCAAAATTCTCCACCCTATTTGTGGATAGAGGAATGGGGGGGGAGGGGCAATTTTCTCTGAATTTCTCCAGGGGGAGGAGAAATTCCCCCACAATTTCTCGCGGTAGGCATCACCATCGGGAAAGGTTATAGAACAGCTTCTTTCTTTTTCCCCTGATGGTTTTGGGTTTGGTGTTGTTTTGCACGGCCTCTTCAAATGGCAACAGCATCCGCTGTGTTGGCAGCCTGTCCCCACATTCTGCCTCCTCTGCAATGCCCATCTTCCTCGCATCACTCCAGTCCATTGAGGGCAGGGACTGCAGCCACCACAAAAAAATAATGATGGTGAAGACAATGTGGAGAAAATTCTGAAAAGTGTCCTTTTATTTCTAGGGGTAAGAAGAGAAAAATCTTGAATTTCCTGAAAATTTTCTTTCCCCGTGAAATGAGTTTTCATTGTTCTGCTTCATTCCCAGGGCATGTTATAATTTGTTTTGAATGTGTTGTTGTTGGTGTTTTTGACCTTAACTAAACACTGCGAGGTGGCTGAGGGTACTGCCTGTAAAGGAAACAGATAGACAGCGCTGAAGGAGCAGATGGGTTTAGTAGTAGAAATAGTTCACAAAGCAAAGCATGGATTTTAGCAGGAGTTTTTAGTAGGGGTTTTAGAATGACAAAGGACCTTGGCTCGACCGCCTGGGGCGAGTTTAACAACCAAGGACGAAGCGCCAGGAAGACCAGTTCTTATCTAGGAGGCAGTAAAAAACAAGGCCGAAAGAAGGGAGGTGTGAAAGAAAGAATTGCAGCTGGCGCCAGGAAAAGGAGGGGGGAACCCCAGGAGGAGGAATAAGGCTGGGGTTCTCCAGAGGGTGGGTGCCTTTCGTTGGGAGTTCGGAAGAGAGCCAGGTCCTGCTGGGCAAGGACGGTATTAGCTATTCTCACCTTTTATATTATGCATGCTGTGTCTTGTTGTAGATTTGATATTCTTAGACTGCTTAACCTGCTCTTAATCTAATAAAGTCGTATATCTCAATCAATTTTACTCTTTTGTTTGAATCCCGGGGTTCCGAGTGTCCAGACGTTGGGCCTTGCCTTTACACCGCCTATTTTTTTCTTCTTCTTTCTATTACACATCTCACCACCGCTCTGCATTCTCTCAGGCTGCCTGCGCTTCCTGATCTGAAAAGGCCCAATGCGAGGAATGAATTTATGATGTTTTCCCTTGGGAGGGAAGTGCAGCTATCCAAGGAGGCTACAGGCTTTGAGAGAGATGACTGAACAATGAAAGGTAGGACACTCACACCCGCTCCTCAACCATCTCATAAGTAAGGTAAGCCCAAGAACTCTGAGCCGAACCCAAGAGAACTTCTCCCAAAATTTATTCTCCTTTGAATTTCTTTTCGAAAGCAATTTCTTTTCTATCAGATTGAATTGAGAATGTTCTAAATTTTCTTGGGAGAAATTTTCAGCACAGCACTGGTGTTCATGGCCCCTGTCCCAAAATCCAAAGAACTTACCTTGGAGCTGTTGAGTTCTCTGGCCTTGATCTGTTATCGGAGTCAGAGGACACCCCTCCAATGCAGTCCTCAGTGCACCTTGTTCCTTTAGAGTTTTGACTGGTTCTGACTGAAACCCGGAGTGGCTTCACCGCCCACTGACATCGGAGCCACCAGCCTCCACTGGGATCAGGCAGGGTGATTGCACAATAAAACCTTCATCTGGAAGCACCCTTAGACAAAGGCAGTTTGATTCACCACCCTGGCAGGGTGCCCTCTTTGGGTTTTTACTGGAAAAGAAATCAAGGTGAGGAAGTGGGGCGAAGGAGTGAGAGCTAGCAAGGTCCAATAACAGTTCTTATGGTCATTGATGTATTGAAACATAAACGGTGAGAAAGCTGGGCATTTTAAGAGCAAATGTAATTAACTTTGCTTTAGTTCTTACTAGTGAACGGACCCACTGAAGGCATCAATCAAATGTAAGCTGCTGGCACACCTTGGCAGAGCTCTTGCCACGATGTACCCCAATTACCCCTATGGGAGGGGTCTGTACACTCCATTCCCCTTTGGGGGGTTGCCGCCACACATTAGGAGGCAGGCCTATTATTGTGCCCTTCAGCCTGATACTTTCCCCTGGCTTCAAATTCATAAACTGCCCCCTGTATGGACTAGGGGCAGATGTTCTGCTGGCTTAGAACATCTGCCCCTAGTGGCTCAGGATGTTACTGCAGGCTTCAACCACTTGGATACATAAAAAAATAATAATTCTGAGGTGCACACCTCTAGGGTCTTCTTAGTATGCATGCCAAGATTCAGGAGTCTAGGTTTCATGATCTTGGTTCTATGTCACTAATGGATGGATAGACACACACACCTTTTTTCATGATTATAGATGAGATATTAAAAAAAATTATCAATGCAGGAACAACCCCCTCCCATCTTTCCTTTTTGAAAGCAAAGGGATTTGTGCCTCACGGCCATATCTAGCACATAGTCTGGGCGAATTCCCCTGAGCCCGGCTTGTTGGTCACTCATTGAGCCACTTGCTCCTGCTCGCGAAACTGTGTGAGGTTCTTGGTGGCTAGGCAAGCATCTGGAAAGGCCTCATGGGGCCATCCACCCTCTTTGCAAGCCACTGCCATTTGGTGTGCAGTGGCAGCAACTCTTACCCCCGCTGGCTGTCAATCCTTCATGGTCTCTCCTTGCTTGCAAGGAAGGAGAGTTTATGAGGGCTTGACAGCTGGTGGGGCAGGAGTCACCAGTGCCACACCCCAAACACTTGCTCTTTCCTCATTGCAAGAAAGGAGAGACCATGAAGCAATAGGGGAAATACACAATTTCCAGAGCCACATTGGAGGCTCTGGAAATTGTGCATTTCCCCCTTGCATAAATGGTGGCCGTAAAGGCCCCATTTATGCAACAGTAATGGCATGATCGGAGTCTGTCTGGGTCTGGAGGGGGGGCAGATGCAGGGGAGTCCATCAGACTCCTAGACTCAGTCAGGCACCCGCACCATCCGTATCCAGAGATATCATTGCTCAGGAGAAACACAGGTGGATTCCGACCTTTAGCCTAATGTCATCCATGTAACCGAACCCCAAGAGAGATTTATTTTTTTCTTCCATCTAAAACAATAAAAAAGTAAATCATCTTCAAACTTTAACAAATCAACTCCTTTAGTTAACGTTCATTTTGTCCATTCCATCCTTGCTCCAAAATGTCCAATTTCTCAAATTTCTTGGAAGGAGAGGGAACGGAGGGGGAAAAAAAAGAGGTCAACTTGGCTTCAGCCCAACTGTAGATGCCTCAAGGACTATTCAAAATAAGGAGGGAGGATCTTGGGATGGTGCCTGGGGAGACGCTGAAAATCTTCGCGTCACCCGGATAAATGGAATGATTGCTAAGGGAATGAGATGTATCTCTGTTCCTGGATGGTCTCTTACACGTTTATAAAAAATGCTCCGCAATCATGGGTTATTTGTCTGCAATTTCCTTATCATTTCCTGATGAGTAATGGTTGGCGTTATTTGACATCAATCTTCCAATTTGCGGGGGTAATGGACTCAAGCCTGCCAAACAAAAACAACAAAAACAGATCAAATCCTCCTTATCTCTATTTTTGTATTGTTACTCTGCATAAAACCCAGCAGAATAAAAATGCAGTGGAGAGAGAGAGAGAGAGAGAGAGAGAGAGAGAGATACTCAGCATTTCAATGGGTGCATCTTCTGCTCTTGGCCTCCCATTGGCTCCTTCCTTTTATGCGCTCATCATGCTCACTGTACTCCATGAGAGCCACTGAGGGGAAGAACCTGGGATTTAACAATCAGCTTATCAATTTTGACTCTAACATCCAATTGTGTAAAATTGTTCGCCGGGCAGAAACGAGTTCTGCGTTTCAAGCTTCCCCAGTGAAGCTCAACTAAGCATTTCCTTTGACAAAGGCTTGGATTTCAAATCCACAGCGCAAGACACAGCAAGCTGTAAATATTCACAGGAATGCTCTTTCTGCAGTCTTCTACCAAGCCATCCCTTTTCAACCAGGTGTCTGTTATACATTTCAAACAAAATAATTCGTAGGGTGGTGCTGTTGCATGGGGGGGGGGTGAGCTCAGATCAGAAGGCCGAGGCCCATCAAAAAGTTGTATAGCGCAGGTAGAAGATAAGAAGAGTCTGGCAGCCTTCAACCTACCAGAGGCCTCTCTAGTCCAATATCCTGTTTTCTAAAATGGCAATCCAGATGTCCGTGGGCAGAATCCAAATGGAATCCAAAATGATATCAGCAGTCTAAGGGTGCAATCCTGTCAGGATAGTTGCCAGTCTTTGAAATTGGAGGCTGCCAATTATTCTATGCAAGGCAGCTGGAGCCTGGAGGGTGATCTTCTCCTCCGTGCTCCAACAGTCCTGCATTTTTACCTAAATGGGCAATTTGGGGAGGGGGAGGGAAGATGCCTGGAGACCCAATAGGAAGTTGCGTACCACAGCTTTCACAGCTTTCTCCCCTCCCTGCCCCTACGGATCTCCCATTTGCACTCTCCATGCTCCCTTTCCAAGCGTGGAGACATAGCTGATGCCAGCTATGAGTATGGCGAGAACCCTGCCAGCTACGATAGGACAGGGGAGGGGCAGGGAGAACAGTTTCTGGGAACCAAGGTCGGAGCCCTGGCTCCGACCTCAGTTCCCAGAAATCAAACAATCCTATGGCTGTCTAGACAGTGTCTAATAGCCATACGACTGCACTCTAAAGGACTTGCATTTCAAGGTGAAAATTCACATTCAATGCTCTACCTATGAAACTTCAAATTTTGTGAAATTCCAGTTCAGTTCTAAACTATGCATTATGTTTATTCAGCTAGCCTATCGATCAGACAATAATATAATGCTGTTTTGCCATCACAATTAGATGTACTGTGACTCAAAGATCTATCTATCCATCTATCCATCTATCTACCTATCTGATGAAAGGTAGTGAAAAAGGATTGTAGACCAAAGTTTAGACTTGCAAGAGCAAGGTTAAAATTCCTGCCAAGCAAAAGCCTTGTTTCCTCAGTTTCTCCTTTTGTAAAATAGAATTCATTCATTCATTCATTTAATTTATTTAATGCTTTCTAAATACATTCCTCTTGACTTTAAATCCGGGTTGCTATGAGGATGGCAGGATGATTTTTTTTTTCCTTTTATAAAATTCCATAGATTACTTTGTTTTGAGGAGACATCCACTTCATCCTGTATTGTGATAGTCGAGCTTCTTGGCTCTGATTGGCTGAGCTGGTATGCTGATGTGAAATGTTCTAATTTCTTCGGGAGCACAGCTGTCAGGATGTTGGCAGTCCAATTTCTGTGAAAGAAAGGAACATTTCAGTTTGGAGAAGAGTTATTTCACGGGGCAAAGCAAGGATTAGAGAGACCTTAGAACAAACAGATAGGCCAAAAGTAAAGTGTCTAAGGGGACAGAATAGGCAATAGGACTGTTGAGGAAAAGGGCAAGAGAAATAGGAAACTGAGGAAAGGTGGCCCTAATAAATGGGGTAAGGTGTGTGTGTGTGGGGGGGACTGAATTCATACATTGATTGAACCAACCAACCAGACAGTTCTTTGTTTTGTAGCTTTGCACAAATTATTGGCTTAGTGCCATTTTCCTTCCCCCCCCTTTTTTGTATATATGTATTTTTAATCACCCCCTGGACTTTCCAAGGTCTGATATAATTACTGTGATACAAAAACAAGAACAAATTAGCATGGCATGTTTTTAACACTTGTGCCTAAATGCTTCCAACCTAACACGTACTAATGAATGCAGCACCTCATGTGGCAATAAAACAAAAGAAGAACGCATTAATGTTAGGAACCTTTCTGAAGCTGCAAAACAATTGGTTTGAGATAGGAGGTGGGGGTAGGTAAAGCATTCCCTGCAGTAGGAAAATGTCCTGCCAAATCAAGGTGGCAGCATAAGGAGATAAAGGAAGATTAAAAATTGCCTTCCATCAAACATGAAATGTATTGAATTCTGGTCGACCATGGGTCTGGAACCTGGCTCACCAACTAGGGATGTTGCGAGCACCGGACTGAGTCCAGGAGTCCAACAGTCTCCCTCGCATCCACCCCCAGGACTGTGTTGGTTGCCCGCAATGCAAATGTGGACCCATGCTTGAGTACACGCGAGGCCCCAACAGGTAGTTGGCAGCCAACTGTCCTGATGCCAAAACTGCACTCTTCTCCCGCTGCGTTAACGGGGTCTTTATGGCCACCAATAATGCAGCGGGTGGAAGTGCACCATTTCTGGAGCCTTGACTCTTTCATCAATGGGGCCTTTCCTGTTGTGTCAATGGGGCTTTTACGGTTGCCATCAATTCAGCAGGGGAAGTGTGTGCAATGGAGGGTCCGGAAATTGCACATTTCTCCCTGTGGCTGTAAAGGCCCCATTGACCCAGCGGGGCAAGTGCGCAATTTTGGCAGGTGGCTGCTGAGCACTCATCAGGCTGAGACGAGCCTCAGAAGAAGCTTGTGCAGCCCGACAAATGGTGAACCAAGGAAAACAGAAGGGGATCCAATGTATAGGGACAGGCCTGTAGTGCCTGATGCAATGACCAAACTCCCCAGTGTACTGTTAAACATCATTCACATATATAGAATCTTATCAAACAGACTGAAATATCAACAGTCATTTAATATACCGTAAAGTTTCATAAATTGCATATGCGTGCTGTACTGGAAATACGACGCTCCTATGGGGCAAGAAAGATCAAGGAAATTTTAAAGCCCCATAGGAGTGTCATATTTCCAGTATAGCACACATATGCAATTTATGAAACTTTACAGTATATTAAATGACTGTTGATATTTCAGTCTGTTTGATAAGATCTTATATATGTTAATAACATTTAACAGTACAGAGGGATTTTGGTCATTGCATCAAGCACTACAGGCCTGTCCCTAGATGTTGGCACCACTTCTGTTTTCCTTGGTTTTCCTTGTGAGGGCCCCTCTCTTTTGTGTTGGCTCGACAAATGGTGGCAGGGCACACATCCCATGGGGCGGAATGGGGTGGGTTTGCCCACCCCATCACAAACATCTGCATGTGCATTCACGCACTCTGGAACATCAACTGCATGGCTTGCACGTATGAAATAGCTGTCAGTGCTCAAACACCGGTCCATAGTTTAGCAATGTTTCCTTCAGTTTGTCCTGATTTCATCACCTTGTAATGTAAAATGTTTGCTTCTTCCCATAAGTTGGACAAATTGAATAACTGGTCTATTTGAACTGAAGTCCCCTTTGAAGGTTTGTGTCTTTCATTCTTTTAGTATTTTCACATGAGGATATTTTCTCTTTTCCAACTTCAGGACTGGGATGACTAACTTGAAAGCACTACAGCAGACCAGCGTTTGCATTATTATACTGCAGATGTCGAGGAGTTGAAAACGACATCTTTATAGCCTTCTTTCTCATTGTCACTTTTGGGCTGGGGTTTAATTATAGCTGAGGCACTAAACATAAACAATGATCATAAATAAATGTAAGGTGTCTGATAGAAGCAAAACGCATGTCAACAGGACATCACATAGCAGCGGCTAATTATATTAATGGAAACACTGTGCTATCTTCTTCTTTTCTCAAGCTGTCAACTCTTGGTAAAGTGTTCCAGCAGTGTTTTTGAGCTTCTGCTGTTGTTGTTTAGAACGCGGGGGAGGGATGTGAAAATCTGAAATGTGGTTTGGCTACCGCAGCCTTTTCTAATCAGGAACCCTCCAGATGCACTGGACTACAACTCCCATTATTCACAGCCAGCATGGACCAGCTGGATAGGGCTGATGGTAATTGTAGCCAAATGCATCAGTAGGACACACTCCCCGGCTCACCTTTTCAACTAATGAAGTGAACTCCAGTCCATGAAAATTTATGCCTCAATAATTTCCCCAGGCTTTAAGGTGTCACAAGACTCTTCGCTTTTGCTGCAACAGACTAACCCTGGGAACTCTCCTGCAATTTACAATTAGTGATGGGGGAGAAGTATGTTTTGTCCACATTTCATTCTTTCTTTTATATATTTTAATTTGACTCTATCTATCTATCTATCTATCATCTATCTATCATCTATCTATCTATCTATCTATCTATCTATCATCTATCTATCTATCTATCTATCTATCTATCTATCACCTATCTATCTAATGAGAGCAATAATATATATATATATATATATATATATATATATAAGCAATATGATTCATAAACAATAAGAGAACATATACTACAATCAATAAGATATTGCTTCTATGGGCTACTAAATTTAGGTATATACATTTCTACATTCATATAGAATACATTATATGTTTCATATGCAGAATCACCCCCCCCCCCAAGAAAACACCTGGTAACTGACATCTGTTAGAATATTACTAGAGTTTAACTGTAGGAGTTCATTGCCATCAAATCAAAGTCTTTATATCTTTAGTTCACATCCGATAGCAGATCTTTAAGTGAGAGTCCACATAAGCCAGGATGAGGGTTGATTGTCTTTAAAATAATAATAATAATAATAATAATAACAATAATAATAATGGCCACAAAAGTATTTAACATCAATAGATTTGAAAATTAACAAAGATATAAGATGATGCCAATCACAGAGGTTATAAAGAGCACATTTGGTTAATGGAAATGTACCTAATTAGAATTTCTCAAACCAATATGCAAACAAAAATGTAGTTATACTTCTGTAGTCACACTTTTTCGAATTTTGCGATGCAATTTGCCAACTTAAAAATTTGTAGAAAAATGCATTAATTCGGCTAAAGCATGCACAAAAAAATGCATGTATTGGTGATAATAATGTACAACCACATATTATGGTAGGGAAAATTGCTTGTAAAATGTGTATGGTTTTCTAGGCTTCAGATACGCGAATTCTATGCTCCTAATTTAATACCAGCATACACAATTTTGCATTCAGCTTCCTATAATGCTGTTGTTGCATAAATAAATGAAACTGGACTTACCAGTTATCAACTAGACTTTTGGTTCTTGTCATTCAATCAATTGCATACATATATATGCGTGTGTTTTATTTTATTAGCACATTGCTTTTCACTGCACAGTTTCAGGTGACCCTCGTGTTTCTTCCTTCTTCCCGTCAGTTCACACCTGAGCCACTTTTTCTAATACCCCAACAATCTGCCCAATAAGTCATGTGAAGTAGTTTTATAGTATAAAGAATGTTAGACATTTGGTTCCACATTTCTCGGGGCAATGGTTTTGCATACATTTAATTCCTTCTGTGAAGAACAGCTTGTGGGGCTCAGAATGGACTGGATGTCCATGGACGTTTTGTATTGCATATAACTCTTAAGCAAGTATGTTTGGAATCCCCCCTGCCGCAACTTTTTATGTGCCATAAGGTTGCGGATCACTTTGATTTGGCTGTAAAATCGGTGATGCTATTTTTACACATGCAAGTCATGACTTGATCTCAAGTGATAAACATTTATGTCTGAAAGGGCCCTTGATGACTGAATGTGCAAACAGACTCAATTGAAGAGCATTGGGTTAAAAAGTATGTGAGCGTTCTTCTGTCTGTGGTGTGAGATGAGCAGGAATAGTGAGGAAGCAGAGCAGGTCTGCGTTAGCCAGTCTTTCCCCAATAGCGCATGTGCTGCTGGACCTGCTCCGAGAACCACGCCCTCTCAGAGATCAAGAGGGGCCCTTGCCACATCCGTTGTTTTGATGCTCCTGGTATACTGAAAAGCGAAGAAATGCCAAAACAAAGTTACAAAAATTGCGGTATATTTTAAATATTTACGTGTAACCAATGTAACACTTTAACACACGCAAAAATACAATGCAATAATTTGTAATTAATGTTCCTTGTTGAGTCGAACAATGGCTTTTCAAGCTTTTTTTTTTCCTGTGCAAATTTGCCAATTATTCTGGGAAAAAAAATTAGTTATGGTTTAAATGGTAGCTATGTGTCACCCGTAATCTTAATTCTGGTTTAAATGTTCCACCACAGATGGCAATTGTCCTCCAATATAATTACGCTTATCTCAAGATAATTACAGGATTATATATATATATATATATATATATATATATATAAATTCATAGTGTACTACAGGCGGTGTGGCCTGGTAATGGGGCACAAGTTGAAAGTTGTATGATGAATGCCTTCTTCTTTCAATCTGATCAGTTTGTCTATGCGTCTGTATGTATAACTTAATTTGGAGATATATTTGAGGCCTGGCATGAAAGTGGGGCCTGGGCCAAATGCCCCTCCCACCCCCCTTTATGATAGGCCCTGCCCCCAACATATGGACACCTGCAAAGGGGCACCTATGTGGGAGGAGTTGCTCATGCATAAACACCCTGCTCCAGATGTCTGCGTTCAATGTGTGAATGTTCAGGGATGGGACCATGATCAAGGGGATGACATTAATGTTAGGACTAAGAGGTACTTTCCTGCTCTTCCTTCCACACAGGAGAGCTACACATAGTGATGGAGAGGAAATATGTTCAGTTCCCATTTTAATATAAGCGTACCCAATTTCACACTCTCAAACTTCTATGCGAACTCAAACTCAGTTGTCCTTCAAAATTTTCACTTCTGCATATTTTTTCAATCAGAATTTTACTGCTAGTAAAAAAAAAGTGTAGAAAAATATGTAAATTGGGGAAAAACATGATATAGGAAAATTGCTTGCAAAGATGCATAAAACTGGGAACATTAGAAGCAATGTGCTCAAAAATGCGGGTGAATTTTAATGCAAACTTCAAAAAACAAAACTTTAAAGTTCAAACCCAATTTAAGATTGGGAAAAATGAGAAACAGAGAGAAATGAAAATTGACAGATTCGTCCATCCCTAGCGACGCATGGAGGGGAAAAGTGAATAAGACTCAAGTATGTGGCAACTGTGAATCAGCCCTGTTATCTTATGACTGGATCGAAAGAAACAGCTGATGCAAACATTTTCCTAGAACATAAAAATATAACCTGCAATCAACCTCCCCTCCCCATCATTCATTTATATGCATTGTGTAAGGGAAGCTATGGAAACAGGCACAATTAAGGGCCGATCTACACACTAGGTTTGTAATGTTTCATAAGGGTAATGAAAACTCTTTGGGCCACATGACGCACTCCCTTTAACGATGTATACCCGAGGTTTTTTAAAACTCACTTCAGCAATATACAACGGTTTTTACTTTTAATAAATTGTTTTAAATAAAATAATGTGTCCTTCCTTACCGTTTGTGATTTGTGGGGGCAGTGCTTCGTTGACTGGCGCCCAAATGCTTTGCAGTTGATTGGTGGGGAAGAAAGAAGAAGTGGGTGAGTGAACTACAACACCCACAATGCTTAGCCCTATACTCATTGAAAGCTAGGGAATGAAAGGGGAACTAAGGAGGAAGTGGGCGAGTGAACTACAGCACCCACAATGCCTTGCCCTAAACTCATTGTAAAAATGAAAGAGAAAGAGACAGACAGAAGAGTGTGTGAGACCTCACACACCACTTTGAAGACTGAAGATTTTTTCTCCTGTAACGTGAGTACTCGTTAATGTGGCCTAAGATGTTTTAGAACGCACCTATTTGGAATGTTTTTAAATACAATTTAAAATGTTCCAAGGTATTGTGTAGATAGGCAGAGCAGGCTCTGAACATAGGGTTCAATGGTAAATTATGTAAAAGAAAAGCAACCCAAGGGTATTAATGGACTATTGTAACCCAGCAGGAGTGCAGTCAAACTGATACTGGTTGCATGTATCAATTTGTAGACCAGCAGCATTAGAGGTGAACTTTTCAGAAGGCCCATGCTGGTGTAATGCTCTTAGATGCAAGCTGATGCTTCAGATTTCCCCACTGTCTGTGGCCTTGCCCTACTTTCTTGCCTAACTGTATTCATTTTTATTTTGCTAATACTGGAGCACTCTCACTGGGCTCATCTACACCTAAGGGTGTAGAGGGGGGGAGGGGGGAGGATCGAGGACTTACCTGCTTCTGCGATCCGCCCCAGCATCTAGATGGCTGCACGATGTCCCGGAAAGGAAGAGGGATGTCATGGCCATCATTTTTCTTTGAAGAGGAGCTGGTCACATGGCCCCGATCTGGGGGGGGGGGAAGTAAGTAAAAAACCCACCTGTGCCCAACCACCCCCCACCATCCCAGGGATGGTGAAATTGCTGCCTCCACCCCCATGAGCACAGAGCTTCCCCTTGCAGCGCAGTGCCCAGCCCTGCTGCTTACGAGGAAGAAAGGATGACCTGGGAATGGTGGCCACAGTGGCTGAGCTCCTTGGGATAGTCCTGGGACAGTGGGAAAAATCGGGAAATCTGCAGACTCAAATATCCCAGGGAAAATCCCTGGTTGCCCCCAGGATCCTCTGTGCATCATATGGATGACTTTGAGACGACTCCGGGATTTCTGGCAGGTGTATACATGGCCACTATCTCTCCCTTCTCCCTCCCCCAGCTGTGGCTGGTAGAGCTAAATTGTATTTTAAAAGAACAAAGGGGAATTTGAATGTGCAAACCTGACAAGAGCAATGAAAAACAGAGCTCATGGTGGAGTCGAATACTGATTGTGCAGGTGTAGGGTATGGCCCCGATTATGCTTTCTTTGTTTACTCAAGGAAGGCTCTGCTGCTGTCACATGACAGCATCCAGGTAGTGTGGCACTAAAGCTCATGCTCAGTACAAATCTATGCATTGCGTTTCTCTTGGTGGCTTTGTTGCGACGATGAAAATGGTGCTTCTTTGCGCTTGGCTGACCCATCGAAGCCGCTTTGATCTGCTCCATTGTGCAGCTTTTGTCATGGGGTGGATAGGTCCAGCATCAAGGGTAGGCACAGTTGGCCAGTTGTCAAGGCTCTTCCCACAGTTGGGACCCACCGACAAGATCCCCCGGGACTGGCTCCTCTTCTTCACCATTGTGACCTGCTTTTTCACTTGCCACTCAGTCTGACCCAGACAAGCTGTGGATGCCACTGCCCACTTGCTTACTGATCACCAAATAAGCAAGTAGTAGTGATGCTGAGAAAGTGGATGAGCAGCAATAACAGCTGGTAATGATGGCGGTGAGATGGTAGACACACTGAGGAAGGGGGCCCATTGAGAGTGCCTTGGCGGTACCTGTGAGCAAGACCTGTGAGCAGCTTGCTGTGTGTTCTCGAAACCTCCCCGTGTTCAGCTGTAGATGATGGTATAGTGGAGGGGGAATGCTGGAGAGTCCAGTTTCAGTCCCTCCCCCAGAGCAGGAACAGTGACATCATCTACTGGAGCATCAGGGCCATTGGTGGACCCTGCTTCTTCTAGCAGGTGAATGAGGTGACACCATGACTTTCAAGTTTTATTATTTCTTGGGACAGACTAGCATAGAGGAAGCTCAGCCATGATGGCTTTATGGACACATGAAGTGTATATAACAGACGTCATTGGGAAATTCAGTTCTTTGTCTGGTTCGTTGGGAATTCTGAGGCATTTATGACTCGCTTTGCATCTGCAAGCCAGGCTGCAGGCTGTTCTCCAAAGCCTGGGAATTTTTTTGCTAATTTTTTTGGAAGGTTCTGCAATTTGCACACATTTCTGATCAATTTGCAAGAAATTTAGCCAAATGTGTGCAAATTACACAGATTTGGCCATCATTTGTGCGATTTTGGACATAATGTGCAATCATTGCTCAGAAATTTGCACAAAATGTAGACCCCCCCCCCCCCCATGCAGAAAATTCCTGGAAAATCGGAGAACTTGCCTCCCTGCAGATTGAGTCAGGTGCCGCAGTGGGAACCAAAACGTAGTTGGGGGGGGGGGGACTTAGGAGAACTTGTTTAACTCCATCCCCGAAAAAGATTTCTCTGACACCCCTATTTTTGGTTGCCATCACTGTAGCACTTTTACTGTAGTAATTTTACCACTGAAGCCACTGAACATTCCCTCCCGCATATATCATGCTGACCTCTCCCTGTGCATACAACCTACACTTCCCTTGTTATAGACTACTCAGTTTATTGTCCCAGAACTGATGCAGTGACCAGCCAATAACCCCCATATCAAAACAAGGCAGATCAAGAAAAGTAGAGGGGAGGGGGACATATGTCCCTGCAGCCCTGAAATGGGAGCAGGAACCCCAGAGCAACTTGGTTTATGCTGAATGCTTCACTGACTGATGTTAATGAGAGTTTCCTCATATTTTCACACTCCATGAAATCTGATTGGCTTATGTCGGGGACTCCCGAGGCCAGGTTCACGATGCAGAAAAGCAATAAACCAAAAGGGCAGGATGAGAAATTGGGAAAGTTCACTCCAAAATTTTAAAAGCAACTGACTTAAGCCAGGAAGTAATTTTGCATGACTTCTCCGATCTACCTTCACTTTCCTTGCTTGTGAAAATTGCAATCTCTTGCATTTTTCCAGTCCTAAACTTGGTATGCAGATCGGAGTGGTTATGGCAGATGGCCTAGTTTTCAAAACCAATGGGTATTCTCCACCAGCATAACTAGTCGGAAATCAATTTTGGAGACTGCTCGGTAGAAATGACCCCACTGTCAATCTGTTTTAATCAATGTTATTTAATATCTATATGAAGCCATTAGGAGTGGTCATCAGGAGATTTGGGACAAGGTGTCACCAGTATGCTGATGACACCCAGTTCTATTTCTCGGTGAGATCTGAATTGGGAGAGGCTGTGCATGTTCTGAACCGGTGCCTGGATGCAGTTATGGCTTGGATGAGGGCCAATAAATTGCAACTGAATCCCAATAAGACGGAGACTTTGTGGGTTGGTGGTTCTCAGGTCTGTGAATTGGGGTGTTTTCCTCTTCTGGCTGGGGTTGCACTCCCTCTGAAGGAGCAGGTCAGTAGTTTGGGGGTGCTCCAGGAACCATCTCTGTGACTGGAGGCCCAGGTGACCTCACTGACCTGGAGTGCCCATTATCAACTTTGGTTGGTATGCCAACTATGCCCATTCCTGGATAGGGACAGCCTAACCACGGTCGTTCATGCACTGGTAACCCCACAATTAGACTACTGCAATGCACTCTATGTGGGGCTGCCCGTGTATGTGGTTCAGAAGCTGCAGCTAGTGCATAATGCAGCAGCTAGGGTTCTCATGGGGACATCTAGCCTTGTTCACATAAAACCAGTGTTAAAAGAATTGCATTGGCTGCCAGTTAGCTACCGAGCCATATACAAGGTTATGTTGTTATCCTTAAAGCCCTAAACAACTTGGGACCAAGATACCTAGCAGACTGCCTTCCCTTATATACACCCAGGTGACATTTACGATCATCAGAAGAGGTCCTGCTGGTCATTCCAAAATGAACAGAATGCTGCCATGAAGAACCTCAGTGGCAGGCCTTCTCTGTAGCGGCACCCACCCTCTGGAAAACCCTCCCTCATGTGGTTCAGGAGGCGGAAAATGTAATAGCTTTTAAATGCCTCCTAAAAACATACCTCTTCACACAGGCTTTCCCTGGACTGTAATTTATTTGATTTTATATTGCACTTTAACCTTTTGATGTTTTAATTTGTTGTACACTTATTGCATTTTTATGGTTTTAATTGTGCACTTCCTTGAGAGATTTGGCTATCAGGCAGTATAAAAATGTAGTAAATAAAATAAAATAAATAAATAAATAATGCCCACTCCATTCAAACAATATTTCTCCAACACAGATTAGTTTGAACCTCACTTATTTCATTTCATTTTGTTTGATTGACGTTCCACCTTTCCACTAGTTTGCTCAAGGTGGCATCAAGGAATCTCCATTTCATAAAAAGGTGGCAACAATTCAATACAAAATTACAGTCAAAGACATAGGAATTTAAATATGGAAAACTGATTCCTCAAAGAATCTGGGAGAGCAGGATCTGGTCCCTCCATTGACAGTGGATTGGATTCAGCCTCTCATTGCTCTGTTGAGACCTGGTAATCTAAGGCTGCTAAAGTGTTTGCCGCTAGAGAGATGGGTTGGTCCCTTCCCTGTTCTGTCTTGTCATGTCTTCTACCTCCCAATAATGACATTTTATTCTCTTTTGTGCCAATGGTTTCTAATCCAATTAGTACCATTTATTGCAAAATCAAAATGTTTTAATGGAAGCCAGGTAATAAAATAGTGGCTAAATTATGAGGTATATATAATCAGCTTTCCAAGGCTATGAGCCAGACCCATTCCATTCACATTGTGTAGTACTAAAAGTTTCCCCAGATCCATGCAAAATGCCTGAAATTTATGTGCAGCAGAGAAATGACACTTTTTTTTATTAACATATTTTCATGTGGATCAACAGGGGATGTTCTCTAGACCTTCCCACCATTCTATTTTGACAGGTGATGCAAAATATATTACATACTATAAAATCAGAATGTTCTGAGGTCTGCATGGTTAGAGTCTTAAGATGAAACGGAGGAAAGGTTATGGATTTAAATGGATTAGACAAGGGTATGCAACCTGGTGCTCACCAGAGGTTTTATCTAGAACCCTTGTAAGCCCCAGTCAGTATAGCCAATGGTCAGGGATGATGGAAATTGTAGTCTAAAACATGTGGAATGCACCAGATTGCCTTCACCTGGATTAGAACCTACAAGGTGTCATAAAGATTTCCTGCTATACCTAGAGCTTTTGGGACAAACACATAATTGCTGCCTCTCCACTCATGAAAATATGTTTTTATTATAGCTCGCTGAGCACAGAGGGAATTTGGTGCAACTTGCATGTACCTGAAATAATGGGTAGGACCCCAAATAATGGATATATTACGGCAAACAGATTCTGATTAAATATAAGAAAAAACTTCCTGATGGTAAGATCTCTACAACACTTGGAACAGTCTACCTATGGAGGTTGTGGTTTCTTCATCTCTGGGGTTTTTTTAAGAAGAAGCTGGACAGCCACCTCTCATGGACGGTTGGATTGGTTTTCTGGCACACGGCAGAGTGTTGGACTAGATGATCCTTGTGGTCCCTTCTACAATTCTATGATGCTATGGCATTCCTTCCAGTGGAGGCTGGTGGCTCTGATTTTGATGGGACTGTGGCTCCATTCTGGGTTTCAATTAGGAGCCTTCCAAAGTGCTGAACTCTGAAGAGGTTCAGCACCTTGGATAGATCCTTTAGAGTTCTTTCTGGTTCTGGTTGAAACTTGGAATGGATTTACAACCCCACTGAAATCAAAGCCACCAGCCTCCATTAATTCTTTCTTTATGTAACATTGTTTATTGTGTGACAATGCTGATGAGCAACTATTGGGTTGGAACCAGGCTTAGTAATACCTAGAGGAAATCCAATGAAATCAATGGGAAGTTGGTCAAATTTCATTGACATGAGATTTGGTATGCATATCCAGAACCTAATTAGAATATTAGCTAAATCCCTACACCTGTTTTCAAATGAGGAGAATGTGACATATATTTTAATATATATTGCTAGGTTCACATAAAAATTCATGTTTTGCACATTTCTAATGCATATATGCATTTTAGCATGTTTTTGTTTGCCTAATATAAACATGTTTGCAAGCAATTTTTTCAACATAATGCATTTGTAATGTTCTTTCCACTAATATATACATTTTTGGTTGCCGAACTCATTGCAAAATTCCGAGTATTACACATTTTGAAGGATAACTGAGTTTCAGATGGAATAGTGGTCCGAAAGTACAAAAATGGGAACTTAATCAATGTCTTCCCCATCACTACTATAACCTATCTTTCTTGTGCCATCTTAGCTGTCATAGAGACACATCACTGGAACATCACGGGGTCTCAGGACTCTTGCATCACTGATAGCTCTATTCACATAAATCTGAAGGAAACTATAATTGGGCTGTCCTAGCCAGGGGAAAAGGCACTTAAATGTACCCCTCCCTGCACTCCTGGTTAGATGCCATAGCAATGAACTAGGGCACAGCTGCCCAATCGATAGGCTGTTCATCACTCAGGTGCAGGAAATATGTTCAGAAACATCATGGCAGTCAAGGAGGATTCGCCTTAATAACCAAATGGAGCCTCCATGCTTGAAGGCAATATACCTTTTAATACTGGATGCTGGGTCATTAAAAGGGGTGGGTGGATCTCTTGCCTTCGTGCCTTGCTTGCAGGCTTCCAAGAGCCTCTGTTTTCCTACTGTGCTTTGAAAACCCAATTCTAGACTAGGTAGATCTCGGTCTGATCCAGCAGGACGCTTCTTGGATCCTTACTATTCCTTTCACATAGCTTGCTTCTTTTCTCTGAATCTTTTATTCAGGTTCCTCTAATGCTCAGATTCATATAAATGCAAGCGCTGATGTTGTTTCATAGACCCAGGCATTATTTCAAGAGCCTATCAAGGCCAAAGATCTCGCTAATAGTGTCGGCTTGCACTGGAAAGCAAGTTTCCAAATGGAACACTTGGGAATCACACTGTGTAAATAATTTAAACCTGATATGGACAAGTTGTTGGATAATACAGGATAGGGCAGATTCACGCAATGGAAATAGACTACTTGACCTAATGAGGCCTCATCTCCAGTTATCTTCTGCCACGAGCCTCCCTGCAATTCCAAATAAGAATGAGAAAAATGACAAGGGGAGACTTATGTTTTGTTTTATTTCATTCCATTTAAAAAAGGGGGCCAACCAACACCCCTCCCCATGCCATCTATTAGGGGAAAAGACAAAAAAGATTCCAACGTGTCATCTTCAAGCGAGGCAGGAAGATCAAACAGACAATTTTAGCACAGAAGCAGCAAAATCCCTTTAGACGCCTCTACGTATAATGTATGTTTAATAAAGCGGAGGGGGGAAATTCTTCTTGTTAAAAAGTGCTTTGAATTTCTAATACGTGGAGGTTTGGGATTTTATTAAAACCATAGCCACTGCGTGCACTTTCATTTTCCAGTCTTATTTTTTCCCCCCAAGTGAATATTTACACAGCTGTGTTAATCCTTTACATATGTCCCCCACCCAGGGATGCAACTTGATGAATCATTTGAGTGTTAGTGATCAGTTGATTCATCTGGTGAGCCAGCATGATATAGTGATTAAAGTGTCTGTCTAGGATTGGGGACACCCAGGTTCAAGTCCCACTCAGCCATGAAGTTCACCAGCTGACTTTGGATCAGAGTGGCATACATGGTTTACCCAGTTTGGCCCCGCAACAAGCCTGTGTAGTAGACTAGGCTGAGAGATAGCAAGTAGTCCTCTGAGTGAAGGGGGTAAAGTAATGAAGCAGGCAAAGGTTCTAGCACACAGGGTCCAATCCAAAGGAGTCAGGCTAAGGTGGGAATGGTCAAGTAGAAGGCAAAGGTCAAAACACAGTTAGGCAGTCAGATGCGGTCCAGAAGCAGAATCCCAAGTTCAGTAGCACAGAGAGTCAATCATAAGGAAAGGTCCAGGAAAACAAGAAACAAGGCACAGGAGCTGATAGAATGATGTTGTTCCAGCACTGCCTAGGCAGATACTGAAGGCTTTTAATACCAGAGCTTGCTGAGCCCCACCCAGAGCCCAGCTGCAGTACATTAGAACTATCTGGTCAGAGCCCTACTTTTGAAGAATTGCTTGTCTTGAGGAGGCCTCCTCTGCAAGCAAGCACTCCTTGTCCCAGGAGCCTTACTGGCCTGTCACTTGAGGCAACTATGCTCCTGAGTGTTGCTCAGCCTCTGCCTCAGAGGCAAAGTCCCCATATTATTATTATGGTGATGGATCTGCAGCCAGCTCTTATTGAGGGCTGAGGCTCCTCATGGTCTGGTGACAGTGACTGATCTGGAGTTTCTGGGAGTTCCAGCTCTTCTTTTACAGAGGATTCCTCTGCATGTGCAATGACTAGTGCAGAGCCATGCATGCCCATCAATTGATGTATGCAGCATTATTAACAAAGATGAAGTGAATATGAGTCATTATTATGGATCATGCACCATGAATTTATATATCACCTCAAAGTACTTAATTTCAACAGAATCAGTTCACATATACCTCTGCAAGTCAGGGGGTAACCTGTACTAGACATGGCTGTATTCACTCAAAGAAGATAAATTCTTATCATCTACATATCAAGATGACAGTTATGTACATCTGACCAGCTTCTGGTCAAATAAAGAATTGGCTCCTCTCCTATAGTCCACAATAAATGGTTATGATGATGCAATCAATATAGGGCTGCCATTAATTTTTTTTTAAGCCAGTACCAATGCAAAATGCAGTTCTTCATCTCCTGCCACAGTTGTATAGGTGGAAACTTGGACTCCGAGAAACTCAAAGAGCAGAAGGAGGACAACTGAAGGAAGAGAAAGGAGGCTACACCTTCTTCTGGAAAGGAATGCCTGAATTCATGGAGTGGGCCATTAAAAATGAAGTGGTGAAGTACCTATTGGCATCAATGAATGGCTCTCAATGGCTCTCAACTCTCTGGTTAAAACTCACCATAACCCAGCAGGCAACCATTTTTACACCCAGGTGGACATTATTTCATCTGCGATACGTAAGGAGGATAAAATCATTGTTCTGGGTGATTTCAATGCAATGGTGGGCACGACTCTGATTCGTGGCCAGAAACCATCGGGTAAGAAGGAGTCGGTAAAGCAACTTGAATGGGATCTTACTCTTGACCAAATGTGCAGAGCATAACCTTGTCATGACAAACACACTCTTTCACCAGAAAAATAAATTTAAAACATCATGGAAGCACCCTCAGTTGAAACACTAACATCTTCTGGACTATGTAATCATCCATGCTAGAGATTGCCATGATGTACTCCATACTAAGGCCATGATGAGTGCTGACAATTGCTGGACAGATTGCCATCTAATTCGATCCACTATGGCCATCAATATTGCTCCTCAACGCAGGCTGCAAGGGAGAAAAACAAGGCATAAAATAAACACTCGCGCCCTTCAGGACCCCATTAAACAAGCCTGTTTTCAAACAGTGCTTAAGAAACATCTACCTATGGAACTCCCTGAAAATGTGGAGGAATGTTGGACCAAATTGAAGACTTCCATCATCTCAGCTTGTGAACAGACTGGGCGAGATGAACCAATGGTCTGCCTTGTATAAAGAAGCTTCTTATGTTCCTAAATAACCCAAGGAGGCTGATATGGTTCTTCTCCTCTCCATTATATCCTCACAATAGCCCTGTGAGGTACATTAGGTCAAGAGTCATTAACTAGCCCCATGTCATCCAGTGAGCTTCATGGCCAAGTGGGGACTAGTATTTGATCAACAAAATTTCTGTCCAACACTCTAACCACTACACCACACTGGCTCTTAGTGACAGACACTGTTCTAATTAGTTTGGGTCAAATGTATCACTAGGAGGTATAATGGAGGCTTAGAGTAGAGTCTTCTCTGTGATGGCATCTCAGCTGCAGGAATGGTCTTACTCCACCTTTGTACTCCTTTAGATTGCCGGTTCCCCTCCTATTAAGTCAGTTGAGAATTATACTTGGAAGCAAAATGAAATCTTTAAAATAAATAAATTGAATATATTTTTTTTATGTCTTCTGTGGAAAAAAAGTTTCGTTTCAGTTATTTTATTAATTGTCCTTCAAATTTCTCCTAAAGTGAAAGCTGAAGCGAATCTGGCTGGTTCTTCCTCAAGCAAACGTGAGTAGGGCTGGATCAGTCTGTCAATTTCAGTTTCTCCTTTTACCAGTCTTATGTTTGGTTCATGCTCTTTCCACTTATTTTTTAGATTTTTTAAAAGTTGCATGAAAACATGTGCACATATTTGCATGCATTTTTCCGAATTCACACTATTTTTTGAACAATTTTGCCCAACATTTTTTTTTTTGCAAGCGATTTCCCCTAAGAAAATACATTCCTGAACTTTATTTTCATGATGGTTTATCTGAGGAAAAAACACCCAGATTCACTTCAGCTTCCTCTTTAGGTGAAATTTTGTTGGCAATGAATAAAAATATCAGATTGAGCAGACGGAACAGATTTTGAGGGCACGCAATGAGGAGGGGAGGTAATAGGAGGAAACACCTCATCGTAGTTCTACTGACAGAAACAGTTCCATCAGCAGAATGGCACCATAGAGTGCATCCAAATATGTCTTGAATTTTCAGGGAAAGTGAGACAAGAATAGCCGGATCCCAGCATCCCGAACATACCCCCTTTTATGTTTTATTATGTGTATTAGTTTTATTATTTGTGTTAGTTACTACATATATTTGTCCTTTTTGCTCATTATGGGGCAGTTGTATTGTTCTGCGCCATTGTATTAAAACGTCTGCTAAACTAAATAATCCTTTGAAAATGATACAGCAAGTTTTAGCCTATCCATTTGTTTCTACAAGCAGTAAGTGATGAGTCTGGCCCGTGGATGCCAAGACTAAATATCATTGCAAATTCCTTCTGTGGATAGGACACCATGAGCCTGATAAACTAAGCTGCCTTTTCACAGGCCAGCAAATATGCCAACTTGTTGATTATACAGCTCATATTTGATCTACAGCTGCTTCTACAGCCTCTAGCCTATCACTAGGGTGAGTCATTCTTCACTGCTTCTATAGGAAAGTCAGTTCTTTGTAAGCATCTTAGAGTCAGCCAGGTCTCTGCGTTAGGATATGGGAAGGAGATTCTATATGAATACAATGCCCCCAAAGGGAAGAGCTAGATTTATGCTTAATAAAAGAAAAGAAAAAGACTTCAAGCGTGCTATGAACAGGGGAAGAAATGACACTGCAAATAAGGAGGCTTAATTGGGAGCCTGAGACCGAGAGATAGTGAAATTGTGTAGTGCAGAAAATGTAACCCGTTGCAAGGACAGAAAAGGGAATGATTTTATAAAGGCACCTCCAAGGGAAAAGCTTTGCTACTGCCCATAATAAGAACCTTGTATGGCCCAAAAAACCAATTAAATCAGAATATCTGTGTAGAAAGCCAGGTGGGGGCTGCTTCAGATAACCACTGCCAGATGTATATGGCAGCCACGGGGAAAAGAACATGCTTGGGCTAACTTCAAGTCACTGTAAAGGCTTCTGTCATAGGGCAGAATGGCATACCCTTTGTGGCATAGGGGATACCGCTGAAAATGGAGTCTTTGGAAATGGCACAATTCCCCCATTGCATCAATGACAGCTGTAATGGCCCCATTTATGCAAGGGGGAAAGGCACGAAAGCCACCACAGATGCAGTAGGGATGAAATGCGCCATTTCAGCAGTGAGGGTGGATGGCTGCTGGGCACTCGTTGGCCAAAATGAGCCTGAAAAGAAGCTCATGTGGCCTTATGAGCAGGAGCGGACGGCAGCAGTGATGGGGCAAGTGTCTGACAAGTTGGCCATGGGTGAGTTTACCCACCCCTGTGGAGGAATACCATGCCCCAGGACCCAAAGCCCTCACAGACAGAGGTTTTCAGTGTTAGCGGCTCCAGGTAGGAGTCAGAACCAGTTCTCAGACCCTCACAAATGCCCACCCCCCCACCTTGGATCCTGAACCCTGTACACCCAATGCCTGGGAAGTTTTGCTGATGCCGGATTCTGAGGAGTTGACCATGGACCCCTCCAGTGAGCAGGGGTGCCTTCCCCAACCAGCTCCTCAGATCCTCACTGCCCGGAAGAAGCCAGCAACCATGGGAAAAGGCACTGGCCCTTCAAACCCCAGATGCAACACTTGAGGAGATGGAGCTTGCAGAAGTACTCTCTAAAACCATATCAATGGCTCCAGGCCAGTGCTTGGATAGCTTATCTTAGTTGCAGGGTTGCTGTCCATGGTACTGAATCTGGGCTCAACCATCCTGGAATAAGCACCTACAGTTCTGTCTAGGGTCCTGAAACTTCTATATTCAAGACCTACTTCAGCCCCTGTCTAATCCTGCGCACCCCACCCCCTTGCTTGAACTGTTGCCCAATAGGGATGATGAAATCTGCAAGAGTCCAGGAGAAGGATTACTCACCCTGTGTTTTCATTACCCTGGGTACCATGCTGAAGCTGCATGACATAAGTGATCACACATATCACATGGGAGAGGAGAACTCAACATGGGGATGCCATTTTTGGCAGCATCTATATTGCACAGAATGTGCAATTTAGCTTTTGGGGGAGAGGAGAGCTTTGTTTGTCTGATCTGGACATATCAGACCATGGAGCAAGTGTATTTTCCAGTGGCACACACCTTCCATTTTGGCCCCATCCTCTTTTTCATGTGAAAGTGGAACCTAAAGCTGCCATTTGACCACATGGATTCTTGGTAGAAGAAGGAATCCTGGAGGAAGGCAGTGAGAATGATGTAGGGCAAGCCTGTTTTACATGCAACAGCTTTCGTCAAAGGCAGCAGAGCCAAAGGCAATTCCCTGGCTGCAGAAGCATTGAAGCCCACAGTTGCTCCAGGTTGTTGCTGGAACAACATTTTTAGCTGCTGGTCTGTGTACTTTGCATGCATCCAACCTCTGATATCTGCTTCAGTGGGAGCTGGCCAGGGTTCTGAAATCCTGCAACTAACTTGACTTATTGCCACATTTTGCCAGCACCCCTGTGAGGTTTTAGCCTGGAATAGAACCCTATTCCTTATCTAATGAGACCTATTCACATTACCACTGCACTAATCATGTTACAATAGCCAAAGTTCTTTAAAAAAACTGTATGCCACTCTGGTATTTTATACATCTCTGCATGCTATTCCTCATTTACATCAAATGAACAGTTCAAAGTATGTGGGCTATGAACCTTTTTAATTTTCAAAGGCTTGGCTTGTGTCAGTGCAGTGTTTCATGTCCAGGGCATGGTGGGTAGTTTATTGAACACACATTGTTTTTAATGATCTGTAACATGGGCCTCAAATTTGTTACCCCAGCTAGAATAACCTTGTTTCATTTTATATTCTTTGCAAGACAAAAACTAGGGGAGGATTTCTGACAGACAGACAGAAGAGAAAGCATTTTCTCTCTTGTAGAACTGACAAAGATGAACGCAAGTTATTTTACTTTAAGTTCAAAATCATGAAAATAAAATGCAGTTATACTTTTCTGACAGCTGTGTCATCTTTAGGGTGACAAATAATAGCAACAATTTTGCTCCTTTCACAAGATATAAATAATGCAAAAGAAGGAAAAGAAAAAGAGGCATAGATACACCTTTCAGTGAGACATATACAAGGCAGACAAGTCTAAAATGAAACAATGGGCAAAGGGAAAAATACATATCTCTTTCTTTCTTTCTTTCTTTCTTTCTTTCTTTCTTATATTGTGTGTTTTTAAAAATATTTCACAGAATGCAAATCCCTCAAGAACTGACTCAGGCTGCAATCTTAAGCACTCTGCCGATTTTGAAACTGTCTCAACCTACCCAAGCTTTCTCAGAAAAAGTTGGGGTTCTTTCTGAGAATGTTCCAGGGAAGCTCAGAAGGTTGCTGAACCTGGGGGATGGGGAGAGCTTCCTGGAAGCCCTGCACTATAATTATCCCCCCCAGCCACCGTTTCTCTTCTTCCGAATATATGTTGCCAGGTAGGGAGTGAAAGTGATTGTAAGGAGGCCTGGTGATCATGGAGGCCTTGCCCTTTAAATTCCCAGGCTGCCTTTCAGTTTGTCCCAGCTCATTGTTAACTGAACTTTCAGGTTTCCCTGGTGGCAACTGATTTCTTACTACCAATGCAGCAAGACCTTCCCAAGACTCCTCTCCTCCATCACAAGGCCAAGTTTTGGAAATGGAAGCTCTGGTGTTCAATTGAACCTATGAGTATCTGAGCCCAACATTTGGTGTGAACAAATGGGCAGTCAAATAACATTCAAATGCAGTGGGTTTTTTGTTTTGTTTTTTTGTTTTAGTGAATTCAGTGTACTGCTTACCAGTGAATTGCTAAATCATTTCTACCTTCTTAATTTTTTATTGGCAAAACACATTTAAAAGGCCCACAAAAATGAAGATGGAAGCTGTATATCAAATATTCTGCCCAATTATATATGACTGCCGTTGCTATCCCAGCAGACAAAACTATTGCAGACTTAATTATGTGTAAATTTCTAGCATTTTGGTGTATGGATTTTGTCAATTTGTCAATTTCCACTGCATCCAAACATTTAATCAGCCACTTGTGAGCTGAAGGTGATACTACATTCTTCCAATGTTTAGCCCATACTATTTTGGCTGCAAGCAAAAGGTTCATAATCAACCATTTCTGTGTATCCTGATCAATAACATTAAATTATACCAACAAAGGGGATAACCCTTGAGTTGAATCTTCTAAACTCACACACCATGCTTTTCCAGAAACATTTAATTGCTGACGATCCAGCATTGCTGTGTTCTTGCCCAGCTACCCTGGAGCCCAATGTTGTGTGCAATCAGATATTCTAACAGATTGTGTGTCCCATGCTATGAGTTTAAACATGGGCACTGGAAAAGCACTTTTATCACAGAAAAGACAAGTGAGGGAGTTAGCTAAATGACACCTTCTCTCATAATTTAATTATATGAAGAAATGATCTTCTCCCTTTCATTGTTTGTAGGAATAAGATTACTGCATTCAGATTTGAAACGGCATCTCTATAAATCTGAGTTTAATATCTGAGCACGGGCACCTTCTGCATAGCTACCCAGATAATTCAAAAGCCTATCTCTTCAAAGTCATTGAGACTGTCACTGCTGTTTGACTGATGTTCAGCTCTTCCTTTAGCTCAGGGTTGTTATCTGTCCTGAATCTATCTTGAATCTCCCACTAAATGGCTTCACAGGATGACTCTGGGTTCTAGTATTATGGGAAAGGGTGAAAAATGTCTCCCTATCCACATTCTCCACACCATGCATAATTTTGTACACCTCTATCAGGTCTCCCCTTAGCCTCCTTTTTTCCAAATAAAAGTTGGCCTGTACTTCCTGGCTGAAGTCATGTGCTTTGCCTTTGAGATACAAACTGGCATTAGCGTGTATGTATGTGAATATGTGTGTCCATGTGTACAAACGTGTATACCCCTCCCCCATATGTAAACCAGTGAAATGAACTTCCCCCTGCTATCTTCTACTATAGATGTCATTCATTAAATCTAACCTATTTTTAAAATCTTTATCTCCTTATTTGATTTCTTATGGATGTATTGTATTCTGATATCATGTATAGATATCAAATTTACTGTTCCCCATCTTTAAACCATTGTTTTTGTTCAGCAAGCCCCTGAATTAATGAGATTTAATTCTGACTGAGCATTGGTAGGATCAAGTTACTGTTTGCGCTAATTATGAGCAGGAGCTTGATATGACAGAAGGCGGATCTGACATGGTTTGAAGGCAGCTACATTAAAAGGAAAAGTTGCATCAGGATACTAATACTGCAAGACTGACTTCATTTTAATGTTAACTGTTTGATGATAGTTTCATGTTGTTTTGAATGAAGTGGGGAGATGGTCCTTGTCTGAAAAGCAATTGATACGTTTTATCTTGGGAGGAGATCAAAGAAGAAATTAGGGCTTTTTTAATTAACTCTTATCAAAAAAATAAGGGAAATTGGATTCCGCCTGAATTCCAAGAGAAGAAATGCGATTAAACTATGTATGCGTAATTAGAAGTATGTTCAATTCTGTTCAATGAAGCTTACTCTCTTATAAGTGTGTTTAGGGCTGCAACCATAGCATTCTGGAGTTTTGTTTTCCTTTTATGACTGGAGCGGGTAGAATATGAATTTGGAAGACCTCTAAATATTTGATTTATTAAAATACAGTAAACGTGAAAGAAATACAAATCTGTCAGTGTATTGGGTTGGATCCAGACTTAGTAATGCTTAGAGTAGACCCAGTGAAATCAATGGGGCTTAAATTACTAACTTCCTCATTGATTTCAGTGGTTCTACCCCAAGCATGGCTAAATGTGGATCCACTCCCAGTTTTTATTATGTTGTTTTTCTAGTAGTTACTGTAAATAGGGATGGAAGAATAGGTCAATTCCAGTTTCCTCCCAGTTTCTCATTTTTCCAATCTTAAATTTTCTTCTTCCCAATCAATTAGAATTTTTAAATTCACATTTTTGAGTGCATTTCTCTTAATACATGCATTTTCTGTTTGCAATTTTGGCTAATACACCTTTTGTTTGCAAGCACTTTTTCTAACATAATTTAATTTTGAATATTTTATGTGCACTTTCCCTAACTGCTTGCATATGTATGGATTTCATAATTGGAAAACTCCACCACAAATTTTGAAGGAAAATTGAATATAGGTTCATGTATTGGTTCAAATGTGTGAAATGGTGTAATTTTGTATTAAAATGTGATCTGAATGAATCTCTCTCCCATCCCTAATTGGAAATCACCCTCGAACTTTTGAACTTGAAGGGTAGTATTAGGGATGTACAAGAATTTCATTCCTGTTCACAAATCATGTAAACATGCCCCGTTTGCAACCCTGAATGTGAATGTGAGCAGGATCACAATTCTTGGGAACTTTAGGCAATTTCCCAAACTTGTGGTCACATTTGAAAGTATGCCTTCATGCAATTGCACAATCTGGAAAATATGCATTTGTGTAAATGCACAAGTGTGCACAGTTGTGCAAATCCCACCCAAATCTGCATTTCATGCTTTAGTCTATGGGGGAAAAGCACATTTTTTTCTCAAAAGGCACATTTTTCCTAATTAAAAAATATGCACATTTATCCTATTCTCGGGGTGGGGGGATGCTATCATTCAGGAATGCAAATAAGGAGAAACAAGCTTTGAGAAAGATTTTAGAGAACCTCAATGAACTCAAACAATGCATACCCTCCAGCCTTTGGATAGAAAGGTTTTTAATCAATAAATTAATACACTATAAAGTGCAAAAGATCTCAGAGTTCTCCTAGAAAGGATTCTCTTTCAACAACATAAAGGAGACCTTTATGCATGGCAACTGTGTCCCAGATACACTCCTTTAAACCCATAGTTAAATTTAGATCTCAAAAGGAAGTGCACAATTCAGGATTTGAATGAACAAAGGAGATGTTAGGCAGGGAGGGAAGAACGTTGACCTCTACCAAAAAAAAGAAAAAAAAGTGGGGGTTGATAAATCAATGGATCAGTGGAATCGTCAAACATTTGCCAAAGTTTTAGCCTTTTCCACTGCAGTGTTCTTGTTAGGGAACTTGAAGCTGCAATCCCATATATACTTTTATGAAAGTGAATTCTGCTGAAGACGTTGGCACGTAAATATGCATAGAATTGCACTGTAAGGCTGCAATCAACCTGTACTTATCTGGGAGTAAGGCCCCCTAGAACAGAAGGGGGTCTTACTTCTGAGGAACCATGCAGAAGGTTCCACTGCAAGTTTTTCAGCTTCATTACAGCTCCAGCTAGGCTGCCTGAGATAAAACGGCTAAGCCAGCTGCTTCCCTCACCCCGGTCCCTCTCTGTGCATGCACCCTTGGGTGATCTCCTTCCCATCCTCCCAAGAGGGATCCAAGGATATTCATTGCAAACGGGCAGTCCACAGTGCTTCCCCTTCTGCTTCCACAAGGGAAAATGTGCTAGGGATGGTTTTAAAGCACACGATCAGCATCCTTAAATATGTAAGTAAAACTTGCCAGTAACAACGGTGGCAGCAGAAAGAAGACACTTCCAAGGTGGCACTAGTCATGCATGTGGCACACATACTTCTCTTAGATGGCACATGTATGTATGTATGTATGTATTCTAAGACTGTGTAGCCAGCTGTCCCCCTCCAGAAAGGGAGTCACTCACAGTGGCTTACACCATATATTAAAAACTCCAAACCCCCAATAAACGTTTACAATAAGCTAAAAGCCGCATCAAAGACCAAAACACAATAAGCCAAAACCAACGATCCACAAGTGACACTAAGCAACGACAGAATCAAATGCTGGTTTAAAGAGAAATGTCTTCAATTTCCAGATAAAGAGGAGCATGATCTTATCTCTTCGGGCAGGGGCTTCCACATACTGGGCTCCGTCGCCAAGAAAGACCTCTTGTACAACGGACTGTCATCCACTCTTGAAGAGTCTCTCTAGGACAGGGGCAGGCAGAAGGTACACTGCCAGATGTTTTGGACTTCAGCTCCCTGAAATCCCTGCTAGTATGGCTAATATCAGGTATCATCATCATCATCATCATCATCATCATCATCATCATTTCTCTACCGCTCAATGGCTGAAGCTCTCTGGGCAGTTTACAACAATTTGTAAGATAATAAAATACAGCATAAAACACAGCATAAACTTATAAATATACAATATTTAAATCATTTAGACAGTGAAAAACAGTTTCAATAGAATACTGGACTGTTTAGATGGTTGGTGTAAATGCCCCATCATATGCCATTAAATGCCTGGGAGTAGAAAACATTCTTAACTTGTCATTGAAAAGATAACAGTGTTGGCTTCAGGTGTACCTGAGTGGGAGGCTCATTCCATAGTTGGGGGGCACCACTGAGAAGGCCCTCTCCCTTGTCGTCACCCTCTGAGTTTCCCTTGGAGGTGGTACTTGGAAGGTGAGGAGCAGATGTTGATCGTAGTGTCCGGGTATGTTCAAGTCAGGAAAGGTGTTCCATCAGGTATCCTGAGCCATGTAAGGCTTTCTAGGCCAAAACAAGCACCTTGGATTGGGCTTGGAAACATATAGGCAGCCAATGCAAGTGAGCTGGAATGGGTCTTATGTGCACAGACCTTCTGGTCCCAGTTATTAATCTGACTGCAAAATTTGTACATGCTGCAGCTTCTGAACAGTCTTCAAGGGCAACCCCATGTAAAATGCATTGCAGTAATCTAACTCAGAGATTACTGCAATGCTAGCAATGCTGAGAGCTGAAGTCCAAAACATCTAGAGATCTACTTTATGCCCACACCTCACTTGGATACCTTGTGGAATGGGTAATTGGCACAATCTTGGAAATGCTTCTCTTGCTGCTGCTGCTGCTGCTGCTGCCATCACAAGGCCCCTTAAAGTTGAAGCTCAGGGAAGTCATATTTTGGACCCCAATTTGCCTGCTGAGGTAGGCCTTCAGGCTTCTTTATGACTGAATTGAACTTGTCAGGGACTAGCACTGGATAAGTCAATCATTCCTTGAGAATAAGGTATTTGAACAACCTGCTTTGTATTCTTCAATTCAAGGCTCCATAGAATCATAGAATAGTAGAGTTGGAAGGGGCCTATAAGTCCATCGAGTCCAACCCATTGCTTAATGTAGGAATCCAAACAAACGAGGACCTTGTAAATCAATTGCCAAACTGTATTAATGTTAGAAATTCATACAATTATAGCTGGATGCATTGAGCTATCATTGTATGAATTTCTAACATTAATACAGTTTGGTAATTGATTTACAAGGTCCTCATCGTATTCACCTTGTGAGGGCCCCTCCTGTGTATTTGTGGAATCCACATAAAAGCATACCTGCCAGATGGCTGTCCAGCTGCATCTTGAATGCCTCCTATGTGGGAGAGCCCACTACTTCCCTACGTCATTGGTTCCATTGTCTTATTGCTCTAACAGTCAGGAAGTTTTTTCTGATGTCCAGTCATTAATCTGGCTTCCTGTAACTTCAGCCCATAATTCTATGTTCTGCACCCTGGGATGATCAAGAAGAGATCCTGGCCCTCCTCTGTGTGACACCTGTTCAAGTATTTGAAGAGTGCTATCATGTCTTGCCTCAGTCTTCACTTCTCAAGGCTAAACATGCCCAGTCCTGTCAGTCTCTCCTCATAGGGCTTTGTTTTCAGACCCCTGATCATCCTCTTCACCCTTCTCTGAACTCCCTCCAGCTTGTCTGCATCCTTCTTGAAGTGTGGTGCCTAGAACTGAATGCAATACTCAAGATGAGGCCTAACCAGTGCCGAATAGAGGGGGACCAATACACCACACGATTTTGAAGCTATATTTTTTATTAATGCAGCCCAAAATACCATTTGATTTTTTTTGCAGCCACATCACACTGTTGGCTCATATCCAGCTTGTGATCTACATAGCTCTGCTGATGACACTGTTTGAGGGCATGGCTTTCCGTGAAACATCTTGTTAGCTGGAGAGACAAATCATATCATTTCACATGCTTAGCAGCAGGAATGGCAATCTCTCTTCCTATTTCCAGCATTCAGAGGCTAGTGGGGCTGCTATATGGCCAAAACGGCAGTAGCCATGACTGGGGTTGGGGTTATCAGCAGGCTCAAGGAAACCCCAAGGGTTGCAAAAGTACAACCAATCTTTGTGGTGGCGATGGGGGAAAAGCAAAACAGCCCAGTGGAAACTAAGCATGCTCTGAGTCACAAAATGCTGGCTGGATATTGGGGTGGTGATGAAAGAATTGGAAACTGGGAGTGAGTGAGAATGGGATGAAGTCCTCCATATTACAACATTTTGTTATAGGTCACACTTGTCTAGTCTTATTAGCAGTATCCCAAAAATAGGTTCGGCACCATGGATAGCTCCTTTAGAATTCAGACTACAACCTGGCATGGATTCATCACCCCACTGATATTGGAGCCATCAGCCTCCACTAAGTAGAGCGGAGCATTCCAGAAATCTGTTTTCTAGCAGGCATTCATCTCCTTACAGGGTTGCCCCCATTATCATGACCTGCCACCATTTCATCCATGGAAACGTCCGCAAGATTAAACTGCGCACGTGCATCTGATCCTATTAATTCCTGACAGCCTAGTCTGTTACTCACTAATCATCATTATCTCTAACAGAAGTCTTTCCCCCCACTGCCTTTTTCCCTCTTCAAGGGATACACCAGAGTCTTCTCTAGCACTACAGTTCAATAATTGCAATCAATAATTAAAATCAATGGAGCTATTGTTAGTTGCTGCAAGACAAAGTTAATTAAAGTTTATCAAAAAGGCAATTATTTTCCTTTAAAAAAAAATGGTGTTGGCCCAGCAGTGGCTTTTTGCTGTTACAGTTCAGCTTCATTTATCTAAATTGCCTAAAGGAACATCAAACTACTGAAAGAATCAAACATCAACATAGATGCTAGATGGACACAGGTGTATATCAATATAGGGATACAAGGGGACACAAAGCGAATTAGGATTATTAAGAGAGAAATTAATCAGCATTCTGGATCATGTGGGGAGCCACCCTGGGTAGATGAGGCTCTTCACTTCACAAAGTCACCCTCCATGTGTTCAGTGCACCGAGAGCGACAGCCAAGGGGGCGGAACTAGCAGTCTCCCCTTCTTTGCCTGTTTACACAGCAAGCTTTAACACTCGAACAGGTTTTCTGTGAATTGAATTCAGTTATCCTTCGAATATGTGAATTGTGAATTGAATTCAGTTATCCTCCACTGAATTTTGCAATGGAGTGCCAAAAAAACATTCAAACTGCATTGTATTAGGGAAATTGCTTGTAAAAAAATGTGTATTTTAGGCCAAAATGCAGGCAGAAATACAGGTATCAGGAGAAATGTATACAAAAATACGTATGATTTTTTAATGCAAACTTTTTTTAAAAAAAAACCCAGAAAAACTTCAAGTTCAAAATGGGCCAAACTTGAGTTTGCAAAAATGAGAAACCAAAATTGACAGATTTTTCAATCTCTAGTTAATATGCGCTCAAGTCAACGCAAGAGGGTTGAGTTTACTGTTTGGAAATGCTAGCCACTCTTGCCCTCTGGAGCAGATGAACAAACTTAGAGAGTCATTGACCATCTATGTCAGATTAATGGACCATGAAGAGCCTTGTGGTGCAGGTAGTCCAGTGGCAGTAGTTTATGGCTTCCAAGGGGCAAGGGCATCATCTCCATGAAGCAATGTACCTTTGACTGTCTACATGCAAGTTTTGCTATTCCTTTACCGATTTTTATGGTAGCAATGTGTGGAGTGGATTGACCACTACCAAGATAAAGTGATGGGGTTGCTTTCTGATAGTAGTACCAGTAGTAACCTGAGGGGGCATTGGCAAAGAACCCTCTGGTGGGCATCTTCCTATACTGGTGTGCTTCTGGGCAGCTGGACAGCTAGGAGCCACCATTTTAAATCTCCCACAGTGAAAGTGTTGTCGGGTCGCTCTGGGGCACCATGACAAACTTAAAATTGCAGCTCACAGACTTGGAAATGGCACCACTGTACCAGAATGTCCTGCTAGGGCCCTGGGGCCCTGTCACCTCCTCAAGGTTGCCAGTTGCTAATACTGGGCATGGACAAGGTGCTGATGTTCATGTACAATGTTTAACAACACGATTTTCTAACCTCCTCTCTCTACACACTCTCCTCCTCCCCCTCCTCCTCCTCCTCCTCCTCCTCCTCCTCCTCCTCCTCTTCTTCTTCTTCCTCTTCTTCTTTTACTCACAGTTCATTGTGGCCCTTTCCACTCCAGGCATTTCTCCTGGGATGGCCCCTGGCTGGTCCCTATGAGTCCAAATGATGCACAGGGACTCTGGGGGAGGAGTTAGCCACAGGATTTTCCAGATTTAAGCCCACTCATCCCAGGTGCTGCTGTGCTTACTCATGAGTAAGCGTGACAGCAAAATGGACACAGAGCCACACCACGTGGCTCTGGACCCATCATGGGGGGGAAAGGAAGCCCGGCATCCCTAGGATGGCAGGGGGTGGGTGGCCCCCCCGACTTCAGCGGTTCCCCCCCACTTACCCTTTTTGTTGGAGAACAGGAGCGCTCTTCTCAGCTGTTTTGGGGGGGAAATGGCACCCTTTGACGGTGTGATGGCCCAGCAGCAGCCTGGGTCATCACACTTCTGATGTGTATTGAGAGCGCCGATCCCAGAAGCAGCTACTTCCGGGATCGCCCGCTCTCTGCCCTCTACACCCCTATGTTGTAGAAAGGCCCTGTGTCTTAGCAAACTGCCATTATACACAATTACAGGGGGAAATACCTATACAATTTGAAACTCTACTGATAAACCACTAAGAGCTGAATAAGTTTCCATACAGCCTTTAAACTTTGTGGCACGCAGTTGTAGTGCATTGACAAGGAATTTAGAAGTTCTAAAGGATACATACTTCTCAGCATCCGACAATAGGAAACAAGCCTTAACAAGGGGTGACCTTCCCTTCAATGACCTTAACAACGGATGAATACATTTGGTTCTGAGAGCGTTATAAATAGATCTTATTCCTTTGAAAGTGCACTTCTGAGCAAGAGGCTGCCTAAGCAGGGTTGGTCGGACTCACCCATGTCCAGTTCGTCGGACACTCGATCCGTCGCCCACCCCTACTTGCCGCACGAGCTTCTTTTGAGGCCCAGTAAGGTCTGATGAGTGCTTGGCAGCCATCTCCCCTCGCTTTGGAAATTATGTATTTCCTCCCATTGCACAAATGGTGGCTGTAAAAGCCCTATTTATGCAAGAGCAAAGGCACAAGTGCTCCATTTGCGCATTTACTCTTGGGTAAATGGGGCCTTTACAGCCACCATTTACCCAATGGGGAGAAATGCGTAATGTCCAGATCCTCCACTGTGGCACTTGGAACACGGTTCTGGAATGTGCCGTGGGCGTCTGTCTGGGTCCAAGGGGGCAGATGGAGGGGTGTCCATCAAATTCCAAGACTCAGCCGGGCGCTCGTGGCCTCCTGACGAATACAGTTAATGAGAAAAGAAACAAGAGAAATCTGTTTTCGCTGCTGCTAACGGAACTAAAGCAGAGCAATGGTGAAACAGCTGCCAGCTGAGGTGTTGATCAGCAGAAACTGATTACCTATTAATGAGAGGTTTTCCGTGGCTGTACTCTGGTGGGGGTAAAGCCCCAGCAGGCTCCACGCGACAAGCCATTGTCTGCAAATACCGTGTAAGTGAATCACTTGATGGATGTTTAAAAAGGGGGAAAAAATAGCTGGGGGAAGAAATCCCCGCTACTCCTTCTTAGTATCCTGTGGGTTGGGTCATGCACTGGAGCAGCCGTGTCTGTTTATGCTAATGAAACAGGATTCGCTGCTATGTAAATATGGGAATCATTTAATTAAAATCTCTGTCGGGCTCACTAGGAGTGAGACGCCTCCGATCTCGTCTCTACTTCTCTTCCGACCCAGCCCACCGCCCGCGACGGCCCATATTTCTTGCAGCGTCTGACTGAATAGGGACAAAGACTTACCCTGACCTTCCACAGACAGACTCACTTTGGGGAATGTAGAGTATGAGCTACATTTCGTCCATGCCAGTGCAAGGACGGGGGTTTATTTTCTTGCGTGATTAAGAGCCACCAGACCCCCTCCACCCATATTCATCACACCCTAAAGTTGCTGCCGACGTCGGCTGAGATGTTATGCAGGCAAAGCTCACTTAGCAACATATTTTGCCTCTCTTAATTAATTCACTTTACTGCTGAGTCACCTTTTTCTAGGCCAGCTGTGAGTGGAGTCGCTTGTGAAGCAGCATTGCGGCACTCCCCCCCCCCCCGGTACGTCTCCCAGAGATTTGCTGCTTTATTTATTGAGGTCCCCCAATGCTAATAGTTTACATTTATTAGCCGTTGTACTGTTTTTATGGCTGAATGTGTTGGCGATTTACCGCTGCCATGTATCAGGGCCGCTTCTACTCTCCCGGTAGTTTATTAGCTGCCAGCAGTGCTCATTTATTTTATTTGGATGGCCCCATAAGTTTTCCACTGTTTCACAAAGGGAGTCGAGGAGGGCGGACGTCTTACCAAATCTTCTCTGTTTGTGATCCGGAATTTGGGCCATCAGGGAGGAGCGAGGTGAAGAAGTGGGGCAAGCCCCTCCCCTCCACCAAATACCACAAAGTGAAGTGCTGTCCACCAATCCGGATGGCTTTAGAAGGATGACGTTAGACAAATTCATGGAGGAGAAGGCTATCAATGGCTACTCGTCCCCATGGCTATATGCTACCTTTGGTATCAGAGGCAGTATGCAAACACAACCAGAGGGGTGTCATTGTATTCCTGTCATACTTGGGGGTTTTCTGTGGGCAGCTGCACCAGCACAGAGGTAAATTGTAAGCTGTCCTTATAGGGCGCTGTTGCACCTGTGTCTTGCTTGTGGGTCCTGGTTGACAGCTGGTTGGCCATGGCATGAACAGAATGCTGGACAAGATGGATCCTTGGGCCCAATCTACACCAAGCAGGATACTGCACTATGAAAGTTGCATGTAAAAGGCAAAAGCCACACTACCGCTTTATAGCAGTATTGAAGTGCATTGACAACTGTTGGGGCCTATCGACACATCATCATCATCATATTTATTTCTTATTTCTTATCTGCCTCTCCCTCAGGATGGAGGCGGGGAACAACATCAATACAAATAACATAAAATACATAAAAATAATTAAAAATATATAAAATCAATACATTATTAAAATACCAATAAAACTCTTAAAATTCGACTGGGTAGGCCTGCCGGAAGAGATTGGACTTTATGGCTTTCTTAAAGTCAAAGAGACTATTACGTTGACGAAATCTCTTCCAGCAGGCCATTCCACAGTCTGGGAGGGGCAGAAGAGAAGGTCCTCTGGGTAACAGTTGTCAGCCTGGTTTTGGCCGACTGTAGCAAATTCTTCCCAGGGGACCTGAGTGTGTGGGGCAGATTGTATGGGAGAAGGTGATCCTGCAGGTAACCTGGACACAAACCATGTAGGGCTTTAAAGGTAATAACCAACACTTTGTACTTTGCCCAGAAACTAATTGGCAGCCAGTAGAGAAATTTTAAAGCTGGTGTAATATGGTCACCCCTAGATGTACCGGTGACCAACCTGGCTGCCATATTTTGAACTAGTTGACGTTTCCGGAGTAGGCACAGAGGTAGCCGTATGTATAGCACATTGCAGAAGCCGAGCCTACCGTTTTTAGGTCTTCCAACTCTAGGAAAGGGGCACAGCTGGCGAATTAGCCAAAGCTGATAGTAGGCACTCCTGGCCATTGCATCTATCTGGGCTGTCATTTGGAGCGACGGATCCAGGAGCACCCCCAAGCTGCGAACACAGTCTTTCAGGGGGAGTGTAACCCCATCCAGAACAGGTTGACATACCTCCAAACCCAGGTTGGGGTCTTTGACAGTAAGCACCTCCATCTTGTCTGGATTCTGCTTCAGTTTTTTTTCTCATCCAGCCCATTATCGCCTCCAAGCATTCATTCAGAGGAGACATACCATACACCGCTTTCATAGCACTATATCCTGCTTGTTGTGGCTCCTGCCTTTTATATACCACTTTCATACTGTTTTCATAGTGTAATATCCTGCTTGGTGTAGATCTGGCCTTTGTCTGATCCACCATGGCTCTTTTAATGTTCTTAAGGTTGTTCTTCTGTGAGCCGGAGCCTCTAGATTAAAGTTGCAGTCACTATACTAGAGTGACCATATACAAAAGAAGGCAGGGCCCCTGCAACTTTAACTGTTGTGATGAAGAGGGAATTTCACCGGGAACTAATTGCATACAAATGACACTGGCTGAAATTCCCTTTTCTCTACAACTGTTAAAGTTACATGAGCCCTGACCTCCTTTTCATATGGTCAGCCTACTTGAGCAGCAGTGCTTCGCACTGCAAAATTTTGTTGCAGGTCCCACCAGTGTCCTTGCAAATAAAGGAAGCAGGCAGGAAACACTTGAACAGGGCATTCATAGTGTTTGGCCTTCCTGTGGAGGCAGCAGCTCACACAGGAGGTGATCGTCATGGAGAAGGGGTGTGGCTTATGCGGAGCCGGCCCTACCATTCAGCAAGTTGAAGTGGGAGGGGTCAGACAACAGGAATGGGTGACGGAATGGTACAGTGAAACCTTTTAAAGTGTTCAGCGTAACATGGGAAAGGGGGCACCATTTGCTCTTCAGGCAGTCGAATGTTTTGGGCTGTCTCTGGGCTTATGCCACTTCACGATCCCATTATTGCAGCACTAGCTCCTGATGAATGTGCAAACCAGAGCACAGAGGGGAGAGGCATTGCATGGCAGTGTCACACACCACTGGGGCCCCAAAGCTCATGCCTGACAACCAGCGCAGTAGTCAAGAACACAAGCCATAAACCAGCAAATCTGTCATTCAAATCACAGCTCAGCTCACTGAGCATGTTTTGACAACCAACCAGCAATTGCTAGGTTTGTTGCGATCATCCGACTGGGGCCCTTCCACACCAGGCTTTTTGCGTGGGATGACCCCCGGCTGCTCCCTGTGCACCAATGGTGTGTAGTAGGTACTTCCGGGATCACCCTCCCTCCCTGTGTGCTGATGGTATGTATTAGGTACTTCCAGGATCTCCCTCCTTCCCTCTACACTCCTGTGGTGTAGGAAGGGCCTGGGTCTGGGGAGGCTGACAGACCTCAGCATCTAACCCCCCCCCCCCGGGAGCCAGTCAGACATGCCTGAGTGCTCGCAAGGCTCCCGCAAGTGCTCAGCAACCACCCACCCTGGCTTCTGACATCACGCCGTTCCCCCTCGGCATTAATGGCGGCCACCATTAATGCAGCGGGAGGAAGTGCGCAATTTCAGAAGCTTCCAGAAATAGCACACTTCACCCCGCTGTGTCAGTGGCGTCCGCAAAGGCCCCATTAATGCAAGGGTACAGAGGCTGACACGGCCCGGCAAGCGGGGAGCAGGGCGGATGGTGGTGGTGGCAAAAGGTGAATGTCCGCTGTGGCAGATGCAGGTGATTTCACCCACCCCTAGCAATTTCTCAGAAATGAAGGCCATACTATTGACATGCAGTCCGGGGTTGTAAATGCTGTGTGCGAAATAAACACTGCTCTTAAGATGTACAGGGCGTAAATATATAATGTACAGAAATATATAATTGCATAGAAGTAAATATATAAATATTGCTCTTAAAATATAGAGGGCAGCTTCCCCAACGAGTGCCCTCTAGATGTGTTGGACTACAATCCCTATCATTCCCAGCCAGTGTTGCCACTAGCAGACAGACACATCTGGAGGGCACCTGGTTGGGGAGCGTATGGGAGCTAGTTCCTCCATTCGGAAGACTCATGTGGTAAAGTGGACCACCAGCTAAATCATTGGCCTATCTAACCCAGTACTGTCTACTCTGATTGGTGGCAGCTCTTCAAAGTCTACAGCAGAGGTACGCAACCTTTTTGGCCTCGTGGGCACATTTGCCATTTTTTTCCCGGGCCCGAGGGCACATCTAAACCACAGTCAGTTGGGCCCATGAACTTTAATTCTCTCTTTTCTTGCTTCCCTTTGTTGTGGGATCCTCTCTTTTCTTGGCCTCATTTTGTTGGATCCTCTTTTTTCCCCTTCCTCTTTGCAGGATTCTCTTTTTCTTCTTCTTCCCCTTTGCTGGATTCTCTCTCTTTTCTCCTTCCCCTTTGCTGGATTCTCTCTTTTTTTCTTCCCCTTTGCTGGATTCTCTCTCTCTCTCTTTCTTGCTCCCCCTTGTTGGTTCCTCTCGTTTCCTGCCCCCTTAATATAAAGCAGCTTGATATGTTCAGCTGTCAACAAGACTTCCCGAATGAACCCTTCTTCTTGACCTATTAGTTTTCCTGTGCAGAAAGCTCAGTTTCTTAGGAAAGGCATTCACACATGCAACTACCACACACATGGTCACACATGCACACACTTAACAGGGGCTTGCACATCTCTACTTACCATGATAGAACCATAGAGTTAGAAGGAACCTTAGAGGCCATCTAATCCAACCCCCCACTCAATGCAGGATAAACAGTACAAGATGCAACTACAGCACCCCAGACAGACGGCCATCCAGCCTCTGCTTCAACACCTGCAGCAACGGAGAGCCTGCCACTTCCTGAGGCAGTCTGCCCCATGGTTGTAGAACAGCTCTTACCATTGGGATGTTTCTTCTTACGTTCAGCTGAAATGTGCTCTTCCTTACAATTTCCGCCTGTTGGTTCTAGTCCTGCCCTCTGGAGCAACAGAGAACACACCTGCTCCATGTTTACAGAGCTGTTTATAGTTGTTTGTAGTGAAAAGTTTCTGTGTATGTTACATGTTTTTGTGGTTTTAAATTTTGTATATTGTTTTAATCTCAAGTAAACCGTCCAGAGAGCTTCAGTTATGGGGTGGCATAGAAATGTAATAAAATAATAATGTTCTTTGTATCAATCCTTCAGATATTTGAAGACAGCTATGTGCAAGTTGTTGCTTGTTGTTATTGTTAGCAGGAGCACATTCAAACATTTGAATGGCCAGCCACATCCTGAAATGGAATAGTCTATGCCAAGGTGAACTATAGGATTTTGCTGTTTGTCTAAACTGGTTCCTAACAATCTACCCATTTTTTCTCCCCTCCAGGACTATGAATGCTATTTCTCTTTGAATGCTTCCATTTCACTTTCCCATTCCTAGTCTTCAAATAATCAGACTATATCCTTTCGCTCTTAGGCTCTTTCATTATGCTGCACAGCAGTTCAGTTTTATCTGACTGTGCAGGAGTACAGAAACTGTTTTAAATTATGCCTCACCTCTAGTCAACACATCGAGGTTATTAATTAGGGGATAAATGCAGATTAATAAATAAAAGGCCTCATTAGCTACTAAATACTCTTTGGGCTGCTTCCTTTTGGGTACTCCTAGAAAATATGGTAATAACCTGCTCTCAAGGGAATAGTAAGATAATAGTTCTAGTGAGGCCAGGACTGAGCCATGTGCATGAAGGATTCACACATCTCCAAGCATATACAGAATGCTTCTGTCTCAACAGTATAGTGGGAGCTGCTCGCATAAAAAACCATTAAGATCCGGTAATTTGTGATAAGAAGGTGCTACTTCACTCACGTTTACTTTAGGCCTATATAAGTCCTTTAAGATAGGGACCCCTCCCCAAATAAATTAGTATTCAATATGGTGGCCACCTTTCAAAATGGTGTACCCTATTTTAAAAATGGCGTAGATAAGCAGTTGAGGTGTCTTTTAAAACGTATTTTTGTTCAAAAAATTCAATGGTACTATTTAAAAGTCAGTATTTTAATACGTGCTTTTAACAACTACTTTTGATTGCACTAATTAAAAAAGAACATTTTTAATTGCATTTTTTTTCTTTTTGGGGTCCCTATCTTAAATGACTTATACAGGCCTAAAGTAAACGTGAGCAAAGTGGCACCTTCTTATCACAGATTGCCGGATACTTACATGAACAGACCCAACTATCTGTCCAATAGTGTCATTCTACTAACACAAAGCTTCTACCGCTTGCAGAAATCCTGCTTTTATTCTTGCACAAGTGTCAAATAATATGAACATAAGAAGAGCCCTGGGTTGGATCAGACCAAGGGTCCATATAGTCCAGCATTCTGTTTGCACAGCGGCTAACCTGCTGCCCATGGGAAACACACAAGCAGGACATGGAAGCAACAGCACCCTTCCACCCATGCCCCCAGCAACAGATGTACATAGGTGTACTGCCTCTGATGCTGGAAGTGGCATAGAGCCATCTAGCCTTATCCTTCATGAATTTGTCCAATCCCCTTTTTAAAGCCATCCAAATTGTTGTCCATCATACTACCGCTTGTAGAAGTGATTTCCGTTGTTTAGCTATGCACTGTGTGAAGAAGTCCTTCCTTTTATCTGTCCTGCTTCTTCTACCAATCAGGTTAATGGGATGACCCTCTTTGGGTTCTAGTATTATGAGATAGGGAGAAAAATGTCTCCATATCCACTTTTTCCACACCATGGCATAATTTGGTACACTTCTATCATGTCCCGGCTTACTCAACATTTTCTGATCTAAACAATCCCTAATAGGGGAGTTGCTCCAGCCCCTTGATCATTGTATTTGCCTCTTTCTGCCCTATTTCCAACTCTACAATATCCTTTTTTAGATGAGGATGCCACAATTGTACACAATATTCTACACCACAGATTTGTATAAGGGGAATATAATCTTGGCAGTTTTATTTTCAATTCCTTTTCTAATTATACCTAACATGGAATTTGTTGTTTTCACAGCCACTGCACACTGGGTTGACATTTTCATTGAGCTGTCCAGCACAACCACAAAATCTCTTTCTTGGTCTGTTCCCATTAGTTCAGATCCCATCAGTTTATATTTGAAGTTGGAATTTATTATTTTTTTGTTCCAATGTGCATCATTTTACACTTGCTTACACTGATCATTGCAGAGCACCATGGACAGTTTCTTTAGAGTTCTGACTGAAACCCAGAGCGGATTCACCACCTCACTAACATCAGAGCCACCAGCCACCACTGATTCTGCCTAATGATAGGGCCGGCCCTGCTTCCTTCCTTCCTAAAATGGGGGCCTGAATTCTCTGGCCCTTAAGAGAGGGCCTTGCTCTGCGAGTTGCGTATAGAAACCTGAGAGACTCTCTGCATCCTAAAATCTTAAGCCCATCACTGAAGAGAGAAAGCACGTGAGGAACAAAACATCAAAGAGCAACTTAATCTTGCTTTCCTTTTATCAGAATAGTCATACAATTGCTTTGAATGTGGAGTTTCAATGGCGGTTGCAGGGCTTGAAATGGAGAAAATGGGATGAAGTCTGCTGCATTGTCTTTCTTCCTTTATTTTAAGGGAGCATACATAGCACATGGGCAGTTCTCTCTTAATAATCCTTCTGGGTTTTGTTCTGAGCCTGAGCCTAATGATCTTAAAGTAGGCTGACCATATGAAAAGGAGGACAGGGCTCATGTAATTTTAACAGTTGTAGAGAAAAGGGAATTTCAGCCAGTGTCATTTGTATGCAATTAGTTCCTGGTGAAATTCCCTCTTCATCACAACAGTTAAAGGTGCAGGCACTATACTAGAGTGACCAGATACAAAAGAAGGCAGGGACCCTGCACCTTTAACTGTTGTGATGAAGAGGGAATTTCACCAGGAACTAATTGCATACAAATGACACTGGCTGAAATTCCCTTTTCTCTACAACTGTTAAAGTTATATGAGCCCTGTCCTCCTTTTCATATGGTCAGCCTACTTAAAGACCCCCCCCCCCCCAAAACACACACTTAATGATTTCTCATCCGATGTGGACATGACAGCATTTTAAGAAAGTATTGCAAAGAGGAAAAAAATAGCTTTTTTAATATTTGTTTTGGAACAGAAAATATATGAACCATCTGTATCAGCTGGCATCTTCAAAGCAATAGGAAATGATGCATCTAGGCTTCAATGTAATTCAATTGGGAGTAAACTCAATTGAACTCAATGGGACTTGCTTCTGATGGACATTAAAGACTCAGTTCACAGATCATGTCTGTGGCATAGACAGAGAGCTTTGGCGATGGGGCTGTATATAAATGTAAATAATAATAATAATAATAATAATAATAGACAGAACGGAAGGTCAGGCTAACTTTGAAATTTAGGAAGCTACTTCTAAGATTTTGGGAAGGGTGGGGAGGGCTGTGCTGTAAGAAGCTGCTATAGCAGCACAATCTATGCACACCTATTCATACATATGTTCTATTAACTAAGTTCAATTAGACTTTCTCCTGAAGACGCTCTTTTTCTATTTGTTCGAATTAAACAAATTACATAAAAGCCCCAAATGGCAGTATCAATTCATCTGTTTAAAACATTTTATCTCATTCGTCAGCCAAATTCTGAGCAATTTTGTGAAAACTGTGGCCGAATTTGTGAAAATTTCAGTCAAACAGGCACAAATTGCAGCCAAACTGGCATAATGATGTCTGTAATTTGCACAAATTTACGTACAATTTCTGCTAATTTGACTGTAATTTGCACTGGTTTCAGAGATTACAGAACCTTCCTTGCTCTCTCTCCCACCTCCACATGGGAAAAAAAAGTTCCCAGACTTCAGGGAAAATCCTGCTGCTCAGATTGCAGATGCAAAGCAAGGTGTCCATGCACAAAACTCTATCAAGCCAAAAAAACTGGATTTCCCAGCAAGGGACATCCCTAAAGTTGGAAGGCAGGATATTGGGGAGGAAAAGGCTGTGAAGCGCAAAGAGTATCGGGGTGTGGCAGTCACACCACACCTAAATTGTAGAATTCTCTCCCAGGGGAGGATCGCTTGGCCCCATCTCTGCCCTGTCCTCTGACTTCTATATACTAGAAGTGTGTCAATTAGGAATACTCCAGTTTGTCAAGGTTCTCTGAATTCTATCTTGAAGCTTGTTCTGATTTATGTCCACATTGGATCGTGAGCTTTGTTGTTTTTCTTTTTGGACAAAACCATGTGTACTTTTGTGCTTATTTTTCAAAATGAACACATCAGTTGTCTGCATTTTTCAAACATACACATTTGTCAGGCACATTTGGAAAATGTACGCATTTTGGAATATGTTATTTTTGTTTCATGAATTGTGCTGCGAGCTTGGAAATCTATGGACATTGACCACAGATTATGTCCAGCTCTGGGTTCAATTCGGGGGAGGTGAGGACTGTGTAAATTCTGCTAAGAGATTAATTGAAATGAATTTTTCATACATCCCTACTTTGTATAGTCTTTTTATTTAGACATGCTTTAAAGTTGCCCCTTTAAATGCTTTAATGGTGATCCTGTTTACATACTTTAATGGTGATCCAGTCTGTTGGGCTTGTCTCTATTTTATTAGTGTTTCATTTGTTAGTCTCTAAAGATTTTAAATGAATGTCAGCTGCCTTGGATACTGTTTAACACTGGAAGGGCAGGATATAAATCTTCTAAATAAATAAATGTCAGCTCATGTTAGACCCTGGAGACAATGGTGTAGTTATAACTGAACAACCTGTGGGTGTGGTCTATATCCTGGGCAGAGCACCAAACTTATATCAGGTTCATATCAGTTTCATTGTTATGGCTTCCACCAAAGAATCTTGGGAACTAGGAGAGTTCTCTGATAGTGGCCCCTCACTCATAGAACTACACTTCCCATAGTTCCTTGGGAAGAAGGGTGAATTGCCAAATCAGTGTAAGTGTGTAGTATAGATATAGCCCTAATTTATAGGAAATGACAGATTGAGATGTAAACTAGTATATAGTTGTTGATCTTAATGTCAGATTACACCAGGTGAGGATCCAGACAGGTGCAGCTTGGACAACCCATGCATTTGTCTCAGTCGTCTGTGCTGCGACTCTTTGCTGACTCTCTAGACATGGCCTATTAGTTATTAAAATAAGTAACTTAAGGAAACTAATGAAAGAAATGAAGAATTATTCACCTTGGCAGGAGCAGCTGTTTCTTTCTCATGGTCACTTGATTCTCAATAGCCCAGGCTCCTGATCTTTTTGCTACGTCCAAAGACTGTAATGTGTGTGCTGAGGAAAGAAGAGACATGCAAAGTAGAATAAATGCTTCTTAACAATGTAACTTACTCTATTTAAGAAGTTGGGGAAATAGGAGGAAGAATGGAATTTGTTTGCCATGCATATAAGCAAGATTTTGGCATGCATGATTAAGAAAGGCCAATTCACTAGAATCTACTAGAAAAGGTTCATCTACTAGCCAAAACAATGCTATCCAGTAATCTTGTAAAATCTGCCTCTCTTTGGCTCCACCCAACATTAACCCCTGATTGACGTTTTCCATGTGTCAACAGCCCTTTATAGGAAAAAATGTTTCTCCGCATTTGTTCATCAGGGCCCCATGTCAAATTAGCATGCTGGAAGAGATATGCAAGCCCCTCCCCTCCATCATGTAGGGCAGGGGTGGGCAAGTTGTGGCCTGCCTGACAGCAGATGCTGGTGACTGCAATGTCAGTGGGGCTGTGAATCTGCTCCGGGATTCAGTCAGTACCAGTCAGAACTCTAAAGGAGCTACCTAAGGTGCTAAATCCATTTGGGGGGATAGGGTTCAGCACCTTGGATAGCTCCATCAGAGTTCTGACTGAAATCCAAAGCAGATTCACAGCCTCACTGACATCAGAACCACCAGCCTCCACTGCCTACAGATGTTTTAGCCTACAACTCACATCAGCCCTAGCCATCATAGCCAATGGTGTGGCATGATGGAAGTTGTGGGCCAGCACATCTAGAGGGCCACAAGTTCATCACTCGTGTGAGCTAGGACTTCCATATGATGTCTCATTCGCACAGGGGCTCTAGGTCTATGTAGGCCTTTAGCCGCAACAAGAATAGTCCTTAACCAGTACGGGTATACATCTTTTTTGTTTTGTTTTTTGTTTTGCTGCTTTTTGTGTTGCTACCATATACAACAGCAGAGCCCTTCTTGGTGGCTGCTCACCATTTTATTTCTAGAATGTCCTCGAATGATCGTATCTCACAGCATTTCTGGGAAAACAAAATGGCAGCTAGAACTGGGAAGCCAAGCACTACCACTGTCTATACCAGTGCGGCTAAAACTACGGAAAGGGGAGCAGAGGGAGGATCCTCAAATGCTAAGCTCAGTCCATTAAAGTTTTAAAATAATTTTAACTTCCCAAATCACCCCCAGTTTTGGGTAGGGATGGACGAAAGTACCATTGCCTACCCTGCACACTGCTGGCCACCTGACTTTGTTTGCTGAACGCTGTGAATTGCTGGGGTCCATGAGTACCCAACAAGCTGCGTGTAGCCACCTGCTCTCTTGTTGAGCTGCCGTTTTGCTCAAAATAGGGCCCTGTTCTTGTTCAAAAATCACTATTTTGCACAATTGGCACCATAAATAAGACAATTTATGGAAAATTACAGGCATAAATGGTCTAACTGGAGCATTTACACCTGTAATTTTGTGTAAATGGCCCCATTTATGGATGTCATTTCCCCCTTCCTCCACCACTCTCTGACCTTCCACCATTGCTGGGAGGACATGTATTTGCGCTCCCTCACTCCAGCCTGTGTAATGGAAGACAAAATGGACGGAACAAACTATTTTCTGAAACCCTGCACTGCACCTGCATTTTATGCAAGTATATTCTGAGCAAACCATTTTACTTTTTATTCACTATATGCCTTGTGTGCATGTGGGACTGGTAAAATGCTCATTGCCTTCTGCCCTTGCCTTTGTTTTTTTTCTCTGCTAACTGCCTTTTCCCATCAAAAACAGCATTGTAGCTTCGTGTCAGCTGAGATGATCCACAATATAGGCCTTGGTGGGCATGAAGAGTTAGAATTAGTATGAGGCTTCTTGACAGAATCTGACCTTCCTGGTGACACACTTTAGGAGATACGGAAGCTCCACACACCTCTTCCCTCAGACAATGGTGTGTGCAGTTTGAATCCCAAATCTGCAAGCTTCCCATGCTGGAAATAATTCATTTGAGAAGTAGTGGAGCTTTCCCCATTTGTATTATCCTATCCTCAGATTAGGGTGACCTTTCTGATTCTGCCACATTTCTACCAGCGCTTGGAGGCTAATTATGAAGGAGCTTTTCTTTTCTTTTCTTTTCTTTAAAAATCCACTCAAGGAGCCTGGCTGAAGGCTGAATAGCTGCTTATTGTGTCGCGGCGGGGAGCCAAGCCACTGAATCAACAGTAGCAAATGACGCTGTACTTCACGGAGGGGTGGCACAAAGATGTAGGAGAAGCCAAGGGCATTGAATGAGCGTGCAACGGTATCCTGATAAAACATGGAAGGATTAATAATAGGATTTTGAGGGTTTTGAACGGGCTTCAGAGCCTTGTTACCAAATGAAACGGCTCCATAATAGAAGAAGTATGCAATTCATACCTTGTGAAATTCCCTCTTCATTACAGCAGTTAAAGCTACAGGGGTCCTGCCCTCTTTTGTATCTGGTCACTCCAATATAGCTCCTGCAGTTTTAATGGTTGTGATGAAGAGGTAATTTCACCAGGTGCTGCATTCATACAAATGACACCTGCTGAAATTCCCTTTTCTATGCAACTGTTAAAGATACAGGGGCCCTGTCCTTCTTTTCATATGGTCACCCTAAAGAAAACATACATTTTTTTTAAAAAAAAGTCAATGAGAAATGTTTTTAAAAGGCAAAGCAGCAAGAAAACTCCAATACTGACCTGATAAAAAAGTAAATAAATACAAAAACAATACAATACAAATTGCAGGAGTCAAATTATTTCATGGGCCAGATCCCATCTATGGGGTTGTGTCAGCTGGCCATTCCTGATCATAAGAAGATAAGAAGAGCCATGCTGGATCAGACCGAGGGTCCATCTAGTCCAGCACTCTGTTCACACAGTGGCCAAACAGCTGTCGACCAGGGGCCAATAAAGCAGGACATGGTTCCCCAGTGACTGGTGCACACAGGCTTACTGCCTCAGATACTGGAAGTAATGACTGACCACACACTTTCTTCTCTTGCATGTGACTCAGCCCTGGTCTACTTCATGCAGCAGAATCCGATGGTAGAATCCTGAGCTGATAGAATGGACTGTACCACTTCAGATTACAAGGCAGGATCTACACTACTGCTTTAAAATGGTTTATAACAGTAGTGACAACTGTTGGGGCCCTGGACACCCTCCATATACAGTTTTCAAACCGTTTTCAAAGTGTCAAATCCTGCTTGGTGTAGATCTGGCCCAGGTGACCAGGATGTCATTTGTTGAATTGCTCCTCCACGTCAACATTGCAGATCTGAAACGAACACATCAAGGAGAGAGTTTCTGCTGGTTTTCGCTTGGTTTTATTCTGCACTGTTTTTATTTTATTTTTCTTTAATATTTGCACTTTATTTTTTTAATGTGTTGTACACTGCCCAGAGAACTTGGGGGTACAGGGCAGTTTGAAAGTACAATAAGGAAACAAACAAATAAATATAGCTAGCTAGCTGCTATGTCAGCCTTATATGTGCTGGGTAATATTTCCCTCCCATAAAGAACCATTTTAAATGTGATCTCCCACCTGCAGGCCATTCTACCATCTTAGGGCTCAGCTGCTTCACAGACATCGCCTCGTCCAGCTGCATGTACAGCCAAGGCAAGGGAAGAGAATATATCATAGAAATGTGTAGTTGTAGGTCTAGGCTCGGTCCATTAATATGTGTTGGATTTCAGCTACAGTGAACTTGAATGTCAGATGATGCTTGACGAAAACCTGTGCCCCAAATACGCTCAGTCTCGCTTTGTTTCCTGACATAGTGAGGTGTGAGTGACAAGCCTCTATGCTGCTCTGAAATGAGGTACAGGGACTGTCAGATTGATTTCAGTGGAAGATTAACAAGCGCACTGGCTTCCTTTCCTTTTTCTTTTTTGGTAAAGAAAAGTTAGATGCTTTTGCAAAGGTTTCTATTACGTTACCCAGAAGATTTCAGGGTTTTCCAGAATTGTGACACATTCACATTCTGAAGAGCAGATTGCAATAGCCCAGCCTTTCCTAACTTGGCACCCTCCAGATGTGTTGGATCGCAACTCCCATCATCCTCAGCTAGCTAGCTGGGGATGATGGGAGTTGTGATCCAACACATCTGGAGGGTGCCAAGTTAGGGAAGGCTTGAAAAGCCCACTTCCAGCCTTTACTTAAATCTCTTTCTGTTTTCTCAACCGGTCACAAAGGTAGGACAAAGATAGGACATGCAATACTTATGGGCACCAATGCACTCCCAAACACCTTTCCCCTCCCAGTGTTTAAAAAGAAAGAACACATTTTCTTACCAGCAGCTGGGATTATTGTGCAATAGGTTGGGGCTGATGACTCTCGGTTCAAAGGCATTGTTGCGGCTCAGCTCCCACCTTTCCCTTGTACTCAGCCATTTGGCCAACTTATCCTTTTGCCATGCCTCCTAATGGCAGCCATTTTGTGATGGTGCCCAAGACAGTTTCTATATTACCAAATGTGCCTACAACCCCAAAGAAGGTTGCCTACTCCTGTTGTAGGGAATCTACTGTGTTATCTTGAAGCCTCCTGTCTGCATTCACACATACATGTAACTGTCATGAATACAATGCAAATCTAAGGAGGCCTTTAACCAGAGGTATGGTGTGCAAAGAGCAGACTTAAGCATTAAGTTCCTACTAAAATGGGGAACCATTACTTCTAAAATGGGGAAACACTCATTCAAAGTTTATTTTAATGGGTCCGCTCTGACTAAGTTGAGAAGGATCCATCCTTCAATTCAGCCTAAAAATAATTTGTGATAGACTCATAGATCCAGCCTTCAATATATTCTGCCTTGAGTTTTATGGAAGAAAGGTGGGATATAAGTGTAACGACAAACCAGCAAGTACAATGGCTGGACACACTCCACGGGGCACTGATCCCCCTCCCCCGGTTGGCTACAAAAAATTAGTGGTCTACTGCTAAGGAAGCCTAAGGCATTCCAATCTTGCTGGCTTTCAAACAACATCTAGCCATTTTAGATTTCCACAGCAGTAACAAACTACTATGGAAGCCTACAAGATTTGGATGCTTTAGGCTTCTTTAGAGGGTTGCCACCAATTTTCAGTGGAACCCCGGAAATATTTTTGCCCCCACTGTGAATTTTGGTGGCTTGGTGAGGGTGGGAATGGGAAGGACCCTCCCCTGGACAACATTTGTCTGGACTTGGTAGAAGGAACTGGTAAATACTATCCAGTATGATGGATAGTGAATATTACAAGCTCATCCTACCAAGTCCAGATGAGAAATGGTGAGTTATATATACAGAACCAATTGTTGTATGTGTGTATGCATCTGATTTTGAAAAACACATTTTAGGCAAATTACAAATTCAATCTGCTGCACTGCTGTTAATAATTTCATTAAAAATAGGGATATTATTCCCCAGAAAACTTTGCCACTGCTTGAAATAGAATGAAGAGGAACCCTTGACTATTTCCCAAGCTACTCACTGGATTTATGACCGTACTGTAAATACTGCCACAATCAGAAACACTATGTTATTTTCTAGAAGCACTAAGAATAGGACAGAGGCATCCATTAAATCTAAATTTTTAATGGGAAACTGTGTATTTTCTCCCCATTTAATGATTGTTTCTGCTCCGCTGCTGGATTGTGAACTTTTGCTGTGTGTGGCTTGCTGGTCGGTTGGTCACCTATTCAACTTTTCTAATGGACACCATTTATCTGAGTGGGGCTGTTAAATTTAGACTCGGGGCTTCACAGGTCAGTATTTCCCCAAACAAATCATTTGCAAGACTCCAGCTGCTTTCCCTTCCTTTCAGCAACCCAAATGCAATTCCAGCTAAATGAACATTGTTGTTATCAGATGCAGTCTTCCCTGTTGCGATCATAAATAATGGCTGATTGGAGTGTAATATACAAATATTTTACCAGCCCAGAGCACTGACACACACACACACACACACACACACACAGTTTGGAATTAATCGGAGGCACTTGACATTGCTGAATATGAATTCATTTCTTGTGAGGGTGTTCCATATTCTCAATAGATTGTGGAGGATCTGCAGGAGTCATCACTTTATTTACTTCTTTATTTATTACATTTCTCTACCGCCCAATAGCTATTTACTGATGTGGGGGTGTGGGGGTGCACATGCATATTAGGGATGTATGAGAAATTTGTTTCAGTTTGGTTTTGACCAGGATTTGCCCAGTTTGCACCTTTCGAATTGAACATGAAGTCAGATGCAATCGGCAGTTGAGGTCTGTACTAGGGATGTGTATCGTATTGTTAAAATGTCCGATAACGATACGATATGCTCTTTATCGTGCATACGATTAACAATAACGATACGATACAACTTCCTACGATAATCATCGGAGATGATAATTTTCAGCCCGATTATATTGGATTATCGAACTGCCATGTAAATAAACCTATAACTTCTGTATTTTCAAAGTTAGAGGCTTGAAATTTGGTCACAAGGCTAATGGGTTATGCCTAAGTATGTGTATGAAATCTGAGATCGATCCCTCCAACCCTTGATTTTATATGAATTTATTAAAGATCGTGCAATTTTATTGAGAGCTGGTTGACGCGTGCATAAGTTTTTTTATTTGAAATGATAATGACATGAAACTTGGGGAGCCAGGACTAGCAAGATCCAATCTGCAATGTCCAAAAAGTTTTATGTTTCTATCTTTTCATATTAAAAAGTTATAGGGGTTCCCCCCAAAGCTCCACCCCCTTCTGAAACTTCTTCATTTTTAAAGATAAAAACGTAAAACTCATGGGACATTGAAGATGGGATCTGGCTGGTCATTTTTGGAAAAAAAATCAGAGCAATTGCTCAAACGCTCGATTTTCTATGAACTTTTTAAAGAACGTGCTCATTCTGAAAGCTGAGGTCAACCAGCTTTCAGAAGGAGCACAATCTTTAAAAAATTGACGCCTTTAACAACATGGCATTTTCAAGGCAGATATTATATGGTATCAGTAGTAGCGCTATACCTGTTAAGGACTGGGAAGAGCAGTTATCAAAAGGGATAATGCCCAATGGCTTAGCATTTGCTTCTTCTAGATAAAATATATGCCAGGGATGTTCTTCACCTCCCCAATAAAAGACAGTAGTAGTTCACACAATATAGCATCCGTCCTTAATCTGCTGCCCTCCAAATGTGTTGGACTACAACTCCCATAATTCCCAGCCAACATGTCTGGGAAAACACACTTCAAGGGCACCAGGCTGGAGATGAGGATGCAATATAGAATTAATTTATGGAATTTACTGCTGCAAAATGGGACAATAGGCACTGGCTGGATGGCTTTTAAGTAGGGGTGTGCATCGGATCGGATCCGATCCACGATCCGAATCCGATCCGCCCCAAAATCGGGAAAATCCGATCCGATCCGATCCGATCAACCTCCGATCCGATCCGATCCGATCCGACGAGGTCCGATCCGGATCGGACGCCATTTTGAATGCTTTTTCCCATAGCCAAGTATTGTTTTACAAAAACGCCTATAACTTTTTCATTTTTAAAGATAGAAGGATGAAACTTGGGCACATTATACACTGGTTAGGGATAGTTATCTGTGAGAAATTTCAGAAAGATTGGTGCATGCGTTTTGTGGCAATTAATTGTTTAATAAATACCCAGAAATGCCTATAACTTTGTCATTTTTAAAGTTACAAACATGAAACTTTGCCACATTGTAGGTGGTACCTTGGGACCTATCTGTGAAAAATTTCAGAAACTTAGGTGCTTGCCTTGTGTGGCAATTAATTTTAGAAAAATGGGTAGTAGTGGGGTAAATACATTTACGCCTCCCATTTTTTTATTTTTGAAGATACAAACAGGAAACTTGGGCACATTACAGGTACCACTTGCCTTGATATGTGTGTGAAATTTCAGAAACATTGGAGCTTGCCTTGTGTGGCAATTAATTTTTGAAACAATGAGGAAAGAAACACCTATAACTTTGTCATTTTTAAAGTTACACACATGAAACTTTGCCACATTGTAGGTGGTACCTTGGGACCTATGTGTGTGAAATTTCAGAAACATAGGTGCTTGCCTTGTGTGGCAATTAATTTTTTAATAAATACCCAGGAATGCCTATAACTTTGTCATTTGTAAAGTTACACACATGAAACTTTGCCACATTGTAGGCGGTACCTTGGGACCCATGTGTGTAAAATTTCAGAAACGTAGGTGCTTGTATTGTGTGGCAATTAATTTTTGAAACAATGAGGGATTCATTGGACAGCACTTGCCCATAGGGATTCATTGGACAGTACTTGCCCATAGGGATTCATTGGACAGTACTTTCCTATAGGAAATCATTGGAAAGCACTTGCCCATAGAAAATCATTGGAAAGCACTTGCCCATTGAGAAATACAGTTATGCCTCCCACTTTTTTATTTTTGAAGATACAAACAGGAAACTTGGGCACATTGTAGACTGGTTAGGGATAGTTATCTGTCAGAAATTTCAGAAAGATTGGTGCATGCGTTTTGTGGCAATTAATTTTTTAATAAATACCCAGGAATGCCTATAACTTTGTCATTTTTAAAGTTACATACATGAAACTTTGCCACATTGTAGGTGGTACCTTGGGACCTATGTGTGTAAAATTTCAAAAACGTAGGTGCTTGCCTTGTATGGCAATTAATTTTAGAAAAATGGGTAGTAGTGGGGTAAATACATTTACGCCTCCCATTTTTTTATTTTTAAAGATACAAACAGGAAACATGGGCACATTACAGGGAACACTTCACTTGATATGTGTGTAAAATTTCAGAATGATAGGTCCAGGCATTTGGTGGCTACGAATTTTTTAGATTAAAAGTTATTAACCTTTTTTACACAGAGGCTGGGGCTGTCAATTGCACCCTCCCGCCTCCCGGGAAGAAGAAGGAAACACTTTCTCTCATCTCTTTGATCCTTGCACGCTTGGCTGCAACTGAGCTAGTATCCATTACAAAAGGAGAAACAAAGTAGCACTTGGCTCGTGTCTGCTTTGATACTTTCACTCAAGCAGAACGGCTGAGCCTAGGATCACTCTCTCTCGCTGGGATCGTTACAGGAGAAATTTTCTACAGTCTTCAAAGTGGTGTGTGCAGACACCTTGCCACCACATGCCTGGACCTATCATTCTGAAATTTTACACACATATCAAGTGAAGTGTTCCCTGTAATGTGCCCATGTTTCCTGTTTGTATCTTTAAAAATAAAAAAATGGGAGGCGTAAATGTATTTACCCCACTACTACCCATTTTTCTAAAATTAATTGCCATACAAGGCAAGCACCTACGTTTTTGAAATTTTACACACATAGATCCCAAGGTACCACCTACAATGTGGCAAAGTTTCATGTATGTAACTTTAAAAATGACAAAGTTATAGGCATTCCTGGGTATTTATTAAAAAATTAATTGCCACAAAACGCATGCACCAATCTTTCTGAAATTTCTCACAGATAACTATCCCTAACCAGTCTACAATGTGCCCAAGTTTCCTGTTTGTATCTTCAAAAATAAAAAAGTGGGAGGCATAACTGTATTTCTCAATGGGCAAGTGCTTTCCAATGATTTTCTATGGGCAAGTGCTTTCCAATGATTTCCTATAGGAAAGTACTGTCCAATGAATCCCTATGGGCAAGTACTGTCCAATGAATCCCTATGGGCAAGTGCTGTCCAATGAATCCCTCATTGTTTCAAAAATTAATTGCCACACAATACAAGCACCTACGTTTCTGAAATTTTACACACATAGGTCCCAAGGTACCGCCTACAATGTGGCAAAGTTTCATGTGTGTAACTTTACAAATGACAAAGTTATAGGCATTCCTGGGTATTTATTAAAAAATTAATTGCCACACAAGGCAAGCACCTATGTTTCTGAAATTTCACACACATAGGTCCCAAGGTACCACCTACAATGTGGCAAAGTTTCATTTGTGTAACTTTAAAAATGACAAAGTTATAGGTGTTTCTTTCCTCATTGTTTCAAAAATTAATTGCCACACAAGGCAAGCTCCAATGTTTCTGAAATTTCACACACATATCAAGGCAAGTGGTACCTGTAATGTGCCCAAGTTTCCTGTTTGTATCTTCAAAAATAAAAAAATGGGAGGCGTAAATGTATTTACCCCACTACTACCCATTTTTCTAAAATTAATTGCCACACAAGGCAAGCACCTAAGTTTCTGAAATTTTTCACAGATAGGTCCCAAGGTACCACCTACAATGTGGCAAAGTTTCATGTTTGTAACTTTAAAAATGACAAAGTTATAGGCATTTCTGGGTATTTATTAAACAATTAATTGCCACAAAACGCATGCACCAATCTTTCTGAAATTTCTCACAGATAACTATCCCTAACCAGTGTATAATGTGCCCAAGTTTCATCCTTCTATCTTTAAAAATGAAAAAGTTATAGGCGTTTTTGTAAAACAATACTTGGCTATGGGAAAAAGCATTCAAAATGGCGTCCGATCCGGATCGGACATCCGGTCCGATCCGATCCGACCATCCTCCGATCCGATCCGATCCGATCCGACCCCCCAGGTCCGATTCCGATCCGCTATCCGATCCGATCCGGGGGGTCAGTGCACATCCCTACTTTTAAGAAACTTTGATACAATCAATGGAGGCCAAATGTCCATGGGTTGACCTGCAACTCAGCGTCTGTGTGGTTTAGAGGGGAGAAGGTGCAGTCAGGAAAGGCAGAAGGTTTAAGGGCAGAGGAAGCAGAGGGAGAGAGACCCATGAAAGCAGAAGCTGGGAGTAGAAGGCAGAGGGGATGGGGTGACCAGCAAGGTGGAGATTAAAGAAGGGGTAGGGGAAAAGGGTGCATGAAGGATGGCAGAGGCTGGAAGCATAAATAAACAAAATAGGAAGTGGAGCACCAGAATAGAGACAGAAGAACAGGGGGACTGAGAAGTAAGACAGACAAAAAGAGAAGGAAGCTAGGAGTTGAATGAAACTTACCTGCCTGGAGAGGATGGCAGGAGACAGAGAGTCAGGGAAGTGGCAAAGTGGTCAAAGTTCAGAGACACGAAGGGACTGTAAATCCCAGACACCCTCTGATTTTAGGGAGAAACAAGAGAACGTGCAGTCAGGAAAGGAGCCACAAAAGGGGCATGGGGGAATCTTAACTGAAGCAGAGAACCCTTTTGATTTACTGCTTTGGGCAATGGCTTAGAAGACTCTGCAATCGCAATGGAGAATCCCCAGAAAACTGAATTTTTGAGACTCACAACTTGTGTTCAGCCAAATTAGGAATGGTTGTTGTGCTTCTGAATAGGACTGGTTTACATTTCTGCAACTTATATGGGAGATTCAGGGTTGAAGTGTTATTTCACTAAAAACCATTGTCACCCATGATAGATGAATGGACTATCCATGCTCAGAGGCAGTATACCTCTCAGTGACCCTGTTCAGATGGCACTCTAAGCCACGATGGTTAAGCATTTTGAGCTTAACTTTATGGCTTGGCGTGTTGTGTGAACCACGACTTAGTGCATTGTGTGAACCATTCTTAATCATGGTGGCTACATAACCACAGTTTAAACACTTTTTGAGTAGCCATGCACCATATACTGAACATTTTTGGCCCAAGTGGTGCGTTCTAAAAATACAAACAGTTTCCGTAAAAGCCACATCTTCATTGATCCTTCTTTCCCATTTGTTTGATGTCCAAGGGACTGTGACCACACCCCACTCATTTTTTGCTTCCCCTATTTTAAAGTGAGAGCAGAAAATACTGCCTTCATTCTGAACTGGCTCTTTGATGCCATTACATAGGTGACATTTTATTGGTCACATGGCAACGTTATGAAATCAAATCAGGGGAAGCGTAGTGCTTCCTGCCATCACTCTGTTGCAGAGGAGGGAGGAAAATGGTGCCAGACAACAGAAGGGAGCATGGTCACTACACTAGCACCACCTCAATGATTGCCAGGTCTGCAATACAGAACAACTACAAAGACTTCAAGGTGCCCTTATTCACATTCCCCTCAAGAACTGCTCTCAGAGTAGGTGAACCGTGCTCTGGCTTCCTGCACTCTCTACTTCATTAGTCTTCTTCCCTTTGTGATTTACGTGCATTGCCGTATTGGGTTCAGTGGCAGTGCCCCATAGTGTAGGCACACTGCCTGGTTGGTGTGCGGCTTAGCAATGGCATTTGTGTGTCTTCTCTGTGGAGATGACTGCTAAGAGCTTTGGCACTTGGTAGTCATGTTTCTGGATTAAAACCTATGCCTCCGTCATAACAGGATTATGTTGTTTAGCACTGACATTGGTCCCCTCTACAAGGATTCGCTTTTGCGCCCGGTTAGGCGATTATGCGCATAATAGCTGAAGTGCATTTACGCCTAATACCTCTGCATGAGAGGTGGCGAGAGGCGGCGAAGCGCATTAACAGATGACCAAAATGCGCTTTACAAGTAGTTAATGCGCATAAGCGCTTGTTCACATAGGCAAAATGCACTTTAACGGCCAGAGCAAAATAAAACTCGCTATTTAACGCGCGTTCGATAATGCGCATAATCGGAGAGATAACGCGCCTCTACGCCCGATTTGCGCTCCGTTCTTGTAGAGGTAATTTTTTTAAAGTGCCTTGAAAGAGCTTTAAACCTCTCTTGTAGAGGCAGCCATTCCTTCACTGCAACCTCTGAGAACAGAAGACTGGACGTGCTGGAACTGGTCACTCTCCTCTACTAGTCTGTCTCCAGCAGTGTTCAGCCAGATGCCCAAGAGAGGTTCACAATCATAAAGACACAAGAATTGTCCTCTTTCTGGATCAGGCCAAGGCCCATCTAGTGCAGACTGTTTGGCTGGAATCCATATCAATGAGATTGGTTTGCAATTGCTGCTTTCTATTTCTTTCCCATCAGCAGTGATCCCTCCTCTTTCTTTCATTTTTTTATTGCTGCATCACAGCCGTGTCTCTTCTGAATGTACTGTGTTGTGAAGCACATCTGCTTTTGTTTGTTAAGTGACTTGTGTGGGTTGCATTCGACAGCTAACGCACAGCCTGGAATAGAAAGGCATCAGCAAATGGAACCTGATATACTGAGCTAGCTGGTTGCTAGACTGTGTGGGAAGAACATCAGGAAGTGGCTTCCATACATTCCTGGAAGCATTTTGTGTGTGAGGTGGGCAGGCAGGCATGTGTAAGTGTGTGTGTGTGTGTGTGTGTGTGTGTGTCTGTGTGTGTGTCTGTGTGTCTGTGTGTGTGTGTGTCTGTGTATACGCAAGCAAGCACATGTCTGGATGTAGTGGGGATTGCTGCTGATTCATGCCCTAAGAGCTGGGCAAAATGCTCATCAAAATCATGTGCAGGTGCTCTTTCTAATCTCATGCCAAAGGTGTAGTACTACATTTCTGAGAGCTCTCCCATCTGGAAAAGAAATCACCCTACCTCCCTGTAAGAAGAAAGCTAGTACAGGAGGGAGGAAGGTTCCAGATCATCTCTTTCCATGAGGTGCTGGTATTCTGCATGTAAGGATGTTGATGTTGACGGTGAGTCATGGTTGACAATGCTCCACCTAGAGCTGAGCTGGAATTTCTGGATTTTATTCTTTTTCTCATCCCCAGGAGAAAGGAGGCAATTTTGCAGAATTTTCTCCCAACATTCCTGTCTTTGTGACTGCTGCTATTTCCTCTCAATGCCCTTTCCATGTGATGTCCTTTCACCAACCACATTGGCTTGGTCTAAAGCCATGCACGAGTGTGCAGCACCTGCTCTGCCTAACAACCTGGGATTTCGGGCTACATGGGTGCAAGGGAGAGACTAGCACCCTGCACCAGTGCCAGGCCATTCCATCAGCAGCTTGTTCAGCTCAGCACTACTTTGATATTACATCTGATTGGGTCCTAACAACTGTTTTCTGTGCATTTGAACCCATGGAGTTCAGTGTGAGACTAGGGACTTACTCTCAACTAAGTGTGCATAGGACTGTGGTCCCAGCAGATTTTTAGGTGTGAATTTTCCTCTTTATGAAGATAACAACTAGTATATCTGCTCTGAAAGTGTGTTTCCCCCTTCCCTCTGAACAAGCTGCATGCTACAGGATGCTGCATGCCTTACTACATATTATTATTATTATTATTATTATTATTATCAACTAAATAGAGAAATCACTCTGGTTGTTGGCTTGTCAGAGTTCTTTATAATTTCATTTATTTATTTATTTAGGGTGTTTTTGGGTTGTTCCTCCGCTCAATGAGTACTCAAGACAATGTACAATAAAACATTAGATCTTGCCCTTTTTTCTCCCTCTGCCCATGTCACTTTGATAAGCTCTGTCCTTCACATCTGAAGCTTCCATGTAAAAAGAGGCATCAACACAGTACACTCTAGTGGGTGCTTTTGTTTTCTTTTGTGGGTGTTGTTCACCGGGAGTGTCAGGCGTTTGATCTAAAAAACAGATTACTCTTTTCCCAACGAAATCAGGCTTGACAATATTGTTGTAGGAGGCTATAATGATGAAGTTAGGGCTAGCTGGAACTAGAGCTCAGAGCTTAGATTTTCTCAGAGAATGTAATTCACAAAACTGCACGGTATTAGGGGAAATCACTTGCAAAAAACATGCACATTTGGAAAAGTGTGTACCAAAATTCATACATTTTCATACAGGTTTTTTTAAAAAAATGCAAAGTGATGTGGAAATGCAGCAGAACAAATGAGATGTAGGAAAAATGAGAAATTGAGCAGAAGCAAACTTCACATATTCATCCTGTCATGACTAGGCCTGTGCCTCTTAGGCTGGGAGAAGGAGTTTCTGGCAATCAATTGGAATCAGATTCTGAAGTAGAAGAGTCAGCACCAAAACATACCAGCCTACTCGTGAAGTGGGGGAGGTCTCATGGGCTCTTCACCAGCTGGGGATGAACCTTTGCCTGATCTTACCTCTGAAAACATTAACAACATACACAGTCTGTGAGAAATCAGTATTCTTCAGAGGGGGAGGGCACTTCAAGGCTAGCTGATCCTTGAGTCCACTGCAGACTCAAACGGGTGGAGCTAAAGCAAGGCGAGAGAAGGTCGGTCTGGCTAGCTTCTCACCAAAGGCTTCTTCAGAACCAGCCTCCTTGAAGTGAAAGCGTTCTGGGAAAAGGCTTTCCCTTTTTCTTGAAAGGACAATTGTCTTGCTTAGTTCACATAGTTTTAAGAAGTTCCTAGAAGTTAGACTTTCTTCAGGTGGGAAGAGATGTTTATTGCCTGAATAAAGCTTTGTGGATTACGTGGCAGACTTCTTTATTGTCTCCTAATAAGATGGGAGGTTTTGGGAAACATGACACATCCATCACTACTTGATGGGAATTGTTATTCCAGATCTTCAACTTGTCTGTTCCTTGGGGAATTTCTTTACCTGCAATAGACTCACAACAGCACAGATAACAGATTGGACAACAGCATGTTTTCTATGTGTCCCAAGCAGGGATGAAAAGAAAGCCCTGGAAAGTTTCAATGAATTTATATTAAAACTCCTTTTTGCTTGCCTCAGAATTCCTTGGATGTTTTCAATCAAGCAGGATCCTTTAAATTATCCTTAAAATGTGTTGGCAGTAAAATATGATGGCAAGTCTGAATGAAATTGCAACAGCAGAGACAGAGGGTGATATCACTCCACTCTTGAAGCATCAGACATAGGTAAGGATTAGGGTGACCAGATAAAATCCAGGTCAGGGCTCATGTAACTTTAACCGTTGTAGAGAAAAGGGAATTTCAGCCAGTGTCATTTGTATGCAATTAGTTCCTGGTGAAATTCCCTCTTCATCACAACAGTTAAAGTTGCAGGGCCCTGCCTTCTTTTGTATATGGTCACTCTAGTAAAGTGCATGCACCTTTAACTGTTGTGATGAAGAGGGAATTTCACCAGGAACTAATTGCATACAAATGACACTGGCTGAAATTCTTTTTCTCTACAACTGTTAAAGTTACATGAGCCCTGACCTGGATTTTATCTGTTCACCCTAGTGTGGATGCATCTGCCAATTTCGGTTTCTCATTTTACCAGTCTTAAGTCTGGTTCACCATGAACTTTAAGTTTTTTTTTCTTTTAAAGTTCAAACGAAAATTCATAAGTGTTTTCTGTACACATTTCTCCTAATATGTGCATGTCTGAATGCATTGTTGCCTAATATTCATATTTTTTGCAAGCAATTGCTCTAAGGTACTGTAGTTTTGAACATTATTTCCCTTTATATATGGCTTGTGTATGCATTCTTTGACTGGACTGTACATTTCAGAGAACCACAAATTTTAAAGGATAACTAGGTTTTTCTTTGCATTGTGGTTCAAAAAAGCAAAAATAATAGAATTGAATGCATATTGAATTCATTTCTCTCCTATCCCTATCCCATAGCAGTGTGGCTACGACAGTTCAATACATCTCAGATGCATATATCTATTATTTTCTTCTTTTTGATACACAAGAGTCGGTTACAAAAATTGCAGCTAAATACTTGCTGAGAGCCATGAGGATATATGGTGTAAAATATTATCAAACTAGGCTAAATTTTCTGCTAGTGTTCTGGTTTATTGTTTCTTTGGTCTTTAACTATTGTATAAACAGAGATATTTGATTTATGTTTTGGGATTTGACTTCTTTAAGTCAGGCTATGGCCTTGTAATTTATCCTCTCATGTCTATTGTTATATAGGTTTTCTTGTGTGGTCTGTTGACTGGATCAATAAACTGACTGATTGATATATCCATGAAGCGAGTCCATCCCAAATATATACCCTGGCTCTAAAAATAGTTTATTTGATCTGCATTAACTCTGAAGCACAGCGTATATCTTAAAAGAGAGACAGCTTCCCCCCCTCAAAAGAGCAAAATTCAAACGTAATATGATTCAGCTGACTAGAAGCCAAGTTTGAAAATGTTTAATGAATTATGAGCAAACTTTTTTCTTTACCTGTGGTTTGCCTTAGGAAACAAAAATGAATCAAACTGGAAGTAATTTCCATAATGGAAGAAAGATGGTGCTGTTATAAAATATGATAGATAGCAATGTCCTCTTTGGGGAAAATTGATGAACTATAACTAAATTCACCAACTTTACATAGAGAAAACCTCATTTGCATTATACAAAAGGTTAAACATGAAAATCCAGGCATTACCGTTAAATAAAACAAACGAAAAAAGCTTGATGAAAATAATTCCCACTTCCCAGCATAGCAGATTGAGCTGCAATGTAGTGGATTAAAAATCCTTATATTAATGCATGATTTAAAAATAAATAAAGGTGCCAACACAAACATAAAATCAGGTGAAAATAGTAAATTATTATTTATCGCTGAAATAAAAGAGTGGCCATGAAAGAAATTTCTCTTTAATACGTATTTTCCATGAAAATCTAGATTATTAGTTGTTCTTGTTGCTGTATGAACTAGTATTTTGCTGTCTTGTTGCCATATTTTCTTGTCACTATTTATTTTTATCATAGCCATCATTGAACCGGGGGGAAAAAAAACTTACAACTACGAACGTATATCCATGTGTCGTTTTCACCCTCTCCTTGACTCTCTCTCTCTCTCTCTCTTCTCTCTCTCCCCCCACATCCATCTCCATGTGTCAAAGACACTATCTTGGGTATTTCTGAAAACATAGTTTAGATACCATGCTGTGTTCATAGTCTTCTTAATGCAGCCTTCACCAGCTTGGTGCCCTCCAGATATTTTGGACTACAACTCCCAGAATATCTGAGGATTGGCCATGCTGGCTAGGGCTTATGGGAGATGGTCCAAAACATCTGGAGGGCACCATGGTTGGGAAGGCCATTCTAGACACCTGGCTGGCCAGACATATGATCCTAGACAAGCTGGATCTTTGGGCTCTAATTGCATTCTTCATCGTGGCAATTTGGATAAAGCTGAGCATGCTAAGTAAAGTCTGGTAGCAAAGGTTGGGCACCATTAAAAGGCAGCAAACTGTCCATTGGTTTTTTAAAAATATATTATATTTTCATTGTATATGCCAATGAGAGATGTGGCATTTGGATGTTAGACTTTAGGCAACAGTATGCTAGGGGTATGTATGTGTTCATTTTGTGAACTAAGAAAATATGAAATGATGTGCTCCATTTGGTTTCATTGGTTTCAGTTACAGAAACGAATGAGAATTAAAAATGAATGAGTTCTAAATGAAAATCCATTTGTTGTTCATACATTTCTCATTGGCTTCATTTGTTTCTTTTTCATTTCCTTTGGAGCTTTGCTTGAAATGTCTGTGGTGCAGCAAGGTAATTTTAGAGTCTGGACTTAATGGTCCTTCATGGTGGTGGTGGTGGTGGTTAGTTTGTAATGTGTTTTAGTTCACTTACTTCTAAATGTGGTAAGTCAGCTCTGCTGCCAAACCCTGAATCCAAGTCAAAGCAGGCCGATTTGGCCTGCCTTGACCCAAATCTGATCTGGGACCAGATTTAACTGCCCCAGCCTGAAGCAGCTGAAGTACTTCACGTGGTCCAGCCTGATGGTCAACCACTGCCCCCTGCCTGCTTGCCTGTCCACCTGCTGAACATATTATTATTATTATTATTATTATTATTATTATTATTATTATTAATTGTATTTGTATACCACCCCATAGCCGAAGCTCTCTGGGCGGTTTACATAAGATCAAAATATTTAAAAACAATATACAAAAATTAAAACTGCAAAATATACAATATACAAGTACATTTAAAACCGTTAGACTAACTTAAAAACCTATAAGTCTAAAAACAAAAACAGATCCAGGCTCATCAGATATTGCTAAATGCCTGAGGCCTCCTCCACACGGGGCGTTTAATGAGCCTTGAAGGCTCATTATAAATTTTACCTACACACGAGCGGAGCGCAAAACGGGCGTACAGGCGCGTTATCTCCCCGATAATGCGCATTTTCGAACGCGCGTTAAATAGCGACTTTTATTTTGCTCCGGCAGTTAAAGCGCATTTTCGCTGTGTGAACAAGCGATTATGCGCATTAACTACCTGGAAAGCGCTTTTTGGGCATCTTTTAATGCGCTTCGCCGCTTCCCGCCGCCTCCCGTGCAGAGGGATTAGGAGCAAAAGCGCCTCCGCGATAATGCGCATAATCGCGGAACCAGGCGCAAAGGCGCATTCTTGTGGAGGGGGCCTGAGAGAAGAGGAATGTCTTGACCTGGTGCCAAAAAGATAATCATGTTGGCGCCAGGCGGGCCTCATCGGGGAGATCGTTCCACAATTTGGGAGCCACCACAGAGAAGGCCCTCTCCCTTGTTGCCAACCTCCGAGCTTCCCTCGGAGTAGGCACTCAGAGAAGGACCTTAGATGTTGAACGTAGTGCTCGGGTAGGTTCATGTCGGGAAAAATGTTCCATCAGGTATTGTGGTCCCAAGCCGTGTAAGGCTTTATAGGTTAAAAGCAGCACCTTGAATTGGGCTCAGAAACATATAGGCAGCCAATGCAGGCGGGCCAGAGTAGGTCTTATATGTTCAAACCTTCTGGTCCCTGTTATCAATCTGGCCACTGCATTTTGCACAAGCTGCAGCTTCCAAACCGTCTTCAAAGGCAGCCCCACATAGAGTGCATTACAGTAATCTAATTGGGAGGTTACCAGAGCATAGACGACTGAAGCCAGGTTATTCCTGTCCAGATAGGGGCATAGCTGGGCCACCAACCATTGGTAGAAGGCAGTCTGTGCCAATGCGGCTACGAACCTGCTCCTTCAAGGGGAGTGCAACCCCATTTATTTATTTTATTTATTTTATTCCATTTATATACCGCCCATAGCCAAAGCTCTCTGGGCGGTTTACAACAAGAACAGGTTGAAGACCCTCCATCCGGTCAGCAGAACCACCCACTTACAGCATCTCAGTCTTGTCTGGATTGAGTTTCAGTTTATTAGTCCTTATCCAGTCCATTGTCACAGCCAGGCATCGGTTCAGCACATCCACATTACACCAGCTAGCTGCCCATCCTCTAGGAGAGTCACTCTGGCCTGCTGTACATCTACTGTTGTAAACTACAGCAGCTGGAAAAGTCCCGTAGGCAGGTGGCAGCAGCTCACCAGGTTCAGGGGGTGAGCAGGAGGGGAGGGGAGTCCCATAGTGGGCTTTGGACTCCCAGTCGGCCTGTGGGCACCAGGGAAACCACAACCGTCGGCCTGTTTCAGAATTGGAACCAAATCCGAAGTGGGGCAGGGCAGTATCATCCTGAGTCAAATTGGGGCTGATTTGGAAGCTCCGAATCTATACTGTACTTGTGGCTTCATCTGTCACGAACTGGTTCACTGAGTGCTGTACCATAATTTTAGATCACAGGTGTGAACGTGCTTGGCTAAGGGCCTTTTAAAATTATTATTAACCATGTGCTGCCCTTTCATATGTGCTTGTGGTGGAGTGCTCAGGCTAAATTGCAACATGGATCAGCCAGCCTCCATGCTGATGAGGGCTGTGTGAAACTGGTCTTTAGTTCAGCTCGGCTCTTCCAAAGGCTGAAGAGCTGTTAGCTGTCGATTCTTGTCAATGGATGGAACCAACTCAATTCAGAGCATGAATGCCTAGCTGGAAGGCTATGAGAGGAATCTCAGTTCCTGGTTCAATGGGGGTCAGAATTTCACGCTCCAAATCCTTAGAACCATAGAAGCACTTCAGTTGATAATCTGCTGCTTTGCAATATTGGAGAAAGGCAAGAAAGTTTGCTAGTGTCCTAAAACTGAATTCTAAAAATAAGCCACCACATTCACTCTTGCATTCTCTCTATCCATTGGAGAGGATGGTTCACACACAGGCTTGTTTCTTGGAAGGAAACTTTGGTTAATTAAAACACATACAGTGTTTTGTGTGAATCTGGTGAAGTTTTTTTCTAATAGTTATCCCCCCCCCCATTTTTACCGTAAAAGTATCAGCTCAAAGTGGCTTATAAAAATAAATTTAAAAATCCAATGTGAATAAAACCAATTCTCTGAAATACAATCGAAATGGCAGAAGACCAATTCGTTCCTAAATGCCTGTTTAAATAAAAACATATTAGCAATCCATATTCCAAACACAAGCCTGGGAATGCAATGAGGCTTACTTCTGAGTAGACATGTCTAAAATTGCATTGTGAAATGGGCTTGCCTGTCGATTTGTCTCCTCAGGAAACTCTGGAAGGTGTAACTCAGTGGAAGTTGGAGCGGGATAGTGATCGCTAACACGATTCTCACCAAACTATAATTCCCAGGATTCTTTGATTCCAAGACAGTTAAAAGAGGCACACAACCTATATGCGTTTGTATTTTTTATAGGACCCGAGTTGCCACACAGCTGTTCATTGCTGCAAACTGAATGACTACCAAATTGAGCTGATGAAATCATCTTCTATGATCGGAATTTGCATCTGATGTTGTTCCATGATTCAAACAAAAAAAGGGGTGGGGCAGAGGAGAAAGCGTAGACAGAGTTCTGTTGGTTCCATGTTGTGATGTGTGCGTGTGTGTGTGTGTGTATAATCTTAGAAACCAAACACCTTCCCAACTTAGAATGTTTTATATATGTCCTGATGACTTTAGTAAATGGGCTCAATGTTTCATTTTCTCAAAATTATATATTTCATTATATCAGAACACAAGAGCATAAGAACATAAGAAGAGCCATGGTGGATCAGACAAAGCGTCCATCTGCTCCAACATTCTGCTCAGACCATGGCCAGCCAGCTGCCCATGGGAAACCCACAAGCAGGACATGAGTGCAACAGCATCCTCCTACCCATGTTCCCCAGCAGCTGGTGCCTCTGATACTGGAGGTAGCATAGAGCCATCAGGACTAGTAGTTGTAGATATGAATTTGTCCAATCCCCTTTTAAAGCCATCCAAATTGGTGACCGTCACTACATCTTGTGGTAGCAAATTCCATATTTATGCTCTTCCTGAATCTGCCACCAATTGAATTTTTGGGATGATGTCGGGTTCTAGTATTATGAGAGAGAGAGAGAGAGAGAGAGAGAGAGAGAGAGAGAGAGAAAGAGAGACATGCCAACTTGTCCACATTCTTCATGTCATGCATGATTTTCTCCACCTCTATCATGCCTCCCCTTAGCCTCTCCCTCCCCAAACTAAACAATCCCAGCAGTTGGAACCTTCCCTCATAGGGGAGATGCTCCAGACCCTTGATCTTTTCAGTTGTCCCATTCTGCACTTTTTCCAACTCTACAATATCTTTTAAAATATTAAATAACCTTGTTTTTATCAGCCATGTATAATTTTACTAGATGCAATAATCCTAGAATTAGTTACCCAGACATTCCTTTATCATGATGAAAAGAGCAACCTCTTTAACAGACACGTGTCTGTCACCAGTTTCCATTTAAATAGAGTGCAGCGACACGGGAGCTCTCTCGGCTTCTTCAAATCAAATATTCAACAGTTCAGCCTCATTATGACATTTTAAGGGATCACCTGAAAAGGCAGAGGGCTGTTGCAGAAGCTTTGCATGCAAACGAGCCCACATTGAATCCTTGGCTATCTAAGTAGGGCTGGGGAAAATTCCTGCCTGAAACCATAGAGGGTCTCCCCCAGGTAGTATAGAAACTACTGAGCTAGATGGGCCACTGGTGTGACTCAGCCTCTCCCCACTGACTGCCATCCAGATGTGTAAAACCGAAGCTGTCCATCATTTTTAGGCAGCATGGCCTGTTGTCATGCTCACTAAGGATGATGAGAGTTGCAGTCCAACATATCTGGAGGGCATGTGGTTCAGGAAGGCTGACCTGACTTCTTATGAGGCATCTTTAAAGCCATCCAAATTGGTGGCCATCGCCACAAGATGTACTGATGGCCACCAATTTGATTTGCTTTAAAAAGGGGTTGGATAACATCCTGGGGGAGAAGGCTATCAATGGCTACTAGTCCTGATGGCTATGTGTTACCTCCAGTATCAGAGGCAGTAAGCCTATATACACCAGTTGCTGGGGAACATGGGTGTGATGGTGCTGTTGCACCGTGTTCTGCTTGTGGGCCTCTACTCGACAGCTGGTTGTTCACTGTGTGAACAGAGAGCTGGACTAGATGGACCCTTGTTCTGATCCAGCATGGTTCCTTTCATTTCCCTGCTTGTGAAGAAGTGGCATTCCCTGCGCCTGTAGCCAGTGTCAAATGAAACTCTCATTTGAAGGACATCCAGCAGTATGAAAAATCACAACAGAGTTTGTCTATAGCTTCTCTGACACATTCTGTTAATTGAGCTGCTGGAGTGGGCCTTGGGTGGCAACTTCTGATATTCATGCTGTTCCCACAGCCATCTTGTCAAAGGTCAATGGTGGGCCATCATCCCATCCATCTCAGAAGCCACTTAGAGCACATTAGAGAGATGATGGGCTGCCAAGTAAATATGTGCTTTGTCAACCTTTGTCAGCCTTGTCAGAGGAAAGTATTCATGGGAGACAGACATGGTTTTCCATGCTTTCTTAGGCCTATTAATGGACAGTGGTTATTCACTTGTTGCACGTAAACCAGATGCCTTTCCTGATGATAATGCTTCTTCTATGCTCAAGTCACATTTTCCGCACTAGTCAACCATGGGACAGGGGGAACTGTAGCATCAGGATGTGCAAGAAATCTCCAACAGAGTGAAAGAAGTTTGGATTTTTATGAATCCATCCTGTGAATTTTGCAGTGGATCAGCTTTTCCACTGTCGGGTGGAGTCCGCGGACTTGAGATCGATTTTCATCATGAAAAAATATGCAATTTTTTTTAAATGGACAAAAATGTTCATTTCCCCAATAGGCTAAAGAGTGAAAATTGACATTGGGGGGGGGAATATGTGCATTTTTGCATGTGCAGATTTCACCAAATTTGCATTTCTGCAAATCATAAACAAAAAAAAAATCTGATTCAGTCAATGGGAGGACTATGGAAGGAGAGGTGCCTGACAATCCTCGATCCACAGTCAGAACAGATTACATCCCTGTATATAGAAGGTCCCAGGTACAGTTCTTGGCATCTTCAGGGAAAGGAACAGGTATCAAGTGATGCGGAAGACTTCTCCCTGAGACCCTGGAAGAGCCAATACTACTCAGAGTAGTCAAGAACTTCTATATGGAGAAACATGGGCTATATGGAGAAACAGGATGACTCAGCTTCCCATATTCCATTGTTTCCCCACCCTGGCAGTTACCATGTCATTGTTGAGAAGAACATGATGGCAAGAGGAAGCCCCAACCAATGAGAAGAAAGTGAGCTATTGCAAAGAGCTTGCTTCCCCGTTCCCACCCAGCAAAGACACCATGACAGCTATGATGTCAGTGAAATCAATTTGGGGAGTGGAGTTTGATAGTTTTTTTTTCTAGGCTTGGCTCCCTTGACCATTTCCAGTCCTGCTGCAGCACCTGACTCCATTTGCAATGAGTTGAGGCCAGTCTATTGATTTTTCTGGGATTTTTCTGCATTTCTAGAGAAAGTTCTGTAATTTGTGCATATTTCATCCGAATTTATGCAAATTATGGCTGAATTTGAGTAATTTGGTCAAAGGTGGCCATAATTCTTACAAATCTGCCTGTAATTTGCACAAATTCCTCAGAAATTTGTACAGATTGTTGAACCTTCCCTCCAAAAATGTGCAGAAAAGTTTCCGGAGTTTGGGGAACAGCTCACAGCTTGGCTCACTGATGTAAACCAGGCGATACATGCCATTGAGCCAAAAAAGCACTGGATTTCCCAGCAATGGACTTCCCTAATTACAACTAGCAGTTGCTCTGTGATCATAGAGGCAAGAGAAAGGTGCTTTGACCCCCCTGTCTCTGGCCAGAGAACCAAGGGGACACCAATTCAATCCCAGCAAGAACACCGCCAAGGGATGGCCATCTGCCTTGGCCCAAACTAGGGATGGAAGAATTACTTGGCCAAGTTCTCTGAGTTCCACCTGGAAGCTCAGTCCACCTCACTTCCATTCCCAGTTGTGACCTTGTTGTTAGTGGAATGGGAAAAGTACACATTTGGGTATGCACTTTTTAGAATTTCACCACAAAATGCACACTCCTCCCATTAACTAAAGTGTAAAAATGTGCATTTCCCCCAAAAGTCCATTTTTAAAACATACACTTCAACTCCACACATTTTTCAACCAACTCCGTATGCTTGGGAGTGTGTGAGCTTTGCTCGCAAATGCGCTCATGTTCAGGGCAGATTCTGGTAAAACTAATCCAAATGAAGTGCGCATACATCCCTAGCCCCAGCTGGATATAAATGCTGGTTTTCAATGGAACCCTTTGTTCTGGCTTTGTCAAATAGATCTCCATTGTCTACCTCAGCCTTCCCCAACCTGATGCTCTCTAGATGTGTTGGATTACAACCCCTATCACCCCCAGCCAGCATGCTTGGGGATGGATGATCTATCTTATCCTGTTTCCCATGTCCCCTGTGTATCATGTCTTTTGGTCTGTAAACCTGAGGGCCGTGGCTGCATCTTATTTTCTTTTATGTACAGTGCCCACTATCAACATTGTACATTGAATATTCATTGCTGTGAGCCATTTCAGGAGACCTTGGGGATGGGGATAGAATCTGAAAGCAGAATAAAATATAATGATAAGTAGAAGACATGCCTATTGCAATTGCGTGTGCTGTGGAGAAATATCATTGATATAGTCTCTTCGTATATGCCTTTTCTCTTGGGAATCAAGGCAGACACCAGGGCAAGGCCAATTCTAGGCTGGGTGTGTTCCTTATGAAGTATAGTATCCTTGAGATCTAGATGCTGGAAAAGCTGGATCTGAATTGCACAAAGCGGTGAAAGAGGCTGTGCTGTTGATTAAATAAGGGCTAGGTGCTATGCTTAGGTTGGCCAATTCAGAAGCTTCATATTATTTGCCAATGGCAGAGGCTGATGTTGACTTTCCTATTTGTGTCTTTGCCTGAAGAGGCTAAGCTCTGGCTTCAAGCTGTAAGGAAGACCACAGAGCCCCGGATGGTAAACAATGGTGGGTTACCCTATAAAGTGAAAAGAATTATATTCACAGCAATTGTTTGCAAATGTTCATTTCCTTAATAAAACTTGAATTTGAAGAAGCCAAGAAGCCTCTAGCAAATAATAATAATAATTATTATTATAATTATTATTATTTGAACTGTGAATATTAAATAACAGTGTAGAAATTTCAGTAGCCCATAGCCAATGACCCATGGTATATTCCCCCAGAGTCAAGGCTTCTGCATATGCTCATACTTTCCCCTTCAAAATGATCCCCAAAGTCTAATGTCTAATTAATGAGAAATTCATATTTTGTGATTAACTGGAAATTCATCCTTCATAATTGCTATTGGAAAGGAGAAATCATACTGAGCATCAAGCAGCAACCAAGAAATTGGAGAGATGTGTGTGTAACGGAGCTGGTTAAAGTCTCCTAGAGTCAGCTCCAGGGGAAGCCATGAGAATCAGTTGCCAGAATTCCCATAGATATGAACTTTAAACAGCGCTCTTGGCACGCTGAGTCAGTGATGAAAGTTTTAAATATGATTGTGTTTTCACAAGCTAGAAATAAATAGATTGGTGTGCTGTACCCTGACACTGCAAAGTCATTTGCTAGAACAGCTTGTGGTTAACTTCTGGGAGTTATTTACATGAACATAGAAATAGCAAACAACATATATGCTCAAGGTTCAGGAGACAACATGATTGCATATGCCACTTCCTCCCTCTGTCCTACTGAAAGACTGAAATGAAATAAAACACAGTCACTATACTATTTGTGTGACTTTTAAATGTTATTAATATTACAAGCTGAGGATAAACACAAACACACACACACACACTGATTCTGCATGTATCTCTGCCCTCCAGCTAAACATATAATAAAAGCAGTTGCTTGAATCTGGATTTCTGTGATAAAGTTGCATGAGACCGAAATGTTGAGGTCATTTTTTGAACCACTGCTGTGCTATCATCGCAATGTTTTCTGAACAAAAAACAAAAGCATAAAGCCACCCAGTGCTAGATATGATATTAATTGGGTGTATGCAATTAATCTGCACTTTACAAAATGTCAAGTGTGGGGAATCATGAGGGTGAACAAAACTCCAGTGCATCTATAGGGAAGGTGTTGTCTGTCCCTCCGCACTGTGGTTCTGATGAAAATTGCCTATTGAATTATTAGCTCTCATTGGCTCTACTAGGAGAGTCCTTCTGATTGATTGATTGATTAATTGATTGATTTATACACTTGTATCCTGCCTTACATCATTGGGATCTCAGGGTGGCATACAGATAAAATCAATTCAAGCAAGATAAAACAAGAAATAGTTTGCACAGCTAAAACATATTAAACCATTAACTAGCTATTGGTACAAATAGCAGCCAATGGTGAGGGGACCATTTTGTTTTTGTCCGAACCTCAGCAGATGGGAATGGGATAACCCTCTTATCTCCACATCATGGCCTTGATTCTGGGAGAGCCAGTGTGGTGTAATGGACTGGGACTGGGACTTGGGAGACCCACAGTCTACACTTGGCCATGAAGCTCACAGTAGGTAACTTTGGGCCAGTCGTTGACTCTCAGCCTCACCTCCTGTTGTGAGGGTGGAATGGAAAGGGGGAAGTTCATGTACCCTCCCTTGGGCTCCTTGGAGGACAGGCAGGATATAAATGTAGTAAGCAAATAAACAAACAAATACCTTCTGATGACCCCCTCCCCCACAATGGTTGGCATTAAAGAACATGCGCATTGATTTCTCATATATCACATCTAGATTACTTCTAGGTTGTTCCTCTTACTTGGTTAAATAAACAATTGACAGCCATTTCAGATTTAACATTTAATGCCAGCCACGTGATGATGATGATGATGATGATGATGGTGGTGGTGGTGGTTTTTAAAACAAGGTTCAAACGTTGGATTTCTTGGATGTCGGATTTTGCTACATAAATGGGCATTTTTAGGAAAACACAGATAATAATCGACTTCTATGCAGTTAATAGTCATTTCCATTATTACACCAGTTTAAGAGTGCAACTCACTGCCCATCACACACCCTTTTTAGTGGTTTTCAAGGTCATCCTCTGGGGATGGTTCGGATACATGGTGAACTATGGTAGGAGATGAAATGGTGAACATGGTGAACTATGGTAGGAGATGAAATGATGGCACATAGGGGACATTAAAGAGTAACTACAAAGTCTATCTAAAGTAAAGGGGCAGAGATTGTACTCTCATTGGGAAGATGGGTGTCCAATGGAGGACACTCCATTTCCTTGGAGGATAAGGAAACGGCATGACTCTGCATACCAGTTGCTGGAGAAAACAAGAACACAAGCAGGATGGTGCTATTGCACCCATGTCCTACTTCAGCTTCCCACAGGTAGTTGTTTGGCCATTGTATGAACAGAATGCTGGACTAGATAGGCATTTGGTCTGATGCAGCATGGGTCTTCTTATGTTCTTATGAGACATCCCTTATTCCAGGCAAGACTACATCCCTCATTGGCCATAGCTAAGCAAGAGAGCTCTTGCAGAAGGTCCCAGCTTCAATTGTTAGCATCTCCAGGATGGGCTAGGAAAGATTCCTGTCTCCACCTCCCTTTTAGGAAAAACAATTACTTGGGACCTTGACCCACAATGCTTTGCCATACCTTCTTCTCTCCAGCAGGTTCTAGCACCGTAGTGAGAATGTGACAGATAAAATAGTTGTTCAGAGGATGCATGGGGTCACATTGCTATAACTGGAAGGGCACAGGGAATGAGGACTATGACAAAATTACTTGATTTTAATAAGGAAGATATTGTGATGCTAATGAAGATAATTAGCAAGGTGAGTTGGAAAGAATGGGGAATCTATGTGTTTGAATACCAATGAGAATGCGAGACCCTTATTTTGTGTATAACAACCAATGTTTTATTTTTCTTTAGGAAGAGGTCCCAAATCTAACAGGATGCATAATCCTTTCAGGGCTGATTCTTCTGGCATGGTTGCCATTGAAGCCAATGGAAATATTTGCAGGTAGAGGTTGTCCAATTACATTGTCCTTAATTTGTGAAAACTTCTCATGGTATGGACCAGCCTTATCTAGGGTCGGGCAAATGGACAATGTCCAAGATCATTAAGCTGCTCCAAACATCTCCTCACCCCTCATCTCATGCCTGTCCTGTTCATAGTTATGATCACTGCTTGCATCTGCATGAACTGGAAATTTTTGCAAATTAAGCAGCGACCAATGTGAAATTTGTGCAAATTTCCTCCATAGACTAAAGCAGGGCTGATGCAGTCTGGAACGAAAATTTGCACAAATTAGGAACGTAGTGCAAAATGGAACTGGGAAGTAGCACAAATTGAACACAAGCTCATGTCTGGCAAGTGGCGAACATTTTCAGTGGACATGTCCTGATAGCTCGGGGCTTTGAACGGGGTTCACCCATATCCTTTGCAAGCATAACTGAAATAGAATGCAGCTGGCAGGAAGAGCTTTAAGGCATAATAGGCTGATAATTTTGGCATTTGGGGCCCTGCTCCTTTTGGCTCCACCCCATTTATATTTGGCTCTGCCCACCACTGGAATGTGTCCTCCCAGAGCTTCTCCACAATTGAATTCATCCCTCAAGCTGAAGGAGGTTACGTTCTCCTGGTTTAAGCCATCCTGCCAGGGCTCCAATCAAATTGGTAGCCCCCTGCAGCTGCACTTCAGTTTTTTAAAAAAAGGCCCAGTCGATCAGTCTCAAGGTGTAATCTGTAGGGGTGTGCACTGGATCGGGTCCGATCCACGATCTGGATCCGATCCAGGGGAAATCGGATAAAATTATCCGATTTCCAATCTCACCGCAGGATCGTTCGATCCAATCCGATCTGATCCGGAAAGGTCCCGATCCAGATCGGATGGATCAGAGGATCAGCAGGCGCCCACTGGCGCTCGCCACCACTTCCATTGGTGGGCGCCAGCAGGCGCCCGCTGATGGAAGCGGACAGTGGGGGGGGGGACTTCCCTGGTGGGACTGTCTGCTTCCATTGGTGGGCGCCAGCGGGCACCCACCGATGGAAGCGGACAACGGGGGCAGGGGGCTTACCTTCTGGAGATGTCCACTCCCATCCGCTGCTGGCGCACTACTCAGCAGCAGGCCGTGAAGCCTGCTCGCAGTAGCTGCCAGTGGCGGACGGGAGCAGACATCCCCCGAAGGTAAGCAGGGGGGAGGGGGGAGGGGGGCCCACGGCCTGCTTACCTTCCGTGGCCATCTGCTCTCGTCCACCGCTGGTTGCTACTGCGAGCAGGCTTCGTGGCCTGCCCCTAGGTAGCGCGCCAGGTGATGACATCACCTGGCGCGCTACTCAGGAGTATGGCCGCAAAGCCTGCTTGCAGTGGCGGCCAGCGGAGGATGGGAGTGGATGGCCCCGGTAGGTAAGCAGGGGGAGGGGGAGGGGGAGGGGGCTTACCCCCCCGGGCCATCTGCTTCCATCCGCTGGCACCTGCGGGCGCCAGTGGATGGAAGCGGAAGGCCCCGGGGGGGTAAGGAGCGTGGGGGAGGGGGCTTACCTGCCAGGGCCATCCACAGCGGATGGCCCTGGGGGGAAGGAGGGAGTTAGGTCCCCCTCACCCATCCACCGCCATTTTTTCCTCATAGACTTGCATTGGGGAAAGCTTTCTTTCCCCCAATGCAAGTCTATGGGGAAAACAAAAATGGCAGGCAATCCAAAAATCAGACCCGATCCGGTCCAGGGGGCCTCTGATCCGGGTCCCGATCTGATCCGGGGGGGCCGTGTACGCCCCTAGTAATCTGTGGTTGTGCCTCTGATGATTTGCTTCTCAAATGGATCAGCTGTTTGCATGAGCTTCTAATGGTGCAAGTTAGCGCCAGTTGACAACACATAAATCACTGCAATGCGCTGGGGCGGGGGAGGGAGAGACCATTTTGAGAAGAAAGGTGTGCATTAATTTGGAAATAGCCATGATGGAGGATTTTGATTATTTGGTGATAATAAAAGAGCTTTCATAGTAATTAATTCTGTGAAGCTACTGACATCAATAGACGAACTCCAGTGCTTTTAAAATAGACTTTAAATAAACCCCAAATCCTTGCAATTATTGATGGCGAATTTCTGAAGCCCTAAAACTAATTCTTCTTTTCTGCTGATTTTAATCATTTGTTCTGGGGAAAAAAATAACAAAAGAAGTAATTTTCCATTTGTTCTAATGAGATCACTTGCAAAGTGGTTTCTTTGCAAAGTAATTGCAACTTTGAGAGCTGATTGCTGAGTGTGGGAGAATTTCCTTGTTCTAAATTGTACTTATCAGAAGCCTTCCTGCATCCTCTGCACACTATTCAATATGTCTCTGTGTCATTCTCTAAACCAAAGGATCCTTAGAAGAGGGATGTTGAACCTCAGGCCTGCAGGCCAATCCTGCCCTGGTTAGGGTCTCATCTGGCCCTCTGGAGTTCTCCAGAAGGCCACATCCTCTGCCCTTGGCTCCACCCCTTTTTGCCAGCTATCAAGCATTGGTAGTTTCCTGGCTTTTGTGGGTTTTTTTTTCTCATTCTAAAATTTGTAGAGTTGGAAAAAGTGTAGAAAAGAGTAACTAATATGATCAAGGGGTTGGAGCACCTCCCCTATTATTTTGTTTGGAAAACAGGAGGCTAAGGGGATAAAGGTGTACACAATTATGCATGGTGTAGAGAATGTGGATAGGGAGACATTTTCTTCCTTTCTCAAAATATTAGAATGGGGTCATCCCATGAAGCTGATTGGTGGGAGATTCAGGACAGATAAAAGGAAGTCTTCCGTATACAGATTATAAATATGGAATTTGAAACAACAAAAAGTAGTGATGGCTACCAATTTGGATGGCTTAAAAGGGGGTTAAAAACATTCCTGGAGAAGAAGGCTATCAATGGCTACTAGTCCTATTAGCCATATGTTAACTCCAGTATCAGAGGCAATAAGCCTTTGTACACCTGTTGTTGGCGAACATGGGTGAAATGGTGCTGTTGTACTCATGTCCTGCTTGTGGGTTCCTAGTCTAAAGCTGGTTGGCCACTGTTTGACCAGAATGCTGGACTAGATGGACCCTTCATCTGATCCAGTAGTTCTCTTAGTATGTTCTTATGTTTGAAGTGTCTCTCCTATGGCTTTGTTACTGGCAGTAAGAGCTTTAAGCTAAAATTGGGAGGAATTTTTGGTATTCTTTTGGCTTCACCCCTCTTACTTTGGGCCCCACCCACCACTGGAATGCAGCTCTCAGAAGCTTCACCAACACCCTTCCATACAGCTTTGGGGCCAACAGAAGACCCTAACGATCATGAACAGGATTCAGGGAGCATACAGTAGGAATGGAGGAGAAATTTGTTCAGTTTGCATTGTGAAGTGAACTTACCTAACCTTGCACTTTCAAACTGATATGCAAACCAAATCTCAGTTATCCTTTAAAATTTAGACTTCTCCAAATTTTTCAATGGATTTCACCAATAATAATAAAAATGCATAAGTATACTTGGGAAAGGTGCATACCAACATTGTATTAAGAAAATATGTATATTAGGCAAAATCGCATACAAAAATGCATGGATTAGGAGATATATACATGCTAACTTAAAACAAACAAACGAACAACACCCACCCCGCAAGGTTTGGGATGAGCTGAATTTAAGATTGGAAAAAGTGAGAATCCAAAATGGATGATCTGTTGATCTTTAGCATATAGAGGCTTCCTGTTTGTGATGATCATTTCTGGGCAGGATACTTCACTGCCTCTTTAAAGACCTAAGATTTGAAGTACTCTAAGTACAATAAATGGTTATTGAAGACTCTACAATATCTTCTTTTTTAATTACATTTATATCCTGCCTTTTTTTCCTCCAAGGAACCCAAGGTGGTGTACATAATCCCCCTTCTCTCCATTTTATTCTCACAACAATAACAACTCTGTGAGATAGACTGGGCTGAGAGTCTGTGATTGGCCCAAAGTCACCCAATGAGCTTCCATGGCCGAATGGGAACTAGAACCCAGGTCTCACAGCTCCCAGTCCAACACTCTAGCCACTACACCATTCTGGCTAATTTCATGTGTGTGGTGACCAAAACTGTACACCATATTCTAAATGTGATTGCACCATAGATTTTTGTATAAAGAGAGTATGATACTCGCAGTTTGATTCTCAATCCCTTTTCTAACAATGCCTATCATGGAGTTTGCCTTGTTTATAGCAGCCTCACACTGGCTGAATTTGGACGACACAATAAGCAAGGGGGGGGGGAAATAGTCAGTTGTATTGACTGTCGTGTCGTCCAAATGCTGCCATAGTCAACTCAGCTCTGATCTTAATCCACACCACAGTTGATTATTTATTACCATGTTGTGTGGGGAGTAGCCCCTAGTTGAACAACTGTAAAGTTGATTATTACCCCACCATTGACTATCATGTTGTCCGAATTCAGCCACTGGGTTGACATTTTCATTGACACCACAACACCAGATCTCTTTCTTTTTTGGTCAGTCCCATCAACTGAAGACAGAACTCTGGTACGATATTTGCCCCTGCTTTTTTATTTTGGACTGTTTTTGTCAAAGTACTTGTTTCTCCTGCACATCCATTGACTACATAGCTTCATGGCAAATACCTTAATATCACATCCACACATGCAATCTGACAAGTTTGCTATTTTTATGTAGATAAGAGCAGGCCTATCTTTATGCCAAGGTGACCAGGAAGGTGAAAAGCTTCTCATTTAAGTGCTCTGCTGAAACATTATCTATCTATCTTTCTATCCTATCATCTATCTTCAGCTGGAGGCGGTCAAATAAACCTTTTCAGCCCTTCCGCAAACTGGTGCCCTCCATATGCTTTGGACTTGAACTCCATCCCCAGCCAACATTGCCAAAGGTCTAGAATGCTGGGAGTTGTAGTCTAAAATATATAGAAGTCACTAGGTTGGGGAAGGCCAATCTATCTGTTCAATCAACCATCATAAACATTGATTGGGAAATAACTATGAGGTTAATGTTGTATGAGACACACTTTTCTCCAGGATTGTTGCATTCTTGTATCTTATGTATGGAATTCAATCATTGGAGGCTGATGGTTCTGATGACAGTCAGGCTGTGAATCCTCCCTGGGTATCAGTCAAAACCAGTCAGAACTCTAAGGAGCTATCCAAGGTGATGAACCTATTTTTTGGGTAGGTTTCAACACCTTAGAATTACTCGTTTAGAGTTCTGACTGGTTCTGACTGAAACCCAGAGCAGATTCCCCACTCCATAACATCAGAACCACCAGCCTCCATTGAATTTAATTAAGGATTTTAATGCAATATTTAGAGCAGAAGCTGCCCATAAGGCAGTGCACTTTATATACCAACATTGAGCTCATCTTTAGGTTTTTCTTACCAAGTGTTTTCTTGTGGCCTTTGTCCCAAAAATCTACCTCAGAGAGTACAGATCATTGGGTAATCAATGGGAGAATTACAGCACAATCCTCAGAAGCAAGCTCTATGAAGTTCAATTTCACTTACTCCCAGATAAGGATGTATAGGATTGCAACTTTAATTCCAAGTTTAAATATCTCAAACTGAAATCAAGGGGACTTGCATGAGTTTAACATTGGCTGGATCATGTCCCTTGTAGTTAGTAATGCCATGGAATGACAGGCAAGCATCGAACCATCTTGTAAAAATGTATGTTAGGGTCAAGGAAGGATTTGAGAACTATATATTATTATTATTACACGATTTGTATCAATAACATTGCTGGATTATTTTCCTTTTGGGATGCTGAAGGCTAGCAACTTTTATGAGCATAAAGTTGAAATGAAAAATGAGTGTGTGTGTGTGTGGGGGGGTGGAAATACTCCATGAAATAACCTTATCTTGAAAAAATGTTGACAGAAGATGGCAAATTGAAAATTATGCATTTGACACTCCACTGTCCTTGGAGATTTGCAATACACAGTTCAATCATGGCCGGGGCTGAGATTCCAGAGACTGTTGACATACCAGCAGGGGGTAAGGATGAAATGCCATTCTTTTGTTTCACCGTTTTTTCCTGGTGTGTGACACCCCCTTTATATTCTTGGAGGGGGAAACAGAACCATTTTTCATGACTGCTAGAAGACGTACAATAAGCATCCTTTCCAGGTGAATCATATCAGTGCTCAGTTCTGATGAATAAAGTGTTGCCTTCTGACACCTGAACCATCCCTCTCTGGAAATATGCCCTTAGGACAAGTTCTGACATTCTTTCTCTTTCTCAGTGACATCTTACTGTATGAATGAGGATCAAACAGCTGACATTTGGATGGCAGGATTAAGAAGTCCATTGTGTTAGCTAGCATGGACTGAATGTTGCAGAATGTCTATGACACCACTGGTGCAAATGATCCGCTAATGGGAACAACTGTCTTCCAGATTCCAAATGGCTCCTAGCAATTAATTCCTTCCCAGCATGCCAAATTAGCTGGAATGCATGCTTTGCATGCATAAAGTCTCAGATATGTCTCTTGATTCCCTGTCTCCACAGATTCCAGTCTCTAGTTAAAAGATCATGAGTAGAATTGGTGTAAAGCACCTCTCTGTGGAAGAACCAGGAGAGTTGCTGTACATCAAATTAGACAATGTGCTGAGGGGCTGAATGTGCTGCTTTGGATGCTCAACTCTGTCTGGTTCTTCGAAACTCACAGTATTCCACAGAGGTCACTGGAGCTTACAATGCTGGATCTAATGTTCAAGTGTGGCAGGTAACAACATAAGAGAGAGACTTCTCGTAGAATCATAGAATAGTAGAATTGGAAGAGGCCTATAAGGCCATCGAGTCCAACCCCCTGCTCAATGCAGGAATCCACCTTAAAGCTTAATTGACAGATGGTTGTCCAGCTGCCTCTTGAATGCCTCTAGGGTGGGAGAGCCCACCACCTCCCTAGGTCATTGGTTCCATTGTCATACTGCTCTAACAGTCAAGAAGTTTTTCCTGATGTCCAGCCAGAATTTGGCTTCCTGTAACTTGAGCCCATTATTCCATGTCCTGCACTCTGGGATGATCGAGAAGAGATCCTGGCCCTTCTCTGTGTGACAACCTTTCAAGTATTTAAAGGGTGCTATCATGTCTCCCCTCAATCTTCTCTTCTCCAGGCTAAACATGCCCTTTTATTTCAATCTCTTCTCATAGGGCTTTGTTTCCAGACCCTTGATCATCCTCGTCACCCTCCAGCTTGTCTGCATCCTTCTTACAGAGTGGTGCCTAGAACTGGATGCAATACTCAAGATGAGACCTAACCAGTGCCGAATAGAGGGGAACCAGTACCTCACATGATTTGGAAGCTATACTTCTATTAATGCAGCCCAAAAAGCATTTCCTTTTTTTGCAGCCACATCATGTTGTTGGCTCATATTCAGCTTATGCTCTACAACAATTCCAAGATCCTTCTCACTTGCAGTATTGCTTAGTCAAGTATCCCCCATCTTGTAACTGTGTATTTAGTTTCTTTTTCCTAAGTGTAGGACTTGGCATTTATCTCTATTAAATTTCAATCTGTTTTTTTCAGCCCAGCACTCCAGCCTATCAAGATCACTTTGAAGTTTGTTCTGTCTTCCAGAGTATTAGCTATTCCACCTAATTTTGTGTCGTCTGCAAATTTTATAAGCATTCCCTGTACCTCCTCATCTAAATCATTAATAAAAATGTTGAAGAGCACTGGGCCCAGGACTGAGCCCTGTGGTACCCCACTCATTACCTCCCCTCAGTTTGAGAAGGTACCATTGATAAGCACTCTTTGAGTCCGATTCTGTAGCCAACTCTGGATCCACCTAATAGTTGTCCATCTAGCCCACTTTTAGTTAGTTTGTGAATTAGACTGTCAGGGGGCACTTTGTCAAAAGCTTCACTGAAGTCAAGATATATTATGTCCACAGCATTCCCACAGTCCACAAGGGAGGTTACCCGATCAAAAAAAATGAGATCAGATTAGTCTGACAGGATTTGTTCTTGACAAATCCTTACTGGCTTCTAGTAATCACTGCATTGTTTTCAAGGTATTTACAGATTTACTTCTTTATAATCTGCCCCATTTTTTTTTCCAGGGATGGATGTCAGACTGACTGGTTCCCAAGTTCTTCCATTTTGCCCTTTTTGAGGATAGGGGCAATGTTAGCCATCCTCCAGCCCTCCCCCATCAGTGGGGGGCCAGGTTTTAAATGTTCTCCCTAGAGAAATTTGCCTAGTGTCATGTGTAGATTTTCAATCAAGGCTAGAGGCATTAATTGAATGTAGGTTGATTCATTAGAAATAGTCTCTGCGAACTTATCTCTGTCAGAGTTTCCCATGGGAGTTGCTTGCTGCGCTCCCCATCTTGGCCTGGAAACTGCTAGTGGAGGGGGCCACTCTTGGTTGCTGTCACTCAGATTGTAGCATCATCGTAGTGGGTGGACCAATCTCACCCTATTGGCACATGGGCATGGTTTACAGGTCAGAGGACCTGTCTGTCAAGTGGCTTTGAAAGTACCATGGAAAGGACTGGGAGGCTTTTCATAGACTTGTGTTTGCTGTGGATTATGTGGTTATGGCCAGATTCAGGTGGCAGGGGGTTACCAGTCCTTAGCAGAAGGATGGACTCTTGAGCCTGAGGTTTTACCTTCCCTGTGATCACACGTACTGTATCAGCTCAGTATTTGGCAGGCGGTGTTTGATGGGGCATGAACTTTCGTTTCTGCCCAGCTCAGTGGTGGCTCAGAGAATAAGTGTTTTCCCCTCCCTGGGATGTTGTTTAGGCTTTGGCCATGTCCCTTGAGGTGCCAGGATATGTGGCAACTGGAGAAGCTCAAATCGGATGGTGGCTAACCCTACCCCCCCCCCCCCCGAGTAATTGCCTGAAGGATCGTATCAGGAAAGGAGGCTAAAGCTTTCTAACTATCGTTCAGCTTTAAGTGGTGTTGTTTGGAGAATGTAACCATTATGCTTTTGACCATATGATTTCCTCAATAAAAAGAAGTCTCACTGACATGAGTGTCTCGTGTCAATTTGCCAGCACATGTGAATGCCAGAGGGAGCGGGCAAGCTCACGACACCTGGCACCTACTTCATTATCTGTTTGATGCCAGGCCAACCACATCTTTCTCATTCCAATCACTTTTCTTCCCCTGAAACTGGTTTTACCTGTTTTTATTCCGGGTTGGCTCTATCATTAGACAGGGTGAGATATTTGCCTCAGGCAATTGATGTAGAGTATTGTGAAAGGGAGCAACCATTAGTTATTAATGGAGGCACAGCCGTGCCTCCGTTGTTAAGGGCTGTCAGTAAAAAACACATTCCGCCATGTTAAAGTGATAATTGGGGGGGGGTCATTCTAACAGCCATAAAATCGAAAATGTTTCACCAATCTTTCTGAAATTTACAGGTGGCAGAAAGAAATGTTTGTTTTACTTTACCTGAAAATTTCAAGAAGATTGGTGAAAGATTGAGGGAAGGAGAGCAGTTTAAGGTAGAAAAGGAACACAAACCTGTTTCCCTGCTTTTGTCAAATGATTTTGGGTTTGCGAGTTTTGTGCTCACAATTTGCATAATTTCTACAGCCTTATTAATTAATCCAGTGGTGGGGGCTGCTTCCTCCTTCACTGTAGTTGGTGGAAAGCTTTTTGTTTTTTAAAAATTCCCTTTGGTTGACTTTTAAGGACTTTTTTTACCTCTCATTCAAGTCAATGAGGAGGCCATCTTCCCTCATAGCGTGAGGCACGCTCAGTAGCATCACTCTCCCCCCTCCCTCCTGCCTTAGAATGTTGGGGGTGGATGGGTGAAATGGCCGCTGCCTCTATTGCACAGTCCTTTTGAGTGAAGAAGAATAAGAGTTTCTCTTTTCTCTTCTGGAACGTGCTTTCCTTTGGCTCTGAGAGTAATTTGGGCTATCTTCATAAGGCCAGTTTGCTCTTTTGCTCACTGATGAAGTAGGGTGTGGTTCCTCTGGATCCATGCTAACCTGATCTTCAGATCTCTCCTGGGAATAGGTGGCTATACATTCCTTTCTATCCATCCCCACCCCACTCACACACAGTGTGCTCCTACCCTTTTTTCTAAGACTTTGGTCCATGCTGCTATAAAGTTGAAAGCTTCAAACACTTCATTTAATTAGTTTGGGCCGGTGTTAAGTTTTAACTACAATGTTGAAACCTTTCAAAGTGCTTCTGGGCCTACAACGTTGGTTTCGGCCTAGTCACCCTGTTTTTCTAATAAGGTTTAGAACCAGTTAAACTGTCATGTATTTTGCATAGTGTACACATGCATTTTCTTTCTAATCCTTGCTGTCTACACTGGCTCCCTCCTGGATGTGTCTGTCTATACCTTTGACTTTTAAATTGTTATGTATTTTAAATGTTTTAAATGCTTTAATATTGAAAAGTATTTAATTATATTTTTAACTTTTGTATATTTCTATTTATAGGTTTTAGCTGTATATGTTTTAGTTTTGTAAGGCTGCCCTGAGGCCCAGCATTGGGCAAAAGGCAGGATACTACTACTACAAATAATAGTAATGTTTCAGATTTCACTTCTGTATCTGATGTTCTTTTGCAGTTACTTTTCTTTATAAACCATTCATATCTTAAGACTTCTTGTGTGGCATGTTTTCATTGGTTTAACAAGTTAAAAGGGGTATTCATTATTTTCATGCTTATGTTATAAAATCTATTTTCAACAGGCCTAGTAACTTCAAGAGTAACAGAGTTGGGGGAAATCCTCAATCTCTTTGCTATCAGAAGCACTGAGTAAGGGACCCCTGGAGACAATTTAGACTGACCCCAACCACATAACACTATTCCGCCTTATGAAGAGATCTGGACCACAGACTACTAAAGACAAACAAAGTAGCAAGCCATAATAACAGTTCTCATGTGGCCATTTGCCTTATGAGGCAGGTGCTCTGCGGGCTACCAAATGGAGGGACTAACAAGCCATAAAGTTGTCTGGCTGGGTCTGCCAGAAATCCAGCCTCAACACTCCTGGAAGGTCCATGTTCTACAGCACCTGTTGTCAGATGAACTCGAGGGAATCCCACCCTCCACTCCTGGGTTTAATTTACTGGCTTCCCCTGGCTGGACCTTGCAGGAAACTATAGGGACAGACAGAGCAGGCATTCATAGCACACATAGAATGCTGAGACTGGCAAATCTAAAAGCAAGTGTGTTGTCTTTCAAGAACCAAGGAAATTCAATGGGTCTTACTTTTGAGTAAATATCTAGGGATGGAAATGCAGCCTGTGCAAGAACTGAGTAGGGTGACCATATTTGGGAAACCAAAAAAGAGGACACCTAGTGGGGGACAGGAAAGTCCCCAATTGGAGTGGAGGAGGGGAAAGCATGTCATTCTCACCCCCACCCCACTGCTCCAATCAGGCCCTTTTCTATAATGTCTGGGAATGACACGTTTTTCCCTTTTAAGGCCTTGATTGGAGCAGTGGGAGAGAATGACACACCTCTAGAAAGTATGTAATTCCCCCCTGCCATGCTAATGGTGGCCTTAAAGGGGAAAGTGTGTAATTCCAGGTCATTATAGAATATTGTATAAAATCCCCTGACACCGAGGATAGAACAAAAACCAGGAGATATCTGGGGAAATCCTGACAGTTTTTTATTTTTTTTATTTATTATTGCATTTATATTCCACCTTTTTTCCTCCAAGAAACCAAGGCGCCATACATAATCCTCCTCATCTCCATTTTATCCTCACAACAGCAACCCTGTGAGGTGGGTTGGGCTGAGAGTCTGCAATTGGCCCAAAGTCACCCAATGGGTTTCCATGGCTAAGTGAGGAGTAGAACCCAGATCTCCCAGCTCCCAGTCCAACACTTTAGCCACTACGCCACACCCTAGTGGTCACCCTAGAATTGAGCCATGCCAAGTTGGAAGCAGATCGGTTCATGCCTTGAATTTTAGGATATATGTTTTTTTAAGTTTGACTTCAAAAAATTTCCTAAAATTCAAGGCATGAACCAATCTGCTTCCAACTTGGCATGGCTAAAGCCTTACTTAAGAGGTACTATGGCGCCAAGTTTCATCTCTTCATCTTTAATTTCTTTTTTTTAATGTACTGCTCAAGGCTCTAGACCCCAAAGAGTATTGTATTTGAAGTTTTACAAATTCCTAAAACTCAAGGCATAAACAGATCTGCTTCCAACTTGGCATGGCTCAATCCCTACTTAAGAGCTACTATGCAATTGTAAGCATTTTATTAATTAAAAAAATTAAATTGGCTGTCTTGAACACCTTTCAGATGAGATTAGTTTGCAATCCTATACCTCTTGGGAGTAAGCCCTAGTGAATTCCATGGCACTGGCTTCTGAGAAGACATGTATAGGAGTCAACCTTCTCCAGCTTGGTGCTCTCCTGGTGTGTTGCACTTTAACTCTCATGTTATGTGCTATGGGGAAGACAAAAATCATTTCATACTTAATTTTAAAATAATACTTATGCCTTTGATCTCACACTGCTGAACAAGTAAGAGAAATCCTTTATCTGATATTCAAGAAACAGACATCCCATGCCATGTGTTGAAAACTAATGTTGATGTCTGAAGGGCTATCCGGATCAGGTATTCAAGATTCATTCATTGTTGTTTCATTTGGTTTAGACAGTTTATTCAAAGTGATGCAGCTCTTTTGTAGTTCCTTGATTGATCACATATCTTAATGCTGGAAAACATCATACTTTAGTACAGATGTGGGCAGAAAATAGATCTATCCTGATGTTTTGGACATCAACTCGCAGCATTCCTGATAACTGCCCATGCTGATAGGGGCTTTTACAAGTTGAATTCCAAAACATCTGGAGATCTGCATTCTGCCTTCCCTTGTTCTTGAACAACATTCTCCAACCTGGTGCCTGTCAGATGTGTTGGGTTGCAACTCTCGACATAAGAATCTCTAAGAAATGAGAAGTAGCTGGACCTAAGTTGTTCATCATCATTTCCCACAACCCCACAGTCACCTCTGCATATCAAATTGCATATCTAGATTTTTGAGATGACAAGTCCCAGCATTCCTGACCATGGGACATACTGACTTGCAATGATGGGAGTTGTAGTCCAACACCTTTGGAGGGCACCAGGTTGGGGAAGGGCTGCTCTAAACAAAAAAAGAGAAGTAGGTGGCCTTAAGTTGTTCGTTATCAGTTTTCCACAACCCCACAGTCACCTCTGCATATCATATTCTCCATCCTGTCCTCATGGTTTATCTGCTTTGGGAGAATGAGAATTTCATTTGCACTTTCTGCCTCCTTAGGGAGGATGTGGCATTAAGGCTTGTGAGCCTTAACTCCCAATTTCCCTGCTTTTTGGTGCTTGGTTGGAAACTGTGGAGCCTTAACATTGTTTTTGTACACCGTAGGTTTTTTGTTTAATGAATTTAATATAAGATTGTTGTATTTTCATTCCCAGACCAGGGCACTTGTGGGTTTTTCTGCCTCATGGCCAGCCTTAGGTACAACGTATTTTGGCTTGGGTGTGTGGTGGGGTGGGGTGGGAGGGTGCATTTACTCTTCCACCTCAGGCAGCAAACTGTCTTGGGCCATCCTTGTTTTTACGAATTATATAGTTTTAATAATAATTGTTTAAAAACTGATTATATTGTAATGATACTTGTAAGCTTCCCTGGGGGGGGATCTTTGTGAAGGGTGGGGTATCAATTTAACAGCAACAACAACAACAACATCAGGGTTGTGAAAAATAAATGTAGTCATTATTAGTTGTATGAAAAGTACACCTTTTTCAATCCTGCCCAGCTTTCAAATCTAAGCCACGACTTTTCTGGTCATGAGGAAAATTGATTGAGAGAGATGAAGGGGATTGACTAAGAGGGCGAAATGCTTCCTTTTCTGATTCCGAAAGTCCAGCTTAGACTTTGGGGCCTTCTCTGAACAAGCTCACCTTGCTAAAAGGCCTCCAGTCACAAATAGGAGTGCTCTCCATGGCGGCAACAGCTTTGTATTCAAACGTCTACTCCAGCTTTATGCTGTTGCTTCAAAGGCTTAAAGTTGCTTCGGGGGATTCTGCCTTTTAAAAAAAGAAAACCCTTCACATCACGGAGAGGACTTTCACATCACATCATATCCATCTTTTTGAAGACAATGTTTAATACGGGTCGCCTTTGAAGGTTTCCAAACTGCTGAAGTGGTTCCCCTCAAAGTACTGCATATGGCTGGGGTGGCTCTCAGATGTTCCTTTCAGCATTCCTCCAGAGATTTTTTTCTGACTTTAGGAACATCCCTTCGAGAGCATCTTTCTGCTTGTGTCTGGATTTTGTGGGCAGCTTTAGCTCTTTGATGTCTTGGTGCAAGTCCTATCTTATGGAGAACATTGCGCAGATGTCACTCACTTCTTATTCAGGTATTCAGTATGCTGGGAATGGATTGAGATGGAGTGCGGGTTGACTCTACTCAGCCAAGCTTGGCTGTGGACCACAGCCTGTTTATTCTGATGAAGACGCATTAACATCAATGGGACTGTCCTAAAAATAGGTTGTGGATTTTGACTCCACAACATAATTTTTGGAGGCTTATTTGCATTAGTATTCCTTAAAAAGAGAGGTCTTTGTTCCAAAAGTAAGTGTCATCACGAACATCAGAAAGTGGACAGTCCTAGAGAATGGTGTACTGGTTTTAGATAGGACATTTTTTTGACCAAGTGGAACATGTCTCAGAAGCATGTTTATTCAGAAATGTTATACTGAGTTCCGTCAATACCAAGCTTTGGGTTGGTATAGCAAATGTGACTTGCTTTTTCAAGTGGCTTGTCTGGCAGTGGAGGCTCATGGCTCCGATTTTGATTGGGCTGTGAATCCATTCTGGGTTTCAGGCAGAACCAGCCAAAGCTCTAAAGGAGCTATCCAAGGTGCTGAACCCTTAGCCCCAAATCTGAATGCTACCTAAACAATATTTGATTTTTCCAATCTCTGACTCTGGTCTTGTTGGTAATTCCCAACTTTTGAGAGCTCAGCTGTAGGTCTATTTCCCCCCCCCTCTTATTTATGTATTTCTAAGAGTTATATACTTCTGAATATAATAGAATCTATCAGCAGTTCACAACTCTCTGGATTCCCAGTTCCTGCCACTGTGCACCATGAAACTAGGTTAAAAAAACAACACCCAAGATGCATGTTCCTCCTGTACATGTGAATGTCACTTATGTGTATGAAAACGTGGTAACAACTTCACAAACCAATTAGTGACTCTCATTTGGCTCTTTTGGTGTTGTGTTCTGTGGCTTCTTTTTTGTTTTGTTTACTTTTTATAAACTTTTATTATTTTATTTTAAACGTTATTGTATGCTGCTTTGAGGCAATGCTGGCCTATACATTTTAGTAAATAAGCATACAAATGGCAGCATTATCAGTACGAAATAACAATAAAACATTGCCATATCAAGATATTGAACCTGTTGTTACACTGTGGCTCTTTTCCCAGATCTCAAAACAATATTGTATGGACATTTTTCTGACAGTTGTTAATAGAGGGCTCCCCCACCCAAGACTAAGAGCCCCTGCTTCAGTTTAAAGTACAAATATGTGATTTTAAGAAGATCCCCAGATTTTTTTTTAACAGATTGTTCCTTGGACAATAGAAAATATCATTTTTGGCAAATGGGCTAATTAATGTTGATGAATTATGTAAATGAACAGGAGAAATTCTATCTGGGAAAAAAGCTCAATTTAGAGTTGTTTCACACTTCATATGGCAGACATGTTTTCTGTAGGCCTGTGCCAAAACTGAGAAAGTTTGCTTTTCATGAATATTTCCCTCCCCCGTGTGAAATGTGCTCTCCGTTTCAGAGATCTTTTGGGAAATTCTTCTTTTTCTCCCCCCTTTCTTCCCCCCCAGTTTTTCCTCTCACATGTGAAGGGTGCTACAGAAACTAGGTGTGCTAGCATTCACACAAACGCATACCCCAGCACTCCACGCCTGGCATTGAGGCAGTAGCACTGTTCCTTCCAATGCCTGCAGCTCCACAACATTATGGGTTTGGCAAAGAGCCCTTTTTCTTCCAAGGAAGGGTGATGTTGAACAAATCTGGTTAGATAAGGATATTAACAAGGGCGGACAAAGCTAATTCAGAATAATGGAATTGTTATCCTCACTCTGAACTAGCTTTGTTTGTTCTCTGTGTCATTGTCATCAAGTAAAATCTTCTTGGTTACATGATGATATTACTGTTACTAGGAAAAAGAAGGGCTATTTCCTGGGAGATTGTGAGTACAAACAGCAGTGAACCAGCATTTTTTATTAAACTGCTCCCCTATATTAAAACTCTCACCAGCTAGAAACCCAGCTCAGCTGGCAATAGAATAGGTGGTGAGGGGTGTTCTTTTTAAAATCACTCCGCTGGCTGCCAATTAGTTTCTGGGCGAAGTACAAAGTGTTGGTTATTACCTTTAAAGCCCTACATGGTTTGGGTCCAGGTTACCTGCGGGATCGCCTTCTCCCATACAATCCGCCCCATATGCTCAGGTCCTCTGGGAAGAATTTGCTCCAGTTGGCCAAAACTAGGCTGACCATATGAAAAGGAGGACAAGGCTCATGTAACTTTAACAGTTGTAGAGAAAAGGGAACTTCAGCCAGTGTCGTTTGTATGTAATTAGTTCCTGGTGATATTCCCTCTTCATCACAATAGTTAAAGGTGCAGGCTAGGGATGTGCACTGGATCGGACCCGATCCACGATCCGAGTCCGGTCCAGTGGGAAATCGGATAAATTATCCGATTTCCGATCCCGCAGCTGGATCGGCCGATCCAATCCGAACCGGTCCGAAAAAGCTCCGAACCGGTTCGGCGGATCGGCGGATCGGCGGGCGCCCACTGATGAAAGTGGACAGCGGGGGGGGGGGAGGAGGGGGGCACTTACCTTCTCGGCCCGGTGGCTCCCGTCCGGCGCCGGCGCCTACTACTACTAGCAGGCTCCGCGGCCTGCTCTAGGGTGGCGCGCCGGGTGATGTCATCACCCGGCGCGCTACTCTAGAGCAGGCCGCGGAGCCTGCTGGTAGTAGTAGGCGCCGGCGCCGGACGGGAGCCACCGGGCCGGGAAGGTAAGGAGGGGGTGCGTGGAGGGGAGGAGGGGGCGCGCGGAGGGGGGAGGGGGGAGGGGGGCCCTTACCTTTCCGGCCCGGCGGCTCCCGTCCGGCGCCGGCGCCTACTATTCCCAGCAGGCTCCGCGGCCTGCTCTAGGGTGGCGCGCCGGGTGATGTCATCACCCGGCGCGCTACTCTAGAGCAGGCCGCGGAGCCTGCTGGAAGTAGTAGGCGCCGGCGCCGGACGGGAGCCGCCGGGCCGGAAAGGTAAGGAGGGGGTGCGTGGAGGGGAGGAGGGGGCGCGCGGAGGGGGGAGGGGGGCCCTTACCTTTCCGGCCCGGCGGCTCCCGTCCGGCGCCGGCGCCTACTATTCCCAGCAGGCTCCGCGGCCTGCTCTAGGATGGCGCGCCGGGTGATGTCATCACCCGGCGCGCTACTCTAGAGCAGGCCGCGGAGCCTGCTGGAAGTAGTAGGCGCCGGCGCCGGACGGGAGCCGCCGGGCCGGAAAGGTAAGGAGGGGGTGCGTGGAGGGGAGGAGGGGGCGCGCGGAGGGGGGAGGGGGGAGGAGGGGGCGCGCGGAGGGGGGAGGGGGGAGGGGGGCCCTTACCTTTCCGGCCCGGCGGCTCCCGTCCGGCGCCGGCGCCTACTATTCCCAGCAGGCTCCGCGGCCTGCTCTAGGGTGGCGCGCCGGGTGATGTCATCACCCGGCGCGCTACTCTAGAGCAGGCCGCGGAGCCTGCTGGAAGTAGTAGGCGCCGGCGCCGGACGGGAGCCGCCGGGCCGGAAAGGTAAGGAGGGGGTGCGTGGAGGGGAGGAGGGGGCGCGCGGAGGGGGGAGGGGGGCCCTTACCTTTCCGGCCCGGCGGCTCCCGTCCGGCGCCGGCGCCTACTATTCCCAGCAGGCTCCGCGGCCTGCTCTAGGATGGCGCGCCGGGTGATGTCATCACCCGGCGCGCTACTCTAGAGCAGGCCGCGGAGCCTGCTGGAAGTAGTAGGCGCCGGCGCCGGACGGGAGCCGCCGGGCCGGAAAGGTAAGGAGGGGGTGCGTGGAGGGGAGGAGGGGGCGCGCGGAGGGGGGAGGGGGGAGGAGGGGGCGCGCGGAGGGGGGAGGGGGGAGGGGGGCCCTTACCTGCCCGGCCCGGCGGCTCCCGTCCGGCGCCGGCGCCTACTACTACCAGCAGGCTCCGCGGCCTGCTCCAGGGTGGCGCGCCGGGTGATGTCATCACCCGGCGCGCTACTCGAGAGTAGGCCGCGGAGCCCGCTGGTAGTAGCCGCCGGCGCCGGACGTACCGAGAAGGTAAGTGGCGGGGAAGGGGGCTTACCCCCCCCCCGGAGCCGTCCGCTTCTATCCGCTGGCGCCCGCGGGCGCCAGCGGATGGAAGCAGGCGGCCCCAGGGGGGGTAGGGAGCGCGGGGGAGGGGGTTTACCTGCCGGGGCCGTCCACAGCGGACGGCCCCGGGGGGGGGAGGGAGTTAGGCCCCCCCTTACCCACCCGCCGCCATTTTTTCCTCATAGACTTGCATTGCAATGCAAGTCTATGGGGAAAAAAATGGCGGCCGATCCAAAAATTTCCGATTTTTGGATCGGGATCGGACTCGATCCGGTCCGGGGGGCCTCCGATTTTGTCCGAACCGGTCCGGGACAAAATTGGAGGTCCCGATCCGGGTCCCGATCCGATCCGGGGGGTCCGTGCACACCCCTAGTGCAGGCACTATACTAGAGTGACCAGATACAAAAGAAGGCAGGGCCCCTGCAACTTTAACTGTTGTGATGAAGAGGGAATTTCACCAGGAACTAATTGCATACAAATGACACTGGCTGAAATTCCCTTTTCTCTACAACTGTTAAAGTGACATGAGCCCTGTCCTCCTTTTCATATGGTCAGCCTAGCCAAAACCAAGCTGACAACTGTTACCCAGAGGACCGTCTCTTCTGCCACTCCCAGACAGTGGAATGGCCTGCCAGAGGAGATTCGTCAGTAGTCTTTTTGACTTTAAGAAAGCCATAAAGACCAATCTCTTCCGGCAGGCCTACCCAGTCGAATTTTAAGAGTTTTATTGGTATTTTAATAATGTTTTAATTTTATCTGTTTTAATCAGTTTTATGTACTTTATGTCATTTGTATTGATGTTGTTCCCCACCTCAATCCTGAGGGAGAGGCGGGTAAGAAATTATTATGATGATGATGATGATGATGATGATGATGATGATGTGAGGGAGTATTCAGAAATAGTATTTCTCCCAACACTAACTATAGTGTGAAATGGTACAGTCCATTCCACCACTTAATTCCCACCTCATTATGTTGTGGACCTAGCCTCAGACACGTTACACACATTTTAAAAAAAATCTATGACACCTTTGCTTTCCAGTATAACAGCCTTCACGACAGCTTATGAATTCTCATGTAAGCTCTCCCCCAGCAGTAAATAATACATGCTTAATATGAAACAATCCTCAAAGCAAAATAAATGGTACTAAACCATCAGTAGAGATCTCCATTTAAAATACCCCCAGTAAATATTAATTACTATTTAATGACTCAGGCAACATAACAAATATTTGCATCAATTTGACTTTGACTTTAATTCTCTACTAACCACCTCTCACTGTAATAAAGTAGGCCTCTCCTGTGGTGAAAGGGGATATGAATATGCATTTGAGCTGCAGAAAAGTAATATTAATAATGGGGGTATATTTTGATTGAGTCAGGCCAGCATCTTTTTTTATTCAAATATGTGTCGGCTTTTCTTTCTTTCTTTTTTGTCTTGTAATGCATGGTTATTAAAACCCTCCTCTAGCTCATTGTCATGTAGTAATTCTTTGAACTGCTGGTAACTTAAAAATGTCAATGAGCTTTCCAGGAGTTTATCTTTTCTTCCTCCCTTAAATCAACCATCAAGTTCTGTCCTCTGGACCTTTCAGAATCCTCTAAGGGCTGAACTACCGTCCCTTTAATTGCTCTAGCAACCGCAGTGACAGCAAATGAATCACATTACATTCTAATTTACTTAACAGAAGCTTTTCACATATTCTTAACCCGTTCCAGTCCTACCTGGTAAAGTGCTAGAGATGCTAAAGGGGTTTGTGATGAGCAGGACAGAGCTTTGCAGATACTGGTAGCAAAATATAGCAATTCACATGGCGCATAGTTGGAGTAGGCCATCACAAGATGTAGCCATGGCCACCAACTTAGATGGTTTATAGATGTACAAGAAATTAATTATTTCATGAGTTCATTTCATGAGTTCATTTCATTAATTCATTTTTGATCAGGATTTACCCGGTTCACACCTTCTAGACTGAACATAGACTCAAACACAGTCTTCCAAGCTTGCATTGTCCTGCCCCATACTCTGGATGGCCCAGCTCCTTACTTGCTGCACTGGCATGGATGCTGATTCCACTCAGTGGTATAGAATCATAGAATAGTAGAGTTGGAAGGGGCCTATAAGTCCATTGAGCCAAACCCCCTGATCAATTTTTGCCACTCCTGTGACTCAGTAATGACCTGCAGTGACCCCCACATAACAAGAATATCGATAGCAATAATGACATATTGTGAGACCTTGTACTTATCATTTCCACATGGAAACACCTGGCAAAACAAACAAACAAACAAAAAAAATTGACAAAAAATGATGCAACAATTACAAAAGATGATTTAGAATAATAAAAAGAGGGCCATGGAATGATTGCATTTCCTCAATCGCCAGTGAATATCATGGAAGACTATCATTCTGCTAAGAGTTTTCTGCAGACATCTCTTACCAAGTAAGAACCAATATATTGACCTCTTGTTAAAAGTGTTTTTACATCATAAAATGTTTTTATATGATTTATAGAAATTTCAATGTATAATGTGGACAGGCCCAAGAGCCTTTATATTGTATTAATTTTTTTTTAATGAAACTTATATATGGGCACAAGCCTTTTGAGGCAATATGCCTAACTAACCCCCTAAACTGAAATGTTACGTGTTCTCCCCATAAAAGTAATGCAATGTATTCTTGATGTTAAGCCCCCTGAAGAAGGCCTTAAAAAAACAACATAAGCCGAAATGCGTTGGGCTTGGAAATAAAATATCTTAGCATTCTGAGAACCTGCTTCTCTTCCTTTTCTTACAATGCAGGGATGGGAGCCTTCAAGATCCTTTGATGTGGTGGCATTCTGTCATCATGCCCCAGCCTGGCCCCAGGGAAGCAATGCTTTTCAGGTTCCATCTAAAGTCAAACTTCTGCTTGACTGTGTTTACTTGTTGGGTTCTTCCCACATCTGGTGTGGCTTATGAACAACGGAGTGGGACCACATTTGCAAAGAAGAATTAGTGATGGTGAGAGAGAGGTCTTTAACCTTTCCCCTTATCTACCAGTGACCCTCCACTGTATGCCACAACTATCCTTGTCTACCTGGGGCAATCCCTGATTTCTAGTGCCTTTCCTTCAAAAAACACAGATAGTGTTGGTCTTTTCATTAGGCAGAGTAAGAGATGGCCAAGAATTTCATTCTGCTCAGCTTTTTTCAACCCCCCCACCCCCAAATTGCAATTTTCTTCATAAATGGGATAGAAAGAACTTGCAATTTGGGATGGATAAACAAGTGGTTTTCATGTTTGCTCAGATTCAGCTTGTCTCATTTCCTGCATTTGTTTGCACTCTTTTTCATTGTTGTTCAAAAGGGAAGAAAATGTACATTTAAAATAAAAAATACATATTTTAAAAAAGTGCAACTAAAGATGCATACTGCCCAGACCCATAGAGTAAAGCATAGAGTAAAATGTGCATTTTTTAAAAGCATGAATACAAGTTCCATAATTTGTGAGCAATTTTGGAGATTGTGTTCTCCTGGGGGCTGTCTAAATGCACAGAAAGCCCCAGGGTGGGTGTGTGGTGCCGTTGCATTGATTATACGATGCAGCACCCACTGCGCACCCATCCCGGGGCTTTCCAGCAAAGCTGCGAAGGGAAAAAGTCAGGGACTTACCCTCTCTTTTTTCTCCGGAGCAAGGCATCTGCCATCTATCCTCGCTCCGGAGTTGCGGCGACCCCTAATTGGTTGCGGTCCACCCAGACAGAGGGCAGGGGGTGGACCTGGTGAGCCTAATGGCTGCTGGAAAGCCTGCACTGCCTCCTCGGTATGTATTGCTCAACACCTCTGTGCATGAGTGATACCTCAAGGTATGAAAGTGGTATGAAAGCAGTATACAAAAGGCAGGAGCCACACCAAGCAGGATATAGCAGTATGAAAGCGGTATATGGTACGTGTCAGTGGGCCCCAAAAGTTGTCAGTGCACTTCAATACCGCTATAAAGCAGTAATGTGGCTCCTGTCTTTTATATACCGCTTTCATACCGCTATATCCTGCTTGGTGTAGATCTGGCCCTTGTCCCTCCCACCACTGAACTTCCCTCTCCAGCCATGCCTTACTGCTTCCCCACAAACAGGGGTTTGCAAACCTCACAAACGTCGTTCCCTCCTAAAGACGGTTTGATCTCTCTAGCTCAATGATTTTCCTCTCTGAATTTGCGAAAGGACTCGCTGCATTTAGTCTGCTTTTTTTTTAAAAAAAATCGATCAACTTTCTTTCCCCAGTTTTAGGAAGGTATTTCCAGCTGAGGTGAGGCCTTTGAAGAAAGGCAAGGCCACGGAGGCCTTTGTGGAATGGGCGGGGCTGGAGCTTCACTGTGGGGATGACTACAAAGGCTAATGAGGAGCTGTGAGATTTATGTATAGAAACAAAGGAAGATTCTTTTTTCAAATCCCTCTTTAAAACAATTTCTTTTATTTATTTATTTTTAAAAGACAAGTTAGATGGTTTCCTCCAAATTATTTCAGACTATTTCCTCATGGCAAGATCAATACTGCTCTCAGTAGGAATCACTGTAGAAAACTGATATTCTGTGGGACTCCAGCAGCATAGGTCTGGAACTTGGAAGAAACCCAAGGCTCATAACAGAAACACCATGCCCAAGTGCAGGATCCTCTAGATACGAATTCTATACTGTCCTGTTCAAGCCAGCAAGGTACTGGAGCCACAAAGCTGAGGAACTACCCCATGGAGTTGTTGTATCAGTACTGCACTGATGGTTTTTATATATAAGGCCTGTAGGGTGAACATATGAAAAGGAGGACAGGGCTCCTGTATCTTTAACAGTTGCAAAGGATAGGGAATTTCAGCAGGTGTGGTTTGTATGCATATATAACCTGGTGAAATTCCCTCTTCATTACAACAGTTAAAGCTGCAGGAGCCCTGTCTCTTGACCATGTACAAAAGAGGGCAGGGCTTCTGCAGCTTTAACTTTGTGGTGAAGAGGGAATTTCACCAGGTTCTGCTTATATACAAATGACATCTGCTGAAATTCCCTTTTCTATGAAACTGTTAAAGATACAGGAGCCCTGTCCTCCTTTTCATATGGTCAGCCTAAAGGCCTGGTGACCCCATCTCTTCCTGGAGCTGCTCAGGACCAAGAACTGAGTACATTTGGGACTGAGTACAAGAAGGCCCAACACATGAGAGACCTTGTGTCACCAGCACTGCATTGCCAGACTTGAGTTTTGACCCAAATCCATCATTGCTGTAACTCCTGAGGTCCCAGAGGTGATGTTGGTGATGGTGGTGATGAGTGCTCCAGAGGTGGGATGGGAATTCCAACAAAGGGCAATGGGACCCCCAGTATTGGAGACCCCATGAGCAAGTAGTCTTCTGAGGAACTGGCTCCTGTGCCTCAAGGGGCATTTGTGCTAGGCTCCACCACAATCTTGTTTTCATTGTCTTCAGAGGAGGCCCCATTAGTCCTGAGGACTGGTGGGTCCTGATATATACAAATCAGCTGGCACAAAGTGCTAGTAACTTTCTATCGTAAGCCAAATGAACAGGCAAACAAGTGTATCATATTAAGTAGTAACTGAATAGATAGTTCCAGAATACTCTAACATGAGAACCAAACACTGTACAATAAGACAAAGGTACAAAACACCCAGCGCAGGGCTTTGGGAAACTTGTCAAGGGAATTCTGTTCTCCCTTTTCAGAAATGGATTTCACCAAGATATCTGACTCTTGTTAAAAATTCCAGTGGGTTCAGCTTATGCATCGGTTAATTGAATATTGCTTACTTAACATAAGAAATAATACGCATTTCATTTATTTAATTTCTATACTGCCCAATAGCCAATCTCTCTAGGTGGTTCACAAATATTACAACTCAAAATGCAACATAAAAAGTAGGGATGTGCATGGTCCCAAAAAATTGGATTGGGATTGGGATCGGGGCCGGCACTGTGGCATCGGATCAGATGTCATCTGGATTGGATCAGATCCAATTCCAATCCAAAATTCGGATGTCCGATTTTTGGATTGGACACCATTTTAGGTGTTTTCGCCATAGGCTTACATTGGGGGAAAGAAAGCTTTCCCCCAATGCAAGCCTATGGTGAAAACATGGGGGCGGGTGAGTGGGGACCTCCACCTCCCTCCACCCCACTCACGCTCCTTACCTGCCGTGGCCATCCACTTCCATCCGCTGCCGCCCACAGGTCCAATCTACTGAGAAACAGGCTTCGCGGCCTGCCTCTCAGTAGAGTGCCGGGTGATGATGTCATCACCTGGTGATCTACTGAGAGACAGGCCGCAAAGCCTGTTTCTCAGTAGATTGGGGTAGTGGGTGGCAGCGGATGGCAGCGAGGAGGCAGCAGGTAAGGAGCATGAGTGGGGGGAGGGAGGGAGGTCCCCGTCACCCGCCGCCATGTTTTCCCTACAGACTTGCATTGGAGGAAAGCTTTCTTTCCCCTAATGCAAGCTTATGGTGAAAACACAAAAAATGGAGGTTCGGTTTTCCGATATTTCCTGATCAAAATTGGGGAAAAAATCGGTTCGGAAAAAATCAGACCTCAATTTTTTGAAATCGGAATTGTTAATTAACGTTCTGATTTTGGCCTGATCGGGCCCGGATCGTGGATCGGGTCTGATCAGTTGCACATCCCTAATAAAAAGTATAATATAACATCATAAACATGCAACATTTAAAAGCAATGTAATTCAGCTAAAACAATTACAATAAAATACTGGGACCAGATTAAAAAAAACCCTGACATTATAAGCCCCATTATATGCTATTAAATGCCTGGGAGTCGAGTAAAGTCTTAACTTGGTGACAAAAAGATGACAGTGTTAGCATCAGGCAGACCTCAGTGGAATGAGCCTTCCACAATTGGGGGGCCACCACTGAGAAGACCCCCTCCCTTGTTGCCATCCTTCAAACCTCCCTCAGTGGGGGCCCTTGAAGGAGGGCCTCACATGTTGATTGTAGCGTACTGGTAGGTTCATACCAGGAATATTGTTTTTATGCACACATATATGGTGTTCAGTAGATGGTTAGATCCTATATCCTCATTACATTTGGTCTATGGTGTATTTGCATGGCAAGGCAGAACTAGATGCTCATCAGAAAGAGCACCCTGTTAAGGTGCTGGCTCGCTGGTGAATCACTATTTTATTTGTTTTAGAAAGTGGGCAGGACCCTCCTTCTTCCCTTGAAGCAACAACTGGAGAGGAAATCACCCGGAGCCCTATAAAAAGGGTTTGCCCTGTAGAAGAAAGGGGATTGACAGCCAATGGGAAAAGATCAGATGCAAGCAGCCACTCTCTGGCTAGTAACGGAGATTGTTTTACTCTGCTAGGCTGCCATTTCTACTGTCAAGGTAATAAACCGGATCACTGGATTTCTAATTTGTCTGGTTTTCAGTCCAGCAGCATATAATCCGTCACAGTTTGGAATGTTGAATCCTGCTTGGTTTGTTCAGCCATCTACAAAGGCCCAATTTATACTCACCATTAGCAGTGTGAGGACAGTTCTCCCAGAGGAAGGTTGCATGATGCTCTAGCTAACATTTGAGTCCAGGAACCACATGGGCCAATTCCATGGTTTCTTCTTACCCCAATCATTGCCCAGGCTGGAGGGAGTGCAATACTCGAGTAAGAAGGAAGAATGCAGTTGGCCCTGCCCACATGGGTTCCTGGTTTCAAATGCTCCCTGAAGCTATGTGTGATTTCACCATGGGGAAATGTAAACTGAGTATGAATAGTGCTGTAATCATATACTATTCTATCTGGATATAAATTATTATTATTGTTGTTGTTATTATTATTATTATTATTATTATTATTATTATTATTTCTATGCTGCCCCATAGCCGAAGCTTTCTGGGCGGTTTACATAAGATTAAAACAATTAAAAACAATATACAAAATTTAAAACTACACCACTTTTTTATTTTTAAAGCTACAAAAAGGAAACTTGGGCACATCACAGGTAACACTTGGCTTGATATGTGTGTGAAATTTCAGAAACATAGGTGCTTGCCTTGTGTGGCAATTAATTTTTGAAACAATGAGGAAAGAAATGCCTATAACTTTTTTATTTTAAAAGTTAGAAGTTTGAAAGTTGCTCACTTTGTAGATGGATTAGGGGTAGTTGTCTGTCAGAAATTTCAGAATGATAGGTCCAGGCATTTGGTGGCTACAAATTTTTTAGATTAAAAGTTATAAAAGTTTTTCCACAGAGGCTTGGGCTGTCAATTGCACCCCCTCTCTCCTGTGTCCCCCTCCCTTTTTTATCTGTCAAAACTCGGAGCTTTAAAAATAAAAAAATGGGAGGCATAACTGTATTTACCCCACTACTACCCATTTTTCTAAAATTAATTGCCACACAAGGCAAGCACCTGTGTTTCTGAAATTTCACACACATAGGTCCCAAGGTACCACCTACAATGTGGCAAAGTTTCATGTGTGTAACTTTAAAAATGACAAAGTTATAGGCATTCCTGGTTATTTATTAAAAAATTAATTGCCACAAAACGCATGCACCAATCTTTCTGACATTTCTCACAGATAACTATCCCTAACCAGTCTACAATGTGCCCAAGTTTCATCCTTCTATATTTAAAAATGAAAAAGTTATAGGCATTTTTGTAAAACAATACTTTGCTAAGGGAAAAAGCATTCAAAATGGCGTCCGATCCGCCGATCTGATCCGGATCGGACCTCGGCGGATTGGATCGGATCGGAGGGTTGGTCGGATCGGATTGGATTTTTCCAATTTTGGGGCAGATCGGATTTGGATCGTGGATCGGATCCGATCCAATGCACACCCCTATTGATTACATCAAACTGCATTTGCCATTTTGTCTTGATGCCTATTCTCCCAGTTTGGAGACGTCATTTTGGAGCTCCTCACAATCCCTTTTTGTTTTGACCCCCTCCCCCCAAAATGCCTATCAATAGGCTGACCAGATAAAATCCAGGTCAGGGTTCATGTAACTTTAACAGTTGGAGAGAAAAGGGAATTTCAGCCAGCGTCATTTGTATGCAATTAGTTTCTGGTGAAATTCCCTCTTCATCACAACTGTTAAAGTTGCAGGGGCCCTGCCTTCTTTTGTATATGGTCACTCTAGTATAGTGCATGCACCTTTAACTGTTGTGATGAAGAGGGAATATCACCAGGAACTAATTGCATACGAATGACCCTGGCTGAAATTCCCTTTTCTCTAGAATTGTTAAAGTTACATGAGCCCTTACCTGGATTTTATCTGGCCACCCTACTATCAACTTTGGGTCTCTGGCCTTGTCCGCTGCTCATTTTGGCTCCACTCACCACCAGCATGTGGCTCTCAGGAGATGTGGTCCTCAACAGGAAAAACAAAACAAAAAACAAAATGGTTGCTGGGTGTATTGTGTAGCAGTTGTATTTTTCTGATGTCTCCCCTGATGTCATCCATGTGTTTAATTGACACAGAATCTTAACACCTGACTAGGGCTTCGATGCCACAGCTATATGAAAAGAGTAGGATACACTGTGTCCCACAAATCTATCATACAGGGTTTCTATGCACATAGGGATATCCTGAAGGATTTGTCATTGAAATGGCACATATGCATTTGTACAACACAGAAATACTATGTAGTGTATAAGTTGTCTTTTGATGTAAACAGAATGATGATGCTTAGGCTGACCAGATAAAATCCAGGTCATGGCTCCTGTAACTTTAACAGTTGTAGAGAAAAGGGAATTTCAGCCAGTGTCATTTGTATGCAATTAGTTCCTGGTGATATTCTCTCTTCATCACAACAGTTAAAGGTGCAGGCACTATACTAGAGTGACCATATACAAAAGAAGGCAGGGCCCCTGCAACTTTAACTGTTGTGATGAAGAGGGAATATCACCAGGAACTAATTGCATACAAATAACACTGGCTGAAATTCCCTTTTCTCTACAACTGTTAAAGTTACAGGAGCCCTGACCTGGATTTTATCTGGTCACCCTAATGATGCTTTAACGTTTTAAAATATATAAATCTATTTCTAAATGAAAAATAAATCACTTACAGAACAGAGGCACTCAACATATTGTTCTATCATAAATGATATCAATTAATCAAATTAATGATACAATTACAATTAATTGATTTCTTGTTAATATTATTGCCTCAAATAACTTCCAACACCTCTTTTTCAACATTTTGATCTTTTTTTTTCTGGTACCAATAGTTAATTAACTTATACCAATGGTCCATTGAGTCTTTATTGCACAATCTTTCCTTAAGTTCTTATAATAAGTTACTGTTTGGATTAATATTCTATCTGTGCCATATGCTTCTTTCCCAATATTCTAATAATGCTGGATGTTTTCTCTTGCAATTTTTGTCCACTAATATTCAAGCCAGAACTAACATATGATATTTCTTCCCACTTTTAAAAATGTATTCATATGAGCCCTTCTAATCTACCCAGCAGCAAACACCATGGGAACTGTTGATAGCATATATCCCATAATCTCCTTAATAACATTGATTACGTTTGTCCAGCATTTCAATTTCATTGCATTCCCACCGGATGTGTTTAAAATCTGTTCAACCTTTCCTACATCTCCAACATAATGCATTAGGTAATTGGTATTTATTTATTTATTTGGCAAGTTATATGGTATACAATACCATAAATACAGAATCGTATAAAAACTTCTATAATATAATTCAATCCATCACAACATATTCTATTCCATTGTTGGATATATTATTAAACTTTTTTTTGTCTATTTTTAATTCCAGTCCCCACATCTTGTGCATCTGAGAACAACTTATATATTTTTGACAACTATCCCTTTGGGGAGCTAGGCCCAATCAATTTTTATTTATTTTTTTGGACAATAATCCCTTGAGGGAGCTAGGCCTAATCAATGTATTTTTTCCACATTTTGTATGAAGTCTGAAAATATCATTATTCCTTGCTACTTTAGTAAGACAACTTCCAGAGTGCAGAAATTCAAAAACTGAATACCTTGTTAAACCAAGTCAATAAAAGGAAATCTTTTATCTTCCTTCACAAAATGCATGTATTGAATTCTTATTGGGTTTTACTTTCTGGGCTGTAAAATATTGCAAGCCCATTTCTTACCATGTGTCACCTGTAAGTAAGTCTCATTGAGTTCGATGGGCATGTAGTATTGCAATCCAGGTTCAATAAACATGTGCATTGGAACAAACAGGGGTTTCAGTGAATGGATATGGATAGCAGGAAGGAGTCAAACAGGACAATCTAATGCAATGGGAGGAGCGTTACTGAGAAATTGTGGAAGTCAATATTGTTGTTACATCTTGTATCTCCCCATTGACAACAGGGTTTTAAAAATGTTTAATTGCTTTCAACTAGCCAAGAATTGTTGCAATTGTAATATCGGATGCAAAATGGACTTGTGAGAATATGAGATTCTCACAAAATCCATTGTCTCCTAAATTAGGCAATGTCAAGTATGGTCTAATTACAATATTCACGTTGACAGAGGCCTACTTGATGCAACCAAATGAATTGATGAAAAGTTTCACTGGGTTCAACATTCATTTTCTTTTGATGCTGTTTGATATCCTTTTGTTCACCAGTGGTGGCTGCTTCTTGATGTATTTTTCCTCCTTCGTCTTTGCCCTCACTTTCCCTACCCCACCTGCCGTAGAATCCCATTGACTTGACACAGTCTACATATCTTGATTCCAAGCGTCCATAATGTCCTCATGTTGGAAAAGATTATGTGTTCACAACAGCCAATAGAACCAATAGCCGTATTTGGTCCTGGGAGAAAAGGGTCCTGATTGCAGATGTTCAGGCCCTTACAATTGGAGGCTTTAGGAATGGTGATTGGGACATGTGAGATGGGCTTGTCTGTCATGACCCCCTGGAGAAATCCTCTTCAGATGATTATTTGAAGCCTCCAGAGCTGGATATCTCTGTGGAACAAGATGCTTCAGGCATCGTGGGCCTGACCAAGAAGATCCTGGGTCCTCAGTAGGCTGACCATCTGAAAAGGAGGACAGGGCTCATGTAACTTTAACGGTTGTAGAGAAAAGGGGATTTCAGCCGGTGTCATTTGTATGCAATTAGTTCCTGGTGAAATTCCCTCTTCATCATAACAGTTAAAGTTGCAGGCACTATACTAGAGTGACCATATACAAAAGAAGGCAGGGCCCCTGCAACTTTAAGAGTTGTGATGAAGAGGGGGTTTCACCAGGAACTAATTGCATACAAATGACACTGGCTGAAATTCCCTTTTCTCCTCATCTGTTAAAGTTACATGAGCCCTGTCCTCCTTTTCAGATGGTCAGCCTAGTCCTCAGGATAGAGTGCTTGAGATCTTCCCCTTCGAAAGATGGAAAGTTCTGCTTTCAAATCAGAGGTGGATGCTGAACCACCACCCAGCTCCAAGAACCCCAGTGCCCTTAGGTACAGGCTTAGACCATGGTCAGGTAAAGGAGTGTCTGCTTGCAGAAAAGCCCTCCTTGTGAGGAGGGCCTCTTCAGGAACGAGGCCCTCCTCATGGGCAGGACTTTGTCAGAAGGCTTGTAATGAACTGCAGCTGAGCCTTCTGTGGGGCTGAGGAAGCTCTAGTAATATAAGCCTTTAGTATCAGTCTAGCCATTGCTGGAAACAATGTCAGCTCCAGTACCTTGTATGGTTGTTCCTCTGGCTTTGTTCCATGACTGAACCCTCATGCTTTTGACCCACAACCAACCCAAGCCTATTCATTCCCTTAGCCCTACTCTTTCTTTCTCTTTCACTTAAAGGAACATTTACCCCCCAGCTAAATTCACCCATTTTCCAATAGCTTATGCCTCCATTCTTATGTAAGAAGATAATGTAGATCACTCTTCACTTTTCCCTCCATTACCCGCCCCATATTGGGTGGGGGACCTGATGAAAAAGTCTGGCAAATTAGAAAGATAGATTAGCACATTTTCAATCAATTACCATTGTTCACGCATAATACTGACCCTTAATTTGAAATGCTGTCGCCCAAGCCAGCAATTTGAAAGCAGAAGCATATGCCTGGATATCATTCAGATGCGTTGGCATCTCATTAGGCCATGACCATTTTTCTTTTGTCATAATTCAGCAGAAAAACATTCTATTTGCAACGGAAAATTAATTATCCTAATTATGACCTGCTACAGACATTATAATGATTTGTTGTTGACTTGCCTTGTCGGAGAGTGTTAAAAGTTACAGGCTGTAAAAGTATTTAAAACATCGCTGTAGTTGTTCAAATGTATCCGCATCTTTGCATTCATCCTCCAATCGCTCCGTCAAAATGACATTCTCTTTTGGCAAGGTTTTTCTAGTGCATAGATCATTTGTGTGGCATATGTTCATTTTTCCAAGGTAGAACAGAACTGATTTTTGTAGTCTGGGAAGGAGGTGGGCAATCTATGATAGGCTGACCATATGAAAAGGAGGTCAGGGCTCCTGTAACTTTAACAGTTGTAGAGAAAAGGCAATTTCAGCCAGTGACATTAGTTCCTGATGAAATTCACAACAGTTAAAGTTGCAGGGGCCCTGCCTTCTTTTGTATATGGTCACTCCAATATAGTGCCTGCAACTTTAACTGTTGTGATGAAGAGGGGATTTCACCAGGAACTAATTGCATACAAATGACACTGGCTGAAATTCCCTTTTCTCTACAACTGTTAAAGTTACAGGAGCCCTGTCCTCCTTTTCATATGGTCAGCCTAGTCTATGAGGGCTCTTTTTTGGGCTCTGCGCCTGCGTGGAGCCTGTCTCGGAAACTTCTATAGCTAAGGCAAACGTTTTTGGCGGGAACCCCTCCCTCACTGTCTACTGACTCCATGTTCCCGCCTTTCTCCTCAGTTCCAAGAGACCAACTTGCTGGCCCCATAACTAGGAGAGAAACCGCTTCCGTATCGACAGTACATTTACATCAACACCTTCCTGGGTTCCCATCTCTCCAGTTAACTGCAGGCCAACATAACATCTCCATGTGATTATTCTTGAGAAGTAGGGCTATCATACCATTAATACTGCAGATTCGATTTGATTTTGGTTTGTCTCCTGCCTTTGTACTCTGATTGAGTCCAACTGAGTTCAATGGCACTTACTCCCCGGTAAGTGTGTATAGGTAGGCTGCATTCCAGGGCCGGCCCTACCATTGGGCAGAATGAGGCAGTTGCCTCGCAGAGTATGGAAGATGACAGCATAGTGCGAGAGGAGAGCTGTGGGTCATGCGGCCTGCCCTGCATCTTGTTAGCTAGCCTGCTGCCTTCAGATGTGGTGGAGGATGCTGTTCCAACACCAGTGAGGATGAAAGATTCAGCTGCCGGTCCGGCCAGCTATTCTACATGGAATGGGAGGGGGGCCCATCTTGTTCTTCATGACAAAATGAGCACTCCTGCTGCAGCCTGTTTCTTTAGAGGCCAACTGGATGGCTTTGGAAAGCCCACAAGCTTCACAATAACTCCCTCTGGCTCATGTTCCCTAATAGACATGGGTGAACTCATCCGCATCTGATTTGTCAGACACTCGCCCCATTGTTTCCCTTGCTTGTCGGGCTGCATGAGCTTCTTTTGAGGCTCAGCGAGGCCCGACAAGCACTTGGTAGCCATCCACCCTCACTCCAGAAATCACTCATTTCCCCCCTGTTGCATAAATGGCAGTAAAGTGTAAAGATGCAAATGGAGCATTTGCGCTCTAATCTGGCTTGGTTGTTCAGAGGAACTGGGCTACACAAACCAGGATTTAGATAGAGGCTTTGACACCTCTGATGCTCTTGCGGAAGCCTCAGCATAGAATCTCACTGGACAATCCAACCAATGATGAGTGAAGGTCTAGAACCTCCAGCTAGAGAATCCTTTCTGTCTTCACTTGCTTCTTGTGCTTTGAGTACAGCTTTCCAAATTGGATGAAATCATCAAGGAAATGACACTGGTATCCATTGTGGGGATGATGATTTGCCATTATGTTTATTTGTTTGTTTGTGTGGAAAGCAATAAAAGCAATGAAAAAGAAATACTGAATACAAAATTCCCAGCAGACAACCTTCATTTAAAATGGTTTGAATTAAACCCTCAATGGCGAAATTGTCTTCAAATGGTTTATTTGATGGGTTAATGGAGTGCAAAATCCCATGTGTTGAAAATGACTCCGACAAGTGTAAGAAAAAGGATCACAAGCTACTGAACTTGCAGACATCCTTCTCAAGTCCCTAGTCTCCAAAATGGAAGTACAGGCGCCTTCTGAGGCTGTACCCATGCAATCAATGGCTTCCATTTCAGTCCTTAGTCTGACTTGGTCTGATCCTATGCATATTGCTTTAGGAACTTTTTCAATATCCTTGTGCAATGTTGTGAATCTTACATATTGGTCCTTGTCTAGGGCAAGTAGATTTCCTTCTCCCTTACTAACTGTTACGGGGTTGTTCTTTCCATTCTGGGATCAGCTGTAGTGTTCCCCCCTTAGATCTGCAAATAGGAACATGTGTAATTCTTTTGTGCATTGCTAAATAAATAGAGGCGTACAGGGGGGAAACATGTGATTAGATTTAATATTTGTATGCCATTTTCCAGCAACAAAGTTGAGCTCAAGGCAAATTTCCCTGAATTTCCTTCTCAGCTTTCCCCCTTCCCTCTCCTGTTACTCTTTCCTCTTCTCAGCCACCAATCACCTTTCCCTTTTCAAACTGCCATTGTAGTCTCCCCTCTCTCCATTCCATGACCCGCCCACTTTATACATCCCACATTCCAAGTCCCTTGGAGGCAGGCATTACAATAACTCTTAGTGATGCCTTGGCTGGATAGCTGTTCTGCCGCTTTGCCGTAGACCTGCAGGACAGCTGCCCAGCCTTGATAATGATCTGAGAAATCAAAGTCAAGTCACAGTGCAGTGATGGTGGTAATGGAACAGACATGGCAGCTAGAGGTGTGCATGGGGATGTGCTGCTAGGTGGACCGAAGCGTATGTTGTCATAGGTACTACATACTGCAATGTATGGCTGTGTGAATCAGCAAAACTTGATCTCATCACAGTTCTCAGTGTTCCATTTGGAAGCCTGTTCCAACTCGAGTCCATATCACAGTGTGAGTTTTGTTTTGTTTTTCTTTTCTCATGAAAATCCATAAGTATTTTCCCAAATGTATGCATCAGTGGTGCACATCTCTGAAATACATGCATTCTTCCATTCATTAAAGTGCATTTGTGCAGATTTTTCATGTCCATTTTTCAAATGTACTCAAGCTGTCGAATGCAAGTTTTTTTCTTCCGCGATTCATATTGCAAGCTCGGACTTCAAACCCAGATTGCTTCTGAGTCTGTGTTCAGTCCAGAAGCTGCAAAACAGATAAACCCTGACCAAAAATAAACCAAATGGAATTTCTCATACATCTCGACTGAAAAGAAGGGGACTTGTCAAATGTGTCATGTCCAAATCTACATAATGTTGCTCATGCAGATATCCAGTAAGTTGTGTACCAATATCCAGCCAGTAGACAGGGTTTCAGATCCATTAGCAAGCAATTCCGGGTGCAATAAACTGTCCCCATGTGCACATCTCCCCTATTAGATTGGGGGAATGACCCATGTGATGCCTTGCTCTTACAGGTAACTATGGCAAGTTACATGGAACGTTGAATAAGATGGGGATGAAGTGGTACATGAGAGTGACAATATTCTGTGTGGGTCCTGGAGGGGTTATAAGCCTGTGCCCTTGCCCTGAAACCCCAACTGTGTCCTGTAACCTGTGTTTATTTTCCTCATTTCCATCGTGTCCTCAAGTGGTTACAATGTCATGTCCATTGGTTCAATCCCAGGTGTCTCCCTGAGATAAGTCTATACTGTTTACCTATATTAAATATAACCACCACCATTTTCGTTTTTAGTTCTTTAGTTTAAATATCGATACAGTGAAAGCGTTAACTGAAGACACTGATGCCTGTACAGCTTGCATGGAGCTGCAGGTTACTGTCTTGGACAGATTCTGTTGAAATTTAATTGAGGACAGAGTTTGGGCAGGGGATGAAAAAAATGGACCACGGAGGTGAGAAAGAAAGGGGAATTTGACATGCTATGCCCTTCACCTGCATTCTGTAGCAAAGAAGCAGATCTCCTGGGTGGAAACAAGTATTGCTCTAGGGTTTCAAACCTGAAAGGAAAACAAGGCTTTTCCTGCTCCCTTGAGAGAGAGTGTCTGGCAAGAATGTTATTTCGCACAACTAAACAGGAGAGAGGAATATTTCACTAGTTAAGAGCAAGTCTTCCCCACCCTCAGCCTTGCAAGTGTAGGATTCAAACACAATTTGCGATTGGAAATTTGCATATTTATAAGCTTGCCATCTGATTCATGCACCGCCCCCCCCCCAAGTGTTTAAAAGATAAGTACATGTGAAAAAAGCACAAGAAAATTTGAAAACAAAGGCCATGGGTATATTTGAAAAATGTACACAAACGTGACTTAGTTAATGGAAGAAAAATGAGCATATTTTTCAAAACGTACTCCCAAAATGCATAAGTTCAAGACAATGTGCATGGAAATACATATCTGTGCAAGGGAAACAAAGAGCTCACAAGATGCCACATACTCAAGTTGGAATGAGCTTCAGGGTGGAAACTGTAGAAGTTTGAAGAACTCAAGATTGTTGATTTGCACATCCCTAACATTTGTTTCCTCTGCTTTTCTGCTTTGGGAGCCCTTTTAGGAAAAAGTGGGAGATGATATTTTTTTTATAAAGAAGTAAATAAGTAATCTTCAGTTTTGCAACTCATTGGGCCTGTTCAGAAGAGACCTTAAATCCTGCTGGTTAAGGCTTTTGGTTAAGCAGCAGGGTTTAAGGTGTCTTGTGCGATGTGTTTTGCTCAACCCTGCTCACTCACTAACCACAGTCTGCAGCAGGGTTAGTGGCTCTAACTGTGGTTTAAAGTGTTGTGTGTGACAGCATGGCTTGTGGTTAGTGCTAACCTCAGAGAACCACAGTTTTGCTAACCACAGAACCTGAAGTGTCATCTGAACAGACCCACTGTAAGGCCAGGGTCAAAAGGTTAGGAATGTGCTAGAAGGGACTCTTCCAGCCACATCATTCATTGGAAGGAAGTGCATTTGACTCTATACACTGCTGGCTCCTGGACTTTTATGAGAATAGAGTGATCCCCAAGAATACAGATTGTAGCCCTCCAACTCCTTGAATGCAGGCAAATACTTGCTTACCTAAAGCCATGTGAATGATCTTAGGCTCTAGTGTCAAAAGTTGTTGCTCCAGTACCAGACGTCACCTTACCTACTTTTCTTCTTCAAGATATGCAGAAATTATGATCCTCATATAGTTTTGTTGTCAGAAAAGTTAAGGTCAAATAAATAGTCTGTCTCACTTGCAACCTTGGAAAGGTACTTTTAGCTTCATTTCTTGGGCAACTTCATATACTATTCCAATGTAACTTTCAATCTTTAACTTTCTATATTTGGAACAGCTACTATTCCTGTCTATAGACAGGCATGTTCTGCACAGAATATGGGTGAAGTCAGCAACTTCTCTTAAAGATCAAACGGTGATTTTTTTTTTTTGCTCCCGGGAGAAAGCCCGCAGCTGAGTTCAATCTTCACCTAGGCCAAACTTCCAGTTTTCACTGGAGGCTGGTGCTGAACCTATTTTGGGGATAGGGCACGGCACTTTGGAGATTCATGAGAGGTCAGCAGCTGCCCACCCTGGCCTTGGTCCTTCCCCCCACTGCATTACTAGTGGTCACCATTATTGCAGTGAGGGAAATTTGCGCACTTTCCAGAAGCTCCTCACAGAACCAGGCGGACTCTCACAACATCCCTAGCTCAGACAATACTTTCTGCTTTTGGGGAAGAGAGTATAAAGAGAGAGGAGAGAGTCAGCCAAAGAGGGCAGGGAAGGAGAAAAGCATGAAGAAGAAGCACCTTAAAAAGGCTAAATGCAGCTAGGGTAAAGGACTTGCATTTTTGCAACATTTATTTTCTTTTAGTCCCTTTGTATCGCTCAGCTCTAGTGTCTAAATACCTTTACTTGTAATTTGGTTGTTTTAATATTCTAGTAAATTGTTGTGTTGATCCTAAAGTATCAGGAGTGTCATTCACCCCATGTCTATAACCTAAACTCCATGTTATTGGGTAAGGGAAGGTTCTGTCTTGTCCCCCACACTTTTTAACATCTACATGAAACCGCTGGGAGAAGTCATCAGGAGGTTTGGGCTAAAATGTCATCAGTATATGGATGTTACCTCTGGTTTCCACCTGCACATCCGATGAAGGAACTCATCAAACAGTTCTGGAAGCTGTTTTGGGATGGATGAGGGTGAATAAACTGAAATGTAATCCAAACAAGATGGAGGGACGGTGGGTGGGAGACCAACTATTGCTGATGGAGTTTTACAACTGGTACAGCTTTTACAAACCACACACGCGCGCACACACACATATATATATATTTATATATATATATGTTTCCACAGGATAATCTCTTCAATTTTTGTGAGGTACGACTCCCTATTTCCACGGCAATAGCCTCTTAGTAGGTGGTGAGTTCACTAAGATTTTAGAATTGGACATTTTATAAAAGTATACAAGACTGAATGTGCAACCTCCTACTGGGGTAATGTTAAAAAATTCAAATTAAAAATGTATTTGTTTATTAATTTTCAGCTACAACATAAGAGTTTATCTGAGGAAGCTTGCTTCACATGAAATGGGTGGATACCAGAAACCTGCTGTATTTTCTGTATTTCTTGTGTTAACAGTAGTAAAAAAACAAATTGTTTTGTAAACCATATTTCTCAATTGCAAGTATTAGCAATATAAAATAGAACAGTTTGTTTTGGAAAACTTCTTTTGTAACAGCAACATTGCAAATAGTTTGTATCACTTTTCATTGAATTGTGTAGCTTTTCATAAGCAAACATATTATATATATATATGTATGTATGTATGTATGTATGTGTGTGTGTTCCTATATCAGTCAGTTGATAAAAAGTATTTAACTCAACTTTTGGAATATATTTTTATTGTTTTCGCAGTTGTGTGGTTCGTGCATTACACCAATTGTTTCATATCATGTGCATCATATCATGTGTCAGAGACTGAGAACCAGCTAGAGATCCCCACTACATCTACATGTTGGCTACTGAATAATGTGTGGGGGCTAAGTAGCCCCCCTGACTTTAATTCTTTCATTTTGGGGGGGTTCTTTTCTTTCTTTTCTTGTTTTTAAATTTCAAAATACTGCTATTTCATGGAAACTGATTGACTGTGGGCCACTTCACCACTAATGGAATTTTACACTGAATGAGAAGCAATTATAGCCAGATGTTGCAAAGAGGAAGCCTTTAATGAAAGGCACAGTAGTCCTGAAACCCTCAGAAGTGCTTTGCCAGTCAACACTGGATACAAAAGTTCTGCATCTGCAATTTAAATGACAAAAAGATTCCACACATTGTTATTATTATTATTATTATATTTATTATTTTTATTTACATCCCACTGTTTTCCCAGGGCTGGGACTCAAAGCGGTTCACAAAGTTAAAACATGTACAATTAAAACATATAAATATAAGTTTACAAAAGTTAAAACAGAATTAAACCTACAGTAAAATTAAAACAATTTAAAAATTTAAAAGCATTAACAAATTTTAAAAACAAAACAAAACCATACATTAGCATAAGTCCAGAGTATTTCAAAAAGCCTGCTGGAATAAAAAAGTTTTTGTCTGCCTCCAGAAGTGCAGCACAGAGAGAGCTAGGCTGGCTTTCTTACGAAGGGAGTTCCAGAGCCTTGGAGCAGCCATGGAGAAGGCCCTCTCTCATGTACCCATCAGGCTAGGGTGACCAGATAAAATCCAGGTCAGGGCTCATGTATCTTTAACAGTTGTAGAGAAAAGGGAATTTCAGCTAGTGTCATTTGTATGCAATTAGTTCCTGATGAAATTCCCTCTTCATCACAACTGTTAAAGTTGCAGAAGCCCTGCCTTCTTTTGTATATGGTCACTCTAGTATAGTGCCTGCAACTTTAACTGTTGTGATGAAGAGGGAATATCACCAGGAACTAACTGCATACAAATGACACTGTCTGAAATTCCCTTTTCTCTACAACTGTTAAAGTTACATGAGCCCTCTCCTCCTTTTCATATGGTCAGCCTACCATTGACTGGATTCTATGAGAGAATGGGGGCTGGCAATTTCTAACGAAACAGGTGTAAAAGCAAACATATTCAAAAGCTTCTAGAGAGGATCAGCCGAAGATGCTAATTAGAAGTCTCCTGTGATATCTGGTCTTAAATCATGAACTACCTGACTGGGTTGTCCCACTATTAGTGAGAGTGAGGCAACTGCCTCAGGCAGCAAAATTTCAGTGTCATGAAAGAGCAACAAATTGTTATTCATTTAATTTAATGTTGTTGTATTTTTACTGCCAGGAAGGGGAAGAGGTGCTAGTTGGATTTTCTGCCTCCACTAGCAAAATAACTTGACCAGCCTTGAGAACTATGCATCTTCACTTGGGTTCAGGGACACCATTTGCTGTTTCTCCTCAAGCAGCAAAATGTCTTCAGTCAGACCTCAGTTAAATGAATATTATTCTCAGCCTGACTCCACCCCTGTGGCCTGGTTGGGTGGTAGTCACTCTTATTACTTACATCTGCTTCCTTCTTCCACTTTTTGTCCAAGCTTGGACATTTAGTGGGTCCTCTATGATTGCCTACAGGAGTGTGGAGGGATGCTAGTAGACTTGCAACCTGGCTAGGATTGTAGGGAAGTGATGCTTTTTATGAACTAGCGCCTCCATGTGGGGAATGGACATGGAGCTGCCATGATTCGCATTGGGAGCCAATACACAACTGAACCAGGCCTTTGTGAGTGAACTAGCCTTCCCCCATGCAGTGCCCTACAATTGCTTTGGACCTCAACTCCCAAGAGTCCCAGTCAGCATGGCCAATGGTAGGAATGCTAGGAGTTGCCACCCAAAATATCTGGAGAGCACCAGGCTGGGGAAGGCTGGTCTATACCTGTGTGCTGCTCTTTGAAGTGTCTCTTATGCCTACTTGCTGACCTGGCCCTGCTTCTTCTTTGAAATATCTGTACCACAGTTTTTCTCTTGTAATTGATTTCCTAGTTCTTGCCTCTTGGCTTGCTCATGCCTTTCTTACTAAATCAGGGTTGGACGGATGATAGATTATAGTCCACTGGTGGGTCAACAGCCAAAGCTTGGGCATTGTTGGGATTCTGGCAAAGAATTCAGGACTATGTAAACTCATGTAGCCCCTCAACCAACTTTATTTGCACAGAGGGAAGATATAATCCTTCTACCAAGTGCCATCTTTGGACCAGTTCATAAGTCGAAGGATATTCAACATGCTGAAAAGGAAATTCTCATCTTGCTCTTTGTACTCTGTTTTCTATCACTGCACTTCCATGCTGACAAGAACTTCACCAGTTGACTTTCTAGCATCATGTTCTTCAAGGGTAGGCAACATGCAAGCCCATGCTAGAAATGGCTTGCACTGCCCATGCGACCAAATTCAGCAGTAACAGCAACATAACCCCCCCCCCCAAAAAACACACACAACCGTCCCCAAATTTCTTTATTTATTATATCTTTATACTGCCCATCAGCCAAAGCTCTCTGGGCAGTGCACAATTAAAAACCATAAAAAATAACAATATAAATTTAAACATTGAGAAGTTAAAAAGGCAGTGTAAAACAAGCTACAGTAAAAACCAGGTAAAGCCTGTGTAAAAAGGTATGTCTTCAGGAGGCGTTTAAAAGATGTAACATTTTCTGCATCCTGAACCGCATGAGGGAGGGTTTTCCAGAGGGTGGGTGCCACTACAGAGAAGGCCCGCCACCGAGGTTCTTAATGCGGCATTCCGTTCATCTCGGAATGGCCAGTAGGGCCTCCTTTGAGGATCGTAGTTGTCATCCAGGTATATATAAGGGAAGGCGGTCTGCTAGGTATGCTGGTTCCAATTTGTTTAGGGCTTTGTAGGATAGCAGCATAACCTTGTATGTGGCTCGGTAGCTAACAGGCAGCCAGTGCAGTTCTTTTAATACAGTGTTCTCAGTATGGAGCACTAAAAGGTCAAATTTAGCTTATTCCGAAGCTAAACGTGACCCATTTAGCACTCTGTAGCTGCTATGGAGTGCTAAAAGGGTCAAATTTAGCTTCTGAACAAGCTATATCTGAGCTTTTAACTGCACTGAAGTGGATCTGATTTTTTTTATGTGTCCTGCGGAGTGCAGCATGGGGGGGGGCAGAGGGGAAATGAACCTCAGTACCCCTGAAGTTGCTCACCTTGATGTAGTTTTTCAAGCCATTGGCACGCTAATGGAAGAAAGAGTAGCAACCCTCCCCCCAAACTGTGTGGACCATTGAACAAACACTAAAGCGAAAATCATAACTGGGAAGTATGATACTTGTGTTGTACAATAGTGAAACCGAATGCAGGCAGTAAAAAATAATGGATGTGAATGAAAAGGATGAGTTTAAGGATTTAGATTCAGGAAGGAGTAGATCCTCCATTGAAATTTGAGCCACTCACTTCATCTTAATTAGGAAGTAATCTTCCATTATTTTCAAGGCAAAAGTTTTGTCCTCGATGGCCGGCCACTTGAAATCAGCAGAATGAAGTCACTCAGATACCCTGTCTTCCCCCTTCAGGAGACCAAGACATACCTCAGTATGAGACACATTTACTTGAAAGTAAGTCTGATTGATTTCAATTGCAAGTCCAAAATAAACTTTAAACCATGAAACGGCTCAAATCAATATGAGCATTGATGAGAAACGTAAAAGCAATTCTAGATGCTGGCTCTGATCCAGAGGTATTCAAGTGCCAAGATCCCCCTGTGCATTGGGCTCCTTGGGTTTCTTTTTCAGCATAGTAGCTTCCTTCTTCTAACTTCTTAGCTACTTTTGAAACCAACATGGGCCTATAAATAGGGCTTCTGTTGTTGCTCCTTACCTAGAGATGCCGCCACACTTTGAGCATCAGTGGCTCGGAAATGAAATCATTACTTCGTTCGTAATGTCAGCACTGGATATTGTCTGAGGCAGACTTTGTGCCTCAGAAATGTTCTGTTGCTAATGAAAATTAAGAGTATTCTAAGCATGTACGCCGATCTTGCAAATGTGTGCAATGCATCCCACTGACTAACTTTCCAATCTTCCTCTGCTGCCAAGTGGAGCAGATCAGAACTTTTTGTAAAATACCAGTTTTTTTTAAAAAAAATCTTGGGATGGCAGCATTTCTCAAAATTGCTTGTAACTGGCAATCCAATAACTATCCAATAACTATCTGAATTGTATCAATGTTTGCCCGTCGTTAGCATTTTTAGCAGCAATCCATTAGGCAGAATGTCTTTGTTCTAGCAATGCTATCTTTTATCTTTTTTCTGCCTTTAGTGAAACCACTTTAAAGGGTTTTTTTTAAAAAAAATATTAATCTGTTGAAGCTGGCATTGTATTATAGTACTTGATGTGTGTGCATGTGTATGCGGGTGTGTTTACTTTTTGTAAGGGTGCTCGCAGGGACACCTAGCTCTGCTTATATAAAACCTGTGTTAAAAGAACTGCACTGGCTGCCTGTTAGCTACCGAGCCATATACAAGGTTATGTTATTACCCTATTAAGCCCTAGGGGGTGTCTATGCATGGGGAAAGCCCCGGTGTCACTCCACAGTGGTGCTGTGTTATTTATACGATGCAGAAGCCACTAAGGAGAGTGTCTTTTCAGTGGTGGCACCCAGTTGTGGCATATCATCCCCAAAGACATTTGCCTGGCACATACACTGTGGTCTTTTCAGTGCCAGGTGAAGTCCTTTTTATTTCTCCAGGCTTCTTAAGCTTTTATTTTAGTCTTTCAGGTTTGTTTGTTTTTTGTTTTTTTCAGTTACAGGGCAATCCTATAGGCTGCACCATCACCACACAGAAAGCTCTGCTAGTGTGCTTTAAAGTCTGCACACTGCTATCGTTTTTTACTTTGTTTTTTATTCTGGTTTTATTCTGTTTTGAACTTTGTAATGTCTTTATATTATGTTTTATTATACAACGGTATTTTACAATTTTGGTCTCATTTTTTGAATCGCCCAGAGAGTTTTTAGCTCTTGGATGGTAAATGTAATGAATAAATAAGTCTAGCACTCTGTTTACCTAATTTTCACCCTGCACCTTCAACATAAATTTATGTTCCCAGGCCAGTAAACGTAATAGTAAGAAACAATTAATGTACGATAAAAAGGAAAATAATACAATCAAGCATACAAGCTAACACATGCAGTCAAATATCAGCAGTCTATTGAAATTAGGGATGCAGGGATTTTGCAAAATCCGTTCCATCTGCATTTTGTGGATTGTCAGGTGTCTCCTCATTTGCAGAACTGCATTTTTTTCAAATTTCCTGGATTTGTGCAAATTTGCAAAAATGTTCAAATCCCCCCTAAATGCACAGATATCCCCCAAATCCCCCTCCCCAAATGCAGAAATCCCATCAATACACATTTTCATGATTAAGCCTGGGGGGGGGGAGGAATGCACAATTTTGCTGGTGTGTGTTTCTGTATTTTCTGTATTTTTCTATGATTAAATTTGCATAAAATTCTGAAAAGTAAAATAACTGGTCCACAAATCCACAGAATCTGTGTGACCTGAAAAAAGCCAAACTGCAGTGGCATCTGTCAGTTGGATTCATAGAAATCTGAACTAATTTGATTCCATTGTTGGTGTCTCCAACATCCCTAACTGAAATAGATCTTTCAATCTAAGTTCAAAATGCTAATGTTAGCAGTTCTTAAAAACCTGGGGAAAGAGAAGTGTGGGTTTTTTTTGGCCTGGCTTAAAAGGATTGTAAAGAAGGTGCCTGTCAGGCCTCCCTAGAAAGGACATTCTAAGTAGGGTGACCATATTTTGGAAACCAAAAAGGAGGACAACATGGCCGCCCCTCCAAGGGGGCGTGCCCACCCAAACATGGCCTTGGTCACACGTCTGATTTCACAGCACATAATTAAACAAACTTGTACTACATAACATCTTAATGTTAAAATCACTGAAATAAAGAACAAGTGAGACATTCAAAGACATTTGTAGCTTTTGCTGTACTTTGAAGCTTTTGCCATACTCTGTGTGATACAGTCTCCCCTTCCCTCAGGTATCTTTTTTGACTGCAAATCCTTCACTGGATGACCATAGTCTCAACTTCCCTAACATTTAACACTCTTTCCCCATCACCTTTCTCAAATCCATACTTACAGATTCAGTATACTGCTACCACTGAATAAGTGCAGAAAAACCGAGTACAACAAACTAGCATTCAGAAAGAATATAAAATACTATCCCCCTGCAAACAAAAGCCATGGAACAAAATGGACTAACGGCTTCCCTCCTTTTATCCAAATATCTCCTGAATTTACACTGCCTCAGTGTGCAGAGAACAGAGATTCCAATCAGAGACCCAAAGAAAACTGGCCAAAAAACCCTCAGAAACAGGTCCCATTGATTTCAATGAAGCTTACTCCCAGATAAATGAATATAGGATTGCAGCCACTTAACATCTGTGCATCTTTCTCTAGCAAGTGCAAGCCCCTTCTGTCAAGGACAACTGTGCACTCACAGAACCTGGCCTCATGGATCATGCAACCAGCAGGTGCTCTCCAGAAAGATGCTTTCAGAGCCTAGGAGATCTAGACACATTCAGACAAGACACACTATGCACTCACATATTATCTTGCTGGGACAGAACAATTCCCAGAATGACCAGATACAAAAGAGGACAGGGCTCCTGCAACTTTAATTGTTGTGATGAAGAGGGAATTACACCAGGTTGGGGGGAGGGAGGAATCCACAAAGCCACACTGTAAAATAATCATAATCACAATCTCAAAGCCATACAGAAAAGAAATGTCTGGAACCGAGCTGAAAGTTGTGAGTACATATATCCCTTCGCATGTAGTATAATAATCATCATCACCAGCACAAAAGCAGTTTTGGAGCCACATTTTTTTTAAAAAAATCATCATCATCCACACACACCTCACACACGGTCACCAAAGGCAATAAAAAATAAAATCTACATACCCCTGCATACCCACCCAAAGTGGGGGGAAACCCCACCCTTCCCCAAGACAATTTAAAAAAAAACTCCCCACACACACTTAACCGGGGGGGGGGAGAATAAAAATCCACCCCACACTCATCCAAGGCAAAATAATCATAATCATAATGGCTAAAAATAGAATACAAATCCACCACACACCAACATACTCACCCATGGCAAAACTGATAATAGTTTTTAAACTCACCCAAGGCAACCCACTCTCTACACACATTCACCCAATTAAGAGTCTATCTACACTACTGCTATAAAACAGTTTTAAATGGTTTAAAACAGTTTATAACAGTTTTGAGAACTGTTGGGGCCCAGGACACGCTCCACAGACAGTTTTCAAAACGTTTCCAAAGTGTTTTATCCTGCGTGTGTAGATAGGTTCTAATTCATCAAAATCAGTACCCAAAGAATGGATAGAAAATCAGTAACAACTTATTTCATCATTGCAGCCAGAGATAAAATTCAATCTACCCCCCAACACCCCACTAGACTTGGATTGCAGCTAGAGACAGTTCATTTGGCCTGCATTACTTTAACACACACACACCACACACACAGGCGCACACAGGAGCAGCAATTCCCAGGTGGGCGCAGAGCGGAGGAACGTGCCAGTCCTTCTATTTTAAAAAGGGGGGAGATTAAGTTGAGGTAGCGCACTAGGTTAAAAAAGTCAGTTGAAGCCAAACCGTATTATCTGGTGGTTGGAGGGGATGAGGCACCCTCAGTGTAAAGCCCCCCTCTCTCTAGGTCTAGGGAGCAGGAAAATAAAATACCATCAGCCGCCTCAGCAGCCCCACTGGCCAGGCCCTGGCTAAGCAAACAGGGAGGGACCACGTCGGCCCAGGTGGAAGCAAACCCAGGCAGCGGCTGCAGCCGTAATAACTCACATGCTGGCCGGAGGCCCGAGCGCTGGGAAGAAGCCCGAGCAGCGGCTGAATCAAGGCGCGGCTGTGGAAGACGAGGAGGAGGACGGGGCAGGCGGCGCTGGCTGGAGGCCCAGGCGCCGGCGGGAGCAAGTTTGGGCGAGCCGCATGCAGTGCACGCGGAGCTGAAAACGGAGGGGAGCTGAACAAAGAGCAACCAAATCGCCATGTGCTCATAAAAACGGGGAGGAGGCGCCCTAACTGGCCCGGGCAGGTGCAAGGTGAGCCACAAGCACCGCCACTGCTTTACCTCCTCCGCTGCCGCTTCTCTCTTCATGCCCCACTGCTTCAGCGTCCTCCTCTGCTGCTTCTCCACCACCAATTCTCCACTGCTGCTGCCACCACCACCGGTTCTCCTCCTCGGGTCTCCTCCTCCTCCTCCTCCTCCTCCATCCGTCCGTCTTCTCCTCCTCCTCTGTCTGTCTTCTTCTTCTTCTCCTCCTCCTCCTCCTCCTCCTCCTCCTCCTCCTCCTCCTCTGCCGTTGCCGCTCTCATCACAGCAGCCTGGACCCTGCTGCTGCTTCTGCTGTAAAAAGCCCCTGATCGGCCCGGGGAAGGGGCTAGAACGACGCGCACCCGGAAGTGCGGGTGTGCGTCGTTCCAGCCTCTTCCCCGGCCAATCTGGGCCTTGTTCTTGGCCAGCGCAATCGCGCTAGCCAAGAACAAGGCCCGGATGGCGGGGGGGGGGGGGAGGTTGGAACGACGCGCACCCGGAAGTGTGGGCGCGCGTCATTCTGGCCTCTTCCCTTGCCGATCTGGGCCTTGTTCTTGGCCAGCGCAACCGCGCTAGCCAAGAACAAGGCCCAGATGGCATGGGAGAGGCCCAATTTTTCCGGACTTTGGGGGATATTTAAAAATTCCCCCCCCCGGACTCAAATTTGGCCCCTTTTCCCTGACATGTCCGGGGGGATCCGGACGTCTGGTCACTCTAATTCTAAGGATGAGAAGCCACCATTGAAAATATCTTGCTTAAAAAGGTAATCTCTTTGCCTGTTTCCTGTGCTTTCCCTGCAAAATGTATGCAGTGCCTTTTCTGCACACACCTGTAGGTCTGTAGCATGTGAACAGCTAGCCTTGCTTACATAATCATCCCAGGGGCCTGCCACCCTGTTTGGAAAGGTGGTCACAGCAGTCAATGAAATGTATGTATCTTGCTTTGAAGGCAAAAAAAAAAAAAAGAATTGCACATTAGGAAGGGATTACTCCCTCGATTGTAGTTTCATAAATGCAATAGGATTTAATAGGAGAAATCTTCCCTTTGAGGAATTTGGGCCTCTCACAATGGACACTTACAGATGGCCGACACCAGTACCTCTCAATACCAATAAGCAACAGGGGAAAAAAAAGACAAAGAAAAGAATGTAATCTGCTTTATTTCACGCTATCTGCTTTCCATTGTGAAGGGCTCTTAAAGGCTGGCTCTCCATTCACTGAGCTATTAACTCTGACTGCTGCCCCATTTCACCATGGATGAGTGTGTCAGACCCCAGAGGCCAGGTAAAGTCACCAGCTGCCCTACCAATAACTACATAAAGGCTGAAATCTATGATCCTGTTGTGTCCTAGGACATCCTGAGACCTAAACACATTTTAACCCTTCCTGGAATAGTTTAAATCATGGACGGGGAAACCTTTTCAGCCTGAAGGCTACATTCTCTCACGGCTAACCTTCTGAGGACTGCACACCAGCCTTGCGTGGAACCAAAGCAACAGCAACAACAAAAATTAGTAGGACCACAACAGAAGGCGAATGAGGCCATGGCAAAAGTGGTCTCATCCACACACACCCATTCATACAGATGCATTCATACAGATTTGTACATGATATTCACAAGAAAATGTCCTTCATGGGAATTAGGCTTTTAAAAAAGCTTCCCATCTGAGTCACATGCAGTAATGGTTAGGCTGACCATATGAAAAGGAGGACAGGGCTCATGTAACTTTAACAGTTGTAGAGAAAAGGAAATTTCAGCCAGTGTTATTTGTATGCAATTAGTTCCTGGTGAAATTTCCTCTTCATCACAACAGTTAAAGTTGCAGGGGCCCTGCCTTCTTTTGTATATGGTCACTCTAGTATAGTGCCTGCAACTTTAACTGTTGTGATGAAGAGGAAATTTCACCAGGAACTAATTGCATACAAATGACACTGGCTGAAATTCCCTTTTCTCTACAACAGTTAAAGTTACATGAGCCCTGTCCTCCTTTTCATATGGTCAGCCTAGTAATGGTGGTGGTGCTGTGGGAGCCCTACAGAAGGGCAGGAGGGGCACATAGGAAGCTGTCTTCTACTGTGCCAGACCACGGGTCTATCTAGCCCAGTGTTGTTGACACTTACTGGCAGTGGCTCTCCAGAGTTTCAGGTAGGAGTATTTTTTCTGCCCTACCTGGTGATCTGAACTTAGGAACTTCTGTATAGGGGCGTTGTGGGCGTCCGTTTTGGGCTTCAAGCTCGGTGATTTCTTGCTGGCTCAGCCCCCAAGACTGGGGTCCGTGGACCACCGTGCTTGCCTGACTCAGCATGTGCCGAGTCAGGCAAGCGGGGTGGGCCCTGCTCCTACTCTGAGCCACAAAATGGCAGCTTGGCCTTTTCCAAAAAGAGCTGTAAAGAGGCCCATTTATGCCTGTAATTTTAGGTAAAAGGCACTTTTATTGCCTCCTTTTGCACAATAGAGTCCTTTTTGAAAAAGGCTGAGGTGCCATTTTTACTCAAAAATGGTGGCTTGGCAAGGGAACAGGAGGCCATGTGCTGCTCACTGGGCACCCATGGACAACCCAGCAGCTCACCACGTGTAGCAAGCAGAACCAGGCAGCAGGCAGGGTCCGGTGAGCGGCACAGATAGAGGTGAGTCCATCCATCCCTACTTCTGCATGCAAAGAGTATGCTCTGTCACTGCACCATGGCCCCTTCACCAACAAGCTACATATTGCTCATCATTTGGGAATTGGATACAATGTAGAAGGCAGGGAATAACATGGCAAAATAAATCAAGAAACCGTTTATGTGCCCCATCCTAATAGCCATTTGCTGAGAGCTTCATCAGTTATTTGTCAGGTCTTTTCCACCTATTGTTCATCATTTGTGTTTCAAACTTGGGGCTGTGAAAGTTTCTTCCTCCAAAAGTGTTGAACTACCCTGCTTCCCTCTTTTGGCCCTACTGTCCTCATCCCCCCACCCCATTTAATTTCTTCCAAGTTTCTTCTGTAAAGCACAAAAAAACCTTGACAAGGAATGTTACTGATAAACGGCAGCCAAAAGGCTCAGTCTCACCATTCATAAAGCTCCTGGTTATTGCAACAATGGCTTAATACCCTAGAAGGATAAGGCGGCTTTATGGAATGTCAGGATCAGCAAGGAGCAGGTACATTAAGTTCTTCTAGGGAGAATTTGGTTCCCTTTTCTTTTCTTTTTTTCTTATTCTACAGCGCAAGGAGCTTAACGCAAGTTTGAATGGTACCTTTATGCAACAGTGTCATTTCCGGGGGTCTGACTTTAGCGTGGCTTTATTTTATTGCATGGAAATAAAACAAACGACAATGTTAAGAGCCTTGTTTTATTTTATTTTGTTTTAATCGTGGATGCAGGCCTGTGCATTGCTTAGATTCCATTCAAGCCAAGATGGGCCTTTGTCTATGAAATCTACCTCTGGTTTTCCCCCACCTATTTGAAATGGTGCCTCTGGTATTTTTTAAATATATTTTGGCTCTCCCCTTTTTGCCATTGGAACTCGGCCCCTGAGAGCTTCTTCAAAATGGAATTCGGCCCTTGGATTGAAAGAGGTTCAGCACCACTGCTATAAGAACATAAGAAGAGCCCTGCTGGATCAGACCATGGGGTCCTTCTAGTCCAGCACTTTGTTCCCACAGTGGCCAACCAGCTGTTGACCAGGCACCCACAACCAGGACATGATGCAACAGCACCCCCCTACCCATGTTCCCCAGCAACTGGCGGATAGGCCCAAGTTACCTGCAGGATCACCTTCTCCCATACAATCCGCCCTGCACGCTCAGGTCCTCTGGGAAGAACTTACTACAGTCGGCCAAGACTAGGCTGACAACCGTTACCCAGAGGACCTTCTCTTCTGCCGCTCCCAGACTGTGGAATGATGTGCCGGAGGAGACTCGTCAACTTAACAGTCTTTTAGAATGTAAGAAAGCTATAAAGACTCCTCTCTTCCGGCAGGCATATCCAGTGGAATTTTAGAATGTTTTAGGATGTTTTTAGGATGTTTTTAGGATGTTTTAATGCAGTTTTAATAATGTGTGTCATGTTTTGGTCGATTTTATGTATTTTATCATATTGTTGTTCCCCACCTCAATCCAAACGGAGAAGCGGGTAAGAAATAAATTATTATTATTATTGTTGTTATTATTATTATTACTTTAATATAGATTTACTGCCTCTGATAATGGAGGTAGCACATAGCCATCAGGACTAGTAGTCATTGATAGCCTTCTTCTCAAGGAATTGATCCAACCCCCTTTTAAAGCCATCCAAATTGGGGGTACCTCCTCTGTGTAGGAGTACCATTGGAAACTGTCCTTTCTTTCTCCATAAATTTAAAAACATGTTATAGTTTGGGGCAGCTGGCTGGACATACACATGGCGACAGGTGCTCATTTTGTAATTCGTACTTTAAAACCTATTATCCTTTTCTACAAGGAGATGGTGCTTCTTCTCAAATCAGTGTGTTTAACATTAAGACATTAGGACCAAACTCCATTTTATCCCTATAGTCATGATGCCACCGTGGTTTAAGTGAATTTGAAATGCAAACCTGCACATGCACAAGAGTATTAATTTCTTAAATCCAGGTTGGCAACAGCTGGAGTTTATTTGGAGAAAGGGGGGTTGCTCTATCATATTGGGAATGTAAAAGCAGTTGCAGAGCAAGGGATGGTTGGGGGAGGAGAAGAGAAATGTTAGTTGTGCGCTCCATAACTGGAGTAATCCAAGTGGCTATCTAAAGGGAGAGGCTCCAAAGTCCAGCTTCTAAATTTGCTCAGCAGAACCATTGCTCATCCTGCAGAGGCAGATTCTGGAGGTGGGGGAACAGGGAGGTTGAGTTCCTGTCTTGCTGAGCAGCCGGCTGAACAGGTGTTTTCCCCCACTCTAGGTCCACAGTGAGACATTGATGTGGGAGAGAGGATGAGCTGTTTGTGTTTGTTCAGAACTTTCTGACTCTAGAGATAAAGCAACGTCTTACGCTGAGCCTCCTTCATTGGCTTGAGGTGCTCCTTAAAAATAGGGCAACCATATGGAAAGGAGGACAGGGCTCCTGTACCTTAACAACTGCATAGAAAAGGGAATTTCAGCAAGTGTATGAAAGCAGCACCTGGTGAAATTCCCTCTCCATCTCAACAGTTGAAGCTACAGGAGCCCTGCCCTCTTTTGTATCTGGTTACTCTAGTAGAGCTCCTGCAGCTTTAACTGTTGTGATGAAGAGGGAGTTTCCCCAGGTGCTGCATGCATACAAATATCACCTGCTGAAATTCCCTTTTCTATACAACTGTTAGATACAAGAGCCCTGTCCTCCTTTTTATATGGTCACCCTACTGTGTTTGCACTTAGGGCTTTAAACTCCAACTACATGTTTTAAATCATGCATGGTTTGTCTCACTTGATCTGTAACAAATAACAAGTGCATTTATGCCCCCATAACATCATTTAGTCCAGGGTCCAAAATTACCTTGCTGTAGGCTGACCAGATAAAATCCAGGCCAGGGCTCATGTAACTTTAACAGTTGTAGAGCAAAGGGAATTTCAGCCAGTGTCATTTGGATGCAATTAGTTCCTGCTGAAATTCCCTCTTCATCACAAGAGTTAAAGGTGCAGGCACTATACTAGAGTGACCATATACAAAACAAGCCAGGGCCCCTGCAACTTTAACTGTTGCGATGGAGAGGGAATTTCACCAGGAACTAATTGCATACAAATGACACGGGCTGAAATTCCCTTTGCTCTACAACTGTTAAAGTTACACAAGCCCTGACCTGGATTTTATCTGGTCAACCTACCTTGCTGCACCACTGCCCAGGTGATAACACCAGGCCTGCAAACTTAGGGTGACCAGATAAAATCCAGGTCAGGGCTCATGTAACTTTAACAGTTGTAGAGAAAAGGGAATTTCAGCCAGTCATTTGTATGCAATTAGTTCCTGGTGAAATTGCCTCTTCATCACAACAGTTAAAGTTGCAGGGCCCCTGCCTTCTTTTGTATCTAGTCACTCTAGTATAGTGCCTGCACCTTTAACTGGTGTGGTGAAGAGGGACTATCACCAGGAACTAATTGCATACAAATGACACTGACTGAAATTCCCTTTTCTCTACAACTGTTAAAGTTACATGAGCCCTGACATGGATTTTATCTGGTCACCCTATGCGAATTCCCATTCAAAGCAAGTTATTTACAGCTACATTATTCTGGTGATTCCAGTAGAACCTAGGCTAGATCTACACTACTGTTCTGTAGCGATATTGAAGTGCAGTAATACTTGTTGGGGCACAACCCACATCCCATATACCGCTTTCATAGTATTATTTCCTGCTTTTTATTCCACATTTGTAGTGATTTCATTCAAGGTGCAGATCTGGCCCTAATCACAATGAATTTATTTCAGACCATTTCTGAGAAACATAGGCCCTCCATCCTTGGCCTTTTAACTTCGTAGGTAATTGTAGCTTTAACTCTCAGACCTGGATTCTCTCTCTCTCTCTCTCTCTCTCTCTCTCTCTCTCTCTCTCTCTTTTTAAAAGGTCAAATTCCTTTATCACCACATAAATCATATATGAAAGAATGTGTGTACTTCTTTTTCCCAGGGTGAGGGGGGATATTAGTCATTTGGGTTTTCAAGCTGTTGTGCAAAGTTAATTAAACGGAGGGGGAGGAAAGACCCTCTATTGACTGGCCTCCAGAGGCGGCAAGCATACCCTCATCGCTTATGTGCCCACAATCCCTGTGAGAAATGCAAACGCCATATGAGTGAGAGGCCTCACGTCAGAGGGGGTATATACACAGGGAACTGGTAATCTGAGGGAAATAGTTTCCAAATGCCAATTTAATGAAGAAGAAGGAAACGCCATGTGGGGTAAGCAAGAATGAAAGGCCATGTGCTGGGGGAGGTGGGCGAAATGGGGATAAGTAAGGAGTATGGCTTTGAAATGAACTCATGCTATAGCCACCCCCTCCTGCCACTCCCAAGGAATTATTACATTCCTTCCAACATTCCTATCAGGCCTGCTTCACCAGATGCTCTTTATTCTGAGAGTCCCATTTACATATCAAGTGTGTGGGTGTGATGTTTACATGAAAAGGAGCATACTGGGAAGGCGAGCAAACCCCCACCCCTCGCTTCTCCGCATTACTTCTCTGTGATCTGCTCAGTGTTGGCTCAAATTTTAAGGGGAGCCCTGGGGCAAGCTGTCCTCAGCGACGGGGGGCTCCCTCAATAACCCCCATCTCTTCTTCTTTGCCATGCCTGCCATCCATTGGAATGGACTAATCTGCCAGTTTCATCCTGTTTAGGAAGACATCTGCAAATTTGGGTAAGTTCTTATAAAAAAAGAATGAGCCGAACAAAATTGTCTCTCATCTTCACCACCAACCATGGGTATGGCCATTCCCAGCGGGGAGAGGACCATGTTGTATCCACCTGCCATGTAACTGTTAATGATGAGGAGCCTGTCAGAAAAAACGAGGCGCCAACCCTAATACAGCCCCACAAACTCAGCTAAAAACAGACAGGGATTGAAAGCCAGGGTGCTTCCAGACAGAGTTCCTAGTAGAAGTTAAACCACTCCATGGTGTTTTGTTATTTCAACACCTCTCAGAACATTCACAAACACAGTTGAATGGCCCCAAATCCCTGGACAGTAAAAAGCCATTCTTTTGGTTTGTTTTTTCATATATAGATGACATTAATTTTCCAAATACAAAGACAGATACATGAAAAGAAAATAACATCAAGTTTAAATCTAGTTGTTGACAGAGGGTAATTCATTTAGCACATTTCCCTCCTTTACAGGTAAAAATGTGGGTGGAATCCATTGGTTGTTTGGAGAATTTCTTAATGATTCTTCATGATAGCAAATTATATTAAGGACACAATTCTATGCATGTTGTTTATACAGAAAAAAAGTCCTGCAACTCACAGTATTCCCTAGCCACCCATGTTGCCCAGAGAATGTTGGGAGTTCTAGGACTTTGTTCTGTATAAACATGCATAGGATTGAGTCCATAGTCTCTTTTCCAAAATCTGAGAAAAGGCCTTGACAGATGTTGCTGCATATGTCCCTGATTTCTATATGAAATGAAAACATGCCATATTGTAATAAAAATGCAGATTTTATAACTTTGCCTTTAGCTCATTAAACTGATACATCCAATTTCTCTGCCATGGCTGTTTGCCACAGCTCCATGTAACAAGATGTCGATGTTAAAAGTTAAAAGTTCTGCAGTTTTCCAACTTTTAGCTATTTCCCTATAAGTTGCCATCAGCCCGAACATAATTAATTCCTTAGAAATTACAGGGAATTGTGGAGGCAATATAAACTTGAGATACCTTTATCACATGAAAGTATTCTGAGAAAGGGAGAGCCTTGAAAGTAAGGCCTTCATTGATTGATTGATTGATTGCATTTATATCCCACCTTTTTTTCCCCCCTCCAAGGAACTCAAGACTGCATACATAATCCTTCTCCTTTCCATTTCTCTCCTCACAACAACAAACCTGTGAGGTAGGTTGGGCTGAAAGTCTGTATTTGGCCCAGAATTACCCAGTGGGTTTCCATGGCCGAGTGGGGACTAGAACCTGAATCTCCTGACTTCATTTTACCAGACTACACTATCGAGCAAGTTATCACATCATTTGCATGGCACCTCATGCTTCTGCCTACAGTTTTGCAGTGTCTAAGACTAAGCCGACTGGAAGGGGAATTGCCCACTCTGGAATGGACAGTACTGATAAAGCAGCTGTAATTGCATGCAAACACAGACACACAACCAGCCCTGGCTCCAGAGTTTTGACGGCCCTTGAGCCTGCTTCTTTGGTGAGTCTCAGGATCATTGTCAGTAGCTGCTTTTACCCCTCACCTTCTTTCTCATCATGGCTATGACATGCTTGCTTAACAGGGGGGGGGGAGAGAGAGAGAGAGAGAGGGCAGTGGCAACTACTGTTTCTCCTTCTGACATCACCATTGTCTGGACCAGAGGGAGGGGTAGTTGAAGGAGCAGGTGGCAATGGTGATGAGGAGCGTTTTTGTTTTCTTATTATCTTGTTATATTTGTTGTTTGTTATTGTGTCAGCCCCCTGAGAATATTAATATTGAAAGGCGGGATAGAGATTTTAAAAAGAGACACAGTAAAATGGAAAATGTACTGGGCAATGGCAGGTTCTGTCAATGCAACCCAGTGATATTGAAAAGAAGTTGTTTTTCTCCACAGGGTGGAGGTAATGAGAGTCTTGTCTAGGGCCAGTATCAAGGGTACCCATGGATGGTCACCTGCTGAGGGCCCACACCCCAGCAGTCCTTAAGGGGAAACATCTGGTCTTTTGTGGTCTGTGGAGAAGATGGGGTGGCCATGTGGCCTACTTTATACAGGGCAGTTCTCTATTTGGTGATCTTTGTTTGAAGGGCCATCTGGACCAAGTCTAGTTTAATGATAAAGACCAATAAGAAAGGAGATCCTTAAAGTTGCCTGGATAGCAGACTGAGCAGGCACACAGGTCAACTGTTATAGTAAGATGGTAGTAATAATTGTATTGTTTAGCTAAATGCCATAAATTTAGCTCTCGGTTTTCAAGACGCAAAGTAAAGAATTTTCATTAACACAGAGTAGAAAACACATAATAAATAAATAAATAAATCACCAGATGTAACACAATTCTCCCAGAGCCCAAACTCAGACCAATATCTTTTCACATGGGTTCTTATAAAGAGGGCATTGGGTAATATAGTGGATAATATCCTCAGTAACAGTTTTACAAAAGACACAAGAACACAACATTTCTTATAATGGCCTTCTAAGAAAGCAGAGGGCATAACATGAAATCTTAATTCTGTAAAAGCATTCCTATGTGGATCTAAGGTAACAACATCTGAATAACTTGGTTTCTGATTATCTGACGTGATGCATGGATACAATCTAGAAAATCTAGAAGAATAGATGACTAACATATCACTTTGAAAGCCTTTTCCAAATGAAAATCCTTAACTGAGATTTGGATATCGACTAGATCTGAATCAGCTGACAAACAAGACCCCTAGCAAGGTGAAATGCATAACATTTCTATAGAAATTATAGTAATTATTTCTAATGTTACATCTATACACATAAGCTAGCATACACAAATGTTATAAAAATCTCATAAATATTCCCAGAAAAATATCGTTTGAGAAACTTCAGCTTAGATGCAGTCAAAATGCTTAAAGTGAAGTGCAGGAGGAGTTATGCTGGCTTAATAAGATTAACTACTCTTAAGTGCTAAACAAATGTCATGTTCAACCGGGGGTGCTGGGATAAAGAAATAATTATGGCTGATCCCCCATTTTTTGCAAATGTAAAATCTAGCAGTTACTTGGATCCATCTCCAGCGCCGTAGACTTTTGTGTGTGTCATATTAGATAGACAGGCTGTCAATCAAAGTAGAGCTATACATGCCAGCTGGCTGTCTGGATTGAACTCATATTCTGAACAATTGTTAAATTAAGGCTTCTGGGCCATTAATACAGATTTAGAAGCACTGCAAACTACATTTCCCAGTGTTCTTTGTGCTGGAACGTTCTTGCGGAGTCCTTCATTAGGCCCTAATGCTTTCTTATTTGGTTTCCTTTGGAAGAAGGTCACCGGAGGTTCATGGCATTTTGTAATATTTGAGTTTATTTACAAATATACAGGTTGAGCCTAGGGGGACAACTTAAACTCTCCATTAGACAAGCAAATCCATTGCCCTCTATCAGATCTTCACAGAGAGATCCCAAGTGTACTGAGCTCCCAAAACTCAACTCTCTGCCTTCTTTGTATCGCACTTGAAAACTACAGTCTGTCCCCTCTGTTTTCTTTCACAGACTCCAGATTACACCATCCTGAGCTGGAAGGAAAGTCTGCTTTTGCTCCGTTTAAAAAAGCATCTATCAGAGATCATCTAACAATTAATTCCCATGGACACATGTCAACTGGACACCCTGAGTTATTAACCCTCCATTTGTCAAGTACAAGAACGGCCAGATGTTGCCTTAAAGACCCACAATGATAGTCCCATTTACAGAAATCTGATAAGGAACACATAACAGTCCTGATGTCATTTGATGTCAAAAGAAGTTGATTTTAAGTGAGGGCACTGCTTCCAGAATAAGCCAAGTATGTTTCATTCCCCCCTTTCAGCAATTTCCCATGAAATTACCTGTTGACGCTAAATAAATGTTTGTGAAAATTGCTTGCCCTTCTGGATGATCCCTAAATGAGTCCCTTTCCAAAGTTGCTCAGGCAACTATCTCTTAGGTTTTGTCTTCTATTTGTCTGGCCATCAGAGAACTCTATTTAAAGGTGTCCTCTATAGGGAGACTTGTCTGTTCCAAGACTGGTTTAAAGCTGGAGAATTATCAGAAGAAAGAGCTGGGTCTTGAAGCTGCCTATCAATATTTAGTGCCGGGACTGATTTACACTATTGCTTTAAAATGGTTTATAACAGTATTGACAACTGTCGAGGCCCAGAACACACTCCACATAGTTTTCAAACCATTTTCAAACCATTATATCCTGCTTGGTGTAGTTCTAGCCTAAGACACACAGGTCACATGGTCACAGCCTTCCCCACTAGGATGAGATGTATTGAATTTCTATTTAAATTATAGTATTTATTTCTGAATTTGCATCTATAGGTATACAGATTACACATACAGGCCAATTTTATGCAGATCTGTGTCTACTTACATCCTTTTTTTTCATGATCCATTCCCCTTTTCTGGCAATTCATAAATGGCCACCCTACTTAGGTTGGGAACATGATGACAACAGTGAGCAATCAGGAGGAAATTGCTACAGCGTAGATCTGTCGTAAATCCCAGGCCGCATCAAGGTTGTGTTGTAGCACGTGGATGTGAAGGACCACTTGCATTATGAACATGTGGTTTCTTGTTCCTAATAAGTAGCGCCACTTTACCAGCGTGATGTAATGGATATATTGTTGGATTTGGCACAAAGAGATCAGCAGTCAGATTTCCATTCAAACATGACATTCACTTGCTGGCCTTGGAGCAGTCACTAGCTCTTGTCTAAGCTATCTCACAGAACGGTTATGAGGATAAGATAACTTCAGGCAGACTGCTCTGAGCTCCATGGAGGTAGGGCAGCAGGATGCAAACATCATAAATTAATTTTAAAAAATGGTTACAGCTTGGATATCAGGCAGAAGATCGAGTGTAATCTAATCCCTGTCCCTGACTCGCTTTGTCTTTCTTCTTGGGCACCTTTCCAGCTACCTCATGGATTGCAAACTACCATTCCTAGTAGTGGTGTTAAGTTCCTAATCCGGGTAAGTGAGAAGTCCCTGGAACTTCTCAGCCTTTGGAAAAGTTCATGATATCCTCACATGTATTATCATGATATCCTCACATTATCATGATATCCTCACATTTAGGGATGAGTGAGAGCTCCATCAGACGGGGGTGGGGGGGATCATGCTTGCCTACCGTCGTTTTTCCGCCCCCACTTTTGTTGCTCGATACTTCCTCTTTCTCTCAGGGAGAGGAAAGAGGAAGTAAATAAAAGTGCACATGGCCCATTAAGGGGCCGTCTTTATCACGTTGCTTCTCCTGCACATAGCAGGAGATAGTGGCAACTTCTGTCTTTATTTTAAATCGGGCTTACTGGGGTGTCTTTTTTGTGGCATGAAGAAGGTAAGAAGGGGTGGGAGGCGTGCCGGAGGCAGATGACAGTGTGAGAAAAACCTGTGAAAATCCGTGAGAGTGCCCAGTAACAAGTGTGCAATAAAACACTTGTCTGATGGAGCTCTGAATCTGTCTCTTTCATTTCCTATAATGCATACCTTTTTTCAAGCATGAGTTCATTCTGTCCTGTTTTTGCAACAGGTTGCGGATACTTTCTGTAGCAAATTTCTGCAAATCTATGCATTTTGGAAAGCGATTTCCCCTGATCTGTGTCTCTTTGTACACAATTTCCCCAAATGTGCACATTTTTGTACACATGTTTTGACTGGAGAACTGGATCACTCAATTCAAAGAAGTATGAAGACTGAGGGATAATAGCATTCCAGTTCACACATTTGTTCAGGATGTTAACATGAGCTCAATTTGTATTCAAATATGGACCCCACAGACTTTGCTCCCATCCATCATCACTTTCACTATGTGATTGACTAGGATCACTGTAATAAACTGAGAAAAAGAAGAAGTTCTAAACAGCGTGAAAAAAAGTACTGCCAAACTGATAAGGGAAACACTGGCAGTTAATCATTTCATCAACAACAAAAAGGAAACATTTGCACGTAGATTCCTTCTGAGCATTTGGAAAGAACACAACAGAAGAAAAGTTAACTTTTCCACTGTTCATCTACTATAATACTGACTTGTGTCCAGTACAGATCTACAACCGTCAAGTTGTAGCAGACCTGTTGTTGTCACTCACTGCGGTTCTCCTTTGGTGGAGCAGTCAGCGTAATGCATTCGTATTCTCTCTGGGATGGCACTAAGGGAGATCTTTCAGAAAGGTTAAATGCTGAAAGGTCCACTTTCCCTCTCCTGAGTGCATCTTCGAGGTTTACCCTAGGGCTTACAGACAGAAGTTGCCTTCAAAATGGACCCTACTAGCTTTTGAGCAACAGAGGCATTCAGGCATGTTTCTCGATACTCCTGGAAGCTGGTTGACAGGTTGTATGTGAAACAACCTCCTCTTTACTAGTTCTGAGCCTCAGTTATCATTGGCCATGTCTACACCAGCCATTTATCCTGGGGTCACCTCTAGATCGTCCCTGTGCGTCCAAATGATGCACAGGGGATCCCGGGGTCAGCCGGGGATGACATAGAGATGACCCCAGGATAACTGAAACCGGGGATGTCCCGGTTTTTCCGCAGTCCCAGGACAAGCCTGAAGACCGTGGCTTGTGTGGTGTGGGCTCCCGGGTCCTCAAATGGGCACGGAGCTGCATAGAGTGGCTCCATGCCAGTAGGGGTGGGGTGGGGGCAGCACTGGGGATGCCGCACTGCCATATAAACGCTCAGGGAGGATAGCTGAAGCAAGTAAATCTGCAACCCTCCCCCTGCCTCCCGCTACACCCTTAGGTGTAGATGAGCCCACTGTGTGTTTTATTTATTCTTTTTAAAAATATCATCCCTATGGCCCTAGTAGGAGTATTACAGAAATCTACAATGGATTCAAATGGATTCAGATTTCTATGAATCCGACTTGCGGATTCTGCACCAACGAGCTATTTCCGAGTCATGCAGATTACACAGACTTGTGCACCCGTTTTTACTTTGGGGGAGGATTTCTGCAAACGCCTATGTTGTAATTAGGGGTGTGCACGGACCCCCCGGATCGGATCGGGACCTGGATCGGGACCTCCAATTTTGTCATGGATCGGATTGGACAAAATTGGAGGCCCCCCGGACCGGATTGAGTCCGATCCCGATCCAAAAATCGGAAATTTTGGGATCGGCCACCATTTTTTCCCCCATAGACTTGCATTGCAATGCAAGTCTATGAGGAAAAAATGGCGGCGGGTGGGTGAGGGGGCCCTAACTCCCTCCCCCCCAGGGCCGTCCGCTGTGGACAGCCCCGGCAGGTAAGCCCCCTCCCCTGCGCTCCCTACCCCCCCGGGGCCGTCCGCTTCCATCTGCTGGCGCCCGCGGGCGCCAGCGGATGGAAACGGACAGCCCCGGGGGGGGTAAGTCCCCTCCCCCCTGCCACTGCTTACCTTACAGGGACGTCCGCTCCCGTCCGGCACCGGCTGCTACTGCGAGCGGGCTTCGCGGCCTGCTCCAGGGTGGCGCGTCACCCGGCGCGCCACCCTAGAGCAGGCCGCGAAGCCCGCTCGCAGTAGCAGCTGGCGCCGGATGGGAGCGGACGTCCCTGTAAGGTAAGCAGGGGGTGGGGGGAGTGGAGGAGGGGGGCACGGGGCACGCTTACCTTCCAGGGACATCCGCTCCCGTCCGGCGCTGGCTGCTACTGCGAGCGGGCTTCGCGGCGTGCTCCCGAGTGGCGCGCCGGCGCACCACTCTGGAGCAGGCCGTGAAGCCCGCTCGCAGTAGCAGCCAGCACTGGACGGGAGCGGACATCCCTGGAAGGTAAGTGCGCCGCGAACAGCCCCGCTAGGGAAGCCCCCCCCCCGCTGTCCACTTCCATCGGCAGGCGCCCGCTGGCGCCTGCCAATGGAAGTGGCAGTGGGCACCAGTGGGCGCCCGCCGATCCGTCCGAACCGGATCGGAACCTTTTCGGATCGGTTCGGATTGGATCAGCCGATCCAGCGGTGAGATCGGAAATCGGATAATTTATCCGATTTCCCCCTGGATCGGATTTGGATCGTGGATCGGATCCGATCCAGTGCACATCCCTAGTTGTAATATACTTGTAATTTGCAACCTGTATTTAAGAATAAAGGGGCATGAGAGTTAATAACTTTAGTTAAGGGCAGTTGCGGGGTGTGCGGTCCCACTTCAATATTCTACTCCATTAAACTTCAATATTCTGCTGCTTATAAAAATGGCACATGTTGAGCTAATACCTTGAAACCTGGCATCCTTAATCGACTTGATGCAGTTTACAATCGTGCAAAATTTCAAACCAATATGATATAGATTGCCACAGATGCTGCAAGTTAAATCAAGCTGAAAATTGACACATTTGTACTACTGTTTCCTCCAAGCTGCAGCTCAGCATATCATATATTTATTTCAATTCCTGGGGAACGCTACCAACGTGCTTTATTCAGGCTTCTCAAGGAGATGTGCCTTTCATAGGTTTGGTGAAATTTTGAGCAGTGGTTTAAAAGTTAAGGTTTTTTTCCTGCCATGTGAAAGTCTATGGCAGCAAGTGCTGACAAAGGCCCTTTCCACACCACCCTGTTCCCCTGTGCATCCAAATGACATACAGGGACTCCCAGGGGCACGGGTTTTCCTAGGGATAAAGAAACCCTGGGAAACCCTGATTTTTTTCCAGTCATCCTGGGACCGTCCCGAGACCGCGGGAGGTGTGGGCCGCCATCCTGCCTGGTGGCTGCTGACTCACGAGTAAGCGCAGCACCAGAAATGGGCACAGATCTGTGCGGCGTGGCTCCATGCCCATCAGGTGAGGGGGTGGCAATGATTTCACCACCCTTGGGATGGCAGGGAGGGGTCTTGGAGGCCGATCTCGGGGGCAAAGTTTGTTTCCTTTGCTTGCTGTTTCATTGGAGCGGGGCCTCGCTCTTGCGCGACCGGCCCCTCTGTTTCCAAAAAAATGGGGGCTGCGACGTCCCTGCTTCCTCCCTTGATATCACGTGCCACGTTCGTATGCTGGGGGAGGCTCTCATGATCAGGGTATCGCGGCAGCCTCCCTCCTCCCTCCTGGAATGCTGGGGGGTGTAGAAAAGGGCCAAAGTTCTGTAGGTCATGCTCAGTTGTACTGTGAAGTTAGGATACTGCCAGCACTCCAGTGTTCTTGTCAGCACTCTGACAATGGGGAAATGGTAGTAGGAAACTCTCAAGTGAGAGAAGCGTGAGGTAATTTTGAAGGCTGAAGGAATCACTCTCTGTTTGACAGATCACTGATGAAGAGAGGGAGGAAAAAGGGGGGGAAAAGGCTATGCCAAAATCCTGTGCAGGCTTACTCAGAAGCAAGCTATCCTGAACATATACGGCCACATCTATTCATTTGATGGCTATGTGCGACCTCCAGTATCAGAGGCAGTAAGCCTATATACACCAGTAGCTGGGGAACATAGGTGGGAGGGTGTCCTGCTGGTGGGTCCCTGGTTGGCCACTGTGGGAACAGAGTGCTGGACTAGCTGGACCCTTGGTCTGATCCAGCAGGGCTCTTCTGATGTTCTTTGGTGGTGGCCAAGAATGTAGCCTGATGTGTTTTCTTCCTATTGCACATCTCTCCGTTGTTTGCAGCCTCCCAGGCTGCCTGGTCTTCTTCATCCCAAAATGCCCTATGGGAGGAATTCTCTCATGATACTTTCCCTGGGCTTTAATTAGGGTGACCATATTTGGGAAACCAAAAAAGAGGACGTCCAGTGGGGAGCAGTGGGAAAGTTTGCTTTCTGGGGCCTCTGAAAGTGTGTCATTTCCAACGCCATGCTAATGGAAGCTGCCATTAGCATGTGGAGGGGAATGATGTGTTTTCTGGATGCCCTGGAAAGCACACTTTCCCCTCCTCCACTTCAATCAGGGCCTTAGAGGCTCCGATTGGAGTGGAGGAGGGGAAAGTGTGTTATTCCCACCCGTCCCACACTGCTCTAGTCGGGGCCTTTTCTGTCATGTCCGGGAATGATAATGCTTTCCCCTTTAAAGCCCTGAGTGGAACAGTGTGTTGGGGGGAGCGACATGCCTCTGGAAAGTGTGTCATTCCCCCTGCCACACTAATGGTGGCCTTAAAGGGGAAAGTGTGTAATTCCAGGACATTATAGAAAATTATAGAAAATCCTCCCTGACACCCAGGATAGAACAAAAACCAGGACAAATCTGGAGAAATCCTGACAATTGGTCATCCTATAGGCTGACCACACGAAAAGGAGGACAGGGCTCATGTAACTTTAACAGTCGTAGAGAAAAGGGAATTTCAGCCAGTGTCATTTGTATGCAATTAGGTCCTGGTGAAATTCCCTCTTCATCACAACAGTTAAAGTTGCAGACACTATACTAGAGTGACCATATACAAAAGAAGGCAGGCCCCCTGCAACTTTAACTTTTTGGATGAAGAGGGAATTTCACCAGGAACTAATTGCATACAAATGACACTGGCTGAAATCTCCTTTTCTCTACAACTGTTAAAGTTACATGAGCCCTGTCCTCCTTTTCATATGGTCAGCCTATCACCCTAGCTTTAACTGACGTATGAGAAGTTGAGGAGGCCCCACCTACCAAAAGAGATGAGTGTACAATGAAAGGCAGGACACTCACATGTACTCCTCAGCCACTTCATAAGTATGGTAAGGCCAAGAACAATGGCTTCTCGTTCAAATTTATTTTTGGAAGCCATTTCTTTTCTATCAAATTGAGTGAGAATGCTTGGAAAAAATGTGGAAGAAATTTTCAGCCCAGCACTATTCCGCACATAAACCACATGCTCTACCGCAGAGCACAGGCCTTTCCCCAAGAGGAATGGTTTCAGGGTATGACCCTTTGTCTTTCCATGTAACCATAAGCAAACAGGACGAATGCCTTGGTGTGTGATAGAATAACCAGATTAGCCCATTAGAACAAGTTGGAAATGGTCCCAGAACTGTGCTGCTCAGCCTGCAGGGAATTTAAAACACAAGCAATGTTTTTTCCCCTTTCCTTTTCTGTCTTTAAAGAGAAGTTTTTCCTCATTTAGGACTGAATGTGTAGTGATGAATACCAAGCAAGCACTAAACTGTGCTTACAGGGTCTGAGGCAAATTGGAACCTCGATTAATAGGAATTGGTAGAAGGGGGGGAGATAATTTGAAAACTGCCTGCATGAATATATATTATAAATATATGTTTGTTCACACTGCTTTCTTACTCTTGTGCTCAGCTTTCCTGCAATGCCTCCTAAATGAATAAACAGACTTTTCCCCCCATATAGCAGCTGAGGGCCTTCCAAAACAGTGTGCTTTGGGTGCTGTGGAATTTCTTGCATTACCTGCCTTCTTTGTCTCTGCTTGCCTGTCTATCCAGCTCTCAGTTTTGCCAAGTGAATCCCTACAGCTGATCAAAAGGTGAGGAGCTGTTTCCATTCATCTCAATTCCTCTCCAACAGCTATTTCAACAAAACAAAAATGGGGAACTTGGTGCTGCCATCCAAGGGATGGTGAAAATGCTGCCCCCACACCATGGGCATGGAGCCACCCTGTGCAGCTCCATGCCCGTTTGAGGACCCGGGAGCCCACACCACACCGACCATGGTCCTCGGGGTTGTCTCGGCACTGTGGAAAAACCGGGACATCCATGGTTGCAGTTATTCCGGGGAAAGTCTCTGGTCATCCCCGGTTGACCCTGGGATCCCTTGTGTGTCATTTGGACACACAGGGACAACTTAGAGTCGACCCCAGGATAACTGCATGGCCCCAGTGTCACCATGGTTCTCTATTACTCTGGCAACTAAGAATTTCTTTGTTGGATCAGATCAAAGTCCATCTTGTCCAGTGCTAAATTTCCAATGGTGGGCAGCCATAGAATCAACTAATTTAGAGTTAGAAGGGGCCCTGGAAGTCATCTAACCCAAATCCCTATTCAGTGCAGACTCATGCAAGAACAACTTCCCTGAGAGGTGGTTTTCAGGCCTCTAACTTACACACCTCCAATATAGAAGAGCCCTTCACCTCCTGGGGGGGGGGTCTATTACATTCTTACCATTAGAGTTTCTTCTAATGTTTACCCAAAATCTGGTTCCTTGCAATTTCCATACATTAGTTCTAGACCTGTACTCTCGAGCCACAGAGAACAAGTCGGTTTCCATCTTCTGTCTTTCACATATTTGATGACAGCTATGATGTCTCCCCATAATTTTCTCTCCCCCAGGGCAAAATATATCCAGTTCGTTCACCTGTTCTTTATAGGATTTCAATTCCAGAACCCTCATCATCCTAGTAGCCCTTCTCTGGGCATGCTATAGTTTATTAATGTCTTCATTAAAATGTGGTGCCCAAAACTAGACACCGTACTCCCGATGAGATCTGAGCAGCTGCCTCTGAGAAGTTCACAAGTAGAAAAATGTATTTGGTTCACATTTCAATGTGAATTTACCTAATTTCACCCTTTCAAATCAGAACGTGAACTGAATCTCGCACATCTTTCAAAATTCGCACTTCTCTGAGTTTTGCAGTGGAGTTCTCCAATCAAAAAAAGGTGTACAAAAATGTGTATATTAGGGGAACATGCATACATAAATGTGTATATCAGTGAAAAATAATGTTAAAATGCATTATATCATGAAACTCACTTGCAAAAAAAGTATACATTAGGCAAAAATGCATACAAATGTAGTTGTATTATGAGAAATACACAGAAAAATGCATGCAAATTTAAAAAGATGGTTTCATGGTTCAGGACAAATCAAACTTAAGATTGGAAAAAAAATAGTACATGGCAAGAATTGGAATTGACAGATTTATCATGCTTATTCACAAGCATGGCATGGAATGTATATGCCCTGAATGTACCGAATTTACAGTTAAGAAATACAGGGGAGAAACCCACACCTTTTTTCAATTTCAGTAAGACTTTGTTGAAGTGTAGGAGATGACTAAATAATGTGAGTTATTGCAAGTTTTGTAGTCCAGCTTCACAAAATCATGGAAATGGTGGGTGTTTGTAGACAATCTTCTTCAGTGGTAGGCAACAATGTGCTTCCAGACACTTTTCTTGGTGCCCTGCAAGATATCCTATGCTTCCCACTCAAAATAACAACAACACCACACACTGGCTGAATTCGGACAACACGATAGTCAATGGTGGGGTAATAATCAACTTTACAGTTGTTCATCTAGGGGGTACTCCCCACACAACATGGTAATAAATAATCAACTGTGGTGTGGATTAGGATCAGCGCTGAGTTGACTATGGCAGCATTCTGACGACACGATAGTCAATACAACTGATGATTGTTTCCCCCACCCTAGTTGCTTATTGTGTCGTCCGAATTCAGCCACTCTCTCGCACACAGAGGCATATTTTCTCACAAGCAACTGGGATTGCTGTTAAATAGATTTCTGTTTGTGCTCAAAATTGGGGGTTCAAAGAAGTTTAGTACGTTGAGGCTCAGACCCCACTTCTACTTTATACTCAAGTCTCTTGCTCAGGTTACTTGTCCGTTGCCACGCCTCCCATGGCAGCCATTTTCTGGTGGTATCCAGGACAGTTTTTTCAAATTGCTAAATGTGCCCCACAGCCTCAAAAGGTTGCCTACTCCTCATCTATTCCAAGCCGTGGCTCAGTGCAGGAAAAGCTTGAGAGCAACTGCTTGCAGAGGAGATGTTTTGTGAAGTACTTAACTTTCCTCAAGCAAGCGCTGGTCTTGTAAATTTCACCTGAATCGCCCAAGAGCTGAATTAACCCCATGGAAGGAAACACTGACCACATACAAAGAATTAGAAGATCACTTGATGATGATGATGATCTCTTTTTTCTCGCTCATGGCGGTTTTTCTAGATGGTCATGCCATTGTTGTTGTGGTTCTTGTTGCTTTTATATCCCGTCTCCCTCCCCCTTGCAAAGAACTCAAGGCAGCTTACATGGTCCTCCACCTCTCCATTTTATCCTCACAGGGTTGTTGTGAGGTTAGGCTGAGTCAATGGCTGGCCCAAAGTAGGCTGACCATCTGAAAAGGAGGACAGGGCTCATGTAACTTTAACAGTTGTAGAGAAAAGGGAATTTCAGCCAGTGTCATTTGTATGCAATTAGTTCCTGGTGAAATTCCCTCTTCATCACAACAGTTAAAGCTGCAGGGCCCCTGCCTTCTTTTGTATATGGTCACTCTAGTATAGTGCCTGCACCTTTAACTGTTGTGATGAGGAGGGGATTTCACCAGGAACTAATTGCATACAAATGACACTGGCTGAAATTCCCTTTTCTCTACAACTGTTAAAGTTACATGAGCCCTGTCCTCCTTTTCAGATGGTCAGCCTAGCCCAAAGCCACCCAGTGCCAACTGGGGATTAGAACCCGGATCTCCCGAGTCCCAGTCCAACACTCCAATCACCGCACTACACTGGCTCTCTTAATATACATTGCTGTATGCCTTTCACTGCTGCCATATCATGGTTTATTCCAAGTCATCAGCTCCTTGCTCTGAAATTTAAGGAACCTCTTCTTCTTCTTCTTCTTCTTCTTCTTCTTCTTCTTCTTCTTCTTCTTCTTCTTCTTCTTCTTCTTCCTTCTCCCTTCCCCAACCCATCCAAACAGAGACATTGTTCTATGAGCCTCTAATTCCCACAGAAACTCGACAGGAACTGCAGAGGTCTCTGAAATATGCATCTTGCAGTTTTGATTACGATGACGTTGATGACAAGATATTTCTTGGAGCCAATTTGCCAAGCTTCAAAGGCAAAATTGGATCCAACGGTGGCTGGGGCTTCATCAGATGGAGAAACTGTAAAATAAAAATTACATCCTGATGCGTTTCTAATAAAGTTCCCTCCGCTCCCTCCCCCGTGAGCAGCATTTCTCTCTGAGCTTTGCAAAGGATGATTTAACCGCCATTGCTCGTACATTAGAGGAGCTGATTGCTGGGCCTCTATTTAGATCGATTGTTCTTCTGCTCTTATTAACAAGTGGCAAGTTAATGGAGATGAACAGAAATGAAAAATGGGGCAAATCTCATTCAGCATCCTCTGCACCGCTGGGTTTTGATTTCAGATGTTTTATTTCTCATTTGCAGCCAATGACGATAAAGTGGCAATACTTTGGGGTTGTTAGCATTTGGCTAGGAAGTTGATAAAATGTCTCATGACCTTTTCAGTTCAGGTCCAGTTATTCTCAAACATAGATCTTCATTTATGCCTGACGCTCCTTTATACTTTCCCCTCCTCCTGGCTGAAAACCTCACAGAGATGCGAAAGATGCCAATGGAGGGAGGGCTACAATTATGTCCAAATGCGCCTTCTGTAGTGGCATTTCAAGACCAGTTCCCATGGCCAAACTGGCTAGCAGAGATTGTAGATTGAGGGACCCCATGTCCCAAAACAAAACGGCATTCTCTGAATAGCAATCGTATTCCCATGTTTTTCTTATGTTGCTGTAGAACTTGTGTTTGCAGGCTTTTCACGCTCCAACAAAACAATATATTTTGTTCCCAAAGTGCTCGCATCTGGAAACAAAGCCCTATGAGGAGAGACGGAAAGAACTGGGCACGTTTAGCCTGGAGAAGGGAAGACTGAGGGGAGACATGATAGCACTCTTCAAATACTTGAAAAGTTGTCACACAGAGGAGGGCCAGGATCTCTTCTTGATCATCCCAGGACATGGAATAATGGGCTAAGAGAAAGCCAGATTCCGTCTGGACATCTGGAAAAACGTCCTGACTGTTAGAACAGTACGACAATGGAACCCATGTTCTAGAGAGGTTGTGAGCTCTCTCATATTAGAGGCCTTCAAGAGGCAGCTGGACAGCCATCTTTCAGGGATGCTTTAAGGTAGATTCCTGCACTGAGCAGGGGGTTGGACTGGATGGCCTTATAGGCCCCTTTCAACTCTACTATTCTATGATTCTATTATCGTATTGTGGTAGGGTTATAAGAAGCAGTATCCAACGGGGCGCTTATGCCCCTGGCAATTCTTTTCTGCCCCACCAATTCAGTTGGGCAAGCGGTGAGTTGAGCGGACTGTGTCGCACAAGCGGGACCCACTGCTTGTACAATAGGCTGACCATAGGACAGGGCTCATGTAACTTTAACTGCTGTAGAGAAAAGGGAATTACAGCCAGTGTCATTTGTATGCAATTGGTCCTTGGTGGAATTCCCTCTTCATCACAACAGTTAAAGTTGCAGGGCCCCTGCCTTCTTTTGTATATGGTCACTCTAGTATAGTGCCTGCAACTTTAACTGTTGTGATGAAGAGGGGATTTCACCAGGAATGAATTGCATACAAATGACACTGGCTGAAATTCCCTTTTTTCTACAACTGTTAAAGTTACATGAGCCCTGTCCTCCTTTTCATATGGTCAGCCTATGTACAAGCAAATTTTAGCTCTTCCTAGAAGTTCCAAAATGAGCCAAAGCCCTCACCTCTAGAAGGAGGCAGGTTGGTGGAGTCCCCTTACGAAAGCTCCACCACCCTGCCACTTTCCAGGAATGATTGTTTCCACTCATGTCTCATTGCTCCAGGAAAGCTAAAGTGCCACTGCGCAAGCAGTGATGGCTGCTTGCCCAACGCAATCTGCAGGGTGGAAGAGAGTCAGCAGGGGCAGAGGCACCCTGTTGATTAATACCCAAAGGCCTGGATCATCTGGTAGAGCTTTTCCTAGACTGTACTACTTCAGGCTGCAGGTGTGTGTGTGTGGGTGCTTATTTGAATTCTTGCTCCCTCTTCCAAACTACCCACAATCTCACACTTCCCTATAAATGGGAACAAAAAATGAGCTCTGCCTTTGGGAAACCCACAAGCAGCATATGTCAGGAGCTCAATATTGCGCTCCCACTGACATTACTCACGAAGTGGTATACAGAGTGGAGCTGTGTGCACGTGGCTTCTCAAAAGTCTCCACCCTATTTGTGGGTAGAGAAAATGGGGGGACAATTTAACTGATTTTTTCCTGGTGAGGGGGGCGGGAGAAATTCTCCAACAATTTCTCACAGGTAGGCATCACTATTGGCAAGGCTTCTTTCTTTTCTTTTTCTAAGGGTTTTTGGTGATGATGATGATGATTTGCACTGCCCTGCAAAGATGTTCCTGGAGGACACATTCCAGTGGTGGGTGGGGCAAAGGGGAGCAGGGCCCAAATACCAGCATTTTCCTGCTAGCAACTGAAGCCTTAGAGAGACATCTCAGCCCTTTAAAATGGGGGGGGGCGCAAACAGCTCAAAGGCTGGGAAGGCAGCAAATGATTGGTGGTCGGGGAAGGGGCGGAGCCTATTGAAGAACTCCAGAGAGCCAGATTGGGAGCTGAGGAGCCAAATTTGGCTCCGCCCCCAAGGCTTGGGGTTCTATACCCTTGATATAGGAAATCCTGCTTTAGAGCAAGAATTTGGGTCTTGACTCTTTGTTTGTGATTCCATACCTTTGCCTATTGATGGGGAGAAAGAAATTCCGTTCTCCTGCAGATACCGCCAGATGTGTGACACTGAACTAAGGACTTTGAATTCCTCTCAGTGCTCTGGCACAAATGCTGTTAGGAAAAGAAAGTGGGAAAACAGGCGGAACTCAAGATAAACAGAACCGAGGAGAACAAGAAGACAAAGAAAGGAGAAAGTCTTCAGGCAAGTCGTTTTCAAAACAATTTTCTCCTCTCATTGACAAGTCTTTTTTGTATTTGGAGAGCTCATCAGGGCTCAATATAGAAGTGGTGACAGCAAAAAACACATTCCAGACGGGGGGGGGGGCTAGCAGGGTGATAATAACAGCGGGGCCCTGTAAAATGTGCAAAAGCTCAGTACAAAAGCCTGCCATCCCCTTTTGAAGAGCCGATTCAGCTTTAATTATCATACTGCAGGTTAGGCTTTTGAAATGCCCTTGCTGTTGAAATTAGGGCTGTGCACGAACCCCTGATCCGATCTGGATCACGATCTGGGAGGTCCGGATTGGGCCCAATCTGATCCGCCTTGGATCAGGATCCAGATCTGCTCCAGATCCATGCAGAGCCCTCCCTCCCACACTCCACACTCCCTCCCTCCCTCCCCCCAATTGCCCTGCTTACCTGCAGCCTCCTTGCCGTCATCTCCCGTCGTCCTCCACTTCGTCCTGCCTCCTCAATGTTGGACGGCCGCTTTCCCGCTCACAGCGGGTGATGCTATCACTCGGAGCAAGCAGGAAAGCAGCCGGCCGACATCAAGGAGGCAGGTCAAAGTGGGGGACGACGTGGAGGAGGCTGAAGGTAAGCAGGGTGACTGGGGGAGGGAGGGAGAGAGTGGGGAGAGCAGGAGTGAGGGCTCTGCATGGACCCAGAGTAGATCCGGATTGCGGATCCGATCTGGCCCAATCTGGGCCTGATCCAGTTCGGAGCGGGGCCAGATCGGGCCAGATAGGCCCAATCTGCTCCAGATTCAGGATCCAGCTCCAGATCCGGTCACAGCCCTAGTTGAAATGGCTTAGGCTGAACAAGGGTGATACTGCTCTTGCCCATCATTTCCCTCCCCATATTGTTACTGATGCTGGCAGCACACCATGTAACATGCATAGGTATGAGTGGTTCATCCGTGGCTTCTATTTGAAGCACAAATCTGTCTCCCTTCCTTTTCTTTTTATTAACAGTCATCAACGAGAAGGCAACCTATACTGATAGGTCTTAGGGCACAATCCTATGGATTTTGAGAGAGAGAGAGAGAGAGAAAGAGAGAGAGAGAGAGAGAAAAGTCCTAGAACCCAGCATTCAACAGCCAGCCATACTGGTTGGGAAATGCTGGGACTAGTAGAATTTTTTTTTCTATCGAAACATCCATAGGATTGCGCCCTTAACCTACAATCTACAACTGAACTCAGTGTAGGCTGACCAGATAAAATCCAGGTCATGGCTCATGTAACTTTAACAGTTGTAGAGAAAAGGGAATTTCAGCCAGTGTCATTTGTATGCATTTAGTTCCTGGTGAAATTCCCTCTTCATCACAACAGTTAAAGGTGCAGGCACTGTACTAGAGTGACCATATACAAAAGAAGGCAGAGCCCCTGCAACTTTAACTGTTGTGATGAAGAGGGAATTTCACCAGAAACTAATTGCATACAAATGACACTGGCTGAAATTCCCTTTTCTCTACAACTGTTAAAGTTACATGAGCCCTGACCTGGATTTTATCTGGTCACCCTAACTCAGTGGGACTTACTTCAGAGTAGATATGTACATAGGAGTGCAAAGGGTGTGTGTCGGGAGTGCCGAGGCACACTCTAATGTCTTGTGAGGCTGCTGTGCACATAAAAACTGTAAAAGACCTACCAATGCTACTCTCACCATAAACATTCATTCTTATCACATATGCACAGGAAGCTGTATGAATAATCAGTTCACTATGACAATCCAAAACTCTTTGACTAATGTTACTAAGGGCCAAACCACACATAATACTAAGTGAGTCACAGATAGGGGTTTATTCTCTCCCCCCCCCCCCAATGTTATTTTATTTATAATATACACCCTGCCATGTGGGCTACAAGATCCATGGAGGTTGGGAGTAGAGAAGAGCTTTCTATACCGTTCCCTTTTTGTATTTCTATCCCGTTCCTCCATGGAGAGAAAAACTGCTTGAATTCCTCCTTCCCTGTCCCCCTTAATTCAAGCATTGATCTAAATCACCCCAAAGCTGCGATTAGCACCCACTGAGTAAAATGTAATAACACAGGGCCCACCTGCATGATTAAGACTGTAATAATGGTACAGGGGAAAGGGTTCAACACCCCTCTCCCAGTGCCATTACTCAGATCAAGTGTGGAGCAACCCTCCCAGCTATTCTAGCGTACCCTGAGCCGCTACTGATCTCAGATCTGCTGCATCACAGCCTGTACAACCAAATAGGGACATGAAGAAACACTCCTCCATGACCACCCCCACCAAGAAATGTTGCTAGGCTTTTGCTCAAACTCATCTTCCTTCCTTCAAAACTCCTTGGGTGTCAGCAATTCTCTCCAGATCTGCCTTGACAGTCAGCTTTATTCTGTGGCAAACTCTAAGCAAGATGGAAGAATCGAAAGGGATTTGGGAAACAAAAGCTTTGCAGCATCACAGAGGGGAGATTTCCTTTCTCATCTTTTCTACGGGATTAGAGCATAGCACTTCACAAATGGGGATGGTGCATTCTGCCCAGATTTCTATTTCGAACTCCGGCGTGGAAATGTATATATGCATTCTAGAGAATGAGCCTGCAGTCTACCTACATCCTAGGCTCTGAGTTCCCTCATAACATCCGTTCAAATCTTAAGCTCAGTGCCTGAATGGATTCACTCAACTGCAGTTTCAAAACCTGCTCAAACACATCTCCCCAAATATGAACTAGCCATATGCTAGAATTAATTATTTACAGTCACATATGCATGGCGTTCCAGAGCATGTAGCTAATTGCAACGGGGCATATAGATGCTCACCAGAGGCAACTTGACAAAACAGGATCGTTCTAGAAACCAATGTCTGCAACTACTGGTGGAACTCTTATTGCTTATAACATCCATCTCTTACATGAGACAAGTAGAACTATTGGGCCTGCATTGTCTAACTTTCCCAAGCCAAATGCAGCTAACAAGCAGTCTGTGCTAGGGGACAAGCAATCCCCTATTTTTGCTGCCTACGTGATGCTCCAAAAATATGGGAGGGGATAGGGGGTCCTGGCTTGGTGAGTTATAAGCTTGATTTTTAAATATCATTTATCGCTTACTATTGTTTTATTACCTGGCTTTGCACAGGTTCGAATAACCTTTAGTTTGATACAGCAAAACCTTCAAACAGACTTGGACCCCCTCTAGAAGGATTCGCTTTGGCGCCTGGCTGCCCGATTATGCGCATATTCGCGGAAGCGCATTTACTCCTAATACCTCTGTAAGAGAGGCGGCGAAGCGCATTACGGGACGACCGAAACGCGCTTTAAACTTGTTGACATGCGGAGAATCGCATGTTTACACGGCGGTAAGGTGCTTTAACTGCCGCTGCAAATTAAAACTCACGGTTTAACGCACATTTGATAATGCGCATAATCGGAAGTTTAAAGCGCCTCAGCCCCCAATTTGTGCTCCTCTCTTGTAGAGGTAGAAATTTTAATCAGCCTTGAAAGAGCTTTAAACCTCTCTTGTAGAGGCAGCCTTACTCAGAACTGGACACATGGGGCCTGCACATTTTGTTTTTGTTATTGATATGGATTGTTGATGTGGATCAACCCAGCTGCCTGAATTTTCAAAGCCTCCATGGAGAGCTGGCTACAGGGAACGTCATGGTGAGCGCCTGCACTTCAATATATATATATCTACACCATTGCCCTGTAGCAACAAGCAGACCTAAAATGCCATGGCATGTTGCACCCCAAATCTTATAGATAGGTTTAAGCTGCACGATTGCAAGTAATGACTTAACTGTGCCACAGCAGCTGAGATGCAATTGGGATCGTGTTCTGGTATTGTAAAGCTAGAGATGGTACAGTACACAGAAACGGAAACATCAGATACAAAGTGACGAAAGGTCTGGCCCATCCACATCATGATTTTTCTGTGGGTTTGTTTGTGTACATTTTCATAATAAAGAGATCACACACACACACACACACACACACACACATACATCCTTCTTGTGGGGCTTACAAAATGTGCTTGATTTCTAAATGATAGGCTTTGCAATTCAAATCTGCCTGGAAGTTGCGTGACATTCACTATCTGGGAAATGTATGCCAATCTCCCATATGTGGAGATAGTTTTAGCATTGCTTCATGAAGAGGAGCAAGCATTTTGCTCTTTTAAATTAGTTCTTTGAGTTATCAAGGAGGAGGCCCGGCTCCCATAATATGTTTTGCAATGAAACTCTCAGATCGTCCACTCCTTCCTGGAAGCAATAGTTGCTACAATCATCTTCCCATAGCCTTCGGACCATAGAGCAGCTCTTTATATGCCTCCTGCATGAGATGCTCCTGATTCCTGAAGGTGGTGGGGTTTAACCACCAGAATTCAAGGACCCTGGGAAGACTGACGTTCTCAGCATGACCCTTTTATAAGTTAAGAACATAAGAAGAACCATGTTGGATCACACCAAAGGTTCATCTAGTCCAGCATTCTGCTCACTCAGTGGCCAACCAGCTGTTGACTGGAAACCCATAAGCAGGACCTGAGTGCAACATGTAGGGTGACCATATGTCAGGAAAAACCAGGACATCTCAGGATTTTTGGTAATAAATCCGGAAAGGGGGGAAATTATGAAATTTGAAGAAAAATCTGAATTTTTCCCATCCTCCCCCCACCCAAAGGACAGTTCTACTTTATAGTCAATGGGAATTAACAAAAATGCTTACCGCTTCGTCATTGTTAAAGATAAAGAGATGAAACTTGGCAACATGATAGCCCGTAGGTAGAGCTTTAGCCATTCCAAATTTGAAGCCGATCTATTCATCCGTTGATTTTTAGGATTTTTTTTAAATTTTGAGGGTTTTTTTTAAATTTTTTTTTAAAAAATGTAATTTTAAAAGATAAAGAGATGAAACAAGGCACTTTGATAGCTCCTATGTAGGGCTTTAGCTATGCCCAGTTTGAAGCAGGTCCGTTCACCCATTGATTTTAGGATTTTTTTAAAAAAAATTAAGGTTTTAAAATTAATTTTGTTTTAAAAAACATCATTTTAAAATATGAGATGAAACTTGGCATCATGATAGATCTTAAGTAGGGTTTTAGCCATGCCAAGTTTCAAGCAGATCTATTTATCTGTTGATTTTTAGCAAGTTTCAAAACAAAACTGAACTTTAAAACTAAAAATAATTAAAAAGCCAGCTAGCCAGCTGGCCAGTAGCAAGCCTTGTTAAGCAGCAGTTTGCAGCGGAATGAGGATACAATCAGAAAAGAAATTTGAGGGAAGGGGATAATGTATTTCACAGAGTATAGCAACAAAGTACAGCAAAAGCTACAAAAGTAGGAGTGAGTGAAGTTCATTTCAGATACATTGGATGTTTCACTTGTTATTTCAGTGATTTTAACATTAAAATGTTATGTAGAACAGATTTGTCTTAATTGTGTGCTGTAAAATCAGACATATGACCAGGGCTAAGTTCAGGTGCCCCCCCCCCCCGCCCCATACATGTTGGTGGGGATGCCCCCTTGGGGGACGACCATGTTGTCCTCCTTTTTGGTTTCCAAAATATGGTCACCCTATGTAACAGCACCCTTGCATCCATGTTACCCAGTAACTGCTGTACATAGATTTACTGCCTCTGATACTGGAGGTAGCAGATAACCGTCAAGACAAATAGCCATTGATAGCCTTGTCCTCCAGGAATTTATCCAACCCCCTTTTAAAGCCATCCCAATTTGTTGCCATTACTACATCTTGTAGCAGTGAATTCCATAGTTTAGTTATGCGCTATATGAAGAAGCACTTCCTTTTATCCGTCCTGAATTTCCCACTAATCAGCTTCATGGGATGATCCCAATATTACGAGAGAGGGAGAAAAAATGTTTCCGAATCCACATTCTCGACATCATCCATAATTTTGTATACTTGTGTCCTGTCTCTAGGGGTGGGCGAACATCCCCGCGTGTGCTGCGCTGTTGCTTCCTGGGTGACATGAGCCTCTTCTGAGGCATGGATTGCTCCGGCATGTGCTCAGCAGCTCCGTTCACACCTTTACCTTCGCATATAGGGGGCCTTTATGGCCGCCATTGATGTAGCTGGGAAGTGCGCGATTTACAGAGGCTTCGAAAATTGTGCAATTCCCCTATTGCATCAATGGCACCAGCCACTGATGCGGGAGTAAGGGCGCAATTTCAGCATGAAGGGTCAGGTGCCTGACTGGGTCTGGGGGGACGGACTGGGGGGGGAGGGTTCTGCTGGATTCCCAGAACTAATCGGGCACTTGAGACAACCCTACATGTATTCCCTTACACCCAACCCCAGCTGTTGTAACCTTCCCTCATAAGGGAGTTTTTCCAGCCCCTTGATCATTTTAGTTGTCCTTTTCGGCGTCTTCCAAATTGCATATTATGTGGAGTCCTCCCAAATTCTGCTCTGCATGAAAGTTTGTTGGTGGGGGCGGGGGAGAGAACTAGACATATTTCAACATTTAACACGTTTTTCCCCTTTGTCAGACAAACAAGGTTTATAAAAGAAAGAGAGAAAAGAACTTACTCAAAATAGGATAAAAATTGGATGGCTCGAGACTGAATTGCTTTCATGAGCATCTGCAGAATCTGTATTAATTGTAGCGTGTGGGATTCAATGTCCCGGCACCGCTTCTGTCTTCATGGTGCGTGCTGTCTCAGCAACTAATACAGTGCCTGACAGCAACTCCGTTAAATGCTACCCTTTAGGCAGGCATCAAAGCAGAAACAAGTACAGATGGTTCAACTGTGAAATTTTGAGGAACAACTCACCTTGCTTTAGCGACACTGATAACAGTTTTCATCTCCCTAGCTCACTTCCCACCATCTGTATTGCCATGCCAAATATGCCTTCCTGGTGCATCTCTTCGTGTTACTTGCAGGGCCGTGCAGAGGGGGGGCCAGTGGGGCCAGTTGGCCTGGGGCCCACAATTTTGAGGGGACACTCCGACGAGGAGGTCCCCCCCAGCTTACGCTACTGTTTCCATAGCATAAGCGGCCCATCGAGAAGCGAGGAGCCCGCCTTGCGGAAACAGCACAGAAGCCGTCCGTCGTGAAATTCTGAATGTGAAGAAGTGGTGTCTTACATCTTGAATTAAAGTGTGCTTCCCATTATCTTTTTTATAAATCAGTCTAGTTCATATATGTGTTTAGCACTGAATCAGTGCCACTGATTAAAAAATAATGAGCTGTTTGAAATGGGGGGGGGGGCACACACTTCCCATCTGGCCTGGGCATATGACCAGCTCTGCACAGCCCTGGTTACTTGCCTTTGTCCCCTGACCGGTGATGGTTTGGTGGATTCTCAGCTTTTGTCCGGTTTTGTTTTCCCCATTCTAAAAGGTTAAAATGCCTCTCCTAAGGCTTAGTGCCTGGCAGGAAGAGCTTTTGGCTACAATATGCTGGCATTTTTGGTTTTTTGGGCCCTGCCCATTTTTCTTTTGGCCCCACCCACCACTGGAATGTAGGCTCTGAGAGCTTCTTGAAAATGGCTGCAAGAAGTTCAACACCCCTGAATTAAATGCTTAAAATGATGGCTAGATGATTGATCGATAGGTAGATAGATCCTCTACAAGCAACAAGCCATAGTAGTTAAGCATTTTGAGCTAAACATGATGGCTTAGCGTGTTGTGTGAACCATGACTTAGCACGTCGTGTGAACCATTCCTAACCAAGGTGGTTAACTACAAAACACACTCACTTACCATTTGCTGCAAAAGGGTTAGCGTGTTGTCTGAACAGGCCCACTGATAGATATAGCTCCAGAGTCTTCCTGCCATTCCATATTTCTGGTACATCTTTACCCATGAAGTGTAGGTGCCCCCCCTCCCTTGCTGCTTTTATGCTGCTTGTTGAAATATGTTTTGTTCTGGCAGTCTTTTGTTGTATGTGTCAGATCATGTCTTTATGTTGAAGGTTTTCACTGCTCGCCTCCTCCTTGGCTGATTGTTTGCTTTTGTTGTTTTTATGAAATTGCCATTTTTAAACATTGTAAAAGCCACACAGAGTGGTGCTTCAGCCCCCGAAGGACAAGATAGCAATGCTTTCACAAATAAACAAATGAAAAACAAAATGTATGCTGATAAATTCCACATGTGCAATGGGGAACCATACTGCACAGAGCTCTCTCTCTCTCTCTCTCTCTCTCTCTCTCTCTCTCTCTCTCTCTCTCTGTGTGTGTGTGTGTATGTGTGTGTGTATGAATACCATGCCTTCATCCAAAACAGTATTTCAGGGTAGTATATACAAAAATCAAATACTGAATACAATATAGGGGTAGGCAACCTAGGCTAGACCTACACCTTGCGTCAAATCATTACAATCCCATCATGATAATGCTATATCCCTCTTGCGCATTTATACCTCATAGGACATACAATGAGCTCCATCAGATGAGCATTTTAAGCACACTCGTTTCTGGGCACTCACAGACTTTTGTGGGTCCCACTCACACTGTCATCTGCCTCCCGTGCGCCTCCCACCCCTTCTAACCTTCTTCACGCCACAACAATACACACCAGTAAGTCCGATGTAAAATAAGGACGGAAGCTGGCGCTATCTCCTGTTGTGTGCAGGAGAAGCAGCGCAATCAAAACAGCCCTCTGAATGGGCTACATGCATGTTGTTTACTTCCTCTTTCAAAGGAAGAAGTAATGAGGGACAAACACCCGGGTGGAGAAACGACAGTAAGGAAATACGATTTCCCCCCCCCCCCCCGTGTGATGACGCTCACTGACATCTGTTGTGGTGTTTTGGATATTGTGGAACAAAAAGCCAGAAATAACACTAGGAAAGTAGTATATGAAATGTGTAATGTGTGCCAACAGTACCACTGTGTAGATCTAGCTCTGGAGCCCTCCAGATGTTTTAGCAGAGCCCACTCTGCATTGCTCTTTGTGGGAGAGTGAGGATGGGAATGTGCATTCAAACGCACATCAGAATGCACATGCCATTCAAGGATATATACAGTGTATCCAAGCAGTGGTGCATCCCAATGTACACCTGATTCACCCTAGGGGTCATTACCCAGGTCATGATTTGCATATGTTTATCTGCTATTTATGTATTAAACTTATATCCCCCCTCTCCTCCAAGGAGCCCAAGGCGGCATATGCATGTCCCTCCTCCTCTCCATTTTATCCTCACAACAACCTTGTGAGGTAGGATAGGCTGAGAGTCAGACACCCAGTGAGCTTCATGGCCATGTGAAGACTAGAACCCGGGTCTCCCCAGTCCTAGTCCAACAGTACACCACACTGTTTCCCTGTGCATGGGACTCCTTTGCTGGATCAGGCAAGTCTGGAGGAGCAACAGCTTGCTCGCAAAGACCTGCGTCGAAAGAATAATGTCTGCTTTCTGTATATCACAGCTGAAAGAATTATACCAAGTAGTAGATGTTCATAACTACACTGTCAAAATTACTACCGTTTATCTTAAGCTTCAGACTGCCACAGTAAGTCAATGTTTCCTTTGAGTGATAGCCGAATATTTCAACAAATATAAAGAAATAAACATTAGCTGACTTGATATTCATGGCTCCTGTTATTTATTAGATCCCACAAGCACTGCTAATATGGAGGGAGAAGTAAAGAGAAACATGGGAGGATGCATTGCAAAATAATCAACATTTGAGATCAAATCTTCTGTGAAACATGAGTTTAACCACTACCAACAAACCAGAAGTTCCATAATATGCTATAGATTGAATAGTTTGAAAGAATTAAAGCTTAACTAAAAGTAGTTAAAATCTGCAATGTTCGGTTCTTTTCATTTTTTAGTAGCATTAAGAGTCAGAATGTGTGAATTTCAAAATGAACAGTTAAATGAATTGTGGAGTTGACATGGGGGAAAGGCTGTAGTTCGGTGGTAAGGCACATGGTTTGCATCCTGAAGGTCGCAGGATCGATCCCCAGCATCTCCATGTTAGGCTGGGAAAGACTCATGTCTGAAATCCCAGAGAGCAAGTACCAGTCTATATAGACAACATTGGACATCTGGCAGTCCATCATTGGAAGCAACAGTGACGGTAGAGTGAATCTTTCTCCCCTTCATATATTCATATATTGGCACAGTTACCGGACAGCTTGCCTCTACCACAGGGGTGCTGAACCACAAAGCCGGCCCTAACATTAGGCAGTGTGAGACGGTCGCCTCAGGCAGCAGATGTTGGGAGGTGGCAGCAAGGCACTGGAGGAGAAAGAGTTATAGATCACCCAGCCTGTCATGTACCTGCTAAGCTAGCCTGCTACCTTCAGGTGTAGTGAAGATTGCTCTCCCATTGCCGATGATGAAATGAGATTAAATTGTCCATTCTGTCAGCATTTGTACATCGAACAGGAGAGGGGGCTTCATTTTGTCCTTCGCCTCAGGCAACAAAATGCCTTGGGCTAGCCCTAGGCCCAAGGGTCAAATCAGGCCCTCAGAAGGCCATCTGCCCTTCCTCTTAACCCCTTTCTTCCAACCACCTGTTGAAGTTTTGCAAATTTTGTGCATCCCCCTCACACCTTTCTAAAAGGTTGCAATGCTTCTCCTAAGGAGTAGTTACTGGCAATAAGAGTGTTAAGCTCAAATATGCTGGTATTTTTATATTTTGGCTCCATGCCTTTTTGCCATTGGAACACGCCCCCCTGAAAGCTTCTTCAAAATGGAATTCAGACCTTGAGTTGAAAGAGGTTCAGCACCAATGCTGTAAGATCATCAGAACATAAGAAGAGTCCTGCTGGATCAGACCAAGGGTCCATCTAGTCCAGCACTCTGTTCCCATAGTGCCCAACCAGCTGTCGACCAGGGACCCACAAGCACAACACGATGCAACAGCACCCTCCTGTCTATGTTCCCCAGCAACTGGTATATTCAGGCCATTGACTATCGTGTTGTCCGAATTGAGCCATTGTGTGGGGTCATTTAGATTAAAGCATATGGTTGTCGTCACCACCACCACCACCCGCCCGCATGGAACAACATTTACCTATGGCTTCTCTGCTATGGAAAGTTGGCTGAATACCAACCGTTGTTATTAGTTTCACGTCAGCTTCCCTTTCCAGCTCAGCGGCACTACACTCACTGACTAATTTACACAGTGGCTTCCCTCGAAGAGAGCAACACATGAAACAACATTTTTGTGAAAGAGCACATTAAAAAGAAACACCCCCTGAACCCTTTCAACACTCCTTTCATGCTCTCCTTTTGGCTTCCTTCTTCCAAACCATGATTGACAGTTATCTGATTGGAGCTCGGTGGCTTAATATCAAAGCCAATGGCTCATAAAATCAGAGGGAAATTAAACACCCTTAGCTCTGGGTAAACACTCTGGGAAATTATTGCTATATATTAGAAGCTGATTATTATTCAAAAGCAAAGCCTTAGATGCATTGCCTACACCTCCTTCAGATACCGTCTCCTGAGTATTTTTTTTTTTTTGTATGAGTCTTCCATTTCCCGGAGTTGGACAAAACAATTTAAAAGTTAAAGGGAGCCACGCTTTTGCAGCTTAAGGTATCAAGGGAATTTACATTACGATAGGTTTCAAAGCACACCCGTGCGTATGCCTGATGGGGTCTTCTAGGCACAATAAGAAGATGGCGGAGCTGCCTGAAAGCAACCAGTCAGAGCAAGCACTCCCATCGCGAGCGAATTGTAGTTTGTTGGTACTGGAACCGGGATCCTGAGTTGCTCAATCATTCAGGTTGCAGAAAAGCAAAACATCAAAACAAAAAGCAGGTTATATATTTTTTTTTCTTTTAAAATGAGAAAACTGTACTGCATACATATTTATATCAAAAGCAGTGAGATTTTTCTATTTTACAAACTCAGGCGCAAATGCATTAATTTGTTTAAACGAGAGCTAGGCCAAAATATCTCAGAAAACAACAAGCTCCAATTCATTTCCTGAGAATTATCTCCCTCTTTCTGGGACTTCATCTAAACCAGGGGTGCGCAACCCTTTTGGCCACAAGGCCAAAAAACGAGCAGCATCTGGGGGAAACAAATGCAGACAAATGTGTGTACAGCAGTGGTGGCAGTTAAAAGCCAATGGCTTTCCTTGCTAGTATTAACAAGGAAAACCCTTCTTTTATCTCCAATGTCTCATCAGAAATCAGAGATAAGAGAAGGGTTTTCCCTTGTTTTATATAGCTAAGCACTAGTGCCAGCAAAGGAATGCCTTCCTTATCCCTGATCTCAGAAAAGGAGGGGGGATTCCCTTGCTAACAGTGGCACTAACATGGGAAAACCTGGGCAGTGGGGTTTTTTTTTTTTTGTATCAGCAGATACAGAGGGTTGTGGAGGGTTATTGCTACAAGTGACGTTGGGAGGGCTTCTGCCCTGAAAGAGGGCCAAGAAATATTTTAAATTCTTTAAAAAAAAATAGCTTGGTGGATTGCCTGCAGACTACACTTTCTTCATCATTGCCCTAAACTACCAGAGAGTTTCACCCACCCTATCACACACAGAGTACTTAGTTGGTGAAATGTCCCTCCCACCAATGTTATTTCACTACTTATGCATAGGATAGAGAATTTGGGGGGTGAGTTTGGTTTTAATATCACTTAATATTATTTTAATAATAAGAAGAAAAAATCTATTTCTTACCCGCCTCACCCTCTGGGTCAAGGCAGGGTACAGCAACAAATACAAAACACCATAAAATGCATATATGACTAATTAAAAGCAGATAAAATGAATACATTATTAAAAGACATCTTAAAATTCGACTGGGTAGGCCTGCTGGAAGAGATCAGTTTTTACGGCTTTCTTAAATTCCAGGAGACTGTGAAGTTGGCGAATCTCTTCCGGCAGGCCATTCCACAGTCTGGGAGCGGCAGAAGAGAAGGTCCTCTGGGTAACGGTTGTCAGCCTAGTTTTTGCTGGCTGTAGTAAATTCTTCCCAGAGGACCTGAGTGTGTGGGGCAGATTGCACGGGAGAAGGCGATCCCACAGGTAACTTGGACCCAAACCATGTAGGGCTTTAAAGGTAATAACCAACACTTTATACTTTGCCGGGAAACTAATTGGCAGCCAGTGGAGTGATTTTAAAGCTGGGGTAATATTGTCACCCCTAGGTGTACCAGTGACCAACCTGGCTGCCATATTTTGAACTAGTTGTAGTCCTTTGTACAGCGCATTGCAGAAGTCGAGGATCGAAGTTACCAGTGTGTGCATTACCATCTTTAGGTCTTCCAACTCTAGGAAGAGGCACAGCTGGCGTATCAGCCAAAGCTTATAGTAGGCACTCTTGGCCATCACATTTATCTGTGCTGTCATCTGGAGTGATGGATCCAGGAGCACCCCCAAGCTGCGAACACAGTCTTTCAGGGGGAGTGTAACCCCATCCAGAACTGGTTGACACACCTCCAAACCGAGGTTGGGGCCTTTGACAGTGAGCACCTCTGTCTTGTCTGGATTCAGCTTCAGTTTGTTTTTCCTCATCCAGCCCATTACCGCATCCAAGCATTCATTCAGAGGAGACACACTATCCTTAGCTGACGATGTTGTCGAAGGCATAGAGAAATATATTTGGGTGTCATCAGCATATTGATAGCACCCCGCCCCATGCCTCTGGATGATCTCTCCCAGCGGTTTCATGTAAATGTTAAACAGCATTGGGGATAGGATGGCACCTTATGGTATGCCATACAACAGTTCCGTCTTTGAGGAGCAGCTATCCCCAAGCATCACCATCTGGAACCTGCCTGAGAGATAGTACTGGAACCACTGAAGCACAGTGCCCCCGATTCCTAATCCCCTCAGGTGTTCCAGAAGGATACCATGGTCGATGGTATCGAAAGCCACTGAGAGGTCCAGAAGTACCAACAGGGACACACTCCCCCTGTCAATACTGAGGCGTAGATCATCCACTAAGGTGACCATAGCAGTTTTAACTCCATATCCCGCTCTGAAGCCGGTTTGAAATGGGCCTAGAAAATCTGTATCATCCAAAACTGCTTGGAGTTGGAAGGTAACTGCCCTCTCGATCACCTTGCCCAAAAATGGAAGGTTTGATACTGGCCTGTAGTTATTAAGGTCTGGGGGTCCAGGGTGGGCTTCTTAAGAAGTGGCCGTATCACCGCTTCTTTAAAACATGTCAGAAAATTCCCCTGCCTGAGAGATGCATTAATAATATGTTGTAATTGTAGTCTAATTGCATCTCCTCCCTGGGCGACCAGCCAAGAAGGAGAGGGATCGAGAGGGTAAGTTGTCTTCCTGACTCGTCTAAGCAGCTTGTCCACGTCCTCGATACTCACCAACTGAAACTGATCCAGTGTAAATCTACTCGTGGAATTGCTGGATACTCCATTGTCAGCTTCTGCTATAATGATGGTGGCCGGATCTACACGTCGTCCTCGATGCACCCTCCCTGCGTCACAAGCCGCTTTGGAACGCTGCACTTCGTCCAGTGTGGGTCAAGCCTCGGAGGCTCTGCTCGCGCTCTCGCCGCCGCTGCCGCCCTTTCATCCCAGCTGGTCCCAGGGAGGGAGGAGGGAGTGTTGTAAACAAAAGCTAGCAATTGGAAATCCCTCTCCCAATCACTGGCTTTTGTTTACAACCCTCCCCCCTCCCTCCCTCCCTGGGACCGGCCTGGATGAAAGGGTGGCAGCTGTGGCGGTGCGGGCGTGGGCAGAGCCTCCGAGGCTTGAGCCACACTAGGCGGGGTGAAGCGCTCCTAAGCGGCTTGTGGCGCGGGGAGGGCGCATCGAGGACAGCATTTAGATCCTGCCGGTGTCTAAATCGGCTCTTATCTGAGAGATTTTATCTATGAAATGATCATTAATGGCATATTGTTGGCAGAAGCAATAGGATTGGGCCCTACTCTTTCTAGCCTTCCTCTCTTGACCCATTGTGTAGCATCTTGCCTGATGAAGAGTTCTGGAGATCTTGAAAGCTTGCCTTTATTAGTTGGCCTATTAAAGGTGTCATGCTAATATGGATTTTGGAGTTTTCTTATGACCAAGACAGCTATCATGGGTGACCCTATCAACTTTGGCCAGATCTACACCAAGCAGGATATAGCAGTATGAAAGCAGTATATGGTATGTGTCAATGGGCTGCAACAGTTGTCAATGCACTTCAATACTGCTAGAAAGCAGTAGTGTGGCTCTTGCCTCTTATATACCGCTTTCATACCACTGCTTGGTGTAGATCTGGCCACAGTCTAGAGGACTTCTATTTTGGTACATCTTTACTTGCTTTATCTTTGAGTATAGAAAAGTAACTCTCTCTCTCTCTCTCTCTCTCTCTCTCTCAAAAAGCCCCTCCTAAAATTGTAAAATGGTTGAGGTACGTTAAGTATGCGCAGGCAAAGCGCATTTATATGAAGGGGAGAATGCGGTATGTAATGTCCCATGAACACTGCTCATCTTGATGAAACTGAATTTTCCATATAAAACCAGCTCCAGTTCTTTCCAGCTGGCTGCGGTAGGTCCCGCTCTATTTGTTAGTTAGTGGACCAGAGTGAATTTGATTATGCCTTCAGGCTTCTTACTAATTAGTCCTAGGTATATCAACCCTCTGAGACACATCACCATTTCCATTTAATAACACGGGATCAAAAAAAGGAAAGAAAATCTCCTATCAATCTCTGGAGGAAGTTTTGATTTATTCCTGAATATTTCATAGTTAAGGGCTTCAGAAACAATGATCAATCTGAGCAGTGCTGGCATGGTTTAATCCAGATCTAGATACAAAAAATAATGCATTTTCCTATCATGAATAAAAAGGGCTGGATTCTCATCTTTCACGTGCCAGCATGTATCACTGGAAAGCTATAATGAAGCCCAGTAGTTACAGGGCAAGTTTTTACATGTGAAAGACTCACGGGGTAATGCTTTTCCTGCGATGTGCCCCTTTAGGCTGTGTGTGTAGGAAGGGTTGCATGTTTGAATGTTGTATCATGAAAGGAAGAAAGAAAGAAAGAAAGAAAGAAAGAAAGAAAGAAAGAACTCCTCTCCCCGCATATAGAAAAGTAGCACATCGGTGAGAAGGCTAAGCTGAACTCCCATCCTGTTTTTCACAGTGGAGCAATCAAACATGCAGCTTCTCCCCCATTTGAATCAGAAGTGGTACAGTCCAGGGGGAAATGAATTTGCAGCTTGGGGGTACTTCTGAATCCAGCCCTACTTTTGGATATTCAGGTGGTAGCCTGGAATGCCTTTTCCAGATTTGCCTGGAATCAATAAATGGATCTGGCCTCAGTCATCCATGCTCTAGTCACTTCTGGATGGGGTTACACTCCCCCTGAAAGACTGTGTTCGCAGCTTGGGGGTGCTCCTGGATCCGTCGCTCCAAATGACATCCCAGATAGATGCGACGGCCAGGAGTGCCTACTATCAGCTTCGGCTGATATGCCAGCTGCGCCCCTTCCTAGAATTGGAAGACCTAAAGATGGTAGTGCACGCGCTGGTAACTTCGAGCCTCGATTTCTGCAATGCGCTGTACATAGGGCTACCTCTGTGCCTAGTCCGGAAACTTCAACTAGTTCAAAATATGGCAGCCAGGTTGGTCACCGGTACATCTAGGGGTGACCATATTACGCCAGCTTTAAAATCGCTCCACTGGCTGCCAATTAGTTTCCAGGCGAAGTATAAAGTGTTGGTTATTACCTTTAAAGCCCTACATGGTTTGGGTCCAGGTTACCTGCGAGATCGCCTTCTCCCATACAATCCGCCCTGCACACTCAGGTCCTCTGGGAAGAACTTACTGCGGTCGGCCAAGACTAGGCTGACAACTGTTACCCAGAGGACCTTCTCTTCTGCCGCTCCCAGACTGTGGAATGACCTGCCGGAGGAGACTCGTCAACTTAACAGTCTTTTAGAATTTAAGAAAGCTATAAAGACTGTTCTCTTCCGGCAGGCATATCCAGTGGAATTTTAGAATGTTTTAAGGGTGTTTTTAGGATGTTTTAGGATTTTTTATGCAGTTTTAATAATATGTGTTATGTTTTAATCAGTTTTATGTATTTTATCATGTTGTTGTTCCCCGCCTCGATCCAGACGGAGAGGCGGGTAAGAAATAAATTAAATTATTATTATTATTATTATTATTATTATTCTAAGCCAGGTAACTGTAATAGACTGTATGTGAGGCTGCCCTTGGAGACTATTCAGACGCTTCAATTGATCTAGAATCTGGCTGCCTAGATTTTGACTGGAGCCAAGTATCCAGTCAAGATCAAATCCACCCAATCCTTTATCAGCTGCACAAGTTACCTACTTGCTTCCAGGCTCAATTCAAGGTGCTAGCTGGGGATTTTAATCTCCTAAACGACATGGGATTGGAGTACCTTACGTATTGCCTCCCAAATGAATCTGCCCATGGAATCATTCTTTTCCAGGGGGCTCATTTCTGGGTCCCCCACTGTGCTATATGTGGCAGATGGGCACCAGAAACAGAGCCTTTTTGGCTGTGGCACCAACAATTTGGAACAGCCTTCCTAGGTTTGTCACTGCTTGCTTTCAGGGGAGCAGTAAAAGCCATTTTTACTCCATTAGACCTTTTAAATATATGGTTTAAGGATACACTGCTCATTTTTTTAACCACTGTTGCTTTTGTTTTTAGAGCGTTATTTATTGCAATTGTATTGCTTTAATATTTGTGAGTTTTCTTGCTTATATTTAGACAAGGCTGGATCCAGTAAATAATCCAATAAAGAAATCAGGTCTTGGTGTTGCAATATTTCAATTTCTAAAAAAGGAAGGGTATTAGAATCAAGACAAGATTATTTCATGTTTCAGGCAGATTTCTTGTCAGTTTTCTTTGCTATCCTATTACGTTTAACACTGATAATGCTTTTGCAATTATTTTTGGGTTCATTTGCAGAGAGTTGTCAGTCTGTAAAGTTAGCACTCTCCAGCCCCAGGATCCTGCATGCCCATTTCCTAGTTCCAGAATCAATCACCCTTCCTGGGTTTTGTATGTCTTCCTTGTATAACAGTAACAGCAAGAAGACATAAATATATCTGACAAAGTCACCAGGGATTAAAAAACAGAATCTGCCAATAAATATGGTAATTAGGTAATTTGAGACTTAAAGCACACGGTTATTTGAAAATGCAATTTCAGGACTGAGGGTCCAGGCCTGAAATTTCTGCCATTACGGAGAATTATGATAGAACTGAAACTTTTAATGGCATTTAAATATTTTTTTTATTGGGAAGTTAATAATTTTTGGTCCCTGCTAAGGAAATATGCAGTGACGGAGCTTCATAGAAAAAAGTCGGCTCCAGTTTTGGGTGATTGTGATGGTTTAGTCTGCAGCTCAGAATAGACCGCCCTGAGTTTTTGTGTCAACGTAAGCTAGAATGGGGGTGGACATATGTCCTCTTTTACAGAGGACCATCCTCTATTTGAAGGGCTGTCCAGTCCAATTCCAGTCTAAAGGTGATGAACCATAAGAATGGTTGCCCACCCACAGTGAACACCTGAACAATGGACTGAACAGGCAAGCTCACAGGTCACCTGGTCACTGTCTTCCACACTATAGTGAGATATAACTGTATTTCTATTTAAATTATAGTCATTATTTCTAAATTTGCATCTATAGATATAAATCAGCATATGCAAATTTTATGCAAATTGACATCCTCTTTTTTGGGTGATATGCTTTCTTTGTAATGCAAGTGTGCCACTAGGCAGTGGCAGTGATGGTCAGCTGACTCCACAGGCCAATCCCTGCTCAACAAATACTAGAAAGCCTTCAGAGCTGGCTATTCAGTTTGAGTAAGATCTCACTTGTCTTCTGACGTTTGAGCCTTGGTCTGGCAATAGCTACGCCCTTGATCTGCTTGCTCCAGCCTCTGCCTTGGCTGCTTGGGTCAGGTTCCTGTCTCAGCAGCCTCTTTCCTTTCTCCCCTTCTGATTTTGTCCCTATGGATCCCTTGAAATCTAATGGAGTGAAGCAGGAGCTCCATTAGCTTGTATAGGGGTTGGGGAAAGAACCCTACTCTGATGGTGGTTAGAGGAAACCACTCCCGGCAGCTTCTCCAAGGAGCATGGTTGGCCTTCCCATGCTCCCAGATATGGCTTATTTTTTTTATTTAGACCCCACCTTTCCACCAACAAAATGGTGCTCAAGGTGGCTAATTGTGTTCTTCTGCTTGTGTTTTAAAAACAAAACCACAGCAGAACTCAGGTAATTTCTGAGTGAATTTGAGAGGAACACTCTGAAGCTCACCTAACTCTAAGGGCTGGTGTCAAAGAGAGCAACATCAGCCCAAAGGTGTCACCTGGTTTGCAGGGGCACTGGGCAAGTCACTCCCCCTTTGTTGTTGATGATAACCATCATTATCACCACCACCACCATCATCCTTTTCCCTCAGTTGGCTCTGCCCTTTCTCCCTTGCAGTTCTGAATGCTTCTACTTGCCTCCTGGAATACCTACCCTAAGGAGCTTACTATCTAAAGTTCAACATAAGGGAGACAACAGAGGAAGGACATGGGAATGAAGGTGGGGTGTGGGGTGGAGGGGTGAGGAGAAGAATTTGCATCCTTTGGAGTTATACATAATTAGGCTCGGTCACAATGGGGGTATGAAGCCAAAGGTTTCCTTTGCCACTTCTCATCTCCATCAGCTTTTTTGCCAAAAGAAAGAAAGACCCCGTGACCTAGTGTGCCATGGCTGGAGGAGGGAAGCAAACCATACTGCACCTGGACGAATTCAGAAGGAAGCAACCGTCCTCACATTTTGACACTATACTGGGAAGAGGAGACATGTGACTGAATGCTACAGGTGTGTGTGTGTGTGTGATTAATATTTTCACACACCCCTATTCATGGAAACTGTTTGAAGCATGTCTTTTCCTGACACCAGTTGAGAGTGAGGGTACTCCTGCCTGCCCTCATTCCGAATCAACTACATGGGGGCTGTCTATACATTTTAAAAGCTCCGCAGTGGCTGCGCAGTAGTGTTGCATTGGTTATACAATGCAGCAGCCACCTCGCAGCCACTGCGGGGCTTTTACGCAAAGCTGCGTATTGAAAAAAAGTCGGGAACTTACCCTGACTGTTTATGCTGGAGCAAGGTGACTATGTCTCTTCTGCTGTCTATCCTCGCTGTGGTGTTGAGGCAGAAGCATTCACGGGCAGGTGGCCACTCCTGATCAGTTGCTGGAAGCCCGGGCAAAAGGCAGAGAGTCGGCCCAGTGAGCCGAATAGCTGCCAGAAAGACCGTGCTGCCTTCTACTACCTGCTGCCACTCTGCAACAGTGAACGTGTGTGTCATGAGGCAGGCTGAAGAATCTTCCTCTGAGGAGGAAGAAGGGGCAGAAACTGCAGCTTTACCCATTCCCCAGGACTTACCGGAGGAGGAGGAACAGCAGGGAGGGTCCTCAGAAGAGCCCCAGGAAAGCCACCCTCTCCCACCTCCTGTTTCTAATGAGGAAAACTCGGGGCCTGAAGGAGTTTGTCCAGTAACTCCCCAGCAAAGGCGGCAGCTCAAACGGGTGGAGAAAGCTAAGCCCACAAGGCGAAGCATGAGACTGAGAAAACAGAGCACAGCTGATGCAAGCCTTAAGTAAGATAACGAAGGAATTGCATGCAGCTGTGAACAGGCTCAAACAGAGTATATGGGGGGAGGAGGCAGAAGCTAAGATTCGTTGAGAACAAAATGACATATTTACTATACTTGATCTAGGAAGCCAGCCAACTCCCTTATCTAAGAATGTCTGGGAAAAATGCCAGGCCTTACTTGTTTAAAGGGTTTTATTTGCAGTTCGAAAATCCAATTACAAATCACCAGGGTCATGCCAATAGTTCCATCAGTCCAGTTGTCGAAGCTGAAGGTCAAACCAGGTTTCCAAATTCCAAGGTCCAAAGCAACAGTCAGCCGGGTGTTCAGTCCACAGGTTCTGATCCGAGATCATGTAGGAGGTCAAGAGCCGAAAACGTTGGTTGTTCTCAACGAATCTTAGCTTCTGCCTCCTCCCCCCTATATACTCCGTTTGAGCCTGTTCACAGCTGCATGCAACTCCTTGCTGGGGAGTTACTGGACAAACTCCTTCAGGCCCCGAGTCTTCCTCATTAGAAACAGGGGGTGGGAGAGGGTGGCTTTCCTGGGGCTCTTCTGAGGACCCTCCCTGCTGTTCCTCCTCCTCCGGTAAGTCCTGGGGAATGGGTAAAGCTGCGGTTTCTGCCCCTTCTTCCTCCTCAGAGGAAGATTCTTCAGCCTGCCTCATGACAGCGTGAGGTTTTCCTAAAAGCGGTGGCAACCCAGTGCCATCAAGGCAGTCTCCTGTTGCCAGCACATTACAGTTATTTTGTTTGTGAATCAGTGACCAGTTCAGTGGTTGAATTGGGTTGTACTTTCTCCCACTCCCTGCCTGGTCTCCCTGATCCTATAAATTCTTATCACTGAGGTCAATCCCTTGGGAGGAAGAGGTCATCACCGGGACTTACTTCCAAATGAGTCTGCTTAGGATTACAGCCTCTATTTTAGTTCTGACTGCAACAAAGAGAGCCAGGCTATTCCGTAACTCAACCATTTCCAGGGCTGGAGTCCTATAAAATATGTCTGCATGAAAAAAAATATTATATTTTGGGAGGTGCGGAGAGAAAGAGAATGAGACATCATGCAAAATGAGGAAGAAGCAATAAAGGCATAAAGCTGCAGTCCCTACCTGTGAATGGCCTTTTCCCTCATTAAATTGCAGTGAGTGTATTTGCTCCAGTAATTCCTAATCAACCCTTCAGGTCTGACTCAGGAAATAAGGCCTGCACTGCTTTTAAAGCTCTCTGGTGGCATATAAGCTCTGCAGACTGATTAGTATCTGTCAGACAGGGACTCAGTTCAGATGACACGATAATCAACGGAGGGGGGAAGTGGCAACCGTCAGTTGTGTTGCTTATTGTGTCGTGTGACAGACAACGCACGCACAACTGATGGTACGCTATTTCGGGCAATTAAACAACGGAGAAAAACAACAGGCTGCTCAGTTGTTTATCCCAAAATCTGTTGCTTAAAGTGTCGTGTGTCGGGAACCCCCCTCTCTCCATGTACTATTCCACTCGGTCATAGAGTTCATCGGCAGGAGCAGCCGAAAAAAACCCTGGCTGCTCCTATACAACCGGCAGAACTTGCGGTACAGGATAGGATACGGCTGGAGGACTGAGGGAGGGGGGAGGGAGGAAACGCAGCAGCCCAGAAGACGCTGGGACTTTCAGCCGCATGACGGGGGAGGGGCAACATGTTGTATGGCACGCACCGGCAAAATAACGCATGGTGAGTGTGTTATTCACCCTTCCATTGTCTAAAGTGTCGTCCGAACACACCCAGGGTTTTGACACAGGATTTTGGCCAAGTCGAGTTGTGGCACATGTAGCAGTAACAATCCACTCTTCAGCAGATACATAAACAATTACATCATTAAACAGTAAAGCAACAAAGCAATCCACCAACAACACTACTCTTAAAAGGCATTCACTTCCATTTTCACACTTCTATTTAGCTTGTAAAAACACACACCCTGATATCCAACCTTTCCCTGAAAGGCAGATACAAGGCAACTTACTACTACAAAAATAAAATAGCAGATGAAGAAGTTTAAACATATTGTAATGAGATTGGGATTTGGGCTGTTTGATCTCCCGAAAGGCCACCCCAATCCCGTGATTCTGTGATTGTAACAAGGAAAGGATTGTGTGGCAGATTTGACCTGTGTGTCAAATCTGCCACACAGGTCTGGCTTGGTCAGGTAAAATAGTACTCAGGAAGTACCTTTCCTTTCATGAAAGAGATTTCTCTACAGCTGGGCTCTTCTGGAAATACAGAGCATTTGGGGCCAAGGATGGGCCCTGCAAATGTTTGGGCTTACAACTCCCACTAGCCCTAGCCAACATAGCCAATGGTGAGGGATACTTGGAGTTGTAGGCCCAGACATCTGGAGGGCCACAAGTTGCCCACCCTGATTATGGGAAGCAGGACTTAATTTCTCTCCTCCCTGTCAGGGGTATCACTAAAGCTGAGCCAAAATTTCTTAGAAGACTTTTTTCCCCTGAGAAACGTTCTGAAATTTGACTTTTACTCACCCTGCTAAAAAAGAAGTCAGCTTTGCAGATTTTTTCTGAATATTATTATTCACATTGGCTTAGTTCGGACGACATTTTAGGCAATGTGCCCTCCATACAACATGTTACCCCTCCCCCGTCGCACGGCTGAAAGTCGCGGCCTCATAATAAGCAATGGAGCTCCGAGAAACAAGGGAGCAGTCCGTTATTTCCCCCCCCCTTGCTTAATAATGTACCATCAGTTGTGTGTGCGTTGTGTGTTGCCTGACACACGACACAATAAGCAACACATCTGATGGTTGCCTCTTCCCCCCTCCATTGCCTAAAGTGTCATCCGAACTCAGCCATTGTGTGTGGTAACCACCATCTTCCCCATCCCCACCACATACGTGCTGCCCCAGAATGAGGCTGAGGCTGCCTCTACAAGACGCATTTAAAGCTCTTTCAAGGCGCATTAAAAAATTTACCTCTACAAGAACGGAGCGTAAATCGGGCGTAGAGGTGCGTTTTCTCTCCGATTATGCGCATTATTGAATGCGCGTTAAATAGCGAGTTTTATTTTGCTCTGGCCATTAAAGTGCATTTTGACTATGTGAACAAGCGATTCTCCGCATGTCAACAGTTTAAATCGCGTTTCGGTCATCCAGTAATGTGCTTCGCCGCCTCTCGTACAGAGGTATTAGGCGTAAATGCACTTCTGCGAATATGCGCACAATCGCCTAACCAGGCGTAAAGGTGAATTCTTGTAGATGAGGCCTAATTTGTAAAACCCTTTATCATGGGTAAAGACGGTCACTTAAATGTCTTTGCCATTTGCAGTTGACAGTGCACAGTCTGACTCACTCTCCTCTATTTAAATTTGGGCATTTTTGTACCTCCATTCAAACTATAAACTTTAAATCAATGCTGGCTTCTATTGGCAAGAACGTACAAGCTTTCAAGGGTTGGAGAATTATTCCTAATGCCTTTGGGTGGTCTGAGGTAAAGTCCTACAAAGCTTGGGAATTTATAGTGAATAATATCAAGAAAGGCAGTTCCAGTTAAAGATGCTTTCTCTCTCTCTCTCTCTCTCTCTCTCTCTCTCTCTCTCCCCCTCAAGTCTAAGAGACAAAATAGATCCAACCTTAAATGTGTGTTTGTATTTAATGAGCAGGTTTTAAATGCAGTTAACATCTGATGGCGATGATGATAATTGTCAAGATTGCAGCAGGCTTGAAATGGGCAACATAACCCTTTCCTCCCTTCTTGCTGGAGGAAAGTCCCTCATTTGTGCCAGAATAGCTGTTGCAGCAAAGTGGCTAAGGGCACAATCCTATGCCTGTTCAGAGAGGGAAAAGTCCTGCAACTTCCAGCATTCTGCAGCCTGCCATGCTTGTCGGGGAACACTGGGAGTTGTCGGATTATTTTTCTGTCTAAACGTGCATAGGATTGCACCCTAAATGACTGATTTACAAAGCAGGGAATCACTGGTTCAAATCTTGCCTCTGCCTTGAACTCTAGGGCTGTGTACGGATCCAGATCTGGATCCCAAATCTGGAGCAGGCTGATCCGGTCCTCCCGGATCTGCATCTGAACCAGATTGGATTGGGCCTGGATTGGTCCAGATTGGATCCAGTCACAGCACTCCCTCCCACTCTCTCTGCTCTCCCCCTCCCTCCCCCACTCTCCCTGCTTACCTGCTGCTTCCTCCGCATCGTCCCACATTGTCCTCTCTCCTCGATGTGTGCCGCCGCATTTCCCACCCGTGTTGGGTGATGATGTCACCCGATGTGAGTGGGAAATGTGGCGGAACACAGTGAGGAGAGAGGACAATGGTAGAACTATGTGGAGGAGGCAGCAGGTAAGCAGGGAGAGTGGGGGGAGGGAGGGGGTGAACAGGGAGAGCAGGAGGGAGTGCTGTGTGCAGATCCAGATTGGATCCAGATCCAAATCCGAGTCGGATTGAGCCGGATCCGGACCTGACAGATTGGGATCCAGATCGGATCGGGGGGTCCATGCACAGCCCTAATGAACTCACTAAATGGCCTTAGGCAAGCCACTCTCCCTAAGCCTCAGGACGCCCACCCCCACCTGCAGTACAAGGAGATCATTATGAGCTACAACTAGATAAAACCTTAGGAGAGACATTTCAACCTTTTAGAATGGGGAAACACTGCACAAAGGCTGGGGAACCACTAAACAATCAGGGGTCTGGTAAAGGAAAGGGATATGGCCTTCTGGGGAACCTTGGATGACCAGTTTAGGGCTCCAGGAGGGCTGCATTTGGCCTCCGAGTCTTAAGTTCTACACCCCTGAGATAAAGCATATAAAATCCTTTGAGTGCTTGAAAACACTCTCTAGATGATGATGATGTTGATATGATGAATTTTCTCCAGAAGCAAATACAGCCAGAGAGGAATGGGTTAAATTCCCCCTTTCCATGCCTGCTTGATCTCCCACGCCACCGGATGCTATTTGCATTTTTAAAACCTCATGTGTCATTGGATCCTAAACTGTGACATACAGGAAAAGAACACAAAAAGGGGGTCGGAGTGTCTCGGCTATAAAATCGAAACGTTTGACACACATCCCTTCCAAACACAGACTGTTCAGTGTTACTTGCAAGACAGGTTGGAAACATGAGACTCATTCCTACCCTCTCTTTTCAAGGTCAAAATAAACACAAGATTATAGGCATTAACTTCTACAAGTGACTCTTAAATTGCGCCATTTGCAAACCATAAACACCATTCCTTTAACTGATGAGTTACAGACCAGATGTCCCAGCGGCCTTAGAAGAGGGCGCATTTGCACAGGTTAGCTACTTGGTCACTGGTAGCTTGCCCTTAAATGAATTCTGCAGAGATGGCTGAGGCAGCCAATCCAAACAGCCCAGAGGGTGACCATATGAAAAAGAGGACAAGGTTTCTCTATCTTTAACAGTTGTATAGAAAAGGGAATGTAACAGGTGTCATTTGTACACATGCAGCAACTGGTGAAATTCCCTCATCATCACAGTTAAAGCTGCAGGAGACTTGCCCTCTTTTGTATCTGGTCAAGAGGCCAGGGCTTCTGCAGCTTTAACTGTTGTGATGAAGAGGGAATTTCACCAGGTGCTGCAGGCATGCAAAGGACACCTGCTGAAATTCCCCTTTCAATACAATTGTTAAAGATACAGGAGCTCTGTCCTCCTTTCCATTTGGTCACTCTAAGAGTGACCATTAACCCATTTAACCTTGCACCGTTTAGCTTTTGGTATCTAGCAGCACCTTCTTCCACATCACTTAAAGATTTTCCCAACCTTTTCCCCATATCCCCTTACCTAAGGATATGGGGGATTGAATCTGGGACCTTCTGGCCACAAAACAAGCATTCTAATACTGAGCTCTGCCCCTGCTTAGAATGTAAGGAGAAATGCACAGCTGTGCCACCTGTACTCTTACTCAGTGCTAAGGATCATTGAACAGCCATGACTTTTCTAAGCCTGGGAACAGAACAGAACACTTTTAATTAACCACCTAGGAAAAAAACAGGAATTGCCACTGTGACTTGCAACAGGCCCTATTGTCTCTTTTAAGCAAGAGCAGAACAGTGACAGGAAACTTCTGACTCCATCCAACTACAACTAGGTCCAGTGCCCCCTAGTGATTAAACTAGATAATTACACTATCCTCCTCCCATATGTACCTGTCCAGACCCTAAGATCATCTACAAGGGTCCTTTTCTGTGAGCCCCTGCCAAAGGAAGTGAGGCAGGTGGCCACTAAGAGGAGGGCTTTCTCTGCTGTGGCACCCTGGTTGTGGAATGAGCTCCCCAGAGAGGTTCGCCTGGCGCCTACTGTACACTCTTTTCGTCGCCAGGTGAAGACCTTTTTGTTCTCCCAGTGTTTTAACAGTTAAATTAACTCAATTTTAATCCTTGCTGTTTTAAATTTGTATTTTAATCTGTATTAATTTCTGCTGCTTGGTTTTATCCTGGTTGTGTGTTTTTATATTGTATGTTATTTTGTGTTTTTAGATTGTGGTTTGTTTTATATTTTTAAAAATGATTTCATGGTTTTAATTTTTGAGAACTGCCCAGAGAGCTTCGGCTATAGGGCGGTATAAAAATGCAATAAATAAATAAATAAATAAATAAAAAACTATACACCCACTACAGCTTCCTGTGCCAATGAAGAATCCTGCAGCTTGTATCAAAGAGAGTAACGGGGAAAACTGGAGCAGAGCAATCCAGCTTCATTCCACATAGTGTGGAAAAACAACTGCATTTCCTGCCAAGAACAGCTGGATTCTGAGATACGCAAGTTAGTCAACTTGAGCAAACGTGCAGAATTTAATTTCGCATATTTTTTTCCCACTGTTGCTAGTCGTGAAAAGTTACCATATGTGAAGTAAGACGTTGGCATCCCACCCCTTAACCACTGGAGATCTTATGCTCAGGCATTCATCTGGCTGCCAAGATTTCTGCAATCACTACTCACATAGTCTTAAGCCTATTTTCACATCCATAAGGGATAGAAACTTTCTTTTAGAATACAAAGACAGAAAATATGCACACAAAAATGAATGCTATGCCAAATCCACATCTTGTGCCTTTTTACATGGTGTGGAGAAGGTGGATAGGGAGGAATTTTTCTCCCTCTTTCATAATACTACAATTCAGGCTCATTCCACAGAGCTGATTAGTGGGAGATTCAGGACAGATAACAGGAAGGACTTCTTCACACCGCACGTAGTTAAACTATGGAATTTGCTACCACAAGATGCAGTGATGGCCACCAATTTGGATGGCTTTAAAAGGGAGTTAATTAAACTCCTAGAGAAGTCTGTTAATGGCTAGCAGTCCTGATGGCTATGTGCTACCTCCAGTATCTGAGGCAGTAAGCCTATGTTCTCCAGTTGCTGGGGAACATGGGCTGGAGCGTGCTGTTGCATTTGTGTCCTGCTTGTGGGTTCCCAATTGACCTGGTCAATCACTGTGTGAACAGAAGTGGATTACATGGACCTGTGGTCTGATCCAGCATGGCTCTTCTTATGTTCCTTAGTATTTGAAACATACACATACGCTCACACAGTTCTGCAGCATTGGAACATGCACACAGCCTTGCACTGATAATCCATTGCTTGGTTTAGCAGTCACTGGGGAATGTTACCACCTTCCATCGGACTATGGCAGCCTTGCCCAATCTGGTGCCCTCCAGATGTTTTGTACCACAACTCCCATCATCCCGCTAGCATGACCAATGGTCAGGTGTGGTGGTAGTCCAAAACATATCGAAGGAACTAGGTGCTGGAAAGAAGCTACAGAGTTGGATATGCTGCTCCACCTCACTGCATGATCTCATCTAGAACAGAATAGAAGCAAAACGGAACCCGATGGAGACTCTGAAAGGTGCAGCCGGGCTCTGACAGGTAACCAGATGCCTGCTCCTCAACAGGCTGCAGAAGCCCATCTGTGGTACATCAAACCAGGTCTCCAATGTGCCACCGTAGAAGCTGGCCAGTAGGGGGAGCTGGAGTTTCACTCGCAGATTCAGATTAACAGACCACCATGTCCTAGTATGTTCCAGAGGCTGTCCCTGCTCCTCTGTCTGGACATCTGATTTCCCTGTTGAGAACCAATCTGCCTTCAGTGTATCCCATATTAGTGCTGCCCCCCAAAATACCTGCAGAGTGAGAGCCAGGAGTCCGAAACTAGGAATCAAGAGCCAGGCAGAATGGAGACTGTAGAAACAAGCCAAGTTCTCCCCAACTTGGAAGTCTTCCTAGTCCTTCAACACAAGGAAAATGAGGCAGCTGCCTCAGACCAAGTCAGGCCATTGGTCCATCTAGTCCAGGGCAGGGTTTACACTACTGCTTTAAAACAGCTTATCACAGTAGTGACAACTGTTGGGGCCCAGGACACACTCCATATACAGTGTTCAAACCGTTTTCAAAGTGTCCTATCCTGCTTGGTGTAGATCTGGCCCAGTATTGTCTACTCTAAATGGCAAGCAGGTGAGAGGTCTTCCCAACCACTTGCTTCTTGAGCCTTCTTGAGCTGACGGCGTGAGTGGGGGAGAAAGTGCAACCATCGCACTTCCCCTGCCCCTTCTCTTTCTCTCTCTGGTCCCCTCTATAAGGATTCGCTTTTGCGCCCGGTTAGGCGATTATGCACATAATCGCTGAAGCGCATTTACAGCTAATACCTCTGCACGAGAGGCGGCGAGAGGCGGCGAAGCGCATTAACGGATGACCAAAATGGTAGTTAATGCGCATAAGCACTTGTTCACATAGTCAAAATGCGCTTTAACGGCCGGAGCAAAATAAAACTCGCTGTTTAATGGGCATTCGATAATGCGCATAATCGGAGAGATAACGTGCCTCTACGCCCGATTTGCACTCCGTTCTTGTAGAGGTAATTTTTTTTAAAGCGCCTTGAAAGAGCTTTAAACCTCTCTTGTAGAGGCAGCCTCTCTCTCGCGTGCGAGAGAGATGACGGGACAACTGGAGGCAGCTGTGAGCTGGTAGCTGAGGAACGGTGATGGCGTGAGCGGGGGAGAAAGTGCAGCCATCGCACTTCCCCCGCCCCCTCTCTTTCTGTCTCGCGCATGCGAGAGAGAGACGACGGGACAACTGGAGGCAGCCGAGAGCGGCCGGCTGGTAGCTGAGGAATGGTGACGGCCTGAGTGGGGGAGAAAGAGAAAGTGCAGCAGACACCATTGCACTTCCCCCACCCCCTCCCTTTCTCGCGCGCGCGCGCGAGAGAGAGACGGGACAAGGCGACTGAAATGTGTCTGGGAGCACCAATATCTGTTGTGTGGGGCAGAGGGAGATATGGCGATAGCAGGGTGAAATGCCGTTACAGGGGAAGGAGAGATGGATATCTAACACCAATCTTACCTTCCGGTTGCCCTGCTACCCCAGGGATCTTGGGGAACGATCCAGGCCACCCACAGAACCTTTCCTTGCTCCTATGCAATGCCAGGTCGGTTAAAAACAAAACAAACATAATCTATGACCTCCTCACAGAAGAGGAGGCCGACCTGGCATGTTTCACAGAGACCTGGCTGGGAGATGACAGTGGCCTGACATGGGCTCAGGCTCTCCCAGCTGGATATTGTGTTAGTGAGCAGGTGAGGGAAAGTGGGCGGGGGGGGGGGCGGAGTAGCTGTGGTCTACAAAGACAATCTTAACCTGACCAGACTTCCTGTCCGGCAATTGAAGCACATTGAGTGGGTGTACCTGAGTCTGAAGGCCAGGGATAGACTAGGGATTCTGTTAGTGTACCGGCCACCCCGCTGCTTATCAGACTCCCTGGCCGAGCTCACGGAACTGGTCTGGGAGATTTCAACATCCCATTCGAGGCCAGTTTGTCAGGTGGAGCTCGGGAGTTCATGGCATCCATGACAAACATGGGCCTATCCCAATTGGTCTCTGGACCCACACATTCAGCAGGTCACACCCTCGATGCTGTTTTCAGTTCTGAACAGACAGATCTGTGGGCGGAGGTATTGAATACCTCTGCATTGTCATGGACAGACCATTTTCTGGTCAGGGTTAGTATCACGGCTACCACCCGCCCCTGCAGGGGTCGCGGACCTATTAAGATGGTCTGCCCTCGAAGGCTGATGGATCCTTCTGGATTCCAGAAAGCCTTGGAGGGTTCTATGGCTGGTATCGTCGACGATCCTGTAGAAGCCCTGGTCAATAATGGAATCAAGACCTAACTAGGGCTATCGACACGATTACCCCCAAACGTCCTCTCTGGCCCGCTTCTAATAGGGCACCCTGGTATACAGAAGACCTCAGGGAGTTGAAGCAGAAAGGACGACTGGAGTACCGATGGCGGAAAACTCGACTTATATCTGACAAGACACAACATAGAGAACTTCTTCGTTCCTATGGGGTGGCAATACGTGCAGCAAAGAAAGCTTTCTGCTCTGTGCGCATTGCGTCTGCGAATTCACACCCAGCAGAACTGTTCAGGGTGGTGAGGGGTCTAACCCAGGCACCTTCTCCCCTGAATCCGATTTTAGAGCCTTCGGTAGTTCGTTGTGATGCCTTTAACGATCATTTCTCAGATAAAATCTCTCGGATAAGAGCCGACTTAGATGCCATTGTTATAGCAGAGGCTGACAGTGGAGTGTCCAGCGACTCCGTGAGTAGGATTACACTCGATCAGTTTCAGTTGGTGAGTACCGAGGATGTGGACGAGGTACTTGGATGTGTGAGGAAGACGACTTGCCCTCTCGATCCCTGTCCTTCCTGGCTGGTCGTCCAGGGAGGAGATGCAGTTAGATCACATCTACAACATATCATTAATGCATCTCTCAGGGAGGGGAGTTTTCCATCATGTTTAAAAGAGGCGGTGGTACGGCTGCTTCTAAAAAAGCCCTCCCTGGATCCCCTGGACCTTAATAACTACAGCCAGTATCAAACCTTCCATTTTTGGGCAAGGTGGTCGAGAGAGCGGTTGCCTTCCAACTCCAGGCAGTCTTGGAATGCACTGATTTTCTAGACCCATTTCAAACCGGCTTCAGGGCAGGATACGGAGTTGAGACTGCTTTGGTCGCCTTAGTGGATGATCTATGCCTCAGTATTGACAGGGGGAGTGTGTCCCTGCTGGTACTCCTGGACCTGTCAGCGGCTTTCGATACCATCGACCATGGTATCCTTCTGGAACACCTGAGGGGATTAGGAATCAGGGGCACTGTGCTTCAGTGGTTCCAGTACTATCTCTCAGGCAGGTTCCAGATGGTGATGCTTGGGGATAGCTGCTCCTCAAAAAAGGAGTTGCTATGTGGGGTACCACAAGGTGCCATCCTTTCCCCAATGCTGTTTAACATTTACATGAAACCGCTGGGAGAGATCATCCGGAGGCATGGGGCGGGGTGCTATCAATACGCTGATGACACCCAAATGTATTTCTCCATGCCTTCGACAACATCGCCAGCTAAGGATAGTGTGTCTCCTCTGAATGAATGCTTGGAGGTGGTAATGGGCTGGATGAGGAAAAACAAACTGAAGCTGAATCCAGACAAGACAGAGGTGCTCGCTGTCAAAGGCCCCAACCTGGATTTGGAGGTGTGTCAATCAGTTCTGGATGGGGTTACACCCCACCTGAAAGACTGTGTTCGCAGCTTGGGGGTACTCCTGGATCTGTCGCTCCAAATGACAGCTCAGATTGATGCGACGGCCAGGAGTGCCTACTATTAGCTTCGGCTAACATGCCAGCTGCGCCCCTTCCTAGAGTTGGAAGACCTAAAGATGGTAGTGCACATGCTGGTAACTTCGAGGCTTGACTTCTGCAATGCACTGTACATAGGGCTACCTTTGTGCCTAGTCCGGAAACTTCAACTTGTTCAAAATATGACAGCCAGGTTGGTCACTGGTACACCTAGGGGTGACCACATTACACCAGTTTTAAAATCACTTCATTGGCTGCCAATCAGTTTCCGGGCGAAGTATAAAGAGTTGGTTATTACCTTTAAAGCCCTACATGGTTTGGGTCCAGGTTACCTGCGGGATTGCCTTCTCCCGTACAATCTGCCCTGCACACTTAGGTCCTCTGGGAAGAACTTACTCAAGTCAGCCAGAACTAGGCTGACGAGTTTTACCCAGAGGACCTTCTCTTCCATCGCTCCCAGACTATGGAATGGTCTGCTGGAGGAGATGAGACAAATTAGCAGTCTTCATGAATTTAAGAGAGTCATGAAGACTGCTCTCTTCCGGCAGGCCTATCCAGATGAATTTTAAGATGTTTTTAATGATGTATTTTTCTCTTGCTTTAATTTTTTTTAACTGTTTGTGATTCTTGTAATATATATGGTTGTTGTTCCCCGCCTCGATCCGGAGGGAGAGGCAAGTTATAAATTATTATTATTATTATTATTATTATTATTATTATTATTATTATTTTAAACCCCGGGTGCTGAACTTCCTGCTCAAGGGCCAAATCCAGATCTCTGAAGGGCCAGATCTGGACCTCTGAGGGTCCCAAACTGGCCCTCTGGGGTTTCCTACATGGTCATGCCCCCTTACCCTGGGCCCACTTTATTCCCTCCAACTGCCAATCATTTGGGGTTTACTTGGCACTTGGGCAAGTTGTTCCCCATGCTAAAGGGTTAATTTATTTAGGTCATTTATTTAAATGCCTCTCTGAAGGCTTAGTTATTGGCAGTAAGAGCTTTAAGCTCAAGTATGCTGGTATTTTGGCCCACCCCCTTTTCCTTTGGCTCTGCTCCTATTTCCTTCAGTCCCACCCCTTTCCCCTTCAGCCTTGCCCAACATTGGAATGCTTCTCTGCAATGGAATTTGACCCTCCGGGTTGAAAGAACTGTTGCTGTCCCTGTATTAGGTCCATCGGAACCTTGGCACCTGAAGACCCTAGAGGAAAAAATCTAGGGTGACCGTATTTGGGAAACCAAAAAAGAGGATGCCTGGTGGTGGTGGGGGGGAGTGCGCTTTCTGGGGCCTCTGAAAGTGTGTCATTTCCCATACCACACTAATGGCAGCTGCCATTAGCATGGGGGAGATGATGTGCTTTCCAGAGGCCTGGGAAAGCGCACTTTTCCCTCCTCTACTCCAATCAGGGAATGATAACACTTTCCCCTGATTGGAGCACTGGGTGTGGGGGAATGGCATGCCTCCAGAAAGTGTGTCATTCCCCCCGCTACACTAATGGTGGCCTTAAAGGGGAAAGTGTGTAATTCCAGGACATTATAGAAAATTACAGAAAATCCCCCGACACCCAGGATAGAACAAAAACCAGGACAAATCTGGTCGCCGTAAAAAATCAGAACCATTTTTAAGCAATGAGCTGTGGTTTTGTGAGAGCCCCATTCGTTTCAGAGGGACGCTTGTGACGGTCTGCGCTTCAGCTGAACCAAGCGAAAGAGTTAACAGCAAAATAGCTCTCCAGAAGTATAGAGATAAGCCACGCAAGCCGGGGGCTCATGATTTATTCTTCAAGTCATCTCGGCTTAGATTTGCTCAGTAAACCTTGGCTGCATCGAGGTTTTACCATCAATACAGTCTTGTTTGGGATGCCTTATAAAAACCCTCTCTTTTTTCCCCTTTTTTCTTTTTGGAAATGAAAGATCAGCCCTGCTCCAATTTGGTGTGTTTGTATGTTCACTTAAGAGCTAGAGGTCACCTTTGGACCTGAGCAGATTTCTTATTCAGCTCCGCTATTCTTGGCCCAAGGTGCTTAGCGGCAGAGCAAACCAAGATGGAAGAGCGCAACGAGGAAACACAGTCCTTGTGCATCTTTGTCTTTAACTGAGCGACTAGGTGAGTGATTATTGGGAAACTGATTAAATGAATTGATTTGGCTTGCCTCGACCCAAAAGAAGTAAAGGCAGGTACAAAATACGTTATATGTAATTAAAATCTCCCCCATTGCTAGCATCCATGGCTGGTTCTGCATTGGTGCCATTATTGTCAGGGTACCGCTATTAATCCCCCCCAAAACTATTTTTGCTGCAGTTGCTAGCACTAGGGAGTTTGAAAGGGAGAAAGCCATGCCTGTGGCATTGTTACATGTCCCCTGCTTTCCAGATGGTAGGGTGACCAGATAAAATCCAGGTCAGGGCTCATGTAACTTTAACAGTTGTAGAGAAAAGGGAATTTCAGCCAGTGTCACTTGTATGCAATTAGTTCCTGGTGAAATTCCCTCTTCATCACAACTGTTAAAGTTGCAGGGGCCCTGCCTTCTTTTGCATATGGTCACTCTAGTGCCAGCCCAAGCGTTCCTCAAGTGACCACGCAGAGAGTGGCAGGTGGTCAGGACAGTGGCAACCAGGCCCCAGTGTCGACACCTCATTCAGCATGGACAAGCCAGGGCCCACCAGAAGAGACACTGATAACTGCAGCATCCTTTCAATTTCTTTTTTAAATTGAATAGTGAAAGAGAATGGTGGCTGGGCATTTACACGGTTGTATCTGTCTGTACAACAAAATGTAAAGCATGGAATGGTGGCAGCAGGGAAAAGGGTAATTTTAGTTGTGTGTTTCATAATCGAAGTAATACACATGATTTCTAAAGCCCCGCCCCCTGGTTATGTTCAGCATGTGAAATTACCTAGCTATTGGGGCAATTTCCATGATCAATTAAGCCACGGTGGTTTGTTTTAATGGGTGGCATGCGCTGGACACCATTTTCCTACTTACCTACCTGGCTGTGGCTTGTTATGTTGTCTGAACCTGGATGGCATGGCTCTTTAAGGGGAAATAAGCCTCAAATAACCCATGGGACATTGTAGAGTTATTTGAGAGTTGTTTCCTCCTCAAGCAAGCCATGCTGCCCAGCTTCAGTTCAAACCAAACCAAAGCTAAAGAGCACACAACTGTAACTACAATTGTGTGCTCTTTAACGTTGGTTTGTTTTGGTTCTATTCAACCGTTGCCCTTCCTGGCTTGTTGCCCAGCTTCAGATGACATGACAAGCTGTGCCCACACAGGTGATTAAATGGTGATTAAAACAACCCAGAGTGGCTTATTTGATCATGCAAACTGGGTCACTTAGTCTAGTTTGTGCGTCACAATAGAAGTAGGGAATGAGGAAGCACAAATGCTTCACATCCAGATCTTAGTATCATGCCCATGTGGTTCCAGAGCCCTGCAGCTGTCCAAGAGAGGGAATCGTCAGTTTACATTCCTAATCCAAAAAGGGAAGATTGGATTTGAGATCGTAGATGGCCAGGGGGTCAGTATCGAGTTGGTTTCTTGAGCAGCAGCCAGAAAACTAATTCCTCAAGCAAGCAGACGGCATATGCCTCTTGTTAACTGGAAGACGATATCCACATATACATAACAGAGTAGACCATTTATATGTGATGTCAGCCAGCTTTTTAAGTGGTATATGGCAAACATAGGGAAATGAAGCTATTTGATACAATATGGTCACAATATGGTATGTGGTAGGGTGACCAGATAAAATCCAGGTCAGGGCTCATGTAACTTTAACAGTTGTAGAGAAAAGGGAATTTCAGCCAGTGTCGTTTGTATGCAATTAGTTCCTGGTGATGTTCCCTCTTCATGACAACAGTTAAAGGTGCAGGCACTATACTAGAGTGACCATATACAAAAGAAGGAAGGGCCCCTGCACCTTTAACTGTTAAAGTTACATGAGCCCTGACCTGGATTTTATCTGGTCACCCTAGTATATGGTTCAGTTCTCTTGTGCGTAAATAAATGAATAAATAAATAAAAAGTATCTCCAGTTCACCGTCTCCCATTTTTGTCTACCCTTGTTTCTGTGAGCAGAGCCTCATGTGTTTGCATGCGCTATTATGTAAAGGAAAACACGTTTAAAATATGAATTTTGGAAAGTGGGTTTTAATTAACTGAATGATTGATTTTCTTATTACAACTACTCAATATTCCACCCAGTCAGCCATGCCTTCTTCTGGGCAACTCTATTCCCTCTATTTCCATTTCACCCCTCCCCTCCAAAAACACAGTCACTATTCTGAGGTCACTGAGCATGTTCAGGTTTCATTGTGCTGTTTTGGGTTTTCCCCCCAGCTTAAGAAGGGTGTTTTCTTTTGGTTTTGTACTTTTTCAAACCTTGGGGTTTCCCCAAACCTCCCAATACCGTCCTCTTGTGTATGGATGATGCCGTTTTGGCTACATAAGGATTAGAATTTACCTCTGAACATCAGAAATAGAGGGAGAAATGATCTCCGAACCCGGGTGGATAATTTGTTTGCCAGTGAGGGCCACATGAGGAATTTACAGGAGGGGGGGGGAAAGAGGCATATTTCTACTAATTTGCATGTTTAAGTTTCTCCTAATTAATGCCACTTGGATGTCATTTTCACAAACCTGACAGCTGTCAAAATACAGTTGGGGAACATGTTGTACTTATTCTGAAATATCTTTAGAATCTCTTTCCCTCAAAAGTGAAAACCTTAAAGAAGTCTGAGGGAAAAAAAGGAAGGAAGGAAGCTTGGTAATCAACCAACTCACAATAGTAGGACTCGCTCATTCCCAATTATTTGGAACCCTTGGCCCCATCTGTTTTGTCTTTTGCCATCATATTTTCAAACTTATCTGTTGGAATGACAGAAACCATCATGAATTTTCAGAGGATTTGGCAGCCTCGGCAAAGCCAAATGCCTAATCTGTTGTCTATAAAATACTGAGAGCAACTGCTCAATGTCTCCTCACTGTGTACTGTAACCTAGACTTTGACCTAAAATCCACAGCCTGCAAGATCAAGTTCTTTCACCACATCTGCACAGAGCACAATGAAGCCCCAAAATTGTTTTATCTGTCCCAACATTCCAGTTTCTAAGGTCTCATCTACACCAAGCAGGATATTTCACTATGAAAGTGGTATATAAAAGGCAGGAGCCACACCAAGCAGGATATAGCAGTATGAAAGCGGTATATGGTATGTGTCAATGGGCCCCAAAAGTTGTCATAATACCGCTATAAAGCAGTAGTGTGGCTCCTGCCTTTTATATACCACTTTCATACCACTTTCATAGTGCAATATCCTGCTTGGTGTAGATGAGGCCTAAGAGTTTTCTGCGGAGAATTTGCACAGAGAGCCTATGAGTGAAGTAAAAGGTATTTCATTGCCTGCATCAGGCGTACAAGATTAATTGTCATGCAGGGAGGAATTGTCAAAGGGAGATTGTAGCTGAGGAGGGAAGAATGAACTCTCCCCTTCCCGCATGTGACAGCATCCCCCCTAAAATCTTCTCCTGCATGGCAATTCAGCTATCTTTTTCCATTGGTTTATGATGATCTGAGTCAGAGTGCAAATTGACAGAAGAATTTATTTTGAGATGATTTATAGGATTTGCCTCCTATGAAATTTAAATAAACCCTATTTCTAAAGTTGCACACACACACACACACACGCACGCGCGTGTGTGTATGTGTGTAGATATTATGGCCTTGGTCCTAAATCTATAAAGTTCCTAGAAACTCCTATGCCTGGCCCCAAAGATATCATGGTTTTGTTTTGATTTTAAGGCTATCTTACTAATGTACTTACTGGAGCTATTCATCACTGGTTGTATCATTTGTTTGAATGGGGCTAAGTTTAATTCGCTTAGGGCACAATCCTATGCAGGTTGAAACAGGTAAAAGTCCTAAAACTCCTAGCAGGCCCCAGTGGGGTAGAATTTTTTTCCTGTCTAAACTGCATAGGATTTTGCCATTAGAGCTTAATTATTTTTGTTAAGTAGCTACAGAGGAGTTTACATTAGGCCTGTCTCTATCCAAAGACATTTTAGTTCATTAATCAATCAATTACACCTGCATATATCTGCTAATTAAAAATCAATAGTTCTTAAGAAAGAAATCATTACTTTCTTTGCTTTTAGACGACAAGAGCATCTCAGAAGAGGCATCTCCTGTCTCTCGTTGACACAATAGGGAATGCCTCTTTTGAAATGGCACTTGCTATCTGTAGTGTGTGTATGTTTTAAATACTTAAGAACATAAGAGCCATGCTGGATCAGACCAAGGGGCCATCTAATCCAGCACTCTGTTCACACAGTGGCCAGCCAGCTGTTGATCAGGAATCCACAACCAAGACACAGATCCATTAGCAACCTCCTACCCATGTTCCCCAGAAACTGGTGTATATAGGCTTACTTTCCTCCAATATTGGAGGTAGCACATAGTCATCAGGACTAGTAGCCATTGATAGACTTCTCCTCTAGAAATTTATCCAACTTGTATTCAAAATAACTTTCCTTTTTAAGTCTGCTGACCAGCTAATCACAGCACGTTTTTTGTCAACCCAACTGTTTTTAATCAATTCTCAAACCGATTAATCAACTAAATGCTGCATACCTGGTTTTTCTACTTAGAAGAGGTGGTTCAAGATATCTCCAACAGAGGCAGGAAGGACTGAGTCACCAATCTCAACAGCAGCCGCTCGTAAAACTTTCAGGGCTTGTTTAATATTCGCTACGTAGCTACCTGGAAGGTCAAAGCATGCTTTAGAAAGGTCATTCCACAAATATGCCTGTGTATTCTCTCAGCCCCTACATGGGTATTCAATAATGCAACAGGTTCATGATAATGATACAGTTTTATGGCTTCTCTAATCCCAATGGAACCGAAATAGGTTTTGTTCGAACTGCCATTCTCTATAAAGGATGAGCCTGAGGTGCACAGCCCAGAAAACTTGGTAGTCAAACTAAGATCAGGGATATCAGCGTACTAACACAAAAGTGAAGAAGCAGAACTGAACAGAAAGAAAACGCCAATGGCCCACATATTGATAGTCTTGTCTGTCCCTCTCTCCCTTTGGCTAGCAAAGACAGGAGAGGAACTGTTGGAAAGAAATAGTCTATTTTTGACAATCGGCAATATATAGCCAACAAAACTCAAATAGGAGTGGGCAGAAGGTAGATTTTCAGGTGTTACATAGGAAGCTGCCTTATACTGATTCAGATCATTGGTCCATCTGGCCTAGTATTGTCGACACTGACTGGCAGTAGCTCTCTAGAATTCCATGCAGGAGTTTCTCCTGCCCTACCTGGAGAAGTCAGGGATTGAACCTAGGACCTTCTGCATGAAAAGCAGGTGCTCTATCACAGTGAGCTATGGCCCCTCCCCTCAACTCACAGAAGCCCCCGCCAGCATGGCCAATGGTCAGGAATGCTGGGAGTTGAAATCCAAAACATCTGGAGATCTGCTTTCTGCCCATCCCTGAAATTGACTAGATATGACAAATCTACAACCATTCACCTTAAAGGTACTGCTCTCCCACAAATTCTCCTTCCTGGTAAGAGCTGGATGGAAAAATATTCTCTCTCCCCCTCCTCCCCCCTACATTTTTTTTTAAAAAACCTCCCCTACATTTCTACTGATTTTGATGGGTGACTGAAAATTCTCTGAGTGTGCACTTATTCCTTGAATATCCCACAAATATTTGATGGACTATATCCTCATCTGACATCTGAACAATTTTGCAAAATTGCACAATCGGTGTTTCAACTACAGTCAGCATTTGGCCATATCCAATAGATACCTTGCAACAGACTTTGTTAAATGTGTTATTTATGGAATTTGTTCATTAAAAAATAATCTGAATTTTGCAATTTGGAAATGTGCTGAACTTTGAATTCGATGTGTGTGTGCAAAATGTCAATTCCATCATCGCCTTTATGACATCAATCCCCCCATCTCTTACCTCCCTGTATGCGTAGCAACAGACAGCCCTCCCACGCCAAAGAAAAGTCAAAGGATGCTAAGAGACCTAGGTTACATCTTGATGAGGGGTTTGCCCCAGGGTGGATTCGGAGTGGCAGCAGGTCATCTATACGATGCAGCTGCCATCACAAAACCATCCGGGGGCAAAAACCCAAAGTTCCGCTTTAAAAAAGTCTGGCACTTACCCTGACTTTTTTTGCTTGCAACGAGGTGACCACGGTGTCTGCCATCTGTCGCATTGCTCTGGAGCTGCTGTGGAGACATGCCACAGCCGATGGTGACCCCTGATTGGTTGCCAAAGGCTGGGCAGGGAAGGGGGTGGACCAGCGAGCCGAACAGTCGTTGGACCACCTCTGCGGACCATCATTTAAAAAAATTAATAATAAATAAATAAACAAAAGGGAGCGGATGTGCAGAGCTGGAGCGCCCTGTTCCTCCCCCCCCCCCATTTTTTGTTGATCTGTAAATGTGAAGCTTCACATTTACAAATAATAATAAAAATAACCCGAAAAAGCTGCCCCCCTGAGCGCCTGTGCAATGTCCTGCAGCATGAACGGGCTTGGGTGCATGCGCACGGTGTGTGTGTGTGTGGCAGCGGCTCCTTTACACAAAACCCGCATTTGCGCTCCTTCCTGTGCAGATGTCGGGAAAGAATGCCAATGCGAGAGTTCGAGGCCTTGGGGCGCAGATGTGACATTGTCAAGGCATGGCCCTGGAGGCAAAGGATGAAGAACCATTGTGAGTGCCCATAGAAAAGCAACAGTCAGTACTGCTACCCCAGACCCATGGATCCAGACGATGGTCTGAAGATACTTAGGGCATACTTGGAGGGGGATAAAAATTAAATAAATAAATCCATAAATTCTGATGATATATCGCACTCAGTCCCACTCGTGTGTATACATGGAAGACATAAAAATCTAAGCGCATATACAAATTATTTGATTTATTTATTTATTTATGTATATATATTTACAATATTTATATACCACTTCATATCTAAAATAGACTCTGGAACGGTGCACATAGGAATAAAACAGTAAAAAAAAAAAGGTTAAAAACAGCAAATTAAAATTGTTCAATTTAAAACAGAATACCAATAAAAACGGTGGCTGGTCAGCTGAGGAAGGGTTCCTGGAAAAGAGTTATTTTCAACAGGTGCCAGAAACAGCCTAGTGTTGGCACCTGCCTGACCTCCAGGGGCAGTGAGTTCCAAAGAGAAGGGGCCAGCACACTAAAGGCTCTTTTCCTGGTGGACTCCAATTGTGCCAATGGTCCATGGGGAACCACCAGAAGCAGGCCCTCCAATGGCCTCAATGACCAGGCAGATTGGTAAGGGAGAAGGTGCTGTCTCAGGATGTTGGTTCATTTTATCCAATAGGAGGTTAAAAAGTGAAGTTCATTTTAGAAGTTGTGTTTTTTGGGAGGCTGGGGTATCAATTATCCAGATACTCATTCTGCTATGTCATAAGGTAGTAGTGCTGAACCCTTTTCCAGCCCGAGAGCTGGATTCAATTTCGGAAAAGCTCTTGGATGCCACATTCCAGTGCTGGGAGAGACCGAAGGCAACATAGGACAGGGGCGAAGGCAAAGGCGGCCGGGCAAAGGGGATGACATAAAGGCTTAAAGGATGACCGTGCTGAATATTATGCAAATATTCTTCCTCAGAATATTAGGTCTTTAGAGAAGAGATGTTCATATCTGAGTTACAAAAACAATTTCAAGTTTTATCCTGGGGCAGAAGGATTGTCGTCAGATTTGTAGCAATTTCAGCCAAAGTTTAAGTCTACCCTCCAAATTGACCTCTCCACTCCTCCCAAAAGAACACAGATCAACAGATGTTAATGATTTTAAGTTTTTTAAAAAATGAGCTTGTTACTCCAGGTTTGAAATTTAGGAGAGTCCTATTTTAAATTTGTAAACATTTGCTCAATTTCAGTTGCCAACCAGTTCGATATGGTCTAGGTCAAGACCAACGGTTTCTTCAGAGGAGTGTTTTATCGCATGCTTGCGACTGGCCACTCACGGTTCTTCAGAGGACATTTTGATGACGCAACGTTCCTCTCATGCATCTCCCGCTCCTTCTGCTCTTTTTTCTGTCACAAAATACCACTCAGAACATCTGATATTTTTGGGGGGCTATATCGAAACTTGCTGCCATTTCCTGCTGTGAGCAGGAGAAGCTGCATGATAAAACCGCCCACTGAATGGGCCATGTGGTCGTTGCTTGCTTCCTCTTTCTTCCCCGTGTGAAGCAGGAGGCAAAGCGACAGAAGCAGGAGGCAAAGCGATGGTAGGGAAACACGATCCCCCCCTCCCGTCTGATGATCCCCAAAGTGAGGATTGAAGGGACTCTGGAGCTTGTGTTGCTCAGAGAAACTGGTCTGAGAGTAAAATGTTGATTCAAAATAAGGGTATTTGCATATATTGGGATTAACTGCATGAAATATGCATATATTGTATTGACTGTTAGAATGACATTGTCACATATTATCTGAGTGTACATCCTTGGAATATTTAGTGCTTAAAGAAGAAAGGCTTATATCTGAGTTATAAAAACAATTTATTTCTTGTACAGTATGTAGGTTTCCTTGATGCAAATTTTCTTGACTTCAATATTAAAAAAATATGAATATAAATACGTGGGTTGTTGATCTAGGCTGCATGTAATCGCCATTTTAACAACTATTGCATATGCGCTGTGATTTTATGATAAATATTACCATTCCCCTGCCCAAAGGGTAACTACTTTCTCAATTACTCTGAGTAGCCATTTAACGTAACTCCTGTTTTTCCACCGGATTACAGCTCACATGACACAGCATCTTTCAGCGTTATCATTGGCTCCAGCTCCTCAGCCGTGTCCAGCAAAATGGTGCGAGCCATTTGGAAAAGCACCATCCAGCTGTGATCCTCCCTCACTAAGGACGTCAACACAGATGTTATTAGTGCAGCTGACTTACCACTGACACAAACAAGGGCATTTTAATGCAAACAACGAGAGAAGGAAATAGTTGCGATTTTCCTGCTCATGCTATATGTTGAAAGTGTATGAAAAAACCCCAAGGGATGCAGGATGATAGGGAAAAGCAATGCAAGGTTTACAAAAGGACTGCAAATGGAAAGCCAGGAGCGATCTGGCAGATGGCTGTGGTTATGCTGGTCTCCTACCACTAATGTCATTCAGTTTTGTCATTTCCTGTTCTTGGAATGACCACAGCTTGCCAGCATTGTCTGCAATCAATGAGAGTGAGAGAGAGAGAGAGAGAGAGAGAGAGAGAAAGAGAGAAAGAGAGAAAGAGAGAGAGAGAGAGAAAGAGAGAGAGAGAGAGAGAGAGAAAGAGAGAGAGAGAGAGAGAGAACTGGATTAAGCGTTAGCTAATTTAAAAAATTAAAAAATTAAAAAGTCACCACCTGCCTCATACAGTTATCATGAGCAGACTGTAAATATAGATCATCTATCCAAGCATTTTTTCCTGTGGATTCAGCTTTCTGTAAAGCTTTTTTTTAAAAACAAAACAAAACACCATTACTTTTGACCAATGTTCAATGTGTCTTAAACCTTGGTTATCTGATTCTGGCTTCATACAAGTGTTGGTAACAAAACTGATGTATTTCCAAGTTAATTACTTGTGGACTGTCTCCTTAACAGTGCCGCCCAACTTGCAGGTGCCTCTCCTTCCTGCCATCATCCAGAAATTTGGCTTTGATGGAGTACTGTGGCAATCCTAGAGATGTGTGGAACATGCCTGAGAACTTTTGCATGTCTAATTGAAACAGTTGTCTTGAAATTCTTCAGTGCTATTGACAGAATAGAACAATAGTGGCTTGAGTTCATTTCAGGGGCAAATTTGACAAGATACCATTTGTATACATGGCAATTACATGATTTACTCTTTTAAAGTAAGTAGTATGTGTGGGGCCCTCGACTTGTATCACGGCCTTGGGGCAGAGGTCTAAGAGCTCCATCACACCAGTGATTTATCACACTCTTGCCATGCCTGGTATGTGTCTCTGCAGCGTGGCACTCACATGACGTCGTCCGTGTCCTGTGCTCAACTTGCCTCTTCTCTGTTTTCCATCTTATTTTGGAGCAGGGAAAGTCCGATTTTTCCCTCCGTGTGCAATTAAGCCACTTCTCTGTCTGGTGTATTGTTGTCCTTGCGCTAAATCAGACCATCTTGTTTTTTGTTGGGGGTGCATGTGTTGAAGGGCGGTTCTCCAGCCAACTGCTCAACCATGAAAGGGGAGGGAGGACGCCCGAACACCCAGCAGAGAAGGCGAGCGAGGCCACCACCGCCCATGCCTCCATCCCATTCAGCACCATGGTTGTTACTCCTGAGTAGGCATGTCTAGGTTTCCTGACCAGAACAATGTCGGCTTCTCCTTGCCATGCCAACATTGACCACAAACTTCTCCAAAAACTAATTGCAATACTTTATCTTCACTTATATTGTTTAATATGATCTTAGGGGAAAGCCTAGTGTGTTGTTTTACTGTAAGTGTGTAGTTTCAGGCTGCCATACTACTGTATTTGCGCAGAAATAAATAAATAAAAATTAAAAATTCACTGCAGGGGAAGGAGAACATAGGAGGCGGGGCGGGAGATTTCTCTGCCATAGTAGCGACATAAGTGAAAAGATACACGAGCTGAAATAGTGCAACAATGCACAGAGGTGAAAGTGCCAAGTGCTCAACTCGCTAAGGAAACAGAAGGGGAAACTGCAGACACATACCAGGGGAAAAAACGTAGTTGCGATGGAGCCCTAACCATTGAGCCCTCGCTGCTGATCTGTATTGGGGTGGGGCACACCTGCTATTTGCACTGGAAGAAAAGCTCTTGTTCACACCAAAAGGAGCTTTTCTTCAAATGTAAACAATAGGGTTTGTGTGTGTGCACACACGTGTGTGTGTGTGTGTGTGTGTGAGTGAGAGAGAGAGAGAGAGAGAGAGAGTCACAGAGAGTGTGCTGATTGGAGAACCTTAAGAACATAAGAACAGCCATACTGGATCAGACGGAGGGTCCATGTAGTACAGCACTCTGTTCACACAGTGGCCAGTTGTGAACAGGAAACTCACTAGCAAGACACAAGTGCAACAGCACCCTCCCATCCATACTGCCTTTGATCCTGGAGGTTGCACTTAGCCATCAGGACTAGTAGCCATTGAGGTTTGCTGATGTGCAAATCACCAAACCTTGAGCTTGTCAAAGGTCAGATTTCCACCTCAAATCTTGTTCTGCTTTATGTCCATTTCAGATTGTAAGCTTAGTTTTCCCCTCCTTTGGCATGAATATTCCTACATAGTTTGGGGTGTATTTTCTCAAATGTATGCATCCCTTGTGCACACTTTTGAAATATACACATTTTTCTTTCATTGATTAAAGTGAGGTCGTGTGCATTTGGGAAATGTACGGGGTTCTGTTTGTTTTCGCATCACAATCTTCGAAATGTGTGGACTTTGACTGTAGGGACTGTGTTCAGGCCTCGGTGGTGCGAACTGGGTAAAAGTCATTCATGCAAGAACCAATTTTGTGAAATGCATCTCCTCTATTTTGGACCTCTCCTATGCAAACAGGATGGAAACATCCAGCCAATGCATATTGTGGGATCTAAAACCTTCAAAAGAGGCACATGGTTCTAATTTTGACAAAGGCCTAGCCTCTTGCTTACCTGAAATCAAGCAAGCCAGACATATAAACAGCTTTGGTCTTCTTCATTCTCCCTGGAATTGCATGGAGTGAGATAAGGTTGTCTGGTCGGCATTATCTCCTCCCCAGTGGCATGCTTCCAGTGCATGACTGCATACCGGCTTCCGATTTATCTGACTCTGCAGCCTCCCAGAGTACAAAGGAGTAAGTCACCAATATGATAACACAAGCGAAGCAACCTTCCTCTCCTACACAGCCAGCCCACCTTGGTATGCAGGGAATGAATAGGGTAATATTTACAGAGAAAAGTTTGACCAGGATGATGCCTGCACATATCAGAACTCATAAGACAAATCATATATTTTACTAAAACTATTCTTCAGTCTCCAGTCAGTTTAAGGAAAGGAATTTCTGCTAAATCCACTAACTATAGCAAGAGTTGTGTATACCCAGTATTCAAAATGAAATGAAATCCTGCTCTAGGCAATCCAGGAGCTTCTACACCCAGGAAAGTTGAATTGTGGAACCCATATCAATTATGTAAATAGATCAGCCTGTACATAATTTTGCCCCGTGCTTCCTTTACAGTTTTATTATCTTGCAGCATTTATTCTGGCTGTGCTGTTACAAGTCATGGTAATGAGCTATGCAGGTTGCTGAACCTGCACAATGAACCACTTGAAAGCCAGCTGTCTGGCTTCTGAGGTTTTCAGTAGGCATTACTCACACATTTCCTCTTTGCAGTCATATGGACTAGAATTTTTTTTTTTTAATGAAAGCATGTATTTTTAGGAAGCAAAGTACTGAATCTAATACTATATAATAGGGGCATATCCAACATTGGTCAAGTGCCAGAGGGACCCACCAGTAGCACAATGGGGAATTAGCGTTTCATGCAGGTATGGGAAACAAGTGAAAATGCACATCTGCGGAACAGGGCACATCAGTGGAGCTTGCATTAGGGAGCTCCGCAGATCTTCCCTGATTTAGGAGTGTGAGTACTTAGAATGGCCATTTATGCATGGCTAAATAAGAGAAAATGCATCACTAAGGGCATCCATTTGCACAACATCTGCAAGTTTTATATGTATGTCCGGGTGCAAATTTAGGAATAAGGACTACAGTTTAAATAGCATTACAGCATATCTCACCATCATGAAGAAAACTGACCAGGTAACCTGTGAGCTTGCTCAGTCTGCTGACCAGGGCTAACGGTGGGTAGGCAACTTCAAGCCCCGTTTCTCCCTCATGATTCTTAGATTTTAAACCGCACTTGGACTAAAACCTCTTCAAATGAAGGACACCATTAAGTGGAGAACTGTCCTCTGCAAAGTAGGTCACCTGGCCACTCTGAAACATTCAATCCCTCTTGCACTAGCCTACTTGCATTCTATACTAGGTGCAAAGGAAGGAAACCCCCTTCCTCCATGACCAACATGGAAATGCAGCAAGCTGGTAGAAAAGGGGTGGATAATTTCTCTGCCAGTCGCCTTGGTAGAAAGCAGTTAATTTACTAACCAGCTAAAAAGCTAGTAGCTTGAGTTTCTAAGTTGGCTGACTCTCTGCAGCCAATGTGGAAACAGAGGACGCTAGTCCCTAGGCTAGTAAAAACTAAACAAATAAAAATTGCAGGCATTTGCTAACCCTGCAGTATAGGTCTTGAAGTACAGAAGGGTGTAGCACTTTTGAACTTCATGAAGCTACTCCGTGAGGTTTCTGATTGTTTAGTAGTCTTCCAAATTTCTTCATCACCACTACAAACTGGTTGCTGTGGAGATCAGGCTTAGCTTGGAAGTCCTGAATTTTAAAGTCTGAATAGGTAAGGTAAATATTTATGCATAAATTAAAAAAGGATTGTGATTAAGTTTTGGGACTTTTGAGATTTTAAGGTAAAAAGTGTTATTCTATTATCTTTTCATTGTATTATTTCTGTTGTGTGCTCTTACAAGAGGCCCTGGCATTACAAAGGCTATATAAATATCCCCATTTGCTTTAATTGCCTCAGAATATAACATTTTGAAAATGTTTTGAAAACTGTATATGGGGTATCTCCTGGGCCCCAACAGTTGTCACTACTGTTATAAACCATTTAAAAGCAGTAGTATGGATCCTGCCCATATCTTCTTTTTTACTAGTCTTTCTAGTCCAAATTCTGAGGGGAAACATAAGGTCTTGTATTTGACAACATGTTCTTGCTTTCAACCACTGACCCCTCATTATGTAAGATCCAGTTATTGCACTCTTTCCTGTAAATTGGGACTTGTTGGACTATCCCACAAAGGGTTAAAATGGAGGAGGGGAATGCTGTGAAACATTTTTTTTTACTTATTTCAAAATATATTTCTACCTATCTTTGCCACATCAAATTTCGGGGTGTTGTTGTGTTGAGCCACCTAATCCATCAATTACTCTGCATACCAACCTCAACAGATACAACTGCAATTTCTGAGATTATATAATAGGGAGGAGAGAGAAGAAGAAAAAACCTTCAAAGGGAAAGCATGTAAAAGATATTATAAATCTTTTATTTCTTCTTAATCACTAAGCAATACCCTTCATTTTGAAGGAAGTGATACAATCAGGAATCTTTACTTTTTCCAATGGAAAGAACAGATATTTGAGCAAACAATTTTTAATATTCATTAAGGAAATATAGCTTACAGCCACGATTCCCAAACTGTATGGCTGAGATACACTTTGTGCCACAGGAGAGGCAGAAGGAGGACTCCATGAAAAAAAATCACCATTCTATCCCCCTTTGAACCAGGAGACCCCTGTGTAGCATTGACAGCTGTCTCTTTGCCAATATTCAGGCAGCAAAGGAGGGGGGAGGAAAGACACACCTAGATTCCCTAATGCAGCCCATGGTATACCAAGGAAGCATGGTTGAATCCCACAGGCATCTCCATGGTCTAGGAAGCATCTTTCCTATCCCAGAGTGCTAACTAAGGGCTAAACTAGATGCTACAATAAATGCTAAGGTGTAGCTGATCCCAACTTCCTGTAACTTTAGTATAAGAACACAGAGCCCTGACCGATATCGCCATACCCAGGCAGGAGGGAGTTAAACCTTCCCATCAAGCCACTGCCTCCCCTAAATTTACCACCCACCACATGCTAAAGAAAGGACCTCCCCTCCTTTCCCACCTTTTGTTAGTGCCTGCACACATCTGCATGCGTGTGTGGGGGCATATTTAGGGGGAAAGCAGCTGGTTGGGAAGATTTAACACCCCTACCCAGGCACAGTGAACCCAACCTGGATTGAAGGCCTGTATGTTTATACTAAAGTAAAAGAGGAAGTTAGAATCAGCTACATGCTACAGATTAACACAGTGACCTGTGTCACATGACATGACAGCCCACCATAGCTTAATTTACCTGTGGGGACTGTCATGTCAGGCACCCATGAGCACCATTTTTGCATGGCACCAGCAGGGGCTCATTTTACTATGGCTTGCTGTGTTGTGCGAAACCAGGTGGCAGGGGTTGTTTGTGGTTTAGACAACCCTCAAATAATCCATGGCTTATTTTAAGGTGATTTGAGGGCTGTCTAATCCACAAACAATCCCTGGCTTTTGGGTTCACATGACACAGCAAGCTGAACACCTGCAGGCACCATGCAAAAATGGCACCTGTGAGTACCCAGCATGACACGACAGCCCCGTGGGTAAATTAAACCATGATGGGCCATCATGTCGCGTGCAAACAGTGAAAGTGTATAGTTTAGCCCTAAGAGAGCAAAGAGGAATATGGAGAGGCAACATTAAGTTATCCAAGGAGGGAAGTCTACCTTTTGTTTGGGGAGCTGATTTAGAAAAATATATAGTTCTTTTGAGTGCAAAAACAAAGCATTCCTCCAATTTTAATCCAGAAAAAGAGAACAAACAAACTTATGCCCCAAGTATCAAATGTCTGTGAAACACTGACTTGCAGAATACACAGCCCAGAGAGAGAGAGAGAGAGAGAGAGAGAGAGAGAGAGAGAGAGAGAGAGAGAGAGAGAGAGACCGACCTATTGCTATTGGACAACACCATGGTGTCATGTTGCATTAAAAGCAAAGTAAAAATAAATATTGCATTGTTAGAAACATCCATCATGAAGTCAAATCTTCCTGATTTTTATTCAAAAGATGACAGCTGTGGATTAAAAAGCACACCCATCCACTGATATCTAGTTACACTTCCAGCTTTGATTCAGGAAACTGGAGAATTGGACACACACAAATGAATTGTAGGGAGGAACTTGGAAGAATAGGACAGCTGGCTATATAGGACAACACGCTAATCTCCTCTACCTGAATTTACTCAATTCTATATTATTTACCTTTCTCTAAAAGGACCCCCCCCCAATTTTGCATTCAGAAATATTTGTTCCTATATGGTTCTGGCTATTAGAAACCATTACAGTTAATTGGCCAAGAGAACAGGTGCCAAAGCAACTGATAAACAACCCTCCATCACCCCAGGGAAAACGTGTGTATGACGTATTGGTGTGTTTAAACATTTCACAGATGAAGTGCAATATCTATAACACTCCTAAAATGAAACTCATTATCTATTTTATAGTTAGGAGACTTCCAATTAGCAAGAGCTCTACAAAAAAGGTTGTGATTTGTCAATACAAAACAGTGTTATATGCACTCACTTGTTTCTTTTAGTAATTTGAAAAACACGTTTCCTCCCTCCTCAGATATTCAAATGTTCATTTTAGTCTGTGTGGCGGGGGGTGGGGGGGGAAGGCAGCCGCTTGACCCAGTTTCAGAAGGGTTTCTTTTGCCATCATTTCTAAGCAGCAAAATCTCTTGGTCCACTTTGGTCCTAATGCCTTCATTACCACATCCCTGTCTGCGGGATTTGTCAACAGTGAGTGTCCAACTCCTCGCTTGAGGAGCTGTTGGTTTTCTCCTCAAGTAGAACACATCTCAGTAAGTTTGGCTGAACGGTGATCTCTCCAAGATACAGGCACAACTCAGTCTTGTGCTTTCTAATGAACCAGATGTATTGCAGCAATGCCCCCTATAGAAGGTTTCAGATGAACCCCCTCACACAGAGGAAGCACATGTAAGCAGCGTGTGTGCATGTGTTGTGCTAGCTACGCATGCTATACCCAATGTCTACACCCATGGGAAGGGGCCATAATCACATAGAGCTCGTCCATGCGAAGGAAGATCCTGATCGGCCCACATACTCACCAAACGCACCCAACTCAGGCATGGCCAGGAGGCACATCAGTAGGCGGATAGCCCAAGCCAACCCACAATCCTCTCACATGTGCTTGTGGAGGGATACATCCTTATACTGAATATTACAAAGGGGGCCTCCTGTCTAGGAGAGGCCCATCTGCTCTACATCTGTATGTCATACAGCTGTTTAAAGGCACAAGATCCCTCTCTAGGGTGCTTGTCATCTGTGTTTTTTTTGGCAGAGCTTCTGTGCTTTTGATGAAACTCTCCTAATTCATGGAATCTCCACACGGGGGACGGGGGGGGGGACAGCAGAGAGAGCTCCCCCTATTTATTTCTCATCTTTCATACCTGTTTAAAAAGGCACAGAAACTCTGCAAGGAAGAAAGAATAGCAGGGTGAGGTCAGTGTCTCAAGCTGTTGACAGCCAGGTTGCCAACATAAGGTCTTTTGTATTAAAGCAACTAACATATATATGTTGAGTCAGAAATACTAATGCTACTTAGAGCTAGTCCACACAACCAGTAGATCAAGGACTAAAACTGTTCCTGGACTGTACCACCATCAGAGTGCAGCTGCAGGATTTTGTGTCTGAATGCTCCTTCACACAAAGAGCAGAGCATGGAAATCCAGAGGCTAGGGAGAGAGTTCTAGTCTACCTCCTCGCCCCAAAGATGTTTGCTTTCTTCCCACAGGGATATCTTTATGTATAAGGTCCCTAGCTTCATATGTGTGTGACTGGCATATTGGCTGTCCTATTTGTCCGTCTGCACAGAAAAGCAGACTGTGATGTGTCAAAACGGTTCCATCCTTGAGTCAAATGGAAAGCATGACCAGTCTCAAACAAGGGTATAGAAGAAGCAGGACCTCTCATTTTAATGGCCTATTCATATATTCTAGCAAGCTCACCGGTATTTTTAAGCAAGAGACTCAAGTCTAATTTTTTTTTTAATGTGATCTTCTAAAAAGGTGCCAGAAACCAAAGCCTAGTTTTGCCTAGAGGATATGCAAATGCACATCCTCAAACCACTTGTGTGTCATTCTATTAGTGCTACTCAAAGCCAAGTGATTTGAGGAAGGAAGGCATGGGCTAAAATTGTCACCTGACAAACTAAGCGTTAAGGCCCAAACACTCAAAGGTGCTTACTCAAGAGATGTCTCATTGAGATGAATGGGACTGCTCAGTGTTAAGTACATTTGTAGAAATAAATTGTTATTATTATTATTATTTTTAAAGATTTCCTCCAAACTGAACAGCCCCCATTTTAACATATGCACCCACAAAAGCATTTACACTACCTCAAGCTGCAATGAGAATGGGAAGAGCTCTTTTAAAAGGACACACAGCAGGGATCAAGGATAATGGTTTGGTGATGTGCCCTGATCAGTCCCTTGGCTGGAAGATCACTGGAGAACTCCATGTATAAGACCAGGATACAATAACTATTTTCTTTAAAACCCACGAAACTCTCATATCAACCCCTCCCAGCTGATAGAAAGCATACATGCAAGAATAATACTTAGTATGTATATAGGGCAGTTGTAGGCAACCTGGTGCCATCCAGATGTTTTGGACTACAATTCCCTATTCAGCAAGACCAGTGGTCAGGGATTATAGTTGTCATCCAAAACATCTGGAGAGTACTGATTGCCTATTACCGATATAGGGATTTAGAGTCTCCAAAATGCTTCATGCATATTTATATTGTAAACCTTACATCCTACAAGGTAGGTCAGCAATATCATCCCCATATTTCAAATGGAGGGGAGAAGCTGAGAGGAAGGTGGCTTGTCTAAGGACACTTTGTGAGTTCATTATTACATGTATATGACATGTGGGTGTGCACAACTACCCTGTGAAGTAGGTTAGGCTGTGAGATGGTGACCTTGGACCAATCACTGATGGCTGAGTGGGGCTTTGAACCTACTTGCTTTTTTCCCCAGTCCAACATCACACATCATTGAGATGAAATACAAACCAGGTATTTCCCAACTGATCACCTACTATGCTACACCATCTGCTAGAACAACCTTCTGCAATTTGATGCCATGAAGCTGTTTTGGTTTAGCCTGGAGTCTGAAAGAACTGGGCATGTTTAGCCTGAAGAGAAGACTGAGGGAAGACATGATAGCACTCTTCAAATAGTAGAAAGGTTGTCACAGAGAGGAGAGCCAGGATCTCACCTCGATCACCCCAGAGTGCAGGACACGGAATAATGGGCTCAAGTTACAGGAAGCCAGATTCCGGCTGGACATCAGGGAAACTTCCTGACTGTTAGAGCAGTAGGACAATGGAACCAATTACCTAGGGAGGTCATGGGCTCTCCCACACTAGAGGCCTTCAAGATGCAGCTGGACAGCCATCTGTCAGGGATGCTTTAAGGTGGATTCCTGCATTGAGCAGGTGGTTGGACACGATGGCCTTATAGCCCCCTTCCAACTCTACTATTCTATCATTCTAATCCCCAACCATTTAACATGCTGGCCTAGACTAAAGGGATTTGTAGGCATCACTTTGGGGAAGGTCTCCCTCAAAGGTAGTGATGGTAACCTTACAGATGTGTAAGCTTCCCACACGCAGGCAGACTTTGACATCACAGTATGTCTGAATCAGTACCAAGACAAAGGCACAGAGGGCCTATATGCACCACAGACTTAAACTTGATTAACAGTCATCGCCTCATCGAGTCATGGGAACAGTCGTTGTGCGGAGGAAGCTATGGAGCCAACAGGGAGTTCTCAGCATCTTTACCAAACCACAACCTCCAGGATTCTGAGAGGGGAGGCATGACAAAGATATATATCTCAATGTTTGGAGTGCAGAAACACCAAAATTGCTGTGCTCATTCCCAATTTGGGGAACAACAGATCAAATTAAATAGGTAAAGATGAAGGCCAAAGAACACACTAAAGCTTGGGGCTATCGTGCTTTGCCAGCATTGCTAATTCAATAAACAGGTAGGCAGCGGACATTCAGCCTCCTTGGTCAATCCTTGCATGCACCCAAGTTGGGAGAGTTCTCCGTCTTTCATAGCAACTGCCTGAGCTTCCTAAGGAAGGCTTGCCTCATTCTTTGATATCAGAGGGTGTTGACAGCCTTCTTATCGCATTGGAAACAGATCCCAGAAGAAGGAAAGCAGATGGTAAAAAATAAAATACTAGCACGTTTTCAATTAAGAAAACAGATTTCCAGCTCAAAGTCTCATCCATAGCTCCTCAGCAGGGGAGTCCCAATGGCTGCCACAGACCATCACCTTCCGTGCAGTGCTATTTTGCAAATATCTGCAATGATCTCTCTTAGTGCCATTGTCTCTGAGGGTTTAGAAAACATGGAGCAAAGACGCCAAGGTTCTAGTTTAGGCCCACACTACATGTGACCTATCAAGTGAAACGTAGTCCCACCAACCATATATTGTGGCCTGCCAGGTGCTTAGCAATCCTAGTGTTAGCTTTACAGAGGGTCTGGTGGTATGTGTTCAGCTTAGTGGGCCGAACATTGTGTAGGCCTGGTTCCCATTTGCAATCACATAAGAGTGGTCACAGTATGCTGGGGGAAAAGGGAGTTGTAGTGACCTCCTGCACTGAGTGTTAAGGGAAGGCGGTAACTACAGCTCCTTCTTGGAATTCTCCACTCCGCAGGGTATTGTGGGATGGAGTTATTACAACTTCTTCTGGCCTACCCAGCATCCTATGACCAAATTATAGGAGAATAAAGCTTTTATTAAAAGGAGGTAACGGTCATCCCTTAGTAGTGTCAAGAAACACCACACTGGCAAAGGCTTGGAAGTTGAACTGTTAGAAATCTGTTCACCTAAACATTAACCTGCAGCATTTGGATTGCTGCATATTTGTATCAAACCTTTTATGCAGCTTCAGTGTATCATTCATTCATTTATAACATTTCTATACCAGCCAATGCTCTCTGGACAGTTCAAAGCATGATAATATATCAGTTCACAAATAATTTGGTATGAACCTGACCAGTTCTCCCGTACCAAGTATTTGCTTTTAAAAATAAAACAGAATGTGTCTTTAAAAAAAACTGATGAGAAAAAAAGGAACATTTTCCAATGTTCTGATACACAAGTAAAAATATTTTTCACAGTTAATTTACAATTTAGTACCTTGTAGATACATAGATTCATAATGTTTGACATCTATAGTTTTTTTTCCCCCCACATTATATTTAAGACCTAGAAAATACTTTTAGATCAATGACAAAAATAAAAACTGTTTCGGAGGATATATTTCATGTGTGAAAAATAATACAACTTCTTAAAAATGTAAATATTTTCGCAGTGGGCTTTCTTTCAAAAATACTCGTAAGAAAATATCATTTTACAACCACTCATTACATAGTGAAATAATTTTTGTTCTGTACAAAACTCAGGACGAGGGCCATTAATAACTAAATATTGACTCTGGAGCTAGGACACAGTTGCTGAATTTAACTGGAACCAAGGCTCCTTTGCCTTTAATAGCAGCTTGAAAGGAGAATTTCAGCAGGTACAACTTCCCAGGAGAGGCTGGTCTCTCTGATGTGAGCAGGGCTTTGAATCTGCCCAGGTTTCATTCGTAACACTAAAGTTGCTATCCAAGGTGCAGAAGCACCTCAGATAGTTCCTTTAGAGTCCTGACTGGTTCTGATTGAAACCTGGAACAGATTCGCCACCCCACTGACACCACCCTCCAATGCAACTTCCTCTCCCATCATCTCACTGCAGTGATGGAAGAAGTGGTATCTGTCAAAATTCTCCCTGCTGCAGAACTCTTAGGGGACTGCATTCAGAAGGCAGAGCTAGACATTCAGTGGCAAACGTAGCTCTGTGGATCCAGGCTACCACTTCTCCACTGGGAAAGCCATGCAGCAGAGAGATTTTCTGGGCGTGGAGGAAAACACGTGTGCGCTTCCTTCCTCTGCCTGACCCTCCTGCGCTGCTTTCCCACATGTGATATTGCAAAACATTCATCTAAGAACTCTGCCAGGAAGGGCATGGAGAAGAAAACCGCTTGCACAAATACACACCCATTCTCACCTTTGTTTTTCACCTGTACCACACACGCACCCCCGCCCCAATCAGTGTCATGCTTCCAACCACATCCATGCTCCCAGACAAGTGTTTGCCATCCAAGTTCAACTCAGAGTGGTGATCCTGTTTCCGGACATCCTTAAACATTTTATTCCACAAGCATGTGCGTGGGGGTTGGGAGAAGAGACCCATTGGTTTCTGGGTAGGCTTTCCTCTTTCTGTTTGGTCACAGCCAAAGAAGGCTACCCAAGTACTGCTCACAACCAGCTTGAGTTTATTCCCATGGGATATATGGAGGAGAAACACCCAGCTGCAACTTCCACTTTGCAATCCAGGCTACAGAGACCAAGTCGGCAGTGCATGTACTCTGATGGGACTATGGCCAAGTACAGGCTGACATGACAATGCATGCCTCACCAGTACTGAAAGTGTGCTGAGAACCACATCCTGCTCCTCCATATAGAGAGAGATCAGATATGTTCAGATCTCATGCTTCTTATATATAGCAATGGTGCATGACAACTTAATTATCACAGTATCTGGAGTACATGACTCAGAATATATTCCACATTGCTGCCCAAACTATGTTTCTCAGTATCCTTAAGACATTCTGATGAACTTCCACTATCTTAAAATGGAAAATTCAGAAGCAAGTGGGTAAACGAGAACACCGATAGTACACCTCAGTTTCTGGATTGCCATTTTCTCCCTGCACCAAGCAAGTAGCAATGCAGCCCAGAATCCGGTTAAGCCAAGCTGCAAGTTTGTTGGGGTGCGGTTGGCGTGTGTGTGTGTGTACAGTCAAGTTTATACATTCAGCAGAATAGAATAACAAAGGTTTTCCTGGATTGAACCACTTTAGGCTATAGGTGTGAGAGAAAAACAAGATCACAAGTTTCAGTGTCCCAATGGATTAGATGACGTGCATAGGGAAATTAGTACAGGTAGAAGTGTTCACATTAAGCTTCTCCCTGGCATGCATTTTTCTAAGTGCAGGAAATATTTGGTGTGTTGTGGGGTGGGGGGGCAGAGAAGCATTCAGTCATGTGACAACAACAACACCCCCGCCACCTTTTACAGCCTGAAGTGGGAAAACATTGGGAAGGCTTTACCATTCTGCTCTGCTGAATGCACAAATTGATCCTTAAGCTGTTATCCTGAAGTAGTCATTTACTTTGCGTAGCACCACTAACTTTGCTTTGAGTACTTGAAAGTAAGGAGTTTGAGGATCACTCTTCGAAGGCCTTTTAAGATCACAGACTAAGGGCACAATCCTATGCATGTTTAGACCTTTTGTTCTACCTAAATATAAATAGGATTGTGCCCTAAGTTTGCTTACGGTCATCAATGACTCGGCTTAACTGCAATTGGACAACAGATCCCAAGGATCAATTGAAAGGAGAGGGAGACCTTTCCACCCTCCATTTTCCAAGTGCCATACTTTCCAGTTAAGATTCACAACAACAGAATCATATTCCAACTCATTTTTTTTCTTTCCAATGAGCCACAATCCTGACATTGCTTACTCTGGAGTAGACCTGTTGACTTCCATAAGAATACAAGGTTGGTGCTTGTGATTGAGAATCATCCCTCTGACCTTGAAATGCAGTGAGGGCAAAATTTTCTGCATGAAGGAATGAAGCAAAAAACTGCAGGTACTACAGGGATGGGAACCAGACTCTGTGTATGTGTGTATGACTATATGCTGCTTAATTACACAAAACACCTTTGCTTCCACTTCTTAAATTAATCCTGAGGCTCCTATGAAAAACTGCTACTTTCTTATTGTTCAGATAGAAAAAAGTTAACAGTCCATTCAGGTGAAGAGAACACAAACACACACACAGAAGCGCTGACATTTCTGTTCAATGAAATCTAGAAAATGGGATTCTACTCCCAGCTAGCAAGCCATCCATCAAGTGTGGCTCTACATAACCCTGCCTGGAATGAAAGGGTTTTCACAGGACCTAGCCAATTGTACTCCTGTACAACCAGCAGTAAAGCCCAAGTAAACATTTGGAAGGTATTATACAGCACTTCTCTCTTTACTCAACTGTGATCTGTTGAGGAGACTCATCAGATGGCTTTTAATCAGCTCTCTTGCCAAAAGGAGAACAATTGCTCCCTCTTCCTTTCCCCAACAATATCGCTTGACGAGCAGCAGCATACCGGGAAAATTTAAGAAGAAAGGCTTCAAGTGGAATTAGCGTGTAGTCGGTGAAGACAAAATTTTCTCAGATTTGAACATGCACAATAGTTTCATACAGAAACTATTCCTCTTCCAATTCTATATTCAAGGGGAGATTTTCTACCATTTGCAGCACTTACTGAAAAAAAAACAAAAGAAAAACTTTCTAAAGGAGCTTTCCTGGAATCTTGAAGTCAACAGATCCACAAATAAACGAAATTACAAGATAAACTTAAGGACAGCAGATGTTTCTTCCAAATTCACCAATAACCTGATCCTCAGGGCACTTTAACCAGGGCATATCTGCACTACAAACCGGCTTTACTTTACAAGAAACCTTGGACGTTTTGGCTCTACTTGACGACAGAGATTCTAAAAGTGTTCTTTGGAGGAACATGAAAATTAAGCTGATTTAGAACCAATTCACATTTTGCAATACTACAGATGTGCCCAAACAGTCCGTGAATTTGAAGCAATTTAATGCTGCTGTAACCAATAGTGCTAAGTGGATTTAACTCCACCCCTCAAGTACTGTAGCTTAATTAATTTACGGACTGGGCTTCAAGTTAAATTGAAGTTGGTGGGCATGGCTCAACCAAACCTCCATGGTATCCAAGGGAAACTGTGCCGATTATTTCAGCGGCACCTGAAGGCAGGCTAATGCGACTGCTGTTGGCATGGCCAAACAAGAAGTTACAGCAGCCCATCCTGGTTTATAGTTCATAGCCCCCTCTTCTATTAAGACATTTTAGGTCCCTCTGCAGAAACCTGAGATGGAGCTTACAAGAGTCCTCCTGTACTTTTAACAAAAGCTACTGAAAGGAAATGACATCTCCACTTCGCACCTTTCCAAGTTGTTTCCACCTTATTCAAAAAGTCAGCACAAACAAACAAACAAGCAAACAAACCCATTTACACAAAGTTAACAGTGATTTAGCCATAAATCCTTGGAGGGATAAGAGATAGCTGGAAGGTCCCCATCAGAGGTCAAAGCCAGCAAACCTAAGTAAACAGATTCCAGAAATGCCAATGCAAACTAGGAGGCAAAAGGAAAAACGGCAAAGGGGGAACTGCCCAGCTAGGCAATTTAATTATGTAGTTGAAAGCTGCTGGACCTCATCCAATTTAAAGCAGCAGAGCTAAGCAGGAGGAGGAGAGGAAAGGGGTTTGGGAGTGGGGAATTATGCATAAACAGAGAGTTAGGCAGATCTCCCTGAGTTTTAACCCTCAACAAATGAAGTTGCTGATTCTACCAAGCACGGAAGGAGTTAAGTGCTGAAACGCGGACACTTAATCAGCTTTCCCCCTTCCCTTCACATGTGATTGGAGTGAAGCCGCACTGAAGCAACCCAAAGGGCTTAGAACAGCTCAATTTCGCCGCCTTCAGTTTTAATCCCCGTCACCCAGGCTAAGCGGACCGGGTAGTGCAAGAGCCGCTACTCGGTGGCAGTCCGGGCACCTGGCTCATTGCTAGCGTCAGCGTCGTCTTCCGCCTCAGCTGCCTGCAGATGGCTGGAGAGTTCTTGGATGACCGCTGCCTTCCCTATTTGGTCATTCCTCCTCTTCTCCATGATAAGATCCTCCAGGCTCTGGAACTCCAGGGTGTGGCTGCGTTTATCTCCCAGCCGGATCTGCAACCGATAGGGCTGCTTGCCTATACGTAGCTCGCCCCCAATTTTGAACTCGCGCTTGCCGTAACGGCACCAGGCCGCAAAACACTCAGAGTTCCTCCAACTGAGATCCCGGTCCTTGCAACCCACCTGATCCAGGGCATTCCGCACCACCGTTGCCAGGCTTAGCGGTTTGTAATGGTACAGCTGGTTTGCAATGCGTCCCCTCCTGCCCTGGCTGGCGTCTGTCAGAAAGCTGTTCACTATTTCCAGTCGATGTAGATGCACCACTTGGAAATCCCCGACATACACCACCCAGTGGGGGTACTGGGCCTGGCACACAAACTCCACTAGATCACCGGGTTTGCACTTGTTCAACAGGTTTTCCGGAGTGTAGGTGGCTAGATGGCCCCCTCCACCCCCCTCCACCTCATCGGGTAACGCATCATCCCCAGAAAAGCTTTTCTGATAAATGCACTCCTCGCGGTAATAGATGGAACATTCCACTTCATGAAGCTGGGGGTCATATGGCTGGGATGCGGGGTGCTCCCTGCCTAAATCTGATACCACCGAGTCCTGCTGTGGCTCCACTTCATCGTCATCATTGGAAAATATGTAGGAGACCCCAATCCTGGGACCCTCATCTCTGTCCATGCCTGTCGGGTCAGTCGTAGGAACCTCCTTGTAATTTAGGTGGGTCAGTTTCTCCACTTGATTCCCCATGCCTGCTGAAAGAAAACCAAGGTAGGCATTAGTACAGGTGCAAATAAATAGCAAGGCAGCTGCAGCAAATGTCTGAAAGTTCATCTTGGATCTCCCTCCCCTTGCATTTTTTTTTAAAGGGACATAAGTAAAACCTCCTGTTAAGCCATATTACAGAACAGGGTATCTGCTTAACTTTTTATTTTACTAAAGCAACTCCTAGACTCACTTGAGCCTCTAATTCAGCCTTCCCCAACCTGATGCCCTCCCTACCATTCAAAATTGGATGCTACCAGTTTGGGGAAGGAGAGATTTTGAGTGGGAATTTGGCTGGCAGGGAAAAGTGTCAAGGAGGCCCCTTCCCCTACACAGGTCCTCCTCTCAAATTGTCAGCTCCTCACAACTAACACACACACGGGGCAAAGTGACTTAGACATTAATCCTAGGGGATCAGGGAGTAGTATCCAATGTTTGTCCTACATAGGATAGACCCATTGAAATGAATGGGGTTTGAGTTACACACAATTAAGACCCATTCATTTCAATGGGTCTACTTTATGTAACTGTAAACACATTTATGATACTTCCCAGGAGCTCCTGCTGACACAACTATCCACTATTCTACGTTATCGGAGTGTTGTAATAATAAAGTCGTTATCTCCGGTGGTGAAATTCACAGTTCGGAAGACAAAACACAGGCTGCAATTGTATACACACTTACCTGGGAGTAAGCCCCATTGAATTCAGTGGGGCTTCAGTCTACGTAAACATGCATAGGCCTGCACTCACAATTGTCTATAAACCACCCAACAGTATTCATTAATTCTACTTAGTAGTTACATAGCACTTTGTGATTCAAAGTATCTCTTATAGATTCTCCACATAATCCTTAAAAAAACCCATTAAGGTAGGTCATGATTATCATCCCCATTTTGCAGAAGAGTACTGAAGGCGAGAGATAGCATGTTATAGTTATCTAGGCAATTAGAGTCCGAATCAAGAGATGAGCCAAGGAATTATTGGTTCACTGCCCTGTCTCTTAGTCATTTATTTTATTTATTTACTTAAAACATTTCTTAGCCGCTTTTCAGGGCAGAAGCTCTCCCAAGGGGGCTAACAACCACATATAAAACAGTACACACATTAAAAGCAATGGAAACACAGAAAGTAAAATATCAATTAAAATAATAAAAGCTAACATTAAAAACTAGTAATAAAACAGCAAGTAATAAAACAGCAAGAGTAACAGCAGCAAAACAGTATTTAAGAGAAGGCCATAGTAAAATAAAACATTTTTAAGGCCTTCTTAAAAGCCTGTAAGGATGGTGCATGGTGAATTGTCAGTGGGAGTTTGTTCCACAGGTGTGGGGCCACTGCTGAGAAGGCCCTCTCCTGTGTGGAGACCCACCTAATATCTCTCACTAGTGAGCAGGTGAGAAGGGCCTTTCTGTTTGATCTTAAGGTGCTCTCACCTAGAGAGTAGGTGATGTGACTGGGAGGAGGGGCATCCTCAAATATTCCTCCTCAGCCAGTGGAGGCTGGTGGCTCCGATGTCAGTGAGACTACTTTTGACTGAAACTCAGAGCCGATACACTGCTCCACTGACATCAAAGCCACCAGCTTCCACTGCCCTCAGCTATAAAGTCACTAGGAGGCCTTCAGAAACTACTCCCACATCCAAGATCAGATGCCTTATTCTGATGGCTCATTTTGACCCATCTTACCCCAGTACATTCTCTCCACTCTTCCCCAATCTTGTGAACACCAGACGTTTGAGACTTCAATTCCCACCAGCCCCAGCCAACTTGCTGGGTCATAAGTTCTGGGACTTGTACTACAAAATCATCTGGAGAACACCAGGTTGGCGATGGCTGATCTAGACTGGACAGCAGCAGATTTGCAGGGACTGGATAGGGACCTTTCCCAACCCTGTTAACCTGGGATTCAACTAAAAACACCAATGATTGAAACATGGATCTTATACATGCCAATCTTGCGCTGTACCACACATGCTATTCCGTGCAGGTGGCTAGATGCACACTCCACTCGATCTAGAAATTTATTTGCAGAACAGGATGAAAGCTCAAACATGCCAGACAATGCACAGGCAAGACTAAGGGAGACACGGGAAGAGACAAAATTAAATGAACATGTGACCATGCATGAAATCTGTTTGGTTATATGCAAAACCGGGTTGCACACCAAAGACATGTTTCAGGGCCAAATAAGAAGTTACACTGAAGTGTGCCTGTGCATTTAATGTTCAGTGCTTTTTAAAAAAATGCAAACAGTGTCAGTGTGGAAAAAGCGGGCCATTAGGGGTATTGCAGCAAGTGGGAAGAGGGATTTAACTCTTTCCTCTTCTGTTGAGGTCTGGAGGAAAACCCTCTTCTAAAGCTGGCATTTCCCTTGGAGGGATTTCCTCCCAAAACAAATACAGAGTTTTTTTGGGAGGTTTTTTGTTTTTGTTTTGTTTTTTTGCATCGCTCATAGGAGGGTTTAATGTTTAATGGAGACCTGTTGCTTATCATGAGGCCGGGACTTTTAGCCACGCAACAGGAGGGGAGGGGCAACATGTCGTGAGTCGGGCACCGCAAAAATAACGAACCGTCAGTTGCCCCTTCCCTCCTCCATTGCCTAAAGCATCGTCAGAACTCAGCCAATGAGTTGCTACAGTCAAAAGCAGGTGGTTGGGAAGACAGGAGTCACTTCGGGAGTGGAGGAGGAGGACGGAGAGAGGAAGGAGGAGCAAATTGTGTATCAGGGCAAATGCCAGGATTAAGTACCACAAGGGGAAGATGCTGGGAAAGGAACAGAGGCTAAGATTATGAGGACCTTTCCCACCTGTTGAAAACAAGGGAGTTGCCATGCAAAGCAGAGATGTGGCCAGAACACAGGAGGATGCTACACTAGCAAAGACTAAAGCAATAAATCAATGTCTGCAACTGGCAAAAGAGCGAACTTGCTGAAAGAAAGCAGTAACGATTAGGCCTCTCTCTTTCTTCCCCCCACCAAGTCTCTTTGGGTAACGGGATTTTTGGGGTGGGGTGCAGCGGGGGGGGGGGAAGGGGTTCTTATTTTAGCTTTGTTATTATTACTGAGACAATATCAGCTTTATAGCAGGGCTGAGCAACCTGTGGCCTGCCAGAAGTTTTGCACACATTTGCTTTATAGAGTAACTTGAGCAAAGGGGCTGCCCTCCACCCCACCCCCGAACCATGCTAAAAACTAAACAAAAATTAAACAGGGAGGAAGACAACAGAGGGAGAAACAGAACTAAGGGTGTTGTTATTTCTAAAGATGATTCTGAGAAAGCACACACCACCACACACACACCCAGTTTTACTTCACAACACAGTTGAAGCATCCTTTGCTCTCATTTCCCATAAAACCTGCAGGTACAAAGTCCAAGAAAAAAGGTATATAATGTAAACGTTCTCCACTGCATGATAAAACCTCACGGAGTAGGTACCCCACAGCAGCTCCTTAATACCATCCCATGTGGTAGCTCTGACTAAGCTGCGCCAGTTGTAGCTGCCTTTATATAAATCTATGGTGCAACCACACTTAGAATACTGTGTACAGTTCTGGTCACCATGCCTAGAAAAAGATATTGTAGAGTTCAAAGAAGTGCAGAAAAGGGCAAATGATTAAGGCGCAGGAGCATCTCCCCTATGAGGGAAGATTACAACAGCTGGGATTGTTTAGCTTGGGGGAAAAGGAGGCTAAGGGGAGACTTGATAGAGGTGTACAAAATTATGCATGGTGTGGAGAATGTGGATAGGGAGACATTTTTCTCCCTCTCCCATAATACTAGACCCCAATGGGGTCATCCCATGAAGCTGATTGGTGGGAGATTCTGGACAGGTAAAAGGAAGTACTTCTTCACACAGTGCATAGTTAAACTATGGAATTCACTACCACAAGATGTAGTGATGGCCACCAACTTGGATGGCTTTAAAAAGAGGTTGGATAAATTCCTGGAGGAGAAGGCTATCAATCGCTACTTGCCCTGATGGTTATGTGCAACCTCCAGTATCTGAAGCAAAAAGCCTGTATGTACCAGTCGCTGGGAACATGGGTGCTGCTGCTGCTGTTGCACCATGTCCTGCTTTGCTGGTCCCTGGCCCACAGCTGGTTGGCCACTGTGTGAAGTGAGTGCTGGACTACACGAACCCTCAGTCTGATCCAACGTGGCACTTCTTAAGTTCTTATGCAGCCTTTGGCTTGTGGAGAGCATCTACCACCATGCAGGGGTTCAGACATCCAAGGATGCATGGAACATATTAAAGCTTTGGCTCCCCCAGGCTGGCTGGAGGCTAGAAATGACCATCTCTTCCTCTCCACCCAGCCAAAGCTAAGACAGGAAGAGTTAAAGCCTGTAGTACAGTCCACACGTACGTGGGAGTGTTCCCCACTGAAAGAAGAGGGCGTCACATTGGTGTAAAGATACTTAGGATTCTACTTTATATGGGTCACCCTGCAGTTGACGTTCACATCCTTCCATCCAATAAACCCTACCAGGAGGCTGAGCAAAAAATGAAAACTGAGAGATACAAACAATTCCCTTACAGGGTGTTTGATTCAAGGCAATTCTCAAAAGCGCAGGGGTCTCCAATAAGAGAATTGAAGGAGTCCTATTGAATCAGACCAAGCGTCCATCTGTTCCAGCATCCTCTTTGTAACAGTGGCCAGCAAGGCCTATTTGAAAAGCAAAACTGATGGTAGCAATTACAATTAAAACTGCCATTAATATTCTGCACTTCTACAACATCCCCAGGTGTTCAAACACTTCACCCATCTCATCCACGCTTACAACAACCCTGAACAGTAGGCCATTATTATCATCATCCCATTATTATTATACAGCTAAGAGGCTGAAGTCAAAAAGGAGGCATGCTGGAGCCTATCGATTCGTACTAGGGGTAAAGTCCATAGGAGTTCAGTTGGGCTTCAGTTCAACTAAACACACTCCGGATCACAATAACGAAGCTATTCAAGGCAGAGGCATCATGTCTCAGAACTACTGAAGGCCCATGTTCTCTAGGCGTTAAAACAAACAAAAATCAGGAAGGAGTGGCGTGGCGAAAGCTTTCTCAATCCAAACTCATCGGGAAACGCCGAAAGCATCCAATTCTTAAAATATCATTCCGCGTCTAAGCTTAGCTTTTGCCTACCAGACACCTACCTTTAAAGTGCGTGCTGGGGAGGGGGGGGGCGCGTTATTTTAAAGGTACAGCTCCCTCTAACACACCCATAAACCGCCCCTCCTTCCTCGATTTATTTGTGGAGTTTCTATTTGGAAACTTTCTCTGCCAGATGTCTCCCCCCCCCCCCCGCCCCCCACACACGCTCCTGCTGCTGCCGCCAGCCCTCCATCCGATTCTTCCTGGAACACCTGAGATCGAAGTTGTGTGTGCAGGTGACGCTGGGGGAACCACTGCTAGACACACACAGAACTACCAGCAACAGCCCCGAGAGAGAGAGAGAGAGAGAGAGAGAGTCACTCACCTCGCCAGCCGCCTTCTCAGAAACAAACAAACCGGAGATCAGCCCAGGTGCGCCTCGCGGCGGCGGCTCCCTCTGCCGTCACCTGATCCACACTCCCCATACCTTCCCCCGCCTCTCCTCCTCCTCCTCCTCTTGCACCGTCCTGAGCGACTGATGGTGGAGGCGACGGCGCTGGAAACTTACCAAGCGGCGGCGGCTGGGGAAAAGGGGGTCTCGGGCGGTCCGCCTGTTGTTTCTTCGGCTAATTAACAAGAGAGGAGGAAACAGAGTTGTTGTTGCTGGTGTGGCTGCCGCTGCTCATGGTCGCCTTCCCATGCGCTCTCGCTGCTCGCCGCGTGTCCGCCTCTCCAGCCGGCCTGAGCAACAAGCGGGAGCCCGGCGGAGGCGAGCGCAAGATCCGGCGATGGATTTCCCCCGGCGAGGACTCGTCGCCCTCTGCATTTAAAGGAGCCGCTCTCCCTCCGGGGAGGTGCGGGGTGGCTCTTTTCGGTGTTCACGCGCGCCACGGGGACACACGCACACGCGCATTCCGCCGGCAGCGCCAGGCGCTTCTTCCTCCTCCTCCTCCTCCTCCGCGCGCCCCGCTCAGACCGCAGTGCCGCTCACAGCCGGTGGGGGGAGCTTTCGTTTGGGGGCGGGAGAGGAGGAGTTAAAGCAACCGTGGTTTGATTTTTTTTAATCTGCCCCCTTCCCCCCCCCCCCCTTCATGGGGGAGCTGCAGCACAAAAACCGAGCCCATTGTCTTCAAAAGCTGCCAAGAAAGGAGGGAACCAACTTCCCCAACCGGCCGGTGCTCCTTTGGTTCTTGGGGACGGGAGCTCCAGACCGAGGCAGAATGTGCTTGCCCTTACCCAAGAAGCTGCCTTATACCGAGTCGGACCCTTGGTCCATCTAACCCAGTATTGTCGACACTGACTGGCAGCGATTCTCCCGGGTTTCAGGCAAGTACTTTCCCCCTATCCTTACTTGGAGATGCTGGGGATCGAACCTGCGACTTTCTGCATGCCGAGCAGGCGGCTCTACCAGCGAGCCATGCTCCTGTCTCTAGAATAAGCTACTGTTAAAAAAAAACACAATCCGAACTGTCCGTTGGTTGGTTGGCGGGCTGGAGGTGGCAGTCACAGCAGGTCCTAATGTCTACCTCCGTACTGTAAAACGCGTGTGATTTCCTGCTCAGCAAGAGGATTTGAAAGGAACGAGAGCAGACCAGGTTGCTCCCACTCCCCCCCCCCCTCTCACTGCCGTCAGTTGGCATCCCCAGCAGCTGTGAGCTAGCTGTGGCTCAGAGAAAGAACACCTGCCTTGCAACCAGAAGGTCCTAAATTCAATCCCCCCAGCATGTTCAGTTAAATAGTCTAACAGCTGTAGCAAGTAACGGAGACATCCTTCCAGTCTACAGTGGTGCAGCTATGTAATTTTTTACAGAGGTAATGGTCCTATGCCCCCCTCCCCAATCTAGTTGACCCAGTACTTCCGTTATGAGGCACACAGCTAACATTTCTCTTTGCCTCTTCCCCCCCCCCCCCATGCTTTAGAACAACTTTGATGTTCTACACCATCAACATCCAAACTGTTTGCCAAGCCTGGTTTTTTTTAAAAAAACAGCACTCTGAGCATGTGCAGTTTTGCATTTTAAAGGACACAATCCTATGCATGTTCAGACAAAAAAAAAGCCCTACAACTCCTAGCATCCCCCAGACAGCATGCATAGGATTGGTGGTCTGGGCCAAGTTGTTGGATCCCTCTGGGTTGCGCTAACTGTCAGCTACCCTGGAATGCAGAGTGCAGGCCTGGCCCAGAGTGCAGGCCTGGCTGTCACCCTTATCTGCCTGCCCACTCTCTCTCAACCGGCCTGGACAGCCGCTCATTCATTTGCTAGGCCAAACAGCCTTGCTGGCCCCTTGATCCTGCCCACCTTATGCACTGTTCCCATCTTGTTCCCCAGCTGCAGGAGTCCCACAATAACCCAGCCAACCTCTTCTGGGAGCCCTGCGGCTGTGGGACAAGGCAGGAGAGGCCACCCATGGGAAGAAGCAGCAGCAGCCAGCAGCGTACCAGCAGGTTGCTTTAGAGAGCCCTTCAAATGACACAGTGGAAGAGCGGCTGGCAGGGCTCTCCATAGCGCCCGCTGGAGGTGGTGTGGAGACAGTGGCAGGCCCTCCTGGCAGGGGCTGAGGGGGGCAGTGGCGCAATCCGTCACTTTCCTCCCTGCCGCCTGATGCAGGCGCACCAGCCTGACTAACGATAGGGCCGGCCCTGGCAGAGAGTCAAGCAGGGCTGCCAGCAGTCAACCCGGAGATTTTGCCTGCCCTTCCAGAAGCTCCAAAGTGAAGCCATTGTGCTTCTTAACTAGATCTTCCATCAGCCTTATCCATCCATTGCTTAATGCTCAGCAAAACTAGAAGTCCTGCTTGTTACAGCAAACAGGTGATGGAACTGTGGTAAGAGGGGTGCAATGGCTGCACTCTCTTTCATTGCTTTTGGGAGATTTTAACGGGACACGCTGGACCGGGGGATGATACAGGGCTCCTGTATCTTTAATAGTTGTATTGCAAAGGGGATTTCAGCAGGTGTCATTTGTATGCATGCAGCACCTGGTGAAATTCCCTCTTCATCACAACAGTTAAAGCTGCAGGAGCCTTGCCCTCTTTTGTATCTGGTCACTGTAGCATAGCTCTTGCAGCTTTAACTGTTGTGATGAAGAGGAGATTTCACCAGGTGCTGCATACATACAAATGACATCTGCTGAAATTCCCTTTTCTGTACAACTGTTAAAGATACAGGAGCCCTGTTCTCCTTTCCATATGGTCCCCCTAGTTAAACCTCCCCATTCATGGAGATTTCCCAAAACCTTTGCATGATTTACTTGTCTGCCCATATTGCCTTCCAACCAGCCCTCTGCTGGAAAGTGGGTCGTCCTGAAAATTCAATTGCTCCGCATGTGCAGATGTGGGAGAAATGACTTGCACTCAGAAGTGATTGTTTGTTTTGTCCCTGCTTGAGTTGCTGCTCTGGAAGCAAGCCCAGATTAGTGATCTATACAGAAACACAGCTATGGCCTCCTTTGAGGACAAGTCTTGTAGTGGAAGGAGAATGCAGGTGAGCACAGCTCCAGGACTACTACTACTTTTTTTCAGAGCAGGAGCAGGGAAGTCATTGGCTGAAGTGCCAGGGTAATTGACATACATCCCCTCACACACACACACCTGATCTGGGAAGTTAATGAGGTGATAATGAGGCATTCACTTCTTGTTTTTGACAGCTTAATATGGAGGAAGTCAGAGAAAGGGGAAAATAAGCAAGCCAAGTCTAGATACTTCTCTCCTTCTCTTTGATGAGGCTCCAACATTCTGCTAGCAGTTTAGATAGGGTGACCCTATGGAAAGGAGGGCAGGGCTCCTGTATCTTTAACAGTTGTATAGAAAAGGGAATTTCAGCAGGTGTCATTTGTATGCATGCAGCACCTGGTGAAATTCCCTATTCATCACAACTAGATACAAAAGAACCCTGCCCTCTCTTGTATCTGGTTACTCTAGTATAGCTAGATACAAAAAACCGGAGAGTTCCTGCAGCTTTCATTGTTGTGATGAAGAGGGAATTTCACCAGGTGCTGCATACATACAAATGACACCTGTTGAAATTCCCTTTTCTATACAACTGTTAAAGATACAGGAGCCCTGTCCTCCTTTTCATAAGCTGAAATAATAATGATAAAAAGCCATTTCTTTGTCATATGGTTTGCATTTCTAATCAAAAGCTAAAGGTTGTGTTTCAGCTGTTTTGCAAGTTGAATCTTTGCAGTCCACCACCAGGGCTAGCCCTACCATCAGGCAGAGGGAAGCAGTTGTTTCAGGCAGCAGATGATGGCCTCATTTGGGCGACACTTTAGTCGACGGAGAGGAAATAGTCCACTTGATGGGCGGTAAATCCATGTGCTCCTTTGGGTGACACTGAAGCACTGCTCCACGGAGGGGACTGCCTCCTCTCCATCGAGTTGTCATCTCTCCGCCCCCTTCACCTTACCAGCACCACCATTACGGGGGGAGGAGCGGAGAGCGGAGGAGAGACAAGGCTCCGGGTGGCAGAGGAATTCCATCTCCTGTCAACAGGAAACAGGGCTGCTGGAAGAAGTTCCAACGGAGCCCTGTTGCCTGTTGAGAGGAGATGGAATTACTCTGCCAGCATCGCCAAGCAACCGGGACGCTGCGTATTCCATGTCAGGGGAGGCGAGGTGTCTGGGGTTGCCTGGGAGCGGAGCCTTTGGCAGAGCAGGGATCGTGGCCCCTGACATGCGAAGAGACCAGGCCCAAGACTTCGGTGGTGGGGAGGCCTCCTCACATATCGGGGACCACGATCCCAGCTCTGCCGAAGGACGCCTCAGCACTGAGTCACGTGACTCAGCGTTGGGCATTCTTCTCAGTCAGGATTGTTCTTGCCCTGTTCCTATGGAGAGTATTATTATTTATTACATTTATATACTGCCCCATAGCTGAAGCTCTCTGGGCGGTTTGCAAAGATTAAAAGAATGAACATTTAAAATAAAAATACATAATTTAAAAACAAAAACATAAAAAACAACTAACATTTTAAACAATTTAAAACTCCCAGCCAGGCCAAAATTCAGTTAAAAACTCAGCATAAGCTGTTAAAGAAAAGGAAAGCCGAAAAGATAACAATGTTGGTGCCAGGTGGGTCTCATTGGGGATATCGTTCCATAATTGAGGGGCCACCACAGTAAGGCCCTCTCCCTTGTTGCCGTCCTCTGAGCTTCCCTTGGAGTAGGCACCCGGAGGACGACCTTGGATGTTGAGCATAGTGTATGGGTAGGTTCATGTTGGGAGAGGCTTTCCATCAGATATTGTGGTCCCAAGCCATGTAAGGCTTTATAGGTTATAACCAGGACCTTGAATCGGGCTCGGAAACATACAGGCAGCCAATGCAAGTGGGCCAGAGTAGGTCTTATAAGTTCAAACATTCTGTTCCCTGTTACCAATCTAGCCACTGCATTTTGCACAAGCTGCAGCTTCTGAACTGTCTTCAAAGGCAGCCCCACGTAGAGTGCATTGCAATAATCTAACTTGGAGGTTACCAGAGCATAGATGACTGAAGCCAGGTTATTCCTGTCCAGATAGGGGCGTAGCTGGGCCACCAACCGAAGTTGGTAGAAGGCACTCCGTGCCACTGAGGCCACCTGAGCCTCAAGTGACAGAGATGGTTCTAGGAGAACCCCCAAGCTACGAACCTGCTCCTTCAGGGGGAGTGCAGCCCCATCCAAAACAGGTTGAACAGCCTCCATCCGGTCAGAAGAACCACCCACTAACAGCATCTCGGTCTTTTCTGGATTGAGTTTCAGTTTATTAGCCCTCTTCCAGTCCATTGTTCTTGCACCCGTCCCTTGCCCTGTTCCTATGGAGATCACTGTGAAGGAGGCGTCACGGGGGGAAATCTCCCCTTTGCGAGGAAATCCCTCCTTCCGTTGTCGCCTTTTCTATGTCCATCAAGTTTGGAGCCAGAGAGCGATCCTCTTCATCACAATGGTTACAGCTGCAGGAGCCCTGCTCTCTTTTGTATCTGGTCACTCTAGTATAGCTCTTGCAGCTTTAACTGTTGTGATGAAGAGGGAATTTCAGCAGGTGCTGCATGCATACAAATGACACCTGCTGAACTTCCCCTTTCAATACAACCGTTAAAGATACAGGAGCCCTGTCCTCCTTTCCATATGGTCACCCTATCTAGCCACTACACAACACTGCCTCACAAGTCCAACACTCCAACCACCACACCACACTAGCCAAGGAAACGAAATGGTGGCGAAGCAGTAGCCTAGGGAACAACAGTAGCAAACAGGACTAAAAAGACTAAAACAAAGGAAATGTGAATATTTTCACAAATTAAGATATATATTTTTTTTTGTGGAGAGGGAGGATTTCGGATTAATTGAAACAGGTCACATGTTCATCTCTGTTTACCCCTCTGCCTCCGCTACCCTCTACTTCCTCTGTTGTTCCTCTATGTCAGATTTTAGATTGTAAACTCCTTGGGGCAGGGATTAGGGAAATGCACATTCATTAAATCTGGAAATAAATTAAATTCATATTTAATATTTAATGGATTAATCATAATCTGAATTAACTATTTCCAAATTAATTATTTCAATTCTCTCTCATGTTGATTTCCATTTGGATTGATGTAGCTTAACTTTTAATAGCTTGCTTCCACTGAGCTACTTGAGGAATTGAAAAATAAACCACATTATGCAGGTTCAGTGGTGAGGAGAAGGCAGCTCTAAAATGGAAAGAGAAGCTGACAGCTGCCCCCTTCAAAGCATTCCCTACTTGTGCCACCATCAAAAGTGGAGTGGAGCACTGGGGGTGCTTATGGGGCTGGTTGACAGCTGCCGCAATATGGGTGAGCTGGGACTAGGGCTATCAAACTGAAGATTTGGGATACTGTCAAAGACGGCTAGGTGACCACTATATACATATTACATTAGGCTGACCAGATAAAATCCAGGTCAGGGGTCATGTAACTTTAACAGTTATAGAGAAAAGGGAATTTCAGCCAGTGTCATTTGTATGCCATTAGTTCCTGGTGAAATTCCTTCTTCATCGCAACTGTTAAAATTGCAGGGGCCCTGCTTTCTTTTGTATATGGTCACTCTAGTATAGTGCCTGCAATTTTAACTGTTGTGATGAAGAGGGAATTTCACCAGGGACTAATTGCATACAAATGACACTGGCTGAAATTCCCTTTTCTCTACAACTGTTAAAGTTACATGAGCCCTGACCAGGATTTTATGTGGTCAGTCTAATATAATATGTATATAGTGACCACATGGAAAGGAGGACAGGATTCCTATATCTTTAACCGTTGTATTGAAAATGGAATTTCAGCAGGTGTCATTCGTATGCATGCAGAACCTGGTGAAACTCCCTCTTCATCACAACAGTTAAAGCTGCAGGAGCCCTGCCCTCTTGACCAGATACAAAAGAGGGCAGGGCTCCTGCAGCTTTAACTGTAGTGATGAAGAGGGAATTTCACCAGGTGCTGCATGCATACAAATGACACCTGCTGAAATTCCCTTTTTAATACAACTGTTAAAAGATACAGGAGCCTTGTCCTCCTTTTCATTCAGCCACCCTATGTATGTATCTATTTCCATTTTCATTTATAAGCCACCTTTCCACCTAAAATAAACCCTCAAAGTCTCTTCAAAGCAACTAACTTCATTTATCCTAAGTGATGTCATACATTGCTGAATATGATTGGCTCCCTTGTGTTGTGATGTCCTTATGTTCACTGCTACATCACGGAAGAAAACCACTAACTATAGGTAGTGGGGGTGGAGAAGGTATCAAAGCAGCAGCAGGTAGAGAGAACAATGGCACCTCACCAAACAGTTTCCTTCTTCTTCTTCTTCTTCTTCTTCTTCTTCTTCTTCTTCTTCTTCTTCTTCTTCTTCTGATGTGCACCGTTAAACCATTTGGAGGGAGATATTTCCACGACTCAGACATGCACTAGCTTTCAAACACCACAAGCATTCTGGTAGCAACTAATTAGGGTGACCACATGAAAAGGAGGACAGGGCTCCTGTATCTTCAACAGTTGTTTTGAAAATGGAATTTCAACAGGTGTCATTTGGATGCACGCAGAACCTGGTGAGATTCCTTTTTCCTCACAACAGTTAGAGCTGCAGGAACTATACTAGAGTGACCAGATACAAAAGAGGACAGGGCTCCTGCAGCTTTAATTGTTGTGATGAGGAGGGAATTTCACCAGGTACTGCATGCATACAAATAACACCTGCTGAAATTCCCCTTTCAATACAATAGTTCAAGATACAGGAGCCCTGTTCTCCTTTTCATATGGTCACCCTAAATAAATGAAAAAGTTAGAAGCAACACTCCTTTCAGTTTACAGGCAGAGCCACAAAGGACATCTAGAGTGAGCGCATGCCTCATTTTAGCATGGTGGACAAATTCTGGCAAGCCGACTGAGCTTAGGACATGTTTTCCATGCTGACGGTGCAATCCTAAATATGTCTACTCAGAACTAAGGCCTACTGACATCATTGGGACTTATTCCCAGGTAAGTGTGTATAGGATTGCATCTTGAAAGGCTGTGGAACAACCCCTGAGAAACATGGCAATAGATTCGCCCCTACAAACTGGGAAGCATGACAAGCCCCTACAAACTGGGAAGCTGGGTTCCGACTTCTTAATATTCCCAATAGCATAGCTTTTACTTTGATCACAAAAGAAGCTTTTGAAATGTTGAGTTCTTAGGGGTTGAGCGTGTCCTTGACAAGGTTTGCTAGGAATGTCCCCTCCCCTCTCCACACCACCTTGTTTAAACTTTCTGAGTGGACTGCTCAAAAGCCCATAGTTGTTTAGATTAACGGGTTGCTTGGTGTGTTTCACAACTTTTGGATTACTTAGTAGATAGCCCCCCCCCCACCTTTAATGACCGCTCATTTATTTGCCAAATGGGGCAAAGTTAGCATAAACTGGTTTGTTTGGGCTTAAAGTGGGATTAAGAACCGCATGCAGCTTTAAAACAATGGATGTTTTTTATTAACATTTTTTAAAAAAATTAAAACCTTCCTTGCAGTTGCTAAACATTTTGAAAAAAATGCTTGATGGTGGGGATGAGAATGCGTTGTCTACATTTATCGTCGTACAGCCTAACGGTCTACACTAGTCTTCTCCAACCTGGTACCCTTCAGACAGTGGAGGATGGTGACTGCCATGTCAGTGGGGTGGTAAATCCACTCCAGGTTTCAGTCAGAACTCTGCAGAGCAACATGAATAGCTCCTTTCGACTTCTTACTGGTTCTGACTGAAATCCGGAATGGATTATCCACCCCACTGGAATCGGAGCCACCACCTTACACTGCCTTCAGATGTTTCTAGGGTGACCATGTGGAAATGAGGACAGGGCTCCTGTATCTTTAATTGTATAGAAAAGGGAATTTCAGCAGGTGTCATTTGTATGTATGCAGCACCTGGTGAAATTCCCTCTTATCTGTTCAAGAGGGCAGGGCTCCTGCAGCTTTAACTGTTGTGATGATGAGGGAATTTTGCCAGGTGCTGCATGCATACAAATGACACCTGCTGAAATTCCCTGTTAAAGATAAGGGAGCCCTGTCCTCCTTTCCATATGGTCACCCTAGTTGGAAAACTCTGCATCAAAACCTCAAGCTCTTTCTGCCTTTCCCACATAGGTGCCCAAAGCCAAAACCAGATTTTGTTTCCCGGAAAAACCAGTCTGGCAACTTCCATATCCAGCTTTTTCCCATCCACCCTTGACCCAAGGATATGCAGTCTGGGCCGTCATGAATGCACCTGGATATTTACAAAACTTCTGTTATGTTCCTCTCCCCACCCCCAGTGCCTTTTCTTTTAAAGTAGTTGTTCATATCTTCCTCTTTTTTCTTGGGAACAACTTGTCAAGATAATGATTAGAGCTGTATACAAACGGCTCCTTGAAATTTTCCACCCTGTTTGTGGGAGGAGACATGGGGGGGGGGGCAATTTCACTGAATTTCTCCAGGAGGAGGAGAATTCTCAACAGTTTCTCAAAGGCAGGGGTTGTACCACAACTTCTTTCTTCTTTTGTAAGAGGTGTGTATGTGTGTGTGTCTGCATCAGCTGTGTTGACAGGCTGCCACCATGTTGTACCTGCAAAAATGCAGGTGTGAGGGGGCAGTGTTAAATATAGCAGCCAGGAAGAGGTGGAGCCTCCTCAAACTCTGTCCTCCAATTTCCTGAAAGTTTTCTTCCCCTCCATTGTTCTGCCTCATTCTCAGGTTGTTTCATAATTTTTGAGCTGATTACTAAAAGGCGGCCAAGGGCGCTGGGCGTGTGTTTTTCTTTCTTTCTGTTATCCATAGGGATGTCGTAAGAGTCTTTCTGTGGGGAGGAGCCATTTTCTAAGTATGGAACATTCATGCCTCTAATGTTGCATAAATGCTCCCTTTACAGCCGCTATTTACACGGCATGACCTTCTCAGAACCCCCGAGCCCGATTCAAGGTGCTGGTTTTAACCTATAAAGCCTTACACAGCTTGGGACCACAATACCTGATGGAACTCCTTTCCCGACATGAACCTACCTGAACACTACGTTCAACATCTAAGGCCCTCCTCCGAGTGCCTACTCTGAGGGAAGCTCGTAGGTCTGCAAAAAGGGAGAGGGCCTTCTCTGTGGTGGCCCCCCAATTGTAGAATGATCTCCCTGATGAAGCCCGCCTGGCGCCAACATTGTTATCTTTTTGGCACCAGGTCAAGCCTCTTCTCTCAGGCATTTAGCAATATCTGATGAGCTTGGGTCTGTTTTTGTTTTTTTAGGCTTATAGCTTTTAAAGTTATTATAGTGATTTTAAATGTATGTGTATATTGTATGTTTTTGTAGTTTTAATTTTTGTATAAGGTTTTTAAGTGTTTTAATCTAATGTAAACTGCCCAGACAGCTTTGGCTATGGAGTGTTATACAAATGCAATAAATAATAATGCAATAAATAATTATTGCATAACCATGGCAGTTTGCTAGGAAGATGGACAGCCCCCGGCTTTGTCAGGCACTCGTCAGGCAGTCCAGAAGTTTGTGTGTCACTGTGAGCAGGGGCAGGCAGTGCCTCTGTGAGTGTCCAACAAAGCCAGTCCATCCATCCCTAATTACCCGTCTCGATTGTTATGCAGCCTCCCTGGCTGCCTGCACATCCTGATCTGAAAAAGCCCTGTGGGAGGAATTACCTCACAATCTTTTCCTCTGGGATTTCATTGAAGTGTGGGAAGCTGAGAAGGCTACAAACTTCCAGTGAGGTTGTTATACAATGAAAGAACGGACACTCATGCACACTTCTGGGCTGCTACCTGAGTCAGTTATTCACAAGTAGGGGTATCAGAGATATCCGTAACATATTCAAATGAGTTTGTTTTTCTATAAATCTGACCGGCAGATTCCGCAGCAGACAGGCCTTCTCTGAGTTGTGTGGATTTGGTGTAGACTTTAAAAACCAAAAAGATTTTTTGAGAGGGATTCGCGCAAGTGGAACAAAATTCTTGGACATCCCTAAAAATATATGATTCCATCAATGAATGGATGTTGGAATGAAAGACACTTGACCTTCTGGAAAACACAGATGAAATTGGCTTTAACAACATCCATATGGCCCTAGGTGCAAATTTAGCTGAAATTTTCTTCTCCTTTGAATTTCTTTTCAAAAGCAATTTCTTTTCTGTCAAATTCGATGACAATGGTCTTAAAATGGGGAATAAATTTTCAGCACAGCACTAGTAATGATAGTAATAGCGATGCAGAGTAGGAACCAAAGTGTTCCGTAAGTGATTGTAGAGAGGAAAGTAGTTTAGGTGGAACATCAAGGAAATAATAGAAACAACCAATTTTGTTATGGTTTTAAGAGTGGCACAGTGACATACATTTCTTTCAACTTCTTCTACATCTTTCTTTCATACTCCAGTTAACTTCCTTGCAGCAGTAAATAGCACAGTGACAACAAACTGTTTCAATGAATCACTTTTGAAGCTTAGTTTTTTTACAATTGGTGCAGAAGCTGTGCAGAATATTTTTAATAAGCCTTTCCAGGTGGTTTATATCAAGGATGGGCAGAAGGTAGATCCCCAGATGTTTTGGACTTCAACTCCCACAAGTCCTCACCAGCATGGCCAATGGACATGAATACTGGGAATTGAAATCCAAAACATCTGGAGGTCTACTTTCTGCCAACCTCTGGTTTATATAACATTGATATTAATTAGCAGTATCAAGCTATCAATGAAATTACACTCAAATTACTAAAAACACTGAAGTAAGGTTAGGGCGACCATATGAAAATGAGGACAGGGCTTCTGTATCTTTAACAGCTGTATTGAAAAGGGAATTTCAGCAGGTGTCATTTATATGCATGCAACACCTCTTCATCACAACACCTCTTCATCACAACAGTTAAAGTTGTAGGAGCCCTGCCTAGCATGACAAGATACAAAAAAGGCACAGATTCGCATAGCATTTCCTTATGCTAATGTAAATGTCTAGATTAGGGTGACCAGATAAAATCCAGGTCAGGGCTCATGTAACTTTAACAGTTGTAGAGCAAAGGGAATTTCAGCCCATGTCATTTGTATGCAATTAGTCCCTGGTGAAATTCCCTCTTCATCACAACAGTTAAAGGTGCAGGCACTATACTAGAGTGACCATATACAAAAGAAGGCAGGGCCCCTGCAACTTTAACTGTTGTGATGAAGAGGGGATTTCACCAGGAACTAATTGCATACAAATGACACGGGCTGAAATTCCCTTTGCTCTACAACTGTTAAAGTTACATGAGCCCTGACCTGGATTTTATCTGGTCAGCCTAGTCTAGATATAATTGTAGTAATAATTACTAGAGATTATACAGAAATACAATACATCTCACCATAGTGGGGGAAGACTGTCCAGATCTTCCAACATGAGGCCTGAGCTCTCCCATCTTCTTTTGATTCTTTACTTTTATAGCAGACTTGGACTGGATATACTTATAATTAGAGGGAGCCTTCAAACAGAGGACTGTCCTCAGCAAAGTTGGACACATAGCCATGTGGCTAGCAGTCTTAGCTGAGCCAGAAATTGAGAACCAGGAGCTGTGGACAAGCTCATAGTCAAAAACAAAAGGCAAACCAGGAGGCAGGACCAAGGAGCAAACCAGCAGGGAAGGTTGAAGACCAAGTCAGAACTGCAAGACATGTTAAGAGAAAGGACCAAGGAGGAAGGGAGAACTGAAGAATATTTGAAGAGGAACACACCACATCCCAGAAAGATCTTGTTGCTCAACAAGGCTCAGCTGGAATAGGAAGTCCATTATACTCCTTCCTGTCCAGAAGGCTCCAATGACCGGCATTCATGGGCAGAGTCATTCCAGGGCCTGAAGGTACTTCACCGAGCAGCTGCCACCTGCAGTTCAGGGGTTCATCACATGGGGGAGGTGGACACAGAGACACCTGACTGATATGCTACCATCTTCCAAGATGGCAGCTTTCAACCCATTCTGAGTTTTTTTGGGAACCAACTTGCAACTGTTGCATTAGTGAAGAGGTTTAGCATCTGGCTCATGGCTATCCCCTGCTTTTTCATGGCCAATATATGGGAGACAACCCTGGAGTGGATGTCCACAAGCCAGCCCTTTCTAACCTGGTGAATCCCTGCTCAGAGAGGCAGAAGCAAGGAAACTGTAGCAGAGGAAGGTGGTGTGCAGTGCTGAACTGGTTGTCCAGCACAGGGCTTGTAGTACAAAGCTAGAAGGAGAAGGAAGCCACAGCCAGTTGCCATGATGATGATGATGATTGATGACCATGATGAAAATGATGTGTCTCCTGAGCTGGGAAATCCCAAAAAACCTGGGAGACATTGCTCTCTCTCTCTGTCGAACTAGAATCCAACGGGGTCATTCCATGAAGCTGATTGTAGGAGATTCAGGACAGATAAAAGCAACAATTTATTCACACAGCACATTGTTAGATTATGGGATTCACTACCACAAGAATTAGTGATTGCCACCCATTTGGCTTTAAGGAGGGATTAGATAACTCCATGGAGGATCAGGCTATCAATGGCTACTAGTCTTGATGGCTATATGCTACCTCCAGTGGTATGCTCATGTACATGAGTTGCTGGGAAACAAAGGTGGGAAGGTGCTATCAGCCCCTTTCTCTCTGGATCCCAGGCCCTCATTTTGGAATTGAGAAGGCAATGAGCATTTCAGGCCATTACCTCCCTGACCCTTACAGGAAGTATTTGAACAAACATACCACCCATCCAATGAGGGGTATTACATAATTTCTGTGTAGGCTTTCTGTGATCATGCCTCCATTTTCTATACAATTTCTTCTCTCTCTCTCTCTCTCTCTCTCTCTCTCTCTCTCTCTCTCTTCTCTATGATTCCCAATAGTATGCAAGGTTATTTTGCCTTATTATTATTAAATGTCTTCCTCTGAAGGTAATTCCAAAAATACACACCTCGCTAATGATTTTGGCATGGAAGATATTATTTCAAGAAGAAAAAACTGGCAGTAAGAAGAGTTTTGCCTTCACAAGAGAGTAACCTCAACCTTGACCTGCAGTGGCCCCACTTCCTCAAGGGTACATGAATGATAATGTAGCAATCCTGCTGTGTTCACCACAGACGCCGAACAAAATACAGATCACAGGCTGTGTCTAATTGCACATGCTGGTTTTATGAGAGTCGTAGCCACTGAGCCAAGACTGTTGGTGTCAGGTGTAAGTCGAAGAGCTATTGTTAAAAGCTCCTCAACTGTAATGCATGCTCTGTTTCCTTCTTTGCCAACCCTACTTGGTTGTGTCTTCTTGGGTCATTACCTACATGTCATTTCAGCAACTGCAATCCACAGCCATTAAGCATTGGTATTAAAATACTTGATGCATTAGGCCTATCTATCTATATATAGAAAATATGCATAATGGGCAGGACTTTCCCAGCGTTTCTTCTAATGGAAGGCCTTCATTTGTTCTACTGCAGCCTGCTGGGGTCCCAATCCAGGATTCTCCAAATGGTCCTGCCTCCACTTCACCTTTTCCCCAACCACCAAGAGATTGGCAGTTTCCTGGATTTTGTGCAGTTTTTTTCCCATTCTCAAAAGTTGAAATGCCTCTCCTAACCTGGGATATCCATTGTTTGCAAATCCTGCCCTACTTTGGCCTGACGGATTCATCAGCCAAGCTGCGGGGTTCTGGTTAAAACAACAACAACAACAACTTTGAGCTTTCCCATTGTTTTCTGGCTGTAATGTTTTTAACTTTCACAAATTCTGGCTGTAATGTTCATAATTTGCGCAAAGTCCAGCCGTAATTTTCTCAATTTGGGCAAATTCCAGCCATAATTTCCTTAATTTGCACAAATTCCAGCCGTAATTTTCTCAATTTGGGCAATTTGCAGGAAACTCCATGAACTGGTCCAGCTTGTTGTAGAGCTAGTCGGTACAGCTCGTGGGAAGTGAGCTGAAGTCTAGGAGTGGCGACGAGCTGATGAAAGCTTCACCTCCTGGATGGATTCCTCTGACATCCCTACTCCTACCACTTAATTACTGGCAATAAGAGTTTGAAGCTAAAATGGCCTTACCTCTTTTGCCTCTGGACCTTCCTGTTCACCCTACCCACCATTGGAATGCAGCCCCCAAGAGCTCCTCTGAAAGGGAGTTTGGCCCTCGGGCTGTAAGACGTTCTGCACGCCTGTTCTACTGAGAACAAAAAGAGCAGGAATGTTTTCAGTTAGGATGAGCCAGATGGAGCCCTGATGGTGAAGGAAAAGTCTGCACAAAAGTTCAGACAATAGTGAAAATAACAGACAGAAACACATTATTATATGGGAAATAGCTTGCAAAAAATGTGTACATTTGCAAAACCTGCACATTCCAAATGCATACATTTGGGGATATGTACATATCAGGACATTCACATATACACATTGCATAATATGCGCAAAAATGTTCATATCGGCAAAAGCACACGGGGAAATGCATACAAATTTTTAAAACTTTTTAAAAATAAAGTCCGTACACGGTTGCGGAATGGGGATGAACCACTGGAAAAATGCGAAACTGGAGAGAACTCAAATTGGGAGATTCGCCCTTCCCTACTCCAGTAATTTGCAGATGATGGTGGGGACTTTCTAGAAGAAGCATGAAGACCCTTGACATTTCCAAGGGCACAATTGATTGGGAAATGCTCCTGCTCACACCCCACTAAAACACCAAGGAGGTGGGCAACAGTGCTACCGAATTCTGAATTCAGAGTGTGTAGAGCATAAAAAACTAGCAAACTTCCTCACAGGCTTGTTCATGGCACACAACCAATCTTTCAAAGCATCTTGCTAGTTAATTATCAACTACAGCCATGGTAGTGGCTGTTGATTGGGCTCCTTGCCAATACTCTGTATTTGACAATCTAGTAAACTGTTGCCTTCTCTTCCTTCCGTTACATCAAAATCAAGACCAGTATCTTCCACATCTTTCTGTCTGCCTTCTTCTTTTGAACTCCTTCACTGGCTTGGGTAGGAGATGTACTATTGGAAAATGGAGGGAGAGGGTAAGGTAGTGGACTCTATTTGGGGATTCCAAGATCCAATTTAATCTTTAGATCGAATCTCTGCATGCATCAACTGTTTTGCTACTGTGGACTGGGATCTACATATTCCTGAACAAGCCAAATTAACAATGGAGAGAAAATAATTCTCAGTATGCAGTGCCAACTAATGTGGGGATATTTATTCAGTGGAATGCAATTACTGGCAACACTCAATTTTCTGAACAGAGTGAGCATAATCCAATTTAGAACTGTTTAACCCCTGATGATTTTGCTTTGATTTAGAGGGTGTGAGGCAAGAAGAGTGTGTGATTGCTGGTGGGAAGGAAAAGGGAAAAGAGAACAATGCAATATGTCCTTCCGTGGGTGATGTTATTAGTGGGGTTATTAGATTTTTTTTTTAAGCTGAGAGAGTGATCCAAAAGTGCCTTCTTGTCACATCCAGTATAAATGTGCCCTTTTCTGTTCTCTAAAAATCCAGTCCTGCAGGTTTTCATTTGAACTGGGGAAATACTAGCAGTGAAAGGCACCAACTGGCTAGTGCCTGAGTCTTCATCACTAAGGTGGCTTCCCCTAGTCCATGCAGCAACTTTTACAGCTCATCCGAAGCAAACTGAAATAGCCAGATAGATAGCTAGGAAAGGGCTGTGCTGATCATGGATGGTGGGACTTGTAGTCCAGTACATCTGAAGAGCACCTGGATGAGGGTGCTCTTTATAGCATCGTCTGATTGGTTACCTGTTTGCATTGCCACCTCACCCTATTCATTTGGTTTGTTTAGTGTTTATTTATTAAATGTATATCCCATCTTTCCACCCAAATTGGCACTGAGGTCAGCTAATAACAGTAACATTCAGATTAAAAAAACAAGAACTATAAATACAATTAAACACAAAAACAGATTAAAAACACAAGTAAAACACCCGAAAAAAAAGAAAAGAAATAACACCCAAACTGTTAAAATTCCTTTCAACAGCAAACCAGCTTAAATGCCAAAGGACAGCTGGAATATAAAATGTCTTTGCCTACCAGGGGAAGGACAACAGAGCAGGCTCCAACCCCGCTTCCCTGCCTGGGCAGGGAGTTCTAAAGCCTGGGAGCAGCCACCTGGCTACAGTCTTCTGGACCAGCTGACGTTCCCGAACACTTCTCAAAGGCAGCCCCTCCTAAAGTGCATTACAGTAGTCTAAACAGGATGTAAGTAAGGCATGTGACCCTGGGTTGGAGCCCTATGAAGTTAGTTGAACTTAATTCCCATTCAAATCCATGGGGACAAATTAGCGATGGAAACTGTGTTCAATGGGATCTAACCTAATGTGTCTGTTGCAGTTAAACAGGTATTATAGAAGTCAACACTTGGGCCCAATCTACACCAAGCACGATATAGCACTATGAAAGTGGTATATAAGAGGCAGGAGCCACACGACTGCTTTATAGCGGTATTGAAGTGCACTGACAACCGTTGGGACCCATAGACACATGCCATAGGCCGCATTCATACCACTTTTATAGTGTTATATTTTGCTTAGTGTAGATCTGGCCTCTTGTTGTCTCCTCACAATTAGAGCTCCATCGCACCAATGATTTACTGCACACTTGCCTTGCCTTATATGTGTTCTTGCCGCGAGGTACTCACATGACGTCATCCCTTTCCTGCTCTCATTGCGCATCTTCCGCACCTTGTTGAGAAGTATTTTGGCATGGAGAAAGTCAGGAATTCCCCCCCCCCCCTTGCTTTGTCCTTTGTTGGGTGTGTGTTTGTTGATGAGGAAAGGGGAGGGGAGGGCAGGACGGTTCTCCTCTTCCAGCACATGGGGTTCCCCCCTCTGCATCTTTCCCTGCCTGCCCCTTCCCTTCCTGCCGCCAGGAAGAGCCCCCCACCCATAAGAACCCATAAGTGAAAAGAAAGGCCCCGGTATGGCTACGATCGCGAAAGGGAACAGATATCAAAACTGTGGGTACATGCCAATAAAAAAAAGTAGGTGTGATGAAGTTCTGAGATGGACTTGTAAATTGGAAGGAAGCAGACCCTGCAAGATGGTTGCCCTTGGAACGTCCAGTAACTAAGGTAACTGGAGAGAATGAAACAATTACTTTTTCCCTGCTCTGGCTGATTTTAGCAGACATCTTGATTACTTATGCTTGGCAAAGTGTTGGCGCTTGATACAATCACAAGCCAAAAATGTTTGGTTCAGGTTTCACACAGGGTGGTGGTGGTGAGTGGGAAGAAGGAGGGCCCAACTACCCTAGCATATTTCAGGGATGGGAGGTGACATTTATGTATGCCTCCCTGCCAATGGCTGTTTACCATTTCCCCCCTCAAAAATGAAGTGATGTCATCTGATAATATAGCATTATACTGATCCAGTGGAGGCTGGTGTTTCTGATGTTAGTGTGGCGGTGAATCTGTTCCAGGTTTCAGTCAGAACCAGTCAGAATTCGAAAGGAGCTACCCAAGGTGTGACTTGAGATATATCCTTTTGAGTTCTGACTGGTTCTGACTGAAACCTGGAGCAGATTCACCGCCCCACTAATATCAGAAACACCAGCCTCCACTGCATCAGTATAATGTTATATTATACACCAGTTCTGACTGAAACACTGGCATCAGAGCCACCAGCATCCTGTACTCTAATGAGACATTCTGGGGTGGGGGGGAATAGCACCTTGTGGCCACTGGGAGAGCAGCTTTGGGTGGGTGATGACAGCACACAAATCTCACCCCCCCCCAAATTCACTAGCATGCCCCCTTTCACTGCAAAATTAAAGAGGGACACTTTGACTTAGCCTTTGTTAATGTACCTAATGCACCCAGAGGGAAAGTGAGCTTTCCCCAGCATCCTAAGATCTGTCCCCAAAAATGCAAGAGTTCAAAGCCCCCTTGCTTACAAACTCCTGAATCCCTTCATAAGCAGACAGAACTAAAGGATCTCGATATGTGGTGTGCACACTTCCCCCTTTCTAGTCAGCAAATCTGGTTTTGCAAGTTTCTATATTCTTACTGAAAGCAAACTGCAATGAAACTCGCACCCGTCCTTAATCATTTCCACTACTTGCAAAATCTAGTTGGCGAAAGGTGACAATGGGACAAAATGTTTGCCATGGAAAGCAAATCCCTTCTCAGTAATGATCCACTTTAAACGGTTCTCTGCCTGTCTCTTGCCCAAACATGAAGCACAGGTTATCCGCTGTAAAAACTGAATAAAGCAAACAAAAAATAGGGGATGGGCGGCCATTTCATTCATTCTGTTTAAAATTTTTATTTTTTAAAAAAGAACTTGACAACATTTTCAAATTTCTTCATAAATGGGATGGAAGGATTTTGAGCTTTTGAAAAAAAACCCCAAAATTACATGGGGGAGAAACTGAAGCTGACAGTTTTATCGATCTATGCAGAGGGCTTTGAGTGCTAAGCTCTTAAACATCTGGGCTTGAATTCCTGGGTATTCCAAAACCATATTTGGGGAATTGAATTAGGGCTGCTACCTCTTTTTTTCCCCCTACAGGTTTCTAATTTTTAAAAGTTTCGTGATAGACAGGTACAGAATGGTCCTCTCCATGCTGGGAATAGCTGTAGATCTATTTAACTTAGCCAGTGCGGAAGGGTGAGAATTCCCCCCCCCCCCTTTCAGTTTGTTTGTGTGTTTATTTATTTATTTATGACATTTATGTACCACTGAATATAGTAAACCCCTAAGCAGTTCACATATAAATATTAAAACTACATTTAAAATAGAACATTAAAAACCATTCCAATTACAATAGAAGCAATACCAAGAGCAGTAAGATGGAACGGTGTGAATCATTTAATTACAGCCCAGGGAAAGACTGGGCAAACGAGCGTGTTTTCAGGAGGCGTTTGAAAAACAGCACATTTTTCTGCTTCCTGCACATTTTTCTGCTTCCTGAATTGCATGAGGGAGTTTTTTCCAGGTGGTGGGTGCCGCTACAGAGAAGGTCCTCCATCTGGATACTTCATGGTGACATTTTGTTCATTTTCAGAATGACTAGCAAGGCCTCCTTTACTGATCTTAAACATTGCCTGGGTATGTAGAAGGGAAAGTGGTGTGCTAGGTATCCTAGGCTGACCAGATGAAATCCAGGTCAGGGCTCATGTAACTTTAACAGTTGCAGAGAAAAGGGAATTTCAGCCGGTGTCATTTGTGTGCAATTAGTTCCTGGTGAAATTCCCTCTTCATCACAACAGTTAAAGTTGCAGGCACTATACTAGAGTGACCATATACAAAAGAAAGCAGGGCCCCTGCAACTTTAACTGTTGTGATGAAGAGGGAATTTCACCAGGAACTAATTGCATACAAATGTCACTGGCTGAAATTCCCTTTTTTCAACAACTGTTAAAGTTGCATGAGCCCTGACCTGGATTTTATCTGGTCACCCTAAGTATCCTGATCCCAAGCAGTTTAGGGTTTTATATGACAATAATATAACCTTGTACAGGGCTCGGTAGCTAATAGGCAGCCAGTTTTAATAAGAACTTATAAAAAAAATCCACAAATTTCTTCTTAAATGGGCTTGGAGGAATTTAAGATTTAAACAAACGAACAAACACGCAAAGTGAAATTGACAGATTTATCCATTGCTAATGAAGACTCCCCACACTATTTCTTTTGGTAGATCTAGCTCAACATGTACTGCGGCGCTGGGGATACAGCTATGACTTAGCAGTAGGACTGTGCACTGCCTCAGGCTGAACCCCCAAACCAAGGCGAGGTGCACCAATTTGGCCCTCCTTGGTCCGGATTCAACTCGATGCCGGGTTGGCTTGAGGCGCCCCAAGGCCGAAGCAGATCAGTCCTGAGCCTCGGGGCACCTCAGGCCAATTCAGAGCAGCACTGGGCCCTCTCCCCCCCCCCCCCCGCCTGCCTGGGAAAGCCAGTGCAAGGCCAGCCGTGAGTCCGTTGGACTCCCCTCCCTCCCTTCCCCACCCTCCTTGGTCACCTCGTGCTTCCGCCACGCCTCCAAGGCGAGTCGGGAGGCACTGCACAGCCCTAATTAGCAGCATTGGTGTCCGTGAACATCAAAAAGGTCCTATATTTTCCATTTTCTTTTCCCCCGTGGCAGTGGCTGTTCATGACAGAAGGAAAAATAGGACTACAAAACTGAACTCCAGTTCAGTCTTTTCCTCTGCAGCCATTGCACTGCAATGTGCTGTACAGTGTTAATTATGTGAGCGTGAACCACGGTCTCTCTAAAGTTTGGGGAGTGGGGAGGGCTGCAGATTTCCACTCTCCATCAAATCTCCACGTTTGCCCAGCCCAACAAATTCCGTGGCCAGGCCAGACGGCTTCCTTTCGAAAGGTTTTAAATGACAACTTGGGACTTGCTAAGAAAGAGGTGAAAAGGCGAAATGGAAAGGAAAGGATATTTGCAATATTTCATGAAGTCCATGAAAGGTGGGGATTTGTGGGAAGCAGTAAAAGGGTTTTTGCAGCACACTCATCACAGCTGGAAGCTGAACTCAGGCTGAGGCATGCTGCGTGTTCAGTTATATCACTCTTGCACAGTGAAACCCAACCTGAAATGTAATTTATTTTCTTGCCGCTGTTGTGCCCTGTATTGCATTGGGTTGGGGGGGAAATACACTGACGATGCTCCGTTAACCATTTCGGCATTCCTTATGCAGTCGGCACTGGGTGTAGAAGAAGAGTGATTAACGTTGATTATATCACAAATGTATCGTGTTTTAACAGTATGTTGCGGTTTGTTGCTGTTATCCTTTACTGTTGTCACTGTTATGCATCCTCAAATATTCTAGGAACTTTACCAAGGGGCTGTCTTCACGGCACTGGGCTTACGTCGCTTCCCTCCTCAACCCCCGTGCTTTCCATCTCCCAGGGTGGCATCAGGTAATCCTGATGCTGAGGAGGGTGCGTGGGGTTTCTGGGTGGCCAATCCAGGTCCTGGAGCCACCCCTGCCCTCTTCCTGGTGGAAGGTGACCAATCGCTAGTCACCTTCTGCCAGGCTCCACCCCCAGTTGGCACCAAAGTGGCCGCAGAGCGAAGTTACATAGCAGAAGCACCATGTTGACGTCACTCCCTTTGAAAAAGTTGGGGTAAATCCCTGACTTTTTCAGAACGCAACATCATGAGAAAGCCCCGCAGTGGCTACGATCCTGCTCCTGCATCATCTAATTGACACAGCGCAGATCCACAGCCACCGCAGGGCTTTCCCCACATGTAGACAGCTCCCAAGATTCAAAACAAGGCAGTCCTTGCCTTCAGGCTTATAATGAATGAACACATCACACAAGAAAAAAGGGATGGGGAGGGAAGAGAAAAATTAGAAAAACGAGGCACCGTTCCTGAAAATGGTGTAATTGTCCTTATAATGACCAACTGGAATAGGAACACCTCAGTAAAGCAAGGAGCCAAATGACAGCTGGTCTCTTAGGGCTGATCTACACACTAGGTTTGTAACGTTTCATAAGGGTAATGAAAACTCTTTGGGCCACATGACGCACTCCCTTTAACGATGTATACCTGAGGTTTTTTAAAACTCACTTCAGCAATATACAACAGTTTTTACTTTTAATAAATCATTTTAAGTAAAATAATGTGTCCTTCCTTACCGTTTGTGATTCGTGGGGGCAGTACTTCATTGACCGGCGCCCAAATGCTTAGCAGTTGATTGGTGGGGAAGAAAGAGGACGTGGGTGAGTGAACTACAACACCCACAATGCCTAGCCCTATACTCATTGAAAGCTAGTGAATGAAAGGAGAACTAAGGAGGAAGTGAATGACTGAACTACAGCGCCCACAATGCCTTGCCCTAAACTCATTGTAAAAACAAAAGAGAAAGAGACAGACAGAAGAGTGTGTGAGACTTCACACACCGCTTTGAAGACTGAAGATTTTTTCTCCTGTAACGTGAGTACTCGTTAATGTGGCCTAAGATGTTTTAGAACGCACCTATCTGGAACGTTTTAAAATACAATTTAAAACGTTCCAAGGTATTGTGTAGATAGGCCCTAAGCCAAACTAGTGTAGTAGGCCCTGCTGCTCCATCTCACACTCTGGTTTAGCAAGGTGGAATCTATAACCTTTTTTTTTGGTTTGCTTGTTTGTTTTCTACAGTAAACCACTTGTAGATTTTAGGATACTAACTAGTAAAAAAGTAGTATAAACAAATAGTCTACATACCATTTTTAAGGGGCTGGGTAGCTGCCAAACTCAAGTAGTTGAAACACAGGAAGCTACCTTAGACTGACCCTCAGCAGCGCTCCAGGATTTCTGGCAGGAATCTTTCCCAGCCATTCCTGGAGACGCCAGGATTGAACCGGGGACATTCTGCATACAGAGCAGATGCTCTACCACTGAGCTATAGCCCTTCCTTGTACGTGAGCATACGAACGTATAACACTGTCTTGTGCTGCCAGAACATTGGTTAATCTAAGGCAGAGGTAGGTAACTATGGGAGGTCCAGCAGCCATTCACAGGCTGCACCCCTTCTGCAAGTGCTGAAATGGGGAAGGGAGAGGACAATTAAAAAAACAAAATTATAAATGGCATCTGGAGGTGCTGCACCCCCCCCCCGATCAATATTAGCTCCATAGCAACTCCAAATGACATTTTATATATACACTTAAAGCTGCAAGAGCTATACTAGAGTGACCAGATACAAAAGAGGGCAGGGCTCCTACAGCTTTAACTGTTGTCATGAAGAGATGCTGCATCTATAACAATGACTCCTGCTGAAATTCCCTTTTGAATACAACCATTAAAGATAACAGGAGCCCTGTCCTCCTTTTCACATGGTCATTGGCTGACCAGATAAAATCCAGGTCAGGGCTCATGTAACTTTAACAGTTGTAGAGAAAAGGGAATTTCAGCCAGTGTCATTTGTATGCAATTAGTTCCTGGTGAAATTCCCTCTTCATCACAACTGTTAAAGGTGCAGGGGCCCTGCCTTCTTTTGTATATGGTCACTCTAGAATAGTGCATGCACCTTTAACTGTTGTGATGAAGAGGGAATTTCACCAGGAACTAACTGCATACCAATGACACCGGCTGAAATTCCCTTTTCTCTACAACTGTTAAAGTTACATGAGCCCTGACCTGGATTTTATCTGGTCAGCCTACATGGTCACTCTACCATTGATGCAAGGACAGAGGCGTGAATGCCCTGCATTCACTACTTTTTGTGGTAGCGAATGCCATAGTTTAACTGTGTGCTGTGTGAAGAAGTTCTTCCTTTTATCTGTCTTGAATCTCCTCCACTAATCAGCTTCATGGGATGACCCCGTTGGGTTCTAGTATTATGAGAGAGGGAGGAAAATGTCTCCCTGTGTGCATTCTCCGCACTGTGCATGATTTTGTACACCTCTATCATGTCCCCCCCCCTTGCCCTCCTTTTTGCCAGTCTAAACCGTGTTGCCCTTTTCTGCATATGATCACTCCGCTTTGTATTCTGTGGTCCACTATAGTATGGCTATTGATAACGCAAGGAACTGAAAATGTCGGTGTGGTATAATATAACATGGATTTTGAGATAAAATAAACATCACGGAGCTCAGGAGGAAGATGGCATAAGCATGGTCATGCTTTATTCATTTCTCAAGCCTTAGTTTATCCTGTTTGATGGAAACTGCTGCTATTAATGGTCCCAAACCTCCAGCCCTACAGCTCCCAGGAAGTGGCAGAAATGTGTTGGCGGGACTACACCTTTCACTCATAGGTGTGTGATGAATGCCTGCTTTCCCTTCAGGAAGAGAGTAAAGAGCTCGGTGGTGGTTCCCTTCTTATCTAACAGTGTCCTGTCCAGATAGGAGAGGCCTTGAGCTAATTGATGCATCTCAGGAACATCTGGGGGGTAAAAAAACCTTCTCTAACAGATAGAATAAAAAAAACTACCACCTTCTGAAGACTTTTCCGAGTCACCAGTGTATTTTAATAGGAGACATTTTCACAGGAATTTCTGCAAGTTTTTTTTTTAAATGAGTAAGGACATACAGGCCTATCTCCAAGTGTGCAATGATTTAAATGTTTTGTTCTTCAGTGCTAAAACTCTGTGCATTTTAGCAATGTGTTTTCTTGTCTTGTATGGAAAGGCGGACAGGGCTCCTGTATCTTTAACAGTTGCATAGAAAAGGGAATTTCAGCAGGTGTCATTTGTGTGCATGCAGCACCTGGTGAAATTCCTTCTTTATCACAACAGTTAAAGCTGCAGGGGCCCTGCCTAATGTGAACAGATACAAAACAGGGCAGGGCTCCTGCAGCTTTAACTGTTGTGATGAAGAGGGAATTTCACCAGGTGCTGCATGCATACAAATGACACCGGCTGAAATTCCCTTTTCTACACAATTGTTAAAGATACAGGAGCCCTGTCCTCCTTTACATATGGTCACCCTAGACTCTTGTAGAATTCTATAGCCTCTTGGAGAAGGCCTTAATAGGCCAAAAAGCATTGGGCTTTTTAAAAAACAAATATAATCTTCATTTCAGCATCTTGAGATGTTCCTCTTCTATTCATGGGTGAATTTGGGATGCTCTCCCACTTCTGCATTTTTTGTTTTCCTCTTTTGAGGGCTTTGGCCACTGTCAGTGGCCAGTGTAACCCCCTTGAACTGGTTGGTATAGCCCAGTAGGGGAGGAGTTATCATTCAGGAGATAGCAAGGAGGTAAACAGTCAGTTGGTTCTGCAGGGGAGCTGATTAATAACCATGGGCTGTTCTCAACAAATTGCTATGTGTCATGGCTGATGTACAAGGGGATGGGGAATCCATTTTTGTATGTGCAGTATGTTCTTTTTATTAATCATTTTATTGTGATGCTAATGAAACAAAGCAAAATAAATTGTGTAGAAAGAAATAAAAAACAAAAAAACAAAACATTACATACATAAGAAATAATGGCATTCCATGAAATACAAATTTCTAAAACAAAGACGGAAAATTATGCGCAAGCATCAAGAAAAGCAGACCAAATATCCATATATTTCATGTGCGGCGGTGCCTGTATATCACCCTTTCAAATATGTGTATGTCTGATATTTGTTATATTTGCACTTGTTATTGCAGATGAGTAACTGAAGTATCCAGTGCCTTGGTGAACCAGAAGAATATTGGAGTGGCTCGCTACAATATTTTGCAAGCAGGACCTGGGAAGGGGCCATAGCTTGGTGTGATAGCGTAGAGGTTCGATCCCTGGCTTCTCCAGGTAGGGCGAGGAAAAGAATCCCACCTGAAATGCTTGAGAGCCGCTGTTGCCAGTCAGTGTTGACAATACTGGACTAGATGGACCAATGGTCTGACTTAATCTAAGGCATCTTCCTATGCCCCTGTGACTTAAATATTTCTCTTGGGACTAGAAGGGCTATTGTATTTCTGTTAATGGTCTCTTACGTATTTAGGTCTATGTGGCCAATTGTATTGTTTTATCCGTAATTGTGGCTCTAACTAAAGGATGTTTATTTAATTCCAGGCCTTGTAAATTTTGTTCCAACTAAGCCCCGTAGGACCCACACAGGTAGAGGTTAAACAAGCTTCTGTGAGTTGCCATTTAAAGATTTCCACAGTGCTTCAAAGCACCTGATTTATTTCTGTGGGCATTGTGGGACAAGATTGCTCTGAGACATTGTGGGAAATATAAAAAATGGCAACATTGCTCTGGGTCAGTGTGGGAAATGTGAAATGACACATTGTAGCTTCCTGGCATCTAGCACAGGGGGCGCAGTTCAGATTCTCCGCAGGGAGTCATTTAACTCCATTCTTTTCCAGTCTGATCCGTCGGGGGCCTGATCTACACCAAGCAGGATATAGCACGATGAAAGTGGTATGAAAGCAGTATATGGTATGTGTCAATGGGCCCCAACAGTTGTCAGTGCACTTCAATACCACTACAAAGCAGGATTGTGGCTCCTGCCTTTTATATACCGCTTTCATAGTGCAATACCCTGCTTGGTGTGGATTAGGCCTGGAACTCCGTAGAGGAGGGTGCAGGATTTGGAATGGAGAAACAGCAGGCTGGCAAAGAAACAGCAGGCTTCTCTACTCCAAATTGCCTCATTCTGAAACTGTTCCCCCCCCCCCCCCCAACAAGGCAGCTCTTGGGCAGACACGCCTATGGGTGAGACATCTGGTAAGCTGGCTGCAAATTGACGTTGCGCTTCTCAGATATTTACACAACAGTGATTTAAAACCCAGCTGAGATGCTGAGTCTATGGACACTGTGCTTGTTCCTTGTCGCGCAGCATCAGTAGTAGAAATAAACGAAAAACGGAAGAGACAGGAAGAGTTCAGAGGAAGGAGGTTCAGAGACGTGGTTGGAAAAAAGCCAAACTTCTATAACTTATGCTGGGTATGAGAGAGTTAATTAATGTTAAAAGCTCAGGGCGCAGAGAGACCTTTGGGACACAATCTTCAGTAGCTCAGAAATCTGATTTGAATTTTCCTATTACGTTCACTGCCGAGAACTTGGAAACAACCCGTTTAGCTTCTGCATTTTGCAAATTTGCACAGTTCTTCTGTGTGTGTGTGTGTGTGTTTAGCATTAACTCAAAAGACTTTGCTGTCTTGATGTCAAATTAGGCCTTCTACAAAAGGATGGCTGGTTTTTTTCTCCCTTTCTTTCTCTCTTTCTTTCTTTTTGGTGAGAGGGGTCATCTTTTTCAACTGCGTTGTCAATTTTTTTTTAGTTTTTTTAAAAATCAACATTTATCATTTAGCTGTTTGGAGGGGGAAAACTACAGGGAGTCGTTGCAGGATAATACGGATGGGATATTCAGTCCAGGTCTGCTTAGCGTTATATTTGCACTAGGTCTGATTTAGTACTCGTTATTCTGGGTTGTAACCTTGCAGTAGGGAGGATAGGGTAGGCTTTCTACTACTTTATTTTTAAATGGGGAGGATGAGAACTTGAATGATAGGATGGGGGAAACACACAGACTCCCAGGAGTTAAATAAAAGGTTTGTGACTAGGAGCTTCATCACACCAGCGATTTAGTGCACTCTCACCATGCCTCGTGTGCGGATTTGCAGCACAGTACTCACATGACGCTGTGCCTATCCTGCTGACACTCGGCCTCTTCCCCAGCTTTTCCTAGAACCCAAAAAGTCTGGATTATTTTCCCTAAGTGCATTTAATGCACTCTAAGTCTCGATGAAGTTTTAAAGGAACTGGGGGCTTGAATGGATCGCATCAGGCCTGGCAGGGAAAAGCGATCTCTCCTAGCAGCCAGCTCCAAGCCTCAATATAAAACCCAAACCTTGCATCCCAGTCTCGAAAGCATTTTTTTAAAATATACAATGCCTGGATCTCTGCAAAGACAGGATTGTACTCCCTCGATGCCCCCAAAGAGCCAGACTAAGGGGTAGTTCCATTTTTGCCCGGCAGAAAGGCGGTCTGGTTAAAGTACTCATCTGACAGGACCTGACTGGAGGGAGAAAGAGAAGGGGAGGGGTGGAGTGGAGTGGAGTGGAAGAGCAAATGAGTGAATGAGTGGAAGAGCAAATGAGTGAATGAGTGAAAGGGCAGCTATTCAGGTGAAGGGGATCATAAGCTTGACGCGCTTTTGCCTCAGAGGTAAAAAATGAGGAGGCAAACTGGGGGGGAAATTTAGGTGTGATGGAGGTCTAGGAGGGAAGAGGCTTGCTAGCATATGTATTGGTTCTTTTTTCCAAAGGGCTTCAGAAATTCTATTTATTTAAAAACATTTCTAAACCATTAAAATGCCCTCTAAGTCAGGGATGTTGAACTTCTTTCAGCCTGAAGGATGAATTTCATTTCGGAGAAGTTCTCAGGGGCCATATTCTACTGGTGTGTGGGGCTGAAGTCAAAAGGGGTGGAGCCAAAGGCAAACAGGGTGGGGCAAAAATATGAATATATTTTCATTTAAAGCTCTTATTGCCAGTACCTAAACCTTAGGAGAAGCATGTTGACGTTTCAACATGGGGAAAGGACTGTGTAAAAGTTGTGGAACCACCAAACGATCAGTGGTCATGGGAAATGGGAAGACTGCAATGTACAACAGAATAGGGTGGTAACCACATGGAAAGGAGGACAAGGCTCCTGTATCTTTAGCAGCTGTATTGAAAAGTGAATTTCAGCAGGTGTCATTTGCATGCATACCGCACCTGGGGAAATTCCCTCTTCATCTCAACAGTTAAAACTGCACTAGCTATACTAGAGAGACCAGATACAAAAGAGGGCAGGGCTCCTACAGCTTCAACTGTTGTGATGAAGAGGGAATTTCACCAGGTGCTGCATGCATACAAATGCCACCTGCTGAAATTCCCCTTTCAATACAGCTGCTAAAGATACAGGAGCCTTGTCCTCCTTTCCATATGGTCACCCTAGTAGGGTGACCATATGAAAAGGAGGACAGGGCTCCTGTATCTGTTAAGGGATGCATGCAGCATCTGTTGAAATTCCCCCTTCATCACAACAGTTAAAGCTGCAGGAGCCCTGCCCTCTTTTGTAACTGGTCAGGAGGGCAGGGCTCCTGCAGGTTAACTGTTGTGTTGAAGAGGGAGTTTCACCAGATACAGAAGCCCTGTCCTCCTTTCCATATGGTCACACTACAATAGAAAACATCAAACAGAACAAAAGCAATGAGACGCAAATCAATAGAACACGAAGTTATGAAGAAAGTACCAGGCTCAACACAGGTTATCAGGAAAAGCCTGAGTGAAAAGCCGTGTCTTCAAAAGTTGTGAAGCACATGCCACAGATGGTGTTTCATGTGTGGGCATGGGAAGCGCATTCTGGAGGACAGGCAATAGCAGAAAATATCATTTCCGGGTCATCACCATATGATCACTTGAAGGATGTGGTGTCACCAAATTCTCCAGCACCACTGTAACAAAAGAATGAGGCTCTAAAGCAGGGCTGGGCAACTTGTGGCCCTCCAGATGTTTTGGCCAACAGCGCCGATCAGCCCTAGCTAGGGATGTCCGAAGAATCTGGTTTGGGATTTGTGCTTGGTTCATTGTTGCCAGCTCGGCCCCCTGGTTGCCAATTGGTGGACCCTCAAGGTTGCCCAATTCGGCACGCACCAATTCGGGCAAGCTCACCGCGAGCTGCTATTTTACTCAAAATTGTGGGTAAGCCTTTTACGGAAATCGCCATTTTGCACAAAATGGTGGCTGTAAATAGCGCGATTTACGCAATATTGCAGGAGTAGACCATGAGACCATTCACACCTGCAATTTTGCGTAAATTATGCTATTCACGGCTGCCTTTTTGCACAAAATGGTGATTTCCATAAAAGGCATACCTGTGATTTTGCGCAAAATGGAGGCTTGTGGCAAAGTGGGATGCTGCTCAGCAAGCACTCTTGGGCAGTACGGTGGCTTGCTCCACATGCCAGGGTCAGGCAAGCAGAGGGGGACCAGCGAGCGGCACAAGAGAGTCTGACCATCCCAAGCCCCAGTCATCATAGCATTGAATGTTGGATCATGGGACTTGCAGGCCAAAACACCTGGAAGCCCAGCATTGGTCTAAATAAATGAAACAATTTAAAACTATGCTTTTTTAAACATAAAAAAATGGCATAGGAATGAGGGAGCAGTTTTGTTCTCATCAATAGGTACTCATGACACTCACCTAACCATACGCAAAATTGTATAAACCGCAGCAAGAGTAAGCACAAAGTAAATCTCCAGATGTTTTAGACTTCAACTCCCAGCATTCCTGACAATTGGCTATATTAGCAGGGACTTCTAGGAGTTGAAGTGCAAAAGTAAATAAATAAATGGAGATTTACCATCTGCTCACCCCCCTGAATGCCAATAATACTTGTGGTCATTAGTGGGACTAGCTGGGAAATCACACTATTCAGGTGGCAAAAGATGTTCTGAATACTGAGAAAATGCATTTTTTTCTTCAGCAACTGACTATTTATTGTGTAGCCAAACCAGACAAACTATCATTAAATTTCCTTTCAAACTATGTTACAACACTGGGAAAATCTCTCTCCACGCATGGCAGTTATAAGCTTTTGGCAAGAATTCGCTCATTAAAACTTGTACAGTACGCTTCGGGTGCCACACAAATAGTACATTATTATTATTGCTGAGCTGTTATTATGATCATACCTGCAGTGTGTCATGTTCATTTCATTGGGCCTGTTCAGACTACACACTAAGCCATGGTTAGGTCACTAACTTTTTTGCAGCAAACAGTTAGTGAGCATGTTTAAGCCATGGTTATGTAGCCATCATGGTTAGAAATGGTTCACATGACATGCAAAGCCATAATGTTTAGCTCAAAAAGCTTAACTGCTGTGGCTTAGTGTGTCGTTTGAACAGGGTCAGTCTGTAATTCAGAGGCATCTGATACCTTCCTGTCAGATTCCCCCTACCACACCTGGGCTCTTTTCTAGAACATGAATTGGATGCCACAGTATTGATGTACAAATTCCATGCTTCACCACAACGATAGGCTGGCATAGCAGGTACACTTGAGAGTTAGGATATCCCATGAGCAATCGCTCCGTGGAGGCAGCAGCAACTTTGAAGCACCCTGTACATTTGCGCCCGAGCACTACAAAAGAGCATGCATCTTATGCGCTTCCTCTTTTGTTGACTTGCTTTTATCTCCAGGGGATGAGAGCGTCCTAAAGCTTTCTTCCCTCTCTCCTTTTCTCCCCAGGGATTTCAAAACGATCAAAACAATCTTCTGGCTGGCATCATTAGCTTGCATGCATGTCTATTCCCATTAGTTTAAAAACTGTACGGAAAGAGCAAGGGTGAGTGGATATGGGCGGGGGAAGATTATTTGACCATTTGGAGAGCCGAGAGCAGCTCTACACCTTGAGTGTGGCCATTATGTGTGGCTTAAAATAGGGGTGCGGAACCTCTTTCTGCCTCAATTTTGGAGAAGCTTCCCACGGCCTGCATTCCAGTGGTGTTCTGGGAAGGCAGAAGAGATAAGCCAGAGGCAAAAGCGATAGAGCCAAAATATCCCAAACACCAGCTCAAAGCTCTTACTCAAAGCTCTTAGAGTGTGTGGGGGGGAAACAGTGCAAAAGTCAGGAAGCCACCCAAAGATCCGTGGTCGGTGGAAAGTGAGCAAGGCCATCTGGGACTCCACATGGGCAGGATGTGTTCAATGCCCCTGCTTTAAAGATGCATGTTCTCTTTCCATCACTTCCAGTGGGCATGTGAACCCTGGTGGGATTTGTGTTTGTGATTTTACAACAAGGCTGGTCCAAGACATTTTGCTGCCTGAGGCGATGGACAAGATGTCCCCTTTCATTCCACATACAGAAGCTGAACAGCTGGGCCATTGAACCTTTCAGCATTCTACATTTCACCTGAGGGTGGCTGGTTAGCTTACAGGTCAGAAGGCAGCCCACATGGAACACAGAGCTCTCCCGTCCAACAGAGCTGAGGGACCAGGTGGCTGTGGCCACTGGCCCCTCATCCCTCCACATGAACCATCACCTGCTGCCTAAGGTGACCACCTCACTCTTCCTAATGGTAGGGCCGGTCCTGTTTCATATGGAGGGAGGTCCGACATTGGCATGCAGAGCAGCCACACATGAAATAAAACCGTTCCCCATGTTCCTTCCATCATCTAGAATTATGGAGCAGTACAACTTGAAGCAGGCATGCAGAGGTGGGAAGCATGTTCTTAATATGTCAGCCCTGTTTTCCAGTCCTTGTCTTCTCTTTCCCTGATGAATTTCCCAGCCTCACTAGAGTGCAGAGTGCCTGTTCACCACTGTTGCCATCGTTGGAGTTTCTTTGCCCCAGTTTCTAGAGGGTAACTTGGCACTGTAAGTGCATCTAAACGAAGACACATAAATGCTGAGATACTTTCTCTAGAATGAAGCCTGTTGTGGTTCCACAGGCTGCAGGTGTGGGTGTGTGTGTCTATATCTATATATCTATATCTATATATCTATATCAGGCCACCTTTCAAGGCAGCCCTCCTAAGGCAGGATACAACAATATAACACAAACTAAAAACTGATGTGGCAATACAAGCAGTAAAAACACAATAAAAATAGCCACAGCAGCAGACATTCTAAAAAATGACACACATCAAACATCAGCATAAAATAATTTACAACAGACAATAGCAACTACAACCTAATCGATAACACCGAATTAGAGGAAGGCCTGTGTAATGTAGTAAGTAGTAAACGTTCTAAAAAGCCTGCAGTGATGGGCACTGTGGCGAACCCCCGAAGTAACTTATTCTAAAGGTGTGGGGCCACTGTGGAAAAGGCCCTTTCTCATGTGGACACCTGCCTAACTGCTCTCACATGCGGACAATTGAGAAGGGCCAATGAGAAGGGTCAACAAGAGAAGTATTGAAGTTTATTTATTTATGATTTATTATTATATGTACATCTCACCATCTTTCCTCTGACAAGGAACCCCAGGTGGCTTACCTGGTCCTCCTCCTCTCCATTTTGTCCTAACCTTGTGAGGTAGGTTAGGCTGAGAGTCAGTGGCTGAATTCGGACAACACAATAGTCAACGGTGGGGTAAAAATCAACTTTACAGTTGTTCATCTAGGTGGTACTCTCCACACAACATGGTAATAAATAATCAACCATGGTGTGGATTAGGATCAGCGCTGAGATGACTATGGCAACATTCGGACGACACGATAGTCAATACAACTGACGATTGTTCCCCCCCCCCCTTGCTTATTGTGTCGTCTGAATTCAACCAGTGACTGGCCGAAAGTCACCCAGTGAGTCCCAGCCCATTGCTCTAACAAGTACGCCACACTGGCTCTCCATTTTTAAAGGTCATTTTTAAAATGCTCAGTGTGATCATTGTAAGTCCCCAGTAGATTCAGAAATGGGAGATCTGATAGCAGGATGCAGGCATCTTAATCTCTGCACCATAGGGGCAACCCACAGGCAGAGGAAATTGTTAGTCTGGTCTGGGTTGCTCTGCAGTGCTGCTCCCATAATAGCAGGAAGGAAAGGTGTACTGTCGCTGTTTGGCAGGCCAGCAGGATCAGGTGGTCTGGAGAGCCAATAGGGGCCCTACTAGTCTTATATTAGGCAGGATTATTCGCTAATCTGATCAGGTTTTCCAGTCACATTGGGTGTTCCAAATTAGGGAACTGCTAAAATCAGGGAACAATCCATCCTAATGTAAGATCAGGCCTGGTATGGCTTGCTGCCACCTCCCCTGCCTTGTGGAACACACCTGCCTCCCTGCCTTGTACAATGTTCTCAACCTTGAAATTTTTATTATTGATGGAATTTGACCTATGACCACTATGGACTGTGCCCCTCCCTTCTGGTCTTTTGGAATGACAACCTCCTTTCTTGTAGACCTGAAACCTGCCCTATTGGGAACGGATCCCTGAGTTGGGGACCATGAAGGGAATGTACATCAGATTACAAGCACAGTCCAATCATATACATGAATTAGGGAGCCCAGGTGTCATATTTTATAGAGAACAAACCTCTACTTTGAAGAGTTACCAAAGGACAGCCCTCTATGTGAAAGCATCCCCTGTTTTATTTATTTATTTATTGACAACATTTGTATACTGCTCCATATCTAAAACAGATTCCAGAGTGGTGAATATAAGAAATAAAATAGTAAAACGATAAAGAGATTAAAACAACATATTAAAACATTATTTTGTTTTTTTAAAAAAAACAGAGTAATTTTGATGGGATGTCTAGTCCAAGGCTGGTTTAAAGTCGAAGAACCATGAGGAGTGAGAGCAGGAGCCTCGAAGTTGCTCAACTGGACACCAGACACAGGCCTCATCTACACCAAGCAGGATATAACACTATGAAAGTGGTATGAAAGTGGTATATAAAAGGCAGGAGCCACACTGCTGCTTTATTGAAGTGCACTGACAACTGTTGGGGCCCATTGACACACACCATATACCGCTTTCATACTGCTATATCCTGCTTGACGTGGCTCCTGCCTTTTATATACCGCTTTCATACCACTTTCATAGTGCAATATTCTGCTTGGTGTAGACTAGGCCTTAGAGGCACATGGGTCACTGATTCAGCCGTCTCAATAATGCTGAAGTTTATTGTGTTGCTACTTAAATTATACTTATTATTTCTAAATGTGCACCTATACGTATAAATTGGCAGATGCAAATCTTGTGCAAATGGGCGTCATCTTTTGTCCTCTTTGTTAGGGATGCAATACCTCTTCTTTAGCCATGCGTGAGTGGCCACCCGAGTTGACACGGAAGTCAGTCCCAATACATTCACTGTGGCTTACTCTCAAGTGTGCATTATTTGGAAGCTCTGGATGCCTGAACTTTGGTCACCCTGCCTCACGAACAGGCATCAGCCCTCTCCGCATGCCTTGTGACACCTTCGAGCAAGTATTTGCTCCTGCAGCAGCAGCAGCAACAACAACAGCCCTGAGGATGAAAACTCCCCAGAGTACCAAGAAAGAAGAAACAACCGAGATAGGTAGAGGTGCCATTAATATTAATGTGTCTCTGCACTCCAAACTTCGGGGGGGGGGGGGGAGAGAGGAAAGAGAGAGCACAGAAGAGCCAGGAGGGAGAATGACTATGTGTAGCTTTGATATGTTGGATTTCCACAGCATGGTGTGATAGCAGCAAGGAGAAGACAGAATAATGAAAAGCAAATGAGTGGAAGGGAGCTGGGTGGAGTTCTGACATTAACTTAGTGGTGCCGCAGCTGCTTTTCATGCCATGAGAAGTCAAGGGATGGGCGAAATCACCAAAGCAGCACTCAGCAGGCACTTGCCCCACCTCCATCGCTGCCCACACCCACGCGCTGGGCCGTGCAAATCCTCCGTCCAGTGCCCACGAGGCTTGCGAGGCTTTGGCAAGAGCTCGGCAGCAGCTGCCCAAATTGCGCATTTCACCCTCCCACGCTAATGGCGGCCACCATTGGCACAAAAGGGGGAAGTGTCCAATTTCTGGAGCCTTGGGAAATTGCGCACTGCACATCCCCCTTTTGTGCCAATGGCGGTTGCCATTAACAAAGGGGGAAGTGTGCTGGATCCGTGAAGGCCGGATGCAGAGGGGTGTCTGCTGCCCCCCATGGACACAGTCAGAAGCTCTTGACAACCCTGGCATAAGTCCAGCACCACACAGACTGAGGCCACACTTGGGAAGGATGAGGATTTTGTTTTTGTTTGGATTTGTTAAGGATTGACCCAAATTTTACAAAGTTCTCCATATTCTGTGTTTTTAGATTGTGCCTTGTTTTATATATTTTAAAATGATTTCATGGTTTTAATTTTTGTGAACCGCCCAGAGAGCTTCGGCTATGGGGCGGTATAAAAATGCAATAAATAAATAAAAAAGAACTTGGGATTTTAGAATAAAAAGATGGTGGGAGAAACCGAAACTGAGCAATGTTTCCATCCAGGCCCAGGGCTTTGAGTGCTTTGCTCTGAAAAGTCTGGAACTGAATCCCTGGGTATGCAGCCCTGTTAGTGCAGAATTCGGGTTGCCACCTCTTTTTTTCTGCCCTGTTCCTCATCTTTTCCAGTGGTATGGCAGGCAGATATCTGGTCCTCACCTTGCTGGAAATACCTATGGAATTTAGATGGTGCTGATGGGTGAGATTTTGTTTCAGTTCATTTTTGATAGAAGTTTACCAAAATTTGCAAAGTTCATATTCGGAAGAGGGGAAAAAACAATCAAATGCAGGAGAAATTGAAACTGAAAGTGAAAGTGAAACAATTTGCCCACCCATAGTCCACAGTGTTTTGGGCCTTTCCTCATGCCAGTGTTGGCCCATCTTTGCGAGGGTTCACACTGTCATGGGAGGAGATAGCAAGTGCTTTCCTCCCAAGTGATCTTGGGCTTCTCATGTGGCGTCAGTACCATGGAGAGCAGCAATACCAGTGCAACCAGAGCTTAGTGGTAGAGCACGTTTTGCATGCTGAAGGTCACACATTTTATCACAACTGGTATCTCCAGTTGGGAGTGGGAAGCAGGTGATGTCCTATAAGGGCATCGAATCCAACCCCCCGCTCAATGCAGGAATCCACCTTAAGGCATCCCTGACAGATGGCTGTCCAGCTGCCTCTTGAATGCCTCTGGTGTGGGAGAGCCCACGACCTCCCTCATTAATTCCATTGTCGTATAACTGTAACAGTCAGGAAGTTTTTTCTGCTGTCCAGCTGGAGACTGACTTCCTGTAACTTGAGTCCATTATTCCATGTCCTGCACTCTGGGTTGATCGAGAAGGGATCCTGGCCCTCCCCTGTATGACAGCCTTTCAAGTATTTGAAGAGTGCTATCATGTCTCCCCTCAATCTTCTCTTCTCCAGGCTAAGCATGCCCAGTTCTTTCAGTCCCTCCTCATAGGGCTTTGTTTCCAGACCCCTGATCATCCTCGTTGCCCTACTCTGAACACGCTCCAGCTCTCCTAAAGTTTAGTTGCAGGCAGTAAGAGTTTTAAGGAAAATCTGCTGGTATTTTGGGGTCTCTCCTCACCACCACACACATCTTTGCCTTCATCTACCACTGGAATATGCCCCTCAAGAGCTTCTCCAAAATGGAATCCATCCCTCAAGCTGAAAGAGGTTCTGCGCCCATCTGAAAGAGAAAAAGAAAGAAAGGGGATCTACCCATGTATGCTTGTCTTGGCTAAGTGATGCACATCAAAAGCCTGATGGGCCCAGGGAAGAAAGTTTCGGAATGATGTTTAGTGTGTGCAGTGGGGGGATAAGTAGTCAAAATCCGCAGAGATCCTTTGTGGTCCTTCTTTCTGTTTCACTGAATCAGTAAAAAAGAGAAGTGACCCAATGGCTGGAACAGAAACAGATTTTTTTCCCCCCAGAGAATTGATGATGGTGTGATAGAGCTATTATTGCCTGTGGTGCATGAACTCATTTTTCCCCCTTTCCTGCAAACATCCTCAAACAGGTCGTGGAGGTTTGTCGCACAATTCTTCCACAGAAGGCAGCGTGCACACCACAGGCAACGATGACTCTATTATGCCATCTTCAACTCTTCCCCAAACTGTTTCCAGCCTGTAGAGATGAGTGGAAGTTAGAAGTGGGAACAAAGGCTCCATCCTCGTTTTGCATCACGCCTCTCTCTGCATCTTCAGGTTTTCTCTGAAGAGCATTTTCATAAGTGACCCGGTGCCTGTTTTACCCTTTATGCCAGAGGACGATATGCCGCAAGAGGGGCCGTTTACTCTATGGCAGCTTTCCCCAACCAGGTGCCCTCGAAATGGGATGACTACAACTCCCATTATCCTCAGCCAACATGACCAATAACCATGCTGGCTGGGATCATGGGAGCTGTGGTCCAACATAGCTGAAAGATGTGATGTTGGGGAAGGCTACTATTTGGCATAGCAATTTAACATTTAATATGATATTTTAATGGCCATTTCAGCAGAAATGGGAAATCTTGTTTTAGATGTATGTTTTTTTAAGTAGACATACTTTTTGCCCCAAACAAAATGATGAAGGTTATACTCTTTTACAAACGTACAAGTTTCTTGTTAGTTTCCACAGGCTGACAGCCTTTGACTTTCTCATAGGGATGTATGAAAAATACTTTTCAGATAGGTTTTTTTTTAATCAGGATTTATCCAGTATGCACCTTCCGGACTGAACACAGATTCAAATGCAACCTGCAGTCAAAGTTCGTATATTTCTGAGCTCTCAGTGTGATTCGCAAGTGTTCGACAGCATGTGTAGATTTGAAAAATGCACACAGATACACTTTAATCAATGGGAGAAGAATGTGTACATTTCAAAGATGTACACAATTGAGGCACACATTTTGAAAAATATGTACGAAAATACACACGAATTTTCATGTGAAAAGACAAAGAAAAAGGGGGGAAAAAACCAAAAGCTCACAATCTGATATGGGTCTCGAGCTGGTTTGAACATTGAGATGGAATTCAGAGAACTTCAGAGAATCGGGGTTTTGCTGATCCACACGTTCTTACATTCCCATTGGTGGGAATGATATGCACAGAGTCATTTTCCCACTTTACGAGCAGTATGGTGAAAGCAAAGCAAGAGAAATTCCTTTTTTCTATGGCAAAACACTGGAATGCTTGGGTCATCCAACAAAATGGATTGACAATTAGATTCTGGGCATAGAAAAAGGTGTATTTCTTCATGGAGGATGTATTGAATGGATGGAGTTCATTGCCATAATATGTTGTTCTTGCAGACACCTTTTTCTTTTTAAGAGGATGATTCACATTCATGGACAGGGGAACAATCATTGGCCAATAGCCAGAAATGAACCTATTCAAAGGTAGTTTGAGTTCAGGGAAAGGGGGGGATGGACGAAACCAACACTCAGTGGCAAAGCATCTCCTTTGCATGCAGAATCTCCCAGGTTCAAGTTCAAGCATGTCTAGTTTAAAGAATCAGCTAGGAGGTGATGGGAAAGAGCCAGTCAGAGTAGGCAGTACTGGGTTAAGTGGACAAAAGGTACTACCAAGCCTATAGCTTCCTATGTTCCTATGAGAGCTGGTGAATTGAAGAAATGCAATACATCTCACCACAGTGAGGGAAACTGTGACCAGGTGAATGGTGTGCCTGCTCTCTCTGCTCAAGGACAACTTCAAAGAACCTGCTGTACCTTCTTATGGTTCTTCATCTTTAAACTGGACTTGGACTGTGCAGCCTTTCAAATAGAGGATGGCCTTCAGATTGTCCTCTATGAAGTAGGACATCTGACCACCATATTGGAGACGGAACTTCAAATCTGGTGGTCCCTGGTTTAAATCTTGTTGTTGTCAAGAGTTTGCTAAGGGCTCATAGGCAAGCAGTGCCAATTTCTTGCTCTACCTGAGGCTCAGCTTTCCATCTGCAACACAGTAGATAATACTGACCGACTTAACTATGTAATGCATGCGAAGTCCTTCATTTAAACCCTTGAAAGTGCTCTACAAAATGCTAAGTGTTGTTATTAATTACCAGATTCTGGGACAAACAGCGGGAGATGAATACCCTTGTTAATTGCATGTGACCTCCTGGGAGGCCTCTGGTTGGTTACTGTGTGTCAAACTAGATGGATTTTTGGTCTGGTCCAGCAAGGCAATTCTTATGTTCTTAATCTACAAAATGAAGGTCTTGTCAGACTAACTACCATATCCATCATTTCTTGAAGGCTGAAAAAAATGTACAGTTTATACAATATAGATATGAAGCTCTCTGGAGTAAATATGGATCAGTGCTACAAAGCTGCAACATGAATAGAATATTAAAAAGAGAGAGAGAAAGAGAGAGAGACTGAGACGGTTTTATTTACTCACACACATGTGTGTGTGTGTTTGGTCAGCCAGTAATTCCCTTTCTCAGTTAAGACAGGGGTGGGCAACTTCTAAGCGTCAGGGAACAAAGTTGCCCTATGGCCTCCGCTGGGGCTGCACTGACAAATTTGGAACACCACATTTTGATGCCACTACGCCACCAGAATTCAGAAGCAAATTTGGCAGGATGGTGTTGGGAGTGAGTGGGGGCCATGTGACCTAGAGGCTGCATGTTGCCCAACTCTGAGATAAGACAAGAGCAGGAAGTCCCCTAAAAACCTGAATATAACTCATGCTTCCTAGAAGGGCCTTGGACAAGGACTGTGTTGTCTTCATTTCACAGAATGCCATGATTCCTGCTTAGAAGTGGGCCCAGCATGAGTACCCAGAACCCTCAGCTGCTGGAGCCCCAGTGGCCCAGCAGGGCTTGTGATCACAACCAATGCCATGTGATCACAATTTGTTCCATGTATACTGAATAAAGGTGCAATTGGTCTGCCCCAAAAGTAGGTGGAGCTCTAACTTACCTTGTTGGTTGGCTAGGGCTTGTTGTTGCTCTTGGTGATGTAAGCAAGTTGCTTTCTAACTTCCAGTTTCTGCCCTCCCCCTGCTCCTCACTACTGAAGTCATGCTGTATAATGTTTACAGTCTGTTGTTGCCGTAAAGGGTTTCTAAATACAATTCTGCTGCATGTGAGGCTGAGTGTTTTTCTCAGTGACAGTAGTATTCTCTGGTTATGGGCCATGGACAACCTGCATGAAATCCATAATTGTGAGTCAGAAAGAAAAAGGAAGGGCCAAGGCCAGCCAAACAAATGAGGAGGGTGACAAGGGGTGCAGATGTCAAATTTGCATTGGCAAAGTTGAACAATGTAAATGTTCAGCTTTAGAAATTCGAAGTAGAAATGCTGCTATCCCAAGGTGACTCGTGCGATGTTTTAAGCACAGACAGATTAGTTGACAATCCACCAGATTGGGACTGTAAAAACAGCAAGCAAAAGTAATCATAAGCCTTCTGGTAGAAGATGATCAATTCGCCCACATAAGGAAACAGGGCACCGCTAAAGGATGTAGACTGCTCTCCAGAAATTGCATGAACACTGAAATGTAAACAGTGAATTATACTTGCTGCATATACTGTTTAAGATGAGACCCAGCAAGGGCAGAAGATGTAGGAATGTGTAAATGTCATGTTAGAGACTGTGGAACAACTGGGTGGGACTGAGGAAGAAATGAAGGACAATTGCATGGCATCATTATTGCTGTGCAGTTCTTGAGAGGACACTTATACATTGCCCAAAACAAGAGGAAACACATCTCCAAAAAAGAGGAGACTGATGTGCATATTTTTTCATATACTATTTTTTTGTGTAGAGATGCAAATTTTAAAATAATCACTGTAATGTAAGCAGAAACCCAGAGCATCTCACCGTACTGGGGTGTGACCAAGTGACTGGTGTGCCTGCTCCTTCTTCTCTTCAGGTGCTAACTGTTGGTAGACAATTTCAAGGTCTCTGCTCTCTTCTTCTTCTTCTTCTTCTTCTTCTTCTTCTTCTTCTTCTTCTTCTTCTTCCTCCTCCTCCTCCTCCTCCTCCTCCTCCTCCTCCTAGGCTTGAACTGGAGAGCCCTTCATTTAGAGGACTGTCCTCTGTAAAGTAGGACACAGGACTATCTTAAGGAATCTCCCAGAGTCAAATACTGCCCTCCTTAACATGCTTGAGACCAGGCAGTTCTAATGTTGGAATATGTTATCGGAAATCTAATGGAACAATTTAACTGCATAAAAGAAACTCAAGGCGGTGTAGACCTTGAAGAAACAGACAGTCCTCAAGGTCAATGAAGGGATGAGACAGAAGAAAGAAACCAGGGTGTGTTACCGCAGTAAGAAATAGGATACTGAAAAAGAACCTATTAGGAAAGGTGAACACTGGAAACAAACAACAGAAAAGCCAAAAGAAAAAAAAACTGTACCAGGTGAGTCTGCAGATAAGATATAGGATGATTGTCTGAAAGCCGCTGAGGGCAATGCATCACATGTGTGGTTCATAGACTCTGGGGTGGGGATGTCAGAAGCAAATGAGTTTGGATTTTCATGAATCAGACCTGTGAATTCTGCGGCGGACCAGGTTTTCCCGTCAAGCAGATTACAAACCTTTGGGAATTTTGAGCAACTTTTGCCATAGAAAAATACGCAAAAAAGGCCAGAAATGCACATTCGCCCCCTCACGTACGCTAAAGTGTGAAAATGTGCATTTGGGGACATTTGTGAATTTTGGGGGGAAATTGTGCATTTTTGCACAGGCACATTTGCATAAATTCGGAAACTGAAAAAAAATCGATTCTGTCAATGGGCGGACAATGGAATGAAAGGTACCTGACCATCCGCAAAATGCAGATGCAACAGATCTGACACAATCCATACATCCGTACTCTGGGGCAACAAGTGAATGAGCATGAAAAGCACCCGGAATTTTTTGCAGAAGTTGTCCTCAGTGTGAAGAAAAACATATTTCTACTGGATGGAAAAAGCTTAATGGCTGAGGGTGCTGGCTGACGATTCTTAACTTGTGGTATACTGGCAAAGGGGGACATGCAAGATCCCTGTGAAACAATGACCTCCTCATATCCTTTGTCAAATTCCCTTTTGTGAGCTTGTTAATGACTTCTGGATGTCTATGCCCTGGGTGGCTGTGCCAAAAGTGGATACATGGGACATACATGAAAGATGTCATGTATGTCCCAAACCTCGAAGGAAGTCAGGGAAGCACCTTGCTAGTGATGGTTTCATGGTGCGATTCCAAGAAAATCAATGTGCAATTACAAAGGGGAAAGTGATGACAGCCAGAGGAATTGTGAGTGAACACCTGTGCAAACTCATCTGCCAGAATGAACAAGCGAGAACCATCGCTCCAGCTTGTCATGATAAATGTATCCACTTTTGGCACAGGCACCCAGGGCATAGACATCCAGAAGTCATTAACAAGCTCACAAAAGGGAATTTGACAAAGGATATGAGGAGGTCATTGTTCCACATACATAAGAAATGCACATGTTGTATAAAAGTGAAAGCAATGTGATTAGAGCTTAGTGGTGGTGGCGGGGGTCCTTCAATCATCTATGGGCATTGGTGGCTGGGCAACCTAGTGCGCTGTATTCCTGAGCCATATTTCTTCGCAAGGTTGTCCCTTGGAATGGCTTCTTGCCACAGCCAAGGGTTCAATCTTTTCACAGGGGAAGGAATGTGTTTTAAAAGCCATGCAACATCCCTGAATATGCTAATGATAGCACCTCACTGCCATTAGAGGACAATTAACAGAACGAGTGACAGGAAATCAAAATATTAGCCAGGCCCAATAGCCTGCAAGTCAGGAAAGTAAATTATACATCTACACACTTGGCATCTAAGACGACTGCTGTTCTGCAGTTCCCATCGTAAACAAAAGTGAATTATGGTCTACAAGGGTCCTCTCTCAAAGAGAACTGAGGGAGCTAATTAAAAGACAAAAGCATTAGACGTAATCACTACTTAATGCTATAAGCAGAACATGACCCAATGCTATTATGAACTCAGAGCAAATTTCAATTAGGGCTCCAGCTGGCAAAAAAAATGTGTACATGATAATGGTGTTTCGATCACTCATTAGGTTAAAAACCAAGGCAACCCAATGATTTAAGCCATCCAGAATCTGTAGGGAATAGTCCTTTTTGTAGGATTGGAAGGCAAGTATGGGTCCAGAAAACCCAAATATTATTCCTCATTATTTTACATCTGTCTTCAGCTGGAGGGGAGGGACCATCAGGCGAGTCGCAACCCAACCCAAGTTGGATCGTGCCAGTGGTACCACCACCCAGTGGAGGCTGGTGGCTCCAATGTCAGTGGGACGGTGAATCAGAAGGTTGTAAATTCCTCCTTGATCAAGGGGGTGGTATGGGCCTCTTCAAAGGAGGTGGTACTTAGGCCACACCTGAAAAAAGCCTAACCTGGGTTGCTTGCCAACATCCCCTCCTTGGGCAAGATGCTTCCGTGGGTCATTGCTAGTCAACTCCAGGCTGCCTTGAATGAAACTGATGATCTTGTTCCATATCAATCAGACTTCAGGCCTGGTTTTGGAATGGAAACTGTCTTGACTGCCCTGCGGGCTGAACTTTGCTGAGAGAGGCCAATTCCAGGAAGTCATTCTGGAGGATTGTTGCTCTGTGCCTTAGCTAGGGACGTCAGAGAAATACATTTGGGTGGGGGGTGGAGTTTGATGGGTTTTCCTAGGCTCAGCCCCCCAGACTTTGTTTCAGTTCCTGCTCTGGAACCCAACTCGATCTGCAGCTATTCTGGCCAATTCACAGATATTCTGGGAATTTTGCACAATATTGGGGAGAAGGTTTTGTGAGGTACAAAAATTTCTGAGCAATTTTCACAAATTCAGCCTAATTTGCACAAATCATGGCCAAATTTGTATAATTTGTGCAACTTCAACCTAATTGCTCAGAAATTTGCCCAAAATGTGTAACCACCCCCTCCCCTCTGAAAATGTGAAAAAAAAGTTCCTAGAGTTTGGGTAAAAGCTTACAGTTCAGCTCGCAGACGCAAAGCAAGTTGTACATGCCTTAGACCTCTGTTGAGCCGAAAAAGAACCAGATTTCTCAGTGATGGACAGCCTTAGCCTTGGCAGCTATGCTATGGGGTCCCACAAGGTTCTATCCTATCCCCCATGCTGTACAACACCTGCATGAAACTGCTGGGGGAGGTTACCCAGAGGTGTGGGAGGAGGTGTCCTCAAATGCAATGATACCCGGCTCTATTTCTTCTTTTCAATGGCAGTTCTGAATCAGAGGGTACGCAGACTAATGGACTGGATGACAACCAATAAACTGAGATTTAATCCAGACAAGATGGATGTACTGTTAGTGGGTGGTTCATCTGCTCCAGTAATTGATGTTCAACTTGTTCTGGGGGGGGGGGTTGCATCCCCCTCAAGGATCAGGTTCATAGTTTGGAGGTGCTCTTGGATCCACCACTATCACTAGAGGGACAGGTGGACTTGGTGGCATGGAAAACCTTTTAACAGTTTAGGATGATATACCAACTACATCCGTATCTGGACAAAGATAGCCTAGCTATAGTTCCCCATGCTCTGGTAACATCTGGATTACTGCAATGCATTATGCACAGGGCTGTCTTTGAAAATATTGTGGAAATTTCAGCTGATCCAAAATATGGCAGTAAGACTGTTAATGGGAACTGGCTAATATGATCATAATTATGCAGTACTTTTCTAACTGTACTGGCAGCCAGTCCATTTTCAGGCCCAATTCAGAGTGCTGATATTAATGTTCAAAACTCTAAGTGGCTTGGGCCAGGTTACCTGAAGGATAGTATCCTTCCATATATACCTGCCTATACCCTAAGATTATCTTCAAAGGCCCTTCTCCAGGTGCCCCCGCCAAACGAACTGAGGCGAGCAGCTACTAAGAATAGGGACTTTTCTGTTGTGGCATCCTGGTTGTAGAATGAGTTTCCAAGAGGGGCTCAGTTGGTGTCTGCATTGCGTTCTTTTGGCGCCAAGTGAAGACCTTCTTCTTTTCCCAGGCATTTTAGTCTTTCAGTTTCTGTTAATTTTAAATCGGCTACTGTTATTTCAAATCTTTACGCTGTTCATGGTTTTTATTTTGGTTTTAAACTGGAGTTTTAAATTTTTATATTATGTTCTATCATGGTATATTGTATGGTTTTAATTGTTGTGAACTGCCCAGAAAGCTTCAACAATGGTGCAATATAGTAATGTAACAAACAAATGAACAAACAAAATGTCTACTTAGATAACAGTGCATAGGTTGCATGAATAGCATCCCAAAATTGTACTTCCAGATGTCACCCCCAAATCCAAGACAAAAAGAAAGAAAGAAACCACAAACTGCATTTTTAGCTTTCATCCTACAATCTCAGTTAAAAATCAAAGCCAGATTTTTACTTTCAGTATCCCAAAACTATGCCAGAAATTTAACTGAGCAGTCTAACTGAAAGTTATAGTTTCAGTAATCCCAGTTGGCACCCATGCAAACGTCATTTTATGTTACTGAAGTCTAGGCATGAGTTACGAGGAGCCCCTGCAGGGAAAAGTTTAGTTGTGACAAGGGAAGACAGCACAAAGCTGCAGCATCATATCCAGAGTACCGAGGAGCCCTGAAGAAATACAACGAGTAATGTGAAGACTCCTTCTATAAAGGTGGAGCACTTACAAGAAGCTCAGGAAGAGGACGAGAAGAGGCCGGATGGCAAGTGCCGTGTTCCTTGCAATATCTGATCAAAGGGGAGAAGCAGGCAAGGCACGGTCAAAGGCACAGTCATATGTTTTGGAAATGCACTTCTTTTGGGAAGAAGTAATTATACAGATAAACTTTGTATTGGAAAGCTCTTTAATATTTTCAAATGTACACGTTCTCTGAAATTATGTACTTTTTTCTTGGAAAATAACGAACAGTCAGGTAAATGGGTTTTCGTGCCCTCTTGACTGCTAAAAGACTGATATTACAATACTGGAAAGCTAAAAGCTCACTGCCTATAATGCAATGGATTGAAGACACAACAACACTAGTAAGATTTGAAACAGTGGTAAATAGTAGGGGTGTGTACAGACCCCCCCGGATCGGATTGGGACCTCCAATTTTGTCCCGGATCAGATCGGACAAAATCGGAGCCCCCCCCCAGACCGGATCGGACCCGATCCCGATCCAAAAATTGGACATCCGATTTTTGGATCGGCCGCCATTTTTAATTTCCCCATAGACTTGCATTGGGGGAAGTTTTCCCCCAATGCAAGTCTATGGGGAAAAATGGCGGTGGGTGGGTGAGGGCGGCCTAACTCCCTCCTCCTCCCTCACGGTTCTTACCTCCCTGGGCCATCTGCTGTGGACAGCCCGGCAGGTAAGCCCCCTCCCCCACGCTCCTTACCTCCCGGGGCCGTCCGCTTCCATCCACTGGCCCCGGGGGGGTAAGCCCCCTCCCCCTCCCCCTGCTTACCTGCCAGGGCCGTCCGCTCCCCTCCGCCGCTAGCCGCTACTGCGAGCAGGCTTCGCGGCCTGCTCCTGAGTAGCGTGCCAGGTGATGACATCACCTGGCGCGCTACCTAGGGGCAGGCCGCGAAGCCTGCTTGCAGTAGCGGCCAGCAGCGGAGGGAAGTGGATGTCCCCGGAAGGTAAGTGGGCCCCTCTCCTCCCTCCCCCTCCCCCTGCTTACCTGCCGAGGCAGCCGCTTCCCTCCGGTGGTGCCACCGGAGGGAAGCGGCCGACCCGGCAGGTAAGCCCCCCCTGCTGTCTGCTTTCATCGGCGGGCATCCACTGGCGCCCGCCAATGGAAGCAGCGGCGGGCGCCAGTAGGCGCCCGCCGATCCTCCGATCCATTCCGATCTGGATTGGGTCCTTTCCGGATCAGATTGGATTGGATCGAACGATCCAGCGAGGGGATCGGAAATCAGATAATTGTATCCGATTTCCCCTGGATTGGATCCGGATCGTGGATCGGACCTGATCCAGTGCACACCCCTAGTATATAGGCTCCATTCACAAATGGACTTAGATTTGGATAGTTGATCTGCCTTTAGTGAAATCTGTATGTAATTTATTCCTTTCTCCTTTTCTTAGAATGTTGTAATATATGAAATCGAGGCCTTTAAAGTATGTAGTTACACTTCCATTTTTTGTTTGTTTTGTTGAAACTTATAATAAAAAAATATTTTAAAATGGTTTTGCTAGCCCCATGAAGACCCTTTGGGCCTGCCTCAGATGATTTGCCTGAGGAACAGCCCCCAAATCTTAGATTTTTTTTTCTATAGGCAAAAGTTCTGGTGGCAACTCTACAGGCTTCATCTGACCTCCTTTTCTCATGCACACCCTCTTCTCCACACCTCTAATCCTCAGTTGTTAGAAATGGGAAAGAGGGGATGGACCTCTTTGCGAAAAGGCAGTAGCTCAAAGATGAGAGTCCATGTTTTTCAAACAGGAGGTCCCAGGTTCAATCCCCCAGCTGGGTAAACCTTCGGCCTGAAATCCTAGATTGCTGCTTCCAATCAGTGCTGACAATCCTTGGCTAGATGGACCAATGGTCTGAATGGGTATAAGGCAGCACCTTATGTTCCTAATCTCACGCCTCCTCTAGCAACCACTCTGTTTGAGGGCCCTGCTGTACACTTGGAGAAGTGTGGCTCTCTGCGCACTATAGTTTACTTAACATAATGGTTCATTCAAGTCTGCTGGCAAAGTATTCACAGAGGCACTGAAAATAAAATTTTAAAAAAGGTGCAAACCAGTCTGATTCCTCAGACTTATATATGAGCCTACGGTGCTTAACTCATAGAAAAACACCCCAACTGCAAAAAGCGGGTGAAATATCTCTGGGCAAATTCATTCCATCAATAGACATTTTCGGCAGCTCACTAAACCCCGATCAATCTTGTGAACGCCTTTCGTGGAGTGGGTCTCATTAGGAGCCCAGAATAATCAGTTACTTATCTACTGCCCAAGCCTGTCTTTGTATTTGAGCTCTTTTATTGCAGGGACTAATGTGTATCCCACAAGAGCTCAAATTTCCTCTTGAAGACAGGCCTTTTTTAGGAATGCTTCCCTATTTATTACCTGCGTGCTAAGAATACACATTACCTTTTATTATATAGACATTAGAGGGAAGAGATTCGGCAGGGGATTTCAGTGGCATTAAGGATATGCATAATAGTAAATTCTGGGTAGGTGTGAAATGTATCCCCTTGCTAGAATATTCACTGAGTTATCAAACAGCATGCCCCCATGAAACAGATTAATTCATATCCCTCAGAAGCCCATTAGGCCTTCTCTTTTTTATTATTATTATTATTACAGCTCTTTGGGCTCTCTTCTCCTGCTTTTATTGCCAACTTCAGAATCTCTCAGTGTTTAAGCATATTTGGAGGAGGAGAAAATAGCAGCCGCACATGGCTTTCTCATTCAAATAATTCAAAGGCACATACTCTGCCTTCCCATTATAGAATCATAAAAATTAAAAGCCGGGAGGTATCTTAAAAGGTCATATAGTGAATCACCGAGAGCTGATGTAAAAGCGATTAAGGTTACAAACCTCTGTGCTCCTTCTTGGGAGTAAGTCCCAGTGAACTCAGAGAGGTTCAACTTCTGAACAAACAAGCATCAGGATAGATGGCAAAGGTGAAGCAGGAGTGTGGTCACTCAGCTGCTTTGGGTTTCTTTACACGAGCCATTTTTTGTGACATCGTTATATTGCATGGATGGTATTTTCCTCATGCAATACATGTCACCACCACCAGCTGTCCTGCACCTTCCCCCTTATTTCCCCATGTTATTTCTGTACGGGGAAAATGTGGTCTTTTTTGCAGCCACGCTATTTCTGCCATCACCCAACCATGTATTTCTCCTATGTATCACACTTTGGTGTGGGCGGGAGTTGGATGGTGCAATAGTGATGTCACTTGGTGAGGAAGGTGTGGGAGTGTCGCCCTTGTCTGCAACAGGGTCAGTTTTCGTTTGCAAAGCACCTGAATATTCCAAACATTGGCAGGTCAGCAGCAGCTCACGAGAGGAGGAGGGCTCGCTCAGTGAGGGTAGCTGCTCTCAGGTTGCTTTGAATCTGGATCTTGGGGAGGCCTTGTTGATCTGTTTGTGGAGGCAGTGTGGTTCTAACATATGAAGGTTTCGGCTACAATCACTCTAACCTGGGAGTAATTCTCATGGATTTCAGTGGGACTGACTTCCGAGTAGACGTGCAATAGGATTCCACACCACACATGTATCAGGGGAGGGTAAAGGGAACTGGCAATCAAATTAAATGAAGTCAGGTTACTCCATCAGTACAAACAGAGTAAGGGGAGGGGTTGTAGTTTGGGAGGGGGACAGATGAAGACATTCAGAAATCCCAGGATTCAGAATCCTTCCCCCTCTCTTTCTCTCCATCTCCATTCCTCCCCTCAAGAGGAACAAGTTTGTAGTTGGGTAATATTGAAGGAGCAGGTGAATTAGAAACGTTGATTAACCTGGCCACATTCCACAGATCCAGATGTCCTTATTGCTGCTCCTGTGTGGATGCCCTACCCGATAGGGAGGAAGGAAAGAAAGGGAATGGATTTCAAATTCAACAGGCCACCGAGGGTTTCCTGGAGTTTGGGGTGGAGAGTGTCCTGCTCTGTCAGTCCCTTGCTCACAACTAATAATGATAGGGGGGAGGAAAAGGGGCAGAGCCAGCAAAGCTGAATCTGCGACACTGATCAGAGGCACACCACTCAGGTTCAGATATAAACCGGAAAGTACCGATATACAGTAACTGTGTACAGTGTTCATGGCCAGCGCTTGATAGGGAATAAAAAAACAGTGTCACAGTAGTAGTAAGCTCTTTGTCAAGCACTCCTGACTAAGGGTTTGTAATGGAGGGTTGGCGACGTATGCATCAACAAAAAAAATTAGAAATGCATCACGCCCAAAGAGGACACCGCCTTTCAGAAGATGTGTGCATGCTAGTATGTGCAGTGGCTGTGCACATCAGCAGACAGGTTGCCAGTTTCACCTCTGATTCCCTCACCCATCCGGCTAGGCCCTGCTGGCACATAATGATATTGCCCCCTGTGAATGTGCTATTTTGAGGCAGCTCAGGCAGCTCCTGTGCTGAAGGCCGGCCGTTATTGGGCCTGGCAAATCCCAATGATGGACCCGGCTTGGCTTGCATCAGCGGGCTGAGCTGCGTTAAAGTTCCCGAAACTCGGAAACTTTACCATTTTTTTTGTTTTCACAAAATGGTGGTAGACAGCTGTGGCAGAACTCCTTGCTACTACTCACCACCATTTTGCATAAAACAATCTCCTAGCCCTGGGAGAAGGAGCCAGCTGTGTTCCTAGCCCTGGGAGAAGGAGCCAGCTGTGTTCCTAGCCCTGGGAGAAGGAGCCAGCTGTGTTCCTAGCCCTGGGAGAAGGAGCCAGCTGTGTTCCTAGCCCTGGGAGAAGGAGCCAGCTGTGGTCCTAGCCCTGGGAGAAGGAGCCAATTGTGGTCCTAGCCCTGGGAGAAGGAGACAGCTGTGGTCCTAGCCCTTGGAGAAGGAGCCAGTTGTGCACACTGGTGGGGTCACTGTGCCCATGTCTTTCATTCTTCCTCCCACTCCCCTTTCATCCTCCTCCTATCCTGCCGGCACTGCAGTAGCAGAGACAGGAGGAGGAGAGGAGGGGAGCGGCACTCCCCTGTCCTCCTCCTGCTCATGCTGCTGTAGTGGCAGGCCAATAGCAAGGGCAGAAGGATGCCCGAGAAGGGCTCCCCTCTCACTCCTGCCCTTGCTGTCTTGCCGCCGGAAAGTCTGCCAACTGGTCTGATTTGATAGGGGCCAAGTCGAGCCGGATGGTGGATGTCGGAGCAGAGATTGGGGGAGGGGGCAAGCTGCAGGTTCTTTTCCCATTTCTAAAGGTTGAAATGCGTCTGCTGAGGCTTAGTTACTGGCAGTAAGAACTTCAAGCTAAAATATGCTGGTACTTTTGGCCATGTTTTGTTTGTCTTTGGCCTTAACCACCAATGGAACGCGGCCCCCGAAAGCTTCTCCAGGCTCAAATCCAGCCCTCGGATTGAAAGACATTCTGCACCCATGTGCTCAACAAATGTTCAGTATGAAGTATAAATATGACCCATTGAATGGATACTTACTGATACTTGTTACTGACATTTCCCCTTATGCAGCACAATGTATTACTTCCATTCCACAGCCAAGAACAATCTAACTGATCCTATGTAGCTGGGTGGGAATATTTCTGAACTCTGACTCACATGGGGAAGTGTTCCACTGCTCAGCAGTGAAACTGCCAACTATGACCCGTTCAGACCTGCATGCATCATATAGGTGAACCTCTGGTATATACACAGTGAAGAAGAAGAAGAAGAAGAAGAAGAAGAAGAAGAAGAAGAAGAAGAAGAAGCAAAAGCCACCCTGCTTTATTTATATTCGACCATGGATAACAAACCGTATAAAAAGATTCTCTCTGGAAGAGAGTTGCAGTAGGATATATTTGCCCATATCTGACTCTGAAACTGACCGGATGTGTTTAATCAGCAAAGCCACCCAGAACAAACACATTTAGCTCTGATCATTTCATGCCTTAATGGTTTAGGTTCTCTTTTCTGCCCTTATGTGTTGCTAGCATTTTTCACAAATGGTTTTTCCATCTACTGTTGGCAGGGGAGGGAGGAAAGGCATGCTGATCTGCTTTACACATATACAGAAAGTCCCCTTTCTTTGATGGAAGTTATATCCTAATAAAACAATTGCGGCTATTCCTGCTGCTTGGATTATCACCAACCATTAACTTCCACACTCGTTTCTGTCCTGGAATAAACCCTTTTCTAATGTAGATATTTATTTTAATGAGATTTCCAACACAGACTTCATTCTCACATCTTGCTCTTAGACAATGTTGTTCATGGACAACATGTATTGCTTTATTTGTACTTTTTGTAAAAAAAAAAATTGTATCCTGCTTTTCCATCACACTGTGCTCAAGGTGGCTCACAAAATGATTGCAACAATTTAAAACAGTCCATCAAGAGCACGGTTAAAGCTAGCTACCAAGGAAAGAAAACAGAGACAAAAGAAAGGAATCCATCAATGGGCCCAAAGAAATCAGCTAGCAGAGATTAAAAAATTATTTAAGGGCACAATCCTCTACATTTTTAGACAGAAAAAAGGCCTATAATTCCTAGCATGTCCCAGCCAGCTAATAATACTCCTGTAAGGCATCCCCACCTCTCCCTGAAGTCTCAAGTCTCATGAGACTTCTGGTAGATGCAGGCAAGCCAGGGAGCAGCCTGCTACCTCCTGTTCTGTCCCACTGTGAGCAGTCAGAACAGGAGGCAGTGGGATGGAGGTAAGTGCACCACTGGCTGCTCAGGCGGGCAGTCCAGGTGAGCAGGAGGCATGCAGATGGGTGGTGGGAGCAAGAGGTGACCACTCGCTCGGGCGCCTCCCGGCTACCTGGACTGCTTGCTTGGGCAGCTGGTGCCAGCTGCACTCACCACTTCTTGGTCTCACCAGCCATGTGCATGCAGCTGGCGGGATCAAGGGGCAGTGGGCGTAGCCTGCTGGCTGCCCAAACAAGCAGTCTGGGTGGGTGGGAGCCACCCAGGAGGCCTGTGGGAGCAGCCACTTCTTGGTCCTGCTGGCTGTTTGCAGCTTGCCAATGGGACCAAGAAGTGGTGAGTATGCCCGCGGGCACTCTTTTCCCAAATTATGCTGCCTGATGTTCATCATGCTGATCAGAGGGCAGCGCCACACTCACCATGGCAAGTGTAAGTGACAGAGCCTGCTGAAGGGTGTTAAAAAAATCCAGACTGAGTGAATAGCAAAACTCTCTTGATGTGCTCTTGGAGGGGTATGTGTACATCTCTGTCCGATGTGTGTGAGAGATTATAGGTGAAATATTAGTTACATTATTGCACAACTGCACACTTATAGCATTCCGGCTGGGCTAGGAATTGCTGCCTCGAATGCCATTAAAAGTAAAGCTGTTCTGGTGGATTTATGGCCTAGCCAGAAATAGCAATTATGGGGTATCTTATGAGAGAAGCTTATTATTGGAAGAATTCCATCAGACCACAAAGGCTCGGCTAGTCATAATATCATCTGGAAGGAGGGATTGTCCCTTCTGCCAAGACAGTTCCAGCATGCAGGGATTAATTCCCAAGCAAGCACCACTTTTAGACAAGGCTCTGATGCTTTTGAAAGGCTTTTTCCAGAGTGGTAAGCCCAAAGTGCTTACGGGTGGGTGTGGCAACAAGAATTCTCCAGTTCCTAACTTTAGCCTAATAATTAGGTCCTAATTGCTTAAACTTCCCTTTTAGCCCTCCTTACTTGTACAGAAACAATTGGTGAGTGTTTATATTTTCCACATGTGACACAGTGCGGATTCACACATGCATGTATTTCACTGGATTTCTCATCCCATTGTTTACTCAATAGATGGGGCCAGTTCACACATGCATGCTCATCAGTTGATGACTTGCAATAACAGGGGTGTTCAGATAACTCCCCCATGTGTTCACTGAACATGTGAATTGGAGGGGGATCAAACCTTCTAGCCATGCTCCCCGATGCGGCCATATCTATTCATTCAGTGTTACTGAGGGAAGAATCATAGTATGTGCATAGGGTTCCTTCATTGGAGCAGGAAACCTAGACAATCAGGGATCCTGTGTACTTGGGGTGGGGAACCTCATATGCCTGTACTTCTGTATGTGCTTAGGTCCCCTTCATGCTAATGCTGAACACAATGCTACCAGGGGTGAACAGATGGAGTGTTGATAGTAAACACAATCCCATTCTCCCTACTAATGATGTTTGGGGTAGGCTTGACTGAACACCCCTATGAAGAGCCCCTGTGATGAAGCATCAGGCACCTGGGTGAGGAGAAGGTTGGTGTTATTATTAAATTATCTCAGGTAATCATTTACAACTCAGAAGTTATCAGCTGAAGCCAAAACAAGGGCACAGCAAAGAGAACGAAGTTCCGGAAAGGCAGCTGAACTCTCTATTTTGTTAGGTACCTGCAGTTCTGCCTGGATCTGCTTTCGGAGCCGATCTTGGCATGGAGCTACCTTGAAGTGATCATCTGTCAAAATGTTAAATACTGAAAGGAGTCTGAAGACTTTGAGGACATTAAATTACAGCTCTTTATCAGCAGGTGCCAGGGATGGAAGACGGGAGAGGGCACACAATTTGGCATCACTTACTTCACTACAAGCCCTGTTTAGACTCCTAATCGTCTAACACAGCTTTGTTATCTGCGGCTGGGAAGCGATTTTGCACAAAAAGAGGTCAAGTGTTCATGGCCAGCAAAATTATCCTCAGCAGCATGAGTGGGAAATGGGAGGGGGTGCCAAGGGAGGTGGCCAAGAGGTTGCTCCTTTCCAGGATGATTGCCAACTGACCATACAAAATGCCCCAGCATGCTCCTGTGCCTTGAGGAGCAGTTTGGTTTGCAGCAAAGAGATGTTTTTCACAACTCGGACACAAGCACAAACACAGGCAACGTGCTGCTGAACGGATCATTGTTAAAGGAAGAGCTACAGGAGGTTCAATATTTGGCAACCTGAGATGACAGAAAGGTGGAGATCTGGTAGTCTCAGTAGGACAGGGACTATCAGAGTTGTTGTTTAGTATCACCCCCCCCCCCAAAAAAAAGACAATACAGAGAGAATAGGAAAGCTCATAATTTAATTCCATGTGTCTGTTCTGGTTACAGTTGCCAGTGGGTTGATTCCAGACTTAGCCATACTTAGAGTAGACACATTCAAATCAATGGGGGTTAACTTAGTCAAATGCCATTGATTTCCATGGGTCTACTCTAAGTATGACCAAGGCCCTTTCTACAACAAAGGGTGTAGAGGGAGGTAGGGGGGATGATCGCAGACTTACCTTCTTCTGGAATCGTCCCCCAATGTACAAATGCCAGTGCGACGTCCCAGAAACAAAGAGAGATGTAGTGGGGACCATTTTTAAAAACACACACACACACACACACACACACACACACACAGGAGCCGGGAGCGCAATTGTGCTCCACAGGAAAAATATGTTTTTTTAAAAAAGCCCACCCCCACCCCCGATGTCCCTGGTTCCCCCTGGACTGGCTCCTTCTATTTTTGCTGACCCCTGCTACTTGCGAGGAGAAGGGAAGAAGCTGGGATGGGCACCCACACCGCCCGCGGTCCTCGGGATGGTCCCGGGACCATGGGAAAAATCAGGACAACTGGGGAACCAGTTATCTCAAGAAAATGGAGGGGTCATCCCTGCCTGCTCCTGGGATCCCCTGTGTGTCATTTGGACGCACAGGGATGACCCAGGGAAAAAAATCCATCATGCAGACATGGCTTAAGTCTGGATCAAGCCCAGCGCTTCGATTGATCTTCCTCCTGTGCCTTTCGTGGCTTCCTGATGCACCCAGAAATGTGGCAGGCTGTGTTTTTTCTCGCCACAGGGAGGAAGCGAGCCGTACAAAGTCAACAATGCTGCCTGCCCAAACAGCTGCGCCTCAGGGCTGGTGAATGACCCATATTGCCTTGGTTATGGTTCTGAAGGAAAGCTAAGAGGGGCAGCGGTAGTCGAACCAAAGGCCGAGGGGAAAGTCCAGAAATCTGCTGAGCAGGGTGAAAACGGTAGGGGAGGTTGACAGATTGTTTTTGGCAGTGGAGGGAGGTTTTTCTTTGGTTCTGTCAATACAGCTCTACTTGGCAGCCCCCAGGCTGCGCACACACACACACCCCAATCCCAAATGACCTACCACTGCTGGTGCTTCGACATGGTGTTGCATTGTTCCATGAGGGTTTCAGGGTGTGGGACGGGGGGGGGGGGGAAGTGATGACCACTGGTGGGAGCACTTCCAGAATGTATGTGTAATGGAGCAAATGGTTTGGTCCTTTGGGTGGAGGGAGGGCCAGAGAAGAGAGAATGAAAAAAGGGAGAGTTTGTTGGTTCCGCTGGAAGCTGAATTTTGGAAGATTTCTGTTGAATTTTAGGCTCTTGTCACCTTGTGTAAGGTAAATTGAACTGTTAATTTTGTACAGTGGAATTTTAAAGGGTGGGGAATCTTTCTTTTTTCTTTTTTTTCTTTTTGCATCCTTGATATTTGTCCTAATTATATTATTGCAGGGCTAATACATTGAACTATTATGTTGAGATACTGACTGGGGGTTGCCTTGAGAAATTAAAGTTAAGAACATTCTACACAAAGGACTTCCAAACTACTCAGTGCTTGGAAATACAGAACCACGTGGGACTGGGCGACAAGCAAGAGATCTCTATTATTATTATTATTCTTATTATTATTATTATTTTGTTTGGACATGGAAGGGCAAATGGTGGCAGGTTTTTTTTGTTTTTATTTGCAAATTGATGTTTACTAAAGACATATTTTGTTCAAGTTATATTTTTTTGTTGCAAGTTTATTCTAATTAAGCCCCATAGAACCCACACGAGTATATGTTATATATGATGCCCGCAATGCCTCTGGATGTAATTTCTGACTAGTCTACTGTTCTGGGAAGCAGGCACACTACAGGAGAAGCAAATGCCTATAGATCAGATTGAGTACCATAGCCTGGCCAATAGACCCTTCTGCGCCTGCCAGTAAATCTTGATTGCTTGGACCCCTTTATTTATTTATTTGTGTATTTATTTATTTATGGTTTTTAATTGCCTGCTTTTCAACCCTAAAAAGGTTTCCAGAAGAGCCAACAACTCTGACAAACCATTTCAAACTCTATCGCCATACGACTACAATGAATTAGAGAGAGCGGCGGATGGGAAAATGGGAAAATTCTCCACCCAACTTGGGAGAGGGGCAGATCTACAAATTCTCCTTCCTACTTGTGGAAGTGGGAGGTGCGCAAACTTCTCCACCCTATTTGTGAGAGGAGCAGAGGCGTGAAATTCTCCACCCTACATCTGGGCAGTGATATCCGGGAGAGAATTTCTCCCATTTTTTCCCCTAGGGGAAGGGGAAATACTTCCAGTGTTTTCTCAGGGATGGGACTCACCATTACCAGTGACAGTGGTACAGTTCCTTTCCTTTCTCCTGAGCTTGCAGGAGTGTGTTTGTCTGCCACTGCACATGAGAAGAACAGCAACTATGTTGGCCGGCTGTCTACGATTTTTCATCTTTCACAAGGCTCCAGACCTAGTGTTGTTCCAGGAGATTGTGGGTGGGGAGATGGTGGCTATCACCCCCAAACAGTGGAGAATATTCAGAGAAAATTCCTCAAAGTTACCTTATTTTTGTATAGGAGTAGGGAGAAGGGGGGGAGGAAAGACCTAAGAAATTATCGGGAAAAAATGTTTTCTGAGAGATTTTGGCTCAACTCTAGTGAAAACCACTTTAAACTAGTTACCCCATAAGATGAAAAAATATATACCTCTGCACATCTAAAAGATCTAGGTGCATAAAAAAAAGTCTTCACCAAGTGCCAAATGAAGAGCAAAGTTGGTGCCAGGCAGATCTCTCTGGGGAGGACATTCCAAAGATGGGGTACCAAGTAGAACCCCATGGCCTTGGCCACACTGTGAACACCCATGTGATCAAGTCAGCTGTGCCCAAGTTTGAGGAGTTCCAAAGAAACTAAGAGAAGTGCATTTAGAAAGAAAGAAAAGGCTGTCCCAATTCAACCCCTCCTATCAGCACCATCTTTCCCTCTGGCTCATTCAAAGGCCTTGTAAAAATATTCATGTTAATTGAAAATGCAAAAATCCCAAATCTTTTGAAGGATCTTAGTGTGCCATCCTCGAGCTGCTTCGTCTGGAATAGTGTTACAGACGCTCTATGCATCTGCGCTAGAAGAATCCGTTTTAGGACTGCAGCCTCCCTCTTGGCTTCTTTCGTTGGAACTGCTAATTGAACTGGTTTAGATAAGGAAGTGCGATCTCGACACTGTAAAGATCTCCAAGACACCCTGGAAGAAGTGCTGTACGATTTATTTTCATGGTTGCCTTGTGAACTGGGTGTGATCTTCAGCCTTCTTGCAGAATTAAAGGGGGGGGGGGAGAGAGAGAGAGAGAGAGAGAGAGAGAGAGAGAGAGAGAGAGAGAGAGAACCTTTCTAACCAAGTACCTTCAGCCCTGATTTGGGAGATTGGGGGAGAGTTGTTTGGAATCCCTTGAATCCCACCGCTAACCACCTGTGATCTTGACTGGTCATCAGGATTGATCACCTCCTGGGTTTTTGACTGGCCAAATGTACCCACTGAGCAGGAACAGTGTCGCTTTCTTCCACATTCAACTTCTATCCTATTCTCAAAGAAAAATGCAAATTTGGGTAAGTTCTTCTAAAAACACACATACAGCAAACAAAATGCTCAGGTTTGATAGGTGCAGCTATTACTAGCACAGAGAGAACCATGTTGTGCATGCCAAGTTCACGTTTACCTTGCTAGGATCTGAGCTAGCAGTGATGGACCAAGAGAACGATCTTGGGGTTGTGCTGGACAGCTCCGTGAAAATGTCGACCCAGTATGTGGCTGCTGAGAAAAAGGCAAACTCCATGTCATCGTTAGGAAAGGAATTGAAAATAAAACTGCCCAGATCACACTCCCCTTATAGAAGTCTACGGTTGTGACCACACTGAGAATATAGTGTATAGCTGTGGTCGCCACACCTCAAAAAGGATACTTCAGAGCTGGAAAAAGAGCAGGGAAAAAAATGTGTACATGTTTGCATATATTTTTCAAAATGTGTACATGAACTGTGCACATGTATGCATGTATGCATTCTTCTCCCATTGATTAAAGTGTGTTTGTGTGCATCTTTCAGAAGAACACCTTATTTTGTACGGTTTCAGGTGTACACATGCTGTCAACTGCATTTTCTTTGGTCCGCAAATCACATTGCAACCTCTGAAATAGATGGAATCAGACCGCAGATTGTGTTTGAATCTGTGTTTAGTTGATCAATCCTTATCAAAAGCAAACTAAACGAATGCCTCATACATCCCTAATGCCTGTTCTAAAACCACTTGGGCCTGGCTTTACATTATCCTACTACAGCTCTGCAGGTTGTTGTGCCACCAGGTAACTTGAGAGACCCTCACCATGTGGCAATGGCTACTTTTCACAGCAACCTTAAACCAGTTCTCATTTTATGGAGGGAGTTGATACCGCCGCAGGGAGGAGATGAAGCGTAGATTCTTCCAGTGAGATCAGGGGCTTCTCATGACACGCTAACAGCACTGGAAGGGGTCAGCGCTGCAATGAAACCCCAGGAGCAAAGGAAGAATTTTAGCTTCTAGAATCCGTTGTGCAACATCACTTTTGTATTTGTCTGTCCTGCACGGACTGCAGCAGACTCTGAATAACAGAGCTGACCAAAAAGCAAGACAACAAAACAGGATGATGTTGAAGCGCACAGGTTTCCATTCACTGGGATTCTGGATATGGCAGGAATGGTCGCAAGCAAAGGTCAACGCAGGGGCAAACAGATACATGGGAGCAAGCTAAGGCAGAAGTGGTGGAGATAGCTAGGGATGTGTATCGTATCGTATTGTTAAAATGTATGACAACGATACGATAAGGTCATTATCGTGCATGTGTTTAACGATGACAATACGATAGAAAAACCTACGATAATCATCAGAGACGATAATTTTCGGGCGATTTTATCGTTTTATTGGACTGCCATATAAATATACCTATAATTTCTGTATTTTAAAAGTTAGAGGCTTGAAACTTGGTCACAGTGCTTATGGGGTATGCCTAAGTATGTGTATGAAATTTGAGATCGATCCCTCCAACCCTCGATTTTATATGATTTTTTAAAAGATCGTTTCCGTTCTGACAGGTCTGAATGAACGCACGTGGCCAGCTGTCATTCTGATCTGTCAGAACTGAAATGATCTTTAATAAATTCATATAAAATTGAGGGTTGGAGGGATCGATCTCAAATTTGGCACAAATGTGTAGCAACATGTGCTGAATATGAGCCAACAGTGTGATGTGGCTGCAAAAAATGCAAATGCTATTTTGGGCTGCATTAATAGAAGTATGGCTTCCAAGTCGCATGAGGTACTGGTTCCCCTCTATTCAGGACTGGTCAGGCCTCATCTTGAGTGTTGCATCCAGTTCTCGGCACCACACATAAAGAAGGATGCAGACAAGGTGGAGGAGGTTCAGAGGAAGGCAGTGAGGATGATCAGAGGTCTGGAAACAAAACCCTATGAGGAGAGACTGAAAGAACTGGGCATGTTTAGCCAGGGGAAGAGAAGACAGAGGGGAGACAATATAGCACTCTTGAAATCCTTGAAAGGTTGTCACACAGAGGAGGGCCAGGATCTCTTCTCAATCATCCCAAAGTGCAGGATGTGGAATAATGGGCTCAAGTTACAGGAAGTCAGATTCCAGATTGTCATCAGGAAAAACTTCCTGACTGTTAGACAATAGAATCAAGTACCTAGGTTGGTCATGGGCACTCTCATATTAGAGGCATTCAAGTGGCAGCTGGACAGCCATCTGTCAGGTATGCTTTAAGGTGGATTCCTGCATTGCGCATCGGGTTGTACTCAATGTCCTTATAGGCCCCATCCAACTCTACTATTCCATGATTCTATGATATACTGGGATAGCTCTGATTAAATTTGTATATTTTGCTCCTGCGCCTTACCTTTCCTTTTCTTTTTTAAATGAGTATTACTTTGTCATTGGAACGGTAGGGTCTGGACACAGCAGAACCACCCCAGAAAAGATTAAACTAAATCTTACAGTTCTGTCTCATCGCTATCAAAGATAGGCAATTGCAAAAAATAAAATAAAATAAAATTTTCCCCAAACCCCAAGATGATATAATTTTAAAATATCAATACCCATCAAATTTGCAACCATTTTTAGCAGTTGTTTAACAGCAAGACACCTGTATAAAACTATATTGCATTTTGTCAAAATGCCAAAGTAAAGTAAAATTAAATACTATTCCAATAGCAGTATGTTTCCAGGCATAATTCAATAATGGCTTTGAATCCCTAACTTGTCGATTCACCTCCCTTTGATCTTCATAAGATGCCCTGCTCTGTGTGCTCCATTGGAGACAGGGTATTTTCAAGGGTTGTACCATGTCCCAAACCAGCAGTGCCCTGTTCTGTGAGTGGATGGGAAAGTAGGCAAAAATAGTGTGCTCCACTCCTTTCTGCCCACTCCTTCCTGTCCGCTTCTTCCTGCCCTTCCCATCCTGTTGTGGCCTGTTCCACTGCCACCAAATGGAAATCTTTTTTTTTCTGGCTGCCTTTACAAAATGAGACTTATCATTCTCTGGTCTTGGGTGTCAACTATGGGCTTGGCTTATCACGCAAAAGAAAATAGACCACCAAGTTTCAGAAAGCAAAGTTTAAAGTTCTACTAAAGGAAATTGTAAATAGGAAAAAGTTTCAAGATCTGAATGAGGTACACATACACAACTCACCAAAAAAACAAAAACAAAGCAAAGCAAACAAACGACTAATAGAGTTATGAAATAACCAAGGATAAATGTATCCAGCTAACCTATACTTAAGGCACTTCCTTAAGCAGAATCTCCCAGGGTGCAATTTTATCCCGATGCTCAGAAGCCTCCAAAGTAATAGGCTTGCAGGCATCCACTGTGTAGTCGGAGGAGTGGCAGGGGCAATCTTCACCTCTGCTGTCCTCCAGCACTGCATGTTTGCTAAATGGGCTTCTTTGCCCATCTAGCTGGGGCGCTACGGAGGGAGACTGAAGGAGGCTGGAGAGGCCATTGGATACTTTGTAAGATTGCCTCTCCAGTCCTCTCCCCTCTCCATCCACAGAAACACCCCAACAGGAACACCCCTCTTGTGACCTCAGAGAGGTAGCCGGCACAATTCTTTCAGCACTAGCTGCGAGGGACTGAGGTTGAGGAGTGTGGATTCCTGCATCCAAGGTCGGAGTATTGTCTCCAACCTTGGATCCAGGAATCCAAAATTTCCTATGCCCAACTCCCTCCAGATGCTATCTAGGAGTCATTGGGTTGCTCAGGATTTACCTTACTTTATAATTATTTCTGATGCTATTTTTTTCACTGCCATTTCTAATAAAGGAACTATCTAACTAAAAAACTATCTGGACTCCAGAAAAGAATCTACTGGTCTTTTTGTCTCAGAGGAACTTGCACATATGAGAATGGTAAGCTGATTAGAATACAAATGAGAGTTTCCAAATTTACTGCTGGTAGAGCTGAGTCAAAACTTCCCAGAAGACTTTTTTCCTGAGAAAAATTCTGAGTGTGTCCCCACCCCCATTTTCTCACCCACAACAAGGAGAAAGCAACTTTGCCGAATGATTTCCTAATATTCTCCACCAATTTTTGTGATGGCTGCTATCCCTCCATCCCCCACTGCACACACATAGTGATACGTCCAGAGCATTGTGGAGGATGCAAAATGGTGGCCAGAGTGCCCACACCATTGTTGCAGTTTCAACTTTTAGTGGCAGCAAAAACAACAACAACAACAACTTTAGGAATAAAGAAAAGAGCTGTGCTACTGCCACTGCTAACGGTGAGCTTCATTCCCCAAAAAATATTTGGGGAGATATTTGGTGAATGGTCCCCCTGCCTGCCAGCTCCCAATTTCTCTGGCTACAAATAGGACAGAGGAATTCGAGAGGCCATTTACATGCTACTCTACACAGTTTTAAATACAAGGTTCCAGATCCTGTGGAGATATTTAGTCTAGGGATGTGCACTGACCCCCCGGATTGGATCGGATAGCGGATCGGAATCGGACCTGGGGGGGTCGGATCAGATTGGATCAGATCGGAGGATGGTCGGATAAGATCGGACCCGATCCGGATCCGCGGATCGGATGTCCGATCTGGATCGGACGCCATTTTGAATGCTTTTTCCCATAGCAAAGTATTGTTTTACAAAAATGCCTATAACTTTTTCATTTTTAAAGATAGAAGGATGAAACTTGGGCACATTGTAGACTGGTTAGGGATAGTTATTTGTGAGAAATGTCAGAAAGATTGGTGTATGCGTGTTGTGGCAATTAATTTTTTAATAAATAAGCAGGAATGCCTATAACTTTGTCATTTTTAAGGTTACACACATAAAACTTTGCCACATTGTAGGTAGTACCTTGGGACCTACGTGTGTGAAATTTCAGAAACATAGGTGCTTGCCTTGTGTGGCAATTAATTTTAGAAAAATGGGTAGTAGTGGGGTAAATACAGTTATGCCTCCCACTTTTTTATTTTTAAAGATACAAACAGGAAACTTTGGCACATTACAGGTAACACTTGGCTTGATATGTGTGTGAAATTTCAGAAACATAGGTGCTTGCCTTGTGTGGCAATTAATTTTTGAAACAATGAGGAAAGAAATGCCTATAACGTTTTTATTTTAAAAGTTAGAAGTTTGAAAGTTGCTCACTTTGTAGATGGCTTAGGGGTAGTTGTCTGTCAGAAATTTCAGAAAGTTAGGTCCAGGCATTTGGTGGCTACGAATTTTTTAGATTAAAAGTTATAAAAGTTTTTCCACAGAGGCTTGGGCTGTCAATTGCACCCCCCTCCCCTGCCTCCCCCTTCCTTTTTTATCTGTCAAAGCTCCGAGTTTCTGAAATTTCACACACATATCGGATTTTTCCGATTTTGGGGCGGATCGGATTCGGATCGTGGATCGGATCCGATCCGATGCACACCCCTAATTTAGTCTCCTCAAAGTAACAACACCTTGAGAATTCAAAGTAGGGTGAAGATAGACATGATGCTATACAAGGCTGCCATTCTATGCTTCCCTATCTGAGAATAATCCCAACGGGATTTTCTTCTGAGTAGACATGTGTAGGCTCGTACTCTGAGTGTAGGGGAAATGGTTTGAGCACATGTTCTCTGCCTGGGAGGAAGTGAACAAGTTTTGATAGGATCAGTAAAGTTCCTCAGGTGCGTGCACACATCCTAACATGTTATTAAATCTCACCTAAAACAAAATCGTGGCAAATGCTGAGATTTCTGCTCAGGCTAAGGAAGCTGAAAGAGTTTTTGGAATACATTTTCTGGAGGGGCAGCAATGATACATCTTGTGGACGGCAGCGGGCGGGTTAACACTTTCTAGCACTCCTCTGAAAACGGCCCTAGATAAATGGATATTTTGCAGTCATTTTGTATCTCTTCTGTACACACTTCATGACATAGATTAATTGATCTTGTCCGCTACAAAGCAGCTCAAAAGACACAAGCCATGCAACTAATGTTGGCCAAGGAACAATGAATCTTTGTGTAATATTTGCGCCCGCCAGGTTTTTTGCCATTCCCTAGACATTATCTTTCATTTATCAAGGGGAAGATGATGACCAAAAGGCCCAATATAGTTAGGTCATTGCAATTAGTGGTGAGACTAATCGGAATTCTTTACAGTAAAGTTAAGGCGGCTGCAAAACCAGCCACATGGCCGGGCTTTAAGCAAAAGCAAACTTCGCAACTGCTTTCACCTGGATTTGCCAAAGTTCCAAAGTTCAGCAAATTTAAAAGAATTATTTAATTATATTTAATTAGAGCAGAGTCAGACATGACTTACCCTATTTCAGGTCTGTTTCTCTGAGTGCTGAAAAGCCCCTTCTGTTTTCAGTGAATTTCCATGCACGTTGCAAACACACTCCCTTTGTTTCAATGCTGTTCCTTTTGTTGCCATTTTCCTTCTTCTGTTTTGCCCTCACTCTCCTTTGCTGTGGTGACCCATGTTACGTTCTCCATGATGTCACAATGGTACATCTTCCTGGATGCGCCTAAACAAAATTGCATGGCTCACAGTACAGCCAATAGATCTAATGAACAGTGTGTGGGTAAATAAGGATGAGGACTGAAAAAACAAAGGCGGAGGAGGAAAATTAGCCAAAATGAAGTTTCTGTCGGGAAAGGAATTTCTTGGAACTGAGCCACCACTCTAAAAGTCCTGCTGCATGCCCTCTCTGATGTCACTTAACAGGAAGTTGGCACGAATAGTATATAGCTGGAAAGGTGAACCAGTAGCATGCTAAAATTCGAACAGCCTTTCCGATAATCTGCCCATTTCTCTCCCAACCATTTAGCCTGAGGGTGGGGACTTTGTTTCTTATTTATCTGATATCATCAACGCGAGAGCCTTATTGGCTGTAGAGCTGGGTAAAAACCCTGTACATAAATAAAAATGAACAATGAAATGAAATGAAACAAAACATAACAAAACATGAAGTGTGGCTACCTGTGCAGTCATGGTGGTCATTGTCATCATGCTGAAGTTCAAAGCACTTCAAATAGATTGACTTGTTTCAGAGAGGACATTAAACTAAGTCAAAGTTTAACATTATATGTCCAAGCCAATCCCTCCATCTTTGAGCTAAATTGCACGTTATGCTAATTGCCTAGCATGTAGCTGAAGCTTGACTTTTTTTTTCTTTTTTTTTACTCAAGTGTAAGCACTCATCACCTCAATTCAGATTGGGACCATTATGCTCCAGGATGGAAGGATTAAACTTCCCCACCCCTGTTCCTCCCTGAAATTAAAAGAAAAAGAACAGGGAGTTAGTTTCTGGAGTCTCTAGCCAGTTTCAAGGAGACTGCAAGCATTTTAAACTTAAATTGATTTATTGTTTCATCTGAACCAGGAACTGCAGCTGTTATTAACTATAGCATATCCCAGTGTTTTTCACTGCAAAGCCCAAGGGCCACTAGTAGCTGCCAATTACCTAAACTGTGGTGCTCCACCTCTGTCTGTCTGTCTGTCTGTCTGTCTGTCTCTCTCTCTCTCTCTCTCTGGTTGGGTTCAGATGACACAATAAGCAATGGTGGGGGTAAAGAGTTAACTGCCCATTGTGTTGCTTATTGTGTTGTCTGGAGGGGGGGAAAACAACTCACAATGCACTATTTTCTTGAAATAAACAATGAAGAAAAACAACGGGCTGCTCCATTGCTTATCTGGAGACCCATTGCTCATTATATTGTGTGGTGGGCTCCGTTGCTGATTTTCCCGTGTTGCATGTGTTATTTCAGAAGGACATAGAGCCCTCTGGCAGGAGTAGCTGAAAGCACCTTGCCAGCTCCTCTACAGCGAGCAGAGCTTACACTGGCTGATGGGATAGCCCTGGGAGGAGGGAGGGAGGAGTGATGGACTGCTGGAAGGACGACGGGAGTTTCAGCCGCTCAATGGGGGCTAGGGCAACATGTCGTGTGGGGAGTACCAGCAAAATAAGGCACAGTGAGTTGCTTATTACCCCCTCCATTGCCTAAAGTGTTGTCCAAACTCAGCCCCCCCTCTCCCTCTCTGGGGCTGTTCGTACCTAACACTAAGCCACCTTGGGTTAATTTCCCTGTAGGGCTTAGAGAAGTGTGATGGCTGTTACTCATCAGCTGTAAGGCGGCTGGGGAGGGGAGAGCCCAAGAGCAATCAACTAATTACTTGTGGGGTGGGATGAGACCAACGGGCAAAGAAAAATATGATTGGCTAGCTGCAGCAGTACTGGAGGTGACGTTGAATGCATACGTTAGAGATTGCATTGGGAGATTCTGCAGCATTGAGTAGAGCAGCAGAGCACTCTCTCCAGGATGAGAAAAAGATCCATCCCAATCCAAGGGCCAAGTGAGCCTGTTGGGATTTGCCTACCTGGTGACGGATTGATGAGGCGTTGCTTGGATGACATAGAGGGGGATGGGGAGGAAAGGCCACAAAATACCACCAGCTGTGTCCGGTGCACAACATCACTGCATGACTAGAGGCTGGAAGAGAAGAGCCCCCCCACACACACACACCAGCCTGGAATAGCCCCCAACTTGCCTCAGCAGTGGTGCCTGGTGTCAAAGTGGCTCCTGCTTGAAAAATAGTGAAGATCGCTAGCATATCAAAACAAGCCAGCATCAGAAAACTTGCCTTGTTTGGGCAAGCCACGGTTGAAACTCACCACAGTTAGTCGTTGTTTACACAAATGAGATCATGGATAGCTGAAAATAGGAGCAAAGGCGTCCAATCTCCTCCTTGTGGCTGTGCTGGAGAGGGGACAGCAAGGTTCTTGAGCCTGAGGCTTATTCACATAGCACTAAACTGTGGTTCAGTGTTACATCCGAATGTGGACATAATCTCCGAGCCACTATTAACGTGATGCCAGGCAAGCCAAAATTGTTTAGCCGTAAAGTGTTCTATGCAGTCTTCTTTGTATGAGCCCTATATTCTGAACAGACCAGCAGTGCCCCCTAGGAAGTCTATATTATAACACCCCTTCTAAAGCTCCTCAGCAGGGAAATATTGTTTATTTTCCAGTGAGCATTTTCTGGTTAATAATATTCCTCCTCCTCCTCCTCCTCCTCCTCCTCCTCCTCCTCCTCCTCCTCCTTCTTCTTCTCTTCAATTAGTTCAAACTGGCTGGATGTTTTTTTAAAAAATATATATAATGTCAGTTCAGAAACATGAAAGAGGTTGAAATGGCCTCTAAAGAAATTCCTGATTGGTTCTTTGGCCCACTTATGTCAGAGAAGCAGCTGAACTCACAACTGGTCCACACAACAATCCATCTACCTGAAGAGGGGAGCTTTTATTAGCCTAATTCTCAGAAATAGGTGAAGCATCCCCTCAGTACTTTGCCTCCTGGTCAACCTCTGAATCAGGAGTCTATGGATGTTTTCTGCCATTTGGGATCCTATGCACTTCCTTGTTTTGAAAAAAGGAGGAATTCCTCATGCATGGTGGGATCTCTTCCCCATGAGCTAAGACTGCATTGCTGTTAAGTTACTCCTTATGTTCTCAGGGTGCTGCTAACCTTTCCCACCCCAGTGGGTTTGGGGAAACTAAATCCCAAGATCCTTTCAATTTCTAGAGCTAGGCTGAAGGGAGGGGGTCATTGGCAGTAGCTGGGATAGCCTGGTAGAGGCACCACTAGAGATGGAGTATTGGGCATAGGGCCCCCAAATGCAGTCACCACCAATGTTGGCAATGGCTGGGGGGAATTTCAGGCAAGATCCTGCCCCACTCCCTCTCTTTTCCTTTTTCTTCCCTCTCCTTATCTGGTAGTGGCAACTTTTATTTCTCTCTCTCTCTCATTTCTTTTAACTTCCAAAGAGGTCATGTGCACTACAGAGGAAGCCTCATGTGTGCCCGGCAGCATCTTCATTTCTCCAAAGGGCCTCTAGGCAGTCCAACATGGATCTAGAGGCACTCTGGAAATGAATATGCCATCACATCCTTCGCAGCACGTGTGGCCTTTTCTTAGGGTGACCAGATAAAATCCAGGTCAGGGCTCATGTAACTTTAACAGTTGTAGAGCAAAGGGAATTTCAGCCCATGTCATTTGTATGCAATTAGTCCCTGGTGAAATTCCCTCATCATCACAACAGTTAAAGGTGCAGGCACTATACTAGAGTGACCATATACAAAAGAAGGCAGGGCCCCTGCAACTTTAACTGTTGTGATGAAGAGGGGATTTCACCAGGAACTAATTGCATACAAATGACACGGGCTGAAATTCCCTTTGCTCTACAACTGTTAAAGTTACATGAGCCCTGACCTGGATTTTATCTGGTCAGCCTACCTTTTCTAAAACTTAAAAGGGAGACGGAGAAAGAAAAGGCAGTACAGTCAGTGGCAAGCGGGGGAGGGGACACTGGGGAGGGGAAAGAAAAGAGTGAAGAAAGAGAACGTACTAGCAGCAAGGAAGAAAGAGTGCTGGGGGAGAGAAAGCAGAGGTGGAGCACCCAGGAGAGTGAAGTAGAAGGCCTGCCAGGGCCCTCTTAACTCTGGCAGCACCGCTGTAGCTTGGGCTGTTCATGCTTAGAATACCCTGTAACAGCAGCCTGGCAGGATCCTTTTGAGGAGGTGGGGATACTTATGAAAGAGAGTCTGCCAGTAGGGAAAGCACCCCTAAACATCACAATGGGCTTTTCTACATGAGACTTCTATTGCACAGTCCTCATGTCTCACTAAAAGTGATTTCCAGATGCTTTAGAGGACATTGTGACCCTCAAGTTTCCTTTCTGCTTTTTAAGAGTTCTTTTGCAGGGGTTTTGGAGTAGGGAAATCCAATTTTTTTTTTATCCTGAAAGAAAGCACAAGTCCCTACTAGTGTAATTGTGTTATTCCGCTATACCACAGCGCCATCTAGAGGTTATGTAGTTGAAAGTATGAAAAGGCAGGCAAGGAAAAGCTCTTTGTGTCCAGTCTCAATTCTGCAATGACACTGGAGGTAGATAGAGCGGGTTAACAGCCTCATCTACAAAGGCCCCAATTGTATAGCAGTTCCTCTACCCATGTAGATCTAGCATGACCCCTGGAGAGTCAACCTTATACTCTCAGCATCTGAGGGCCCAGTTGAAATATACACATGTTCTGGAATGATATAATGAAGTCCCCCACCTCAGTTCAGAACTCATGAGGTTAACATATATGACTTATGCTGCATTAAGAATAAGCCACCCAAATAAATCAATATTCACATTTCCATTGTGAATTCAAAACAAATGCTGTTTGACTCCATCACAGACTTCATTGATTAACAGCAGTCTACAAGGAGATTTTAGGTTTTAAGCCATCTGCTTTGCCTCCCCTCTCTCCCATTCTTTTTAAGTTATAATGGTTATGCTAATTGTCTCACAACAAAAATCTTGTCCAGGTGTCAATGTTACAGCTGGAAAACTTGCTACTCAAATATTTCCATTCATTTGAAGGACTTTCCTTGTTTTTAAATCAATTGACCCTGTGTATACATTGAACTGGTTTGCACTATCAAAATAAGCCATGGTGGTTTATTTAAATGTTCATGTATGCCAGGCACATGGAGGGCACGATTTCCATAATCACCACCTGAGCATGGCTTGTTGTGCCATCTGAACCTAGGCAGCATGGCTTGATGATAAGAGAAACAACCCCCCAATAACCCACGGGCTGTTGTAGGGTTATTGGGGGTTTGTTATTCAAATTGTGGTGTCTCTTGTGTGTGCTCATGCCAGGCATAATCTCCAAAATCACTGTCCAGGCATGGCTTGTCATGTTGGCATAAATAAGCCATGCTGACTTATTTTGATTGTGCGAACCAGCTCAAGATGAAGCTGTTTTGCAGTTGGGCAATTACTCCAGTTATCCCTCTCTGTTGCCTCTGGGGAGACTCTGATCCATGCCCTGGTCATCTCTCACCTAGACTCCTGCAATCTTCTCCTCTGTTGTCTTCAATAGTTTCATTTTGGCCCCCTCATGTCTACGCAGCACTCTGTTGCTGAAATCATTCATCCTTCTAGTCACTATGATCATGTGGCAGCCAATGGTGTAGTGGCAAATTTTGAAGTGATAGTCCCCATAGCCACATTCCCAAGGAGAGTCCAGAAATTGAGGCTGCTGTGTTGATCCATATCAACCAACCAGTTCTAGCAGTTTTTATCTCTACTAGGAGTAGGTCTTCTGCATAACTAAGGGATGTTGAAGAAATCTGCAACGGAATCAAATCAGTTCAGGTTTCTATGAATCCAACCTGTGGATTCTGCAGCAGAACAGCTTTTCCCAAGTTGCACAGATTCTACATTCGGACCACTTTTTGTTTTTACTTTCTGGAATTTTAAGCAAATTTAGTTGTTGAAAATACGTTAAAAAAAACCTCTACAAAAAAAGCAAATAACCACCAGAGGAAAAAGTGCAGTACTGTAACTCAGCCCAATGGAGGCTGGTGGCTCTATTTTTGGTGGGGCTGTGAATCTATTCAGTCAGAAGCAGCCAGAACTCTAAAGGAGCTGTTCGAGGTGCTGATCCTATGTGGGGGATAGTGACTGGTGCGTTGCATGGAGCTCGACGTGTCCTCAATGGTGGCTGGGGCTTATTGGGGCTGGTGGAGTGGAGGGCAGGGCAGATACTCCATGTTCTATTGAGATTGTCAGAGGAGGGCAGGAGAAAATCACACATGTCGATCATCAGATGCATTCTGTGCATTGGAGCAAATGTACCTGATTGTGAGGGGATTCCTCTGCCACAAGTGGTTGGGGGACAGGCAGAAGGTCGCCACCCCATTCACAACAAAAATAGAGCTGCCTCTGCATGTTCTATCTTGCAGAGGCCTGATCTAAGAAGGACGTTCTCTGCAGTGTCAAACCCAAGCATCTTTCCTCCTAGGAACAAGCATGGTGGACCGGTAGTGGAAGGCATGAAATATCCCATGAAAGAGAAGAGCCATGTAGCATATGTGAAGATGTCGTGTGAATAAGTGTTCACTTCTAGCATTTTATAGGGCATTCATACTCTCTTGGGTTTTATTTTATTTTATTTAATCACATCATTTTACCTGGTATTTTGAGATGAAATGCAACAGTGAGGCTACCTTCGTGAGGGCCTTATCAAAGGGGATAATTAATGAGCACGCCAGAGCTGGGTAGTGTGTCTAACAAAAAAAATGATGTGAGCGGAGGTGAAATGGTGATATATTGGATCCAGCGGGGAAATTTTGGAAGTGGGGACAAGGTGATGGCAGATTTCAGATTAACGTACTAAAATGACTCTAGCTATTAATGAAATGGAAGACAGCAATGATTTCAAGTAAATCATCTCAAACAAGGTCCCAGAGATACCATATCACTGTATTTCTCCTTTCTTCCCACAGTTAATGGTTATAACCACTTCCCAAGTGGTAAGTGACAGGTGTGTGCAAATCAGCACTTAATAAACAGGTTGATCAGTGGTGTAGTGGTAAATTTTGACATGCTTATCATGCTTATCATGACTGCCCCCCTAACCATGGCCAGATCTGCACCAAGCAGGATATAGCGGTATGAAAGCGGTATATAAAAGGCAGGAGCCACACCAAGCAGGATATAGAGGTATTTGGCTTGTGTCAGTGGGCCCCAACAGTTGTCAGTGCCCTTCAATACCACTATAAAGCAGTAGTGTGGCTCCTGCCTTTTCTATACCGTTTTTATACCACTTTCATAGTGCAATTTCCTGCTTGGTGTAGATCTGGGCCATGACCCAAAGGAGAGTCCAAGAAACCTGGCAGCTGTGTGGATCCATATCAAGAAAACAGTTCTATCTCCATCAAGAACAGGTCTTTTATACTTGGCTCTGAATGGCCCATTCAAGACCAAACTACCTCAAAATACTTTGCATTTCAACAGGAATCACTATATTGTTTACTTATGTAAACCGCCCAGAGAGCGTCAGCTGGGGGGGGGGGTATACAAATGTAATAAATAAATAAATAAATAAATAAATAAATAAATAAACTGTTGCTGGGGAAATCCATTTTCCTCCAGCTACTGTGAGACTTGCAGCTGAACACAAGAGGGGATAGGGAATTCCGAAGGGGGTGGCAGATGATGTTAGTATCCTTGCTAAAAAAAGATTGCTGGGGTTGCAGATCTGAGAGTCCTGATTCCACTGCACCACTGTTGTTGCCTAAGTCCATACAAGTTAGGCCCTTTCAACCATGTCTTCTTCTTGGATGCTCCAGTCCATTCCGTGGTCACTGAGCATACTGAGTTTCCATTGAGCTGTTTGTTGCTGTTGTTTTTGCTTTATTGACTTCTTAGCCCCACCCCACCCCACCCCGCCGCCAATTTTCTCTACTTCTGCAAACCTTAGGCTTCCTCTGAGTATGCTGATATCTCTTTCTTGTTCCTCAGTAGCCCCATTTTGGCTACAATCCTGTTGAGCGGCGTGGTATGAAGTTTTAGGTGGACGTATGATTTTAATTCTGCTTCCTGTTGATTGCAGACAACAATGTCTAAGCAGCATCAAAGCACTCTAGAGTAGAAGTAACAGCTGACTACCACAGTATACATACAAGGCATGTCTCTAATCCTGAGATAGCTTGGATATCTGTATCATGATGCCATGTGATAAAGAGAATCTTATCACATGTCAGATCTGTGGTAAACATCAGTGATAAAATAGTTGATGGTGTCCACCATTGTAAGGACTAATCAACAGAGGCTAGAACTACAGCTTGAGTCAAATCATTACAAATGCAACCTGCAACCTATTTAACTCTTTTAACTATCCCCAAATACAGGAAAGTGTTTACGCTGGCTAAGTTCAATGTGCTTCCCTCTGCATTTTTGGAGGGTAAATGCAATAATACTCCATACTCTGAGCGCCTATGCCCCTGTAAACCTGGTATGATAGAAACTGTGGGCCATGTATTGTTGTACTGTTCTTTTTGTTGTGGTTTTTGGCAGATCTTTATTACTCCTATTTTACAAGGAATACCTGGGAGATCTGATGTGTTCTATATAGATTATCTTCTGGTCTGACCAGACTTCTCAGATAACTTTTAAGGTGGCTAGATTTTGGGCTGCTGCAATTGCCTGTCAGCGTGGGATGATAACATCTGATTGTGATAATGTTTTAATTTCTTAAAATGTGGGGGACATGCATAATTTATATTCAATTAATTGACAGTTTATATACCGCTATACTTATAGTCCCATTCTACTTTGTTGGCTCTGGTAATACTATATGCACCTGTAGTGTTGTTTTGTTTCTACTGGTCTTGTGACCGTAATAAACATTGATTGATTATGAATGTGGAATAAAAAGCAGGATATAACACTGTGAAAGAGGTATATGGAATGTGGATTGTGCTCTAACAGTTATCAGTGCAATTCAAAACCACTATGAAGCAGTAGTGTAAGAGAGTCATCACACGGGGGAAATCACGTTTGCTTACCATTGCTTTTCCACCCGTGCGTTTGTCCCTCATTACTTCCTCTTTTGAAAGAGGAAGTAAACAACGTGCACGTGACCCATTCAGTGGGCCGTTTTGATCGTGCGGCTTCTCCTGCACACAGCAGGAGATAGTGAAACCTTCCATCTTTAAAAATAAGTCAAACTTACTGGGGTGTTTTTTTGAGGTGCGAAAGTTAGGTGGGAGGCATGTGGGAGGCAGACGACATGGTGAGAGGGACCTGTGAAAATCTGTGAGTGCCCAGTAACAAGTGTGCCATAAAACGCTCATCTGATGGAGCTATAAATCTAGCCAGAAATTGTTGTTGTTGTTGTTTTAAAAAAATCATTTTTCTCCATTACAAACTTCTATCAAAGTCATACTCATTTTACTGTCATGAGTTCTCCCCAAAGAATTCTGGGAATTGTAGTTTGGAGAGGGTGCTGAGACTTCTCTGTTCAGAGTCCCTAGTCCTTCTACAGTTTCCAAAGTCAGGAAGGAGTTGTTGGGAGTGAGGGGAGGAAACACCAGTTGAAGTCTGTACTGTGGATATGTTCTTCATCAGCTTGTATTGCTTTCTTACATCAGGTTTTGTATCACTTCATCCCCTGGACTTAGAGGGTACATTTTGGATTGCTTATATACCATCCCTGATGAACTTTTTCTGTCCATCAACAATAGGTCAGGGATGGGCAAAGGAGGGGGGAAAATACAAACCTGATACAGTAATATGGTAGTTGATGCTTGACCACTGGGATGGCAATCTGTCAGCTGCGGAATCATGTTTACACAAGTAAAGGAGGCATAACAGATCTCACTTTTCCCAAAGAAAATGCTGTATCTACAGCAGATTTGGTAAATCATTCTCGGTAAAATATACTTTGTTGCAGGGGAGTAGTTGAAAATTGCTTCAATTTGCCAAGCTTCAAAAAAGAGTGAGAATAGTAATCCCGCAAATTCAATATCTCTTAGGCTATTGTCCTGGTCCAATTACCCTGGTTCAAAAGGTGGGATGTGTGGTTTATGATCTGTTTTGTTTTGTTGTTGCTGTTGTTGCTTTCACGATAAATGGGAAGTGGTTCAAATTTGGCCGGAATACATTGTGAAATAAATCAGCATGTCAGCATGATGCAATGACATTACAATGTCTTGTGCTTGGCAATTGTTGGATCATCTGGGCTGAATTGCCAACTCTTAGTCTAAACTAATGCATGGGAAAAGCGGTAGCTAGAATAAATGAAAATTTAAAAGAATGGTGAAGGATATTATAAATAGGCTATTTGGACAGGATCTACACTACTGATTTATAGCAGTTTATAATGGGATGGACAACTGTTGGAGCTCAGAACACACTCCATATTAGGGATGTGTATCGTATCGTTAAAATGTACAATAATGATACAATAAGGTCATTATCGTGCATGTGTTTAACAATGACAATACGATAGAAAACCCGACGATAATCATCGGAGACGATAATTTTCGGGTGATTTTATTATTTTATCGGACTGGCAAATAAATATACCTATAACTTCTGTATTTTAAAAGTTAGAGGCTTGAAACATGGTCACAGTGCTTATGGGGTATGCCTAAGTATGTGTATGAAACTTGAGATCAATCCCTCCAACCCTTGATTTTATATGAATTTATTAAAGATCTTTTCTGTTCTGACAGATCAGAATGACAGCTCACTACAGCTCACTACGTGCGTTCATTCAGACCTGTCAGAACAGAAACGATCTTTTAAAAATTCATATAAAATTGAGGGTTGGATGGATCAATCTCAAATTTCATACACATACTTAGGCATACCCCATAAGCACTGTGACCAAGTTTCAAGCCTCTAACTTTTAAAATACAGAAGTTATAGGTATATTTACATGGCAGTCCGATAAAACCATAAAATTGCCTGAAAATTATAGTCTCTGATGATTATCGTAGGTTTTTCTATCGTATCATTATCGTTAAACACGTGCACGATAATGACCTTATCGTATCATTATCATACATTTTAATGATATGATACACATCCCTAATTAAAATGCAAACAAAAGGTATTTCTCCCACATCCCTACTCACTACAGGACAACATATCCAAAAAGTATATCTTATTTATCTTCTGCTGTCACTTTTCTTATTAGACCTTGCAAACTGTGTCCCAATTGGTGAAATAGATGTGTGTGTGTGTGTGTGTGTGTGTGTGTGTGTGTTTGGACACACAAATCCACCTGCATGTCTTGGTTCACTTCTAAACATGTGACACATTTTAACACCTTTAAAAAACACTGAATCTTCTGCATTTTCTCCTTGCTAAAAAAGATGGCATCTTTTACTACCTTGCATGCGCTTGTCTTTGGGAACAGGTGTTGAAATTGTTAATGATCCATTACCTATTTGGGCTTTTGTAGTTTAGATACTTAAAGCTTTGGTACCTTCAGGAATATCAAATGAATGCCATCTGCTCGTTGTGATTTCTTGCGATACTGTACCTTGTCTCCTCCTCAAGGCACCTGTTTTGTGGTCATTATCCTCATATTATTGTAATCCATGTCATACTGCCTTCACCTGAGTGAGTTCTCTTTAGGCGCTCTGGTTTCATTCTAACTTCAGGACATATTAACTGGCTCACTTTGTGAACCACCAAGCATAGGCTGACCATATGAAAAGGAGGACAGGGCTCATGTAACTTTAACAGTTGTAGAGAAAAGGGAATTTCAGCCAGTGTCATTTGTACGCAATTAGTTCCTGGTGAAATTCCCTCTTCATCACACCAGTTAAAGTTGCAGGGGCCCTGCCTTCTTTTGTATATGGTCACTCTAGTATAGTGCCTGCAACTTTAACTGTTGTGATGAAGAGGGAATTTCACCAGGAACTAATTGCATACAAATGACACTGGCTGAAATCCCCTTTTCTCTACAACTGTTAAAGTTACATGAGCCCTGTCTTCCTTTTCATATGGTCATCCAAACCAGGCACAAAGGGTTTGTCTGGTAGGTATTTCAGGTGGATTTTGCCCTCAGGGTGGTAAGGCAAAAGCTACATTGATGAAGGACCCCAAGACCAAACCTCTCCATTTAAGTCTCTAACTCAAAGTAGCTTGGTTATCTCATACAGAGTAGTGGGCTGCTCTTTGTGCATTGTAAGGCCAAAGTATCACTGGCCATGCGGTACAAGTCACATGGCCTTCTGGATCATGTCCTTTGAACCCCAGTCATTCCTGCAGCACTCTTCCCCACCCCAAAAGTCTATATTCTAAGAAAAGGAAAGGAAATAACTGAAAACATCAAAATGTCACAGTCACCTTCCTGCAAATCTTCAAAAGGTGTGTGTGTGTGCTTGTGCAAAGATCATCATAACTCTGTGCCATTCAAGATATCAGCACAAAAGGCAGAGCTGAGTTCTTGTGAGAGTGACCCAGATGCTCCCATACAGAAGGGCATATTGATTTCCATCTTTTACCATCCCCAACTCATATGAGTAAATAGAAACTTCCATTCAATTATACCTGAAAATTCTGGATTTAGCACTGAGGGAATTTAGAATGAAGCACACAGACAACCAGCTATAACAGTTAAAGGTGCATGCACTATACTAGAGTGACCATATATACGAAAGAAGGCAGGGCCCCTGCACCTTTAACTGTTGTGATGAAGAGGGAATTTCACCAGGAACTAATTGCATACAAATGACACTGGCTGAAATTCCCTTTTCTCTACAACTGTTAAAGTTACATGAGCCCTGACCTGGATTTTATCTGGTCACCCTAGTTTATTGGGGAAGGGGAAATAAAAGACACACAACCCCCAGAATATATTTGGAAACAGTACTCCAAGGGAAAAGTAACAAAGCTACCTAAATCTGACTTTATGTACCCAGGCACTGGTCTTCTAAAAGGACAGGATCCAGAGATAAATACTTGGAGTCCAAAGCAAAGAGAACTTGAAGACAAAGATGAAGGCAATGGGCAGCTGTAACTCCTCTGGTTATATGCTCAAGCCCCTACCAACTCAAAGGTGAGCCTTGTTAGCCAATCATGGGTGGACTGGAACAGTCTTCCTAACTGCCCCCCCCCCCCCCCAGTCCAGGGTGGTGGTGATGTTTCCCACAGGAACACAGCTGAAGTCATTCAGTCTCATTAACTGGCTCCTGTTCTTACCTTTGGCCTAGAGACATCCTGAGCCTTGTGAAATGGAAACTTACAGACTGGTAAGACACAGAAAGAAAATGGAGTTCTTGACACGCATCCTTACAAGAGTGTCTCAGCTGCAATGAACCCTATGATCTGCATTTTCTTGGAGGTGCGTGATAGCTATGTTATGGATTTGGGTACCCTGCTGAGATGAATGATAGAGATGTATAAAACTATGCATGATGTGGCAAATGTGGATACATTTTTCTCCCTCTCTCATAGGACCGAGGATCATCCCATGAAGCTGATTGGTGGGGTTACATTCAGGATATGTAAAAGGAAGTACTCCTACACATAGCACCTAGTTAAACTATGGAATTTGCTTAATGGGGGCCATCATTTTGGATACGGTGACCAGATAAAATCCAGGTCAGGGCTCCTGTAACTTTAACAGTTGTAGAGAAAAGGGAATTTCAGCCAGTGTCATTTGTATGCAATTAGTTCCTGGTGATATTCCCTCTTCATCACAACTGTTAAAGTTGCAGGGGTCCTGCCTTCTTTTGTATATGGTCACTCTAGTATAGTGCATGCACCTTTAACTGTTGTGATGAAGAGGGAATATCACCAGGAACTAATTGTATACAATTGACACTGGCTGAAATCCCCTTTTCTCTACAACTGTTAAAGTTACAGGAGCCCTGACCTGGATTTTATCTGGTTACCCTAACTTTGGATGGCTTTCAAAGGGGGTTGGATAAATTCCTGGAGGAAAAGGCTATCAATGTCTACTAGTCCTGATGGCTATGTGCTACCTCCAGTATCAGAGGCAGCAAGCCTGTATACACCAGTTGTTGAGGGACCTGGGTGGGAGAGTGCTGATATACCCATGTCCTGCTTATGGATCCCTGGTTGACAGCCGGTTGGCCACTGTGTGAATAGAGTACTGAACTAGATGGACCCTTGGTTTGATTCCCCATGGCATTTCTTATGTTCTTATGAGTTTCATTCAGAACCAGCCAGAACTCCAAAGGATTTATCTGAGCACCTTGGATCGGTCCTTTAGAGTTCTGGTTGGTTCTGAATGAAGCCTAGAATGGATTTACAGCCCCACCGAAATCAGAGCCACCAGCCTCCATTGATGAAAACCAAGCTGAAATGAAATTCTCACTCATCCCTAATTTCATGGAACATTGTAGATCCTCATGGCATAGCTCAGGGAATCTCCCAATGCTTGAGGGACAACAGAGCTATGCTAGCTCTGAGCTTGATTGACCAAGCTTGTGAAAGCTTCCGAACTTCAATGAACTAACACTTAGGCAGACTCCCTTTGCAAACCCCGTTGAGCTCTGCCCTAGCCCATGTGCATGAGAAGAGCTCTGCCATAGCCCTTCCCCCAGAATGGGTCTGCCAGGCTAGGAGCAAGATCCTACAAAGATGGCAACAGCTAATCAAAGCCAAGTTTCTCCCATCAGTGTTCTTAAAAAGCCACCCAACCTGGATTCTGTGAGCGACAGATGTGTGAGATTGCACAGAGCAAGCTCTGAGAGTGGCAGATGGAGCATCTTCAACATCTGAACCATGATGAAAGGGCCTTGGAGGCTGGTCACTTCTTGATGTCATCGCTGCGTGCCCTGTCCCCAGGACACTTCTTCCACCATGCCATTTCCTTCCACAGCTGCCTTGAACTGCCTTTTGATGCACCAGACCATTCCCACCCTCCTTTTCCTCCCCCCCCCTTACAACGTTCCACTGTAATCAAGCACATCTAAATCATCTCTCAGGTCACGTTCCTGCTGCTTTTTTATTGGCAATATTTTTCCTGTTAATTGTGCATGCTCCGATTTGAAGATCTTCACCTACCTCCTGCTATGCAGCTCGGCGAGGAATATTTCTGCCTTCTGTGCAATTCCTCTGACATGTTTATGCCTTACCAGCTACTGTAAAATGCAAGACTTATCACATGCTATTGAAAATCCAGCTGGCGTTTTGCACTCTTAACACAGAAGTAATATTGTTTTGCCAGGATAAATGTCTCAAGAATGAGTTTTATCACTGCTCTTGGAAGGTCTAATGGGCCAGTGCTTCGGAGCATCACCAGCCCCGGTGTCAAAGGGGAAAAGCCTGCTTCCTGGTCGAAGAGTCCTAAAGCCAAATTGTTCCTAGCAAGCCGCACAGTGCTTTCCTGTGTGGTGTACTGGCTACAGTGTTGGACTGGGAGTCAGGAGATCTGGGTTCTAATCCCCACTCAGCCATGGAAGCTCACTGGCTGACTTGGGGCTGGTCACAGACACTCAGTCCAACCTACCTCACAGGGTTGTTGTGAGGATAAAAGGGAGAGGAGGAGGATTATGCAATCAATCAATCAATCAATGGATTGTATGTATGTATGTATGTCCAAGTATGAGTTAAACCTGAGTTTAACTCATACTTGGCTTGCCCAATTTGGCAGGGGTGTACACATTGCAGGCTGAGGTTGTCCAGAGGCAATCCGTATGGTTTTGGGAGGTGGGTGGACTTACCATGATGATTTTATTTATTTATTTACTGCATTTTTATACTGCCCAATAGCCGAAGCTCTCTGGGCGGTTTACAAAAATTAAAACCATAAAAACCATTCAAAAGATAAAACAATGAGAATATAAAAACATAATTTAAAATACAGTATGAAAGCACAACCAGGATAAAAACCAAGCAGCCATGCAGAAATTGATAGGGATTTAAAATACAAATTTAAACAGCAAGGTTAAAAATCAAACTGAAGAACTATTAAAACACTGTGAAAATAAAAAGGTCTTCACCAGGCATCTAAGGAATATAATGTAGATGACAGGCAAACTTCTCTGGGGAGCTCATTTCACAGCCGGGGTGCCACAGCGGAGAAGGTCCTCCTCCCTTACCTATTTATTTATTTTACTTCTGAAAACTGTGAGCTCTGCCAATACTCTTGTTGGTGTGGCAGCACAGAGCTTTGGCTTCCACTGCCTTCAGTGCTGGTGTGTCATTTCCTTAACTGAAATCTTCACATCCAGAAGCAGTATAGCTCCACATGTTGGAGGACAACAGCTAGAGAGAGAGGGCGATTGTCTTCATTAGGGATGTACTGAGTTTGTGAAATCTATTCTGTCTGTGTTTCATGGACATCCTGTTATCTGCTCATTGGCGAAATCAGATCCCCCCCCCCCAGTTATAAAAAATTTATGCAAATTTGCATTTTCACAAATTTGGTTTGTGAGCAGCCACCTTTGTGATTGAGGGGAATGGCACAGACTCCTCACGAGGAGTCAAAAGAAAGTTTATGAGGATGCAATCCTATCCGGATGCCCATCAACCTCCAAACTCAGAGGCCAACGGGCATCCTAGGTGGAGCAGGAGGAGTGTGGAGGTGATCATCACCTGTGCATGTCTTGTACTCTGCATTTTTGCTAGCTGGGTGATGGCTATGGGGGAGGGGGTAGCTCGAACTCCCGGGACTGAGGTCAGACCACTGGCTCTGACCTCGGATCCAGGGATCTCTGAGCCATCCTGTGCCCCCACCCCTAGATGCTGTCTGGGCACCATAGGATTGCTCTCCCTGACAGAAATCGAAATCTCACACTTGCATAGTAGAAAAGTGAAAGAAAATTAAATGACAAGCTTCAAGTTTGGGCAACTGTATCCCCCAGTGGTAGTGACTTCTGTTTCTTGAATTTCCAGATGTCAGAAGTGACTCCTTCGAAACTTAACCATATATTTTAACAATAAGCACTCAACATAGGTTGAATCCCAATTTGGTCATGGTGTGCATTTGGACTTTTGATTGGCTGTTGTTGTTTCTAGATTGTCCCAGCCTTTTCCAAGTCATGCTCGTCTTCTACCTACACAAGCTGTTTCCCTCATTTTCCAGATAATACTGGATTCCATCAAAATTTCCTGAACTCTACTTATGTTATTTTTGTGTGATTGGCCTTATTTACAGAATCAGGCATTTCCCTGCCCTTGTACTTTGCCAGGGGTTGTTGTTGTTGTTGTTGTAAATTTCCAAGCCCCAATCCTGTTAGCTAAGCAATGCAATAATCTTAACGTTTCTCTGTCTAAGCTTCCCTTAGAGACTGTGGGTAGGCTATTATAACCTTTAACCGATGTGTGTTGATACAGTATATGTGATCATATATGTTTAACAAGGATTACTATATGCAAATGAATGTATACCAATTTTATTCTCCCACACCTGTGCCAGTCTTATCCAATCTAGTGCCCTCCAGACGTGTTGGCCAATGCTAGCTGAAGATGATGGGTGCGGAACTCCAACACAACCAGAGCCACCAGGTTTGGAAACTCTGGGCTATGCAATGTTAATAGCTTGATTAACAACCTACAATAGTATTTTCAATGTGTCCTAGGTAGATGTGAAACCCTATCCACAAGACATTTTTGTTTTATTGATATATAAATCTTCCCTCCAAAGTTCCTTGCACAAACCTCCAAAATGACCTTGAAATTTAATTTTAGCTGAATTTCAGTGTCTATGCTACATTCTCTGCCTTTTTGGAAACCAAGCCATAACAATCAATGCAGCCAAAAGAAACCAAGTATCACATAAAATGGCATCGTATGATGACATGACATCAAGCTGTCATAAGAAGATAAGGTAAGCCATGCTGGATCAGACCAAGGTCCATCTCATTCAGCATACGTTCACACAGTGGCCAACCAGCTGCCCATGGGAAATCCACAAGCAGGACATGAGTCCAGCAGCACCCTCCTGCCCATGTTCCCCGGCAATTGGTGCATAATAGATATACTGCCTCTGATACTGGAGGTAGCACATAGCCATCAGGACTAGTAGCCATTGATGGCTTTCTCCTCCATGCATTTGTCCAATCCCCTTTTAAAGCCAATCAAAGTGATGGCCATCCCGACATTTTGTGGAAGTGAATTCCATAGTTTAACTATGTGCTGTGTGAAGAAGTACTTCGCTTTATCTGTCCTGAATCTCCCACCAATCAACTTCATGGGATGACATTGACTTCTAGTATTATGAAAGCATCCTGTTGTGAAAGGTCTCCAGAAACACAGCTGGCTACTGAACCTAATCCAAAAAGGAGTCTAATGATGGTGGGAGGAACAGCAACACAATTAGAATGGTAAGAGCGCTTTTTCTCAGGACCAGTCTTCCTTTGTAGTACTCTTGCAGGGTGAGTGTGGTAAAGCACACTACACATGGAAATGGTTTGGGGATGATGCGTAGTAATATCAGCATAGTTCTTCAATTACTCCTGAGCTGCAGAGTCTTGAATGTGGGAAAGGATTAACCTTCCAAGTTGTGCAACAGCTGCTTAAGCAGAGTGATCAAGAGTAGCTTAAAGGAGGATTTTGCTCCCTTAGGTTTGTATGAGTTGTTGAAACCCGCTCATTGTAGTCAGAGAGTGCCACCATGTGTCTGCTTGAGGCAAGCTGCAGCATCAGGGGAATCCAAGGTGGGAACAGAAGAACTAACACTGCCATGGCTGTCATGAAGCAGGCTTCACAGTGCAACCATGAGGCAAGCCAACATGGTTGTTCACTTGTTGAAATGGAAAGGCAAAGTGGTCTCCCTGGCATTTGGTCACACGTTGATGGCAGAAACCTTAATGGAATGTGTTCATATGGACTCCTGTTTAGGTATGATGGTTAGGATGGATGTTTGCTTTCTAGGAGATGGCTACCCTCAATGAAGCTTTCTCAGGGACCTCCCTCAGTTGCTATATCAGAGCATGTACGTATGTCCTGTGATGATGAAACGTGCTATTAGCATGGTGTAGTGGTTAAAGGCGCAATCCTATGCATATTTAGACAAAACCCAAAACCTACAGCTCCTATGCTGGCTGGGGAATGCTGGGGTCTGTAGGCCTTATTTCTGTCTCAGCATGCATAGGGTTGCACCCTCAGAGTTTGAGCTGCGAACTAGGGATGTCTGGAAGAAAAAATATTCAGTTCGGTTTTTTTTTTCATAAGAACTTACCCAAACTCAGAAACGTCTGCATAAATAGGAAGTAGCCCTGTGCTGAATTTTGCAATCTATTGAGTTTTGACCATTCGTTGGGGAGGGAGGGGCAAAAAGAAATTGCATCTGAAAATTGTGGGAAAGGGTGAGAATTTCTCAGTGTGCATGGCTTCTGTGCTTACCTGACTGTAAGGAGGTGGCTGAGGGGGTAGTGGTGATGGGGTGTGCTCTTTAGTTTGCCATTTTTATCCCATTTTATCCTTACAGCCGCTCCATCTGCTTGAGCTGTTTGAAAAGCCCCCTAGAAGACTTCACCAGGACTTCCTCCCTTGTGGCTTTCCAATGCTGAAAACTGAGACAGGACTTCTTCTTCTTTTTCTTGTTAAAAGGACTTTTAACAACAAAAGCAAACCCAAAATACCTCGCTCAGGTTCCAGGCACTCAGCCCTGGAAACTCCCAAGGGAGGAAGTCCTCCAGGTTGTTTTTCGGATAGATCAAGCAGCCAGAGCGGCTGCAAAGGCAGAATGGGCTAAAAATGGTAAAATAAAGAATGTGCACAAACCCTTCAGCTGCTTCTCTACAATATGGTAAGCCCTGATGCTCTGCACATTGGTAAATTCTCTGGAATTCTTGATATCCCTGCAAAAGAGTCAGAAAAATGACCGACCCTCTCACAGGAAAATGGAGAAGAAGCAAAGAGGCAGGTGGGATTTTGGCACAGCACAAAAGGGGGGGGGGAACCTTGAGATTTTATTTTATTTTTAAATCAATGTGAGAGAAATGAAAGCTGGAAGATTCACCCATCCAGGTCCAGTAATTTCAGTACTTAGCTCTCAAAAATCCTTGTGTATTCAGCCATATTTGTAGAGCTGAATTGGAATTGCCGCTCTAATGGCTCCTCATTTTTAATAGATACATAGCAGGTGGGTTCAATATGGTCCATTCCATCTTGGGAATGGCTCTGCCTGTTGCATTTGGCCAGGGCAGAATCATGAGACTTTTATTGTTGTCTTTGTTGTTTTTGCTAGTGATGTTCCCCCCAAAATTTGATTCTTCCATTTTCAGCATTTGGTATGTGTGTTAAAATGAAAACGCTGGCAAAAAAGGCTGGGAAAGATCAGAATTCCAGAGAATTTTCTCCTTCAGGAGGGACAGGGTTTCCACATACCCCTTTTAAGTGTAGGCAATTGTTGAGGAGGGTCTTTCTATTTTTAAAAAATATATTTTTAAAACAGCCCCCCGGCACTTGCAAGTGCCCAGGAGTTCTTCCTGAATGTCTATTGGAGAAGGCGAGGTCATGTGGTCTCCAAGAACTGTCGGACACCTCCAAGTGCCGGGGGTGTTCCTTACAGAAATAAAAAATGGTATGTGGAAATCCAGTCCCCCTCCCTAAGGAGAAAATTCTCTGAAATTCTCTCTGCCCTTGAGAAAGAGGCAGAAAAAAAAAAAGTCTCTTTTGCAGGGAGAGAAAAAAGTTCCCAAAAATAAGGGGCAGAATTCAGCACAGCACTAGTTTTTGCTACTAGTGTAGTTTTTAATAGATGGAGCAGTGAAATGTATCAAAATTTCATTTGTTGGCATGTCTGCCTGTCCACTATGTAGCTCCACAGAGGCTTATTCCCCTCTTGTCAGTATCCCTGTCAATTTCATCTTCTCTGCACACTACTTTGTTTAGCTCAGCAGAGTCATTTCTGCCGCCCTCCTCGCCCAGGAAGTGCTGGTGGAGGATGAATTTATTTACAAGTTCACGACAATACAATTAACCAATGTAGTGGTTAACGGCCTTACCATTAGAGGGCACCACCTCACTTAGAAATGTACATACGTTTCTGTTGCAACGTATTGCAAACATCCGAGGAAATTGATTGGATATTTAACTACAGTTAAGCGCAAGAGGTTTTATGTCTTCATTATTTACTCACGAACCTTTGATCCTTGTGAAGGAACAAAGCTGCCAAGTTTGGCTTTTTGTGAGGGACATCCTATGCGTAAGGGTCATGCCCGTTCTTCGGATGTTGGGAGAGATGAAAATGTAGGATATGCTGTAACAAAGGGAAAAGGGACGGCTTGTTGAAATCGAAACTTATTCGAGTTGGACAACATCTTATTTGTTCACGTTAGATTGGAATGTAAAATAAACTAAGCTACGTCTCTCCCCAAAATGTGGAAACGTTCAGCTCATTTTCTGAGCCAATGTGACTTCAGAAGTCTCCTTAAGACTCCTTAGTGAAACAAGTGGCAACTTAGATGTGAGGATTTTTATAAGGCCTGGTCCTACCCTATCGGCTCATGGAGTTGCGAGCTGACGCCCAGGGGGCCAGGCTGGTGACACCTTGCCAAAGCGAGCCCCAAACCACATTTCTCCAATATCTCTGGTTGGCATAATAAAGGTCATACACCAATATGGGTTTTGGAATTAGAAATAACTGTTTGATTCAGTCCCCGCTATTGGGCAGTGGGAATGAGTATGAGCAAGTGTGTTTATGTTAGTGGCTGTGCAAGCTTTTAGTTAGATGCAAGAGATATTGAAAATGCTGTGTCATAAATGAGTGGTTAAATAAATCATCCTGCATTTTACTGCAGGAAATAAGAAAGACTTTATAGACCCCCCTCCCCCAAATCTGAATTCTACAATACTCCTCACCAAGTGGGAATTTGTCTTTGAATCCCAGCTGGTAAGCAACGTTTTCTCAAAAGCTCAATAAGGAAATGAGAAATTGGACCCGGGCATTATATTCATTTTAATCATCTTTTCACCTCATTTAAAGTAATCCGGGCCTGTGATCTACAGCAGAGCATTCCTGAACTCTAAATCCATGTACACAGTCGCACAATTGTTTCTGTAACCTGAGCCTCTGTTTCCCTTCCAGCATTTTCACATTGCTCAGTTACATGGGAAACAATCCTCCCAGGCAGATAACTGCACGCCACCGTTCCATCTGCAGCTCACGTCAGTCTGATAGTACACTGAATATCCTCCATGGTTTAGCTAGATGTGAACACTCCAGTGCAATTGTTACAAGCAAGGTCTATTTGTATGACGGAAAAGCACAAAATGTGGTATTGGACCCAGAAATCTGTTTTCTCATAATCAGCTTTCTTTCTCGCTCTCTCTTTCAAAAACAAAACAAAACATACAAGCTTCTAGTCCCTGGGGTTGTGGACATATGGATAACACCTACTAAAATTTAAATTCCATCAATTACATTGAATCCCCCACAGCATGTTACAGATGTGCACAAGGACAACAATGCCACCCTCCAAACACAGACAAAACAACAGACTTGGTGTGACTGTATATGTGATTGCATCAAAATTCTTTTTGTGCAGCATCTTACAGATAAAAACATAAGAGCCCTGTTGGATCAGACCAAAGATCTATCTAGTCTAGCATTCTGTTTCCCACAGTGGTCAACCAGATACCTTTGAACTGGAAGCATACAAGCAGAACAGGAGTGTAACAGCCATCTTCTACTCACGTTCCCCAGCAACTAGTATTCAGATGCCTATAGCCCCTGATTGAGATAGTATAGCCATCATGCTCAGTAGCATGATGGCTATACTATCTAACTAACTCAGGCTCCTTCTCCCCTGAATCCGATTTTAGAGCCTTCGGTAGTACGCTGTGATGCCTTTAACGATCATTTCTCAGATAAAATCTCTCGGATAAGAGCCGACTTAGATGCCATTGTTATAGAAGAGGCTGACAATGGAGTGTCCAGCGACTCCGCGAGTAGGATTACACTTGATCAGTTTCAGTTGGTGAGTACCGAGGATGTGGACAAGGTACTTGGATGTGTGAGGAAGACGACTTGCCCTCTCGATCCCTGTCCTTCCTGGCTGGTCGTCCAGGGAGGAGATGCAGTTAGATCACATTTACAACATATCATTAATGCATCTCTCAGGGAGGGGAGGTTTCCATCATGTTTAAAAGAGGCGGTGGTAAGGCCGCTTCTAAAAAAAGCCCTCCCTGGATCCCCTGGACCTTAATAACTACAGGCCAGTATCAAATCTTCCATTTTTGGGCAAGGTGATTGAGAGAGCTGTTGCCTTTCAACTCCAAGCAGTCTTGGATGACACTGATTTTCTAGACCCATTTCAAACTGGCTTCAGAGCAGGATACGGAGTTGAGACTACTTTGGTCACCTTAGTGGATGATCTACGCCTTAGTATCGACAGGGGGAGTGTGTCCCTGCTGGTACTCCTGGACCTCTCAGCGGCTTTCGATACCATCGACCATGGTATCCTTCTGGAGCGCCTGGGGGAATTGGGGATCGGGGGCACTGTGCTTCAGTGGTTCCGATCCTATCTCTTGGGCAGGTTCCAGATGGTGATGCTTGGGGATAGCTGCTCTTCAAAAAAGGAGCTGCTATGTGGTGTACCACAAGGTGCCATCCTTTCCCCAACGCTGTTTAACATTTACATGAAACCTCTGGGAGAGATCATCCAGAGGCATGGGGTAGGGTACTATCAATACGCTGATGACACCCAAATATATTTCTCTATGCCTTCGATAACATCATCAGCTAAGAATAGTGTGTCTCCTCTGAATGAATGCTTGGAGGCGGTAATGGGCTGGATGAGGAAAAACAAACTGAAGCTGAATCCAGACAAGACGGAGGTGCTCGTTGTCAAAGGCCCCAACCTGGGTCTGGAGGTGTGTCAACCAGTTCTGGATGGGGTTACACCCCCCCCCTGAAAGATTGTGTTCACAGCTTGGGGGTACTCCTGGATCCGTCGCTCCAGATGACAGCTCAGATTGATGCGACGGCCAGGAGTGCCTACTATCAGCTTCGACTGATACGCCAGCTGTGCCACTTCCTAGAGTTGGAAGACCTAAAGATGGTAGTGCACGCGCTGGTAACTTCGAGGCTTTACTTCTGCAATGCACTGTACATAGGGCTACCTTTGTGCCTAGTCCGGAAACTTCAACTTGTTCAAAATATGGCAGCCAGGTTGGTCACTGATACACCTAGGAGTGATCACATCACACCAGTCTTAAAATCGCTTCATTGGCTGCCAATCAGTTTCTGGGTGAAGTATAAAGTGTTGGTTATTACCTTTAAATCCCTACATGGTTTGGGTCCAGGATACCTGTGGGATCGCCTTCTCCTGTACAATCCGCCCCGCGCACTTTGGGAGGAACTTACTCAAGTCAGCCAGAACTAGGCTGGCGAGTGTTACCCAGAGGATCTTCTCTTCCATCGCTCCCAGACTATGGAATGGTCTGTCAGAGGAGGTTAGACAAATTGGCAGTCTTCATGAATTTAAGAGAGTCATGAAGACTGTCTTCTTCCGACAGGCCTATCCAGATGAATTTTAAGATGTTTTTAATGTTGTATTTTTCTCTTGCTTTTTAAAATTTTAACTGTTGTGATTTTTGTGTTTTATATTGTTGCTCTTCCCCGCCTCGATCCGGAGGGAGAGGCGGGTTAAAAATTATTATTATTATTATTATTAGCCAGTGATTGTCTAATCCTCCACGAATTTCCCTAAGCCCCTTTTAAAATGGTCCACATTGGTGGCCATCAATGCATCTTTAGGAAGTGAATTCCAAAGTATTTTCTTTTGTCTGCCTTGAATCTCCCACTACTGAGATTCATTGGATGATCCAAGATTTTAGTATAGGGACACAGAACCTCTGGCCTGTGGGCCTTCTCAGCCCATGCAACAACTCAGTCTCTTGGGGTTCCTGGAAGAAACCATTCAGAGGAAATCCCCCACTGCTATGGGGTTCAGGGTGAGAAGCAATCCAGCCTCCACCCCAAAATAGTTCTGCACCTCATTCTAGTGTTATGAGCGAGGGAGAAAAGCTAAGGACCAGATTTGGCGAGGTGAGTGACGTGGAACATTCTTCAGGGTTTGATAGAGGTTGGAACTTTTTCTCTCTCACCTCCAAGGGGTGATATTTCCCATGGCCCTCAGAATCCCCTCCCAAGGGCCATAGAATTTCACTTATAAAATGTGAAACAATGGAGGATTCTTAATGTATGATCCATTTTAGGTACAAAGGAACGAGAGATGGGTGAGCTCTCCAAAGCTCACCTTAGATTACAATGGAAATTACCCGAGTTCTTCTGAAAAGAACTAGAAACATTCAGGTAATTCTTCTAGGCCAATATGCGGACTCAGAAGCATTACCCCCACCCAATTTGGCAAGATCTTCCTTTCCAGCAAAGGGGGCAAGGGTCCCCTGAACTTGCTGGGCTCACCCTTATCCTTAGAATTTGCCCCTTTAGACCCCTTTTAACCTCCCCACCCCAGCACCTAATTTCAGAGGGGGAAATCCCCCTCCAGCTTGGATTAAAACTGAGCTAAAGGAGATTTTCTGGGCTTGTTAAAGTTCATTCCAGGGGTGACATCTTTTACCGGAACTCCAAAATCCAGGAGGGGAATTCAGGCGAGAATTGCAGAGGTATTCCTAAAATGCTTTGAAAGAATGCAGTTGAATCATTTCTTAGACATAGATTAGGTTTGGCCAGGAAACCAGTTCAGGTGCTCTCTCTGAACAGTCCATCTGTCCTGAGGCGGGTCTACCTGTAAGAGGCTGAGAACAGAAGTGTTACCATCTGCCGTTCCTACTTGTTGCTTGTCTTAAATATTTTTGTTGCATCTGTTCTACAATTACACCACACCCTCCTCTCAGTATTTGCACATGTAAGCTCTGCTTCACATTAAACATTCTACTCATGGCACGGAAGGGATTCTGCAACCTACCAAAATATATAACCTCCCAACCAGGCCATGTGTGATCCAGCCGTTACTCTTTCTAATCCGACATTCCCCGCCCCCATGTGCTTACTGTATAACTGCTACCCAGGCCATCTTTGAGAAGGGGGAGAGGAAAAGGACAGAAACACCATTAGGTTTGGGACTGGTAGGGAGAGATCATAGAATAGTAGAGTTGGAAGAGGCCTATAAGGCCATTGACTCCAACCCCCTGCTCAATGCAGGAATCCACCTTGAAGCATACCTGCCAGATGGCTGTCTAGCTGCATCTTGAAGGCCTCTAGTGTGGGAAAGGCCACCACCTCCCTAGGTCATTGGTTTCAATGTCGTATGGTTTCATTGTCAGGAGGTTTTTCCTGATGTCCAGCTGGAATCTGGCTTCCTGTAACTTGAGCCCATTGTTCTGCATCCTGGCCCTCCTCTGTGTGACAACCTTCCAAGTGCTTGAAGAGTGCTATCATATCTCCCCTCAATCTTCTCTTCTCCAGGCTAAACATGCCCAGTTCTTTCAGTCTCTCCACATAGGGCTTCATTTCCAGACCCCTGATCATCCTCGTTCATCAATAGATGAATCTATGAATTTCATTTTCGCTCAGTTTTTCCTTAAATTCCTTTTGTTCTGTTTCTGCATCAGCTTACAACTTTTTAAAAAGTCCACATGAAAACCTGCATGCATTTTTGTGTGCATTTCTCCTAATATACATATTTTATGCAGTACTGTCTAATATGTGCATTTTTGCAAGCCATTTTCCTTCATACAATGCATTTTTTAACATTATTTTCATGGATATATGCTTATTTTGTGCATACTCTCCCTTCAGGTACACATTTCTTTTAAAGGAGTACTGCACTGCTAAATTCGGAAATATACAAATATCCAAGTATAACTGCATTTCGGTCTACATATTGGTTCAGGAAGTGTGAATTTCTCCTCCATCCCTGATGTGGGGGAGGCCATAGTACATGTGATTATTCCTTAGACACATTTATAATTTTGCTTATAATGAAGTGTGGAAGAGCAACCACTACAAATCCTCTTCAACTACATCAATTTGTTGCAGTTTTGTTTCTGAGGGCAGGGCCTTCAGGCCTTGCTGTGCAATTTAGCTTTCCCCCCTCCCCTCACTGATATCTCTTTGGTTCCCCACCCCCCACCCCACCCCCTTGCAAAACCAGAAATGGTGCCTCTGGGGAAAGAACAGGAGAAAAACTCTGGGATTACACTTGACATACGCAACAGCTGGCTCCGACAGTTATTTCCAGTTCCACACGCCCTGTTCCTGTAATTCAGGGAGATATTTCATGTCATGTGTTTGGCATCCAATTATTGCTTCACTCCCCCTACTAGGGCTGCTTTCTACAAACCTGCATCACTTTTCACATAACCCTTTTCTGAGGCCAGCGATTCTGGCTCACTCACACATTCGTACGTTTCGCATCGGATCCCAAGCTTCTAGATCCTATCAGTGCTAGCAACTTACTGCACTTCATTCCGTGACGGAAATGTGCTTGTCCCAAAGGAAGCCATTCGCCTCGGCCACCCTGACTGATGATAGCAATCCAGATTTTCATGGCCTCTCTCTTTTCCCCCCTACCCCACCCCCCGCCCAATCTTGGCTTGCAAGGAATAACAACAGCTGCTGAAAAGAAAACAGCATTTTAACGGCGCTTCTTTACATTATTTCTTGTGAGAGACCAAGAGATTTAATAGTCTTCTGGTGGCGGCGGTAATCCATACCACACTGACAGCTGTTGCCGACTGTAGCATTGTTGGTCATCACTGACTTCAACCGAAACCGGCAAGTGATCTTTCAACACACGCACGAATGGCGAAATGTGGGAAATGTCGTGTTTTTCCAACCCCTTTCTCTCCCAATCCTTAAAGGACATATACCATGGGCAGGGCCGTCCTATAGATCAACATTCTCCCACCTGGTATCTTCCAGATGTCTTGGACTATAACTCCCAGCATGCATCAGCCAACATGGCTGGCTGGACTACGGTAGGAGTTGTAGCACGGCACATTGAGGAGAACCAGGTTGGGGAAGGCTGCTATAGATCATGTTGATGTAAGAACATCAGAAGAGCCCTGCTGGATCAGACCAAGAGTCCATCTAGTCCAGCACTCTGTTCACACAGTGGCCAACCAACTGTTGACCAGGGACCCACAAGCAGGACACGGTGCAACAGCACTCTCCAACCAATGTTTCCCAGCACCTGGTCTATTTAGGCTTACTTCCTCTGATACTGGAGGTAGCACATAGCCATAGTAGACGTTGAGAGCCTTCTTCAGGAATTTATCCACCCCCTTTTAAAGCCATCCAAATTGATGTCCATCACTACATCTTGAGGTAGCCAATTCCGTAGTTTAACTATGTGCTGTGTGAAGACGTCCTTCCTTTTATCTCTCCTGAATCTGTGCTGGAGTAATTCTGACATTGAAATGTCCAGTGCATCCAGCACCCTGCTGCCAAGGTGGAAGGGAGAGAGGAACAACATTCGCTGGTCTTCCTCCCTGGGTTTTATTTTTTTTAAAAAACGATTTCCTCCCATTACAAACATTACTGGGCATGTCATATCATATGGGTCAGACCTCACCTGGCACCACCACTGAAGAAGACTATTGACAAACTGCTCAGAGGAGGACAAAAAAGATAGTGAGGGGTGTGAAAACCAAATCCTATGAGAGAAGGTTGAAGGAGCGGAGTAGGTTTAGCCTGGAGAAGAGACGATCAAGAGGTGATATGATGGCCATCTTCAAACATTTCTGTTGCTTCAGGGAGTAAGACTTGGGACCATTGGGTTCAAATTACAAGAATAGGGCTTTCAAGGAATCATTATGAAGACCTTCCTGGAGGTGCAAGCTGTTCAACAATGAAAGAGATCACCTTCGAAGGTGGTGGACTCTTTTTTATTTGAGGTATTTTAGCAGAGGCTGAATGGCCACCTACTAGGGGTGCTGTAGTAGTAGATTTCCTGAATCAGCAAGGGGTTGGCTAGATGACCTCTGACGTCCCGTCCATCGCTATAATTCTGAATGAACAAGGGCTCTAGAATTTCCCTACCCATAAGAATTATCATTCACTTCTATGGAGGGGCCACTTAGTGTGCTAAATTGTTGCCATGCAGCACGCGCAATTTTTGCTTGTTTGTGACAATTCTTTGGTCTGCTCACATAAGTTTGCGTTAAGAGGGAAGGAAGGCAGCAGGGAGGAGAAGTCTGTACCCCAAACAGATTTTCTATGACATACAGGATGTCCTTTCTTGAAGTCAGGCGCTGAGCATAACCAGCTCTGTCCTTTCGGTTTCAAAATGATACAGATTTGCAGGTTTGCAAAGGTTAGCACACCAATCAAGTACTATAGCAAAGTCATAGTTGGAGAAGTAAAGGAAGTGGGAAAATGAACGGCTAACAGCCAAAGCTGCATAAGAGCTCAACGCCCACACATTTGAAGAAAATAACAATCCCATGAACTATGATAGCTTAAGGTCGGGCCTTGGTGTAATGTGCTTTCCTTAAAGGACGTATTTCTAAAACATTTAACTTGAGAGTGAAGAAGGTTACTAAATTAAACTCATGGGTTTTTTGTGAAAGGCCATTTTAGATCAGGGAGACAATTTCCAGCACAGAACTGAGTGTGCTTAAGCTAGGGTGACCAGATAAAATCCAGGTCAGGGCTCATGTAACTTTAACAGTTGTAGAGAAAAGGGAATTTCAGCCAGTGTCATGTGTATGCAATTAGTTCCTGGTGAGATTCCCTCTTCATCACAACAGTTAAAGTTGCAGGGGCCCTGCCTTCTTTTGTATATGGTCACTCTAATACAGTGCCTGCACCTTTATGGATTTGGGGGCAATTTTTCAGATTTGGGGGCAAAATTTCTGGATTTGGGGGCAAATTACGGTATTTCTCCCCTGATCCATTTTTGCCCCCATTTTTTCCGGTCATGTCCTGGGCTTTCCTGATGTCTGGTCAGCCTAGTTCCATCAGGTATTGTGGTCCCAAACTGTGTAAGGCTTTATAGATTAAACCAGCACCTTGAATCGGGCTTGGAAACATTCAGGCAGCTAATGCAAGCAATGTTAAACGCTGATGGTGCATGCACCTGGGAAAAAGCAACTGTGGGAAGTGGTCTTTAAGAGAAATGCATTGGGGCACAGCAGTGGTTAATGGCCTCATCTACACCAAGCAGGTTATTGCACTATGAAAGTGGTATATAAAAGGCAGGAGCCACACTTCATCTTTGTAGCAGTATTGAAGTGCACTGACAACTGTTGGGGTCCATTGGCACATACCAAATACCGCTTTCGTAGTGCTATAACTTGCTTGGTGTGGCTCCTGCCTTTTATGTGCCATTTTCATACCACTTTCATAGTGCTCTGTCCTGCTTGGTGTAGATGAGGCCAAAGCCTCTGCCTCGGCCTCTTCTCTGCTGCAACTCCCGCCAGTCACTTCCGTCCTCCACAGGTTTTCAGGCATGCAATTACTCTTGGAAAGATGCATCCGGTACCCGCACAGAGGGGGTTGCAGTGGGAAAGCACTCAGGGGTGAGAGGGATGTACAGTTCCTTCTCATCACCATGGGTATATGTACACAGACCTGATGTGCAAATCTGAAAAAAAAAGCATTCTTTGTTTCAGTCATTATTCATGTCGCACTGGAAATATTTTCCTGCTTCCTTCTATTACAAAGCAACTGTTCTGGTAGACTTTTTTTTTTTTAAAGGGGGATGATGGATTAGTTAATTAATAAGCAAGCTTTCTTTAATCTCATGCCAAATCTTATCCTAAAATTTGCCTAACGTTTGCGGCTTGCACACAGATGCTGATGATTGCCTGATGTCATTGAAATGGCAGGTAGGAAATGCCTATGCAAATGTAAGCAAATAGTTTGACATTTAGATGAAACTGGAAAAGACAAATATTTCGACTTGTTCTGGCAGCAGAGAGTGCTTTTGTGGATTATATAAATTATAACTATGAGGAACAGAGTTCAAGAGAAACAGTCAACAAGATGAATTCTGATTGACATTACAAGACTATGTAGCTGTCTAGATCATGATAAGAAGGGAATGGATCCAGACTGGGGTCTCATCCACGCTAAGCAGGATATTGCACTATGAAAGCCGTATAGAAGAGGCAGGAGCCACACTACTGTTTTATAGCAGTATTGAAGTGCACTGACAACTGTTGGGGCCCATTGACACATACCATATACTACTTTCATCCTGCTTTCATAGTGCAATATCCTACTTGGTGTGGATTAGACCTGGGTTTACTGAAATCTGACTAATCTGAAATATGACTAATATTGTCCCACTGATTTCTCTAAGTATAACTATATCTAGATACAAATAGGGATGTTACAGGCACCCATTGGGGTTCAGGAGACTGTGGACTCCACCATGCCTGGAACCCTGGATCCCACTCACCAAGCCATGGGTGCTCGTGCACTCATCAAGCCCCACACGGTCTAGGGTGCCGTCTGCTGCCCACTCCTCCCTGCAAGCGGCCATTTTTACGGATGATCAGGGCTCTAACTTTTTATATATATTTATGCTTCACAAAATGGCGGCCATAAAAGGGCAATTTCTGCAATATTAGAGGTGTAGAGGCTCCTGGACTGCTCACCGAGCCCCCAGGGGTCACATGGCCTGGCAGCGGAGGTGAGCAGCAGCAATGGCTCATCAGGCACCTGGCAAAACTGGATGGAGGAAGGTACGTCCATCCCTAGACCCAAGCCATTGTACCCAAAGTGTAAAGCCTCCTTAGAAGGCTCTGATGAAACCAGTGGGAAATTAGGAAGGGTGGGTGGGGACCATGGTTGTTGCCCTATCTGGCTTCAGATTACATATGATTATATTGCCTATATTTCTGGCATCTCAATGGGTCTCCACCAGGACAGTTTAATCTTATACAAGTCTTTGCAGAAGTAAGCCCAATTGAGTTCCCTGGGTAAATGTGCTCAGGTAAATGTTCCTATGATTGCAGCCGGAGTGACTTATTCACAAATGGGCTTATGCAGTAGGTATGCTCGCTAAAGGCACCAAAATCTGCTTTACTTAAAAGTAAGCCATTTGCACAAATTGCGGAACCTGTGAAATACTGTGCAGACTGGCCTGACTCACTGCAGACTGAGTCAGGCACCACAGTGGGAACTGGAATGAAGTGTGTGGGGTGGGTGGGTGGGAAAGAACCTAGGAAAACCCACTTAATTCCCCCTTCCATGGCCAGTGGTGTATTAGTCTCTCTTCTTCCTTTTCTACAACATTTTTGTCATTAGGTATTGCTATGTCAATGAGGTTGGTATGTTTTTCTTCTTTGTTTATGACTGTTATGTCTGGTCAGTTACAAGGTATTGTCTTGTCCGTATGAATTGTTTCGTCCCAGTATATTTTATGATCTGCATTTTCCAAGATTGTTTTGGGTGAGTATGTATACTATGGTTAGGTTGAACTTGATGGCCGGCTGTTGGTGAATTATTTTTGCAGCTGTATTGTATCTGTCCATATAGCCCATTCCTGCCAGAATTTTACATCCTCCTATTACATGGTCTATTGTTTCTTGGTATTGATGACATTTCCTACATGAGTCTGTTGCTACACTGTTATCTTTTATGACGTATTTTTGGTAGTTCTTGATTGCTATAACTTGGTTTTATATGGCTATTAGGAATCCTTCTGTTTCAGGAAATAGCTCGCCCTTCCTAAGCCATTCGTATGATTGTTCTTTGTCTATTTGTGGGTTCAGTATTATGTTGTAGAGCTTCCCATGGAGTGCTTTTGGTGCCCATTTTTCTTTTTTCTCTGTGAGTGTGAGTGGTCATGTTAGTTCTTTGTCTTGTTGTACTAGATGGTTGTTGTTGTTATTATTATTCTCTTTTTCTTCCATCTGTTCCTACCCCTCACAACTAAATGGACACTTAAACAAAAAGACCATTTAAATGTATACTTAAAACATATCCTTAAAACAAAATAAAACAGGTTGTTCATTGTTCCTCTGTTTTTATTGCCATTGGCTGAGCTGCTCTGATGGTATGGAAAGTCCATGAGCTTTCTAGCCAATTAAGGATAAGTGTCTGTTATGCAGTACTACTGTGGGGGAAGTGAAAAGGCAGTTGGGCTGAGAGGGGGGTGGGAAACTTACACAAGGGTCTGTGTTGTGTTGGAAAAGGAGAGCAAAAAAGCAAGGGAGTTATATCGGTGGAGAAGCCAATAAGGTGGGCTGATTTTCACATACTGATTTGGAAAAAAAGCCATGCAAACCCTCCAGTTGACAGTGTAAAGCATCCCTGCAGTTTCTCCTCATCCATCACATGGCAATGCTCTTCCGGCATCCCACTAAACCAGCTTCCTTCAAAACACTGCAGCACAGCTCGGGATGAAAAATGGCCATCAGGGGAATAATTATGGCATGCCACATGCCGCTGAGTTTATTTATTTTTCAGAAAGTAACTGCTATCAATACGGGTACTGACCTTGCCAGTCATTATCAGGGACATCCGTCGGTGCATCTGACAGGTGAAAAATTCCTATAGTGTTTTTACTGCCAAAACTTTGCCTCACAGCTTTTTGGTGCCTTGATGATCAATAAACATGGAGGCATTCCTGAAGCTGGACCCTGTTATTACTTAAAAATCTAAGGCCTCCTGAGAACCTGTCAGTGGCAGCAAACAAATGAATAAACTTGGCCTCCCTCAGGGCAAAGGAACAGGAAGACAAAAGCAAAGGAAGTCAAATATTTAACACCCATCCTCACCGTCAGTTAGACCGCTCATGAATCATTCACAGTGGGGCAGAGGGAAGGTCTCAGGGTTCAGTGCCTGCACGTTCCTTTGCAGTCTCAAAGATCAACCAAGAATGCTCTGGTTTCTACACCATCTTTGTACTGATTCTGTGTTTCAGTGGCCCTACAGAGCTCTTCTTAGTCAAGGTGATAACATGAAAAGGAGGACAGGGCTTCTGTAGCTTTAACAGTTGTATATAGAGGGGAATTTCAGCAGGTGTCATTTGTATGCATGCAGCACCTGGTGAAATACCCTCTTCATGACAACATTTAAAGCTGCAGCAGCCCTGTGCTTTTTTGTATCTGGTCACTCTATCATAGCTCCTGCAGCTTTAACTGTTGTGATGAAGAGGGAATTTCACCAGGTGCTGCATGCATACAAATGACACCGGCTGAATTTCCCCTTTCAATGCAACTGTTAATAGGGGTGTGCACGGACCCCCGGATCAGATCGGGACCCGGATCGGGACCTCCAATTTTGTCACGGACCGGTTCGGACAAAATCGGAGGCCCCCCGGACCGGATCGAGTCCGATCCCGACCCAAAAATCGTAAATTTTTGGATCGGCCGCCATTTTTTTCCCCATAGACTTGCATTGCAATGCAAGTCTATGAGGAAAAAATGGCGGCGGGTGGGTGAGGGGGGGCCTAACTCCCTCCCCCCCCGGGGCCGTCCGCTGTGGACGGCCCCGGCAGGTAAGCCCCCTCCCCCGCGCTCCCTACCCCCCCTGGGGCCGTCCGCTTCCATCCGCTGGCGCCCGCGGGCGCCAGCGGATAGAAGCGGACGGCTCCGGGGGGGGTAAGCCCCCTTCCCCGCCACTGCTTACCTTCTCGGGCCGTCCGCTCCCGTCCGGGGCCGGCGGCTACTACCAGCGGGCTCCGCGGCCTGCTCTAGAGTAGCGCGCCGGGTGATGACATCACCCGGCGCGCCACCCTGGAGTAGGCCGCGGAGCCTGCTGGTAGTAGCCGCCGGCCCCGATCGGGAGCGAACGGGCCGGGAAGGTAAGGGCCCCCCTCCCCCCTCTGCGCGCCCCCTCCTCCCCTCCACGCACCCCCTGCTTACCTTCTCGGCCCGTCCGCTCCCGTCCGGGGCCGGCGGCTACTACCAGCGGGCTCCGCGGCCTGCTCTAGAGTAGCGCGCCGGGTGATGACATCACCCGGCGCGCCATCCTGGAACAGGCCGCGGAGCCCGCTGGTAGTAGCTGCCGCCGCCGGACGGGAGCGGCCGGGCCGGGAAGGTAAGCGTCCCCCCTCCTCCCCCCCCCGCTGTCCACTTTCATCGGCGGGCGCCCGCTGGCGCCCGCCAATGGAAGCGGCGGTGGGCGCCAGTGGGCGCCCGCCGATCCACCGATCCGCCGAACCGGTTCGGAGCCTTTTCGGACTGGTTCGGATTGGATCGGCCGATCCAGCTGTCAGATCGGAAATCGGATAATTTATCCGATTTCCCACTGGACCGGACTTGGATCGTGGATCGGGTCCGATCCAGTGCACATCCCTAACTGTTAAAGATATAGGAGCCCTGTCCTCCTTTTCATAGGGTCACCCTATTCTTTGTGGCTGGAAGGGCTCCGGAACTGCCTCGTTCTGCCACCTTGCTTAAATGAAAGCCTAGATAATTTATGACAGGGTTCTGTAATGTGCCCTTGCTTGCGTTGCATGTTTGTGAATGGTGTGAAGTCCACGTGGGAGAACGTTGGTAACTTATATAATAATCTGAGTGCTTTCCCCATAGAATTTTCATATGAATTTGAATTTCATATGAATTTGAATTTCATATGAATCCTCTCAGCAATCCTTAACAACAGCCCAGTGAGGTAGCCCAACTTTATTATCTCCACTTTAGAGAGAGAGAGAGAGAGAGGGAGGGAGGGAGGGAGGGAGGGAGAGAGAGAGAACAAGAGAGACTTGTCTCAGATAACTTCATGTACTTACCACCAGCCTGAGATTTGAACCGGTCCAAATCTCTAGCTCAAAGCTCAGGCTCCCTTGTGCTATGTTAATTTAGGATTAGCCTATTTGTTTTATGTGAGATTGTTTAATCATTGTAACTGTCCAGTCTCACAGTCCTGCCTGCAAGACATCAGCAAGCAGAGTGGCCCCTGTAAAGAGCCAACAACTGAGGCAGGATGTCCTGAGGCCATTGCCCAGAGAACAAGAGTGCAGTACTGCTGGGCTAGAGAGCAGAAAGTCTCTTGACAAAGACAGGAGTCTCCCATGAGTCTGTGCTACTTGTGTCAATTCATGCGGCAGAAGGGTCCATGAGGTTGCTATGCCTTTGTTGGGAGGCAGGGCTGGGGAGGAGGAGGCTATGGATGGAGCGTCACCCCTTCCCTTCCACATCTGAGATGATGAATAGGTTAGGGAGGGGGGATTTGTTCAGTTCACATTTTAATCTGAATTTACCTAATTTCACACTTTCAAACCACTTTAAAAAACAACCCCCTGTTATCCTTCAGAACCCACACATCACCAAATTTTGCAATGGGGTTCTCCAAATTGAAAAAGACGCATGCCTAAATGCAAATGTTAAAGGAAATAACATTACAATGCATTCTGTTAGGGAAAGTGCTTGCAAAAATACATGTATATTCTGCAAAAATGCAAGTATTAGAAGAACCTTCAAACTTTGGGACGAGCCGAGCTGGAAAAATTCTCAAACTCAAACTTCAAACTGAATTTAACTGATTTATCCACCCCTAGCTACAAAGCAGTGAGAGGATTGTGGGGTGAGAATGTGGGAGGCATTCAAATCCTTATGGGCAGGACAGTGTATGTGCCACTCTAACTAAAGCTGAGCTCAATTTATCAATCCAGTTTGGATTGGATCTTAGCCAGATGTATTGATCTGATTTGTCAAGAAATACTCCTGGGCTTTCTTGTTGTTGACTTCTGGCAATCGCTCAAGGCTTTTGCTATTCTGTACTGAAGTTCTAGATGCAAGCAACTGCTCACAGAGGCTGTGCAGAAAGCCCCAAATGGAACAGTACAGACAGACATCTTACATTCAATATGGAAACATAGCAGCAGTTTGCTGGAGAATTACCAGCATCCACCACTGAGAACTGATGGGTGAGGGAGGAGACCTGGTACATTTACCAAAGGATTTCAAAAGGTGGCAGCAGACGCATGGGATTAGCAGCATCTAGTATGGGCTGCTGGTGTCACAGCCTGCCCACACCAGGTGCTCCGGGACCCTCAGCAGCTGTATCCCTGCTGAGCTAATAGCTCCTCATGACTCTTCCACTGGTTCAGTTCAGACAACACGATAACCAACAGTGGTTTAAGTAGTCAACTGTTGGTTGAATAGTCAGTGGTTGGATATTGTGTTGTCAGTTGGGCAAAAACACCCCACGATTGACTATTTTCCCAAAATAACCAATGTGCTGCATAGTTGACTAGTTGCACAACTGTTAGCTAGCGTGTTATCTGTTGGGCTCAGTGGACTATTTTGCAGGGTTGAGTGGACTATTTTGGCTGGCTACAGAGTCCCTGGCAAGAGCGACCAAAGTGGTGGCTTCCACTCTAGTCCAGCCAGCAGAACTTGCAATGACTGCTAGGATAGCACTGGGAGGACTGAGGGAGGGGGGGGGGCAGGGACTGTGTCAGTCAAACACCGGGTTGACTATTAGTCCACTCAATGGCACCCCAAACCACTCCACTGTTGTATGGGAAGAACCACCTCAGCAATCAACCCTGCAGTTGACTATTGTGTTGTCCAAACTGAACCGTTGTCTCACAACACTTTCTGACAATAGCACTTCATCCCCTTTGCCTCAGCAGCAGAAGCTGTGGTTTAAATTAGTGCCCACTGATGTTATCAGGTGATGACACCATCCAGAAGGATTGCAGCAGCATCCTATTGACTACTGTCATGAAGTATGCCCCCTCTACCAAGTAGGACATGTTGCTTTCTCTTATTCTCCTCCCAAATGAACAACATAACCACAACCAGGCAGCAAATATAGCCTTGGTTAATCCTTGTTACAGCACCACATCATTCAAATCAGTAGCTGCAGGTTCACACCCACTTCTTGGGTATTGCAGGAAGCAACTGTAGGATAAGGCAGAATGTCTCTGAAGCAACATTGGTAAGTGGCTACAGGACCCAGGATGAAGGGTCACAGAGTGAGGTAAGTCTCAGCAGGATCAGACTGGGTGCTTATAGTGTAATATAGGTAAGTATTATCAGGATAAGTATAGGCTGACCAGATAAAATCCAGGTCAGGGCTCATGTAACTTTAACAGTTGTAGAGAAAAGGGAATTTCAGCCAGTGTCATTTGTATGCAATTTGTACCTGGTGATATTTCCTCTTCATCACAACAGTTAAAGTTGCAGGTACTATACTAGAGTGACCATATACAAAAGAAGGCAGGGCCCCTGCAACTTTAACTGTTGTGATGAAGAGGGAATTTCACCAGGAACTAATTGCATACAAATGACACTGGCTGAAATTCCCTTTTCTCTACAACTGTTAAAGTTATATGAGCCCTGACCTGGATTTTATCTGGTCACCCTAGATAAGTATGAAGGGCCATGTGTGGGTAAGTAGCTGCAGAATTAAGGTGAATGTCCAGAGAACAATAAGATAAATAGCTGCAGAATAAAAGAGAATACCTACATGATGATTTTAGATGTAGATAAGCTGTCAGGATGACCTGATACTGAGCCTGCTATAGAATTGAACAAGTCTCTGTTCCGCCCCTACAACTCGTTCTTTTGAGCTCCTGACTGCTTGCTAAGTGCAGTAGAAAGTCTCTCCAATTTATGCTAGCAGCCACTCCTCTGCTTCAGCTCTTTGGCCTTCTAAGGAGCCAGCTGTTCTTTCCCCCTTCCAAGTAGGCACTTTTTAATCTTTCTGTTAGAATCATAGAATAGTAGAGTTGGAAGGGGCCTATAAGGCCATCGAGTCCAACCACCTGCTCAATGCAGGAATCTACCTTAAAGCATACCTAACAGATGGTTGTCCAGCTGCCTCTTGAATGCCTCTAATGTGGGAGAGTCCACAACCTCCCTAGGTAATTGGCTCCATTATCATACTGCTCTAACAGTCAGGAAGTTTTTCCTGATGACCATCTGGAATCTGGCTTCCTGTAACTTGAGCCCATTATTCCGTGTCCTGCACTCTGGGTTGATCAAGAAGAGATCCTGGCCCTCCTCTGTGTGACAACCTTTCAAGTATTTGAAGAGTGCTATCATGTCTCCCTTCAACCTTCTCTCCTCCAGGCTAAACATGCCCAGTTCTTTCAATCTCTCCTCATAGTGCTTTGTTTCCAGACCCTTGATCATCCTTGTTGTCTTCCTCTGAACATGCTCCAGATTGTCTGCATCCTTCTTGAAATGTGGTGCCCAGAACTGGACTCAATACAAAAGATGGGGCCTAAGCAGTGCCAAATAGAGGGGAACCAGTACCTCATGCAATTTGGAAGCTCTACTTCTATTAATGCAGCCCAAAATAGCATTTCCTTTTTTTGCAGCCACATCACACTGTTGGCTCATATTCAGCTTGTGATCTACAACAAATCCAAGATCATTCTTGCTTGTAGTATTGCTGAGCCAAGTATCCCCCATCTTGTAACTGTGCATTTGGTTTCTTTGTCCTAGGTGTAGAACTTGGCATTTATCCCTATTAAATGTCATTCTGTTGTTTTCAGCCCAGTGCTCCAGCCTATCAAGATCACCTTGGAGCGATCCCACCCAATTTTGTGTCGCCTGCAAATTTGATGAGCATTCCCTGCACCTCCTCGTCCAAATCATTAATTAAAATGTTGAAGAGCACTGGGCCCAGGACTGAGCCTTGTGGTACCCCACTTGTTACCTCCCCCCAATGTGAAAAGCTACCACTGATAAGCACTGTTTGAGTCTGATTCTGTAGCCAACTGTGGATCCACTTAATAGTTGCTCCATCTAGCCCACGTTTCACTAGTTTGTGAATCAGAATGTCATGGGGCACCTTGTCAAAAGCTTTGCTGAAGTCAAGATATACTATATCCACAGCATTCCAACAGTCCACAAGGGAGGTTACCTGATCAAAACATGAGATCAGATTAGTCTGACAGGATTTGTTCTTGACAAATCCATGCTGGCTTCTAGACATCACTGCATAGTTTTTAAAGTGTTTACAGATTGACTTCTTTATAATCAGCTCCAAAATTTTCCCAGGGATGGATGTCAGACTGACTGGTCTGTAGTTCCCAGGTCCCTCCATTTTGCTCTTTTTAAAGATAGGGACATTAGCCCTCCTCCAGTCATCCGGCACTTCACCCATCTTCCATGATTTCGCAAAGATAATAGACAGTGGTTCTGAGAGTTCTTCTGCCAGCTCCTTTATTACTCTAGGATGCAGTTCATTGGGCCCTGGAGATTTGAACTCGTTCAAAGAAATTCAGTGTTCCTTGACTGTTTGTTTATCAATCTCAAACTGCAATCCTGCCCCATCAGCTGGTACTTCTCTTTTCCAGGGGGGGTCATAGAGCTGCTTTTGAGAGAAGACTGAGCCAAAGTAGGAATTGGGTACTTTGGCCTTTTCTTTGTCATCTATTAGCAATTTGCCATCCTCATGAAGCAGTTGAACCACCATTTCTTTCCTCTTGTCTTTTACTATTCACGTATCTGAAGAAAGCCTTTTTATTGCTTTTAGCATCTCTTGCTAGCCTCAGCTCCTTCGCAGCTTTAGCCTTCCTAATTCCATTCCGGCACTTCTGTGCTACTTGTTTGTACTCTTCTTTTGTAGCCTGGCCTTCCTTCCACTTCCTATATGTATCCTTTTTTATTTTCAGGTCATCTCTAAGCTTTTTGTGGAGCCACATTTGTTTCTTCTGTTGTCTTCTATCTTTTTTCCTTGTTAGAATTGTTTGTAATTGTGCCTTTAAAATTTCCTGTTTTCTTTGTTCCTTCTCACTTGCTCTTTCCAGCCACTCCTCCTGAGCCTCTTTGTTCCAGTTGGGCCGTTCTCCTGTCTGCACTGAGCATCTAGCATGCAGGATCTTACTCTGAGCTCCTGCCCCACATCCTCCGTCTCACTCAGGGTCGTCTGGCCATTTAAAGAACTCCTGCTCTGATCCCCATTTTTCAGTTTAACCAGCTCTAACTGAGGCTGCCTCCTGTTGCTGAGCAATGTGGAATAGCTGGGGAGTTGTATGACAACTCCTTACAACTACCAGATCTCTGATTGGGTGGGATTACCTGCAGCCTGGTCTACACATGCACCGGAATGAAGCAGTTCTCTGTGACTCATGGAACTCCCTCATGGAACTCCCAAGGCAACAGAGCGGGCTGTCTTATTTCAGACTGTGGCTGGGGATCTTATTTTTAATTTTAAAAATCTGTTAGAAGAAAACTAGCACAGCAGAGAATAGCCTGGGATAGAACCTGGCTCCCTGATGAATTAGGATCACACACACACGCATACATACACACACCACAGCTTGCATGAATCCTAGGGTGACAATATGGAAAGGAGGACAGGGCTCCTGTATCTTTAACAGTTGTATTGAAACGGAAATTTCAGCAGGTTTCATTTGTATGCATGCATCTCCTGGTGAAGTTCCCTCTTCATTGGAACAGTTAAAGCTGCAGGAGCCTGCCCTCTTTTGTATCTGGTCACTCTAGCTGTACTAGATACAAAAGATGGCAGGGCTCCTGCAACTTTAACTGTTGTGATGAAGAGGGAATTTCACCAGGTGCTGCATGCATACAAATGACACTGGCTGAAATTCCCTTTTCAATACAACTGTTAAAGATACAGGAGCCCTGTCCTCCTTTTCATATGGTCACCCTAATCCTAGGTATATAAGCAAGCAATAAAAAAGGGCATCAGCCTAGTGAAATCTCCCACAGTCCATTTTACTTGCTCAGGGGGAATGTGCAAAGTTCTTCTTTTAGGAAAAAGGAAATTAAAAGCACAAATATAAAATGGAGGGTCCCTGGCTTGTCAATACTACATGTGAAAAGGATCTTGGAGTTGTAATCGATCACAAGCTGGATATGAGTCAGCCCTGTGCTAAGTCTGCAAGAAAGGCAATTGCAATTTTAGATTGCATCAATAGAAGTATACTTTCAAAATCACTGGAATTGATAGTTCCACTCTACTCTGTGCTGGTCAGACCTCTCCCCAAATACTGTGTCCAGTTCTGAACAAAACATGTTAAGAATTCAGATAAATTGGAATGAGTTCAGAGAAGGTCAACAAAAATGATCAGGGAACTAGAAACTACGTCCTACAAGGAAAGACTGAAGGAACTGGGTATATTTAGCCTTGGGAAGAGAAGACTATGGGGGGGATATGATAGCACTTTACAAGTACCTGATGGATTGTCACACAGAAGAGGTCCACAACCCCTTCCCTATCATCCAAGATTGTAGAACATGAAATAATGGGGTTCAATTACAGGAAGGCAGATTCTGGTGGAACATGAGGAAAAACTTCCTAATGGACAGACGATGGAACCAACTGCCCAGGGAGGTAATGGACTCTCCATCACTGCAGGGATTCGAGCAAAGACTGGACAGTAGGGCTGTGGATGCCCCCCTGATTTGACTCAGGGACCATTTTGGAACCCCTGAAAGAGCCCCGATTTGACTCAGGGTGCTTCGGGGGTTGCTCACCTCACCTCGGTACTGAGGCAAGACTCGGGGGGGGGGGGGCCAAGGCAACTTGGCCTTGCAGGTCCCTGGGTGCCGACTGCACAGCCGGCATCCGGGAAAGCCGATAGCAAGGTCAACAGTGAATCCATTGGACTCACCTCTCTCTCCCTGCTCTCTCCACTTACCTGTTGCCTCATCACCAGCACCCGCCGCAGCACCGGCAACATTGACCACCCTCATTCCCGGCACCGTCGGCTGCCATCATCACTGGCACCCACCGCATCACTCACTGTGTGGCGTTTCCTGGTCACAGTGAGTGATGCGGCAGGTGCCGGCAATGACAGCGGCTGGCGGCACCAGGAATGAGGGCGGTTAGCGATGCTAGTGGCTGCCGGTGATGGTGAGGGTGGCGGCCGGCAGCGCCGGTGATGCAGCTGGTGCTGGCGATGAGGCAGCAGTTAAGTGGGGAGTGCCAGGAGAGGGATGTGACTCCAATGGACTCACTGCTTTCTTTCCCGGGGAAGTGGGAGGGAGGGCCCAGTGCTGCTCCGAATTGGCCCGAGGCACCCCGCAGCTTTGGTGCCGATGTGCTTGAGCTTCGGGGCACCTCGAGCTGACCCAGAACTGACTGGGAACTGAGGCGAGGTGGGCCAAATCATCCCGCCTTGTCTCAGTTTCAGGGATTCGGCCTGAGTCAGTGCTCAGCACTCCTGGACAGTCATCTGTCAGCGTTGTTTTACACTGGATTCCTGCACTGAGCAGAGGGGTGCACTGGATGGGCTCTATGGCCCTTCCATGTCTATGATTCTATGGTTTGCCCACCTCATTCTGCTGCATGTGTACACCAGACCTAATTTGGAAAACAAAACAAAACAGACGACAACAACAACAACCACCAGCAAAAGTGAACATGATTTTAAAAATATGTGGCAATATTTGTGTGATCCACATTTCTAGTTAAGATCTGAGAATCAAAATGGGCAAATATTCAACACAGCCCTAGGTACTACACCCTCTGCCTCTTAACTCCTGGACACCCAACTCTCAAGAGAATGCTGTTCTCTGCATCATCTACTCCAACCATACCCAAAATTATTTCTGGAAGAAGAGACTGACTGCCAACTAACATGGGGGCCAAATTTTAAAAAATGTTGAAATATGGACATTATTTTTTATCACCACCATCATTATAATCAATAGTTTCTTGCATACAGAAGTTCTGTTTGCATTTCATCTCCCTGGGATTCATCTGGTTGAGTTTTGTGGATTTAGCAATTCCTGACTGAAGGGTTAATTTCCCCCTCTCTCTAGCTTGCCCATCTTCCTTGGCCTTTCCCACGCACCTGCCAACCTCATTTCACCTAAGGAAAGGTAAGATGCACTTCAGTTAACCTGATGGTTTTGGAGTAATTATTTTTCCCCTCCTGTGATTTTTCCATCAGGTTGAATTCATTCGCCCCTAAGCTATTAATGCGTGCAATGAACTTTCACCTAGTTATGGCTTTCTCCCTCCATGGTGCTATATGGCCCAGCAGCCACATGATGGTAGTGTTAGCATATCCATGCTGCCCTGGAGAAGGAAGCTAGAGACAGAAAGGATTCTGCTCCTGTTCGCAAATCATATGAACGTGTCCTGTTCACAACCCTGAGAGCGAATGCGAGCAGAAACCTAATTCTTGGGGATTTTTTTGCAATTTCCCAAACTTGTGCATGCATAGGTAGATGCATACTTGCATGAGTGCACACTTCCAAAAACTTGTGTACACACTCCAAATCACATTTTCAAGCTTTAGCCTATGGAAGAAGTGAAGATTTGGGGTCTGCTCTTGGAAAAGTGTGGATTTTTGTGTTTGGAGGAGGGGAAAGGCTCTTGCATTGAGGAACAAGAGTGAGGTGAGATGAACATTTAGCTGGAAAACGGAGAACCCTGACAAGTTCAACTGGTGCTCAATTCTCCTGTCACTAGAGAAAGGTCGTGGACAGCTTTGTCTGTATACTAGGGATGTGTGGATTTTTAAAAACCTGTTCCGTCTGTTTCACAGATTGTCAGTTGACTTTCATGCCATTGTCTGCTCATTGGCAGAATTGGATTACACCCACCCACCCCCAATTTCCTGAATTTGTGCAAATTCGTGTTTGCACAAATGTGCAAATTCCCTCCATGTACATGTTTATGCTTCAGCCTATGGGGGGAAATGTACATTTTTGGATGCTGGTGTTTGTTTGTTTTTAATGTATTTTTCTATGTCCAAACTTGTATAAGACTCCAGAAAGTTTTTTTTAAAAAAAGATAGTCAACAAGTCTATGGAATCCCAAGTGGCTCAGGGAAAGCTGATCTGTTGTAGAATCTGTTGGTCAGTTTCATAGAAATCTGAACTCATTTGATTCCATTGCAGATTTCTCCAACATCCCTCCTCCAGATGCACACCATGTTTTCTCTCTCAATCCTGGAAAAGGCAGGTTCACTCTCAGAGCCACATTACTCAGGTTACATTTTTGAGAATATACGCAAGGAAGAAGCCAGGGGATGACTGCAAGGTGATATCTCTGTACAGAACTTTTAGATGTATACTGAGACCTGGTAAGCAGAAAGAACGTAGAGATGCCAGGCCCAGCTCCAAATTTGAGTGGATCGTGGTCAACATGCCGTCTGGTGGTCCTCCTCCACTTTCACTGGGCCCTGCTGGTTTTATCAGGCAGATGTTTTATTTATTTATTTATCTGTTATTTTATTATTATTTAATAGATTTCTATACTGGTCACCACATTTTAAAAAACATTTCTAAGCAGTTTACAAGAGAATTGTAATACATTAAAATACATTGTTATATACGTTAAAATGCAATTAAAACGTATAATAATTGCTAAAATGCTTAGAGAAAACATTGATAAAAATATTAAAACCAATACAATCCCATATTAACAAACTGGGCAGCACATCCACTTGGGAAGGCTTGGTGAGGACATGGGTCTTTCATTGGCACCTAAAGAATGCTAGAGTTGGCACGTCCCAAATACCATTCTGGAAGGTGGGTGCCACCACGGAGGAGGCCCACTTCTGTGTTGCTGCAAGATGGCAATCTACAGGTCATGGTACAACCAACAAGGACTCCTCTGATGATCTTAACATTCTCAGAGGTATTTACTGGGGAAGGCAATTGATCAGGTAACCTGGTCCTAAGCTGTGCAGGGCTTTATATGCCAACAGCATGACCTTGTACTTGGCTCAGTAGCTAATAGGTTGTTGCTTCCACATCAGTGCACTGTGTTCGTGGCCAGTTGCCCCATTCAGCATCCTGGCTACCGCATCCTGCACTAGTTGTAGCTTCTGGACTGAGCACAAGGGTAACTCCACATAAAGTGCATTACAGTAACCCAAACATGAGGTTATCAATGCATGGACTACAGTGGCCAGGCTATTCCTGTTCAGGAAAGGGAACAAGTGACATACCACACTGTTGGTAATAGGAACTCCTCAACACCAAAGCTGCTTGGATTTCTAATGACAGACAAGTCCAGGAGCACTCCCAACTACATACCTGTTCTTTCCCTGGGAGTGCAGCCCTGCCTAGAACAGGCAAACTCTCCAATTCCTGTTACTGGGGAACCAGCCACCCTCAGAGTCTCTGCCATGTCAGTCTCAGGCCGCTCAATCTAGCCACCATTGTGATATCCCACAATGCCCTGATGTAGCTTCACCATGGGACATTGTGGGAAGTTAAAATGGCACCTAGACACAGCTGCTTGGTGCTGTTTGAACTGCCAGGCAGGATTATTATTATTACTATTATTATTATTATTATTATTATTATTATTATTATTATTATTATTTAAAGGTCACAGTTGTCAGTTTAGGACCTTGGCAATTGCCCAAGGATTCCAGCACTGACGCCGGCCTGAGAATTGCCACATATTTTCTGGCAGGCCTCCTGTGCCTTCAAATTAGCAACTTTTCACCAGGGGAAGTTTCCACTATGACGGCTTCCATACACTAGAGAAAGGTATACCTGTTGAATTTCTGCCTTAACGTGTAGCCGTTGAAAGCAGAGGAGCCCTGCCAGAAAAAAAAGGGTCCACAACCTCAAGGGAATGTCAGAGAAGCTTTGCCAGATATCTGCCTTCCAGCTGTGCCTGCTTTCTTCCTGTGAGACTGTTTCAGCTGTAAACTGAATGTGGAATGGGAGGGCAGCCACAACCAGCTACTTGTATCCATTCGAATCTGACAACTTTGCTAGCTCATACTGCATTCTAGAATTCTGAGGCTGCAGCCTTATACAAACTTGCCTGGAAGTCCATTCCACTGAGCCAAATAGGACTTACTTCTTAGATATGAATAGCATTACGCTGTAGGAAAATGTTAGCGTGTCTAGAAAGGGAGATGTGGCAGAGCAATACAAATCAATTGCTGGCATTTACACACTTTCTCACCCAAAGAGAGATGTATATTTCCAAGTCAGCATTTCAACTTTACTTTTATAGGGCAGACACCATGGTGGAATTGGCTTGTTTGTTTGGCTTGCTCGTGATCATCTTCTGAATGCACCCTCACTCTGAATGCACCCTGACTTGCACAGCATAAAACAAGCACAGACATTTTTCTCCATTAAAGTTGGGAGGGTATGGGTGACTTGCATCTGAACATTCCCATGTTGCATGGATGGCCATCATTTTTCACCTTTCCCAATTGCTGCTCCTGGTAGGGTCTGGGGACTCCAATGTTAGTGTGTGTGTGTGTGTGGGGGGGGGTGAATCCACTCTGGGTTTCAGTCTGAACTGGCCAGAACTCTAAAGGAACTATCCAAGGTGCTGAACTTAACCCCCAAAATAAGTTCAGCACCCTGGACAGCTCCTTTAGAGTGCTGGCTGGTTCTGACTGATACCCGGAGCAGATTCACCATCCCACTGACATTGGAGCCATCAGACACACAGCTAACTCAAACCTAACAGGTGCCCCATTCACTTTGGACACAGCTAAAAAAGAGTTTTCCTATCTATATTGGGCTGCTTTCTGTACGTCAAGCCCAAAGGTAACACACAAATGCTTGACTGAACTATTGGAAGCTCCTAACTCCCAGAGTTCCTGACCTCTACTCAGTCCACTTGGCCTAGAGGTGGCCAAGGAGAAAGTACCTCCCAGCTGACTGTGGGGTTCCCTCCTCCCCATCTCATTTCCCAAACAGACACTCTGTTGGAGTAGAGTGGAAATCATAACCCTCCTAGGGTTGCTAGGCAACTGTAGGGGAGGAAAGCTCTGGAGAACCATTGCCAAGTCAACCCAGGATTGACTTCGTAGAAGCTTCGTTTTCTCATCTTGCCCGTGGAAGCTGGTGGCTCCGATTTCAATGGAGGGGTGAAAGTCACAGGCAGCCACAGGCAGCCAGAATTTTAAAGGATCTGTCCAATGGGCAGAACCCTATCCCACAAATAGCTTCAGCAGCTTGGATGGCTCCTTTAGAGTTCTGCCTGGTTCTGACTAAAACCCAGAATGGATTCACAGCCCCACCAAAATTGGAGCCGCCAGCCTCCACTACCTGTTGCCATCCCCATGCGATAACAAGTGATGTGTCCAACCAGATGATGTAACATTAAAAACAACAACTACAACAACAACAACAATCCTCCAGTGAAGGATGCCCCAGCAATGCAAACATTGAGAATAAGGTGGAGAAGGGGGCTAGGAAGGGGGATTGCTGCAGGCTGGTGAGGGTCACTGTGGAGCTCCTAAAACTAAGAGAAGAGCTACTATTTTCTTTTGCTTATATCAAATAACCTGAGGAGAAAATGAGATCAAAATCCACCCCAATCCCCTTTCCCCATGTAACTGAGGCTTTGGCTATCAGATTATCTCTGCATTGTCAGTTAGTGGTAAGATCTTTTTTTAGTGCCTGTAAGAAAATCTACAGTGGTTTAGCATTCTTTGTACAGATCATCAGCTGAGAAGAGAGACTGGAATGCTTCTTCTCACCTAGTGCTCTGAAAACATGCCTGGAAAGGGACTTCCTTGGCCAAGCCAGACTTTAGACTGGCCAGCAGCTCAGGGAAAGTTTCCAGGCAGTGTGTAAAATCTCAGCCCTCAACAACGTTAATAATTATTCTGGCTGAGGAACCAGGTTTGAAACAGAAGTTTTATAGGGCCAGATGGTATTTTATAGGCTCCTTGTGTCACCTGATCTTGCTGTACTTGGAAGTTGCAATTTACTCTCTGACCATCTGCACTGGGGGTGCTGTAGAGTACGGCTGTGATCAGATCCACATCCCGAATCTGAATCAGATTGCGGTGATCCGGACCTCCAGATCCCAGATCCGAATCGGATCAGATTGGGCTGGATTGGATCCAAGATCTGGATGCGATATAGATCGTGTCACAGCACTCCCTCCCGCTCTCCCCACTCTCTCTCTCTCTCTCTCTCCCTCCCTCCCCCCACTCACCCTACTTACCTGCTGCTTCCTCCATGTCATCCCACCATCATCCTGCCGTCGTCTTCCCTCCTCGCTGTGGGCTGCCACATTTGCTGGTTGCGGTGAGTGATGACATCATCATGAGCTACCTCATCACCCATCATGACCAGCAAATGCAGCGGCCCACAGTGAGAAGGGAAGATGACGGTAGGACGATGGCAGATGACGGCAGGATGACATGGAGGAGGCAGCAGGTAAGCAGGGAGAGTTGGGGGAGGGAGGGAGAGAGAGAGAGAGTGGGGAGAGCGGGAGGGAGTGCTGTGGATGGACCCGGATCGGATTCGGCCAGATCTGATATGGATCAGATTGGACCCGAACCAGATCTGACAGATCAGGATCCAGATCGGATCGGGGAGTCCGTGCACTGCCCTACTGTAGAGTAACAGAGGAAAACATCTGCAGTTCCCTCAGCCTGCAAGCCGCTCCAGTGATACTAAGTGCAAGGTGTCCCAATTCCAAAGTCCCAGGTCCAAAACCCCAGATGCCTTATAATGTGTTATTCCTGTAATTTTCAAAGGTGTGTTCTGGGAAAAGCCAGGTTTTCTTACAAGTACAGCAGGGAAGTTCAATAATTATTGGATACATTTTCCTGAAAGGCAGATTGCCTACTGTTCCCCTGCAATACACAACTACAGAATGTACACCCTGTTCACAGGGGGCAAAGTTGAGGCCCAACACTGTGTGAATGGAGTATACCTCCTAAGACTCCCCACACCACTGAATCTTCTGCAATGCACACACTCTCCATAGCAGATGCACACACATACACCCACCCACCAATGCAGAATGGGTTCACTCAGTTTGGAACTTTTGAAAACCATTATGCCATTCCATTGCCAATTTGTCCTTATCCCTGAGAGTAGTCAGCTGGTAAAAAATATGTGAAGTGCATCCATCGGCTCTGCACAGACATGCCTCAAGAAGGGAAATGTGATTTGTCACACAGCATCATAATGAAATGAAAAGATAATTGCTCCTGGATTTCCATTCTTCTACCCCCCTCTTTTAGAATCGCGAATGTTGACTGCTGGAAAACAAAATTGGCATATGTATCAGATTTCATATGGAGAAAAGCTATGGCAACCCTGGGACCCGCCCAGCAATTATGATAATATTTCTCTGGCTATTCATCTTTCGCTGTATCGCCTTGAACTTCTCTTCCCTCTTATTGCCTGAAAGCTTTAAATTCCTTTGCTTTTAAAGAGAACAGGGGACATTTCATGTTGGTCCATAACCGCCTGCAGGGCTGGTCCAACATATTTTGCTGCCCCTGAGGCAAAAGACAAGATGGCAACCTCCATTCCACCAACAGAAGCCAATAGGATTGGCAGCTGAATCTTACACTGGTGAGAAGGCGGCATACTTCACCCCACCTGAGGGACAGCAGGGTAGCTTAGGAGGTGCAGGAACACCCAGCGCTGTCTCCCAGCAGAGGGGAATGGTGAGGGGGCTGCCACTGCCACCCTTTCCACACCACAGCGGGGATGTGTGATTCAGCAAAATCTGAGCTTCCAAATTCCATCTCAAAACTTTTTCTGATTCATGTCTGTATCAAATTCTGAACTTTAGCTATGGAATCCAATGAAGGGGGAAAAAACAATGTGATATAGGTATGGGCACAGGTGGAGTAAAAACAGGGCCATCAGTTCCTAGGCTGCACTCTGCTGCAAGATTTCTGCTGCACTCTGCTGCAGGATTTCTCTAGTGTAATTCAGTTGCAATGCCATGAATGCAGTGCAGTGTTAATGGTTTCGGGGATGGTGGACAGCTGACATTCTGGTGATGTGTTTCAATGGGAGCTAGGATGGGCCAAGAAGGCATATGTGATGGGCGGCGATGACTCAGCCTTCTTCCTCCCACTAGATGGAGGGGAGGGGGGCTAAGATCTGTGTGTGCAGCAGGAAGTCGGTCTGTCCTGGAACAAGTTCTGAAAAGGAGGCAGACAGATGACTTTGCTCTTACGGTATTATGGGTTCCCTTAGAAAACTGACGGAGAACAGGAATTGGCTGGAGTGCTAATGCTGTGAATCTCCATCTTATGTTCAGCCTGTAGAGATATGTGTCAATAAAACTCACATCACAGAAATGCCATACGTCTCCAGTGACCGCCTTAAGGAAACTTAATTGTGGCTAAGCACTGGAACCCCTGAAAGTCCTGACTGTTCAGAAGTGGGGTGCACACATATATCGCACTGTGCTGCATGAATGGAAGATTGGTAAATCAATGTCTACTAGTCACAACAGCTGGGCCAGATCTACACCAGGCAGGATATAGTGGTATGAAAGTGGTATGAAAGTGGTATATAAAAGGCAGGAGCCACGCTACTGCTTTATAGCTGTATTGAAGAGCACAGACAACTGTTGGGGCCCATTGACACATACCATATACCGCTATATCCTGCTTGGTGTGGCTTCTGCCTTTTATACACTACTTCCGTATCTCTATATCTTGCTTGGTGTAGATCTGGCCCTGGATTGACTTCCCTGTTCATAGGCAGCATATCTTTAATCTATCTATCTATCTATCTATCTATCTATCATCTATCTACCTATCATCTATCTATCATCTATCTATCATCTATCTATCATCTATCATCTATCTATCAATCATCTATCTATCTATCTATCATCTATCTATCTATCATCTATCTATCTATCATCTATCTATCATCTATCTATCTATCCATCTATCATCTATCTATCTATCTATCTATCTATCATCATCTATCTATCAATCATCTATCTATCTATCTATCTATCTATCTATCAATCATCTATCTATCTATCTATCTATCTATCTATCTATCTATCATCTATCTATCATCTATCTATCTATCATCTATCTATCCATCTATCATCTATCTATCTATCTATCTATCTATCTATCTATCTATCATCTATCTATCAATCATCTATCTATCTATCTATCTATCTATCTATCTATCTATCTATCTACAGTAGGCAAGCAACAGGGGATGGTTATCTCCCTCTTGCTTTGCTTGTGGGCTTCCTGGAGGCATCTGGTTGACCATTGTTGTACATAGTATGCTGGACTACATGGGCCTTTGGTCTCATCCAGGATGGGCAGATGTTATATTCATATGCTTCATGATTTGCGTCTTGAATCCAGATGCACACGGCACTGTAGATGTCCCTTTGCATCATACCTCCACATATGGCACAGTTTATCTTGTCTGAATCAGGGCATGGGGATTTTTTGTTCTGAGTGGTTGATATAGCTATGACATTTTGATAGTCCATCTAACATTGATCACAGTACTTTTTTTTTTTTTTTGCACAAAATATTAGAACCCCATGGGTCATCCCATGAAGCTGATTGGTGAGAGATTCAGGGCAGATAAAAGGAAGGACTTCTTCACACAGCATGTTAAACTATGGAATTTGCTATCATGAGATGGAGTGATGACCACCCATTTGAATGGCCTCAAAGAGGGGTTAGATAAATTCCTGGAGGAGAAGGCTATCAATAACTACTAGTCCTGAGAGCTATGATGCTACCTCCAGTAGCAGAAGTGATAAGCCTATGTACACCAGTTGCTGGGGAACATGGGTGGGAGGATGCTGTTGCACTTGTATCCTGCTTGTGCATTCCCAGTCAACAGCTGGTTGGTCACTCTGTGAACAGAGTGCAGGACTAGATGGACCCTTGGTCTGATCCAGCATGGCTCTTCTTATGTTCTTATGGAACAACATTGGCACTAAATATTACTAATACAAACAGCAGTAGTGACTGTGGTAGCAGAGCTGGGAGCAAACTCCTGTCAACCTAATGTGAAATGTTCAAGTATTTCACTTTTGACATTTTTTTTAAGTTCAGGAAATGGCCCCTACAGGATCATAAAAAGAAGAACTACAAAACCCACAGCAACTTTCTTTTAAAAACAAAACAATGTAAAACCAACAACTGTGGTGTTTTGTTTTTTTTAAAAAAAGCAACTTGAAATGGTTCCCACCTAAGCCCTGTGGTACAAGGTATGTTGCGTGCAAGTTATGGAAAACAGGATGTCAAGTCAACCAACACATGGGGTAGGTGGCTCTCCCAGGACTGCACGCTCTGACATGTTTGCTGCAGAGCAATATAAATAATACGAGAAGTGTAGCATTACTCATCATCTTATGAATGGAAGCAAATGAAAGCCATGTTTGTATGCGTATCAAAGCTACACAACTTGTGACCCACCAGCTCTATATCGCGGATGGACAGATGCTCAGCATGCTCTGTTTTTGCCAGTCCCACCCAGGCTGAGAGGTGGGCTGCATTCAGCTTAGTGGGGCCAGATCTACACCAAGCAGGATATAACACTATGAAAACAGTTTGAAAACTGTATCTGGAATGCGTCCTGGGCCCCAACTGTTGTCAATACCATTATAAACCATTTTAAAGCAGTAGTGTAGATTCTGCCTGGGTCACAAGTTATGGCTACTGTTGTATTTAGGAATTTTAGGGAGCGGGGAATAAAGACAGAGCATTGAATGTGGCATTCAATTCAATTCAAGCTATTGGTAGGCTGACCAGATAAAATCCAGGTCAGGGCTCATGTAACTTTAACAGTTGTAGAGAAAAGGGGATTTCAGCCTGTGTCATTTGTATGCAATTAGTCCCTGGTGAAATTCCCTCTTCATCACAACAGTTAAAGGTGCAGGCACTATACTAGAGTGACCATATACAAAAGAGGGCAGGGCCCCTGCAACTTTAACTGTTGTGAAGAAGAGGGAATTTCACCAGGAACTAATTGCATGCAAATGACACTGGCTGAAATTCCCTTTTCTCTACAGTTGTTAAAGTTACACGAGCCCTGACCTGGATTTTATCTGGTCACCCTAGCTTAGGCTGACCAGATAAAATCCAGGTCAGGGTTCATGTAACTTTAACAGTTGTAGAAAAAAGGGAATTTCAGCTAGTGTCATTTGTATGCAATGAGTTCCTGGTGATATTCCCTCTTCATCACAACAGTTAAAGTTGCAGGCACTATACTAGAGTGACCATATACAAAAGAAGGCAGGGCCCCTGCAACTTTAACTGGTGTGATGAAGAGGGAATTTCACCAGGAACTAATTGCATACAAATGACACTGGCTGAAATTCCCTTTTCTCTACAACTGTTAAAGTTACAGGAGCTCTGTCCTCCTTTTCATATGGTCAGCCTACCCTACCCTAGCTATTGGAGGCAAGGGGGCAAGAGAGTACCATGACCACCACCACTGTCTGTTTAACCACTGACCCAGTTAGGCAATTGCAATACTGTCTCAACCCTGTTGGGTTATCATCTGCCAGAGAAACAAGTAGCCCCAGCTGTTGTATTTTGTGTTATTTATTTAACACAAACTCATGTGGTTCAGTAACATCTAATCTACCGAGCATTGAGTGAGTCATGCAGAAGAGTTTGCAGAAACTCTTGGAGGCAGCTTTAGAGTTTTACAAGAGATTCCCTCTGGAATAATTTCCACAGCGATTCATTAGCAGTGGGCATTTGGCAGCACTTTGTGGAGGAAGTTTTTTTTATGAATGATGCATTGTTCCTTCTTTGGTGGGGGTGGGGGAGGTTGTCAAAAGTTCTGATGAGCTTCAAGCTTGATGCAACCTTCACCTTTAACTTGGCAAGATACAACAAAGCTAAGTCATAGCCGGCAGCATTTTCTCTCAACAATGCAAGAGTCCGTTGAGCATTCCTCTTGTCAACATTTAAGGCACGTTTACATGGTCCTGTCATTTAAAACACAAAACAAGACATAACAAAACATGTTGATAATTGATGTAATAGCATCCGCATTAAAGTATGGCTGGAAACCGATGCTTATCTTTTGCAGTGTGTCGATGGTCATAAGAAGAGTCATGGTTGCTTGCAGGGTGTGGAGTCAGCTTAGTTTTGCCTCTGCTAAATAGGTTCTGGAGGCATTTTGTCTTGTTCAAAAGCCTGTGAGACCTATTTGAGAAGAGGCAACAGTGGCACAGAAGAAATGCAAGGGGAGTCTCAACCCTATTTTCAAGACTCTTGATTTCTGTCTCCAGCGTCCTTCTCTTCCATGTCTGTAGCATTTGATAGTGCTGACTGCTGTACAATTTTTGATGTCCTAGCATCCTTTGGGAGGGGAGCATTATAATTCCCATTTTTTCAAATGGGAAAAAAGAATGGACAACCTGACCAAGAGCAAACTAGTCATACGTCTCAGTATTTCTTATAAAGTTACTGATGGACTCACTTAAGAACATAAAAGAAAAACTGTGTTGGATCAGGACAAAAACCTATCTAGTCCATCATTCCATTCCCACTAGGAATGGGGAAGAAATTTGTACAATTATCATGCCTTGACTTGTCCACATTTTGCTGCATTACAGCCTGGAATTTAAATGGTGTTAATTGGCATGTTTAGCATTTGATTTACACAACATACTTAATGCCTTGAAGATGCAACTTATTTTATTGTGGCACAAACATTTCAGTCAACACAAACAAACTGGCATTTGTTGGTTGCATAAGTATTCAGCCCCCTGAGTCAATAATTGTTAGAAGCACCTTTGGCAACAATTCATGCTGTGAGTCTCTTTGGGTGAGTCTCTACCAGCTTTGCGCATCTGGATCCTGCAATATTTGCTCATTCTTCATGACAAAATTGCTCAAGCTCTGCCAGGTTGGATGGGGACCATTGGTTGAAGAGCAATTTTCAAGTCTTACCACAGATTTTCAATCAGACTGGGACGTTCTAAGATATTCAGGTTCTTCTTCCTAAACTACCCAGGTGTAACATGGTCCTGCTGGAATGTGCACCTCCACCTCAGTCCCAGGTCCCCTGCAGACTGAAACATGTCGTCCTCTAGAATTGCCCCATATTTGGATCCATCCATCTTGCCCTTAATCCTGACCAGCTTCCCAATCCCTGCCACTAAAAAGCATCCCCACAGCATGATGATGCCACCACCATGTTTCACTGTGGGGGACAGTGTTCCCAGGGCAATGAGCCCCCTATTGGCTTTGTGACACACATAGTGTTTTGCACTCAGGCCAAAAAGTTCGGTTTTGGTCTCATTAGAGCAGAGAATCTTTTCCCACATGTTTGCTGTGTCTCCCACATGCCTTTTTGGCAAAATCCAAAAAGGATTTGATATGGGTTCCGCCTCCCCCCCCACACACACACACCTCAGCAATGGCTTTCTTTTCACCACTCTTCCATAAAGCCCAGTTTTGTGAAGTGTCTGGGTGATAATTGTCCCATAGACCATTTCTCCCTTCTCAGCTGTGGTTCTCTTCAGCTCCTTCAGAGTTACCATTGGCCTGTTGGTTGCTTCTCTGACTAGTGCTCTCCTAACCCAGTCACTGAATTTTGGTGGACTGCTTTCCCTAGGCAGAGTCATAGTTGTGCCGTATTATTTCCATTTTGTAATAATGGATTTAACAGTGCTCTGGGGGTTGTTCATAGTTTGGGGTTGTTGTTTTTTATAACCCAACCCTGATTGGTACTTCTCAGAACTCTGTCCTAGACTTGTTTTGAAAGCTCCTTGGTCTTCATGGTGCTTTTTGATTATACATATGCTCTCTAACACACTCTGCGGCCTTCCAGAAATGGGTGTATTTTATCTGAGATCATATGACCCTTGAATTACACACTGGTGGACTCCATTCAACTAATTATGTGACTTCTGAAGGTAGTTGGTTGCACCAGAGCGTATTTAGGGGTGTCACAGCAAAGGAGGTGTAACATTGCACTGTATAAAGACTTATCTTGCTGGCAGTTAACCTGGGCTTTGCAGGACTGCATTCCTCACTACCTGTACTGACTTGTACAAGAATGGATCCGGCTTCCTATTTCCTGCAGCTGGAACTGGCAGTAGGCAGGAATGGTAGGGTTCTTCACCCAATGTGGCATGATGCTTCTGATATCAACTTACCTGGAGTGCTTCCAGGTGAGAGTTTGAGTGCTTCCAGATGAGAATGTTGTTGTGCAATTATCCCGGCTGTTTTGTGGAATATTATGTAGGTCCGGATGACATTGCCTGCCATTTTTTAACCCCTGCCACATTTTCCCAGAGTTGCTCCCATCTTTTCTTCTCAATACAGAAAATAACAGGTAATGGGAGAAAGATGACAGGACTGCACGGCATCTTTAGATCAGTAGTCCTAGGAACCAGGACTACTGGAACAACCCGATGTGGCTACATGGACTCCACTTTGAATTACTGCTTGGTAAATGTCCATATGTTTTCAGCCTCAGTTTCAAGGTGAACTGAACCTCTCTTTAACAGGTTGACAATGCCATGGTCCAATGGGAAATATATTTCCATAAACAGGAGTCCTGAACATCAAAAACCAGAAGGAAATGTTCCAAGCTATAAAGGAAAAAAAACAAAGCTTTTGAGGAAGGTGTCATTCTTGAACAACAAATATTGGAGACAAACAGACCCATCAGTCTCAAAGAAGTAAAACTATGTAGACATCACCTACAATTTATGCGTAAAAATCACACTCCAGATAAAATGAAGCGGTGCAGTGACGTTGATCGTTTTTCAAATGATTGCTCATGAATTTAGCAAGTGGAAGTTTTTTTTCTCTCTCTCTCTCTTTCATTCATTCTTTTCTTTTTTTGTTATAAGCTTCCCCAGTCTATTCTTGTTAAGGTCATGGCATACAGCTTTGTAGTAAATTTGGAATTTGCTGAGTGAGAAAATGAAGATTTATACAAAGCTAAATTGAACAAATGGTGAATAATTGATTTCACTGACCTGACAGCTCACACTGTGCTTGTAAATAATACATAACTTTTTTTTTTTTGCTATGACAATAATTTAGTATTCTTCACATCTTTATTCCTTCCAGTGAGATACTGCTGGGATTAAACAATTCCTGACCAGTCCCCCCTCCCCACAAAAAGTCATAGAATTTGCTGGCCTCGCACATTTTAACACTCATCTTTTGCTGCTGCTTTTGTTTCCTGGATCTTCTCAATCATGTGCTGCTGAAGTCCACCTTTGCTCTTCACCTCAAAAATATAATCCAAATATGAGCACTATCAGTAGGTTTTTCTTCATATTTTCAATCCTTCAAATGTAGTTGACATAATCACTGTACAAATTATAGAATCACAGTGTCATATGAGATCTCTGTGGCTGAATTCGGATGACACAATAAGCAACCGGATGGGGGGAAACAGTCGTCAGTTGTATTGACTATCGTGTCATCCAAATGCTGCCATAGTCAACTCAGCGCTGATCCTCATCCACACCACAGTTGATTATTTATTACCCTGTTGTGTGGGGAGTACCCTCTAGATGAACAACTGTAAGGTTGATTATTACCCCACCATTGACTATCGTGTTGTCCGAATTCAGCCTGTGTGTGTGTGTGTGTGTGTGTGTGTGTAGAATTGGCTCCAGTCTTAGTCAGAACAGACCCATCGAAATCAATGGAAGTTAAGTTAGTCATGGCTAAATCTGTATCCAAGCAAAACTTCCTAAGCCTGCAATTCTATAATCAAAATGCCCGTTAACCTCCAGGGAAAGGCTGCTAATGCAATAAAATAAAATAAAATAAAAACATAAGGAACACAAACTATTCTACAAGTTGGCAAACAAGCTCCATCTAATTCAATAGTATTGGGTTTACATATGTATTGATTTTACGAGGGCTAGATCTACGCTATTGCTTTATTGATGTGCACTGATAGTTGGGATACATTACACATTCCATATACTGCTTTTGTAGTGTTATTTCCTTTTTATTCCACATTATCCAAAATACCACAACTGATGTCATTGACTGTCCTACGAGGTATAAATGTGCAAGAGAGATATAGTATTACCATGATGGGATCATCACGATTTGACTCAAGGAGTAGACCTGGCCCAGGTCAGACTTCTTGTGTGTTAACAAACAGTTGCTTGCTAGCTTATTTCTTGTTTTACTTATGCATTTGCAGGCATTTTTTAAATTTTTTTTTTTTACAAAGTTAGTAACATCATTCAAAAGAACACTCAGATGATAAAACAGGTTTTAGAAGAAAAACAACACAAAAATAGTTGCAACTGTGGCCAAAGGAGAGGCGCAGTCGAGAGTAGTGATGCTGTCCAAACTCAAAATTAGCTGGTTGGAGAACTGAATAAAGTAGCTTTGTAAATCTAATGTAGTAAGTGGAGTGTGTTCAGAGGAGGGCAACAAGGATGATCAGGGGTCTGGAAACAAAACCCTGAAAGAACTGGGCATGTTTAGCCTGGAAAAGAAAAGACTGAGGAGAGACATGATAGCACTCTTCAAATACTTGAAAGGTTGTCACACAGAGGAGGCCAGGATCTCTTCTTGGTCAACTCAGAGTGCAGGACACGGAATAATGGGCTCAAGTTTCAGGAAGCCAGATTCCAGCTGGACATCAGGAAAAGCTTCCTGACTGTTAGAGCAATACAACAATGGAACCAATTCCCTAGGGAGGTTGTGGGTTCTTCCACACTAGAGGCATTCAAGATGCAGCTGGACAGCCATCTGTTAGGGATGCTTTAAGGTGGAGTCCTGCATTGAGCAGGGGGTTGGACTTGATGACTTTATAGGCCCCTTGTAACTCTACTATTCTATGATTCTATGAAGTGTACACCAAGGCCCGATTCAAGAAACTTTAATATTTTCATATGTCAAACCAAGATTGATTACAGGTTAATTTATATTTTCTGCATAGTTGGCATGACTAAACAGCCAAACTCTGCCATCTCTTCCTGATAATGTCAACAACATGCAAGATCCTGCGAGAAACAGACAATTTTGTTGTTGCATTGGCTTGTTCTATTTCCACATCTGCTGGCTCAGCCTATAGCTCCCTGTTGATTATTATTGTAAACAAAGCAGATGTGATAACAGCCAATCAGAGAAGTATGTGTTATGACACATGGGTCAGAAAGCATTACCATCTTATGTGTGCCACATTCCCAAGATGCACTTTGAAGACATGCGTGTGGGGGGTGGGATAAAAGATAATTTGAAAACCCATAATTTATTTTATTGTACTTTTTTTATTTACAACATTTATATATTGCTTCACATCTACTCAGATTCTTGAACAGTGAACAATAAATGGTAAAAAGATAAAAGAATAAAACTAGTCTGACCATCTGAAAAGGAGGACAGGGCTCCTGTATCTTTAACAGTTGTAGAGAAAAGGGCATTTCAGCCAGGGTCATTTGTATGCAATTAGTTCCTGGTGAAATTCCCTCTTCATCACAACGGTTAAAGTTGCAGGCACTTTACTAGAGTGACCATATACAAAAGAAGGCAGGGCCCCTGCAACTTTAACTGTTGTGATGAAGAGGGAATTTCACCAGGAACTAATTGCATACAAATGACCCTGGCTGAAATTCCCTTTTCTCTACAACTGTTAAAGTTGCATGAGCCCTGTCCTCCTTTTCAGATGGTCAGCCTAATAAAACTCCATGTCTTTTTTAAATACTATTTTTTAAAAATCAGAATACTGATAAAACCCATGGCTGGTCAGTCAAGGAATGTTTTCAGAAATGAAGACTGTGTCAGGAGATTCAGGAAGCAGCACATTCTTGGCACCTGCTTGACCACCAGAGGCAAAAAGCTCCATAGAAAGGGGGCCTCTACACTGAAGACTCTTCTCTGGGTGGATTCTAATTGGGCCATGGGTCCATGTGGAACCACCAGAAGCATGCCCTCTGATGACGTCAGTGACTGGGCAAGTTGATAAAGGAGAAGGCACTCTCTCAAGTATCCTAGTCTCAAGTTGTTTAGGGCTTTATACACTAGTACCAAGTACTTAAACCTGGCCTAGTAGCGAATAGCAACCAGTGCAATTCCCTCAGCAAAGGAGTCACATGTCGAAAAGGGGTAGCTCCCGACAACAGCTAGCTGTTACATTTTGCACTAAGGTGCATTGCAGTAAACTAGTCTTGAGATTACCACTGTGGCCAAGCTATTCCTCTCCAGGACAGGCCATAGCTAGTGACCCATCTGAAGCTAGTAAAAGGCATTCCAAGTTACCATGGCCACTCGAGCCTCCAGCAACAATGATGGACCTAGGAGTACCCCTAGGCTACGAACCTGAACTTTTCAAGGGGCCTGTCTCCTGGACTTGGGAACTGCTCACCCACTGGGCTTCAGTCTTGTCAGAATACAGTCTCAGTTTATTGGCCCTCATCCAACCCATTACTGAATATTGGCACTGATCCGGGACTTGCACAGCCTCACCTGATGTCAAAAGGAGATGGAGCTGTGTGTCATCAGCATACTGATGTCACTTGGCTCCTAATCCCCTAATGACCACTCCTAGCAGCTTCAGGTGGTATCCTATGGAGTCCCATAGCTCAATTGACAAGGGGCCAAAGAATGGTCACCCAGTGTTACTCTCCCATTTCACCCACCCACCCCACTCTAGGCAAGAAAGGAACCACTGTAACACAGAGCTTCCAATGCCCATCCTACAGAGTACATCCAGGAGAATACTATGGCCGATGGCATCAAGAGCAGATAAGAGATTGAGCTGAATTTACTGGGCTCCACTCCTCCTGTTCCTTTCTTGATAAAGATAGTCCATCATGGTGACCAAGGCTGATTCAGTCCAGTAAATATCCTGAAAACCAGCCTGGATAAGTCTAGATAATCAGTGCTTGCAGTTGCTCCCCCATGGCCCTCTCAAGTACATTACCTAAGAAAGAGGTATTTGCAATTTTTTGTGGATAATATAACATAATAATAATAACGATTTATTTCTTACCCGCCTCTCCATCTAGATCGAGGCGGGGAACAACAGCATGATAAAATACATAAAACTAATTAAAACATGACAAATATTATTAAAACTGCATTAAAACATCCTAAAACATCATTAAAACATCCTAAAACATCCTAAAAACATTCTAAAAATTACACTGGATATGCCTGCCGGAAGAGAACAGTCTTTATAGCTTTCTTAAATTCTAAAAGACTGTTAAGTTGACGAGTCTCCTCCGGCAGGTCATTCCACAGTCTGGGAGCGGCAGAAGAGAAGGTCCTCTGGGTAACAGTTGTCAGCCTAGTCTTGGCTGACCGCAGTAAGTTCTTCCCAGAGGACCTGAGCGTGCGGGGCGGATTGTACGGGAGAAGGCGATCCCGCAGGTAACCTGGACCCAAACCATGTAGGGCTTTAAAGGTAATGACCAACACTTTATACTTCGCCCGGAAACTAATCGGCAGCCAGTGGAGCGATTTTAAAGCTGGCGTAATATGGTCACTCCTAGATGTACCGGTGACCAACCTGGCTGCCATATTTTGAACTAGTTGAAGTTTCCGGACTAGGCACAAAGGTAGCCCTATGTACAGCGCATTGCAGAAGTCAAGCCTCGAAGTTACCAGCGCGTGCACCACCATCTTTAGGTCTTCCAACTCTAGGAAGGGGCGCAGCTGGCGTATCAGCCGAAGCTGATAGTAGGCACTCCTGGCCGTCGCATCTATCTGGGCTGTCATTTGGAGCGACGGATCCAGGAGCACCCCCAAGCTGCGAACACAGTCTTTCAGGGGGAGTGTAACCCCATCCAGAACCGGTTGACACACCTCCAAACCCAGGTTGCGGCCTTTGACAGCAAGCACCTCCGTCTTGTCTGGATTCAGCTTCAGTTTGTTTTTCCTCATCCAGCCCATTACCGCCTCCAAGCATTCATTCAGAGGAGACACACTATCCTTAGCTGACGATGTTGTCGAAGGCATAGAGAAATATATTTGGGTGTCATCAGCATACTGATAGCACCCCGCCCCATGCCTCCGGATGATCTCTCCCAACGGTTTCATATAAATGTTAAACAGCATTGGGGAAAGGATGGCACCTTGCGGTACGCCACACAGCAGCTCCTTCTTTGCAGAGCAGCTATCCCCAAGCATCACCATCTGGAACCTGCCCGAGAGGTAGGACCGGAACCACTGAAGCACAGTGCCCCCGATTCCCAATCCCCTCAGGCGTTCCAGAAGGTTACCATGGTCGATGGTATCGAATGCCGCTGAGAGGTCCAAAAGTACCAACAGGGACACACTCCCCCTGTCAATACCCAGGCGTAGATCATCCGCTAAGGCGACCATAGCAGTCTCAACTCCGTATCCCGCCCTGAAGCCAGTTTGAAATGGGTCTAGAAAATCAGTGTCATCCAAGACTACCTGGAGTTGAAAGGCAACCGCCCTCTCGATCACCTTGCCCAAGAATGGAAGGTTTGATACCGGTCTGTAGTTATTAAAGTCCAGGGGATCCAGGGAGGGCTTCTTTAGAAGCGGCCGTACCACCGCTTCTTTTAAACATGATGGAAAACTCCCCTCCCTGAGAGATGCATTAATAATATATTGTAATTGCGATCTAACCGCATCTCCTCCCTGGACGACCAGCCATGAAGGACAGGGATCGAGAGGGCAAGTCGTCCCCCTCACTCGTCCAAGCAGCTTGTCCACGTCCTCGGTACTCACCAACTGAAACCGATCCAGTATAATTCTACTCGCGGAGTCACTGGACACTCCATCGTCAGCCTCTGCTATAACGACGGCATCTAAGTCGGCTCTTATCCGAGAGATTTTATCTGCGAAATGATCATTAAAGGCATCGCAGCGAACCGCTGAAGGCTCTAAAGTCGGATTCAGGGGGGAAGGTGCCCGGGTTAGACCCCTCACCACCCTGAACAGTTCCGCTGGACGCGAATTCACAGACGCAATGCGTGCAGAGAAGAAAGCTTTCTTCGCTGCACGTATTGCCACCCCATAGGAACGAAGATGTTCTCTATGCCGTGTCTTGTCGGATAGAAGTCGAGTTTTCCGCCATCGGCGCTCCAGTCGTCGTCCTTTCCGCTTCATCTCCCTGAGGTCTTCCGTATACCAGGGCGCCCTGTTAGAAGCGGGTCGGAGAGGACGTTTGGGGGCGATCGTGTCGATAGCCCTAGTTAGGTCTCGATTCCATCTATCAACCAGGGCTTCTACAGGATCGTCGACGATACCAGCCATAGAACCCTCCAAGGCTTTCTGGAATCCAGCAGGATCCATCAGCCTTCGAGGGCGGACCATCTTAATAGGTCCACCACCCCCGCAGGGGCGGGTGGTAGCCGTGATACTAACCTTAACCAGAAAATGGTCTGTCCATGACAACACGGAGGTATTCGTTACCTCCGCCCACAGATCCGTCTGTTCGGAACTGAAAATGGCATCGAGGGTATGACCCGCTGAATGTGTGGGTCCAGAGACCAATTGGGATAGGCCCATGGTTGTCATGGATGCCACGAACTCCCGAGCTCCACCTGACAAACCAGTCTCGAATGGGATGTTGAAATCGCCCAGGACCAAAAGCCTGGGCGAATCCAACACCAGCTCCGAGACCAGTTCCGTGAGCTCAGCCAGGGAGTCTGATAGGCAGCGGGGTGGCCGGTACACCAACAGAATCCCTAGTCTATCCCTGGTCTTCAGACTCAGGTACACACACTCGATGTAATTCAGTTCACGAACAGGAAGTCTGGTCAGATTAAGATTATCCCTGTAGACCACAGCTACTCCGCCCCCCGCCCACTTTCCCTCACCTGCTCACTAACACAGTACCCAGCTGGGAGGGCCTGCGCCCATGTCGGTCCACTATCATCTCCCAACCAGGTCTCAGTGTCCTGGTCCATCCATATCTGATCCATTCGCATGGCAGCATCCAAAACTGCAGATTGCTCCGGTGAGCAACATACTCTGACGAGAGTGGGAAGTAAATGGAGGCCTTCTGAGTCTCTGCCTCCAGTCTAAGCTCCACTCTCATTGTTGGAGAACTGCAGATTCTTAAAGGGCCACATCACTGGCCTGAAGAAGGATGTTTCTTCTTCATTCTGTGGCCTTGGACTGGCAGCGCAGTAGCCAGTTGACCCCCTCAGGGAAAGGGCTACATGAGAGTCATGGCTCTGCTTTGGCTGCCTTTGGCTCAGTCCAGGTCCAGCTCTTCAACCAGTGGCTTGGCAGCCTTGGGCTCAGCCAGCTCCTCCTCTGGTTTTGAGATTGATGCCAGGGTCATGACACCAATAATAGAGGACCTTTTTTTCTGAGATTATAACACTGGTTTCCTACTTGAGCAAGGGAATGATGTCAGTTTTGCTTTCTTCCATATGCATTTTTTTAAAAGAAAAAACACTCAATACTTTCTTTTTTTTTTTTTTGAAATAATTTTATTAATTTCAACATAATAATAACATAAAATACATACATAATCCACGACAATCCCCCCCGTGCACCCCCACACCATGAGACCTTCTCTTAATCTTTTATTCTATCCAGAAATTTATCGACTCTTTTGAAGGTGTTTGTCCCTTCCCCAATCTTAATACATATTCCAATAGGGGACTCCATATTTCCCCAAAATCATTTTTACCGGACATTCCCCTCTTTAATTTCATTTTACAAGTCAGCATATCATTCAAAGCCATATCCCATATTTCTTTATACCATTCTTCTATTGTATAGCTTCCTTGTCCTTTCCAATTTTTTGCAATCATTAGTCTAACAGGTGTCAGGAGGTTGTTTATCAATTCTCTCTTATTTTTGTCCTCTTCCCCTCTATCCCATATTGCTAGTAGAGCAAGCTTCGGGTTTAATTCCACTTTACTTCCAATTATTTCACTTATTTCTTTAAATACCCTTTTCCAAAATTTTTGTACATATTCACAGCTCCACCACATATGGTAATAAGTTCCAACCTCCTGGCATCCCCTCCAACAATTTTTAGATATTTTTTTATCTATCTGGTGAAATCTAACCGGTGTTAGATACCATCTCCACAATACCTTATAAAAATTCTCCTTAATTCTGATCGATAACAATTTTAACATTCTTGCATTCCACAACCTCTCCCAGTTGTATTCCTTAATTTCTCCATTCACATCCTCTTCCCAAACCTTTTTTATTGCTTTAAGTGAATTTTGAAACTCCTCCTCTATCAATAATTTATATATCTCACTAGTCAACCCTTTCTTAATTTTCTTTTCTTCTTTCCTACCTTTTAACTCTATTAAATCTTCAAATCTTGTATTATTTCTACACTTGTTATTTTTCAGTTTCCATTCCTGAGTCCATTTCCCTAATTGTATACATTTAAACCATGCTAATTTTTGACCTATCTGTAGCTCTTTAATTTGCTCATTATCCTTCAAATTTTCCATCCACTTCCTTAACTTAAATATTTCCTTATCTTTCAATCTCGCTTCAATCTCCACTTTTAACACTCTTGGGAAATTCTCCACTACTACCACTGGGGCAAGTGGTGAATCTCCTGGTATCAACTTCCCTCTAAATTTCTCCCAGATCTCCACTATATTTACCAACAAAGGGTTGTCCAGTCCCTTTAATTCTTTCTTTTGAATTTTTTTAAAAAAAATATTTTTCAATTTATAATCTATTTCCCTAGTTTGCGTCTCCAACCACTCCAAATCTTCCTCCCCTAGAATACCACTTATAGCATATCTTAACTGATTAGCTATATAATAATACTTAATATTTGGAAGTCCTAAACCTCCCTTCTTTTGAGCCTTATACCATAACCCTTTATTAATCCTAGCTTTCTTATCCCCATTACAATATACATTAATTATATTTTGCCATCTTTTCAACTCTGCATCTGATATTTTAATTGGTAACATTCTAAACAAAAAATTGATCTTAGGTAAAATCTTCATTTTAATAATTGCTATTCTACCAAACCAAGAATGTTTTAATTTCTTATATACTTCTAATTTCTCCCCTACTTGTTTTTTTAAAGCTACCAAATTAAGTTCCTCTAGCCTTTCTAAATCTCTATCGATATTAATCCCTAAGTAACGTACTATATTTTTAAGTCTAAGACCCAACTTAACCTTACCTTCTTCCAGCTCTTCCTTATTATAATTAAATAACATCATTTCTGACTTCCCCCAATTTACTTTTAATCCCGTAATTACTCCGAATTCTCTTAAATGTTTCTTAATCACCTCTGCACTCCCTAGGGGATCTTCTACGGTCAATAAAGTATCGTCCGCAAACATATTCATTTTAATCTTCTCTTTTCTACCTATCCCCTTCACTCTTTCATCTTCCCTTATTACATTAGCCAAAATTTCTATTACTATTGCAAATAAGATCGGTGAAAGAGGACATCCCTGCCTAGTTCCTCGGGCTAGTGTAATCTGTTGTGTTAACCCATCATTAACCATTATTTCGGCTTTATTGTTTTTATACAACTTATCCATCACTCCCATAAATTTGTCTCCAAATCCAAATGTTTTTAATATTGTTTTAAGTGCTGGCCATTCCACACAATCAAAGGCTTTGAATATGTCCAATGCTAGCAAGCCTGCTTTTAAATTCCTTTTTTTTATAATATTAATTATATTTAGTACTCTTCCCATTAAGTTAGACATTTGCCTACCCGGAATAAATCCACACTGATCTTTTTTAATATATTTACAAATAAATGTGGCCATTCTTTTTGCCAATATTGCCGTAAATATCTTTGAATCTTGATTTATTAAGGAAATTGATCTGTATGATGCGGGATCCGTTAAGTCCTTACCTGGTTTTGGAATTAATATAATCAGGGAGTGATCCCATGATGGTGGAGTCTTCCCCCCCTCTATTATATTATTAAATAGTTTCTTTAATCTTGGTATTAAAATTCCTTTAAAAAGCTTATAATACTCCGACCCCAATCCATCCATCCCTGGTGATTTTCCTCCTTTCAGTTTATCAATAACTCCCTCTATCTCTTTTTCAGTAACTAAACCTTCCATATAATCCCTATCCTGCTTCTGCAATTTTATTTTCCAATTCCTCTCTACATATTCCAATACCTTATCTTGCGGTCCCGACCCTGATGTATATAATTCCCTATAAAAATCCTTAAATATATTTAATTTATCTTTCATTAAATTACAACTATTCCCTAACTTATCCTTAATTGTCCCTATCATATTCTTAGCCTTTTCTAACTGTGTGGATCTGGCCAGCATCTTTGAATTCCTATTGCTATATTCAAAAAAATCTCTTTTTAAATACAACAAATTTTTTTGTACTTGTTCTAATTCTTCTTTCTCTAATTCCTTTTTCTTAGCTTGAATTTGGGCAGGCGTTTATCTTTTGTCTCCTTTAACTTATCTTCCAAACTCCTTACCTCTTCTTCAATCTTTTTATTTTGGGCTTCCTGTTTTTTTTTTAATGTACAACTTTCCCTAATACAAATCCCTCTTACCACAGCTTTCATTGTATCCCACAATATGTCCTGACTCAATACTTTCTATAGAGTTTATGGAGAAATTTGCACATTTGGGGACATTCTTATAATAATAATAATAATAAAATGATCCCAATGAAATTCTCACCCATCCCTACTCAGTTCAACCATCACTGGTCAGGAGGGCAGAGTGACCACATCAAAGCCTGCTGAAAGCAAGAAGCAGAATAATGGGCCAGATGGATCTCCCTGGGTGGGAAATTCTACATCATAGGTACATCAGCACAGAATACATTTTCCCATGTCCCCAGAAAATGTAGTTCTGACAGTAGCAGGACATGCAGAAGTACCTGCTCCATGGAATTCAGTGGATGTGGAGGATCATAAAGGAGTAGAAAGTCCTCAGGTAGAATTTGTTCTGGGTGACTTTAGGTGACCTGTTGTATCATGATGCCATCTTACCATGTGATGACTAGAAGCACATTGAAAGAAGGTTGCCCCATAGCCATGTAGTGAGGCAAATTTCTCCAGACCTTCACAACCAACCATTCATATCGGACAGCACTGAGGATGAGAGGATCTAAACCATTTGGCCCTCTGTCAGAGTGATGTCCAAATTGCATTTCTGAGATGCTCTTGAGGGATGCATTCCAGTAGAGTGCTACCTCTGTGCCTAGTCCAGAAACTTCAACTAGTTCAAAATATGGCAGCCAGGTTGGTCACCGGTACACCTGGGGTGACCATATTACGCCAGCTTTAAAATCTCTTCACTGGCTGCCAATTACTTTCCGGGCAAAGTACATAGTGTTGGTTATTACCTTTAAAGCCCTACATGGTTTGGGTCCAGGTTACCTGTGGGATCGCCTTCTCCTGTACAATCCTCCCCGCACGCTCAGGTCCTCTGGGAAGAACCTACTTCAGTCAGCGAAAACTAGGCTGACAACCATTACCCAGAGGACCGTCTCTTCTGCTGCTCCCAGACTGTGGAATGACTCGTCAACTTAACAGTATTTTAGAATTTAAGAAAGCTATAAAGACTGGTCTCTTCTGCAGGCATATCTAGTGGAATTTTAGAATGTTTTTAGGATGTTTTTAGGATGTTTTATTGCTATTTTAATAATGTGCTCCATGTTTTAAATCAATTTTATGTATTTTATCATATTTTATATTTACTGTTGTTCCCCGCCTCGATCCAAATGGAGAGGCGGGTAAGAATATTATTATTATTATTATTATTATTATTATTATTATTATTATTATTATTATAGGGGGTAGGGTCCAAAGAGTAAAAATGACAGCGTATTTTAGATTAAGGCTCTTACTGCCAGTAACTACGTCCTAGAAAGGGCATTTCAACCATTGAGAATGGGCAGAAAAATGTACAAAAACTGGGAAACTACCAAATGATCAGTGAACGTGGGAAAGGGCTGGGGAAGGCATGGGGCCATCTAAGAAATCCCAGAGGGCTCAATTGGGACACCCCAAGAGGGCCAGTTTTGCTCCCCCCCTGGACTGAGCTTTTGCACTCCAGATCTAAACTCTTATAAGGTTTTGAGTCCCCAACATGCTTTCTCCAGTGCTGCTGGCTAAAATTCAGCCACCAGTGCAGGTGTGTACAATGCAGGCAGCCATGGGAGTAGGGATAAAGCAAGAAGGAAAGGAATGTCTCTGAGGAAAAGGGGTAGTCACTGGAAGACAAAAATAGCAGGATGGCGAGACAGGCTATACACACAACACTGTGTACTTATGAGTCAAAGTAGGGAAGTGAAGCTTACTGAAATGGTGCCTTGGATCAATCAGGTAGAAGTGATTAAAATCAAAGCAGGGAAAGTTACTCAATTGAGAGCAGCAGACAGAGCTGGTAATCTAAAGCAGTGCAACAGTGAATACCACAGTATTTGTAATGTAAGCAGTGAGTAGAGATAAGATACCTAATCCCACCCTGTAACCCTTCATCTAAAATCCAGGTCTAAGGGCATTTTGAGTGTACGGTCTTGGAGGCAAGGGATACCCTCTTCCCATGACAGCTCCCTTGTCTCCTGTGCTACTTTGGCCAACCACAGACACATTTTGGGATTTTTGAAATGGCTGAGTACCTACCAACGTAGGTGGCATATGGTTCTTTCTGGCATGGTTCCTTTTTTCTTATCAGATACATGAAACAGTGGTTTTACAGGCTTTTTCTTTAACCTTAAGGGAGCATTTTAACACGAGAAGAGCCCTGCTGGATCAGGACAAGAATCCATCCAGTCTAGCATTCTGTTCACACAGTGGCCAACCAGCTGTTCACCAGGAACCCACAAGCAGGACACAAGTTTAACAGCACTCTCCCATCCATGCTCCCCAGCAACTGGTGTACCTAGGCATACTGCCTCTGATACTGGAGGTAGCATATATCCATCAGGACTAGTAGCCACCAATAGCCTTATCCTCCATGGATTTGTCCAATCTTCTCTTAAAGCTATCCAAACTGGTGGCCATAACTACAACACGTGGAAGAGAATTCCGTCGTTTAATGATGTGTGGTGTGAAGAATTTTCCACATCAACAGCTCGGCTTCATGCTCCAAAGGATTGTGGGCCCCGGTTTTTCTGTTCAGGTGGTGCAGGCATGTGGGGCTTCCCTGTCATCCAGGATGAACCAAAAATGCACCCCAGAACATGCCGGACTCTGCTCCACAACTTCACAATCAAGGGGACAATTATTATGAGTGGACAAAACACAGCCATTGACCAGTGGAACAGTTTGCTGCTGAGAAAAATGGACTCTCGCTGCAGGACTATTGAAGGTGGCCAGGTAGGGTGGCCAGGGCTCTTAGATTACAGTGCTCAGACCCTTATTTTAAAGGGCTGTCAGTCCTGTTGTTGATGTCCTTTGTTTGAAGGTCTCTCCAGTCCTAGTATGGTTTAAGAAGAAGGAAGAGTAGAGGCCTTGAAATACCCCATCAATAGGTAGACCATGAATGGCAAACTGAACAGATCAGAGCATTCGCCACTAGGATGAGACATCTTGTGTTTCTATTTAAAATAAGGTCATTGTTTTTAAATAGCTATGCATTTAATGAAATGTAATAAATAAGATAAGATAAGATAAATATACATACAAGTTAGTATATGCATTTCTGCCCCCCCCCCCCGGCTGCAATCCTATGCTCTCTTTTTTGGGCCATGTGCAAGTGGCTACACAATTGTGGGGGGAGGCAATTTCCTACCCTCAGCAGCAACCATTGAGAGGAGGCATTGGAGGTCAGAGGTTCCTCACTCAGCCATGTGTGAGCCAGGGAAGTTGCGGGTGCCTGACTGAGTCTGGGAGTCCGATGAACTCCCCCATTCCCCCCCGGACCCAGGCGGGTGCCCATGGCGTACCAATGGACCAATACTCCAAGCACCCACGAGGCCCAATAACTGCTCAGCAGCTGTCCTCCCTTTCCCCATTGCATAAATGGCAGCCGTAACGGCCCTGATGAGTGGGGAATTATGGGGTGGTGGATGGGTGAGTGTCGAACGGATCAGACATGGGTGAGTTTGCCCATCCCTAGCAAGCAGTGTGGTTGCTTGCACAGGGCCAGAGAGCTGGAGAGCAACCACATATTTAAGCCCCCTGACTCCACCACCAGTTCTGGATGGTTCCCAATAATGTCAGGAAATCTATTCCCCTCCCCTCCTTAAGTGTCTCACAACAACAGCCTGTGGTTCCCATTAGCGAATCTCTTCTGTCAATCTATCCATCATCATCTTCTCATTGAGGACCCCCCAGGAAAGCTTTCAGAGACCCCCCCTAGTTCCTTAGAACACATAGCCTGAAAACCTCCGCCTTAAAATCAAGAGGAAAATCTTAATTTTGTTGCATCTTAAATTGAATAGTTGAAGAGCTATCAAGGGGATATATTAATTGCAAAAGGGGAGATGCGGGAATTAATTTCCTCTCCTCTCAGACACTAAGCATCTCCTTTCTCTTTCTCTTGATCCATCACACCTTTTCTTTCCGGTCCCCTCCTCAGTTACATCATCCTCTTGGGAGCCTGATGGCTTTTTTTTCCCCATTGTGCCATTGCTGTTCTCCCTCTGAAGAATCCATTGAAATTAATTTAGTGGCATAATATTTACCAGGCGCATGTACTCTCCAGATCTCACAAGTGCCTATGCTTTCAAATCCACAGAGAAACTCAAAAGTCTTTAAAGTAACCCACACCTGATACAATTGCCAATTTGCGAGAGTAAATGATTAGCTACACAAGCATCCCAGTTGCCGGGCGGAATCTCAAAACTGTTGTAACATATTGTCTTCCAAAAGTATGGGGAAGCTATTTACTTCGCAAAGTAGGAATTAATAGGCTGGATATTCACATGGTGTTCTCCATGAGTTCAGATATTATTTCTTTTATTTCTGCCAATAAATATACAGCCCCTCTTTCAAATATTTTTTTTCAGGGAAACTTTGACAACTTCCAAATTAAAATCACACTGTAAAATACAAACACTATAGTAAGAAAAAAGTTAAAAAGCAGAGAATGAAGCAGAAAAATTCATTCAAACACAGAGCTAAAAATATTTATTTTTCAGAAGGAATTAAATTAAATAAAATTAAAAAAGTCTTCACCAGGCACTTAAAGGATGACACTTTCAGTGAGCCTTCTTGAGGAGAGCATTAGTTCACCAGGTGCCAGGGCTGGGCTTTGAGAAGCTATCTTGAGGTGAGCCAAAAGCAGGGAATCTCAGCTGAAGAGTATTTGAAACAAAGGACAAACTAGTAACCCTGGAGGCTGGTGGCTTCAATGTAAGTGGGGTGGTGAATCTGCTCTGGGTTTTGGTCAGAACCACTCAGAACTCTTAAGGAGTAATCCAAGGTGCGAAGCCACACTAAGAAACTATGGTTTGTTAAACAACCCACAGTTCACAACCCAACAAAAACCATGGGTTCTCTTCGTGGGATATTTCTGGTTGACAAACCATGGTTTGTTAACACAGCTCTGCTCACACAACATAACAATTCACATTTCAACAACAACCCATGCTTCAACAATAACCCACACTCAACCTATACTCAAGCTTGAGTGTGGGTTGTTGTATTGTGTGAACCCAGTGTCTTTTGTGATTGATGTTTTAGAAAATCAGAGAAGGGGCATATGAACAATGTTCGGAAACATTGTATACCTATATTTGTATTCATTTTCATTTATACATAAAGTATGGGTACTAGTCATGATGGCTATATATCATCTCTGGTATCGGAGGCAGTGTTTTTGAATGTCAATTACTGGGAAACACAACTGGAGGAGGAAGAAGCTATTGAGCTCATGTCCTGTTTTTTGGTTTACAATAGGCATCTAATTGGCCACTGTAGGAACAAAATATTGGACTAACTAGACCTTTGGTCTGATCCAGCACAACCCTTCTTATTCATTTCATTCTTCCATTTATTACATTTCTATATCACCCAATATCTGAAGCCCTCTTATGTTGTAAGTAGTTACAAAATGAAATTGAAATCTCCTTACAGCACAAATCCATCTTACGTTAAGCACTTTGAAGTCCCATAGATTCCAAGGAAGGGTTAAAGACATCCTCAAAAATCTGTTTGGATGTATTGAACATGTGGGCAATCAACGTGTGGGTAGGGAACAAGATGATGGGCACAGTCTCCAGTCCTGACCTCCACAGATTGGGCTGTTCTGTATTTTCCAGGGTCCCTAACAACAAGTTGAGGGCCAATATTCATATGTTTTACACTTGCACATCAATGTGGTTCAGAAGAATGCACGGAGCAAGCATTTGTCCACATATCAATGATCTGGAAATGGCTTAAATCTTCCCCAGTTTAATGAGTGCTTTATTGTGCCTAGATCATGCCCTTAATAACTTGCTTGTTGTTGCCCCCCCTCCCCCAGCATGTTTCTTATTATGTTTTCCCTGAAACCAGCCCCAGAAATGGCCCTTTATGGCTGCTATTGTGCACAACATTACATCTATGACAATACAGAGCTCCCATCATCCTTTAAAATGGCGGGACTCATGGAGGATGGACAGCTGCTGGGGGATGAGTCAGCCATTGTCCCGGATCAGGCTAAAGTGCTCTGAAGTGCTTTAGACCCAATCCAACCTGCTTCGGGCTGATCTGGTCTTGATATGGATTTGGCCTGAATTAGGCCGAATCGGGCTGCTTCGGTTCACTATTTGCATTTGGAACCAAAGTAGTGCACAGCCATAATATCAGATATCTCTACAAAAGGGCGCACTAATCCCAGCTGTGCAAATGTACTCCTGGCCATGGCCAGAACATGGGCATCCAGGTTTGGGGTTGAGTCCATGAGTCCACCCCAAACTGTGATCCCCAGATACACTTGCAAGATACATCTGCAGTTCAACAAAAGTGTTATCCTGTCTAGCAAAATCTAGTTGGGATCTCTTGTCATGCAATATCATGCCATACAGGTTTACTTCAAAGTAAGCCCAGCTGAGTTCAGTGGGATTGAATCTCCTGTCAGTGTGCACTGGATTTCAGCCTTAGTTTCTTGTTCACTGAAAGGTCTTCTTCAGAAAGTGGTGTATGGACACAGGGGTTGAGAAGTGAGAGTCTTTGCATGGGGAGCGTAAGTGTCCATTTCTGTGCTGAAGCCCGTTCTTTTTGCTAATGGCTCCCCTTCTCCAGAAACAACAAAGCTATTTTCTAACTTCCTGGCATCCTGTCACCTGGCCCTTCTTCCCCTTTCCTGATAGGGACAAAATACGGATGTACTTGGCGTTACTTGGACAGTGGCAGGATTTATGGTCAGAGAAAAAAGGGTGGATTTACGACACACAATTTTGTCTGCCATTTGTATCCCAGACGTGAAATGGATTTTATTGCTTCTTATTTATTCTCTGGGATGGTGAGCGGTGGTGGTGGCTGATTGTTTCCTTTCGATTCCTGACATTTATATGTTTATGCCGTTTCCCTTCTCCCTTGGGCCACATTTTCCCCCTTTAAACAAAGGCAATTTTAGCCTATTTTTAGAATAGAGATTTAGGGCACAACTTTGGTGAAGAAAGCACAATGCAGCACATTTTCTGGTATATAAATATCATAACAGCCTGACTCAGGATGTTTTTATTCCATTGAACGTGACTCATGATTACAGGAAAATGGTTCAAACAATTCATAGTGTCATGGAGTTCGAAGGAAAATCTTCTGATATCTCCTCGATATGTGGCCATCCAAGCTCTGCTTAAAAACTTCCAATGTAGGAGAACTCACCACCTTTTAAAGCAGGCTGTTCCAGAGTTGAACAGCTTGTACCATCAGGAAGTTCCCCGTTTTATGTTATTTGAACCCTTTGGTTTGGATCCTACCCCTTGGAGCAGCAGAAGACAGTTTTTCTCCATCATCTATGAGAGCTTTTTCTCTCTATTCTCTTTATATTATATATAATTATACATCTGTTGGTTGATATTATTTTGTAGGGGATTGTTTGTACTTATTATTATTATTTCTGTGTATCACTTTTAATAAAATATTTTTTTTTAAAAAAACTATGAGATTGCAGTTGCTTCCCACCAAGTGTTATTTCAATTACATACTACTTCGGAATGGCATATATCCATCATGACTAGTAGGGCTGATAGTCTATATCCAATCCATGTCAGTTTTGCATGCATACTGTCATAAATCTCTTCCATCCAATTTCCACATCAATCTACATTTTTTTTGTATGCAATGTTCCCTAATATACACATTTTATATGTATCTTCTCCTATCACAGGCATTGTTTTGGGGTATGCAGTACTTGGGCCAAGAACTGCACCACAACATTTGGAGAAGTCCACTGTTCAAAGGCTAATTTCCAATGCCAAGTAGGCATGGATAGATTTCCTCCATGGATTTGTCTAAATCCCCCTTTAGTACCATCATCACCTCTTGTGGCAGTGAACAGGGCTGGCCCTATCCTTAGACAGAATGAAGGAACTAGCTCAGGTGGCAGATGCCAGGAAGCGGCAGTAGCAGTCCCCCAGTCCTTCTACTCTCTGAGGAGGACAAAGCTGTGTGTGCCTCAGAGCCTGCCCTACATCCCTTGGGCATGATGGGGGACTCTATGCTGTTGCAAGTGTTGAAGTAAGGTTCAAATGGCAGCCCTGATGGTTTCTAAACCTGGATTGGAAGGAGGGGATCTTCTCCTTTGCCTCAGAAAGGAAAATGTCTTCAGCCCACCCTGGCAGGGTATTCCATCGCTTAACTGTGCATTGTGTAAAGATGTTCTTCCTTTTGTCTGTCCTGAATTCCCAACCAATCAGTTTCAATGGATACGTGGAGGGTATGGTCTCATTTCCCTTTACCATCTTTTTACTCTGAAGAGGTGGAGGCTTACAAACAGCCCAGGCATCTGAAGAGGAACTGTGGGGGGTTGAGAGAAAGAGTCATGCCTTGGAGAAACAGCTCCCTAATACGTGCAAATTCTAGAATTCTCAATTACACTGATAAGACTCACTTCCAGTCCCGTCTCGTAAAATTCTGTTTGAGACTAAGAGCTTTTCCTTTAATAAACAAGGGGAGTTGAGCTCGGTCAGACACCGAGCCTGCATTAAACCATTCTTCCAGACAGAAGGGCGAGGGAATAACCTCAAAGTGTGTGAAGAACAAGAGCTACCAGGTCAGCTGGCTGCTCGTTCCAGAAATTGCAGTGCCAGTCTGGCTCAGCTGATCTTCGGTATATTATTCATGAAGACAGTCTGCTGGAGGCTGGCAATTATCTAATAGTTTGGACAGCATCACTATATATCAGCCATGGCCAGGCTGGCCAGAAAGCATGGAAGATGCAGTCCAACCACACTGGCTCTCTCTTGGGAATTATGCACAAATTTTGTAATATAAAATATGCAAAAAATTGGTTTTTTTTTTTTTTTTTAGCAAAATATTGCATTTCCACATAGGCTAAAGTGAGAAAATGGCTCAATTCGGACGACATGATAGTCAATGGTGGGGTAATAATCAACTTTACAGTTGTTCAACTAGGGGGTACTCGCCACACAACAGGGTGATAAATAATCAACTGCGGTGTGGATTAGGATCAACGCTGAGTTGACTATGGCAGCATTCGGATGACACAATAGTCAAAACAACTGACGATTGTTTCCCCCACACCAGTTGTTTATTGTGTCGTCCGAATTGAGCCATTGTGTATTTGGGGTGGGGAGTGGATATGCACATTTGGGGGGAATTTGCACATTTTGGAGGAATTTGCACATATGTGGATTTGCACAAATTCACATTTTTGCGAATTTGGAAACTGTAAAAAGTTCCGATTCCATTGATGGGTGGACAACAGAACGAAAGGTGCCTAACAATCTGCAGAACACCGATGGAACAGATTTTACACAATCTGTACATCCCTAATTATTGGTTGTGATTGGATCTTTGAATTCTTCCCAGTGTAGAGATGCATTCAGCTGCAATCTTATGCACATGTTTCTCCATATTTAAGGGAGTACAAGAATTTCATTTCTGTTTGAAAATCATGCAAACATATCCTGTTCACAATCCCAAACGTGAATGCAGGCAGGAGCCCCTTTTTACCAAGAAATGTTTGCAAATACCAAAATTTGCAATCACGTTGGGAAAATGTATATTTAAGAAAAATGCACACTTTGAAATGCACTTAAATTGTTGAAATGCACTTAAATTGTTATTATTTTTTACACTTTAGTCAATTGAGGAAAAGTGCACCGTTTTGAAAAATATGCATAGAAACATGGACTTTTCCCATTCAAATGAGCTGGAAATCTAGTTGAAAGTGAAAATGAGAGGGAGCCAAAATGAGTGATCTTATATAAGAATACGGTAGCGTAAGGCTGATTATTCCAGATCTGCCAGACCATTTTGCTCATTTCTGTTTTAAACTGAAGCTTGAGAAGTGTAGACGTGCAGAAAACTTTGAAAGTTTGAAGAAGTTCAAAGTTCAAGCTTTAAGAGCCATCATTTCCCTCTGGGTCAAACAGGCAGGGCAGCTCCTCCGCCAGCAGGATGACAGACATTCCTGCTCGGCCAATCACTGCGGCATGAAGGCAGGTCCCAGGTGCAACTCTGTGGTTAGGATGTCACTGCCACTTGGGAGAGGGAAGGGGATGGGGCCACACTACATGAGCCCCTCTGTGGGGAGGGGGATGAGGGTCAAAAAAGCTGAAAAGGAGCAGGACTATTAATGTCCATGGCGACATAAGCTTTAGGCTAGTTTTAGGAGAATTTAGGTGAGCTTGGAAAATGCTGGTTCCACTCAGTGGGGCTTACTTCTGAGTAGACCTTGTTCTGGATTTAATACACGTTGGGGCAGGCAGCTATTCAGGCAGCTAAACTGACATCCAATGTATACTTCTATGTAAATCAATCTTCAACTTAATTGATAACAGGACTTGAACTGCAAACAACTAATAAACTCAGGAGATCAATACTTAACTGTAGCAGGAGGCTGAATGAGAGGCTGAAGGAGGCTGAGATAAAAAGACAACGCATGCAAGGCCAGGGCTTCAAGGCTGCAAGTCAGGGCAGAAGCGGAGAGCCAGGACTGTACTTCTCTTGAGGCAGAACAGCCAAACAGAATTAGATGTTCTTCCTAGGATTGTGTGCGATTGCAGGTAATGAAGCCTGATCAGTTGCCGACAGATCTATACATTGACAATTAAAGTGGTTGTAAATGGAAAGATTAAGAGGCAATATAACCAATAACACAGTGCCCAGTTGGGGCAGAAGAGCCATGCATAGATCACACTGTTCTTCAGTCCATTAGGAAGTGGAAGCTGGTGGCTTGAATTTCAGTGGGGAAATTAGGGGGATATGGTTCAGCCCCTTGAATGATCAAAGTACCCATATCTTGTACACACTGCTCCAGCCCCCTGCTTCTCTTTATTTAGTTCTAGAGAAGCCACACACACACAACGCCTGTTGGTTTTTTTTTTTTAGTTATTATATATCTCTTTCTCACTTATGGCGTTTTTCTAGATGGACATGACAGGCTTTGCCAGGTCATGCTGTCTTTTATTGATTCAGGAATTTCTTCACGATTGAGCATGTTTTAATTATGACGCCTTTCTGGATGTTGGTGTGGATGTATTCCGGTAGGCCCAGTTTCTGGAGTTTCTCTGTATAGTTTTTTTATGTGATGCTGGTGATTGATGTGACTAATGGAATAACTGTGACCTTTTCCTGTTGCCATAGTTCTTTGACTTCCATGGCCAGTGGAGTATGTTTTTCTCTCTGCTCTTCAATGTTTTCAATAACATTTTTGTCATTCGGTATTGCTATGCTGATGAGGTATGGTTGTTTTTTTCATTTTTGTCTATGACTGTTATGTCTGGTCGGTTGCACGGTATTGTCTTGTCCATATGAATTATTATTATTATTATTATTATTATTATTATTATTATTATTTTAATGGGGTTCCCTTAAGCAGTTCTGAAGTCCATATGAGTTCATAAGTGGCCAGCATAATACATAAGAGTTTAACAGTGAAAGTAATTCTGTCACCTAGGCTTTCAACTAGATAAAAAATGAGTAGGGATGGATGGACTCACCTGCATCCAGCTCCGTTAAATGACATTTCATTCATTCACAAGCTGTTACAGACATGGGACATTGGGGAATTAGTTTCTCTGTTGGTGGATCTGAAGAAAAGGATTACTGCTAAATTCCCACCAGTTGGGTTGAAGATCCTTATACAGCCTATTCTGTCCAACTGCTTGGGAGTGGGGATTCTAAGCCCTCCTGGAAAGGACCCCTTACTTCATCCTAACTCTCAGAAAAATAAAAAGACGGGTACTTTGGATTTACTTGCCTAAAGTCCGGAAACACAGAACTTCTCAACACCTTGTGAAAATTCTCAGAGCACAAATTGTAGTTTTGTAGTTTGTAGATTTTTTTTAAAGCTGATTACTATCGGGCAAAATAAAAAAATGGGGCCTCTATTTTACGTGTTTTTGCCATAGGCTTGCATTGGGGGAAAGAAAGCTTTCCCCCAATGCAAGTCTATGGGAAAAACACGGCGGCGGGTGAGTGGGGACCTCCTTCTCCCTCCTTTCCTCCCCCCACTCACATTACTTACTTGCCACTGACATTTGCTGCCATTGTCTACTGCTAATTTGGCATAGTGGCCTTGTTCTCAGTAGAGTGATGACATGGCGGGTGATGATGTCACCCAGCATGTTGTCGCTCTACTGAGAACCAGGCCGCTAAGCCTAATTAGCAATAGATGGAAGCAGCGGATGGCAGCGCAGGATGGCAGCAGGTAAGGAGCGCGAGTGGGGGGAGGGTCACCATTTTAGGTGTTTTCCCCATAGACTTGCATTAGGGGAAAGCTTTCTTTCCCCCAATGCAAGCCTATGGGGAAAACACCTTAAATGGCAGTCTGATATCGAAATCAGAACTTCTGATTTTGTATCGTTATCAGATCCAATCCGATAAGACGGACATCCGATTTTAACAATACAATACTTTACAAAATCTGAAGTTCTGATTCCGATTCGATTTTTGGGGTCCGTGCACATCCCTAAGAGAGAGAGAGAGAGAGAGAGAGAGAGAGAGAGAGTTTATTTGGGAAGGAGGAGAAAAAAGGGGAAAATACAACATTCCAAATAAAATCAATGAAGTCAATCAAACTTAACTAGTTATGTGTTACCTACATGAGCAGGTAGGGTCTTGGGTTTCAGAACACATGCAGAGTTCACTGCAGAGAGAATGGCCAGAGAGAGAGCATTTTGATTAGATGTTATTAGGAAGATGACAAGGAGTGAGCTAACTCTGACTTTTATTGGTATCTCAGTTCAGTAAACGTCAACCCCTTAGTGGAGACTGTTGTTTACTCCAGTAGTGTGATACCCTCCATTTCTGATGTCAGTGGTCTAGCCAGCAAATTAGAAAACAAATCATCTTTGTAACAACTAGGGAAGTCATGGGAATCCAAGAGTGGGGGGGGGGGTTTCCGGTGGACCCACTCAACCTTCTGGACTGCAGTCCACAGACTGCCTTGCTTACCCAACGTGGTACATGCCAAACTTGGCAAGTGTGGCTGTCTTTGCTGGTCTGCTGAACCGCCATTTTGTGTACAAATGGTGGCTTGTTCTTTTATGTAAAAGGCCTTTTATGCAAAAGTAGCTATTTACCCCAGGTCATAGACTAGGGTCAGTCTGTCCATGGTAATGGCCCTAAGCTTATATCTCAGAAGAGCCAGCCAGTTCAAACCAGGTAGGCTATTATTTAAAATATGCTTAAGTTTGGATATGTATTGGAGAACAAAAAAGTTTAATAATCCTATTCAGGCATTCCAATATGTTGCCAACTTACCAGATGCTCTAGGGGGGCACTGGAATATAGGGTTTTGCCACAAATCTACCCCTAATTTTTTATTTTGTTGGGGATTGACTTAAAGAAGAGCTGTATGAAGTGGGACCATAATACAGGTTCTTACACTCTTGGCCCTAGATGAAAGACAATATGTAAATTGGATACAATAACCATTTACTGTGAAAAAGAGACACAATGTAAACAGAATGCATGAGCAAGATATCGGAAGAATTTTTGGCCTAAAACAAAAGTATACAATACCTCATGAACATAAAGTTTCCTGTGGAAAAAAACCCCTATGGTCCAGATTTTATTTTAGAATCCAAGAAAGAGCATGGTCAATTGGAGGGGGAGGGTGGTCCTCCTTTTCCGTCATTTATTTTAGGTCAGTCTTAAGAGAATTCAAGCCCCTTAGGGAGTACAGTAGCAAGCTGTAGAATAACACAGGTCTCTTTGTTCTCCTTGTATTCCAGCAAGGTGAGATCAGTGGAAGGTAAAACAGCTATGCCCAATCCCATAGATTTGTGTGTGACACAGCCTTTAGCAGTTTTGATTAGCAGGGTGTCTGAACAAGTATCTTTATCATAGTCTATTAATGCAGCACCCCCACTGGATTGCTCTGCACAGACCTATTTGGCTCCGGGGAGAGGGGTGTTCAGGCTCCAGCTGTCTAGACTTCTTTCCTTGCAGCTATTAGCAGGCTTACTGTAAAGCAGGCAAGCAGGGTTACGTGACAGGAGTCTTAAGTTTGCTTTGATCTGAAAATTGAAGATTTTTTTCTCTTTTTAAAAAATTTTGAATGAAAATTTGTAAATATTTGGTATTCATTTCTCCTAATATATGCATTTCTGTGCAAGCACTTTTACTAATATCATGCATTTTGCATGTTATTTCCCCTAATAGAAGCCTTTTTGTGTGCACTTTCGCTTAATATACACGATTTTGTACACTTGTTTTTTTAAAAATAATAATAATTGGAGAACCCCATTGCAAAAAAACAGATTAAGTGTGAATTCCAAAGGATAAGTGAATTTCAATTTGTGCATTCATCAAAAAATGCAAAATTAGGTAAGTGTGCATCAAAATCATTCACCTCCTTTCCATCCATGCTTAGTGCAGGACAGAAACGTCCTGTGACACCACCATCATCTCCTTGAATTCCACTCTCTCTGGAAAATACCTTGAATTAAGCCCTTGGCCAGGAAACAGTGCCATTTTGGTAGGCCAAATATCTTGAACTTCAAACCAACACTACCAGAGCGTCCTGTTATCAATGTTCCTTTGCCATCTCTAGCCCTGTGTTGACTAGGGGTGTGCATGGCAAAAAATATCATCATTTATCGTTATCGTCATTTCCGACCAAAAACATTATCATCTTCATTCATATCGTAGGTGAACCGTATCATCTACACGATAATTATCATGAAAAAATGATATTTTTGCAGCCCTATTTTTAAAGAAAAAAATGCCTATAACTTCTGTATTTTAAAAGGTAGAGGTTTGAAACTTGGTCACAGTGCTTATGGGGTATGCCTAAGTATGTGTATGAAATTTGAGATCGATCCCTCCAATCCTCGATTTTATATGATTTTTTAAAAGATCATTTCCATTCTGGCAGGTCTGAATGAACGCACATGGCGAGCTGTCATTCAGATCTGTCAGAACTGAAACGATCTTTAATAAATTCATATGAAATCAAGGGTTGGAGGGATCGATCTCAGATTTGGCACATATGTGTAGCACATACATACACATACTTAGGCCTACCCCATAAGCACTGTGACCAAGTTTCAAGCCTCTAACTTTTAAAATACAGAAGTTATATGTATATTTATATGGCAGTCCGATAAAACGATAAAATCGCCGAAAATTATCATCTCCAATGATTATCGTAGGTTTTTGTATCGTATCGCCATCGTTAAACACATGCATGATAATGACCTTATCGTATCATTATTGTACATTTTAACGATACGATACACATCCCTAGTGTTGTTGACACTTACTTTGTGTTCTGCTTCTGTGTGTCACTGCCAGTATTATGTATGAAGTGGAGCCTCTGTTACTAGTATGAATGAACTGCAAGGATCCAACAATGGCAAGGCCCGTGATGGAACTTAGCAGCTGCCCATTCTTCTCAATGAAGCCAGCAGAGTCAGAATAGAAGCTGCAGCTTTGAAATCTTAAACTAAGCTCTTGGGAGAATCAGACGCGATACTTCTTAGTGCATTTTTTTAAAAAAATAAATAAATACTGTGACTATTTCCTCTTAACAGTCCATGATAATTATACATCTCGGGCTGGGTTCACATGAAAAGGAAGTTGAGCAGGGATCATTCAAAAAAATAAAAAAATAAAAAGGGGGTGGGCTGACAGGACACATGAAAATGTCCCAGGAAAAGTCCAGAAATTGGGTTGCCCAATGATCTGGTGGTAATTCTGCTATGACCTCTTAGTTATTCTCTTAACTTCATCCCAAATTTGAGTGGATTTTTGATTAGCCACAGCAAAAATATTGATTGGCAGGTTCTGGAAGAAACACTTGTTTCCTACTAAGAACATAAGAAGAGCCATGCTGGACCAGACCAAGGGCCCATCTAGATCAGCACTCAGTGGCAAACCCGCTGTCAACCAGAGTCAGATCTACACCAAGCAGGATTTAACACTGAAAGTGGTTCGAAAATGGTATATGGACTATTTTTGGTGCTTCCTAAGCTGAAGTGGCCTTTCCTTCAAAGTGACCAGATCCAAATCTAGACCCAGCATGAGGCAGACAGCATATCTCAAAACATTTGTTTCTGTAAATACTGATAAGGGGGGAGGGAGGGATTGAATGACTGACAGATCCACCTTCTAATCGTAGGGGACATTTTGCCAGGGGCTTTCCAATCATTAAGCTTTGAGGGAGGGCAAGTATGAGAACATGAGGTAGTCATTCTTCCAAATACTACCAGACTTCAGTATGAAAAAATAAGCAACTGGTTTTCAGTCACTATAATTCCCTACCCTCTGCACCTATCCTTCTGAAACTTTGCATTTTTTTGGTTTACAGATGCTTTGTGATGTCTTCTATTTATATATTCCCCCCCCAAAAAAAAAGCATGGGGGGAAGGAAAGTAAATCACCCCACTCAAAGAATAGTGCTCCCCTCCCCCTTAAACTACTGCACCTGTTCTATTTCCTTACTTAGAACCACCTCTATGTGGTCCATCATTTTCAGAAGAATAGTTCATGAGGAACATAGGGAGATACCCTCAAAATGTAAAGGCTGACCTTGCAGGAAAATCCCTGCACCTATTCATCTGAAAATGACTGTCTTGATCCCCTCAGAAGGGACAACTATCCTTGCAAATTTCACCTAGTTCTGCCAATTATATATATATATATATATATATATATATATTAGCATTTCCCTTTTAAAAAATAAAATATATATAACTGCATCTGTATAACATAACACCCACTACATCTAGCCTTTGGAAATTTGGTGGGCTTCATTGCCTCCTAAGAGGCTACCATGCCTGCAAATTCCATCCATTGAGGATAAACATTAAAAAGCTTCTTCTTTTTTTTTTGTATTTCCCATGATAATCAAAGGGAGGCATGAAGCCTAGGTTTTCCAGATCTCAGCTTAGTTTGAATGGACACCCTGTGAATCAGTCCAAGCAGAATCAATCAGGCCATTTTCATTAAGTGCCAAATCTGAAACCATATGTCCCATGTGGAAATTTGTCTTTAAAGGACTTCCCAATAGGATTTACTTCCTAGGACACCTGAATAGGATCAGGACTGGTAGCCACACTCCAGATGAATAAAGGATGGGCTATGGGGTGCTTCTCCCTCCATCATTTCTCCCTCCTCCAGGAACCAATTTTTTATTGCTCATCTATGTAATTAATGGGCTTCCAAGACTAATGCAGCCTGCCATCCTTATACTGTGCTCTGTCAAGGTTTGTGCTCTTCCCCTCTCCATATCTGCAATCCTATAAAGGCAGAACAACCAGGAGGCTTATCTAAGCCTCTATGGACTGCTTTGTACGGCCAGCAAGCTGTGTTTTGCTTGGTGTTTCCCAAGCTGTCTCATCTGTTGCAAGATTGTAATAAGGCTGTACATTCCAATTAGCTCAAGGCTCTGTTACAGGGAGTTCCTGGCTATTTTCAGTTCCCTGGTTTGGTGTTGCAGTGATTCCAGTTGTCTGTCCTCTTTCCCTGTTTATTGTAGGGTGCAGCAAATCTTGATACACAACTATACAAATTTGACCCCCGAAATGGCAACATTCAGAAACATGTCAATTTACCAGGAAACTCTGGTGCTGACCTTAAGGTGGTTATCCTTGAGCAAAGGTACTTCATTGCCAGGCTCCAGGATGAAACCACTGAATACCACCCATGAAGACGCTGGGTCTGTTACATTACGCTGGTAAAGGTGAAATGGCATACCTGGAATGGTTAACTGTCCCCAAGTACAGGAAAGCATTCAGCCCGGCTAGGTTCAACGTTGTCCCCTCCAAATTGCTTGAGGGTAGATATAAAAAGATACCAGTGGAAAATTGATGCCGCCTGTGTAATAATATCGAGGTTGAGTCAATTGTACATGTCCTGTTTTGCTGCAACTTTTATAATGAGATCAGAAATGCTTTACTGTGACCAATTACACAGGGTCTCCCCGGTCGCTCTATGGAGTCTATGATGATCAGTCTCCTTCAGGGCAATAACAAGTATGTCACTATACAAGTATCAAAATTTCTTCACCTTGCTATCCATTATAGAGACCAAATGGCGTCTGGCTGTAATCCCTCCTAACAAGATATGGACACTGATATGTATACTATATACATGTATCAGCATGTCGACTGTTTGTTTTTCTTTTACTTTGGAAAATGGTCTGTTGACTGTCAATAAAGATTGAATTGAATTGAAAAAAAATTGAAGATGTTTGGTTCTGTTCATTTGGGTCTGAATGGAGACAATGGTATCCTGTCCTACTGCAGATGCTAATTTCTGCAGTTTTGCTAAACCGATTCTGTTAGCATTTTTCCCTACTGTCATGAAGTGTCACTGAGCATGTTTTGTGTACATTTTACATCTACTTGACTGGTCACAGACTGGGTTTTGTTTTGTTTTTGCCTTCTATTGCCATTTAACTTCAACTTCTACCCCTCCCCTCCTTACACCCAAGTGTGTATAACTGAAGATGACAATCATGCATCTTATGAAGTCCATGAAATGAAGTCCATGAAATGATGCTGGCTCTAGTCCTCAAAAGCTTAGGCCAAAAGAAGTTTGTTAGACTTTAAGGTGCCACAGGATTCTTTGTTGTTTTTGAATCTGATGTGTGATTAGGCCTGGCAGCTGAGCTTCCACAGTGCTAGAATCAGAATCCATGCAACCTGATCCAATGGGTGTTTACGTGAAAGTAAGCCCTACTGTATTCCGAAGGGTTTGGTACTATGTGTGATTAAAATGCTCTCTTAAAAATGGTACTAGTAAGCTAAAGAGCTGTTGATAGCCTTTATTTAAACAGTCAGAGACGCACTTCTAAGCAGATGATGGGGGTAGGGAAAAAAATGCTCTGTCATTATGACTAAGCCTTCAGCCTCAGGAAGAACAGGTGGACTTTAGTCACCGATGACGTTGGCTTTCAAATGAGATGTATTAATTTGTTCTCTTCACACAAGAGGCTGGAGGTAAATATGCTGAAAGAAAATGAAAAGGGCTAGAGCATATCTTTCAGTGAAAGCAAATGGCTTCCATAGGGTTTTTATTTAATGACACACACACACACAAAGAGGATGACTAACTCTGGCTTTCCATAGTTAATGCATGGACCACACACAAAAGTGCCTCAGTAAACAGTAAACAAGTGGATGTGAATCATGTGAAACAACAGTGTTTAGAATTGTTCTACCAGCTTGTCATTCTTCTCAACAATGAAGCAAGAAGGGACTAGCCCAAGTCGCTATCTAAGGCAGTCTAAATTCGAAGCATGTTTATAAAGGAAAGGGTTGATCTTTAATGGAGCAATAGCTTTGTGTATGTATTCACAAACCTGTTTTTAAAACTCTTTGGTGATGGCAATCAATGCTCCCTCCTGATATGGGTCAGGTGGTATTAGGTATGCTCAAGGCTGGCCTCAGCCCTGAGCATCCTCAGAAAGTTGCCAAGGTACCAGCATCCCAACAGGGCCCATGGGCTGAGCCTGTGAGCCAATCACAATTTGAATTTCCTACAATGCCTTGGGTGGTTATTATGTTGGAGGCAATTAATATGGTGGCAGGCTCGTAGCTGTACAGATGTGCCTGCCATCACCAGCATGTAAGCCCACTGATGTAGGAAGGCACCAACCAAAAAGTTCTTTGCCAAGGGCCTTTTCAAACTGGGAGCCAGTTCTGGGTAAACAACTTTGAAAAATGAGAAAGAACATGGCTTGATGGCCGGCAACAAGCTCTGGCAAACAATTTTGTACATCTGATTCCAGCAAATATGCTTTGCATTGCCACCTAGGAAATACTTTGGCAAGGATCCAAAGAAGGGCCTTGCCAGCACAAGGGAGAACTGATTGCACAGGCAGAGTTTCTGTTTTTTCACTGTATCTGCTCCTCCTGCCAAAGAGACAAGCCACCTTTCTGCTTCAAATGTGGCTTGTTTCTTCAGCAGTGGGAGGAGCTTGGGTTAAAAAAAAAGCACACCATCTGTGTTCTTGGTTTTTTCCCCAGGTATAGTAAGTAGAGTAGATATGTTCTGTATGTTTTGTACATGTATACATTGATGGCTTATAAATATTAAGTGGAACATGTCGCTTATGGCATGGGAAACAAGTTTCAAAAGATTTTTCTGTCTCATAGTCTGACATAGGACATTTCTAACTGTACTGCTGCACATTTTTGACTCTTCAAACCATTCATGTTCATACCCAAAATGAAATGAATGAAAATGTAACATATCCCCTAACACGAAACATGCACAGAAGGTAGGTAGACAGACAGCTAGAATTAATTAGACATTATTAACTCAGTTATATATTGTTTGTCCCCAATGTTTTCTCTATTCTTTTTCAAAATGCAGCCATTGAAGATGCAATCTAAATCAGAATTTCAATTATGGAGGGAAGAATCTTAGTTAACTCTTTCCTTTCCATTCCTCCCCTCTCCCTAGGAGTGTGGCCTGGGATGTCCTCCAGTTTAAATTTCAGAACAGCAAACCCCTATGTTTCCAAGTCCCCTATCATCAGTATGGTGCTAACAAAAATAATAATAGCCAACCTTATAGGGCTATTGTAAGAGAAAGTGGAGGCTGGTGGCTCCGGTTTTGGTGGGACTGTGATTCCATCCTTGGTTTTAGTTAAAACCAGCCAGGACTCTAAAGGAACTATACAAGATACGGAATCCATTTTGTGTATAGGGTAAGCACTTTGGATAACTCTTTTAGAGTTCTGGCTGGTTCTGGATAAAACCCAGAATGGAAGCACAGCCCCACTGAAATCAGTGCCATCAACCTCCACTGGTAAGTGACAAGATATGTGAAGTGATTTGAGTACTTCAGATGTGCTACATACATAATGAATATTATAATTGGGGGCTGCTGATTGTGTGTGTGTGTGTGTGTGTCTGCCACCATTCCCCCCTTTTACAATGCCCTGGAAAAATGCAACATTTGGAAGGTAAATTGTAGCTACACCTCTGGGAAGGGAGCTGTCCTGTGGCCCTTACCTCTGGTGATTGCAAAATAAGATAGATTTGAAGATTTAAAAAGTCCACTGACTAGGGTGACCAGATAAAATCCAGGTCAGGGCTCATGTAACTTTAACAGTTGTAGAGAAAAGGGAATTTCAGCCAGTGTCATTTGTATGCAATTAGTTCCTGGTGAAATTCCCTCTTCATCACAACAGTTAAATTTGCAGGGGCCCTGCCTTCTTTTGTATATGGTCACTCTAGTATAGTGCCTGCACATTTAACTGTTATGATGAAGAGGGAATTTCACCAGGAACTAACTGCATACAAATGATTCTGGCTGAAATTCCCTTTTCTCAATAATAATAATAATAATAATAATAATAATAATAATATATTTGTAGCCCGCCTCTCCCTTCGGATCGAGGCGGGAACAGCAACAATATAAAACATAAAAATCACAACAGTTAAAATTTAAAAAACAAGAGAAAAATACATTAAAAACATCTTAAAATTCATCGGGATAGGCCTGTCAGAAGAGGACAGTTTCATGACTCTCTTAAATTCATGAAGACTGTCAATTTGTCTAACATCCTCCGACAGACTATTCCATAGTCTGGGAGCGATGGAAGAGAAGGTCCTCTGGGTAACACCCGCCAGCCTAGTTCTGGCTGGCTTGACTAAATTCTTCCCAGAGGACCTAAGTGTGTGGGGCGGATTGTACGGGAGAAGGCAATCCCGCAGGTACCCTGGACCCAAACCATGTAGGGCTTTAAAGGTAATAACCAACACTTTATACTTCACCCAGAAACTGATTGTTTAACAACTGTTAAAGTTACATGAGCCCTGACCTGGATTTTATCTGGTCACCTTACCACTGACACTGCTGTAGGAATGGGGGAGAAATATGTTGAGTTCTCATTTTAATGTGAATTTGCCAAATTTCGCAGTTTGGAACCACTCTGCAAACCAAAAGCCAATTATTCTTTGAAATTCACATTTCTCCAAATTTTGCAGTGAGATTTCAAATCAAAGAAATGTATAAAAAATGTGTATATATGGGGAAATATCATTACAAGGGGCAATATCTTAGGAAAATTTCTCGCAAAGTGTCTACAAAATGCATGTATTTGGGGAACTGTGCGCAAACATGATTTTTAATGCGAACTTTTAAAATAACAAAGTTTGAGATGAACCATAATTAAGACTGGAGAAGTTCTCAAAGTTCGAGATGAACTCAACCTAAGCTTGGGGAAATGAGAAACAGAGGTAATCTGAAATTGGCTGGTTCCCCCCCCCCCCCCCACACACACACTGCCACCTGGTGGTAAATTTCATGGGGGAATAAAAAATAGTGATATGGCCCGCTATCTGGGGACCCATATTCACTTACATACATGCATACTTGAAAATGGCCCAAATTCTAATTTGGGGAATTTTCATCTCAGCCCTAATGATAACATGCACAAACTCAACCTGTCAGATGATAGCACCCAATTCATTGCTGCAGAGGCTGGTATTAGAATTCCTAGACTCTGGCTTTTGTTTGTATTTCACTTCTCTTGAGAAAATAAAATCTCTTTATAGGACTGATAACCTGCCTGGCAAGCTATTAGCAAGTAGACAATTAAAGGCAGCCCCAACAGACGAGTGAAGCATGAGGTTCTTACCCAAAGGTTATCTCTTGACCAATCCAAATACCTCCGCTTGCTCCATTGACTCAGAGGAATTGGGAACAGGTGAAGGAAGGACGAGTGCTTACTGATAATATCAAAACGCACCTAAAAATGCAAGGAGTCTAGCCTCAAGTTCCTTTAGCAACAAACTTTGTTTTCACCTGTTTGGGCCAAAGTCAAGACACAGGCTATGCCAAGTGCAGCAAACTTGGCCTTGTCAAAATAAAATTCTGTTTGAAATGCAAACTGGCACACGGAGAAATAACTACACACAGCAGAATTATTACTATATTATTTCAGTCTGTCCTCTGTTACGGCATTTTAACAGCATACAGTATTAACTCTGGTAAATGTACAATAATTTTAAAGTTGATTGCAGTTTCGGCCCCTTCTGGATAGCTCCATAAAAGATGTCCTATCAGAGGTAAGCATCTGTATCAGGGCAAACCAGAGAGTTGGATTCAGTGCATTATTCCTTTTGCTAGCACATGGTGGATTTCTTCATATAATCATTTCAGAGCATGGCACAACCAAAGAGAAGTAGCCCAGCTTCTACACTCATCACTAGAATCAGGACTCAACCACTTTGGGGTACTGCTGGTGTGGGGAGAAAAATGGTGTGCCAGTGGAAAACCTCTCCCCACCCCCCACTCCATCTGCAGCCTGAAAGAGTACCATCCAAACTCTTAAGCAGAGAAAGGACTACACGCTTCTGTGGAACAGCCTAAGCTGGCACCTGCAGATGTGTTGGAGTTGTTGTCCAACACAAATGGAGGCTCTCAGCTTGAAGAAGGCTGCTGTGAAAAAGGCAAATCCCATGTAAGGCATATTTAGGAAAGGAAACAAAATTAAAAGTTGCCAAGATGATACTCCCCTTATACAAATCTATGGTGTGACCACACTAAGAATATTGTGTATTGTGTACTGCAGATCTATCTATCTATCTATCTATTGTAGAGCTGGTGAAGATGCAGAAAACAGCAACTAACATGACTGAGGGGCTGGAGCAACTCCCCAACCAGGAAAGGTTACAACTGTTTAGCTTAGAGAAAAGGTGAGTAAGAGGGGACATGATAGAGGTGCAGAAAATTGTGTATGGTGTGGAGAAAGTGGATAGCGAGATATTTTTCTTTCTCTCACATAATACTAGAACCCAGTGGGTCATCCCATGAAGCTGATTGGTGGGAGATTCAAGACAGATAAAAGAAAGTATTTCTCCATACAGCATGTAGTTAAATGATGGAATTCACTTCTACAAGATGTAGTGATGGCCACCAATTTTGATGGCTTTAAAAGGGGGTTAGACTAATTCCTGGAGAAGTAAGCTATCAGTGGCTACTAGTCCTGATGGCTATATACTACCTCCAGCATCAGAGGTGATATACCTATGTACACCATTTGCTGGGGAACATGGGTGGGAGGATGCTGTTGCTCTCATGTCCTACTTGTGAGTTCCTGTGGGCAACTTATTGGCTAGTTGGCCACTGTGTGAACAGAACACTGGACTAAATGGATTCTTGCTTTGATCCAGCATGCCTGTAGAATTTTCTGTAGAATTATCGCCACTAGGGGGACCACATGAAAAGGAGGACAGGGCTCCTATATCTTTAACAGTTGCATAGAAAAGGGAATTGCAGCAGATGTCATTTCACCTGATGAAATTCCCTCTTCACCACAACAGTTAAAGCTGCAGTAGCCCTGCCCTCTTGACCAGGAGCTCCATCATTTTTGTATACTTGATGTTGTGCAAAATGGCGGCCCTAAAGTGCCATTTCTGCAACAATAGAGGCATAAAGGGCCCCTCTATGCCACTAATGTTGAAGCCCCCACCTTACATATAAATGGCAGCTATCATCAAGGAATGGGTCGCTGCTGGGTGCTCCCAGACCAGTCACCAAGCCCTCCAGAGGCTTGCACAGCCCATCCAGTGGGGCTGAGCAGCAATGGTGATTATTCAAGTGCCCACTGAGTGTGGGTGCCACTGAATATGACCATCCCTACTCACCACTCATCTCATGCCCAATTCCTATTCATGTTTGCAATCGCTGCTCATTCTGCATGAATGGGAAGCTTGCACAAATTGAGCTGCAATCAAATGGGAGATTTGCATGAACCTTGCCAAATTTGCACAAATCTCCCCAGATTTGCACCAACTTCCCAATTTGTGCAAATTTCTTCCATAGGCTAAAGCGGGGCTGATTCGGTCAACTTGCACACAAGTTGGGAAATTTGCGCAAATTGAACCAGGAATCAGGAACAAGACGATTGGGAGCACATGAGCGACAATTTGCAAATATTTTCATCCTCGCACTCATGTTTGGAGCTTCAAACAGGGCATGCTCTCATATTTTTCCAACAAAAGCAAAATTCCCATGCATCCCTACTTGAAGTCACCCAATGAAATCAGTTGGCACTACATTCAGGACAGACAAAAGGAAGTACTTCTTGACAATCCGCTTTTCTAATTTATGGAATTCACTTTTTAGAGTGACCAGAGCCAGCTGCCGCTCAGCAGTGATCAAAGGAGCCTCGACCTAAGAACCTCTTGTCTGCCTAGCAGAGCATCAGTTTGGGGCAGAGGTGTTAAATGAGTAGATGGCCTGATTCAGCAGGACTCTTCTTCTGTTCTTAAATTGGCTGTCACTGTTCTACTGAATTGGTATATGTAGATATATTGAAGGCAGCCTGGGAAGGTGGAATAATTTAGCACTGCTGTAGATAAATAGGTGTCAACTGCTCTATCAGTACAAAGGTTGATCTTTAATGTATACTTCAGACAGCTGACATTGTGTGGGCAGCATTTCTCCGATAGTAGTCATCACATTGATTGAGAAGTCTGGTAAAAATGTTATACATCACTGGGTTATAAGAATGTGTATTAAATGGATGTTAAAAATTAAGCGCCGCAATTTCCAGATGTCAGAAATGTGCACTGTTATCATTCTTCTGTCCGCAATGGCAGACAAAGGAAGGGCAAATTAGTGCTGAAACGAAATGCAAGGAAGGCAACCCGTTCTGCTTTCACTCAGAAAACTAAATACATAAAGGTGCTGTATTGCACAGGGCAGAGAGCACTTTGGTAAACTTCCCTCCCTCAACCCAAGCTACGTATTCTGTTTATTGACAAAATACCTTTACCATACTTACAAAAAGGAAGCAGAAGAGCTCCAAACCTTAAAAAACAAAGGAAGTTTACAATCAGACAGTGGTTCACGAGACTGTTTACATCCTTGCACGTCGTGCTGTTCAGGTTTAAGGTACTCTGAACCAGTCATGTATATGAAACATTTAAAAACCAACGTCGAAACCTGACAAGCTAAACGTGATCTGTTTGGCGTGTAAACAGTTGGCGGCTCTGGGAACAACAAACACAAAATGTTAACGACTGTGTAAAAGCCAAATATTGATTGGGAGATCTCCTCTGTGGGCTTAAGCACACACACACACACACACACACACACAAAGTTCCCAGCTTTGCCCGATTCAGAGAAAGGGAGTAGAGAGCAAACATTGTGCAGAAACAAGAGTCAAGTCCGTTTTTATGGCCTGAGTGACAGAAGCAAAGACACACAAGAAGTCAGCTATCCAGACTTTCAGGTACTCGGTGATGGCCTTTCAAGCTTGAATAGCCTTTGTGGTTCATGAAAAAGAAAAGAAAAATCTATCGGTGTTAAATATCTGTCACCCACTTGAAAACTGGAGCAGCTGTTTGTACAGGAAAGCGTATTAGAAGGGGTAATTTCTCACCTCAAATTGCCCCCAAATTTCACCAAAAGTGAAATTCATAATAGGTAGGAAGAGGATTTTCTGGAAATCCAAGAGAACTAACAAAATTTCATACAGCCCTAGACCCAAAAAAGTTAGTGTATCATTTTAACCATTTGTTTACATTTCCTGTCAGCCATCTTCCAGTGTCTCAGGGTTGCTAACTGGGCATATTAAAATAATAAAAACATTAAAAATTAAAAATAGCCAGTGTTTTATCCCTACTCCTCCACCTCCGGGCTTTAAACATGAGTTCACCAAAGTCTTCCAAATTCTACCTCAAAGCTTGTTGCTTTTTTTCTTTCCTCATGAAAGTCCATGCATATTTTGGTGCACATTTTTCCAAATGTACGCCTCAATTGCGCACATCTTTGGAATGTATGCATCCTTTTCCCACGGATCAAAGTGCATTCGCATGTATTTTTCAACAGTACACATTTTCATATGCATTTTTCAAATGTACACATATTGTCAAACTTTTTTCTTCTTTTTTGGGGGGCCGGAAATCACATCGCAGGCTCAGAAAGGTGAGAACTGCATAAATTCTGCTCAAAAATGAACTAAACTTTGTTACTCATACATCCCTAAGCACAGGGCCTATCTCCAATGGAAGCATATCAGACTACTTTAAATATAGTAGAAGACTTTTCTTGACAATTCACTAGGGATGGACAATAATGTTCAGGTCATCTCAGGCTTGGAGATGATGATGATGATGATGATGATGATGATTGAAATTTAATAACCATTGTGCACAGTTCTCCTGATGCCTTTTTGTATGCCTTTTGCTCATTTTGCGCAATTATTTTGCAAACAATTTTCTAATATAATGCAGTCTTGCACATTTATTTCCCTAATATTCACATTTTTGTACACATGTTTGTTTGGAGGACTCCATTGCAAAATTCAGAAAAGTGCAAATTTCAAAGGATAGCTGTGTTTCTGTTGCACGGCTGAAAGAGCTAAATTTGGTAAGTTGGCATTTAAAATGTGAGGCAAAAGTTTTTCTCCTTCATCTGTAGATTCCACCTCTACAATTCACTTTAACTCCAGTATATCTGCCCCATCCCAGATGGTTATTTGCAGGCACTTCAGTTCATATTATCAGGCCAATGGGATCCTAAAAAAAGCTAATTTAAGGAAGTCTTTGGAAGGAAATGTTATCATCTCCTTTTCCCTGTGTGACCTCTTTTACCCTCAAAAAGCCTCTCAGGTTAGACAGGGAACCCTCCTAAACAGTGTGGGATGGTACATAGAGAGGCTACCAGCAGAGAGGGGAATCCCTCCACATTGAGCTTGGTTCTTAAAATAAGCTAAGTAAGGGCACAAGCCTATGCATGTTTGGACAGAAAAAAAAGTCCTACAATTCCCAGCATGCTTTTTTTCTGTCTTAACTAAGGTGACCATATGAATAGGAGGACAGGGCTCCTGTATTTTTAACAGTTGCATAGAAAAGGGAATTTCAGCAGGTGTCACTTGTATGAATGCAGCACCTGGTGAAATTCCTTCTTCATCACAACCGTTAAAGCTGCAGGAGCTATACTAGAGTGACCAGATACAAAAGAGGGCAGGTCTCCTGCTGCTTTAACGGTTGTGATGGAAAGGGAATTTCACCAGGTGCTGCATGCATACAAATGACACCTGCTGAAATTCCCTTTTCTATGCAACTGTTAAAGATACAGGAGCCCTGTCCTCCTTCTCATATGGTCACCCTTTTTAACATGCATAGGATTGTGCCCTTAAAGAAGTCCAGAAAGAAATATTTCTTGCCCTCTCCTCCTCCCCAGAGCCCATCACTTAGTATTTAAGTCCCCCCCCCACTCTCTGGAGAGGTATTTTCGGGGTACACAGGTGCTCGCAGAGAGGAGGAATTTGTGGCAAACCTTTCCTTCCATGAACATAATTGAGTTAACTTATGGTAGGATCCAAGCCATTCTTTGTAAGGTTTTTCTTAATTTTTGTTTAAGAAAAAAAAAACATACCCTGACACATGGACACGGTGTACCTTTCCACATGTTTCAAACCAAAACATTATAAAAAAACCTCCCAAAATAAACAAAACGCAGAGACATCTTTAAAAAGAAAAAGAAAAGAAATCCCAGGATTAATACCACAAACCTAAATACATCTGTTATGTTTGTTTGACAGTTTGTTAAGTCAAAAGAGCATTTCCCTCCCTCCCACAATGATTTAAAGTATACCTGACAGTAGGGTGACCAGATAAAATCCAGGTCAGGGCTCATGTAACTTTAACAGTTGTAGAGACAAGGGAATTTCAGCTAGTGTCATTTGTATGCAATTAGTTCTTGGTGAAATTCCCTCTTCATCACAACAGTTAAAGGTGCAGGCACTATATTAGAGTGACCACATACAAAAGAAGGCAGGCCCCCTGCAACTTTAACTGCTGTGATGAAGAGGGAATATCACCAGGAACTAATTGCATACAAATGACACTGGCTGAAATGCCCTTTTCTCTACAACTGTTAAAGATACATGAGCCCTGACCTGGATTTTATCTGGTCACCCTACCTGACAGCCATATGTCAGATATGCTTTAAGGTGGATTCCTGCATTGAGCAGGAGGTTGGACTCGATGGCCTTACAGGCCCCTTCCAACTCTATGATTCTATGATTCTATTCATTGATAACAAAAAATAAATAACTAGGGCTGAACTTGCCCAGTCCATCTGCTTAGACCTTTGTGGATAATCCAGTCTAGGAAGATTACCAGTGCAGGCATCTTCTGTACCATCACTGCACCCTGTGAATGAACCAAAGAAATAGCAAACCAGATGCCCATTCCTTATCGTAGGCTGACCAGATGGCTCGGGATTTCCCGGTCCTAACCGGGAATCCAGGGGCAAACCGGCCCAACCGGGGGGCGGGGGGGCAAACCGGGGTGGCGGGGGGTCACGCGGCGGTGCAGCAAGCAAGGAGCGGCAGTAGACCCGGCGACGGTGGCGGCGGAGGAGCCCGGGAAGTGCCCGCCCCAGCAGGTAAGTGCCCCACGCCCAGCGCCTCGCGCTCCTTACCTGTGCAGGCCGCGTCCGCTTCCCTCCAGTGCTTGAATCTACTGAGAAACAGGCTTCACGGCCTGTCCCTCAGTAGTGCGCCGGGTGATGACGTCATCACCCGGTACGATACTGAGAGACAGGCCGTGAAGCCTGTTTCTCAGTAGATTCTGAGCACCGGAGGGAAGCGGACGGGACACCCCAGCAGGTAAGGAGCGTGAGGCGGGCGGGCAGCGCGAGCAGCGTGGGGCGAGTGGGGCGTGCGGGCGGCGCAGCGCAGGCGGGGGGAGCGGGCGGGCTGCGCGGGGGGGGCGGGTGCGCGGGCGGCACAACGCGGGCGGGGGGGCGGGCGGGCCGCGCGGGGAGGGCAGGCGCACAGACGCGCGGGCGGCGCAGCGCCCGCGGGGGGGCGGGCGGGCGCGCAGGCACGCAGGGGGCGGTTGTTTTAGGTGGGGGTGGGCGGGGGGGACCGGGATTTTGGGTCTCAAAATCTGGTCACCCTACTTATCGGAGAATGTATCATATTAGGGATGTTGCAACAGTCCAAAGGGGTGGCGTCTGTTGACTCCCCCCCCCCCAACCTGGTCTCCTGAACCCTCGTTGCTGAGGTGCAGCCAATTACCAGACCGGTTTGCCAGGTGCTCACCTGTACTGTTGCGTAAATGGCCCCTTTATGGCCACCATTTATGTAACACTTGATTTTTGGAAACCCCAGAGCCACCAATGTTGTGCAAAATGGCAGTTCACTAAGGGGACAGTCAGCCCCATGGCGTTCGTCTGGCACTCGCTGGGTCGTCCAGCAGAGTATGCAGCATGGTGACTGGGGGTGGGCAGCAGAGGCATGTCGGAGAGTGCTTGGCGAAAATAGATGGAGATGAGTCCATCCAACCCTAATCATTATCAGGTAGATGTGTCTGAGAAGCTGTAGTAACATCAAACTCTATTTGGTTGACAATTAAAATTCTCATGAGCACTCTGCTTGGGGGAACCAATATATCAAGTCTCCAGACTGTCTCCTCTCCTAATCTGCAGACAGGGATGAATGTAGTGCCATAGATAAAATCCTAAATGGTACTTTCTCTCATCGCTATCACCTTCATTTTAAAGTAAGGCACACATTGCCCCCAGATTCTGGAATTCTGGATAATTATTCATCCTGTTTGATCAGAAATAGTGAATTGGACAAAATGAGGGATTTTCCTATGCGGTTCTGAAACAGCAGAAACTGCTAGTATTGAAACATTAGCTATAGTAAACTGGTTGCTACATCACCATTTAGGCTTTCCTTTGGTGAATCCAGTTTTACAAGTCTTCAGTTGCATCTCACATGTGTTTTTGAACTATGGAATTCCTACATTATCTGTAGAGTTTTTAATTGCTGATGCGACTTTCTTGAAGAACTTGTCACAACATTTAAATCCAGTGCAGGTGGTTTAGATTGGCCAGTGCTTTTTGGGGGGTGGGGGTAGGGGGCATTATAGAGAATGTTTTTATATATTCCTCTGCGTTGTTTGGTGTCCTTTTTGGTGAACTCTCTTTTCCTTGGTCAACTGATATCTAAACCCACTCTATGACCTTGTGAAATTGTGAATTTAATTGTTGAAACCGGCCTTGAGGGAGGTTGACTCTAAACAGATCCTATAGATATTTCAAATAATAATAATAATAATAAGAAGAAATAAATCAACACAAAATGAAAATTTAAATCCAAATGCTTTGAACTTGTTAGCATTTTGCCATTGTTTTGATACTCTAAATACTGCTATACATTTACTGTCAGCTACGAATTGCCACTGCATGTCAGCTATCAAGTACTGTCAAATATCTAGTTTAATAATTGACTTTGATGTTTGATTTGAAATATCATTAGATTAGGGTGACCAGATAAAATCCAGGTCAGAGCTCATGTAACTTTAACAGTTATTGAGAAAAGGGAATTTCAGCCAGTGTCATTTGTATGTAATTAGTTCCTGGTGAAATTCCCTCTTCATCACAACAGTTAAAGTTGCACTATACTAGAGTGACCAGATACAAAAGAAGGCAGGGCCCCTGCAACTTTAACTGTTGTGATGAAGAGGGAACTTCACTAGGAACTAATTGCATACAAATGACACTGGCTGAAATTCCCTTTTCTCTACAACAGTTAAAGTTACTTGAGCCTCGACCTGGATTTTATCTGGTCACCCTAGTCAGTGGACTTTTTAAATCTTCAAATCTATCTTATTTTGCATTTTGCATTTTGCCAAATTTACACCTTTTTGCAACATTTTTTTTCCTGAAAGAATGCACTCTTTAACATTACTTTCCTTAACATACACACTTTTGAACATATTTTTTGATTGGAGGACTCCATTGCAAGCGGCCAGAGGCAAAATGCATTAGGAGAAATGTGCAGGAAATGGTTATTAATTTTCATGCTAACGTTTAATAAATTAATCTTAAAACCTGAGATGTCCTGAAGTTAAGCTTGGAAAAGTGAGAGATGGAGAGAAATGAAAATAGACATATTTGTCCATCCCTAGTGAACTATTAAGCTCTCTCTCTCTCTCTCTATATATATATTAGAAGAAAGAGAGAGAGAGGGAGAGAAGGAAGGAAGACATCAACACATTTAGAAAATTATGCATAACTTGGGGGTGGAGTGGAGAGGTGTCCCCATAGTCAAGCCATGAATCTCTGGCCAAGGGAAGAAGTAGCTATGCTTTCATTGGAGATAAGGCCCTTGGGATGTCCTACATGGAGTACATGTGCTTTGGGATGTATGAGAAACCCAAGTCTGGCCTTGCAGTTAAGAATACTGTGAGAGCGCACTAGAAACATTGATTGATTGATTGCATTTTTATACCACCCAATAGCCGAAGCTCTCTGGGCAGTTTACAAAAAATCCCAGTAAGGCCAAGCCATGCTAAATTTCATGACTGCAATTCCACCAAAGCTCTCATCTATGGATGTTGATATTTAATATTCACAAAATGATGCATAATGCCACGGTATTTCCAATAGGGGTGTGCACGGACCCCCCGGATCGGATCGGGACCCGGATCGGGACCTCCAATTTTGTCCCGGACCGGTTCGGACAAAATCGGAGGCCCCCCGGACCGGATCGAGTCCGATCCCGACCCAAAAATCGTAAATTTTTGGATCGGCCGCCATTTTTTTCCCCATAGACTTGCATTGCAATGCAAGTCTATGAGGAAAAAATGGCGGCGGGTGGGTAAGGGGGGGCCTAACTCCCTCCCCCCCCCGGGGCCGTCCACTGTGGACGGCCCCGGCAGGTAAGCCCCCTCCCCCGCGCTCCCTACCCCCCCTGGGGCCGCCCGCTTCCATCCGCTGGCGCCCGCGGGCGCCAGCGGATAGAAGCGGACGGCTCCGGGGGGGGTAAGCCCCCTTCCCCGCCACTGCTTAACTTCTCGGCCCGTCCGCTCCCGTCCGGCGCCGGCGGCTACTACCAGCGGGCTCCGCGGCCTACTCTCGAGTAGCGCGCCGGGTGATGACATCACCCGGCGCGCCACCCTAGAGCAGGCCGCGGAGCCTGCTGGGAGTAGTAGGCGCCGGCGCCGGACAGGAGCCGCCGGGCTGGGAAGGTAAGGGCCCCCCTCCCCCCTCCGCGCGCCCCCTCCTCCCCTCCACGCACCCCCTCCTTACCTTCCCGGCCCGGCGGCTCCCGTCCGGCGCCGGCGCCTACTACTCCCAGCAGGCTCCGCGGCCTGCTCTAGAGTAGCGCGCCGGGTGATGACATCACCCGGCGCGCCACCCTAGAGCAGGCCGCGGAGCCTGCTGGGAGTAGTAGGCGCCGGCGCCGGACGGGAGCCGCCGGGCTGGGAAGGTAAGGGCCCCCCTCCCCCCTCCGCGCGCCCCCTCCTCCCCTCCACGCACCCCCTCCTTACCTTCCCGGCCCGGCGGCTCCCGTCCGGCGCCGGCGCCTACTACTCCCAGCAGGCTCCGCGGCCTGCTCTAGAGTAGCGCGCCGGGTGATGACATCACCTGGCGCGCCACCCTAGAGCAGGCCGCGGAGCCTGCTGGGAGTAGTAGGCGCCGGCGCCGGACGGGAGCCGCCGGGCTGGGAAGGTAAGGGCCCCCCTCCCCCCTCCGCGCGCCCCCTCCTCCCCTCCACGCACCCCCTCCTTACCTTCCCGGCCCGGCAGCTCCCGTCCGGCGCCGGCGCCTACTACTCCCAGCAGGCTCCGCGGCCTGCTCTAGAGTAGCGCGCCGGGTGATGACATCACCCGGCGCGCCACCCTAGAGCAGGCCGCGGAGCCTGCTGGGAGTAGTAGGCGCCGGCGCCGGACAGGAGCCGCCGGGCCGGGAAGGTAAGGGCCCCCCTCCCCCCTCCACGCGCCCCCTCCTCCCCTCCACGCACCCCCTGCTTACCTTCTCGGCCCGTCCGCTCCCGTCCGGGGCCGGCGGCTACCACCAGCAGGCTCCGCGGCCTGCTCTAGAGTAGCACGCCGGGTGATGACATCACCCGGCGCGCCACCCTAGAGCAGGCCGCGGAGCCCGCTGGTAGTAGCTGCTAGTGCCGGACGGGAGCGGACGGGCCGAGAAGGTAAGCGCCCCCCTCCTCCCCCCCCGCTGTCCACTTTCATCGGCGGGCGCCCGCTGGCGCCCGCCAATGGAAGCGGCGGTGGGTGCCAGTGGGCGCCCGCCGATCCGCCGATCCGCCAAACCGGTTCGGAGCTTTTTCGGACCGGTTCGGATTGGATCGGCCGATCCAGCTGCGGGATCGGAAATCGGATAATTTATCCGATTTCCCACTGGACCGGACTCGGATCGTGGATCGGGTCCGATCCAGTGCACATCCCTAATTTCCAAAGTATTCAGTGAATGCTTGCTATCTAATGTAGGGTGACCAGATAAAATCCAGGTCAGGGCTCATGTAACTTTAACAGTTGTAGAGAAAAGGGAATTTCAGCCAGTGTCATTTGTATGCAATTAGTTCCTGGTGAAATTCCCTCTTCATCACAACAGTTAAAGTTGCAGGGGCCCTGCCTTCTTTTGTATATGGTCACTCTAGTATAGTGCCTGCACCTTTAACAGTTGTGATGAAGAGGGAATTCCACCAGGAACTAATTGCATACAAATGACACCTGCTGAAATCCCCTTTTCTCTACAACTGTTAAAGTTATATGAGCCCTGTCCTCTTTTTCAGATGGTCCACCTACACTTGTGTCCTTATCACATTCCTTGTACTGAACGTGACCCATCTCCCTTTCTTACTTTGCGGCTATGACCCTAACTTTAAATTCTTGGGGTTCTCCTGTTGATTGCAATAGGATTTATGCCTAAGTCAGCCTTCCCAGACCATGCTGACTTGGGATGATGGGAGCTGTAGTCCAACAATCTGGAGGGCACCAGGTTGGGGAAGGCTGTCCTAATGTAGCTGTTTAGACTAGCAGAGAACAGTCGCTGCCACATGTTCAGTCCATACCGAAATTGATTCCTACACACACACACACACACACTTCATTGTCTTTCCCCTGTGTTCACATAATATTCCTTCTTCATTCAGCCCTCTACAACCTTTGTTGTTGAACTTGTTTTTGCTAATGCTGACTTAATTGCATTGTACTGGCAAGAAAGTCATCGTGAAGCCAAGGAATGCCGGAGCAAGGAAAGATGACAAACCGGCCACATACAAATCAAGGCCACTGCTGTGGATGTAAACCTAATGAACTGGCTGCCTTGCGACTTGTAATGTGTGCATTCTCCACCAAGGTTATTTGATTCTGGGGCAGATAAAGCACCCTCCAGCTAATTGTCCCCACTCAATGGGCTAATTTCTCCAATGGAAAGAAATGAGCTCTCGATTACATCCTTGCAGCAAATGAGACAGAAAATGAACTCTGTGGCAATGATCTTAGCCTTCCTTTCTACATGTACTGCAAAGCTGTTCTTGTCAGCTTTGTTTGTATAGGTGGGTTGTATCCAATGTCACTCCTACTTAGAGTAGAACCCTTGAATGAGGCCGAAGTTAGACTACCAATGGATACAACACTCTTTCTATTACAGGGGTAGGCAACCTCGTGCATTCCAAATATTTTGAACCACAACTCCCATAATCCATGGTCATTGGGCAGCCTAGATGGGTCTGATGGGAATTGTAGTCCAAAATATCTGCAGGGCACCAAGTTGGGGAAGGCTGCCCTAAACGTTAGGATAATAGGGGGCCACCAGAGAACCACTACTGTGCTGTATAAAATAATGAATTAATTAAACAAAGGACCCTAAAAGCTCAAGCCATGACCTACAGAGTAGGGGTATCCCTGCTGCCGGGCCCTGGACTATTTTCTTAAAGTTTAACAAAAAGGAGGTTATGCCCCAAATCCGTGAAAGCTCCAGGTTTTTTTTGGGGGGGGGAATCTCCTTCAGAAAGGTACCACACCACCACTCCGTTCATTCCTTTGCCCTCTCCCTCTAGGCCCAATCCAGACAACAGATTGAGAGCACAATGACTGCGGATGCGGTTTCCCCTCCTTGCTCTCTCATCATTGCTCACTTGCACGCTTGGAGTGGGGAGGTGAACATGGCATGGCAGTAAGGAGGAACAGCTGCATAAAATTCAGTCATGTGCTATGGGTTGGGTGCCATGTGTCCTCTTTTACAGTGTTCCCTTTGAAGGGCTGCCAGAGAGCTGTCCTCTTGGCTTAGGGTGTCCCCTATTCGAAGGGTTGTCCAGTCCAAATCCGGTATAAAGATCATTGAAAGAACCATCAAACAGGAGAGTTGGACCTTGAGGTTGCCCATCAGAAGCACCTGGGCCTTAGACAAGTGCAGGCACACAGGTCACCTGGTCACAGTTTCCCACACTCGGGTGAGATGTACTGCATTTGCATTTAAATTCTAGTAATTATTATAATTTATAACTGTACATATGCATTGGCATGTGTAAATTGGTGTCTTCTTTTTTGGTGATGTATGTCCTCTTCTTTGGCAATTCAGAAGTGGACACTCTACTGCCATGGGTTGCCCATCCTGATTTATGCATGCACACATAAACCTTCCTCCCTTTCACCCTAGGTTTATGACAGATATCAGTGGACTGGGTTTCTATTGGGGTTTCATCAGGCCCCTTCTTTGAAGCTCTTCAGGAAAGTCTCTGAAAACCTACATGTTCTTGGCCTGCTCAACATTTGGAGGGGCTGCTGGTTTTATTTGCAATTGCTGACTTCACTGAAGTTAGACCGATTCTTTTTTCTTGTATGCTGACTTGGAAATGTTCCAAGGTGGAACAGGATGGGCAGACAAGCCATGTACAAGACCACTAAGATTCCCAAAACATTATCTCGCTGCTCATGTCGTGCCTGATTCCTATTTGCATTTGCGATCACTGCTTGTTCTGCGCAAACAGGAAAATTCGGTGAATTGAGCAGTGATGGGATATGAAATTTGCGCAAATTCACCCAAATTTCTGCAGATTTCCTAATTTGTCCAAGTTTCCTCCATAGATGAAAGCAGAGCTTTTAGTCTGCAGGGGAAATTTGTGCAAATTAGGAAATTTGTGCAAAATCAAACCAGGTAAAGTTGCGCAAAATCAAAACTGAGCATATATTAGGGGTGTGCACGGACCCCCCGGATCGGATCGGGACCCGGATCGGGACCTCCAATTTTGTCCCGGACCGGTTCGGACAAAATCGGAGGCCCCCCGGACCGGATCGAGTCCGATCCCGATCCAAAAATCGGAAATTTTTGGATCGGCCGCCATTTTTTTCCCCATAGACTTGCATTGCAATGCAAGTCTATGAGGAAAAAATGGCGGCGGGTGGGTAAGGGGGGGCCTAACTCCCTCCCCCCCCTGGGGCCGTCCGCTGTGGACGGCCCCGGCAGGTAAACCCCCTCCCCCGCACTCCCTACCCCCCCTGGGGCCGCCTGCTTCCATCCGCTGGCGCCCGCGGGCGCCAGCGGATAGAAGCGGACGGCTCCGGGGGGGGGGGTAAGCCCCCTTCCCCGCCACTTACCTTCTCGGCACGTCCGGCGCCGGCGGCTACTACCAGCGGGCTCCGCGGCCTACTCTCGAGTAGCGCGCCGGGTGATGACATCACCCGGCGCGCCACCCTGGAGCAGGCCGCGGAGCCTGCTGGTAGTAGTAGGCGCCGGCGCCGGACGGGAGCCGCCGGGCCGGGCAGGTAAGGGCCCCCCTCCCCCCTCCCCCCTCCGCGCGCCCCCTCCTCCCCCCTCCCCCCTCCGCGCGCCCCCTCCTCCCCTCCACGCACCCCCTCCTTACCTTTCCGGCCCGGCGGCTCCCGTCCGGCGCCGGCGCCTACTACTTCCAGCAGGCTCCGCGGCCTGCTCTAGAGTAGTGCGCCGGGTGATGACATCACCCGGCGCGCCATCCTAGAGCAGGCCGCGGAGCCTGCTGGGAATAGTAGGCGCCGGCGCCGGACGGGAGCCGCCGGGCCGGAAAGGTAAGGGCCCCCCTCCCCCCTCCGCGCGCCCCCTCCTCCCCTCCACGCACCCCCTCCTTACCTTTCCGGCCCGGCGGCTCCCGTCCGGCGCCGGCGCCTACTACTTCCAGCAGGCTCCGCGGCCTGCTCTAGAGTAGCGCGCCGGGTGATGACATCACCCGGCGCGCCATCCTAGAGCAGGCCGCGGAGCCTGCTGGGAATAGTAGGCGCCGGCGCCGGACGGGAGCCGCCGGGCCGGAAAGGTAAGGGCCCCCCTCCCCCCTCCGCGCGCCCCCTCCTCCCCTCCACGCACCCCCTCCTTACCTTTCCGGCCCGGCGGCTCCCGTCCGGCGCCGGCGCCTACTACTTCCAGCAGGCTCCGCGGCCTGCTCTAGAGTAGCGCGCCGGGTGATGACATCACCCGGCGCGCCACCCTAGAGCAGGCCGCGGAGCCTGCTGGGAATAGTAGGCGCCGGCGCCGGACGGGAGCCGCCGGGCCGGAAAGGTAAGGGCCCCCCTCCCCCCTCCCCCCTCCGCGCGCCCCCTCCTCCCCTCCACGCACCCCCTCCTTACCTTCCCGGCCCGGTGGCTCCCGTCCGGCGCCGGCGCCTACTACTACCAGCAGGCTCCGCGGCCTGCTCTAGAGTAGCGCGCCGGGTGATGACATCACCCGGCGCGCCACCCTAGAGCAGGCCGCGGAGCCTGCTAGTAGTAGTAGGCGCCGGCGCCGGACGGGAGCCACCGGGCCGAGAAGGTAAGTGCCCCCCTCCTCCCCCCCCCCCCCGCTGTCCACTTTCATCGGCGGGCGCCCGCTGGCGCCCGCCAATGGAAGCGGCGGTGGGCGCCAGTGGGCGCCCGCCGATCCGCCGATCCGCCGAACCGGTTCGGAGCTTTTTCGGACCGGTTCGGATTGGATCGGCCGATCCAGCTGCGGGATCGGAAATCGGATAATTTATCCGATTTCCCACTGGACCGGACTCGGATCGTGGATCGGGTCCGATCCAGTGCACATCCCTAGCATATATCCAGCAATTTGTGAACCTTTTTGGTGGACACGTGCTTGTGATTCTATACGGGCCTTCGAGCATGTTCACATCTTTTGCGAGCAAAACCAAAATTCTCATACATCCCTCTTTAAAGGGAACCTAAAAATAATCTGAAATCAACAAATAAAATTAAGAAGTCAATTTGTTGTAAGACTCCTAGAAGATCCTACATCCTACAGGGTGACAATCAAAACTATAATTTTATTTACATTTTTTTTTTGTTTCCTTGGGGCAACCTTGTTTTTCTGCTGTTAAGGAACTGGCTTTGCCAATCATTCCCTTGGCCCTAAGCCCAAGGCCTGCTTTTGACATATGCCTTGGGGGAAGTTTCTGGTGCTGTTGCGTAAAGTGCTTCCCAATATATAGCTGTTTCCAGTTGGAAATCAGGATCTCCCTGACCTGTTCTATATCGAATTGGAGACTCACCCATCTCTCTCTCTTTCTCTCTCTCTCTCTCTCTCTCTCTCTCTCTCACACTCACACACACAAGGTTTATTTAGACTTTTGTGTTCTTTGTATTGTACATAGGGAGGAGGCCTTTTTAAGGGATTAAAATCACCAGGCACATGGTATAGAACAGCTAGCAGAAGTTTTGCATATGTCAAACCAGGGTGATTCATTTTTCCCTTTGCTGCCAAATCTTATGAGTCAGCACAAAGCATGCTGTAGCAATGCCCTTGCCCCAAACTTTCTGTTGTGCCCCCAGTGCTACATGGCAACACCTTTTTTCAAAAGCTCACAGCAGCCTCATCGACGTCAACCCAGGTGTTAAAAGATTAAAACCTCTGTGGGCGTCTGAATGCTCTGAGCCCTTCAGCTACAAGAGCCTGGGAAACACGGCGTTCTTTCGGGTACTGATTTCAAGTCTGCACAGCTTCAGGTCGTTACATAATATGAACTTATGGGAACAAAATGTAAATTGGAACGGGGAGAGAGAGAGAGAGAGAGAGAGAGAGAGAGAGAGAAGAAGAAGAAAGATTTGGCTGTTCCCACAATTAGTTGTAGTGGAAATTTTCCCTTCTCTTCTGCTGAATGTAAACATCAGAGGTTTCATTTTAAAAGTAATCACAGCCTCCAAATTGGGAGGGGAGACATCAACTTCTCTCCTTTTTTTTAATAACAGGGATAGATATCCAAACAGCTCTGATTCAATATATCCAAGGCTACAAGGGATATCTTTGCCAGTGGTGAAATGCCTCCTTTGGCAGATGATAGAATGGGGTAAAACTAGTGAAGAATGTAAGCCTGATAGGAGAAAGGGGCTTGCTACTCCCAAGACATCTCTGTGCACCTACTTGTAATCTGCAAGCAGGTGTGATGGCCAGGACCAGCAACACAGGTTGGTATCTTTGGGCACCTGCTGAAGCCCTCAGCCTAGCACAGGTGGTCCTATCAATGAGGAACAGCAGCTAGTCCATGGAGACACCCCAGATTAGCTGCTGTGCCTTGTTGTCATTGCCTCTTCCCTTTTTCCCTCTGAGCAAATGAGCAGTGTCAAGAGTGAAGGGAAGGAACGGCAACCTCCATTCATCTCATCTTCTTCCCCTTGGTGACCATCCCATTCAGCCCAGAGGGAGGAAAAAAGTGAGTTCTCCAGTCCACATTTGGAGTGTTGCATCCAATTCTGGACACCACATTTTAAGAAGGACATGGAGAAATTGGAGCATGTCCAGAGAAGAGTTACCAGGATGGTGAGGAGTCTAGGAAATCAAGTCCTGTGCGGAACAATTGAAAGATCAGCCTTGAGAAGAGAACCTTAAGTGGGAACATGATGGTTGTCTTCAAATATCTGAAGGACTCTCTTGCAGAAGATGGAGCAGACTTGTTCTCTATTGTTCCAGAGGACAGGACTAGAACCAACAGGTGGAAATCACAGGGGAGCAGATTTCAGCTAAACATTGAGGAGAAATGAACTAACAGTGAGAGCTGTTTGGCAGTGAACCAGACTGCCTTGGGAGTCAGTGGGTTATCTTTCAGTGGAGGTGAGCCTATCTACACATGCAGGATAAAACACTTTGAAAACGTTTTGAAAACTGTATATGGAGTGTGTCCTGGGCCCCAACAGTTCTCAAAACTGTGATAAGCCGTTTTAACCCATTTTAAAGCAGTAATGTAGATAGTCTGGGTATGTAAGCAAAGGCTGCCTGGCCAGCTGTCATGGATGCTGTAGCATTGCAGCGCCTGCACTGAGCAGAGAGCTGGACTAGATCTTTGAGAACCTTTCCAATTCTATGCTTCTGTGGTCTAGCCTGGACATGGAATCAAGACTGTTTGAGCAGCCCTGATGAATTATCTTTGGAGATCAAATGGGAGGGGGGACTATCTGCTGGCCGTATGAGCCCTTTCAGTGCCTTTTGATGCTGTCAAAATACTGTTGTTCTCTTTCTTCTCTCCCATCATTGGTTAAAAGAGCTTCTGACTGCCATCATTTCATAATCCAGGTTCTGGTTCTGGTAAAGGTCTACCTCTGGTAGTGCCGCAGATTTATCCTCTCCCTCGGCACGATCTGAGCTGCTCATCTGTTCCTGCTGGCTTTGTTCCCACAGAAATCATATGTGCTTTGGATTAATAAATGGCCACACCCTTGGAATGAAGCCGTTAACATTGTCTGCCCGAGGCAACAGAGAAGCTAAGCTTTCTTTCCCCTTGCCCTCTTTCAAAGGAAGCATTTCCTGTAATGTTAATGTTGCCAATTAACACTGGAACTGCGCCAGGACAGTTACCTGCATCAACCGCTTTGCTTGTGAAAAGACAAAATAGTGTTTGGCTTGCATTTTGCAGAGGCAACAAGGTTCCCTTCTACTATATACTGGCCAATGTTCCTTAGGGCAGCCTCCCTCGGCCTGGCGACCTCCAGATGTGTTGGATTGCAACTCCCATCATTGACCTTTCCAGCTGGAGATGATGGGAGTTGTAGTCAAACACTACTGGAGGGCATCAAGTTGTGGAAGGCTGCTTTAGGATTATTTTCAGCCACCTCCACTGTTGCCCCTGTTGAAATGTATGTTTGTGGATGCTAAAAAATAAATGTATGGCTCCCTTTTGAAGTAGGTTTCCTCCCCATGAAAGAGGCATTTGGCCATGACTCAATACTGTGTAACATACACAGCATAGCAGACAATTACTGGGTAATTCCAAAGATAATTACATGTTCCATACCAAGAGAATTGAGCCAAATGGATCCAGGAGTATACTCAGTTGAAAGAGTGCAGGTGAAACATGCTATCATATCAAAAGTGACTTCATTTTTACAGGGTTTACAGGGTTTACAGGGTTTAAAAAATATATTTTCCATTCATCAGACAAGCAAAACATCCACATTCAGTTTTGCACTGCCCAAATTACACTAGATTGAAAGAGCTGCACAAGATTATATATATATATATATATATATATATATATATGTATATATATATATACTCAAAGCTTATGACGTTAAATCAACCATCTTTTCTTCCTTCCTTCCTTCCTTCCTGATCTGAGGTCTTTTATTAAGCAAAGAAATCTAGATTAGGGTGACCAGATAAAATCCAGGTCAGGGCTCATGTAACTTTAACAGTTGTAGAGAAAAGGGAATTTCAGCCAGTATCATTTGTATGCAATTAGTTCCTGGTGAAATTCCCTCTTCATCACAAAAGGTGCAGGCACTATACTAGAGTGGCCATATACGAAAGAAGGCAGGGCTCCTGCAACTTTAACAGTTGTGATGAAGAGGGAATATCACCACGAACTAATTGCATACAAATGACACCGGCTGAAATTCCCTCTTCTCTACAACTGTTAAAGTTACATGAGCCCTGACCTGGATTTTATCTGGTCACCCTAATCTAGATTTTCACATGGTACCAGCAGCCTCACATGCTCCTGTGGTGATCACATGAAAAGATTCGACTAGAGTTGCCAAATTTTAAAATAAAACTACATTCTGGTACCTGGAAGGAGGGCAAGGATGTTCAAATGAATCCCTTTACATTGTCAATGTGCCTTTTGGCCTCTCCAGTACCATATTGATACACCCACTGGTTGTACCGTTGGCCATGCATAGAGCATTAATGTATGGTGCTCTCCCTTTTGATTCGAAAACTTGAGCACATAGGGTCCTTTCACATTAGTGCCAAGCACATGGCTAGCAGGAACATGGCTAGCAGGTACATCCATTGGCATGAAAGGTCTTACTCTGACACTCTCATACGTTACATCATATACAGTCCTTGTGAGAGTAGAGACTGGGACCCTTTCTATACCATAAGGGTGTAGAGGGAGGGAGGGCGATCCTGGAAGTACCTAATACACACCATAGGTGTACAAGAACCAACTGGGGGCCATCCCAGGCAAACAACCTGGTGTAGAAACGGCCTGTGTTGGAGTCTAGCAGTTTCTGCCTATTCTGTGGGCAAGGCCAGTGTAAATGCTAAGATGTACAGCAGAAAACAGGGTTGCTGGGAGTTGTTCCTTGTTTTTCTGGAACCTGTCCCCCCACCCCACCCACCCACCCACAAATTTAAAAATGAAATAAAACAACCCCAACCAACTGACTTGTTATTCTATGTTGGATGAGTTTTAATTTGTTAAATATTCAAGTTTTTATAATGTGGCTTTATGAGTTTTTAGATGATGATTGTGCTTTCCTACGTGGTTAATAATTTAAGGACATAACAGATGGATTAATGATTCTCTTAATTGTTTTAATGAATTATGATGTTTTATGAAGATGTGTATTTTTTTTACTGTTTTCCTTGATGTTCCTTATAAGTATAAAAATGATGGGTTTGTTGGTGGATGAAATGTATTTAAAATAAACGTTTGACTTTAACAAAGAAAACCCACAAGCCCTAAGCCCTGGAAGTTCTTTCTAAATGTTAATTGACATCTTTCTTATACCAGTAATGTTGGCAAACAGAAACAATCTAGAGCTGAACAGAACCAGTAGGCTGTGCTCCAAATTATTTTGGGGGAGAGTGGAATGAATCCATTCCACACCCTACCAACCTTCATCTTCGATTATACAGAATAAATTATCCAGATACAACTTGGCTTCTCTGTGTATTCACCAAACTCCTTTAAGACGCTAGAGAGGAGCAAGGCCTTATTCAGTCCTTCTTAAGCAAATGGACCAAAGTCTAGGTGTCCTCTGTTACAGAGAGCTGTCCTCTATTTGAAAGTGTCCTCTCTTTGGAAGGCTCACCTGTCCAATTCTGGTTTAAAGATAAAGAACCATCAGAAAAAAGAGGGGTTGCCCATCAATAGCACCTTGTGTCAAATCATTATGATCCCATCATGGTAATGCTATATTCCTCTTGTGCATTTATATCTCATAGGACACACAATGACATTTGTATTTTTGATAATGTGGAATAAAAAGCAGGAAATAACACTATGAATGTGGTATATGGAATGTGGAATAAGTGCCCCAACACTTATCTGTGCTCTTCAATACCACTATAAAGTAGTAGTGTAGATCTAGCCTGGGGCAGCAGATTGAGCGCTATGGGGAGATGAGCTGGATTGTTTTTAAATAATTATTATTAAGTCTGAATTTACATCTATACATATAAATTAGCATGTGCACTTTTTATGGCAAAGTATGTCCTTTGGTGAGGTGTTTCCATTTCTTTAGTTATTCATAAGTGGCCCACCTAGCCTAGTGTGTGAAGGCCTTAGTACAGATGTGAGCATGGCGCAACCCAGGGACATCTCTAAGGGTCTTCTTGTTAGGAAAGTACAAATTTTGTAAAATCTTTTCCAGTTGCATTTCGTGGATTTTCAGGTGTCTTACCTGTAACCATCTCCTCATTGGCGGAATCAGATTTTTTTCCCAACTTCCCAGATTTGTACAAATTCACACTTGTGCAAATGCTCAAATCGTCCCATGTTCATTTTCACGCTTAAACCTATGGGGATGCACATTTTCAGCCAGTAGGCTTTGTTGTTGTTGTTGTTGTTGTTGTTGTTGTTGTTACTTTTACATATTTTTCTACAACTAAATTTGCATGAAATTCTGGAAAGTTTTTTTTTTTTTTAATGGTTGACAAGTCCATGAAATCCTTCTGACTCAGAAACAGCCAGACCGGAGCTGAATCCATGGGTCAGATTCAGAGAAATCTGAATTCATTTGCTTCTGTTGCGGATTTCTCTGGCATCCCTAGCCCTCGTTTGCTCCAAGACCTCCGATACACCAAGGGGTGGTAAGGCTACCTTTTTTCTGGACATGCTGGAGACTTTGCTGAGTTCCTAGGAACAGCAAAATGACTATATGTTAACCAAGCTGGACTGGAGGCCTTGCCCACATGAGGTTACAGCAAGGTTAGGGCTGCACCTTTGAGATGCCTTCAGATTTTGGTACTTGTTTTTTTTCTTACCAAATTAAAATACAGGTTTGAACCTTATTTTTTAATTTCTTCTTCTTCAGATATTTATGTGCCATGCAGCACACATTCTCCTATGTCACATATATTTATCTGTTCAGAAATATTCTTGGGGGGAAAAACTAGCCAAAATTGAAGAGGAAACCCTAGAGATGAGGATACATGAACTCATTTGCACTCAGCTTCATTGGCTGCTCGCCAAGCCACTGCTGCACACGCACCCTCCTCGCGGCTCCACACAAGCTTCTCGATGGCTCATGGAGCGCCCAACAAAGCTGTGGGGCTGTCAGTCCTCTTACCAAGCCACAAATTTATGCAACAATGTCCTCATGGGCATTTCCAGGTTGGGAATGTTGCATAAATGGTGGCCACAAAGGGGCCATATATGCTGTACTATGGGCATAGATGCTCTATTTGTGCCTATAAAGTTGCATAAATGGCCCCTTTACGGCTGCCATTTATGCAATATTCCCATACCAGAAATGCCCACGCTGCCCTTGTTACACAAAATAGCAGTTCAGTGACGACAGTGACTTCGTCAGGCTCTTGCCAAGCTATGGGGGGGGGGCTGACAAAAGGGGTCAACGAGTGCAGTCTGGGAGGACAGGCTTGGAGGCTTGGGACTCTTGCGGCATCCCTACCTAGAGAACGTTTCGCTTTGCTAACACTGGGGGAAGGAATTCCCGGGAGGCTGCATATAGCCCATTGCCCGCCCCACCCCCTCCTCCACAACATAGCTACAGGCCTGATTTTTGTATGAATTGCATTTCAAATTCGAATGTATGACTTTGGCAAAGCTAGCAGTTACTCACACATTATTTTCAAATTTTGAAAGCACTGTTCGTATCAATTCTAGTCTTTTTAAATCTTGCATTTCCATGTGTCTAAATATCTCCCAGTCAAATTAGCAACGGTTTTGAAGCCTGCCAATGGAAATCACCAAATCAGACAATTGATACTAATGAATTCTTCAGGTGGTATAAAATGCCAGTGGCTACAACGGGCTAATAAATAATGTAGTTGTTTTTTTTTAAACGTAAACTACCTTTGGTTTTGGCTCATCATCTCATCTGACACCCCTCTCCTTTCTTCTCCTTCATTATCCGTTAGAGAAGAACACCCTTTGCCAATGTCAATAAATAAAGAGCCATGGTAAGCTTCTCAATGGGGCCAGCCTTACAATGAAGTGACATGAAGCAGTCATTGTAGGCTAAAGATTATAGAAGGGGTGTCATTGTCCTCCTGTCCTATAAGCAACCTTCATTTTTAGTTTCTTATTAAAAAAAATCATCATCATCAAGGAATGATGCTATTTTGACTCATCAGTTTATCTGCACATTCATTGATGCTAACTTTATATGATTCTACAGTTACAGGTAAGTTCTTCGGAGGACCTTCTGCAGGTGAACCAGCTTCTCTACCGACACATGCTTCTTTCTGTGCATTACTCATGGGGTTAATTTCAGTCTATAAGGATTTCAAGCAACCCAGAGAACATTAGTTATTAAGCAGATTAGAAATGTAATAAATCAATAAGTAAATAACATCTTAGGCCAAATTATAGCTAGCACTTCACTGGGAAGGGACTTCCAGTGTTTTCAGCTGGATATAGTTGCATGCAGTGTGCTAGTTATGAACATGATGTAAGAGACAACCTCCATGTACCAATGCAATCTTTCAAATCGGCACCATCTTCCTCACAGTACCATTATATATCAAGCTTGATGTGTGTAAAGAGGGCTTCAAATGGCTGGGAGTGGGAATGGTGGTGAATTGCCAAGCTAAATTCCCTATTTAAAAAATGTGAATTAACATTGCCACAATTGACACAGTCAAATGATGCATTTTCTCACATTTTCAATGCTTGTGATAGGTGAAATAGGAACACTGATCCACTTCAGGGATTGTCAAAAGATCAGAAATGTTACACACTGCTACAATTTAATGGTACTAACTGTTAGGGATGTGCACGGACCCCCCGGATTGAATCGGGACCCATATCGGGACCTGGATCGGGACCTCCAATTTTGTTCCAGATCAGATCGGAACAAAATCGGAGGTCCCCTGGATCAGATCACACCTGATCCCGATCCCGATTTGAAAAACAGATGTCCGATTTTTGGATCGGCCACCATTTTCCCCCATAGACTTGCATGCAAGACTATGAGGGAAAATGGTGGCAGGGGTGAGCCTAACTCCCCCCTCCCTGTCCCCCACCCCCACGGTTATGTCCCGGGGCCGTCCGCTGGTGCCCGCAGGAGCCAGCGGATGGCAGCAGATGGCCCTGGGAGGTAAGTGGGGGGCCCTCCCTCCTCCCCCTCATGCTCCTCCTTACCTGCCTGGCCCATCCGCTGCCATCCTCTGCCACCCGGGCGGCAGGGGATGGCAGCGGATGGGCCTGGCAGGTAAGCCCCCCACCGCACTCCTCCTTACCTGCCAGGCCATCTGCTGCCTTCACCTGCTCGAATCTACTGAGAACTAGGCTTCATGGCCTAGTCCTCAGTAGAGCACCAGGTGATGACATCACCACCTGGCGTTCTACTGAGGACTAGGCCGCTAAGCCTAGATCTCAGTAGATTCGAGCAGGTGAAGGAAGAAGATGCTCCGGCAGGTAAGTGGGGGGCCTCCCTCCTCCCCCCTCCCCCCTCCCCTTCTCCTCTCGCACTCCTCCTTACCTCCTGGGGCCGTCCGCTGGTGCCCGTGCTTAGCAGCAGACGGCCCCGGCAGGTAAGTGGGCCGCCTCCCTCCTCCCCCCTTGCGCTCCTTACTTGCCGGGGCCATCTGCAGGCGCCTGCTAGTGCCCGCGGATGGCAGCGGATGGCCCCGGCTGGTAAGCCCCCCCTTGCGCTCCTCCTTACCTGCTGAGGAGTCTTCTTCCTTTACCTACTCAAATCTACTGAGAACTAGACTTTGCGGCCTAGTCCTCAGTAGAGTGCCAGGTAATGGTGCTCTACTGAGGACTACGCCGCAAAGCCTAGTTCTCAGTAGATTCGAGCAGGTGAAGGAAAAGGACGTCCTGGCAGGTAAGTGCCCCCTCCTTCCTCCCCCTCGCGCTCCTCCTTACCTGCCGGGCCCAGCCGTTTCCATCCGCTGCTGCTCACAGGCAGCTGTGGATGGAAGTGGACAGGCCCAGCAGTAAGCACCCCCCTTGCACTCCTCCTTACCTGCCGGGCCCATCCACTGCCATCTGCAGGCGCCCGCTGGCCCCTGTGGATGGCAGCGGACGGCTGTGGCAGGTAAGTCCCCCTCATGCTCCTCTTTACCTGCTGGGGCTGTCTGCAGATGGCCCTGGCAGGTGAGGAGTGCGAGTGGGGGGGGGGTCCGATCCTCCAATCCAATACGATCCGGATTGGGTCCTTTTTGGATCGGATTGTATTGGATCAGCTGATCCAGGTGCTGGGGATCAAATCAGATAATTTTATCCGATTTCCCCTCGATCAGGTCCGGATCATGGATCAGACCCGATCCATTGCACACCCCTACTAACTGTGAATACAAAAAGAGAGTTAAATTATGATGAAGTTTGATTATTATTATTTTTATTATTATTTACATTTATATACCACCCCATAGCCAAAGCTTTCTAGCCAGTTTACAAAAATTAAAAACACTGAACATTTAAAAACCAATATACAAAATTTAAATAATTTAAATTGCCTATTTTAATAATGTGTACCATGTTTTTAATCAGTTTTATGTATTTTATCATATTTTATATTACTGTTGTTCCCTGCCTCGATTCAAACAAAGAGGCGGGTAAGAAATAAATTTATTATTATTATTATTATTATTATTAAAACCACAAAAGCCTAAAAACAAACTACATATCATTTAAACTATCCAGGGGTCACTTTAAAAAGCTTAACATATGCTGTTAAATGCCTGGGAGAAGATAAGTCTTAACCTGGTGCCAAAAAGATAACAGCATTGGCGCCAGGTGAGCCTCATTAGGGAGATTGTTCCAGAGTTGGGGGGCCACCACTGAAAAGGCCTGCTCCCTTGTTGCCATTCTCCAAGCTTCCCTCAGAGAAGGCACTCAGAGGAGGACCTTGGCTGTTGAACGTAGTGTATGGGTAGGCTCGTGTCAGGCAGCCAATGCAAGTGGGCCAGTGTTGGTCTCATATGTTCCAACCTTCTGGTTCCTGATGTCAATCTGGCCACTGCATTTTGCACAACCTGCAGCTTCTGAGCCATCTTCAAAGGCAGCCCCACATAGAGCGTGTTGCAGTAAACTAACTTGGAGGTTACCAGAGCATAGACAACTGAAGCCAGGTTATCCCTGTCCAGGTAGGGGCATAGCTGGGCCACCAACCGAAGTTAGTAGGAGGCACTCCCTGTCACTGAGGCTACCTGAGCCTCGAGTGACAGAGATGGTTCTAGGAGAACCCCCAAGCTACGAACCTGCTCCTTCAGGGTGAGTGTAACCCCATCCAGAAGAGGTTGAACACCCTCTATCCAGTCCGAAGAACCACCTACTAATAACATCTCAATCTTGTCTGGATTGAGTTTCAGTTAAACAACTCTCATCCAGTCCATTGTCGCAGCCAGGCACCAGTTCAACACATCCATAGCCTCACCTGATGAAGATGAGAAGGAGGAATAGAGCTGTGTGTCATCAGCATGCGGATGACAATACACTCCAAAAATCTGGATGACCACACCCAATGGTTTCATGTAAATGTTGAACAACATGGGGGACAAGAGTGACCCCTGTGGAACCCCATACTGGAGAATCCACGGGGCTAAGCAATATTCCCCAAGCACCACCTCCATGGAACTAACCCACCAAGTAGGAGCAGAACCACTGCAATGCAGTGCCTCCCACTCCCAACTCAGTCAGTTGTCCCAGAAGGATACCATGGTTGATGGTATCAAAAGCCGCTGAGAGATCAAGGAGAATCAACAGAGTCACACTCCCCCTGACTTTCTCCCAACATAGGTCATCATACAGGGTGACCAAGGCTGTTTCCATGCCAAAACCAGGCCTGAAACCTGACTGAAATGGATCTAGATAATCAGTCTCATCCAAGAGTGTCTGGGGCTGGCTCGCAACCACTCCCTCAAGGACCTTGCCCAGGAACGGAACATTTGCCACCGGCCTATAGTTGTTAAGATTTTCTGGGTCCAGATTTCTTTAGGAGTATTGATGGTAATTTAATATGTTACTGATAGTGAGTTGTATTTCATTTTCCACTGCTACATAGGGATGTATGGGTTGTGTAAACCAGGTTCCATCTGCATTTCATGGATTCTCGGGTGCCTTTCATTCCATCATCCACTCATCGAGGGAATCTGATTTTTTGTTGAGTTTCCAAATTTGCACTTGCACAAATTCACATTTGCACAAATTTATACTTCCAACAATGTGTCGATCCCCACCAAATATGCAAATCCCTCCATGCCCATTTTCAAGCTTTTTGCATATATTTTTTCTATTACTAAATTTGTGCGAAATTCTGGAAACTGAGAAAAACAGTCCACAAGTCTGTGGAATCTGCCCAACTGTGGAAAAGTGAATCCACTGAAGAATCCATGGATCAGAGTCATAAAAATCCAAACTCATTTCATTCTGTTGTGGATTTCTCTGACATTCCTAGTGGTACATTCAACTCAGGAATGTATGCAAGGCCAACTCCAAGTTGGACAGGCAAAGTGCCTTCTGGGGAACAGGTGTTCTGTGACCAGTCATGCCTACCAAGTCATCCATTTTGTAAGAGCACCCATGACTCTCTCTCAAAATCCCAAAAGTACCCACCAACCCATATCTATACCAACAGAACATCCTCCATGGGTGTAAGTCCCAACCCATCAGAGGTCCTGCTCTTTGATTGGCAGGGCACCACTTGCACCACTTATAGTGCCCTCTCAGCTGGCCTTTCACCAGTTTTCGGATCTGCTGTCTTCCATCATTAGCTATCTGATGGGGGGCAGTGGAGATGATGGGATGCAGTGAAGTTTTGCATATGCCCTCCAATGAAATGCTGATCCAACATTTCCTTTTCGAATGTGGGCCGTAGCATAAGAGAGGACTGACATTTTTTGGAAGGATCTCTCTCTTTTATTTCCATTGGCAGGCATGGTTTGTTGGAAAGCTCACGTCAAACTCCACTCGAGGGAAGGTTGAGCCAATTCCTAGGTCCAGCTTCAGGGCAAAGACATTGTTGCTCTATTATGGAAATGTGCAGGGTGTGTTTTATTCTTAAGTTAATATCCTCTCCCCAACTTCCAGTCTTTGATATAACCTGTTTATTGAAATTCATGCAGTGAATCCTCTCTTGAAATGTCTAGACTTCATGTCAATACGGCTTCTGAATGGAGACATGGTTAATAGATGGTGGAAATTAATAATTGACTTTAAAACTTACTTAATTTTACTCCAATAGAAGACTAGGAAGGACAAGGCCAATATGCCTTCTTAATAAATTGATACATAAGTAAGTGGGGGCTGCTGAAATCATTTGGACCATCAATGGATTATTATTATTATTATTTTTATTATTTGAAGTTATTCACTCACCAGACCTATTGGAACAATGGTAATCACTGGGATAATGGTAATCCTGCAAAGTGCAGTTGCTTGGCTTTTCATGATTGGGTGGAAGAGGTTGTAGGTTTTATGTTGATGGTTTAAAATTTTGTATATTGTCTTTTTAGTGTTCAATCTTTTAATTTTTGTAAACCGTCCATAGAACTTTGGCTATGGGGCGGTATATAAATGTAATGAAGAAGAAGAAGAAGAAGAAGAAGAAGAAGAAGGAGGAGGAGGAGGAGGAGGAGGAGGAGGAGGAGGAGGAGGAGGAGGAGGAGAAGAAGAGGAGGAGGAGGAGGAGGAGGAGGAGGAGGAGGAGGAGGAGGAGGAGGAGGAGAAGGGACCAACAATATTTGTAAGAGCACCTCCTCCCTGTTTACAGTGCCAAGCAAGGATGAAAAACTGCAGTGAGATATTTTTCTTTCCCCACCCCCTCTCATAATATTAGAACCCAGGCTCATCCCATAAACCTGATTGGTGAGAGATTCAGATTCAGAATAGATTAAAGGAAGGACTTCTTCACGCAATACAGAGTTAAACTAAGGAGCTTGCTTCCACAAGATGGAGTGATGGCCGTCATTGTGTGAACCTTAGTCTGGTGGAACCTTAGTTTGATACATCATGGCTCTTCTTATGCTCTTAGGTATGTCATGCCCCTGGTTGTGTTCAAGCATGACCATAATAATAATAATAATAATAATAATAATAATAAATTTATTTATTTATTACCCGTCTCTCCCTCCAGATCGAGGCGGGGAACAACATTAAAAACACATGATATAAAATACATAAAACTGATTAAAACATATAAAAACGATTACATTGTTAAAATACCAATAAAACTCCTAAAAATCAACTGGGTAGGCCTGCCGGAACAGATCAGTCTTTATGGCTTTCTTAAAGTCAGAGAGACTGTTAAGTTGACAAATCTCCTATGTCAGGCCATTCCACAGTCTGGGAGCGGCAGAAGAGAAGGTCCTCTGGGTAACGGTTGTCAGCCTAGTTTTTGTTGACTGTAGTAAATTCTTCCCATAAGCATGTCTCCACTGTTATATCCCTACACTTCCCTGCCTGGGCTCAGTGGTGCAGTGACGCAGAAACATGGGGGAGCACTGCTCCAGTGCTATTTTCACAGCAGAAGCAAAGATGTTCACTGCTGGAGCAGGGTTTGGTAGTGTTGTAAGCTTGGGAGATGGGGAGGGGAATTGTTGGTGGACAGTTCTGGCCTGGAACATGATCCCTTTTGGGGGTATTCCAGGCTTTGACAATGCTTGGTCCAAAGTCACCCAGTGAACTTCATGATGGATCACGGGCGTGAATCCAGGGCAAGATCTAAACCAAGCAGGATAGAGCAGCATGAAAGCAGTATGAAAGCAGTATATGGTGTGAGTCAATGGGCCCCAACAGTTGTCAGTGCACTTCAATACCACTATAAAGCAGTGGTGTGGCTCCTGCCTCTTATGTACTGCTTTCCTCCCACTTTCATACCACTATATCCTGCTTGGTGTAAATCTGGCCCAGGTCTCCATAGCCCAATATGCTAACTACCACACCACCTTTTGCAAGCCCACTATTTGAAGACTGTCAGCTAATCCTCACAATTTGGCCCTTATATACTGCTACCCTTTGGGACATTTTTTTTAAAAAATGGATCAAACACCTCTCCCTACATTTTTGGTCTCGCATTACAAGTGTGCAGGAGTAGAAGGCAGAGCCCGGGGTCTGAACTCCCATAAACAACTCCTTTGAACCTACAACTTCCAGCATTCCCCAGTACCAGTAAGAAAACATGTTCATTAGAAGAAGAAGAAAGTTGGAGAGGTCGGGCACCTTGGCAGATGTCAAGGAAGGTATCCAGGACTGCATTGGTGTCTTTGGCATTCTGTTGCCTATCCCTTAGTAGATGGACAAATGCTGTGAGCTCCTAGAAGGCATTTTCCTATCTTCCCATATTTGAGATAGGAAAGTTTTAGGATGATATTTTTTTTAAGGTGCTCAGGGTAGCGGAAGCTGGGGGCTCTGATTTCAGTGGGGCTGTGAATTCAGCACCATGGGTAGGTCCTTCAGGGTTCTGGCTGGTTCTGACTGAAATCCAGAATGGATTCACAGCCCCACCACAATTGGAGCCCCCAGCCTCCACTGGCTCAGGGTGCTCTTTTGCCATAAGTGGTGGGATTCTTCCCCCGCCCCAAACTAACAGTGTTCTTATGTCCTTAAAATATTTGTGAATCATTATATGCATGTATGCTTTTGTTTTTTTTTAAAAAAAATGTGATGCTTTTTCCTATATAAGCCTGTATAAGTTTGTTCGATGGGTGTGCGTGTGTTTACTTGATGTTAATGGCTGTTTGGCTAAAACATTCATTTTTGCCCTGTTTGCAGACACATGCAATTATATTGCTAAAAATAGCTAGCTGGAGGTCAGGGTGTGAGCAAGAAACCTCCTTGCCATGCTCAGACAGATAGTGCTGTTGTTTTCAGCCGTGCTATACACCTGCAGCCTCTGAATGAATCAGTTTTATCTCTCAACATTTTAAAATGCAAGTTTATGTATCGGAATCCTGAAATAGCAAATTTCTTCCCTGTGGGAAAGGCAGGAATCAACGGGAGGACTTTGGCAGCATTCTTTAAAATGTCCTTACGGGGTTTTGTCCTTGTTCTATAAAGAAACAGATAGGACATCTTTAAAACAAATGTCCGAGAGGTTGTTGTTGTTGTTTTTTGCTTTACCGAATAAAAAGAACAGTAGTGGCAGAGCAACACTTGGGATTTAGATCATAAAAATGTTATTACTATTGCTATATTTCCTACAACACCATCAATATATAACGGCCCATTAGGAAGCAAGATAAACCTATATTTTTGCATGGTAAGAAATGTGCTGCAAGGAGCTTATGGTTTCAGACTGCCATCTGCAACCTGCTGCCCTCCAGATGTTTTGAACTTCAACTCCAATCAGCCTTCGCCAGCATACCTAATGGTCATGAATGCTGGCAGTTGTAATCCCAAACATCTGGAGGGCACCAGGTTGGCGAAAGATGCATTATGTCATAACCTATCTAATTTGGCTAACTGCCAGGGTTGTAATGCAGCCTCCTTTAAACAAATGCTTTGGGAATGTCCATTAGTTGTTTCTTTTTGGGACGAGGTTATTACATGGATAAATGTTATACTGGAACACTTTTGTATTGTTTTTAAACAATTCACCTGTGTCTTGAAAAATAAAGAACGCTCAATGTGAATGGCTTCTCCATGTCCCTTTGACAGCTAAAAGACTGATATTACGACATGGGAAAGATGAATGCTCACCTCCTATAATGCAATGGACTGGGGCCCTTAGAACACTTTCAACATTTGAATGGATGGCATATAAACTCGATCAAATGAATGCTTGTCTGAGTATCAGGTCAGCTTTTGTTGAAGCTTATGTATAATTTCTATATATATATATATATATATATATATGCATTTCACATATATTCATTACTATGGATACATTCAAAACCTTGTATGTATACTTAAAAAAAAGCTGGGGTAGGGAGGAAGGAAAAAAATTGTTATAGCCTATAACCTCTCTGTTAGCATCCATGCAGAACCAGTTATAACTACTAAATGTTACTAGGGAGCCATGGCAGGAGGTGTGGGGTGACAGAAATGGCTATGAATTTATGGGGGCACAGAGTCCTAAGCTCTCATAGGTTTTAGGAACACTATTCTGTGGTGATGATGGTTCCTGTCTTCCATTAGCCCTGCCTTCCCCAACCCGGCACATTCCAGATATTTGGGACCACAATTCACATAAGCCTCAGCCAGCATGGTTAATGGTCAGTAATCATGGGAGTTGTACTCCAAACCATCTGGAGGGCACCTGGTTAGGGAAGGATGTATTGGCCTATTGACCCACTCTGCCTACCCCAACTGGTCTGTATCTGCAGAATATACTGCAACTTTAAGGGAAGAGCAACAGCTTAGGGGTAAAGAACCTGCTTCCTGTGCAAAAGGTCCCAGGTTAGAGCAACCAAACGGAAAGGAGGACAGGGCTCCTGTAACTTTAACAGCTGTGTAGAAAAGGGGATTTCAGCAGGTGTCATTTGTATGCAGGCAGCACCTGGTTAAACCCCCTCTTCATCACAACAGATGAAGCTGCAGGAGCCCTGCCTAGCATGATCAGATACAAAGAGCAGGGATCCTGCAGGTTTAACTGTTGTGATGAAGAGGGGATTTCACCAGGTGCTGCCTGCATACAAATGACACCTGCTGAAATCGCCTTTGCTACACAACTGTTAAAGATACAGGAGCCCTGCCCTCCTTTTCATATGGTCAACCTATACCCAGGTTCAATCCCTGGTACCTCCAGGCAGTGCAGGAAAAGACTCCTCCCTGAAATGCTGGAGACCTGCTGCCAGTCAGTATAGACAGTATTTTGCTAAGAGTATTTGGCTGTGTATAGGGCATCTTCCTATGTAATAGCTCTCAATTCAATAGCAATTGATATATATGTTCCAGAGGGAAGATACCACCTTTGTGACCTCAGTCACTATTAATCCACCTTTTCAGATAGGTTTCCTCTTGTTCCAAATCATTTCAGCATTTATGTAAAAGGATTAAAATAAACACACACAGAGTGCATTGTTTTCCCTCTGCAAAGGAGAAGACAAAAGAAACAACAGGGGTATAATTCCACCCTGAAGTGAGATATCTGTTGTAACACATCTTGCATTTAATAACAAAATACATGAATATAAGAGAGGGGAATGATTATGTGCATGCTTTCCAATGCAGACATTTCCCAGGAAATTACTGGCATATTACCAGATTCTGTATTTCTTTATGGTACCTACTGGTATTAAGCAGGAGCTATCAGCAGGGGAGGTCAAAGGAGTTCATATTTTGCAATTTAAAATACAGCTGTTGTTTTTTGTCCTCACCAGTTTCAGTAACTCAGAAACAGAGTTTCACAGACACAGACACAAGTATCCAAATTGGGTTATTCTTTTTATGTGAAGCCACTGATTCCAAGAGAAAATGATCACAATGGAACTCAAAAGTAACATTTTGTGACATTCAGCTTTGAGATAACAGTAGACCTGTCCGGATTTGTTGGGCTACAACCACTACCATGGCCATGCTTGCAGTGGGTTGATGGGCATTGCAATCCAATATATCTGGAGGCCACTAGGTCGGGTGGGGTAGGGGTGGGGGTTGCAGCAGATGGGAACTGCAATCTAAGGGCCAAACCTGGTGCAATAGCCCAGGGTTAGAGCACTTGTTCTGCATACAGAAGGCTCCAGCTTCAAGCTCCCGCAACTCCAATTAAAAAGTTAGCTGGCAAGTGACGGGAAAGACAATTGTTGGACAGCTAGAATAGACATTCGGGGTTTTCAGATGGGGGAACTTACGTTTCTTTACCATCGCTCTCGCTTCCTGCCTCTTTTCCACAACAGGGATGAGCCAAATCACACGGGGAAGAAAAGGGAAGAAAGCATCGACCAGGTGGCCCGTTCAGTATAGTGGGACAGCGCCCTCTGGTGGGTGTTTTATAGTGAAACTTCTCCTGGACACGGCAGGAAATAGCGACAACGATTTCTATAGCCTAGAAAAGTCGCATTTACTGAGTATTATTTTATAGCGAAAAAAATGGCAAAAGGAGTGGGAGACGGGAGGCGCAGAAGGAACACGGCAGTGTCAAAATGACCCACAAACATCCATAAGTGGCCAGTCACGAGCATGCTATAAATCGCTCATGTGAAAAAGCTCAATATAAGCCAGAGTGGCCTATACTAATTCAGTACTGGGTGGCTTCTCTCACAGATGGCCTACACGGTTTATACACATAAGCTGCCCTATACAGAATCAGTCCACCCAGTCTTGTATTGTCCTCTCTAACTAGTATATATTTCTCCTCTAAAAGATATTTTTCTTTCCACATTAAAAACAAAACCGGTATTTTTTTTTCCCACTCTAAAAGATTTTTTTTCTTTTCATATTAAAGGCACAAACCTATGCAAGTTTAGACGGGATAAAAAGTCCTACAACTCTCAGCATCCTCCTAGCCAGGCATGCAGGCTGGGGAATGCTGGGAGTTGTAGGACCTTTTTCTGTCTAAGCATACATAGGATTGCACATTAAAGCACCTGGGAGGGAGGGCTCTGAATTCAATTAAGACCAATGATGTCAGGAATGGGTTAACCCTTTCCCTTCAAACACCCAATCTAAATTCCCACTCACCTAGGCTGACCAGATAAAATCCAGGTCAGGGCTCATGTAACTTTAACAGTTGTAGAGAAAAGGGAATTTCAGCCAGTGTCATTTGTATGCAATTAGTTCCTGCTGAAATCCCCTCTTCATCACAACAGTTAAAGTTGCAGGCACTATACTAGAGTGACCACATACAAAAGAAGGCAGGGCCCCTGTAACGTTAACTGTTGTGATGAAGAGGGAATTTCACCAGGAACTAATTGCATACAAATGACACTGGCTGAAATTCCCTTTTCTCTACAACTGTTAAAGTTATATGAGCCCTGTCCTCCTTTTCATATGGTTGCAGGGGCCCTCCCTTCTTTTGTATATGGTCACTCTAGTATAGTGCCTGAAACTTTAAGTGTTGTGATGAAGAAGAAATTTCACCAGGAACTAATTGCATACAAATGACACTGGCTGAAATTCCCTTTTCTCTACAACTGGATTTTATCTGGTCACCCTACACTCACCCATCCACATTTCCTGGAACAATTTAGATTGGGAATATAGGCAGATAGTTCATATTAATCCTCTTCAGCAATACAATGAAATGTAGATGCTCCCCAATCATGGATCTCCCATATTTAGGGATGTACAGATTTTGTTGAATCCAATCTACAGACTGTCTTCTGTAGATTGTCAAGTGTCTTTCATTCCCTCAGCTGTTCATGGACAGAATTGGGTTGGGGGGGCTGTGCACAGCCCCAAAAAACTTGGGTTTCTTAAGGCTCAGGCCAACCCTCTTTGGATCCAGATCCGAAGCGAGATCTGGAACCCAAAGTGGGATGGCCATTGTGAGTTCCCAGGCATCCAAGGAGCAGGTGCCCGGGCAAGCTGGATGCAAGGCCACCTGGACGTCCCCTTATTCCTGCTTGCCACCCAAACCTGCAGTTGCTGCCCCTGCCTGCCCTCAGGGCTTACTTCAGCCTTCTGGCAGCTGCCCATCCTTGATGAGAGCTGCCCTTTTAAATGAAGATGGGGGCTTTAGCATTTCCTAGGTCTAAGGTCTCACCTGGAGTGGATTTACCGCCCCACTGACTTCAGAGCCATCAGCCTCCACTGAGCCTTACCTCACCATGCCAGATGTGATCCAGCCTTTCCAGGCAGTACCACCACTGCATTCCAGTTTCCCTTGGGAGCCCCATCCTCAACTAGGAGAGGACAGTGGTGCTGTTTGGCCCATTTGCCATATGCCTCCTGGCCTCCAGCTTAACTGATGGCAGAAGCTGGGAAACCATTTGCCATTTTGATTTCCCTACAATGTTCCAGAGTATCCAATATAGCTTTGCTCCATTATATTATGCAGTCACAGACCAAGAAAAAACAATCACAATCATTATTAAAACCATAAAAACTAGGGATGTGCAGGGACCCCCCCCCCCCCCGGATTGGATCAGGACCCGGATCGGGACCTCCAATTTTGTCCTGAATCGGATCGGACAAAATTGGAGACCCACCAGACCGGATCAGGCACAATCCCGATCCAAAAATCGGACATCCGATTTTTGGATCAGCTGCCATTTTTGTTTTCCCCTTGCATTGGGAGAAAGAAAGCTTTCCCCCAATGCAAATCTATGGGGAAAAATGGCAGTGGGTGGGTGAGTGGGGCCTAACTCCCCACTCCCTGTCCTTCCCCCCCTGGCTTTACCTTCCAGGGCCGTCCGTGGGCGGCTGCGGGCACCCGAGGATGGCACCAGCAGGTAAGCCCCCCTTGCGGTTCTCCTTACCTGCTGGGGCCATCCGCTGCCATCCGCTGCTACCCGGGCAGCAGCAGATGGCAGCGGACAGCCCCAGCAGGTAAGCCCCCCTCACACTCCTCCTTACCTGCCGGGGCGTCCTCTTCCTTCACCTGCCAGAGATCTACTGAAAACTAGGCTTCGCAGCCTAGTCCTCAGTAGAGCGCCAGGTGGTCATCACCTGACACTCTACTGAGGACTAGGCCGCGAAGCCTAGTTCTCAGTAGATCTCCTGCAGGTGAAGGAAGAAGATGTCCTGGCAGGTAAGTGGACCCCCCTCCCTCCCTCCCTCCCTCCTCCCCTCCCTCCTCCCCCCCGCGATCTTCACCTGGCCGGGCTGTCTGTTTCCATCAGTAGGGGCCTGCTGGCGCCCGCCGATGGAAGCGGACGCCCCCCCCCAGGTAAGCCACCCCCGATCCTTACCTGGCGTGGTGTCCTCCTCCATCCGTTGCTGGTAAACTATTGCGAACAAGGCCTTGCGGCCTAGTTTACAGGGGAGCGCCAGGTGATCACCTGATGCTCTCCTGTAAACTAGGCTGTGAGGCCTAGGTCGCAGTAGTTTACAGCCCGCAAGGGAAGAAGGAGGATGCCCCCCAGGTATGCCCCCCCTGCAGTCCTCACCTGGCCGGGCTGTCCGCTTCCATCGGCAGGCGCCTGCTGGCGCCCACCAATGGAAATGGACAGCCCTTCCAGGTAAGCCCCTGCCCCGCTTTCCGCTTCTATTGGCGGGCGTCTGCTGGAGCCTACCAATGGAAGCTGCGGCGGGCGCCAGTGGGCGCCCGCCGATCCTCTGATTTTTTCCAAACCGGATCGGGTCCTTCTGGACCAGTTCGGAAAAGATCGGACGATCCAGAGGGGTGATCGGAAATCAAATAATTGCATCCGATTTCCCCTGGATCGGCTCCGGATCGTGGATCGGAGCCGATCCAGTGCACACCCCAATAAAAACACAGTCATTACTTCATTGTACAGTAAGCTAAAAAAATGTTTAAAAGTACACATATTTAAAATATTTGAACATAGTTAAAAGCGCATGATACTAAAAGTTAAAAACAACAACATAAGATAGAAAGTACAAGTGTGGTGGGAATATCATTTTACAAGACCTTTGTACTGCGCAGATGAATTTGGCCACTGACTCTGTTGTTAACTTATTTGTGCCTGCCAGGAAGTATTCCAAATACTGTTTGGATGTCCTTCTGGGGCATTTTCTCATAAAAAGGCCATGACATCTACTTCGCTCCTGCCTATGGAGACTACATTTGAAAAAAATCAAAATCAAATCAGTGGGCACTCTGCCATGAGGGGCTTCAGATGGGGGGGGTCAGCAGCACAGGTAGGGGGGCACCCATCCCTAGGCACTTTGCCAGGGCCCCCTTCTAACCTGGAACCAGCCACAGTAAGTGGAAAGATGCTGCTATGCAGTGGTGGCCAAAGTCTTCTGGGAAGAGCAGAACCTCTCTTCCAGGCATCTCACACCTGGAAAAGAAAAGGCAGCAAGATTGTCCCAACCGTAGCTTGTATCCAGTAGGGATGTGCATGCCCAAAAATATTGTATCGTATCGTTATTGGAATTTCGGACCCAAAAAATTATCGGCTCCGATAATATCGTAGGTGAACCGTATCCTATTGTATCGTATTTCTGATACAATAGGATAATTATCAGAAATACGATATATCATTTCTACATTTTGCCCTATAGAGTTGATTTTTGAGTCAGAGAAAGGCCTAAAACTTCTTAATTTTCCAAGTTACAGATTTGAAACTTGGTCACAGTGCAGACTGAGTGTTGCTAGTCATGTGTGCCAAATTACAGAACATTCGGTGCAAGTGTTACTTGGAAGTAAGTTGTCAAAAACTCAAAATCCACTGTTTCAGTTGGCATAAGTGCTCCTTTTTCAAGAGACAACGTCCACAGTACTCCTCTCACGGTCATCTCACAGATGGCCTTGAGGGGACTCATCTGTGCCCAATTTCAGATGCACAGCTGCAGCTGTTACTCAGAAGGAAGCTCTCAACAACACATGCACTGTTTTTTTTCTGGTGGTAATGCTGTTGCTGAGAGAAATCCTTTTACTTAAAGAGGTAGTCCTTAAAGTTGGGGACCTTACCGAAGGGCTGTAGGGGGACTAGTGGGCTCATATGACATATCCAGGCAGTGTGAATTAGCCTTGCAACCCAGACTCTAGATCACCCTCTCCCTCTCTTCCCTTGGACTTGAAGAAATTCTGCACCAGGCCTCTGTTAAGAGACCTCCCAGCAAGTAAACCTGTGTTATCAACACCTGTGTGTAACCTGACCCAATAGTCAAGTTTCAACAAACATTCATAACTGCTTTACTAAGCAATCATCTTGGTTGTTTAAAAAGCTGCTGTTGTGACTTTCAAAATCCAATTCTCAGTCCACGCATCACTTTAATTTTTGGAGTCAGTAAGAGGAACAATAATCCAATGTCTATGGCAGACAATGACTTATTGGTTAATTAAACAAGGGAACATCTGTATCAATGGAATACTTTCATTCGTACACATCTAATTAAAGGAGAAGCTAATTGTTTTTAAGTCACACTCATCCATCCACCCATAAACTAAAATATATATTTTTCTTGCAAGGCACCCTTCCTCCAGCTTAGCATTTTAATTGTGAGAGTCTCAACGTGGGCTAATATGTCCTTCCCACCACCCACCCACCAGCCGACCAAGAAATCTATTGTGACAGCTTGCTTGAATACTTAACTGGCAGTGACAGCCAAGCCAAAGAATCAATAACTAACCCTTTGGTGCAAGAGGCAATCTTGGGCAATTATTTGCATGTCATGCTGAGACACTTGGAGGCTGAAATATTGTTCTGAGCCATCATTGAAACAGACATCTGTAAATATGTATTTTCAATTGACTCCCGGTGCCTTGGGATGTACTTGAATTATTCTCAAGTGAATATTCATGAAGTTTGACAGTGGTGTTTACCACTCCATTATGACAAAATTTAAGAGTGTTGCTGCACTGCTTGAAATGGGTATAACCGTGGCACTGAGAGAAAACAAAGCTACAGCACATGATTGAAACCTTCATTTTATTGATTGATATAGAAACCACACATACGGTCAGGTATGGTTCCAGGCTTAGGGTGACCAGATAACATCCAGGTCAGGGCTCATGTAACTTTAACAGTTGTAGAGAAAAGGGAATTTCAGCCAGTGTCATTTGTATGCAATTAGTTCCTGGTGAAATTCCCTCTTCATCACAACAGTTAAAGTTGCAGGGGCCCTGCCTTCTTTTGTATATGGTCACTCTAGTATAGTGCATGCACCTTTATATATCACCAGGAACTAATTGCATACAAATGACACTGGCTGAAATTCCCTTTTCTCTACAACTGTTAAAGTTACAGGAGCCCTGACCTGGATTTTATCTGGTCACCTTAGTTCCAGGAAACAAATTTTGAGATATATCCTCCTGTCTTCCCAGGCCCTTTCTACACCATAGGGGTGTAGAAGGAGGGAGGCGATCCCGGAAGTACCTAATACACACCATCGGCGCACAGGGACCAGCCGGGGGCCACCCCAGGCAAACAGCCTGGTGTAGAAATGGCCTGTGGAGGGTAAGGGAAGGTAGACCTTGTAGTTGCTTAGCAACCAGCCGCCCTGCTTCTGACTGGTTCAGATATAGGAATGCACGCATGCAGCAAAAAAAAAAAAAAAAAGGGCTTTGAACACCCTTCCCAACAAGCTATCTGCCAATCATTCTATTGCTCGCTGGTTCCTGTCCATGACCAGGGAAGACTATAATGGTGGAGAAACCTTCAGCAACCTCACAAAATTTTTTTGCATCTCCAGAGGAATCCTCTGGATTGGCGGACGTTTGAGTTCTTGTCCTGTTAATTCAACAGCATATGGAATCATTCATCCACCAAAAAATTCCACTCTGAAAAAAATGGTGGCAACCCCAATTACAATACTGGGGCGATTAAATTAGGGTGGCCATGTGAAAAGGAGGACAGGGCTCCTACATCTTTAACATAAAGTTAGAGTGACCAGATACAAAACAGGGCAGGGCTCTTGTAGCTTTAACTGTTGTGATGAAGAGGGAATTTCACCAGGAAACGATCTACACTACTGCTTTATGACGGTTTATAATGGTTATAAACGGTTATAAACGGTTTATAACAGCTATAAACCATTATAAACCATTTTAAAGTGTTATATCCTGCTTAGTGTAGATCTGGCCCAGGTGCTGAATGCATACAAATGACACCTGCTGAAATTCCCTTTTCTAGGCGACTGTTTAAGATACAGGAGCCCTGTCCTCCTTTCCATAGGGTCACCCTAATTTAATAGCCCCAGTATTGTAATTGGAGATGCCACCATTTTTGTTCAGTATTTCCCAGTGTTTCAGGCAGGATGTTTTTCCTGCCCTTCCTGGAGATGCTGGGGATTGAACCTGGAGCTTTTTGCAAGCAAAGCAGACACTTTACCACTGAGCTACGGCTCTTCTCCAAAGGCCCTGCACAGTTCTTTGTTCTTTCCCGTCAATCAGAATTGAGGATGACCTAGTATAAGGCAAGTCCCTATGTTCCAGCAAAAGAACACGCAATGCCAGCTAAATAGCTTCAGTGAACCTAGGAAGGTGAGATACATCTAGCTCAGTATTGCCAACAGTGACTGGCAGCAGCTCACCAGGGTTTCACGTAGGAATTTTTCCAGCCCCGGGGATTGAACCTGGGACCTTTTGCATGCAAAGCAGGTGCTCTATTACACTGAGCTATGGCCACTCCTGGTGATTTGAGACAGATTAAGCCAATATGCTTCTGAAGTATATTGGCTCAACCTGAACCTGGGGGTTGTGTTTAGCTGTTGCTGTTCATTGGTGTTGATGGACAGATCCTCCATGGATTTGCTGGATCCTTTTAAAGAGCAATCCAGCTGGTGGCCACCGCTACGTCTTATGGTGGTGAATTCCATATATTCACAAAATCACAGCTTTGTAACATTCAAGCTACTAGAGGAGAATACATACAGATTTCAGGGCGAAGGAGGGAGATAACATTTGAACGTTTTGCAAGCACCAATCCCCCACAAAAAAAAAGAAGGGGGAAGGAGAGAGATTTGGAGTAACTCATCTTTTGGCAGTCAATATGTCATTGAATCCATATGCATGCAGACAGGAAGGTCAAGGAAATGTTACTCAAAGGAGGAAGCCTGTAGGGTCTCATCCATCAAAAAACCTATTAATAATAGAACAGATTATTCACAGATAATGCAAATATAATTACAGTCACCCAGTAGCCCTGGTACGGAAAGAGCATATATTTGACATACAAAATATACTACATACTCCCTTTGACAAAGAGTCTAGGTCATTTTGGTTAAGAGTTTCAATGTGGCCGCTGCAAACTAGCATTATTTACACTTACTGCAGAAATACTGGCTGGAGTCTATAGGATGAGTTTATTTCTGTGGTATACTTGTGAATAGAATGATATTCAGTGATAAAACTCATGCTGCAAGGTGGTAGGAATGATAGGAGTGTAGGCTTGGCAGTTGTCTTTTTCCACTGCTAATATGCAAGATGTTTAACTGGAGATTCTTGGGGTTAGAGCTTGGAACCCTTATGCCTGTTGAGAACCAGTGTGGTGTAGCGGTTAAGGTCTTAGGCTAGGACTAGGGAGTTCCAGGTTCAAATCTCCACTCAACCATGAAGCTCACCGGGTGACTTTAGACCAGTCACTGGCTCTCAGCCTAACCTACCTCAGAGGGTTGTTGTGAGGTTTAAATGGAGAGGAGGAAGATCAAGTATGTCACCTTGGGCTCCTTGGAAGAAAAAACAGGATATAAATGTAGCAGATAAATCAATGTGTGCAAACCAATGTTCGCCACTCTGGGGCCATGTCTACACCAACCATTTATCCTGGGGTCGTCTCGAGATCATCCCTGTGCATCCAAATGATGCACAGGGGATCCCGGGGTCAACCAGGGATGACTTCTCACTTTCCCCAGGATAACTGGGACAACTTTTAACTTGGTTTTTCCCGCGGTCTCCTGACAACCTTGAGGACCACAGGCAGTGTGGCACAGACTTCCGGGTCCTCCGTCCTCCCCATGAGTAGTGCAGCACAACAAACAGGCATGGAGCTCTGCGGGGGGGGGGGGGCTCCGGGCCCATCAGGGTAAGGGGGAGAGCTTTTGTGTCATCCCCAGGATGGCTGCTAGTGCTTTTGTTTTAGGTTTTTTTGGGGGGTGGGGTTACTTACTTTTTCACAGGATCACAATTGCACGAGCGGCTCACGCTTCAAAACAAACAAACAAAAGGAAGAAGAAGAAAAAGCACGGCACCGGAGCATCCCTCTTGACTTCCGGGACATCGTGCTGGCATCTGCATGCTGGGGGGAGATCCCAGAAGCGGGAAAGCCCAGGATCCTCCACCCCCGTCTCAGAAAGCCAGTAGGTGAAGTTGAGCCCTGGCCCATCTCTCACACCATCAGCAGAACTTATGGATCTATATCAGGAGAAGCAGTAAAGGGATGCAGAGGGGAAATGTGGAAGGATGAGAGGTTTAGGGTCTCTGAAAAACTGCACTGTGAGAAATTTGAAATGGCAGCTCATAGCAGTCTACTGCCCTTAAGGGCCAGTTGACCGGATCCTGACTCCAGCAATGGGGCCACGGCTCAATGGTAAAGCCCCTGCTTTGTATGATGAAGGTCCCAGGTTCAATCCTTTGAATCTCCAGATAGGGGTGGAAAGACTCTTGCCTGAAGTCAGTCAGTGTTGACAATACTGAGCTAGATGGACCCGTGGTGTGATTCAAAATAAGGCAGCTTCCCAGTACTGGTTCCAGATTTTTGAGGTCCCTTGGGTAAGACACCCTCAATGGGCCCCCTCCCTCAGTGAGTCTACCTCCTCACAGCCATGGTCACCAGTTGCTCTTGTTCCTCATCCTCCTTCTCATCATTGCTGCTACTTGCCTACTTGGCAAGGAGAGCCCGTGAACAAGTAGGCTGTGGCATCTACTGTCCTCTTCCTTCTCGCCACCACCATTGTCTGGGCCAGAGTGAGAGGTAGGCGGACAGGCAGGTCACAATGGCGAAGAAGAGGAGCAACTCCAAGAGGCTCTTGCCAGCCCCCTGCCATAATGTGGGCCCTCAGCTTGTGCCCAACCATGCCTACTCTTGACGCTGGAACTGCAGCTTCCTATGTATATGATTAGTTGAAGGTGGGCCATTTGGCATAAACAAACAAGCAAAACGCCCAGAGGGAGAACCTTTCCAGGTAAATTGTTATGTCTTAAAAGAGGAATCAACACTTGTATTAGAAGCACGGGATATAATTAAGGTTTTGAGTGTTTCCTCTTTTACAGGATGTTTGCGTTCGATAAATTCTGTTGCTCGATTTGCTTCGTTATCAACACAATATAAATATGCAAGGAGAAAGTGTGCTCTTAATGAATTAGTCTGATTGCTTTAATTACATTTACAATCTGTTACTTCTCATACGGTTTTAAGAAAAAGTAATTGCTTGCTTGATGCATGATTGTTTTCTGCAATGCTGAATATAGGGGACAAAAAAACCTCCTAAGTATCAACAGAATGAAATTAAAAACGTGCAGTCTAACACCATGAAGACTAGTGAAGGGTCTGCCACTGATTTCAATAGGATATAGATTTACCCTCTGGCCCCAAGCCATCACTAGGTGTGTACAACTACTGGTGGCCTCAGATAGGAGAGAACACATCCCTCCTCCACAAAAGATGCATCCATTGAATTCACTGCAACCTAGATGAGCATTGCATGGGGACCTTTTGTCCCTTCTATTAGAAATGTGGCAGGTCTGATCCACTGGAAGAGAAGTAGCAGGTCTGATTAGTGGAAGGATGTTAGGATGCCTGAAATGTCATGTCAATAGAATGGAAAATATAGAAGTTGCATGAAGCAGAAGACTGCTTTGCACATTGCAGTTGGAGAATGGATTTTTCAGAGAGCTAAAGATGGTCCGACCGAGGGATGGTTTGCCAGGGTGGACACATGTGTTACCTTCCCCCCATCATTTCTGGTCAAACAGGTTTTGCAGGCTTTTGAAGCACTCTGAAAGCACTCTGCAGTGCACCTATTCACTGGAGAAGACAGTGGAGTGAATTTGCACACTATGGACGATGATTCCCCTATCAAATCACCTTCAACTCTCTGAGAAAAATACAACCACTGTCTGCCTCCAGTCTCCATCATGCTCTGCTCGTAAGAAGGCTGCACATATGACTTTGGGGATCTACGTATCGGAGGCACAGATGATCTCCTACCAGAAATGATGGTCAAGGTCATTGTGGTATGCTTCACAAAGAAGACAAAATTTTGCATAGCATTTGCATGCATATATATATGCATGCAAATTTAAAATAGTTATAATTTAAATAGTTAAAATAGGAGGGTGGGTGGGTGGGTGCCTTTTAATGTGTTTTATATCTTATGGTACTATGATTGGTATTGTACTCAGCTGTCAAGGGAACCAACTACCTAGGGAGGCGGTGAGCTCTCCACCATCTCTAGGGATGCTTGAAGCTGAATTCCTGACAGGCCCCTCACCTTTAGTAGCTACATTAGAAATAGCTAGACCCATTGCAGCTCAATTTTTTTAATGTCCAAAGTTTTAATTTTTGTAAACCGCCCAGAGAACTTTGGCTATGGGGCGCTATATAAATGTAATAATAATAATAATAATAATAATAATAATAATAATAATAATAAATAGAGAACAACTACTCTTTAGAAAAAGGAGGGGGCATTTTTGTAAGCTTCAGCCATGGCTTTAAGAAGCCTTTCATGACCCTTTTAAACTTTCCAGGTTGGCTTTAGCCATAACCCTCCTAAGAGAGCTAATGTTATGCAAACAATGTATGCAAATTCCTAAATGTGTTTGATTAGGTATTTGCTTCCAAGGACTTTTCCTTTCTTTTTTACATCTTTCTTTTTATGTCTCCCATATCATGGTGTGATCTGTGCTGGAGTAAGGGTCAGGGGAAATTCAACATTGTCGAAATAAAGACAAACAAGGCAGCCTACTGTGGAGGTATGCAAAAACTCTCAGGGCAAGTCAACTGTAGCTTACCTGGGGTTCTGTTAGTTACACACACACACACACACACGCGTGCACACACACACACATGGTTGCACAGCAAATCAGAGAGAGGGAGAGAGAGCATCTGCTTTGAATTTATCAGCCGAGCAAGTATGTTTAGTCTCTAGGCTGCCGGCGAATGCTCCAAATTCTCCACTGCTCTGCTGACTTTTGAAGTTTGGCACATCTTCAATAAGAAATTACATCAGTGATGCTCTGGAAATCCAGCCTAGTCCCAGAGATGTGAAGAAAATAAGCCATTCTTCAGTCAAAGCCTTGGCCAATGCTGCTATGCTCGATTTCAAGCATAATTGCAGCCTAGAGGCACACTGCACTAGGAAGTCCTGATGAAATGAATGGAATGGCTATTCAATCCCTCCCTGGGCTTACTGTTAGGAATGCATGAAAAAAAATATTTCAGTTCATGTTTTGAACCAGAATTTACCATTGTGCACCTCCTCGACAGAACACAGACCATCTGTGCTTGATGTCCATACATTGCTGAGCTGTGATGTGATTCGCACAACAATCAAAAATGCATTTGAAAAATGCTCTCATTTGGGGGGGGGGTGAATGTGCATGGAAAACTGCATACGTTTGAAGAAATGTGTATGAAAATATGCATACGTTTGGGGGAAAAATATGGACAAACATGCCTTAACCAATGAGAGAAAGTGTGTACATATCAAAAATGCACACAATTGATACGTACATTTGGGGGGGGATGTGCACGAATATGCATTAATTTGTATGTGGGGGGGAAATCAAAGTTCAAAATCTGATGTGGACACGGGTTGGAACAAGCGAAGAGATGGGAATCAGAGAACATCAATAAGCCCAAAGTTTGCTGAGTCACAAATCCTTACTTACTGTGAGTCCATCCATTTGGAAGCCAGACTTTTTTTGGGAGGGGGGATAGATAAACTACTTAACATGAATAGGAATCCAGCTCCAAACTGGATCATCTATGTGCTGGGACTCAAACGAAGTAATTCCAGTCATGGCTGGAACACCTTGCATTCCCAAGCATTGGTTAGTAATCATTGTTTGTTTGCTGAGAGTCAGATTTTTAATGCTTAAGCCATGTCTTAAAAGGAAGGCTTCGTTTCCTCATTTTTGCCTAGGACCACAACACCCAGGGCTCTTGCTGGAAATGCTTTATCAAGTTGATGATAGTTCAGAAATGAGACACCTACCATCTTCCTCTTTAGAACTTCCTTCCTGAAGAAAGTGAAACATTTGTGGCCAAAGAGCCATTGGGGTTTTGGGTTGCTGTGTTATTTATAGGGGTCCTGGCCATTCAGATGTGCAAAATGAAAGTCGGCGATAGATCCTGCGCTGCTTCAAGGCAACGCTCTTGCTGTGGATGCAATCAGCTCACAGTCCATCTCTTTGATGACCATTGACATCCATCGTTTGAGCAGCACCTGCTACATGCCAGCATTACTGAAACTGCAACCCATTCATGTCCCCAATAATATGTGTCTGCAAACACACATCTCTACTAGTGTATGTCTGACCAAGGCTAAACTAGATGTTACATTAAATATGTAGCATCCTGGTGATCCTATTATTATTATTATTATTATTATTATTATTATTATTATTTTATTCTAGTGTAAGTGGATGGGGCCCTGATTCAAATTTGGACCACTGTGTATGAGTAGCTAAAGAAAGGGGGAAATAGCACAAATGGCATTTCCTCACTTTCTTTAGCACCTCCTGCGCATGGAAGAATTTCAGTAGGGAAAGCCACTGTGAGGGTGAAGGTACACCCCTCCTACTCATGGGAAGATGCCCTGCTCCAGATTGAGGGCCGGTCTGCATACACTGGAGTAAAAAAACAAAAAAAAAGTCACTTAAATGCTATGTATTTAACGGAGCATCTTGTTTAACACACAGAAATGTAACTACATTGGGCAGAGGCATGGCATGCACATGACAGTTTATGTGCTATGCTAGATACAGTGCAGATATTAGCTGAAGAACAAAGACCAATCTTAAGCCAGTGTGGTATAGTGGTTAGAGTGGGACTCAAGAGATCCGGGTTCTAGACCCCGCTCACCCAGTGGGTGACTTTGGGCCGGTCACTGACTCTCAGTTTAACCTACCTCACAGGGTTGTTGTGAGAATATAATTGAGAAGAAGAGGACTATGTCAGCTGCCTTGAGTTTCTTGCAATAAGGAAAAAGGCAGAATAGGAATGTAATAATAAATAATTCTGCATTAATAAATAATCCTAAAGAATGTAAGTTTTATTTTATCCAAAATATTTGCGGAAAGGATGTATGAGTTAGCTCACCACCGTCAGTCTTGAGAGGCAGCTTATTCCCTTAGGAGTCTTAATAGCAGCGGTAAAGCCAGAGGAGACTCAGGCAGAGAATGAGAGTTTTCCAGATAAGGAGTGAGGGGTCCACTAGGTAATATTTGGGGGGCTAAACACAACAGGGGGGATGTGAGTTTCAGTGGCACAGAGTTGGCCATGCAAGAGGCAGAATGGACAGATTCAGCGCACTATCAGGACAAAGAAATAGAAAGAAAGGCAGAGCTGGTATATTCATTGCCCTCTAAATTTCACTATCACCTGAAAATTTAGAGGACAATGGCTACTTTATCCCCTAGAGGCATCTGGTCATGATTTCACCTCAATCCTGTCCACATCAGGATGTGACACACTGTTGGCAAACCCACCCAAAAAGCAATGATGGGGGGACGGACAGTAGAGTGATCTATTTTTAGGAATCCCAGAGCCCCACATGGTGCAGCATGGAATCGCAAAACTAGAATTGGAGATGGAGACCAGTGAAGCAACATCTCTCCTGAGTTCCTAACTCACATGAAAAAATAACAAGCATGGAGAAGAGGCAAAGGAACTGGGAAGGAATGAAGAGAGGGGAACAAGTTAGATGTGGGATGTGCCCAGCTTGCAAAGCCTTAGAAAAATGTTCTTAGACTGGCCCCAGGAAAGATGAATTCATGAGCTTAATGCCAGCAACTCCTAATACACCTGCTACTTAGTTCCACTGCAAGATATGGGTCTTCCTGGACCTCTGAGGGGGTCAACACATAGGGGTCCTCAGACTCAATATTGTAGCTATGCACACACAGCAGAAGTCCCACAAATATCTCAAGCAGGTACCAGAGTTCCCAGGATCAGTGGGCAGCATCATTGAAATAGGGGGTGCCTGGATGCAGCAATGGGTGCTTCAAGGGGAGGGGGTGAATCTCTCTATCTGTGGAGAGTGACATCAGAGCCACCAGCCTCCACTGGCTAGTGTTTGTATCCCTGCAAACCCTTGCTCTACACCACTGCTCAGGAGATCAGGCTCCTGAGCCAGACCACTGCAAGCACTCCTTCAAGACACACACAACGGGACCTATGAAGTGTTCATTTGGTTGCAAAAAATGGTTTGTTGCTGCATTATGTGTAAAATGGACCACCACCACCTTGGAAATATTCACTGATTTCTTATCCTTGCCAGCACCTTCTACCTTATCCGTTTTACCCATCTGCATTGCCATAAAAATGAATGCCAGTATAGGAAGAGAGAACATATATGGACCTCGATAGACGTTGGTTGCATGAATCCAGCCAGCCTAAGGCATTGGTTAATATTATTGCTTCCACAGCTTTGTAAGGAAAAGTGAACCAGCCCACTGGATTGGCCATATTTTCTGCATGTAATTAACAAACTCATTCGGTGGCTGACACTTAAGAGGGATCACTTGTGCTTTCCTATCACGTCTGGGTTAGGGCAGGACGGTCTGGAAAATAATTTGTGCAGCTCCGAATATTTTAGATTTACTGTGGTCTGCCAGAAAACTGACAGGACAAGTTAAAGATAAAGAATTGTAACTGAACACAGACATGACTGCTGTCCTTGAAAGGAGCTGTGCCAAACTGTTTCAACTCAAAGGAACAAAGATGTAAGATAATACTTTGCATTTTGTACTGATCGTTTCTTCCCCGCCAAAAAGTTTACTTTTCGAATGCAAATAAAGTTGTCTCTACCGCACCGGTGATGTGATGGGTAATGACGTTTACAACAAGGTTGGGAAAAATGGATGTGGAAAGAGAAAGTTGGTCAACTTAAATGTGATAGCCCTGGTTCAATGTGGAATTCATGGATCTGGATTGCTAGTTCTGTGTTACAGTTGCAGCAACTTTTAACTCCATGCACGTTACATGGACTGCTGCTCCTGCCCAGGAATCCCTGCTTTCTAATAAAAGATCTTACATCAATGACTCACAGGTAACATCCAATCACTATGTGCCAGGAATTACACTGGTCTGCTCTACCCATATTCTCAACTTGCTGATTTGGCTGCATGCAGTAATAATTTCATTGTAATCTTTCCAGCACCATAAATCAGTTGTATAGCACCTGCTTTGCATGCAGAAGCTCCCAGATTCAATCCTGAGCATCTCCAGGTAGAGCAGGAAAAACTCTGGCTGAAACTCTGCAGAGCTTCTGCTAGCCAGTGTTGACAATACTGGGCTAGATGGACCAATGATCTGACTCACTATAATAAGGCAGCGTCCTTTGTTCCTAAAATCACTTCTTTGGCTAAAAATAGCCAGGAAAGACACTAGAAACATCCCCAGATCCCAATGGTAACTGAACTGTCTAAATGTTGCAGAAATGGACATGTTATTGCATCATATTTATAGAAAAAAATATGGAAACTGTTAATGTGGCAGATAAATGGGATAGCTTTATTATGTATCAGATTGCACTCATATAGTGCTTGATAGAGATGGATAGATTGTAATTTGAGTTATTATTAAAGAACCCATGTTTCTTTTTGCTTTGCTTTGTTTAAACTAAAATCAGGGGGGGTTGTTTTGATATGTCCTTTTGGAGTGTTCTAATTTTTGAATATAGTATTTTGGGGTGCATTTTTTTAAAGATCACTTAGGCTGTGATTCTAGGTCCCTGAGATGGCCATTGGAAAAATCACAAATCCCCTTCTGAGGTTAGAGACAGACCTCTGGTTTGGAAGGAGATGATCTGATCCCAGATGCCTGCTCCATGCCCCATGGAAAGATCCATGCCCTCACTTCTCTGAGGGTGAAAAGTGGGGCGGATCAGGAGTGTGGTGTGGACAGAGTGGAGGAGGCGCTGGACAGAGCCGTGCAGAGTTGGTAATATGCCCAGGCCAGATGGGAAGTGTGTGCCCCCCCATTTCAAAAAAGGAGGACAACATGGCCATCCCAAGGGGATGTGCCCACCAACATGTCCGTTCTACATAACACCTTCATATTCAACCTGTTCTACAACACCTCCAGGCACATATATCCCCGCCCTGCATGCGGCATGGTCCTCTGGAGCTTGTAGTCTGACCGTGGTACTCACGATGGACGGCTTCTGCGCTGTTTCCACATGGCGGGCTCTTCACTTCTCGATGGGCCGCTTACGCTACAGAAGCAGTAGCGTAAGCTGGGGGGGACCTCCTCGTCGGAGTGCCCCCTCAAAATTGTGGGCCCCGAGCCAACTGGCCCCACTGGCCCCCCTCTGCACAGCCCAGGCTCTGGATCCATAAGATCCAACCCCCACCCCTCGACCACACCCCAGACCTGGTAAAAAAAGAAAAAAAACATAGAGCTGGTCAAAATCCATTCCATTGCTCAATAATTGATCACATATTACTGGGGATGTGCACGGACACCAAAAATCAAATCGGAATCGGAACTTCATATTTAGGAAAATATCGGATATGAAAAATCGGAGGTCCGTCATATCGTATGATATGTGTTAGAAATTTCAGAACCATAGCTTCAAGCGTGTAGTGGCAAGGTATTTTGGGAGAAATGAGGAGAGAAACCCATTTAACTTAAAAAAAAAAAAAAAAGATAGAAGCATGAAACTTGCCAACATGGCAGATGCGTTTCAGGTACTTATCTGCGAGAAATTTCAGAAAGATAGGTCCAGGCATTTTGTGGCTATAAATTTTTTACTTTAAAAGTTCCAAAGTTCCAATATGGGGGGTTTGACAACTAATAGGGGGGAGGCGGGGGAGGGGGGCAGTTTGACAGCTGTCAAAACCTCTGTTTTTGAACTTTTGGAACTTTAAAAGTAAAAAATTTATAGCCACAAAATGCCTGGACCTATCTTTCTGAAAAAATGTCCTGCAACTCCCAGCATTCCCAGCCTGGCTGAGGAATGCTGGGAATTGTAGGACCTTTTTTCTGTCTAAACATGCATAGGATTGCTCCTTGTCATTTCATCTCCATCTAGTTTCTCTCAGCCGTGAAGCAAAAAATATCTTCAGAGGTGAGATGTGGGGAGAGCACTGGATTCTCTCACCCAAATAGCAAGCATGATCAATTTACCATTTCTGGGTGAAAGAATCCATCTCTCTCTCTCTCTCTCTCTCTCTCTCTCTCTCTCTCCCTCTCCCCCCCACACACACTTTAAAAATATGTTTGGTTTTCACGTCAGGGGAACCTGCTGGAAGTCAGGGAAAGCTGTTCTTGGAGATCTCGTTTACAAGCATGATCAGTTTACATTTCCTGACAGAGCCAAAGAAGCCAGCTGTCTTCCTCCATACTTGCTGCCCAGATGGTGCAGCGCCCAGGCTTTGGGAAACACATCCTCTCTCAGGACTACCCCCAGCAGGAGATTATATATATATATATATATATATATATATATATATACATACACACACACACACACACACAATTTTAGACTTAGCTTTGAAAAAGCATGAGTATGTGTAGGCCCGGCCCAAGACAGGTCACCGCCTGAAGCAGGGACCGACCACACCACTGCTGCCACACCATCGCCTCCTCCTCCTCCTCCCATTCCCGAACTGCGCATCTGCCTTCCTGCTGCCAGGTAACTTACTTTTCCAGGTGCGGACACATCTGCCCACCTTGCCAGCACACTGCCTTTAAGCGGTTTCTGCCTTCAGGAGCCACACCGTGCCAGCGCATCTGGCAAAGTATCGTGAGGGATCCCGGAACTTCTGGGATTCCTCATGATCATTTGACCCAGTGCAGGGGCCACATGGCTCCTGAGGGTGGAAAGACCTTACAGACAGCACATTGGCAGGGCGAGCACACGTGTCCATGCCAGGAAAACTCAGCCAGCTGGCTGGCAGCCAGACAAGTGGGGCCAGCTGGGTTGGGAGGTGCATGAGTGAGCTGGGCAGGCAGGAGCGTGGACAGGAGGCGAGGCAGGAAGTGCACTGGCAAGCGAGTGGCTGCTTCTTGGTCCTGCCGGCTGCCTGCATGGCCATCCACGCAGGCAGGTAGCAGGACCAAGAAGACGCACATCCTTTGGAGGGGGGGAGCACCACTCTTTCTATGCTCCTCTGCCTGCTGCGCCCACTTCCTCCCGCTTCGTGGTAGGGCCGGTCCGGAGCATGGGAGCTACCGGAGGAGGCTTTTATTGCGCAATTGCACTGCCTTATGTGTGGAATTTTATGGGGGAGTATTGTTGTTGTTCAAATACTGATCTCAGCAGTTCTGCGCTTTCTCACTGCTTTTTCTGTCTTTTTTCTTACCAGAAAAAAGCTGTATAAGGAAGAAAAGAGAGAATAGCTGCAAAACACTTTTTGACTGTTACCTCAAGGAGCCCTCCATGTGGGAGCATCCTATGCCTCTGAGCATATGAAACATGATTTGCCCTAAGCAGCAGCCCATCAAGCTGGGATTACAGAGGACATTGGAGACAGTGGTTTCGTGACAGTCTCCCACCACATCACTAGAGGGCAGATCTCCTTGCAGAAATTGGAACCCGGACTGGTGTCAGCACTTGATGCCGTGGTAGGACCTATTGCTGATGACTGCTTGGGGCAGGGCCTCTTTTTTTCTGGTATGACCCTCTGAGCAACCCCAGGGGGTTTGAGCAACCCTTTTTTATTTCCCACAAAATGTTCTGAACTAGCATGGCTCTAGGGCATTGTGGGTAACTAAAAGGCTAGCAAGGCCCACCCAGCCACCCAGCAGTGACACACAGTCCACTGACAAAGGAGGGGGGCACCAGAAGACACTTGACCCAGGGCCCCTTTAACTCTGGAGCTGGCCCTTTGCACACACTGTAGTTGAGCAAGGGGGCAAAGAAATCGCCTGCCACCTAGCCACACTTCCAAATTGCCAGCCATCGGGCATGTGCTTTTTTCCCTCTCTGCTGCTACCTGGCAAATCTTCTCCCATGCTGGCAGCAGTGTCTGAGAATCAGACCAGCAGGCAGAAGCCAGCTGGAGCAGGCAAGGGTCTATCCTCCCTCTACGAGTGGTCCGGAGATGTCTGAACAGTGCTATGTTACCACAACCATTGTTTTCTCAAGTTCTTCCTTTTCAAGCAACTGCTCTCCCCTTGCTCTCCCTTTCTTGTCTCCAGAGCCCACTTCCTGATTAGCCCTTTCTTACCTCAGTTCCTTTTCTCCACCCCTTTTCCTCTGCCCTTTTCTTTAACTATCATCCTTCAACTACCCTGCTGTGGGTCCCCTTTTTCATTCCATAACCTTCTCTGCACCCTTCATCTGATCCCTTGTCCTTTACCTTCCCTCTGGGGCCTCTTCCTAGAGTGAGGTTTTAATCCCAGTGAAACGGTCAACTTCCCCGTCCCTCACAGAAGCCCAGACTGCAGATTGAACACTTGAACATTCCGTGTCATCTGGATCTGAGGCTTCCCTCTTACAAGCACACCAGAATATAAAGTATACTTATCCATCAAAATATGGAAGCATTTGGCATAACAACACTGAGACTGAAATGACTTTTTCTTTAAACGCGGCATTTCAAAAATCATTCCACAGTGTTTAAGAAAAATATCAAAAACCAGTGACGAAATGCCTTCTGTTAGCCTCAATATTATAAGTGATCTCTGGCATCACATGGAGTTCGTTTGAGGTTGGGTATTTAGAGTGAAACTGGGAAAAGAGAGATGTTATATACTTATAGGCTGACCAGATAAAATCCAGGCCAGGGCTCATGTATAGGCTGACCATATGAAAAGGAGGACAGGGCTCCTGTAACTTTAACAGTTGCAGAGAAAAGGGAATTTCAGCCAGTGTCATTTGTATGCAATTAGTTCCTGATGAAATTCCCTCTTCATCACAACAGTTAAAGTTGCAGGCACTGTACTAGAGTGACCATATACAAAAGAAGGCAGGACCCCTGTAACTTTAACTGTTGTGATGAAGAGGGAACTTCACCAGGAACTAATTGCATACAAATGACGCTGGCTGAAATTCCCTTTTCTCTACAACTGTTAAAGTTACAGGAGCCCTGTCCTCCTTTTCATATGGTCAGCCTACTCATGTAACTTTAACAGTTGTAGAGAAAAGGGAATTTCAGCCAGTGTCATTTGTATGCAATTAGTTCCTGGTGAAATTCCCTCTTCATCACAACAGTTAAAGGTGCAGGCACTATACTAGAGTGACCATATACGAAAGAAGGCAGGGCCCCTGCAACTTTAACAGTTGTGATGAAGAGGGAATTTCACCATAAATTATTTGCATACAAATGACACTGGCTGAAATTCCCTTTTCTCTACAACTGTTAAAGTTACATGAGCCCTGACCTGGATTTTATCTGGTCACCCTACGTCTGGCTGTAATCCCTCCTAACAAGATATGGACACTGATATGTATACTATATACATGTATCAGCATGTCGACTGTTTGTTTTTCTTTTACTTTGGAAAATGGTCTGTTGACTGTCAATAAAGATTGAATTGAATTGGAAAAAAAATTGAAGATGTTTGGTTCTGTTCATTTGGGTCTGAATGCAGACAATGGTATCCTGTCCTACTGCAGATGCTAATTTCTCTACAACTCTTAAAGTTACATTAGCCCTGTCCTCCTTTTCATATGGCCAGCCTAATCTAGCAGCACCCTGTGTTTGTCATTCGGGGTGGGGGGATGGGGGATGGAGGCGTTATATCTTTGAACCACCAGCAAAAACATAAAGGACCCCCAAGGAAAAACAATACAATTAAATTACTCAGCTCCCTTTTCCTATTGGCTAATGAATGCTTTTGTATTTGGACACTTAATTAATCCTGACAACGGGTGGTAATGCACTGTAAGGCATGTTGTCAGTTTTTATCCTGAAGGAAGTCGGGAGATTAGTGCAGCTGCCTATAGTCAACACAAGTGGAGAGCAGGAATATCAACTCTAGGAAGTACCTTCTAGTATAATCAGCCTTTTTCTCTCATAGTTCAAGGACGCGATGGAACAAATTAAAAAAATGCATCTGCCACAAGGTCATAAAACATCTGGTGTAAAGATTACCCATCCTCCCCCCCCCCCCTTTCAATAGTTCATAATTTATCCTCTCATGTTGACTTGAGTTTTATGTCATCCATTTCAGTAAATCTGGTGGGCATATCCAAAAATAGGTCTGTGGGTTTATGTGTCTCAGTGGCGTAACAGAGATGCATTAAACTCAGGAGAAAGTTTTCCATTTGTTCAATGGGATAAGCAGTGGAGGCTGGTGGCATCGATTTCAGTGGGGCTGTGAATCCATTCCGGGTTTCAGTCAGAAGCAGCCAGAACTCTAAAGGAGCTACCCAAGGTGCTGAACCCTTAGCCCCCCCCCCCACATAAGTTTGGCACCTTGGTGTTCTGGCTTGTTCTGACTGGAACCCAGAAGGGATTCGCAACCTCACCAAAATTGGAGCCACCAGCCTCCACTTTCAGCCCTGATCTAGTGGGGGTTGAGGGGCAGGGTCTGCACATGGGAAGAGGTGATCATGGCTGGGTCCCCCTTTGCCCCTGTGCGTACGAGTGCTGCAAGGGGGACCTTTGAATCCTGCAGATCTGGTTCCAGGGCAGATGCAGCACAGTCATGTCTGTTAGTGCTAATCAGTCACTAGGGATATACAAAACTTTCTCCTTACATTCCGGGGATTTTTCTGCCTTGCCAAAAAAAAATGTATCACATGCTTGGGACATTTCTCTGCAAAAGTGGATATGGAATTTCTCCCACACGCTCTCCTAAGGGAGGTTTCCCTAAATGGTTACTTCACATTCTTGTTGCAGGTGTTATTTCATATTCTGGCCTAACGGCATCTCATTTCCACATTTAAAAGCACAGGTAGGGATGTTGGAGAAATCCATAATGGAATTGAATGACTTCGTATTTCTAAGAATCCAACCCATGGATTCTGCAGCGGACCAGCTTTGTCCGCATCGCATGGATTCTGCAGACTTGTGGACTGTTTGTTTTTATTTTTCCTTTCCAGAATTTTACATAAATTTAGTCATAGAAAAATAAAATAAAAAATTGCCAAAAATGTCAGGGACTAAGACAGACATCCCCAAGGAATTTTTGGTGAAGGTGCTCTCATTTATTGACTAATCACATTTTAACCACAATTAAAATAGATAGGCCTCATCTACACCAAGCAGGATATATAGGCTGACCATATGAAAAGGAGGACAGGGCTCATGTAACTTTAACAGTTGTAGAGAAAAGGGAATTTCAGCCAGTGTCATTTGTATGCAATTAGTTCCTGGTGAAATTCCCTCTTCATCACAACAGTTAAAGTTGCAGGCACTATACTAGAGTGACAACATACAAAGGAAGGCAGGGCCCCTGCAACTTTAACTGTTGTGATGAAGAGGGAATTTCACCAGGAACTAATTGCATACAAATGACACTGGCTGAAATTCCCTTTTCTCTACGACTGTTAAAGATACAGGAGCCATGTCCTCCTTTTCATATGGTCAGCCTAAGGATATAGCACTATGAACGTGGTATTAAAGTGGTATATAAATGGCAGGAGCCACACTACTGCTTTATAGCGGTATTGAAGTGCACTGACAACTGTTTGGGCCCTTTGACACATTCCACGTTCATAGTGCTATATCCTGCTTGATGTAGATATGGCCATAGTGATATATAAACCTGACCCTGAAGTGTAGGGAAAAGTCATTTTGTAGTTATTGGTTTTCTCTGTAAAATGGTTGAATGCACCCAAAGTCGTTGTAAGAAAATAAGAAGAGACAGATTCAACATGGGTCTCTTTAACACAACACCCTGTTCCCAACAGTGACCTGCCTGATGCCACAGCAGAAAGGCAACAGACCCTTCCCTACATCACCATCTTCAAAGGTATACTGCCTCTGAAGATGGCGGTTCTATTATGCTATCATGACTATAACAGTTGATAGATGCAGGGACTTATCTTGCATGAATTCGTCTAATCCCCTATTAAAGCATGTGATAGGAATCAGGGAGTAGAGTTCAGAGGTGGTCAAATGGACTTCCATTTCATTTATTAAATTTCTATACTTCCACAATACCCAAAGATCTCTGGGCAAATTGCAAAAATTAATAGCCCTAAAAATACAATATTGTATATAATATATAAACAGTTTATACACAAGCATATAAACAGACAGCACATACACACACAATAATTTTAACTATCAACAATCAGACTTGTAGTTAAAGGGGAGGTGCCATAGCTCACCTGCTTTGCACACAGGAGGCCCCAGGTTCAATCCCTGGTGTCTCTAAGTAGGGCTGGAAAAATTCCTGCCTAAACCCCTGGAAAGCCATTGCTGCCAGTCAGTGTCGACAGCACTGGGCTTTGATGGACCAATGGTCTCATTCAGTAGAAGACAGCTTCCTATGTTCCTATGGACCATTCCCTGCATGTAGAACATTATCACAGCAGGGCAAGAACCTTTCTCCTTGGTATGCCAGTTGTCTACTTCCAGGGATTAAAAAAAATAGACGGGGGTTTCAGTTGAAATCCCCACAACATACATTTAATGAACGCAGGAGAGGGCTTCACAAAGCATTGCAGGCAAGTCCCATTCCGGCCACTGATGTGTGCGTTGGACCGACCCCATTTCCATCATCCATGTATTCAGCCAGTGTGTGAAAAGGCTTTACAAGTGTACTTTGATAGGCCTGTGTGTGAAAGAGCATCTACATGTGTACATTTGCACATTTGGCAAATGGTGAGGAAAGGGAGGCCACAGTGCATGTCGAAAGTGGCAGTGGGATGGAGCACACATTGCTTCAACACATGGGGGAGTGGTTGTCTGTGGCCCTTTCTACACCTATGGGTGTAGAGGGAGCGGGGCGATCCCAAACTTACCTGCTTCTGGGATGTCCCCCACCTTCTAAACTGGAAGTGTGACGTCCCTTTCCTCCTGGTGGGGGATGTCGCACCCAGCATTTTGTTTAATTTAAAGGGCCAGAGGAGCTGGGAGTGCAGCGGAGAAGGTAAGGAACACCCTGCACACCCCCACCCACCCAGCCCCACCATCCTGGGGGTGGCGGAATTGCTTTTCCCCCCATGGGCACAGAGCCACCCTGCACGGCTCCATGCCCATTTCAGGTCCTGGAATGGTGGGAAAACCGGGATATCCACAGTTTCTGCTATCCTGGGGTTTTCCCGGGGTTGTCCCTGGTTGCCCCCGGGATCCCCTGTGCATCATTTAGATGCACAGGGATGACCCAGGGACAACCTCAGTAGAAATCGCTGGTGTAGACATGTCTAAACACCCTTATAAACCAGCATTAAAAATGAGACCTCCTCCCCAGCTGCAGTGTAACATAGCCAGATCAGTCCTACTCCTTCAGAGCTCTGTCTCCACACCGTGTTGCATGTTTAGATGTCGGGTCGAACACCCCCTTTGGGGCTGTTGCTTTCAGCTGCCATCACCCATGGAGAGCATAATATGTACCAGGCCTGACTTTGGCATCACAGGGAAGCTTTTAAGTTCCAAGGAACCCAAACATTTTGAGTGAGCTGCTGAGAGCCGAAACTCATCTGGTTTTTCAAGCAAACATAAACCAGCCCAGATTCCTGTAAAGGGTTCATGGACCACCATCAGTATCTCAATGAACCCAAGGAGCTTGCATGGCTTAAGATTCCATCGCTGATACTCATGACTGCTTTGGGCAGAACATCTAGACCAGAACCTTTCCTTGGTGTGACTTTGCTAGTAATGTAATAATAATAATAATAATAATAATAATAATAATAATAATAAGATCTTTATGTCACGAGTGTATATTAAACTGGCAAAAGGTTGTTTACCATACAGCTTACTCTCAAGTTAGTGCCATTGTGTTAAATGGGGCTTACTCCCATGGAAATGTGCATAAGGTTGCAGCCACGCAGCTCAATTCCATGCATATTTTACTTGAAATGAATAGGGCTGTGCACCGCTCCGGGTTCGGATCCAAATTCCAAGCTGAAGTGGGCCAATTCCTTCCGAATTGGTCTGGAAATGAAGCGGTTTAGCTCCAGGACTATTTGGGCCACATCGAGTTGGATTGGGTCAAGTGCTTCAGAGTGATTCAACCCTCCCTGCTGCATGAGCCCCCTGCTCCTTATTTGGAGCTGTGCCTCTTCAAGAGAGTCGCCATTTTAAAACTGGAACTCCCTTGGAGAGGCCCAGACAGCTGTGAGTGCTCATGGTGGGTCCAGGTAAGAACCAGGGGGCTCACTCAGCAGGGGGAGGGTGCTGTCATGTTTCAGGCTGAGAAGGCACCCAGGAAAGCCAGGAATCCGAGTCTCAATCTGGATCTGAAATGCGTCAGATCTGGGCTGAGATGGATCTGGACCAACTCGGAAAATGAAGTGGGTAGGTTGTCCATACACAACCCTAGAAAATCAGTCCCATTAAGGCAGTGACTGATCGTCACTATTTTCAAGCAGAGGCCACATTGGCTCCAGGAACCCCCACTGAGGCTATTTCCTCCTTCACACCACCACCACTACCAGCAGCCAGATTGTGATGCTTTGCATTGGATTTGGCTGGAGCTTATTAGGCCTCTCCTTCCTGTCCACCACCCCACCCCATGCCCAAGTAAGACCTCATCAGTCAGTCACCAGGCAAGAAAGTTTTGACAGCCTCACGTGGTCCTTGGCTTGGGATGGATCTTTTTTTTTTTTCATTCCTGAAGAAGTGCTCTGCTTTACTCAGTGCTGCGACATCTCCAATAATAATAATAAAAATAATAAATTTATTTCTAACCTGCCTCTCTGTTTGGATCGAGGCAGGGAACAGCAATAAATATAAAATATGATAAAATACATAAAACTGATTAAAAACATGGTACACGTTATTAAAATAGCAATAAAACATCCTAAAAACATTCTAAAATTCCACTGGATATGCCAAGCCAGTGCAGGTCCATGCTGCCCTCTCTCTCTCCCTCTCTCCCTCTCTCCCTCTCTGTTGCCTGCACATGCAATTTCCCCTCCAATTCTTGTGCGGTGCACTACTGCGGTTAGCCAATAACATTGTTATTTGCCACTTGGGCTCCACCTCCACTATAGCTAATTGGTTGACGCTCCAGCATTCTCTTCTTTGTTACTCTTGATGACTGGCAGGTCTCCTGACTGTCCACCCCGAAGCTTCCTTTGGTAGCCCAGATCACAGCAGCTGGCCCAAAGCAAACATCAAAGCTAGAGAGCTGACAGGGAGTAGCTACTGCAGAGAGAGAGAGAGAGAGAGAGAGAGCAGAATGCTGCACTTGAGGTCATTGGCAGCTAGTGTCCCTCAGTATTTGCAGTGAAGGGCATTAAGCTCAATTGAGCTTCAGCTCAATGGATTTGATCCTAAGGTTCTCTTCTTCCAATAGAAGGAGTCTTCCTCTGATGTAACTGAGGATAGGGGCTTGTGGCATGCGTGAATTATAATTTCATAGCAAAAACTCCTCTACAGTCCCCCACCACACCCCAAGCCTGAGTTGACTGTAATGTATTGTTTATTTCGGAAGCTCCAACAGTCGGTGCTTCATCTTTCTGCCAACACATTCATCTTCTCCAAAAAAACATTATCAGTCTCTGTTAAAATGTGTGCACAGCTGTAGTGCTTGATGACACTGGATGGATTACCCTGTATTAAACATTTGTAATTGTTTTCCATTGGACTGTGACCTGAATTCTAAAACATCTTAATGATGGCTGACGCCAACAGGATATCCCGCTGAATGAGACAATGATCCCACATGGGTGACTTAGGAATCCGCCCAAATACCATGTTTTAAAGTCATACAAGTGGAAGTCCCACCCATGCAAGCGATGATGATGATGATGATGATGATGATGATGATGATGATGAAAAATATTTAGGGGCACTGGGTGAGATGCTCTCAGTCAGAGGTGCAGTACCTATTTCAGCCCTCAGGCTGAATCCCATTTTGGAGAAGCTTTGGGGGGCACTGGTAGGCAGAGCCAAATGCAAAAGGTACAGGAGCAAAATACCAAAATATTTCCGTTTAAAGCTCTTATGGCCATTAAATAAGCCTTAGTAGAGGGGTTTCAATCTTTTAGAAAGGGAGGGGAATCATTGAGCCAGGAAAATGGAATTACAAATGGAATTCCTTCAGTAGATTTTGCACATCCCTAGTAATACCTTCCCAGAAAAACCATGGAAAGAAAACCATGCAGAATTATATTATGAGGTCAGGTTTTCCGAGACACACACACATACAAATGGACCAATACCTTTATGGATTAGAAACAGGCCAAAGGCAAGATTAGAATTTCTGTGATGAGACACTGGAGTATGCTTTTCCAAAATCCCCATGAGTAACTACGACAATTCTTTCATACTAAAGAACTCAAAATTTATGTAAATTCTGTTGACATCAGCCAGACTAATGATTGCCAAGTATTAGGAAGACAATGAATCACCTTCCCTAGAGGTATGGCTATATATAAAGCCTCAGATATTGGCCCTTTCTACACCATAGTGGTGTAGCGGGATCAGGGCAGGGGGACCCGGAAATAGCTACTTCTGGGTTCAGCACGCCCAATCCCCATCACCAGTGCGACGGCCCGAGCTTCTTCCGGGTAGGCACACATCACATTGGCCATTTTTTTTAATAACTCCTGAGAAGAGCGCACGAGCGCTCCAGCGCAACAGTGAGTTTGTTTTTTTTAAAATGCATGTGCGGGCCCCCACCCTCACCCCCTCCCTGCCCTCCCAGGGGTGGTGAAACCGCTGCCACCCCCACCTCTGCTGGGCACGGAGCCGCACAGTCCAGCTCCGTGCCCAATTTGCAGTCACACTTACTCACGAGTAAGTGCGGCTGCTCCCGGGATGGAGCGGTCCCAGGAACTTCCCGTGACCGCAGAAGAATCGGGATTTTTCAGGTTTCGGTAAACCTTGAAAAATCCCCCCCCCCCCGGTACTCCCTGTGTGTCATGCGAACTCACAGGGAGCAGCCGGGGTCCATCCCAGGCATTTTGCCTGGTGTGGAACAGAAAATGTCACAATAATTGCTGGTTAACCAGGCAGAACTAAACTTTATGCAGAGACCAGGGTCTGAGAGGCTGGGTTTCTGCCAAGCTGCTGGAACGCCACAGGAGAAGGATGAATGAAAAAGTGGCCACTGGAAGGAGATTGCTTAAGCTACCCCTCTCCTACTACTTTTCCCTTCAAAAACTGTCCTGAACCACTCCCCCCCCCCACCCGCAACTTTTTCCGAATATGCATTTGCCTCATTACGGAAGAAAACAGCTAGCAAGGCATGGGTCATGTAGCCCCCTCTCTCCTGCCTTGTTTCAGCTTCATACTTCACCCTCCTCTGTTACTATGCCCCAAAATGCGCTGTTCCAACCTTACTGTTGTGTTTTATTCAGATCTACACCACGCAGGATATGGCACTTTGAAAATGGATTGAAAATGGTATACGGAGTGTGTCCTGAGCCCCAACAGTTGTCACTATTGTTATAAATTATTTTAATGCAGTAGTGTAGATCCTGACGATGTGTTGTATTAAGAGGAGCAAAAATGAGCATAACTGAAAATACCACAAACTAGTCTTCGCAGCACAGGAAGCCGAAGGTTGCACTACTCATTCCCGAGTCCATGATTCCATGACAAAAAGCTTCATCAGCTCTGAGAATTTAATAGGTTCATATGCCTGTTCTCTCCCTAAGTGTACTGTTTGCCGCTGTAGTTTTGAAGCCTATTCTTTGAACGCATGTGCAGTGAATCATAGCTTTATACTAGGGCTGTGCAGGGATCCCCCAATCCACTTTGGAGGCTGATTTGAAACTCCCGAATCAGCCCCAATCCTCCTTGGTTTAATTTGGGCTCAGTCTGACCCATTTCGTGTCTGGATCCGGAGCGAGATCTGGACATCTGAAGCAGGTCAGATGTTGCAGTTTCCCAGGCCCAAGACTGACCAGGAGTCTTCACATTCAATCCCCAAACCTGGAAAACTGCTGACTCCAACTGCTTGCAGGACTTACTTGACCCTGCTTGCACCTGGCAGCTGTCTGTCCTTCATAGATCTAATGTTGCAAACTATGGCGGCCGTAAAAGGCCATTTCCATTGAGGAAAAGGCAGAGCCCCCATCTTCCTTAAAAATGGCAGCTCTCATGTTGGACAGATAGCTACACTTTGAATACGACCTCCATGCCCGTTATGAGGCTACCTGGGCAGGATCTACACTACTGATTTATAATGGTTTATAATGGTAGTGACAACTGTTCAGGCCCAGGAGACATGCCATACAGTACAATGCTTTCAAAACGTTTTCAAAGCCTGATATCCTGCTTGGTGTAGATCTGGCCCAGGTCCCTGAGGTTATCTTCAGAGGATCTCCTCTGTGTGCCTCCTCCAAGACATATCAGGGAGTGGGTGGCAGTTGGGAACAGGCCTTTTCTGTGATAGCCCATGCCTTTGCACCACTATCTCCAAAGAAGCTCTTCTGGCACCGACACATCCATGTTTTGGTTGCCAGGAAGAGGCGTACTTATTTTTCCAGACCACTGGACATTAGTTGTAGCCCAGTTGTTGTGGGCTGCTGTTGTGCTGTTCATTCTATGCTGTTGTGGGAAGGTGTGTGTGCGCATTGAGGATGAACACGTTCCATACTGTATTCTTTTTTAGATTACGTTTTTATTGTTTTTGTTTCTATTTGTATTATTGTACAGATTGTGGTTTATCTTGACTTTGATTTAATTTTTGCTGCTATATTCACTATGTATATCCATACTTGCATGCATAAGGGCATTTATTCCCTTTAAAGCCCTACATGGTTTGGGTCCAGGTTACTTGTGGGATCGCCTTCTCCCATATAATCCACCCTGCACGCTCAGGTCCTCTGGGAAGAATTTACTACAGTCAACAAGAACTAGACTGACAACCATTCCCAGAGGACCTTCTCTTCTAGCGCTCCCAGACTGTGGAATGGCCTGCCGGAGGAGATTCAACAAATTAACAGTCCCCTTGAATTTAAGAGAGCCGTGAAGACTAATTTCTTCCAGCAGGCCTACTCAGTTGAATTTTAAGATTTTTTTTAAATAATGTATTAGTTTTTATTTGTTTTACTTGTTTTAAATGTTTTGTCTATTTTATGGTCCTTGTACTTATATTTATTGTTGTTCCCCGCCTCGATCCAGAGGGAGAGGCGGGTTAGAAATAAATAAATAAATAAATAAATAAATAAATAAATAAATAAATTATTATTATTATTATTATGCATGTTTAGACAAGGGGGAAAAGTCCTACAACTCCAACATTCTGGGAGCTGTAGGACTGCTGGGAGTTGTAGAGTCTTTTTCTGCCTAAATCTGTATAGGCTTGTACCCTAACTCACTTCAAAACTGCATTTTGTGCTGAGAAGTGGCACATACATTTAAATGATGATGATGATGATGATGATGATGATGATGATGATGATGATAGATAGATGGATGATAGATAGATAGATAGATAGATAGATAGATAGATAGAGATAGATGATAGATATCCAAAAAAAAATTAGCATGAGTGGCTCGGGGTTTTGGTTTGGGTTAGTTTTGGGTTTGTTGTTGTTGTTTGATTGTTTTGTTGTTTTGTTTTGTTTTTTGTATCTCCTATTCAATAAGAGGCCTGTTCTTCCTCCATCCCAGCAAGACTACTAGTTGGTACCTGCCAGTTCTGAATCCATCTTTTTACTGGTGTCCCTAACATTGTGTGGGTGAATTAGGACTAAGTTGGGTCCAGAGCTCAGTTAAGTGTCCCCTTCGAAGTACCATAGGCTCTAGGCTGCTGCTCACTTTGCTGGGTGTGGTGCTGGCCTTGAGAAATGAGCCCATTTGTGCACAGCACTGGCTCTCTGGCTTGCTTCTGTAACACGAAATAAGTATTCTAGGGTGCCATTTTCAGTTAATTAATTATTTATTTTTATTTATTGCATATTCATACTGCCCAACAGCCTAGGCTCTATGGGCAATTTACAACTAAAACCATGATATAACAACAATCCGGATTAAAACTTTAAAACTTTAAAAGACACATAAAACCAGAATAAGTTACAGTCCAGGGAAGGCTTGTCTAAAAAGATTTTTTTTTTTAGGAGGCATTTAAAAGATATTACATTTTCCACTGCATGAGGGAGAGTTTTCCAGAGGGTGGGTGCCGCTACAGAGAAGGCCCGCTGTCGAGGGTCTTCATGAGGATGTTCTCTTCAACTCAGAATGATGAGCAGGGCATCCTCTGATGATCGTAAATGTCACCTGGGTGTATATAAGGGAAGGCGCTCTGCCAGGTATCTTGGTCCCAAGTTGTTTAGAGCTTCATAAGATAATAGCATGACCTTGTACATGGCTTGGTAGCTAACAGGCAGCCAGTGCAGTTCTTTTAACACTGGTTTTATGTGGGCAGAGCTAGGCATCCCAGTGAGCACCCTAGCTGCTGCGTTCTGCACCAGCTGCAGCTTCCGAACCACACACATGGGTAGCCCCACATAGAGTGCATTACAGCAGTTTAATCGTGAGCTTACCAGTGCATGAATGACCATGGCTAGACTATTCCTATCCAGTAACGGGTGTAGCTGGCATACCAGCCAAAGTTGATAATGGGTGCTGTGGGCCACCAAGGCCACCTGGGTCTACAGTCACAAAGTTGGGTCCAAGAGCACCCCCAAACTACGGACCTGCTCCTTTAGAGGGAGTGGAACCCCATCCATAACAGGCAAACATCCCAATTCTCGTACCTGGGAAGCACCAGCCCACAATGTCTTTGTCTTATCGGGATTCAGCTTCAGTTTATTGGCCCTCATCCAAGCCATAACTGTATCCAAGCACCAGTTCAGAACGTGCATGGCCTCTCTCAATTCAGAGGTTACAGAGAAATAGAGCTGGCTGTCATCAGCGTACTGGTGACACCTTGCTCCAAAACTCCTGATGACCACTCCCAATGCCTTCATATAAATATTGAATAATATTGGGGGCAGGACGGTGCCCTGTGGCACTCCACAGTTCAGCTGCCATGAAACTGAAGTGCAGCTCCCCAATGCTACTCTCTGGAACCGACTCCGCAAGTAGGAGTCAAACCACCATAGAACAGTGCCTCCAACTCCCAACTCCCAAAGGCAGTCCAGGAGGATACTGTGGTCAATGGTACTGAAAGCCACTGAGAAATTAAGAAGAAGTAACAGGGTCACACTCCACCATCTCTCTCCTGAAGAAAGTCATCCATCCGGGCAACCAAGGCCGATTCTGTCCCAAAACCAGGCCTGAGTCCAGACTGGAATGGATCCAGATAACTAGTTTCATCCAAGAGTGCTTGCAGTTGAGACGGCACTACTCTCTCAAGCACCTTGCTCAAAAATGGGATATTTGCGACAGGACGGTAGTTAGCATTAACCTCTGTGTTAAGGGAGTTTTTTTTTTTCCAGGAGTGATCGCATCCCTGCCTCATTCAAGGCAGAAGTTAATGCTGTTTGAGGTGAATTCAGAAAGTTTGGAGTTCATCTTTGCAGGTGATATGTGTGGAATTGAGCAGAACTAGTTTATCTGAAGGGTAAACAATGCTCACCAGGCTTGTTGATATTTCTTCTTCTTCTTCTTCTTCTTCTTCTTCTTCTTCTTCTTCTTCTTCTTCTTCTTCTTGGCAGCATTGGCTATGATGTCCGTTGACATCCCGGTGGCCAAACCTAGAGGAAATACCATGGGGCAGAATAAGGCCCTGAGTCATAGCCTTCTAGGGATGTTGCTTTTCCTCCATAGGAAATCTACATTGTAAGATGGGAGTCAGTGCATGTGGACTGTATATCCTGTTCTCAGGCTTCTGTTCTCAGCAATGGAACAGTGTGGAAGAGCAAGACCTTGGCATGAACTTTCTGTTTTTGCAGTATATCCACGGGTTGAAAGATATTTGCCGCATCTCTTACGAAATGCACAAGTGTGCCATTGGGGTTTGTCACCAAAACCAGGAGGTTGTAGGAAGGAACAGAGTTGTCTCGACCAACCACCACACAGCCGAATTAATACACATTTCTTTATTCACCCTTCAAGTGTACTGCATTCCAAATCCTTGGGATAGACGGTGAGTTAAGGAAGCAGGTGATGAGGGTAGCTGGTCCAGAGGAGAGCATGGACAAAACTGAGTGCCAATCTTTTCATTGGCCATACCTGTCCCCAGAAACATCAGAAATGTGTTTGATAAAAGAACATTGAATGCCCAATTCTAAAAGAAAATAACATCACAGGAAGATGGAGCAGACAGGATGTTAGCTTTTAAGTGCCAAGAAAGTGCTTTTAAGTGCCAAGTGTTTATTATATGTTTGTTGGTTGGTTTATTAAAGTTAGATACAACCTAACTGACAAAAGGCCTTGGGGAAGTTAAGAATCCTAAAAACCCCAAACAGCAGTAAAATAACAACCAATGTAATAATACAACTAATGAAAATATCGAAATATTGAACTATTACAAATTTTTAAAATATCAAAAAGCCAGCAAAAAAGTTAATGATCAGAGCACATTAACTTATTAAAGTTAATAGCCAGAGCATAATCAGAGTTGATTGCCTCAGTTGTTTTATGCTATTTTTATATGCTGTGTTCTGTTTTGCAATTTCATTATAATGATCTTTAATTATAGTTGTAAGCCATTTTAGGGGCCAGTGTAGACTAAAAGTGGATTTTAAAAAAAACATGAATAAATGAATGCATACATTGAAGAAGAAACCATGAGAGGGTTTTCTAAGAAGAGGAGCGCCTCTGCTATATTCTACATTTCTTTCTAACCTTTCTTGGCTTTATAATTCTAGATTCTGTAATTCTATACTCCCTTGAGCTCAAATATCCAAAATTCAACAATATTTCCAATTTTACCATTCATATTTGAGATTTCTAGTTTCAAATTGGACATCCTGCCTTGAAATTGTCAGACATGCAATCTGTTATGATCTCTTGGTTGTTTTGACCTGAAATGGAAATCTCACAAGATGCCACTTGTCAAATACTCGAAACCATTTCATTTCACTGCAAAATATCAAATATCAGGTAGGGCTGTGCATGGATCTGGATCCAGATCCCAAATCCAGAGCGGATTGGGCCAATCCGGCCTGATTTGGGCCCAATCCAAACTGGAGTGGATAGGGCCCGGATCGGGCTGGATCGGACCTGGATCAGGCTGGATCAGGCCCATGATCTGGATCTGCTCCGGGTCCATGCAGAGCCCTCCTTCCTGCTCTCCCCACTCCCTCCCTCCCTCCCCCAATCACCTTCCTTACCTGCAGCCTCCTCTGTGTCATCCTCCATGGCGGGAGGCCCAACAGACCCGGAGCAGATCTAGATCCAGATCTGAGGCAGATCAGATTGGGTGGTCTGTGCACAGCCCTAATATCAGGTATCAAATACAGATGTCCAATATTCAGCAAATATTCAGAGAGTTGTCATGTTGTGGAGAAAGTGGCTAGGAAGAATACTAGAACCGGTGGGGCATCCAATAAAGCATAATGGTGGGAAATTCAGGACGACAAAAGGAAGTAAATCTTCACATAGCACCTACTTAAACTATGAAATTCACTTCCACATGATATAGCGATGGCCTCCAACTTGGACAGCTTTAGGAGAGGATTAGAGAATTCCTTCCAGTGGTGGGAAGAAGGAAGTTAAATCCATTCTTGTACGTGCCAGTACAAGTAGTGAGGGTTACAATTCTGCATCATTCTGGTTAGCTGCCAGGAAGAGAAGTCTTCATACAGTGCAAAGGTAAACTATGAAATTCGCTACGAGAAGATGTAGTGAGGACCATCAACTTGGATGGCTTTTAAAGGGAATTAGACAAATCCATGGAGAGTAAGGGTATCAACGGCTATGAATCATGATTTAGGATGACTATAAATTACTTCCAGAATCAGGGACAGTATGCCTCTGCATACCAGTTGCTGGGGAACATGAGTGGGAAGATGCTATTGCACTCATGTCCTGCTGGTGGGCTTCACATAGGTGCCTGTTTGGCCACTGTGTAGGCTGACCATATGAAAAGGAGGACAGGGCTCCTGTATCTTTAACAGTTTCATAGAAAAGGGAATTTCAGCAGGTGCTATTTGTATATATGCAGAACCTGGTGAAATTACCTCATCATCACAAAGTTAAAGCTGCAGAAGCCCTGCCCTCTTTTGTACATGGTCAAGAGGACAGGGCTCCTGCCGCTTTAACTGTTGTGATGAAGAGGGAATTTCACCAGGTTGACACCTGCTGAAATTCTCTGTCCTTTGCAATTGTTAAAGATACAGGAGCCCTGTCCTCCTTTTCATATGGTCACCCTACCACTGTGGAAACAGAATATTGGTCTTGATGGTCCTTTGCTCTGATCCAGCACAGCTCTTTTTATATTCTTAACATGAACATGCAAAGAGGAGAATTTTTTTTCCTTAAGCAAACGCCCTTTGGTCATTTGAATGGTGCCCTTGATTATCCAGTAGGTGTCTCTCTTGAGCAATTTTTAAAAGATACTCTTCCTGCTCTTGGGGTGATGGGCACTTCGTGATGGGGTGGAAAGTATTCACTTGTTGAATGGCAACTGCTATGTAAACTCTATCCTGGCCTCCCACCTGGCAGAGCCCACCAAGCTGGGCTTTGCTCCATTTCAAACCACGATTGATATAGACAAATTAGGCACCCTTGTCAAAAGGTAACATGCCTGCAGAAAATTGAAGCCATAAGGGGGGGGGGGGGGCATAAATCAGGATCCAGTTTGACTATATATAGATCACTGAATGTTCCCAGTCTTTGAGAGCAGTTTTGTTCACCAGCTTCAAGATGGTTTAGGCTGATGTCTTGCCGTGTGATCTAATTTAATCTCCAAAAATTACTGGATTTTAGCCCTAGCCAAATCCAGATGTAAAATCTGAACCACTCTTGAAAAATATAAGGAAGCTTTCAAATTAGGCTCTGGCTTGCGTTTAAGACATTCGAGGACTTCCCTTCTATGAAGATAGGAGAACATGTCTGTACTTCAAATTCTATTTGAAATATAATGATATCCTACTAAGAACCCTGGGAATTGAAATCTTGCAAGAGTTCTGAGGCTACTGTGAACCCAAAATGCAACCCCTCCTCAGGGGGCATTGTTTGTGATCATGTGACTCCTATATTTTACCAACTCTATGGTCTCCTAAATTGTTTCTGGGAGCAATTCAAAGTGCTGTCCTTATTTATGACATTTATATCCTACCATCTTCCAGGTAGGAAGGAGTGAGAATTTGAGTGAGTTTCTATTTTAATGTGAGATTATGCAATTAGCACCTTCCAGAAACAGACACATACCTGGCCCAGTCTGCAGTCAGAAATCCATATAATACATGCCTCCAAAACAAAATAAATTGCATCTGGCAACATACACACATTTGAAAAATGTGTACATTTTTTAAAAGCACACGAAAATGCTTTAGCTCCTGGAGGCGTGTTTACAAAAAAGTGTACCCTTGAAAAACCCATACAAAAATGCACACATTTTGAAAACTGCTCACAAAAATGCATGCGTATCCTGTGCAGAGGAAAAAAGCTTGCATGGAACTGACTTTTATATTAGGGTGACCAGATAAAATCCAGGTCAGGGCTCCTGTAACTTTAACAGTTGTAGAGAAAAGGGAATTTCAGCCAGTGTCATTTGTATGCGATTAGTTCCTGGTGAAATTCCCTCTTCATCACAACAGTTAAAGTTGCAGGGGCCCTGCCTTCTTTTGTATATGGTCACTCTAGTATAGTGCCTGCAACTTTAACTGTTGTGATGAAGAGGGAATATCACCCGGAACTAATTGCATACAAATGACCCTGGCTGAAATTCCCTTTGCTCTACAACTGTTAAAGTTACATGAGTCCTGACCTGGATTTTATCTGGTCACCCTATTTTATATACCACTTTCATTAGGGTGACCATATGAATAGGAGGACAGGGCTCCTGTATCTTTAACAGTTGTAGAGGAAAGGGAATTTCAGCAGGTGTCACTTGTATGCATGCAGCACCTGGTGAAATTCCCTCTTCATCACAACAATTAAAGCTGCAGGAGCCCTGCTCTCTTTTATATCTGGTCATGCTAGGCAGAGCTCCTGTTGTGATGAAGGGGGAATTTCACCAGGTGCTGCATGCATACAAATGACACCTGCTGAAATCCCCTTTTCTACACAATTTTTAAAGATACAGGAGCCCTGTCCTCCTTTCCATATGGTCACCCTAGCTTTCATACCACTTTCATAGTGCAATATCCTGCTTGGTGTGGATGTCACCCACTGAAATTTGTAGCCAAGTGTGAAGTTGAAGCAGTCTTTCCAGTCTTAACTCACACTGCCCATGTCTTCTAATCATTTGCTATACTGGTGAGTTTTTGTTCTTCTTTTCTGTTCAAACCCCCCTTTTGTTCTTTTGCTTTAATAATTGCATAGCTTTTAAATGGTTTTTGTCGAGGTTGTCTGCTATCTCGGAGCTGAAAGGCAGGGTAAAAATATTTTCGTCAATGAAATAATACAAAATAAGAGGATCCAGTAAAATAGCACCAGGCCACGTCAGGGCAATGGGATGGCTATTTTCAGATTTTTATTTATTTATTTATTTATTTATTTATTTATTACATTTGTATACCGCCCCATAGCCGAAGCTCTCTGGGCAGTTTACATAGGATTAAAAACAATTAAAAACAATATACAAAAATTAAAACAGCAAAAACATACAACATACACACAATCTGTACATTTAAAAACCACTTCAACACTTCAAAAAAAAAAAAAAAAAAAAACCTACAAAAACAAAACAAAACAGACCCAGGCTCCTCAGATATTGCCAAATGCCTGAGAGAAGAGGAAAGTCTTGACCTGGCGCCGAAAAGATAACAATGTTGGCGCCAGGCGGGCCTCGACAGGGAGATCGTTCCACAATTGGGGAGCCACCACAGAGAAGGCCCTCTCTCTTGTTGCCGACCTCCGAGCTTCCCTCGGAGGAGGCACTCGGAGGAGGGCCTTAGATGTTGAACGTAGTGTTCGGGTAGGTTCATGTCGGGAAAGGCGTTCCATCAGGTATTGTGGTCCCAAGATTTAGGGAAAATCTCCTCTCTTCCTCTGTGAATGGGTATAATAAAAGGACATTGTCACCCTTCCAATGCAACATTAAGACTCTCATCTGTGCCACTCTGATTTAATTCCAGCAAGCAAATAAGGAAAGCTATCGATTTTTAATGACTGCTAGAGCTTATTATTCAGCAAGCAAGTAGCTCTAATCGGTTGACAGGAGCGTCTGGGCTACAAAGAGAAGAAGTGTTTTCCATGCAGTCGGAGGGAGAGACGCAGGAAAGAAGAGTTTTTGAAACTCAAAATTACAGCCAGGGGTTGTCATGAGCATTGTTATGCAAATCAACGTGAATTTTGCCAGGGAATGCTTTCTCTGAATTTTTAGCAGCAATCCCCAAAGGCACCCACTTTAATTAACAATGATCTGAAATACTCGAACGATCAGGTATTGTTGTCAAAGACACTTCCTTATATTAGCATCGCCTTTTAAGTGATAAGGTGCAGAGTGATACTGACTGATCAAGTCCCACAAGCAGTAAAGTATCGGTAATCTGGGGCCAATCCGCTTCACCTAATCAGATATAAAGCAGGGACCCAGGCCTCATCTACACCAAGTAGGATATTGCACTATGAGAGTAGTATGAAAGCAGTATATAAAAGGCAGGAGCCACACCACACAGAATATAGCAATATGAAAGCGGTATATGGTATGTGCCAATGGGCCCCAACAGTTGTCCATGCGTTTCAATGCCACTATAAAGCAGTAGTGTGGCTCCTGCCTTTTATATACCACTTTCATACCACTTTCATAGTGCAATATCCTGCTTGGTGTAGATGAGGTCCCAGTATTGATTTTTGAAAGAATCATGGCATTATGCAGATTGAAAGGACTTCGGAGCTTAACTAGTCCAACCCATCCTCCATGCAGAAAACTTGCAACTTCGAAATCCCTGACTGATGGCTGTCCAGCCTCGGTTTAAATACTTCCAATAAAGGAGAGCCCACCCACCACCTCCTAAGGCAGTTTGTTTCACTGTCAAACCAGCACTTACCATGCGGACTGCTCTCCTAATTTCTAGCATTTTAACTTTTTTACTTTTTAATGTTTAAATTTATATAGTTATTCTTATGATTTTTAATTGCACACTGCCCAGAGAGCTTCAGCTGATGGGGGGTATAAAGATGAAATAAATAAATAAATAAATAAATAAATAAATAAATAAATAATAAATAAATAAATAAATAAATAAATAGCAGAAACCTGCTTCCTTGCCATTTCTGCCCATTAGGTCTCATCCTGCCTTCTGGAACAACAGAGAGCATGTCTGCTTCATCTTCTACATGAGAACTCTTCAGATATTTGAAGAAGGCTATCATGTGTCCCCTTAGGGCCAAAACAGGCATTCCTTTAAATGTGTGTCTAGCAACTATGCTTTTACTTAAAAGTAGGTATTAGGGGTTCCCAATCCAGACCTTAAACAAATTTATGATGTCTTCCCCTGGGTGAGAAGTGTAAGAAGCCAAGGAGGCTACAAGTTGATAGAGAGATGATTGTTCAACAAAAGACAGGACACTCACACCCACTCTTCAGTCATCTCATCAGCAAGGTAAGCACAAGTACGCTTAACAAAAACCATGGGAATTTCTCCGAGATTTCTTCTCCTTTGAATTTCTTTTCAAAAGCAGTTTCTTTCCTATCAAATTGAATGAGAATGGTCGAAACATTTTGTGGGAGACCTTGTCGACACAGCACTAGTCCTGGCTGCCTGAATTATTTTACCCTCTTTGGAGTTGTGGCTATAGGGATTGTCATGATGAGTCCCTGCAGTCTGTTCACACAGTTGCCAACCAGCTGTCAACCAGGAACCCACAGCAGAACATGGTGCAACAGCACCCTCCTGCCCATGTTCCCCAGCAACTGGTGTATATAGACTTACTGCCTCTGATACTGGAGGTAGCATATAGCCATCAGGACTAGTAGCCATTGAGAGCCTTCTCCTCCAAGAATTTATCCAATCCCCTTTTAAAGCCATCCAAACTGGTGGCCATCACTACATCTTGCAGTAGCAAATTCTGTAGTTTAACTATGTGCTGTGTGAAGAAGTGCTTCCTTTTATCTGTCCAGAATCTCCCACCAATCAGCTTCATGGGATGACCCCATTGTGTTCTAGTATTATGGGAGAGAGAGAGAGAGAGAGAGAGAAATGTCTCCCTATCCACAATCTCCACACCATGCATGATTTTGTACACCTCTACCATGTCTCCCCATAGCTAGGCTGACCAGATAAAATCCAGGTCAGGGCTCATGTAACTTTAACAGTTGTAGAGAAAAGGGAATTTCAGCCAGTGTCATTTGTATGCAATTAGTTCCTGGTGAAATTCCCTCTTCATCACAACAGTTAAAGTTGCAGGGGCCCTGCCTTCTTTTGTATATGGTCACTCTAGTATAGTGCCTGCACCTTTAACTGTCGTGATGAAGAGGGAATTTCACCAGGAACTAACTGCATACAAATGACACTGGTTGAAATTCCCTTTTCTCTACAACTGTTAAAGTTACAGGAGCCCTGACTTGGATTTGATCTGGTCAGCCTACCCATAGCCTCCTTTTTCCATGCAACAGTGGCGTAAGGGCAGCTGTAGATAATGGGCAGATAGACCCCAAGTAGGCCTCTCCATATGAGCTGTGTTATAGCAAGCCAGCATTTCATGTAAGAAAGCTCACCAAATAGACCATCGTAATGGAGCATGTGCCCTGCAGAGCATACATGGTGCCCAAGTTAAATGAGATCCCGGTGGAGTTTGAATTTCTTTTCTTGGCACTCATGCTGGTTTTGTTTATTGGACTCAGAATGACAAAAGGAAGGAGATGGTGGTTTCCGTGGGTTCGTTTATTATGATTGAGGGGGTGAACTGAGGCATCTCATTTATGTTCTTTCCGGATCATTTTATGCCCTCCAGTTCTATCCTTTACTAGTCCACCCAGGAGACTTTGGGGGCATGAGTTGCATAACCATAAATCAGTATATGTGTAACAAGGAGGCAAGCTATCATGGGCAATCAGTCACACGGTGTCCTCACAAGGGTGAGGTTCATCTGAGCAGAGTTTCACCTTCTAGAGTGAGCGCTTTCACTGAAGATGCTACAGATTTTTGCAAGATTAGATCACAGATTGAAGCAGGCCTCAGCTTTCCTTCAGAGAATGTGGGCTGCTGCGTGTGTGTTTCCGGGAGTCACAGCACATAGTAGTTACTGCACAGCTAGCGATGAGTATACCTGAAAAGGAAATCTAGTCAGTGCTTGGCTCAAGATGAATAGGTTGGGTGGTCTTCCACATTATAACAACCAAGGTTGTGTGAGTATGCTGCAGGATTTTCTGCATGCCCCGGAAAAGGTACAGGATTTCGCATCCTGAAAATTGCAGGTTTCTAGTCCTTGTGATTCTCAAAAGATACTTGAAACACCTTCTGAAAGTTGGTGGAGATATAGAAAATGATAGCCTTATGGTAAATCATAGGTAGGCAACCTCTAGATGTTGTGGACTACAACTCCGATAAGACCAAGCCATTATGGCCAATGGTCAGGGATGAAGGAAGTTATAGTCCAAAACTTCTGGAAGGCACTAAATTCCCCACCCCTGCCCTTTGTAAATGACAAAAGCTGTCCAAGAATTTTCCTGCACTCTTCATTTTTAGGACTTCATTTGCTTGGTTTATCCATTGGTTATAATCATATTTATTTTGTTATTTCCCCTGTGGTGAATTACCCAACCATTTGTCAAGAGAAGAGAGAAGAGAGTATCTGACCCTACTAAATTCATCAGTACATCCTTTATGTACACTCTGATTGGGTTTGTACAGTGATGGAGCGGGAAATGAGCCATGGCATAAATCTAAAATTCAGCTAAATCTGCTATTTTTAATTCAAAACACTTTCAAATGTCATATTTAAAATGTAAAGGCCAAAGATTTTTTTTTCATTTAAGTAAAATATTATCCTAATATCACACATTATCTTAACTGGAACTGAAATGAAATGTCATCACCCCCATGCCTCAAGTAACATCAAGATGTGGCAAAAATTCCAAATTAGATTTTTTTTTAGGGCACAATCCTATGTATGTTTCGACAGAAAAGTCCTACAACTTCCAGCTTTTTTTCTTTCTAGACATACATAGGATTGCACCCTTAATCTTTTTGAATTTTTCCTTTAGAATTAAGCTTTGAGGAAAACCATTTGTAAAAATCCTACATTTTAACTCTCATTGATTAAGTTTAAAGCAATAAAATCAGCAATTTGCAAATCTCATGTGTGATCCCTTTCTCCCATTTAATTGCAAAATCCAACAGCATCCATGACTGGAATTTGGGGGGGAAACCGAAACTAAAGTAAAAGAAGGTACACTTTAGTTTTTGAAAGGAAATTCAAGATAGGGGAACCGGCTTCAGATGTAGAAAAACACCAACAACTGTGGGAAATATCATTCACAGAGAAAGTTTAAAATAATACCACCTCCGTAGGAACATCACAGTGTAGTTATTTTAATTCCAACCACATCACAGGGCAGTTTGATTTATGTAAAGTACAGCTGACGTCACATAAGTCATCACAGGTCTTTGGGTCTGGTTCACATCTTGTTTATTGTAGAAGTATCTCTGCTAAATTAAGGAGTGTATCAAACATGTGTTCAGTTGCAGAACATATGCTTTATTATTTTTTCTTATTATTAATAATAATATTTATTTCTTACCCACCTCTCCCTCCGGATTGAGGCGGGAACAACATCAATGCAAAAAATATAAACTACGTAAACTAATTTAAAACATATAAAATTAATACATCATTAAAATCAACAAAGTCTTAAAATTCGACTGAGTATGCCTGCCAGAAGATATCAGACTTTATAGCTCTCTTAAATTCTTGATGACTGGTAAGTTGGCGGATCTCTCCTGGCAGGCCGTTCCACAGTCTTGGAGTGGCAGAAGAGAAGGTCCTCTGGGTAACAGTTGTCAGTCTAGTCTTGACCAATTGTAGTAAATTCTTCCCAGAGGACCTGAGAGTGTGGGGCGGACTGTATGGGAGAAGACAATCCCGCAGGTAACCTGGACCCAAACCATGTAGGGCTTTAAAGGTAATAATCAAAACTTTGTACTTCGCCCAGAAACTAATTGGCAGCCAGTGGAGTGATTTTAAAGCTGGTGTGATATGGTCACCCCTAGGTGTACCAGTGACCAACCTGGCTGCCATATTTTGAACTAGTTGAAGTTCCCAGGCTAGGCACAGAGGTAGCCCTATGTACAGCACATTGCAGAAGTCGAGCCTCGAAATTACCATCGCGTGCACTACCGTTTTTAGGTCTTCCAACTCTAGGAAGGGGCGCAGCTGGCATATCAGCTGAAGCTGATAGTAGGCACTCCTGGCCGTCGCATCTATCTGAGCTGTCATTTGGAGCGACGGATCCAGAAGTACCCCCAAGTTGCGAACACAGCCTTTCAGGGGAATTGTAAACCCATCCAGAACTGGTTGACACACCTCCAAACCCAGGTTGGGGCCTTTGACAGTAAGCACATCCATCTTGTCTGGATTCAGCTTCATTTTGTTTTTCCTCATCCAGCCCATTACCTCCTCCAGGCATTCATTCAAAGGAGACACACTATCCTTAGCTGATGCTGTTGTCAAAGGCATAGAGAAATATATTTGGGTGTCATCAGCATACTGATAGCACCCTGCCCCATGCCTCTGGTGATCTCTCCCAGCGGTTTCATGTAGATGTTAAACAGCATTGGGGATAGGGTGGCACCTTGAGGTATGCCACACAACAGCTACTTCTTTGAAGAGCAACTATCCCCAAGCATCACCATCTGGAACCTACCCGATAGATAGGACTGGAACCACTGAAGGACAGTGCCCCCGAGTCCCAATCCCCTCAGGCGTTCCAGAAGGATACCATGGTTGATGGTATCGAAAGCCGCTGAGAGGTCCAGAAGTACCAGCAGGGACACACTCCCCCTGTCAATACTCAAGTGTAGATCATTCACTAAGGCGACCATAGCAGTCTCAACTCCATATCCTGCCCTGAAGCCGGTTTGAAATGGGTCTAAGAAAATCTATATCCTCCAAGACTGCTTGGAGTTGAAAGGCAACTGCCCTCTCAATCACCTTGCTCAAAAATAGAAAATTTGATACTAGTCTATAGTTATTAAGATCCAGGGAGTCCAGGGAGGGCTTTTTTAGAAGTGGCCGTACCAACGCTTCTTTTAAACAGGATGGAAAACTCCCCTCCCTGAGAGATGTATTAATAACACATTGTAACTGTAATCTAATTACATCTTCTCCCTGGGCGACCAGTCGAGAAGGACAGGGATCAAGAGGGCAAGTTGTCCTCCTTACTTGTTCAAGCAGCTTGTCCACGTCCTCGGTACTCACCAACTGAAACTGATCCAGTGTAATTCTACTTGCAGAGTTGCTGGGCACTGCATTGTCAGCCTCTACTGTAACGATGGCATCTAAGTTGGCTCTTATCTGAGAGATTTTATCTGTGAAATTATCATTCAAGGCATCACAGTGAACTGCCGAAGGCTCTAAAATCGGGTTCAGGGGGGAAGATGTCTGAGTTAGACCCCTCACCACCCTGAACAGTTCTGCTGGATGCGAGTTTGCAGACGTAATGCGTGCAGAGAAGAAAGCTTTCTTTGCTGCACGTGTTGCCACCCCATAGGAACAAAGATGTTCTCTATGTCGTGTCTTGTTAGATATAAGTTGAGTTTTCTACCATCGGCACTCCAGTCATCGTCCTTCCCGCTTCAACTCCCTGAGATCTTCAGTATACCAGGGTGCCTGATTAGTAACGGTTCAGAGAGGACGTTTGGAGTTGATTGTGTCAATAGCCCTAGTTAGGTCTTGTCCATCTATTGACCAGGGCTTCTACAGGATCATCGACAATACCAGCCATAGAACCATCTAAGGCTTTCTGGAATCCAAGAGGATCCATCAGCCTTCGAGGGCGGACCATCTTAATTGGTCCGCCACCCCTGCAAGGGCGGGTGGTAGCCATGATACTAACCCTGACCAGAAAATGGTCTGTCCATGACAACGCAGAGGTATTTGTCACCTCCACCCACAGATCCGTATGAATGTGTAGGTCCAGAGACCAACTGGGATAGGCCCATGTTTGTCATGGATACCGTGAACTGAGCTGCACCTGACAAGCCAGCTTTGAATGGGATGTTGAAATCTCCCAGGACCAAAAGCCTGGGTAACTCCAACACCAGCTCCGAGACCAGTTCTGTGAGCTCAGCCAGGGAGTTTGATGGGCAGCGGGGTGGCCGGTACAGTAACAGAATCCCTGGTCTATCCCTGGCCCTCAGACTCAGGTACACACATTCGATATGATTAAAGTCCTGGACAGGAAGTCTGGTCAGGTTAAGATTGTCTTTGTAGACCACAGCTACTCCGCCCCCCCCCCCCCCACTTTCCCTCACCTGCTCACTAACACAGTTCCCAGCTGGGAGGGCCTGGGCTCATGTCGGGCCACTGTCATCTCCCAGCCAGGTCTCTATGAAGCATGCTTTCCATGCATAATCAGGGATGCACAGGTCTCTCAATCTCTGATTTGCTCAAATTAACATATTTTTAAATTCAAGCTTGTTCAGTCCCATTTTCTCACCAGTTTATGATTTTTACATTTTAAAAAAAAGTCTATATGGAAATTCATATTTTTTTCATGCACATTTTTTCCAAACTCATGCATTTTGGGTGCACATTTTTTAAAAATGTCCCTACTTCTCCCAGGTACTTTACACTGGTCAAATGCAATTTTGTGCATACCTTTTCTCTCTCTCTCTCTCTCTCTCTCTCTCTCTCTCTCTCTCTCTCTTTTGAAATACACATTTTGTGTGCACATTTCCTGAACTTGTGCTTTTTTGTGTCAGATAGCTCAAAAATGCAGATTTGGGTATGCAACGATAGGTTTCAGCTCACTAAAAGGATCAGAAGGTGCAAATAGTGGGTGTAGGGTAGGGTGGGGAGATGAAAAAGCAAATTTCTCACCGATACCTGGTATCTATCTACCAATTAAAAATAGATCAGATAGCACTGCTGGACAATGCAGAAGAGAAATGTGGGGCATTTTACCACCCCAGAATGCATTGGAAAATGCCTTGGCGTAGAACAGGGACCCCAAAACACACACACACGAGTGTGTGCGTATTTACACACAAATATATATGAGGAATCAATTAGCAGATGATCAGCAGAGCTTCTACCTGGGACCTTGGAAAGCTGCTGATAGTCAGAAGAGAAAAATATCTGGCGATATGAACACTCAAAATGTGGTGGCCAGTGTGGTATAGTGGCTAAAGTGTTGGACTGGGAGCAGGGAGATCTGGGTTCTAGTCCCCACTTGGCCATGGAAAGCCATTGGGTGACTTTGGGCCAGTCACAGCCTCTCAGCCCAATCTACCTCGCAGGTTTGTTGTTGTGAGGATAAAATGGAGAGGAGGAGGAGGAGGAGGATTATTATGTATGCCGCCTTGGGTTCCTTGGAGGAAAAAAGCTGGACTATAAATGCAATAAATAAATAAAATCATAATAAAAATGGGAGTTTGGACAGGAGAGGATTATTGCCTTAATACTCAATGGCCAAGTTGCCAGCCACAGCTTCTGCTAGGGAAATTACAGGGCATGAGGATGGGCAAGGCCAAACTAAGGATGAAATCCACCAGAAGCCCGACTTAGAGTAGACTCACTGAAATGAATGGGAGTTCATTTAGCCATGACTAACTTAAATCCTATTCATTTCAACGGGTCTACCCTGAGTAGGACTTTTGTTGGATTTTACCCTAAGGGTTAGCAGAATTACCTTTTATCAATGTAATTTGATAAGGGACAGTCCCAGCCTCGTCCAAATTTTGGAGTGGAGTTGCCTTCCCCTTCTTCCAAAATCCCCACCCCCTGCAAAGTGAAGCATGTTGACACATCTACATTTCAGATCAAATTACAGGAAGCAACGCGTGTGTGTAGGCACTCTGCTGTCGTCTGAAAGTACAAAGCTTACAAGTATCGCAAAACACAGGAAAGAAGGTTCAAAGTCTTTCCGTTGAAAAGCAACTGCATTGTTTGAGGCATTGTTTCAGCCACCCAAATAGCCTGTGAGGAAGCTGCCTCACCCACACTTTCATTTTCCAAAAATGACAAGCTCCCTTTTTGGTCAAGTGAGCTGAGCTTCCGCTGCTTAGAGACATCATTCAGGCCTTTCACTGACACATCACCCTGCCCATATTATTAGGGGAAAATATTACCAGGTCACTAGGAAATTAGAGAATGAATATTGCGTTGGGTATTTTCCAGTTTGAAAAAAAAAATGCAGCACTTCCTAGAGGTCACAGAAAGTTCTGTTTGGGGTGGAGAGAAACTGGTTCTCAGAAAACCACAGCAGTCATGCCCACCTATTGTAAGTTAGAGGTTGTTGGGCTCCTTCAATAGGCTTCTATCACTCAGTGAGCCTACTCCAACACTGCTGCCATCATCATCATCTGCTGTTCCTCCCCTTCTTTACTACCACCTGCTTGTTTGCCAAACAGAGATCAAGTGGGCCAGCAGGCAGCAGCAGCTGCTCCTCCTCCTCACCACCACTGGTGACTGGTTGTTTGCTTATGCCACCTGGACCAATCAACAACCAAGACAGGATCTACCCTACTGCTTTATAACGGTATTGAAAACTGTTGGGCCCCATGACACATTCCATAAACCATTTTCAAACCACTTTCAAAGTATTATATCTTGCTTGATGCAGATCTGGTCCAGGTTCTTGTCATTGGGACCCCTGACAAGTGGTGGACTCTCATCAGGTGTCCAACCATGCCAATGCTTGATGCTGGTCCTGCCCCTCCATTCTTGCTGGAGGTGGGTGATAGGCCAAATACTTATCTGGCCTATTTCCAAATAAGTAAATGGTAGGGGTTGCATGGACCCCCCCGGATCAGATCAGGACCCGGATCGGGACCTCCAATTTTGTCCTGGATCAGATCGGACAAAATCGGAGCCCCCCCCGGACTGGATCGGGCCCAATCCCGATCCAAAAATCGGACATCCGATTTTTGGATTGGCTGCCATTTTTGTTTTCCCCATAGACTTGCATTGAGGGAAAGAAAGCTTTCCCCCAATACAAGTCTATAGGGAAAAAATGGCGGCGGGTGGGTAAGGGGAGCCTAACTCCCTCCTCCCCCCTCATGGTTCTTATCTTCCTGGGCTGTCTGCTGTGGATGGCCCCGGCAGGTAAGCTCCCTCCCCCGTGCTCCTTACCTCTCGGGGCTGCCCGCTTCCATCCGCTGGTGCCCGCAGGCGCCAGCGGATGGAAGCAGACGGCCCCGGGGGGGTAAGCCCCCTCCCCCTCCCCGTGCTTACCTTCCAGGGACTTCCGCTCCCCTCTGCTGCTGGCCACTACTGCGAGCAGGCTTCGCGGCCTGCTCCTGAGAAGCACACCAGGTGATGACATCATTTGGCGCGCTACCTAGGGGCAGGCCGCGAAACCTGCTCGCAGTAGCGGCCAGCAGAGGAGGGGAGCGGATGTCCCTGGAAGGTAAGTGCCCCCCTCCCCCTGCTTACCTGCCCCCGTTGTCCGCTTCCATCGGCGGGCGCCTGCTAGCACCCGCCAATGGAAGTGGACAGCCCCACCAGGGAAGCCCCCCCTCCACTGTCCGCTTCCATCGGCAGGCCCCCGCTGGCGCTCGCCAATGGAAGCGGCGCCAGGCACCAGCGGGCACCTGCCGATCATCCGATCCATTCCAATCTGGATCGGGTCCTTTCCGGATCAGATCAGATTGGATCGGACGATCCAGCGGGGTGATCAGAAATCGGATCATTGTATCCGATTTCCCCTGGATTGGATCTGGATCATGGATTGGACCCGATCCAGTGCACACCCCTAGTAATTGGAGTTAATATTTAAACTCTAAATCACTGCTACGTGATTTGTGGATTGGGCTGAGAGTTCATAAAGAAATTGAGAACCTGTTGTATATCAATAGCTACATCCGCCTAATCAGCTATCAAGACCCAGTAAGCTGAATCAGACCTGAACACTTTTCAACAAAAAGTGGCTGTTCTTCTATTTGGGGGAGGGGGCAAATCATTCACTCTAGAGTGTCCTGGGGGGGAGGGGGAAACATACTATAGTTTGCATATCTATGCAGGAAACACCTACGTCACTCAGTCTGGACCTCTGTCTATGCATAAAACTCTTTAATTTTTTCTGAGTATTTTAAATGTTTTAATATTGAAGCGTATTTAATTATATTTTTAAATTTTGTATATTTCTATTTATCGGTTTTAACTGTATATGTTTTAATTTTGTAAAGCCGCCTTGAGGCCCAACATTGGGCAAAAGCCAGGATACAGATTAATTAATTAATTAATAATAATAATAATAATAATAATAATAAATAAAAAAATGAAAATAAACCATACCTCACTGACATAGCAATACCTAATGACAAAAACATTGTAGAAAAGGAAGAGGAAAAGAGAGAAAAATTTACACCACTGGCCATGGAAGTCAAAGAACTATGGCAACAGGAAAAGGTCACAATTATTCCATTAGTCGCATCAGTGACGAGCAACACATCAAAAAACTATACAGAAAACCTTCAGAAACTGGGCCTACCAAAATACATCCACATCAACATCCAGAAAGCAGTCATACTTAAAACATGCTCAATTGTCAGGAAATTCCTGAATCTGTGAATGACAGCATGACTTGGCAAAGCCCGTCATGTCCGTCTAGAAAAACCGCCATGAGCAAGAAAGAGCTATAATAACAAATAATACATCAGTGGTAGGCAACACACAGCTTGCAGGCAAATGCTGCCCACCATGGCCTTTTCTGCAGCCTTCCATGTTCCCTACCATCACTCTTGTCTTGCTGCCATTCTAAATAGTAGGTTGATCAAGGCAACTGTTTACCAAGTGATAACTCTGTGTGTATGGAACTCCTTTGCAAGCCAGGAATTATGCCCATGAAGTTTTCCCCATCATTTACATCCATGCCCTGCCAGGGGAAACTTTGCCTAAATATACGGAGATCAGGCTGCAGCAAAAGGCACCTAATCTAAGCCAGGAATAAATGTGGCAGCCCTGTTGGGTTAGGGTAATGCAGATGTGTATCAAATTGCAAGAGGTGGGGGATCATAAGCAAACAAATTATTCCAGTGTTTTACAAATGTCTTGGGACTGGACATTTTCAAGATTAGTTAGCATTGAGTCATTAAGTCTACATCAGATCAACCAGAAAGAGGTGGAGCCCCAGTGAATTCCAGTCAAAGCCTTTGTTTATTTTTCTCTCTCTCCCTCCCAGCTGTTTGACTGCCTTCTCTCTCATGGTGAAAGCATGCATGGCTAACAGCATAAAGAGATTATCTTCTTCCTTCTGTTTGCAAAGGAAGTGAAATCACTTAGTGGGGAGGGCTGGGAGAAAGGAGAAACTTTCTAGAAGTTTGAAGGAGAAGTTGCTTGAGGAGATCTCCTTGATCTCTGTTAAGACCGCCCTTGACATTTCCGGCAAGCTAATCTGCAGTGTTCTTACAAGGGGTGATTGTTAGTAATAACAAGAAGTCATTGCAAACTGAATTGACGCCTGCGTCAGGTGAACAGCATCCCCCATCTAAAAGGAAGGGTGGATTGTTTGGAATTGAAAGGGCTGGAGAGCAGCAATTTGTTGTATCCCTCTCAGCAGTTAGCAATGTCTGTTTGTTGGTTGGTTTGAACATATAGCCCATCTCTTCCCAAAGTCTCAAGCTGTTCAAGTTGCTGGCTTTGCCACACTGAGCAGTGTTCCCCCTGAAACATATGTCTCCCCACTCAGAGAAGTAGGGAGCACATAACAATACATTTGAAGATGTTGAAGACTAACAGTGCCTGACTTTGGGCTCCTCTAAACGAGTGGTTTATTGCTCCTGATTGGCCGCTCATAAAAGTTTGCAGATCTTTTACATGATGTTGTCAATGACCAGGACATCTCCCAAGATAACCTTTGGAAATTCTGCCATGAAAAGAACCACTTTTAAAGTGGTAACATCCTAAACAAACACAGATCTTCCACCACTATGTTGTGCAGTCTCAATGGAGCTGTACAGAAGGGAAGTACTCAATGCAAACCATGTGGTGGTCACCCCTCTCTGCCCATGTAATGCAGCCCTTATCAATCGTGCCAAAAAGCAGGAAACACAAATGCCCAGGGCAAGCAATGTGATTTCCCCTTAAAGTAAAGATGCCCAGTGCCTGCTTGCTTGCACCTTATCTGCTCCATATCTCTAAACAAACAGATAATACAAAGGCACGAGTATCCTATGTTCTTTGCAAGAAAACCGATGCTGGAAGGCAGCCGTGGGACATCCTTCTACTCTGGGAGAAACGGTATATTTAATATATTACCAATATGTGTCTCATTACAAGATGTCACTGCCACCAAAAACATCAAATGACCATTTCCTCCCTCCCCCAAAAGCATCTAGGAGAACTTGGGTAATCACACATGTCCTTTTTAGATGTTCTGTCCACACTTCGGGAAAAGGAACAGGATTGGGCCCACACAACGCACCCCAAGCTCTGCAGAAGTAAGAAAGGTGTACTCTGTATATAGGAGCTTCCTCCGTTTTTCTAAGGATGGATGCATCTGTCACTGTTGCTTTGATTCACGTTTATGTTTTATGTAACCTCAAGTTCTTTCAATTTCACAAAGAATACTGTGAAATTTTGTGAGTCCTTACCTAAAAAAGAAACCCCGAATGGAACAAAATTTGTCTGCAATGGGTCCAGCTATTTCTAATGTGGAGAGGACCTATGTGGCTACTAAAGGTGAGGGGCCTGTCAGGGCAAATAAGGCCTCCTCCACACGAGACGTTTAATGAGCCTTAGAGGCTCATTATAAATTTTACCTCCACACCAGCAGAGCGCAAAACGGGCGTACAGGCGCGTTATTTCCCCGATAATGCGCATTTTCGAATGCGCGTTAAATAGCGACTTTTATTTTTCTCCGGCCGTTAAAGCGCATTATCGCGGTGTGAACAAGCGATTATGCGCGTTAACGTCTTCTAAAGCGCTTTTTGGACATGAATTAATGCGCTTCGCCGCCTCTCGCCGCCTCCCGTGCAGAGGGATTAGGCGTAAATGCGCCTCCGCGATAATGCGCATAATCCCAGAACCGGGCGCAAAAGCGCATCCTTGTGGAGGGGGCCTAAGAGGTAGTGGTCTTCATTCAACACCATAAACCCAGGATTGAAGCTCAGACTGTGAAATGCTTACAGACCTCTGCCTGGATGGACAAATCGGTCGGTTTCACTTCCTATCACATTCAGGTTTACGTTTTGTTTTTTAGCCCTCGAGTTCTTTCCGTCCCATTTACAAAGAAATCTGTGCATTCTCATAAGTCCTTGTCCAAAAAAATAAAAATGAACCAAATGCAACTCTCACCTAGATAATTTTGCAGAGGTTAGGGCAAAGGCCAGCACACATGCTATAACCCATTGGCTTTGCAGATTCAGAAGTTTATGTATGGAGGGAACTTCTGCAAAGCCCTGTGATGTCACCATATGCTGTTATTTCCCCATTTGCCTCTCTGCATTATTTAGGAAGCTGTCAGACCATTAAAATATCTAGAACACGGGTGAAGAGCCTTGAGCCTGGGGGCCGAATATGGCCCTCCTGGAATCTCAGTCCAGCCCGCTCGGTTTCCTCAATGGCCACACCCCCTTCTGCTGGCTTCACCCCTTTCCTCTGATCCCTGATTGTTTGGTATTTCCCCAGCTTTTGTGCCGTTCCCCACCCCACTACATTCTAAAAGGCTGATACAGTGGTGCAGCTAGGTAATTTTAGACCCTTAAATTAATGGTCTTATGCTGGCTGGAGTGGGGAGACTTTTGACATCAGTCATGAAGAACACTGCTAACATTTCCCTTTGCCCCCATCACCATCACATGCTTTACAACTGCTTCTACATTCTGGAAATGCCCTCTAGTTGTCTCCTTTTGGGAGGAAATAATCAAACGCATAAACTTTGTGCTGGAAAGCTCTTCAATATTTTCTGATGTACATGTTATCTTAAATTAAGTATCTGCTTCTTGGAATGTAATAAACGGTCAGTGTAAATGGGTTTATCGTGCCCTCTTGCCTGCGAAGAGACTTTGGCCCTTTCCACACCAGGCTTGTGGCCTGGGTTGGCCCCCAGCTGGTCCCTGTGAGTCCAAATGACCCCCAGGGGTGATCACGGGATTTTTCTGGGGAAACAGAAACCAGAAAAATCCTGATTCTTCCGTGGTTTCGGGAAGTTTTGCCACCCCCGGGATGGCCCACACATGTGACATTTTTTTTTGTAACTCACCTCTTTCGGAGGAGCGCTCATGAACTCTCCATGCTTGAAAAAGAGACAAATGGCGGCCGCAACTTTGTGATACAGCTTTAGAGCACCAATCTAGAGCGCTTTAGAGTGCTACTTCTGGGATAGCCCATTCCCCGTCCTCTACACCCCTATGGTGTAGAAAAGGCCTAATACTACAACATTGGAAAGATAAAAGCTCACCACCTATAATGCAATGGATTGAAGATCTAACAATACTAGCTATATTTGAAAGAGTGGTATATAGTAGGGATGTGCAACGGATCGGACCTGATCCATGATCCGGGCCCGATCCGGCCAAAATTGGAATGTTAATTAACGATTCCGATTTCAAAAAATGGAGGTCCGATTTTTTCGGATCCGAATTTTTTTCCCCCAATTTTGATCAGGAAAAATCAGAAAATTGGACCTCCAAAAGAAAGCTTTCCCCTAATACAAGTCTATGGGGAAAACATGGCGGTGGGTGTGTGGGGCACTCCCTCCCTCCCCCCACTCACGCGCCTTACCTGTTGCCTCCTCGCTGCCATCTGCTGCCGCCCGCTGCCCCAATCTACTGAGAAACAAGCTTTGCGGCCTGCCTCTCAGTAGAGCGCCGGGTAATAACTCGGCGCTTTACTGAGAAGCAGGCCATGAAGCCTGTTTCTCAGTAGATTGGACCTGTGGGCGGCAGTGGATGGAAGCGGACGTCCCCGACAGGTAAGGAGCGTGAGTGGGGGGGAGGGACAGGGAGGAAGGGAGGGGGAGTTAGGTCCCCACTCACCCGCCCCCATGTTTTCACCATAGGCTTGCATTGGGGGAAAGCTTTCTTTCCCCCAATGTAAGCCTATGGCAAAAATACCTAAAATGGCATCCGACCTGAAAATCGGACATCCAATTTTCGGATCGGAATTGGCTCCGAACCGAACCAGGAAGCCTCCAATCTGATCCGATCCAAGGCACTGGTTCTGGTTCCAATCCCAATTCTAATCCGATTTCTTGGGTCCATGCACACCCCTAGTATATAGGCATCAACTACGAATGGACTTGTATTTGGATATTTGGTATGCCTTTACTGAAGTTTATGTGTAGTTTACTCCTTTTTTCCCATTTTTCTTTTCTTTTCATTTAGAACATTTTAATATTTGAAACTGAGCCCTTTGAAGTATGTAGTTACACTTGAATTTTTTTTACTTTACTTGTTTTATTTTGTTTTATTTTGTTAAACCTTATAATAAAAAATGATTAAAAATACAACTGCTTCTACACCCCTGATAGGTTAGAACTAGGTATGTGCAGGGACCCCCCGGATTGGATTGGGACCTGGATCAGGACCTCCAATTTTGTCCTGGATCAGATCAAACAAAATCAGAGGCCTCCCAGACTGGATCATGCCCGATCCGATCCAAAAATCGGACATCCAATTTTTGGATCGGCTGCCATTTTTGTTTTCCCCATAAACTTGAATTGGGGGAAAGAAAGCTTTCCCCCAATGCAAGTCTATGGGGAAAAAATGGCAGTGGGCGCCCGCCGATGGAAGGGGACAGCCCCGGCAGGTAAGCCCCAGCAGGTAAGGCCTCCCTCCGCGATCCTTACCTGGCAGGGCATCCTCCTCCTTCCATTGCCAGCTCTAAACTACTGCGAACTAGGCCTCGCAGCTTAGTTTACAGTAGAGTGCCGCGAAGCCTAGTTCTCAGTAGATCTCTTACAGGTGAAGGAAGAAGACGTCCCGGCAGGTAAGTGGTCCCCCTCCCTCCTCCCCCTTGTGGTCCTCCTTACTTGCCGGGCCCCTCCGCTGCCGACCGGGTGGTAGCGGATGGCAGCGGACAGACCCGGCAGGTTAGCCCCTCCCCACGCTCTTCCTTACCTGCCAGGGTGTCTTCTTCCTTTACCTGTCGGAGATCTCCTGAGAACTAAGCTTCGCAGCCTAGTTCTCAGTGGAGCACCAGGTAATGACATCATCACCTGGTGCTCTACTGAGAACTAGGCCACAAAGTCTAGTTCTCAGTAGATCTCCGGCAGGTGAAGGAAGAGAACGCACCGGCAGGTAAGTGGGCCCCCTCCCTCCTCCCCCCTCGTGGTTCTTACCTCCCAGGGCCATCAGCTGGCACCAGTGGGTGCAAGCAGATGGCCCCGGGAGGTAAGTCCCCACTGCGCTTACCTCCCGGGGCTGTTCCCTACCGTCCGCTGGTGCCTGCATTCCGCTGGCACCCGCCGATGGAAGCAGACAGCCCTGCCAGGTAAGCCCCCCCGGTGTCTGCTCACGGCCTAGTTCACAGTAGTTTAGAGCCAGCAATGGGAGGAGGAGGATGCCCTGCCAGGTAAGCCCCCCCCCCGTGATCCTTACTTGCTGGGGCTGCCCGCTTCCATCGGCAGGCGCCTGCTGCCGCCCGCCGATGGAAGCGGCACAGCCCCGCCAGGTAAGCCCCCCCCCCCCCGCTGTCCGCTTCCATCGGTGGGCGCCCGCTGGCGCCCACAAATGGAAGCGGCGGCACCGATCCTCCGATTCTTTCAGAACTGGATCGGGTCCTTCCAACCGGTTCGGGAAAGATCGGACAATCCAGGGGGAGGATCGGAAATCGGATAATTGTATCTGATTTCCCCTGGATCGTCTTCGGATCATAGATTGGACCCGATCCCGTGCATATCCCTAGTTAGAACAACAACAAAACAGATTGCCAATTCTTATATCTATATCTTCATCTATATATATTTTAAATTCTCTAATCATGTGCAATTTGGCATTTTAAGCTCACTTAAATTATAGAACTATCATTGAATTCAGGAATGCAATGGAGTTTGCTTCTGCTGCCATTCTTCTGGGTGGTCTTTTTTTGGGGGGGGGGGTAGGCTGCAGGGCCCTGAACATTGGCCCCAAGCTCCAGCCCTAGCTGTTCCACTGGGTTGCAGTGCCTCTTCTGAAGCTGGGTTACTGGCTTTCAGCAAATATATGCTCGCATTATGGGACCCACCATTTTAAGAACATAAGAAGAGCCCTGCTGGATAAGACCAAGAATCCATCTTATCCAGCATTCTGTTCCCACAGTGGCCAATCAGCTACCCCCAGGAAACCCACAAGCAGGACCAGAGTGCAACAGCACCCTTCTGCCAATGTTCCCCAGCAGCTGGTGTACCTAGGCTTGCTGCTTCTAATGCTGGAGGTAGCATACAGCCATCAGGATAGTAGCCATTGAGAGACTTCCAGTCCATGAATTTGTTCAACCCCCTTTTAAAGCCATCCACTAAGTGGTGGCCATCACTAAGTCTTGTGGAAATGAATTCTATAGTTTAACTATGTGCTGTATGAAGAAGTCCTGGCTTTCATCTGTCCTGAATCTCACACCAATCAGCTTTGCAGGATGACCACATTGGATTCTAGTATTATGAGAGGGGGGGAGGTCTCCCCCATCACTGAAATGTCCCCCCCCCCTCAAGATCTTCTCAAAACTTGACTTTGGCCCTCGTGCTGAAAGACGTTCATCTAAAGCATTACAGTCTAATCGTAATGGCAGTGGCTAACAATGGCGGTGGCTGGCAGTGTCTTACCAAAGGCTCAGCCAGAGCTCTTTCCCATCACCTACTGCATTTTAAAAAAAAAAACTGGAGATGCCAAGGTTGAACCTGGGACCTTCTCCATGCAAAGCATCCCTCTACCTCTGAACGTCAGTCCCTCTCCTCGCCAGCTGCTGATAGTGAAGTTGGGGCAGAGAAAAGTTGAAGGTCGTAGCATCACACCCTGAGTTAAGTTCAACTAGGCATTACCAGGGGGGGGGGGAGAGAGAGAGAGAAGCTTGCACACAGTTGCCATTTTCAGCAGAAGCCACTTGTTTACCATCATTGTCCAGGCTGCCCGTCAGTCCCGAATCAGCTCTGCTTTCTTTGCTCGGGGTTTTCAAGAGTTGAGAAGGAAACAAAATTCCCAATTGCTCTATTTGTATTGTCGCTCCCTGGCTCCCCGCCCCCCCCCCCCCATGGCTTTGATTACTGCTATTACATTCACCCCGGTTGCTTTCTGTTGCCTTTGGAGACTGTCAAGTGGGTTGTTCCTGGAAAGATTTCAGAGAAAGAAGGGGAAAGGGGAAATGAGCTCGCCCCCTTTTCACATTCACACACACACACACACACACACACTTCTTCATACACATGGCAGAGAAACGAGAACCTGCATGATCTGAGATTATGTGGCTGGTTGGCTGCCAGGTCATATTTGATCTCCCCTTTTCATTCTGTTTGTTCTCCTTTTATTTGACGGATGCATTATATGAAATGCAAATAATCCGCAAAAGCCAAAGATGTGCCAACAGGAAGTGAATTTCTCAATTTGCCCCTCTGACACAAAAACCTCTTGGCTACAATCCAGAGGGACTTCACCACACCTAAATCCTATGGAAGTCCTTGCATTAGAACTCCCTGAGAGCCGTTTGATACATGTCATCGGGGTAGAGACAGGCAGCATTCAATGAGCACTGAGCATGCTTAAAGCTCCCCTTTAAGGCATTTTATTCCACCAGGTTTTTTTGTGCTCCTGCAAAGTTTAGCCTTCCAACAAGCATGGGTGGTGCTGTTTTGGCTGGATATACAACCAATGGCACTCACGGCCTGATCATTGGAAATCGAGAGAAAAAGTGGGACCTGCAGCAAAATATTGACATGTGGAGTGCTTCTGTTCAGTGTTTCATGATGATGATCCCTGCATGTAGTCCATGCCTGAGAGAACTATGTTTAAACTGTCTCCTTGATGTGTTAGTTTTCTGCATGATGGGAATTTTCTTGTGGAACATTCCAAAAATGCCATCTTCCGCCTGCAACCTGAAGTCATATAATCCAGAATTCTACATTCTCAGTCTTCCACTTGATTCCCCATGCTTTGTAGATCAACCCCCAGCTGTATGAAATCAATGTGAATTAAGTACATCTACCTTTCTAGAGATTGCACCTTTCCTGAGCTTTTTCTACTCTTTTCTGCTTTGTCTGATAGTAGCTGGATATTTCTGTGCCAGAACTTTTGGTGGTGGTAGGATTGAAATGTATGGTCCACAATCTACTTGGAAGTCCTCCTGCACAAGCGTCCTTGAAATAAATGGGAGAACTGCAGAAAAACACAGCTCTTGAGCCATTTCCATTCCAAAAGAAGGGGGTTTGGTTTGTATTCAGATATTAGGGGTGTGTGTGTGTGTGTGTGTGTGTTGCCCAGGAATAAGAAAACATCATTTTACTTGAAAAGCAATATGCAACCTGAGTCAATCTGGAAGTCAGTGAAGTAAAAGGTTGGATGGACAATGACTGTGAGAAGGTTGGATGGACAGTGAATGTAAGAAGGTTGGATGGACAATGGATGTAGGAAGAGCCCTGCTGGATTAGACCAAAGGCCAATCAAGCCTAGCATCCTGCCTACCACAGTGGCCAAGAAATACTTTGGTGGATGCCCCATAACCCAAGACCTGGTGATAATAGACCTCCAGGACTTTGCCCCTCCCTGGTGACTGATATTCAATGATATTCAATGCAACTCAACTCCATAATCTATGGAATTCTCTTTACTATATGGCATATAACCCTCATGCTTAATCATCATTGATAGACCTACTCTCCATGAATTTGCCTAATCCCCTTTTAAATTCATCTGACAGATCTCAAGACAATATTCTTTTTTCCCATTCTGGTTCAGTCATGATTGTGTCTGAAGGACCTGCCATTTCTTATGTTGAACTTTCTCTGCGCTTACCAAAAATTGATGGTCTGCACAAAGGGAACGAAGTTGGTCAACTTTTTCCACAAGTTAGCCTCTTTTTTCGTTCTCTGTGCAGATGTCTCACAATGCGGCCCAATTTAAAAAGCGGCATCCAAAGTTAACATTAGAAGGTACTGTGAAGGTATCCATCTATCTATCTAGCCCTAGACAGAGACAGATCTCTCCATTCTGAATTCTTCCTGACTTTCCCCCAGCTGAGTTCCCTTCTGCTAGTCCAGCTCACAGAAAAGTAAAGTCAGTGATGAGATTGCAGCGGATGAGCCATAGCCGGGGTGTGTATGTGTTGTGCTCCTCACCCATGCAGTCCTTTTACTCTTTAAATCAGACCCTCCCCCTGGTGCCCTCCAGATGCCTTGCACTACAACTCCCATCATCCCCAGCAGGGTTACAGTTGTAACACTCCCTTTGTTCGGTACATTTAAAAAAAAAAGACATTTGCATCCAGGCATTCTCTTTCCCAACTCATGGAAGCTTCCCTCCATCAGCTTGGGGATCAGAGCAGGATGGAGTAAATTATATCAATAACCCAGAGTGGGATGGGTGGGCCTTGGAAGAAAGGGTGTGGCCTTGGGTGAGTCTGGAGGTCCGGTCTGAGAGGTATGGAAGGGCAGATTTGGCCCATAGCCCAAAGGTTCCCCACCCATGGATGAGATGGACCTTTGATCTGATCCAGCAGGCCTCTTATGTTTTGAAACAATTGCCTTCTTGTCCTACTTAGAAACAGGGATGGGGGAGAAATTTGATCAGGTCAGTTTGAACGTAACGTTATCTCATTTCACACTTTCGAACCTTTATGTGAATTGAAACTCTGCTCTCCTTCAACATTTGCATTCTTTCAAATTTTGCACTAGAGTTCTCCAGTCATATAAATGTATAGAAAATGTGTATATTAGTGAAAATAATGTTCAAAATATGTGTATTAGGAAAATTGCTTGCAATATATAGATATAGATATAGATATAAAACAAACATGCAGCCAAATATGCATGAATTGGGAGAAATGTACACAAAAATGCTTCTAAATTTTCATACGAATTTTTATTATATAAAAATATATATAATAACCATTTTGGGGAGGAAGTGAATTTAAGTTTGGAAAATGAGAATGTGGAGGAAATTGAAATTGACAGATTTATCCATTATTATTATTATATTATTATATTTATTTATTTATATCCCGCCTTTTTTCCCAATAATGGGACTCAGGTTGGCTTACAAATTAAAACATGTACAGTCAAAACAAATAATGATATACAAAAATTAAAAATATAATTAAACATAGTACACTTTTAAAATATTTAAAACATTTAAAAACATTTTAAATACACATAATTTAAAAATCCAAACTATATCCATTCCCAATTCCAAGCTTCCAGGGGCATCTGGCTGGCCCCTGTCAGAAACCTAATGCCCGTCTAGAAAGACCTTTGGCTCTACATCAGCAAGCCAGTTCCTAGGACTTTACTTTCTTATGTTCAGTCATTAAGCTTCTATTATTTATTTATTGCATTTCTATACCATCCAATAGCTGAAGCTCTCTGGGCGGTTTACAAAAATAAAAACCATTAAAAATATAAAGCCAACAACAGTATGAAAAACATAATATAAAATAAAGGCTAAAATACAGGATAAAACTGAGCAGCCATGCAGAAATTAATACAGATTTACAATACAAATTTAAACACCAAGGTTAAAAATTAAACTGATGAACTGTTAAAATACAGAGAAAATAAAAAGGTCTTCACCCGGCGTCGAAAGGAGTATAATGTAGGTGCCAGGCGAACCTCTCTAGGGAGCTCATTCCACAGCTGGGGTGCCACAGCAGAGAAGGCCCTCCTCCTGATAGCCACCTGCCTCACTTCCTTTGGCAGGGGCTCCTGGAGAAGGACCCCTGAGTACAATCTTAGGGTCCGGGCAGGTACATATGGGAGGAGGCATTCCTTCAGATAAACTGGCCCCAAGCTGTTTGGGGCTTTGAACATTAATACCAGCACTTTGAATCGGGCCCGGACCTGTCCTGGCAGCCAATGAAGCTGGAAAAGGACTGACATCATGTGGTCTCATTGGCCAGTTAACAGTCTGGCTGCCCTGTTTTGTACCAGTTGAAGTTTCCTGACCATTTTCAAAGGTAGCCCCACATATAATGCATTGCAGTAATCCAGACGAGAGGTTATCAGAGCATGGAAGACTGTAGCTAGACTTTCTCTAACCTGGTTATTCAGTGACATCAGAAGAGGAACCTTCTTGCTTCACAGTGCTGAGTCTAGTTCCAGCTCTCTGTCACTTCTGTACCATTCTAACATGACAGACAGCTGACTTGGCACACTACTGACCGTTCTAGACCTTAGTTTTAGTCTTCCTTTTCCTGTTTTGCAACCTGCATTCAGCACAAGGTCTCCAAACACATCATGACATGGATTTCTGGAGGCCTCGGATGTGGTCACGCTGAAATTCACAGAATGGCTGTGAAAAAGAGGAAAAAGTGGCTAAAGGCGACCCTTGCCTCCATCTCTTGCTGTGTACATCCCCATGATGTGTTGCAAAATGCTGATCCTTGGGTTCTTGGGACAAAGAAGTAGTAAAGACTGAGATTTTAATTGCATATGGATATGGTGAGGGATGAAGCCAACATCTTACCTAGAAGATGCATATTCCCATGAACATGACAGAGCTCTCTTCATGTATGCCCTAAACACATGAAGGGTCAAGGATGACTACACCACTGATTCTACCCTTAACATCATGTGCTGGCTCAGCCACCTTGCTGTCTGCAAAGGGGTGCCTATGCACATCCAATGGGCCCTCACATATTAGAACATGTACATTAAGCTTCCATTGACTTTATCAACCAACAATTGCTATTACAGATGTCAATGATTCAATTAAATTAGTAACCATTTATTATTAAAAAGCTTTTATTAGGCTAACTACCAGTAACTGCTAGTTATTTAAGCTCTAAAATGAGCAAATATAGAGAAATTGTGGAATTTGTTTGTTACTGATTTTGTAATTACTGAATGCACAAGTTACTACTTTTTATGCTGTCAATATAAAGTTTGGAATTAGCTCTGGTTCTGTTTTGTGTACATACCCATGGGTGGTCCATGCGATTGAGACTCCTGATTGCACTTCACTGAGGAGCCAGCTATGTGCAGGTGCAGTCAGTGGCATGGTCCTGGTCCCTCTTTCTCCACATCTGTAGTGTGAGCTAAGGAGAAGATCTGAAGATGTTTGAGAGTTTTCTTCAACACAGCCAATGATTGGCTGCTATGAACTGGGTCACGAATGGTGGCATCATTGGGCCCAACAGGGATAAGGATGCAGGCCAGCTTAATCATGCCAAACACCAAGTTGAGATAGGCTTGGCACCCTCATTAGATGGAGCACTAGTGCATGCCAAAACCCAGAGGCAGAATCAGTTCTAGGTTGGGGTATGAGCAAAGATGCCTGTCTGGAGAGGGGAGGGGTGGAATGAGCGTAGAAAGAAGTAAGTCAATATAACAGGGAAGTTGGAAGAAAGTGAGGAACTGCTGGATCCAGGACCTGTCTTCCATGGATGGAAGGGCTCTGCTCATGGAAGGTGCCTGCATCCTACTGTCAAGGATCCCCATCCCCACTGCACCAAGCTCAGTCCTTTCAGAATGCCCCTCAACCCACTGTGCAGCATTTAAAGGGAAGTCTGCTTTGGCCAGCCCAGGTGCATGCACCTATTTCTGGTTCCAATTCTGTGATCACCTGGTTTACATTACCTTTGTCCATAGGAGGACATCCTCAGGAGTGGTCGGGGGACTACGCACACCAAACATGGTGTGAATGAGTCCTGTCTGAGTGCTATATCAAAGTTTAAAACTAGAACAAGTCCCATATAGGGCCTGTTCAGAAGACACCTTAAACCCTGCTCGTTACGGCTTGTGGTTAAGTTGCAGGGTTTAAGGTGTCCTGTGCGATGCATTTTGCTAAAACCTGCTCACTCACTAACCACAGTCGGACCGTCTGCAGCAGGGTTAGCAGCTCCAACCATGGCTAAAGTGTTGGGTGCGACAGCACAGCTTGTGGTTAGTGCTAACCCCAGAGAAGCAGAGTTTCTCTAACCACAGAGCCTGAAGCATCGTCTGAACCGGCCCATAGAGTTTGTGCTGCTTTTATATATTGGTCAAACCCCTGGGGTTCCAGGAGTATCTGTGTATTCTCCACATAAAGGTGCATTTAACATGAATTGCAGGCAGGCAGGACTGGTCCACCCAGAACTTTTTCTTCCGGGGATGGTAAATCTGTGTCTGGTTTGTACCACTTCAGAACATAAGTGAGGATTCATATGATCAAATCCTTGTCCATTCCCACCGTCAACAAAAACCAATAACAACAACAAACCTCCATATGGAAAACTAGTGTGCTGGGAATATGGTAGGCTTCTAACCTTTCTGTGCCACACACTAATTTTGGACATGCAATGCATGGAGGAGCATCCAAGGGCATTGGAAGAGCACCTGATTTGTATGCAGAAGGTCCCAGGTTCAATCCCCAGCATTTCCAGATGTGGGGCACTGTTAGGACAGGATCATCCCCCAAACCCTGGAAGAGTCACTGCCAGTCAGTATAGACATAGGAACATCAGAAGCTGTTTCATACGAAGTCAGACCATTGGTTCATCCAGTATTCTTGACATTGACTGGCAGTGACTTCCCAGGATATCAGGCAAGACCTATTTCTACTTGGAGATGCCAGGGATTGAATCTGGGATCTTCTGAATGCAAAGCAGACATTCTGCCACTGAGCTACAGCCTCTGCCAATAGTCTGACTTGGTATAAGGGAGCTTTCAATGTTCCTTCATAATATGTGAGCCTCTGCTGGATGTATATAGTGGTACAACCCAGTGGTTTGTGCCAACTGTGCCTCCTGCTTTAAAGCACTAAGAGCAATGTTCAAGAATTTACTCCAATTTACCACGTTGACAGGCTGGATATGCAACTACAAATATCACTTCAATAGTGTCTGCAACCTTATGAGGATCAAATATGTCCCACAAAGAAGTAAGTGTCATCTGTCTTGCATCCAGTTTTGTTATCCAATTTGCTGATGGTTAAAATCAAATGGGGAAGGGGAAATGGAATAGTAGATGAAATTGCAACAAACAGGGAACCAATGTTCTTAAAAAGGGGAAACCTAATTGAACATTCTGCACTTGAGCATGATCCGACACATCAATTCAGCAATGCCAGTAGAGAAGGAAGGACTACCGATTCAAAAGCCTCCTCTTCTTCTGAAATAGAGATGGGGGAGAAATTTCTTCAGTTCACATTTTAATACAAACTTACCTAATTTCACACAATATGTAAACCAAATCTCAAAATTCGCACCTCCATGAATTTTGCAATGGAATTCCTTCACTCAAAAAATGTGCTAAAATGTGTATATTGGGGAAATATGCACAGAAAGATGCATATATTTGAGAAAAATAATCTTCAAAAATTAACTCAGAGGGAATGAAGGGCTTAAATTTCTGCTTCCCTCCTCTACACTGGCTCTCTCTGGGGCATGCATGCCTTGTCCTAGTATTCACTTTGGTCTTGCATCTATATCGGAATAATAATAACAACAACAACAACAGCAGCAGCAATATTAATAGTAATAATATAAAAAACCTATGACTCAGAGTAACGTGCTAAATGCCATTGAGAAAACACACACACACACGGAACAAAATTCATTTAGAAAACTGGTTTGTAAGTGGCAGGGGGAAGTAATATGTCATTTCTTGTAAAGCCACAATGGCCAGCTCTTCAAAGGAAACCACTCCCAGGGTAACATTTCATAAAGTTTCCTAAAAGCTGGCTGCATTCCAAATGATGACCATGCAGCTAAAGGGGAAGAATCTGCAGCCAAACGCATGCATGTTTTCCGGTCTGTGCTGAGACTCCTTTACAAGTCTTCATTCTTTTCCAAATCCCTCTGCAGAGGAATCAGATTTTGCTGGATGCTTTTATCTTCCACTGTTTGCAGATATTTACTTGCTCTCCAAGCAAAAACAAATTATCCTGCCTTGTGCCAGTGATAAACAAGACCGGGAACCTGATGGAGCTCATATATTCAAGCCAGTGGGTTGTAGGGGTTGGACTGAGACTCAGGAGTTCGGCTTCTAGTCCTCACTCAGTCATGAAGTTCACTGGATGACTTTGGGGCAGTCACTGGCTCTCAGCCTCACCTACCTCACAGGTTGTGAGGATAAAATGGAGAGGATGACGATCATGTAAGACATCCTGGGTTCTTTGCAAGAGAAACAAGGCAGGATATACATGTATGGTGGAGGGACTCTTAAAGCTCTAGAAACAGCACCTTTCATGATTGCTCCTCCCCATTTCAGCACCCTGGAAAAGTGATGTGAATGTTGTGCTCTCTCGAAGAGAGAGTTTAGATACCAAGGAGTATTGCATCCCTGTATTCATCTCTGGGAGAGCACACCACCCACACAATCTTCACAGTGATTTTTAATCCATGTGCATCATCCATCACACCTATTTTCCCCCTGGTTTGCCTCTGCATTTCTTACCTTTGTTTCATAAGTATGTCAAGCTAATGGTTCCTTTCACATGGGTTTGTGGTATTGCGCTGCACCATGAAACTTCCCTTTCACTTGTTCGCTCTTCACTCCACCCTGCCCCTTTTCTCATAGCACACACCCCCAACAAAGGAAAAAGCAAGAGGACAGCAATACACAGAGGCTTAAGGGCGCATTAAATCCACTTGGGGAAAATAATCCAGACTTTCCCTGCACCAAAATATTACGCAAAATGGAGGGAAGATGGGTGAAGGACAGAGGCGATGTCATGTGAGTTCCACGCTGCAAAACCAGATACCAGGTGAGGCGAGAGTGCGTTAAACTGCTGCTGTGGAGCTCTGATACAAACATTGCAAAGTCAGGATTGGCTTTTTATGTGTCAGATCCTGGTTTGCCTGGCATAATTTGTGAAATGGCAGGTAATAAATATAGACAGAATGCAGCCAACTAAATATCTCTTCTTTCTTTCTTTCTTTCTTTCTTTCTCTTTCTAAAGAGAAGATTCTTACCTTCAAGTTTACCATGGCAGACGGGAAAGCTGATGAACATAGGGATATAGGAAGCTACCTTATACTGAGACCATTAATGTCAACACTAACTGGCAGCAGCTTTCCAGAGTTTCAGGTGGGATTCCTATCCTCACCCTACCTGGAGAGGCCGGGGATTGAACCTGGGACCTTCTGCATGCAAAGCAGGTGCTCTATCACACTGAGCTACGGCCCCTCTCCAAGGGCTCTACATGGTTCTTTGTTCTTTCTCATCAATCAGAATTGAGCTTGACCTGGTATAAAGGCAAGTTCCCATGTTGCAGATAAAGAATAAACCATGCCAACTAAATGGGCATAGGCATTTTTTTTATTTGCCTAATAAATATAGGTTCAGTTTGTGGTTTGTTTGTTTTTGATACAAGGTTGCACACAGTGCTGGCTCTGGTTTTGGCTGAGAGTCCTTGGGCATGATGCCCTCAATGGGCCTCCCCCTCCCTGCATGGGACCCCTTCCTCTTCCTTACCACTGTCACCACTGCCTGTTAACCCAGCCTGCACAACTGTCCGGATGGTGAGCGTAAGGAAGGCAGAGGGTGCTGCTCCATCTCTTCACTCTTGCCCCTGTTTGCATGCTCAGAGAGGGTCAGTGAACAGGTAACCTTGAGCAAATAAAGAGGAGCAGTACCAGGAGCCCCCCAAGGACCAGCAGTGAACTCCCTGCATTCTTGTGGGCCTTGCAAATGCCCTGTGATGCCAATTCCTGGTACAGCCCTAGGTTTGTTGATGTTGATTTGAAATGAAAACATAAACAAAACCATCTTTCTCCTTCCATTGCAGAAGAGGATGAATCCACGTCTCTCTGCCTAATCCGATGTGCCTGCCTTAAGAGGAATTGATCCAGTATCCATTTGCTCCCTGCCTGTAATGCCACACTGGTTATTTTTGTAGCACACGTGATTCTCCAGATCCCAAATAAGGCTCAATATTTATTCATGATAAACCATAACGGCAAATATCCGGCCAGATTTCTTAGAGTGTTCTGTGCTGCCCCGCTGGAGTTTTAGTCACTATGCAAACAAACGATGCAGCTCATATGCCCAGTATGTGAATGAAAGGGAGGCCCTGATGTGATTGGCTCATTGCCGTGACATCATCTTTCTTTCATTCTGACAGCTGTACATACTTAGAAATGTTGTATACACTGTGCAGAATGGGATAGGAGACAGAGATGGTAGAATTCTGGGCTGTATCATTTTTCGAACTACTGATGAAGATGGGGGGCATATTTTTGAAGCTCCCTGCATGAAGCAAACTAGAACATCAGGATAAGGTCTGTGCTAAATTCCCCAACCACTACCCTGGATAGTCAGGAACTGCACTCAAAGAATAGGATGACTATGTGCCATACTTTACTGAGGACAGCCCTCAAGCGTGCTCTATTTGAAGGGCTCCCTGGACCAGGTCTGCTAAGAACCATAAGAAGAGAGCAATGGGAGGCTTGAAGTTGGCCATCAATGGTTTCACCTGGACAACAGACTGGGGAGGCACACAGAGTAGACTCATTAAGACTTCAGTACCATTCATTTTCAATGGGCCTACTCTAAGCAGCATTAACATTGACTATAACCCTTTAGTGAGATGTACTATATTTCTATTTAAATTATAATTACTATTTTAAATTTGCATGCATATATATATACATATATATATGCATGCAAATGTTATGCAAAATTTTGTCTTCTTTTTGAGTGGTGCATTTCCTATTTGGGGGGCAATTTGTAACCCTACCAGAGAAGCAGCCTCAGCTCCGGTTCAGATGAAGAGGGGCTGGCCAGATCCACCAGCCCCGTGTTGCTAGAGGCAGATAACAGGAGTGGACCCCTGACTGGAGCAGCAGCCTGGTTCCCAATACAGAAGGACCAGCTCAGTTCATCATGATCAGGCCTAAACTACAGCCTGAGCAGATTGGATCTCAGGACCTTCAGAATCTGCCTCTCCAGTCCTGACCACCACTACCATCCAAGGACCCAATCTCCTACGCACCAGGGACTCACATCTCAAGGTTGCCTTAGGCAATAAGCCTGAAGGAACTTGCCTGGAAGGGAAATGAGTTTTGGGCTCCAAACCAGCAAGAAAGGATGAAGCTACACAGTATATAAGAATGCACTATGGATTGCTCTCCCTAGGGAGGCTTGTCTAACATTTAACCTGCAGTATATTTGTTGTCACATGAGGGCCTTTCTTATTTTCCCAGGCCCTTTGAACTTACACTGCTCAAGCTTTGCAAACTCATTTATTTGATCTCTCCTAAGTGATTTCATGTGGCTATCACAGTGTGTGTATGTGTGTGTTTTAATGAGTTTTATATCTTATGGTACTATGTTTGGTATTGTACTCAGCTGTCAAGGGAACCAACTACCTAGGGAGGCAGTGAGCTCTCCACCATCTCTAAGGATGCTTGAAGCTGAATTCCTGCACTGAGCAGGGGGTTGGACCTGATGGCCTAAGTGGCCCCTCCCAACTCTATGATTCTATTATTATCCATATTATGATCCATTATGGCATATTAGAACATCCAACAATTGCTACTGCAAGTTCTTGAAATCCACTCAAGGGCACTGTAGTTGGTGTATACTTTGAAAAGCCCATTCAGATAATATTACTGGATGAATGAGTGGGACCTGCAATAAAACTTGCCGTGTGTGAAGTGCTCCTATTCAGCCTTTCAGCCAGCTACACATGTGGTCCTTCAGGAGACACCATTCCATTCCCCCTGCCTACCTCCCGGGTTTCTGTTTTCCCTCCCATGTCAACAATCAGCAAGCATTCTGTGCTCACCCAAAAATGCTCGTTTTTCATTGAGGTCCTTCTTTCCCCTAAATATTTTTGTTCTTCTTCAAACTTTCAGGTTTCCTGGAGGCAGCTAATCCTCTTGAACATGTGGATGTTGCCATTTTGGTCAAATGAGGATCTACACTCAGAGAATGTGTTTTCTGCTAATAAATAAGTTTATATGAGCAGTCTCCCATGCAGAGCACCCTGAGATCACTAAAATCTAAAGCCACACAATCCACTGAGCAGCTGTCTCGGTGGTGGAGACTATGTTCTGCATTCAGGAGGCCCCAGTTTTAACCATGGGGTATGTCTAGATTAAATTATCCTGGTCAATAATCTGGACAGGATCTCTACTTCAAACCTTGGAGGGTTGTAAAATAGGGCCATATCTACACCAAGCAGGATATAAGACTTTGAAAATGGGTGGAAAACCTTATATGGAGTGTGTCCTTGGCCCAACAGTTGTTACTACTGTTATAAACCATTATAAAACAGTGGTGTAGATCCTGACCATGAGCCTTTTTTCAGCCTGAGGGCCAAATTCAATTTTGGAAAAGCTCTCAGGGGCCTCGTTCTAGAGGTGGGCAGTGGCAAAGGCAAAAGCGGGTGGGCAAAGGTACCAGCAGAGTTTAGTTTTAAATTTCACAGCCAGTAACTTAGTTACTGGCTCAACTAAGCCTTAGTTACTGGCTTAGTTATTTAGTTACAGCTAGTTACTAAGCCCTTTCAAGATTTTAGAAAGGGGAAGAAATATCACAAATTTGGGGAACCACCAAATGATTGGTGGCCAAGGGAAAGAGAGGTGGCCATTTGAAGATATCCGGAGGCTGGATTAGGACCACAGGTGAGTTGGTCCATGGGCCTGAGATTGAACTTCCCTGGAGGACACTATACAGGGCTTAAAGGACTTGGGACTTGGGCCAACTCTCATCAACAAAAGCCAGACTTCCCCAACCTGGTGGCCTCAAGATGACACACTAAGCCATGGTGGTTAAACATTCTGAGCTAAACATTATGGCTTAGCGTGTCATGTTAGCCATGGCCTAGCATCCTGTGTGAACCATTCCTAATCATGGTGGCTACATAACCATGGTTTAAACATGCTCACTAACTATTTATTGCAAAGGGTTAGCAGCCTAAACATGGCTTAGTGTGAAGTCTGAGCAGGCCCATTGTGGGCTATAATTTTCAGGATTCCTGACCATTGGTTATGCTAGCTGGGGCTGATGGGTGTTGAAGACCCAAACATCTGAAAGGCTCCAGATTGTGGAAGGGTGGTGCTAGCACTCTCCAGTGCACTTGAGTTGGTGCTCTATTAAACATGGAGGTCCATGTCAGACAACAGCCCCTCATTAGCTTGAGCATTGTTTGTTACTATGCCACTCACAGCCCAAGAAGAATGCTGAATCCTTTCCCAGTGTGTTTGCATGCCTTAGCAAAGGCAGGGTTTCTGCCAAAGCAAAACAAGTTTCCTTTGTTAGGTGGTACTAAAAATTACATTCCCCACAAAATGTCAGATCAATCTCCTTATCTCTGCTCCTTCAACTATCTCTATATCCCCCCATAGAGTTTCAGGAGGGGGTATTTCCAGGCAAGGACCTGCCTTTTCTGGTGGGCATGAAACTGACACTGAATCAAACCAGAGTTCTGAGTTGCATAAGGAATGCAGGCCCCATCGAACCTTGAGCAAAGAATTCTATTTTGAATTGTTAATCAATCTAAATCTCCCCCCAACATCTCTTTCCCTGCTAACCATCCTTGAATGTTTGGGCTGGTGAGTCACTAGCTCCCTACCAGTCTGTACTTGTTGCTGCTCATTTCCACCCAGGAATGGAACTAGAAATTTTACACATGCCATCTCAGTTCCTCACATCAATCATTAAGCGACTGGCAGGCACAGAAATGGAACAGAGAATGTAAAATGGCAGCACACACTTGTCAATAACACCCCTGTCCACTGTCATTACTTTGCTTTACACTGTCTGCAAGTGACAAACTAGAACAGGATGTAAAAGTGCATTGGAACTGATTGTTGCATATATATATATATATATATATATATATATATATCATATTCGGTTGCTATGAGCTACAGCAAACATCTTTCAAGATCCTCCAGCTGGGATAAACGGTTGCCGCCCATTCTCGTTTAGACAGAAAATGGGTAATTACTATCTTCAGCAGATGAAGTTGCTTAAGGCTGAAGCCTGCAATCCATTTCCAGAACAGCGGCAGTTAAGATTTTGACTTTCAATAGCTGACAAGCAGATTCACAACCTCAGCTAAGTACGATTTCATTCATTCAAAGAGCCACAGCATTGGAAAGAATCAACATGCTATCTAGTCCAACTCTGCATTGCAAGGCACGGCTATCAATCCACAGGCTTTTCGGAAATCAACCTCTGCACCCCAAGCAATGCCCACTATGGGCGGATTCACACATCGCATGGCTGCTAACCCAGGTTTACCAGCAAGTATACACTTGATGGGGATGCGGCCAGTCCCGGTTCATGTACCATTTTGTATACATGTTCTGGTCACTGTGTTTTGTCACATGAACACTCTACCTTTTTAAATATACATGCAGAGAAAAACCCAAAGTGAACTCTTGAGGAATGTAACATCTGTTGCCACAAGCAGAGAGCAGCTGAATACAAGGTGTCTGGTGAGGACATAGTTCCAGTTTTAGCTGCTGGGTGAGCAACAAGGTCTGGATCATGCTCAACAAAAGGGTAGCATTTGTAAATTCCCCATGGGGTGAGGAGACCAACCACCTTTGGTTACAAAATGCATTATCCTACAAACCTCATTCTAAAAAAATATTTTCCATTAAAATTCAGTGGAACTTATTTCCTAGTAAAATATTTGGGACTGGAATGCTAGCATTGGCTTAGACTTTGAGTTCTGTGATGTCTCAAAAACAATGACTCCATTCATCGGGGGGATCATTGAGGTGGAGAGCACTTAGGAATGGTAAGTGTGCTAGGTCAGGGGGCAGAACTGGATCCATTGAAGGAACCTAACTTCCCCCAGTCCTTTGGTAAGAAGGATGGGCAACTTCTTACAAATAGCTCCACCCCTGAAACTCTAAAGGAGCTGAATCAATGAACATACCTCATTGATAAAGTTGGGGGGGGCACACATAGTAAGCTATACTTTTTTTCAGGCCAGCTTTTAGAATTTGAATGGTGATTGATTTGGTGTTGCTGTACTTTGATTTGGACTCACTGCTCTTGGGGCACCTTTGAGTGGCGCCGTCCAGACGACACCATTAACCTTTTTGTAGGTAGTGTGGTTAGGGCAGCATAGTTACCGGTGTCATCCGAACACCCATTTTCCCGAACCATCTGCCCCGTTAAACACATTGTGGTTAGGCTCACTAACCATGTTGTGCAACATGGTTAGCGGCACTAACCATGAATTAAAGTGTCATCTGACACGTGTCTGTGGTTAAGGGGCCATGGTTAAGGGGTTAAGGCATAGAGCTTCCAGTACAGAGCGACTGAACTAGGCAGGGCTGCTCTATCCAGCGGGCTCTATGGCTGCTCTGGGCTGCCAATTGATATGCTTGCTGCGGCTGCCATTTCATGTTTTGCATTAGTTTTTTGGAGCGATTTTTGCTCTTATTAGCGGAGCATGCTTACAGTAGACCTTTTTAAATCCCCGCTTGCAATTTCCCTATACGAAGCATCCATTTCTCCTACCTCGTTGAACCGCCATTACACCCCTCAGGTTCTGATTAACGTGGCAGCACTGCCTGATGACGCGGCTAGCACGGCCATCCCGGAAGGCTTCCACCTCTCCTATGATGACTGAAGAAGTATAGCAGGCAGAAAGCAAAGGAACCACTCACTAAAGCCTGGAGAAGAGAAGATTGAGAGGAGACATGATAGCACTCTTCAAATACTTGAAAGGTTGTCACACAGAGGAAGGTCAGGATCTCTTCTTGATAATCCCAGCGTGCAGGACATGGAATAATGGGCTCAAGTTACAGGAAGCCAGATTCTGGCTGGACATCAGGGAAATCTTCCTGACTGTTAGAGCAATACGACAATGGAGCGAATGACCTAGGGAGGTGGTGGGCTCTCCCACACTAGAGGCCTTCAAGAGGCAGCTGGACAGCCATCTGTCAGGGATGTTTTAAGGTGGATTCCTGCATTGATCAGGGGGTTGGACTCAATGGCCTTATAGGCCCCTTCCAATTCTATGATTCTATGATTCTAAATGGAGCGATGCATGTATAATTGCTGATCTCATTGGTGCCTGCACTAAAATGATGGCTGTAACTGCCATGGCTCCTAGTGCTAGGACTGCTGGGATATGGGGTGGATCACTTGGAGGAATCAGGTGCTCCACTAACCACTTTGTGGTTAGCATGTGGTTAAGGAAAACTTAACCACAAAAGGGTTAACAGTGTTGTCTGCAAGCATTCCGCATGTGGTTAGTGTTAACCACAGCTGAACATGGTTGAGCAAACCACAAAGCCCTGTGTGTCATCTGAATGGGCCCAGTGTGTTTTGCCTGGCTTGTTGTTTTCCTTTTGTGTGTTTGAAATGATGTCTCTTATTATTTTTAAATGAGATTTGTCAGTGGTGAATTGTTCATCTTGCTGGGAACTGTGAATTATGACCACTGTAAGAAGCTAAATAAATTAATGTGTTTCTACTAAAAGAAAGAAAAAGAGGAACGAAGGGGAGGAAAGTTCAACACAGGTTGTGGGGAGAGGCGGGCTCCCTCCAAAGTGGCTACGTGGAACAACCTTCTGTGGGAAAGGATCCTTCTGTGATCTGCACTGTGTGGTAGCAGCTTCCATTTATGTGGGTGAGTGAGCAGGGTGACTGCCATTTTCCCACACAATACCCTAGAATGACACTATGTCCAGGTTATTCTGAGAGGAGGGGAGAAATAGCTGGCATCAGCTGGCAGCCACTGGGTGAAAATCCTTCTTGTCTTGTTTATTTTATTTAAAATCAGATTTAAAAAACACCACTGCCATAGCTCCCAAATTGCCAAACATGCAAATAGGATGGCCAATATGGAGAGAACATTTTCATTCAGTGCTTGGTAAAGCCATCACATGACCACTTCAGCACCAGCTCAAAGTCTTGATCATGTGGACTGATGCAATGTTCTGTTACCCCATTATAGGGTCATAACAATTGCACCATTTCTAAAATGACTGCCCAAAATGTTTTCACTGTCTTCAGGAGGGTAATATGATTTCTTTTTAATATAAGAATGTAAGAACAGTCCTGCTGAATCGATCAAAGATCTATTTCGTCCAGCCTCCTGTTTCCCAAAGTGGCCTACCAGAAGTCTTTGAGAAACTCAGAAGCAGAACATGGGTGCAATAACACCTTCCCACTCATGTTCCCTTGAAACTGGTACAGAGAAGCACACCATCTCTGGTCCTGGAGGTACCATATCACCTTCAGGACTAGTAGCCATTGATAGACGTATCCTCCATGAATTTGTCAATAAAAACAAATGGATCTATCTTTTGTTCATTTGTTAATTCTTTTAGTAGTCAAAAGCTAGAGGTCTTCTGTTGTCTATCATGGGCAAATAATTGACTTGGTCACTTTCCTTGAAATTGTAAGAGTTCCATCAGGCTGCCTCATTGCTCAACAGACTGTGGTTGAATCCAGAATGTTTTGTTTCTGTAGGAATAGCAAGTGTTAGCCTTTTAATAGCCAGCCAGCCTTTAGTACAATAGTACAGATATGAGGCTGGTGTCAAATAGGGTATTGGTCTATTTAGCCCACTACTGTTTACTTTGGCTGGCAGTGACTCTTGATTGTCCCAGGCAGATGTCCATGTTTGCAGCTTTGCTACCTGAAATCATTGAACCGGAAATGTTTGTGATTCAATTCAGCTAGGGACCACTGAACCAATGTATTCTGGAGAATTCCTTTTCTGTGCGACAAGGCTACACTTGAGTCAATGGTTCCATGGCTGCTGCTGCGGTTGGCAAAGATAATAGCTTTGGGCCTCTGTCAGGAGGGACTTTCTGAAATGAAGGCATTCCTCCCAATGCATGAGCTTAAATGAGAGGCGAGAGCTCCCTTTCAAAGTTTGTCAGCTGGCCAAGTGCAACAACCAGACAAAAACAGAAGATGGCTCTGCCTTTGGGGCATTGTTCCGCACAAAACAATCTGAACAAGCAACTTTTTCCCTATGTGTACATGCAGTGCACAGTTCAGAACATGCACCAATTAAACAGCCATAAATTGGGTTCATATGACATCACCTTATAGTCAGACTTAATAGTCACAATATTAGTCTAGCTAACCAATACCGACTCTTCCCAGCATAGCTGAGATCCCCTTTTAACCCAACTTACTGGAGATTGAAACATGGGTTTTCTGCATGCAACACATTTGCTCTTCTACCATGCTAAGATCCTTCCCTTTTTTCAAACATCCTGGGGGTTTGGGGATGATCGTATTGGGAAAAGAAGCCATTGTGCCTTCTCCCATCCACCCCACCCCCATGCATGCCACCCATGTAATTGTGTGATTCCCTGCACAACTTCTACTGCACATTGTGGGTCGTAGGGTGGGTACAAAGCCACCCTGCTGCACCATGCACCAGGTTTGGATGACACCTTAATCTGCGTTGCAGCGTGAGTAATTATGTAAAAGACGGACATGCATGGGAAGGGAAAAGCCGCATTGACTTCCCACCCCACCCCGTGATTGTCTGAACCTAGACACTGTTACCCAAAAGTGGGAGCAGAAGACAGAGCCAAGATAAAAACTGGTGGATTAGGGGGCTGAATTTATAGGTATCTGGCTAGTCAGAGCAGAGATAGTATAGAGTCTACTCAGTCAGGGTGGGAAACAGGATATCATCAACATCATCATCATCATCACAATTTCTCAGATGCCTTTCTTAGAAAAGATTCAAAGTATCTTACAACAAAAACTTAAAACATTTTAAAACCGCTAAAAACAATTAGCAATAAAATATCACAGCCCAATAGGTCAACTACATTTAGAAGCCCCCATCATATGCCATCAAATGTCTGGGAGTAGAGGAAAGTCTTAAGCTGGTGCTGAAATGATAGCAATGTACGTGCCCAACAGATTTCGCCGGGAGAGCATTTCACAATTGGGGGAAGGGCAGCAAAATGGCCCTATGTTGCCTTCCTCTCAAACTCTGTGAATGGAGGAGGAACATACTGAATGGGTAGGATGGAATCTGGACGTTCATGGGTGGAGCCAAGAACGGACTTTCTGGGTAATGAGTGGAGCCTAGCAAAATCCATACAATAGTGGTCACCTGACAGAACAAGATTTTACTGATCAGACCAGCAGAGTGCTGGCTAGTTAGCGAGTCTGGTCTTATGAGCAAATTGTTAACGCCAGGATGTGGGCTGAGTTTGTCATGTGTCTCTGCCCATTTTATGTCATTATTTTCAGTAGTAATAAAATGATTGTCATTCCTGGCTAACTTCATCCATGACTACAGTGGCCACTTGTGGATGTCCAAACAAGAGGGCATGCATCACTGAAACAGAAGACAAAAGTGGACACCAATTTCCATATCATTTGCTCTTTTATATGTATAGAGGCAAATTTAGATATAATCATTCTAATTTAAGTAAAAATATGGTATATCTCAGCAAAGCGTGCAAGATTGTGACCACGTGACCACTGTGCCTTATTCAGTCTGCTGTGTAGGTGCTGTTGATGGGCAACTTCAAGGCCCAGCTCTTTCTTCTGATGGTTCTTGAGCTTTATACCAAACTTGAACTGGACAGACCTTCAAATAGAGGATGCCTTAAAATAGAGGATGGACTTTTGGTAGCACTTCAACTGTCCTCTGTAAAAGAAGTCCTTTCCAGTAAAGGTTGCCCACAAGCGCCCTGGAATATTAGGGTGTGAAGGAACAGGATTGTCCTGTGTTTTTGTGTTTAGTTTGAATTTAGGGTATTATGGGGTTAAATATTTGTGTTTCTGAGTTTCAGCAAAAAAGATTAATAGTTTAGAGGTCAAAAGTTTGGTTTATTTATTATTTATTTATTACATTTCTATACTACCCAATAGCCGACACTCTCTAGGGCTTCATCTTGACAAGCACAGGAGTAAAGCACATTGCTCTTATTCTCTTATTCCCCATAATTCAATGCTTCTCGGGGTGGTTTCGGGATTCCTTGGTTGGACAGCTGCTTCAGGGCATAGACAAACCTTTCACGCTAAAAGTAGCAAAGTATCTCTCCTTTGTAATACATAATAGATCTCGGCTCGGACGGGGTTAATTTTCTAAGACATATTGGATACTAGTAAGACACATAATATGTACTTGGATACTGTACTGTTCGTCTTTATACTTTTTTGGTCTATGGACCGTAAATAAAGTTGTTGTTATTCTCTGCAGTATGATGAAAACAGCTCTGCGCCTTCAGTGTTATATGGCAGAGCTGGCTGTCCCTAAAACCTGGGAAAACATACTTTCGGGTAGGGGTTGGGGCGGGGTGGAAGTAATAGCTCCCACCCCCTCCCTGCATTATGCTCACTGTTCTGAGAAGAAGCAAAAATTCCAAGTTATCCAGGGCAGGATCTGAAGGGAAAATCTGCACAATTGTGGAGGGAGCTCTTATCCTTTACTTTGCTGATGCACAGCTGTGCATCTCCAATTTATAAAAATAGAGATCTGCTGTGTTCCCTGACTTTGCTCTAATGGGGTGAGATGGGGGGGGTGCTCTCCCTATGAGAGCACTCCATCCCAATTTTGCCCCATGAGAGGGAGAGGCAGGTAATAAATAAATAAATATATTATTATTATTATTATTATTATTATTATTATTATTATTATCATCACATAGCCAGACCAGAATAAGGGTAGGAAGTATTGCCCTCACTCTGAATTGGCTTCATAGTGTTGTGATGCCTGGCATATTATCTATAAATCCCTAATTGGTTGGAATCAGGCGCCCAGCAAGAAGAAGATGCACTTTTTTAAAATAATAATAATAATAATGATAAAGCACTGAAGGAGGTGCCAAGTGGAGCAGCAAATATACACAAGTAACAGAGAACAACGTATGTTTGTGGGAGAAGGTTCAGAGGATATTTTATGTCTAGTTCCCCCACCCCATGACATCAATTCATGCCAAAAAATGTTTGATGCTGAACTTTTGGTGCAGCCCTAGTTGCAAATACTTAGGAATGTCCAATGATCCCACAGTGCTATATTGGCTCAGTATTTAGTAATGCTGAGAAAAGGTCTGAAGATTATTTTTGCAAATTGTAGAATGACTTCTCCTATGAGAGTGTTTTGAAAATGCATCCAGTGTATACTTTATAGAAGTGTTTATTTATTTATTTATTTATTCATTCATTCATTCCATTTATTCATTTATCACCTAGACATGCGTTAAGCTTTTTACAAACAATAAAACAAACAGATCCCTGCCCAAAGCAGCTTACAAGATCATATTTAAAAAACAAAACAAAAAAAACACCAATCCTAGACAACTAACCTTTACAACAATTATAAATAATTGTTCTTTCTAGGTGTCACTGGGAACACTCTGTGCCTAGTTCCTTGAGAGAACAGCAACTTTCCCCGAGGTGATTCATTCTTTAAACACCTTGCGCTTTGTGACTCCGAAATGTCTTTTCCTTTCTCATGTGTCAGGATGTTCAGTTACTAGAATGAGGAGTGAAAGATGGGCTTTATTATGCAGATAAGGCTCAGCTACCTGAATCACCAAATCCTTTGGATAAGAAGGGATCCCTGATGAGTTGAGATCATATAGAAAACAGGGCAAAGATGCAGTTTTGACAAAACATCAATGAAGGAAGAACAGCAAATGGGTGCAAACAACCGTTACACTGCAAGTGTCTTTGGTGTGGTATCAGTGGTGTTACATCAAGATTGTTCAATTTCAGGCCCGTGAGCTAAACAGCCCTCTCGGTTTTCCCAGATGGCCGTGCTTCCTTCCCCTGCTTTGGCCCCACTCATCCTTGGAAAACTGAATTGAGCCCAAATTAATCTAAAGGACTGTATAGTGGGCAGGCAGAATAAGAAATAAGTAAAAAGCAAAAAAATAAATAAAGTTGATAAAAACATTAACATAACATTTCACCTGCTCCTGCAACTTAAAATTAGGGATGTGGAATGTTGAAAATGTAATTTTTTTGAAATAAATAAATAAACACATTTCTATATTTCTGTGGACACACCCTGTTTCGCTTTGGAGGCTGATTTGGAGGTTCTGAATCTGCCCCAAAGCAAGATCCAGACATCCGAGAAAGCTGGGTGTGAGGCCAAACTGATCGCCCCTCAAACACAGTGAGCTGCCACCCCCCTGCTTGCCGAGCAGCACAGGTGATCAGGACTTACCTGATCTGTCCACTGACGCCCAGCAGCAGTCCATCCTCCCTGAGAGCTACCATCTTTAATGAAGATGGGGGCTATTATTGTAAATCTAACATTGGAAACTAGGACACCAGTAAAGGGAAAAACATTTTCAGAAATTATCCTTTACATCCAACATGGTTTCCAACATTAGATTTATGACAATAGAAAGCCCCCGTCTTCATTAAAGATGGTGGCTCTCAGGAAGGACGGACAGCTGCTGTGCATGAGCACATGAATCAGGTAAGACCCAATTGCTTGCGCAGCTTGAAGGGTGGGAGGCACCAAGTCGCCATCACCCCAGATCAAGCAGAAGCACTCCAAAGCATTTCAGACCCTAGCTGACCCACTTCTGACTGCTTCAGCCCAATCTGGTACTGATCTGAATTCAGACCGAAACAGCCTGAATTGGCCCACTGCAGTTCGGGATCTGGATCTGGATCTGAAGTGGTGCACAACCTTACATTTCTATACCACCCAATAGTCGAAGGTCTCTGGCGGTTCACAGCAATTACAACTAGGGATGTGCACTGGATCGGACCCGATCCACGATCCGAGTCCGGTCCAGTGGGAAATCGGATAAATTATCCGATTTCCGATCTGACAGCTGGATCGGCCGATCCAATCCGAACCGGTCCGAAAAGGCTCCGAACCGGTTCGGCGGATCGGCGGATCGGCGGGTGCCCACTGGCACCCACCACCGCTTCCATTGGCGGGCGCCAGCAGGCGCCCGCCGATGAAAGTGGACAGCGGGGGGGGGGAGGAGGGGGGCGCTTACCTTCCCGGCCCGGCCGCTCCCGTCTGGTGGCGGCAGCTACTACCAGCGGGCTCCGCGGCCTGTTCCAGGGTGGCGCGCCGGGTGATGTCATCACCCGGCGCGCTACTCTAGAGCAGGCCGCGGAGCCCGCTGGTAGTAGCCACCGGCCCCGGATGGGAGCGGACGGGCCGAGAAGGTAAGCAGGGGGTGCGTGGAGGGGAGGAGGGGGCGCGCGGAGGGGGGAGGGGGCCCTTACCTTGCCGGCCCGGCCGCTCCCGTCCGGCGCCGGCGACTACTACCAGCAGGCTCCGCGGCCTACTCCAGGGTGGCGCGCCGGGTGATGTCATCACCCGGCGCGCTACTCGAGAGTAGGCCGCGGAGCCCGCTGGTAGTAGCCGCCGGCCCCGGACGGGAGTGGACGGGCCGAGAAGGTAAGCAGGGGGTGCGTGGAGGGGAGGAGGGGGCGCGTGGAGGGGGGGAGGGGGCCCTTACCTTGCCGGCCCGTCCGCTCCCGTCCGGCGCCGGCGACTACTACCAGCAGGCTCCGCGGCCTACTCCAGGGTGGCGCGCCGGGTGATGTCATCACCCGGCGCACTACTCGAGAGTAGGCCGCGGAGCCCGCTGGTAGTAGCCGCCGGCGCCGGACAGGAGCGGACGGGCTGAGAAGGTAAGCAGTGGCGGGGAAGGGGGCTTACCCCCCCCGGAGCCGTCCGCTTCTATCCGCTGGCGCCCGCGGGCGCCAGCGGATGGAAGCGGACGGCCCCAGGGGGGTAGGGAGCGCGGGGGAGGGGGCTTACCTGCCGGGGCCGTCCACAGCGGACGGCCCCAGGGGGGGAGGGAGTTAGGCCCCCCCTCACCCACCCGCCGCCATTTTTTCCTCATAGACTTGCATTGCAATGCAAGTCTATGGGGAAAAAAATGGTGGCCGATCCAAAAATTTACGATTTTTGGGTCAGGATCGGACTCGATCCGGTCCGGGGGGCCTCCGATTTTGTCCGAACCGGTCCGTGACAAAATTGGAGGTCCCGATCCGGGTCCCGATCCGATCCGGGGGGTCCGTGCACACCCCTAATTACAACCATAAAATATAACAGGATAAAACATAATATAGAAGTGTAGAAGTTTAAAACTACAGTATAAATTGAGAATACTTCGGAATGTATGAGGTATTCCTTTTCAGTTCTAACATCTGCTGGACTCAGTATGGTGACCCATTACTGGGGTCACAATATGTTAAGAATGTGTTAAGAAAAATGCATGGTGGGGGGAAACCCAACAGTAATTCAGAAGGGACTAAAGCAGATGAATGGCATTTGAACGCAAGATGTATAAGGAGAGATAAAGGTATGCAATTAAATATTGTGTAACAGAAAATCGTAGTATATAACTTGTGCATCTGTTTTATTTATAAGGTTTTGTATCTTTAAACTGGAATTAGACAAGAAAGTCTTTGAAATAGAGGCCACCTTCAAATAGAGGACTGTCCTCTGTAAAAGGGGAGACCTAGCCACCCTGTGGAGTTTTGGAAGCCTGACGGCCGGGATATGTGTAAGGGAGGAGTTATCTTGAAGACAAAACTTGTGATGAAAGTTACAGACAAAGGGCCAAACCTTTATCTAATAGTTATATCTCTTTCTATCTTTCTTTCTTTCTTTCTTTCTTTCTTTCTTTCTTTCTTTCTTCTTAATTAGGCACAGGTAGGGTAACCAGATAAAATCCAGGTCAGGGCTCATGTAACTTTAACAGTTGTAGAGAAAAGGGAATTTCAGCCAGTGTCATTTGTATGCAAATAGTTCCTGGTGAAATTCCCTCTTCATCACAACTGTTAAAGTTGCAGGGGCCCTGCCTTCTTTTGTATATGGTCACTCTAGAATAGTGCCTGCACCTTTAACTGTTGTGATGAAGAGGGAATTTCACCAGGAACTAATTGCATACAAATGACACTGGCTGAAATTCCCTTTTCTCTACAACTGTTAAAGTTACATGAGTCCTGACCTGGATTTTATCTGGTCAGCCTAGACACAGGGGATCCTAAAAGCTCCCCTAACCTCCCCCTGTTAGGGTCCCGATTGGTATAGGGCCTTTTGCACCTATCCTAGAGTAGAAATGAAACAAGACGAAGCTGCTAGATACGGATTTAAAGTAATGTCAATTTTGGCCCTAAGCTGATATCTTGCTATGCCTGGTTGATAAACACATCTATTATTCCTTCCCTAAACTGCTTCACAGTTGTCTCTGAGGAATAATCTTCCCAGCTGAGCTGTTGGAGTAAGCTGCAAAGCTACTTAACAGTAGTATGTTGAGAAAGGCCTTGATCTCTACAGCGGAGAACCACATGTTCCCGTTTCCATGGAAACAGAATACAGGTACAGAGAACCAGCAGTTCCCTTAAGAGAGCTTTGTTGCTCCAATGCCTTGCCACGACAATAGTGATGGTGCAGTAGATGAGAGTGCCATTGACCCCTTTCTGGTTGCTGGGTCACCCAGGGCCTCCTCTTCTTTTCCTATAGGCTCCCTCTTGGCATAGGCTCCTTTTGTGTACTTTCCTGCAGTGGCTGCTGTGGGCATAGGGTGAAGATTTGGTGTAGATGCTAGAACAATAGGGACCACAAGGGATAGCCTGGTTGTCCTTTGATCCACTATTCAATCAAGAGATAAGGATGCTTCCGCATTGGAGGATGTTTCCTACCAGGGCTTTAGATGGTCCAATTTTAATGGCTGGCTTGAAAATTAGAAAGGCATCTACATCTGTCTGGAATCCCCATGCTTTGCATACTTGTGAAAGGGCAACTCTTCTTAATTCCATTGAGGTAGAGAACACACAGGTCATTCAGTATGTCAGCTGCTGGTAGTTGGTACTTTCCCATCAGAATCCTTTTGTTCCTAATTGGTCTGCAGCCTTCTGGAGCAATAAAATATATTAGACAAGGTGGCGCGGTGATGGTCACAAACATAGCGCTGAGATGGTCTTCTGTGGATGCCATAACAGATTAGCATCTCGGTAAAAATGTTATTTAAGACCTGCCGCTTCTTTTTCAAAAGAAAAGTAGATGTGAGGATGGCTCATCCTAATCTGAACTATGAAGGGATGGGATTCACCCCTCCCTACAGGGCTTTTTTCCAAACAAAAATCCCTACCACCACTCTGAAGCTTCTATTTGTCCTAAAAGGTGCATGTGTATGTGTGTATGAGCTGAAGGATTTTCAGTGGGAAGGTAGGGCAGGAGGGAACTGGTAACCCACACACCCACCCCACCCTGCAGTGATATAGATCACACACAAATGCCCATACATACATGCAGCTGAAGTGGGAGGTCCTCACCACATTTGCAAATAGCACATTTAACGTTATTGCGTAGTTTGGTGCTAAATCCCCTGGCCCCTGCTTGAAAACTAGCGTGGCCATTTCTGCATCGTCAGAAAAAGAGAAAATGCATCACTCAAAAAAAATAAAAGAAGAAGAAGAAGAAGAAGAAGAAGAAGAAGAAGAAGAAGAAGAAGAAGAGAAAAGCGGGTGTGAATTTGCACAGAATGTGCATATTCTAATTTATGTCTTGATGCAAATTTAGGGGAATATACTATAATTTCAATAGAAATCCAGTACGTCGCTTCATAGTGAGAAACACCATGACCAGCTGATCTGTGGGTCTGTTCAGTCCGTGTGCCTAATCCAGGTGCTGATTCTGGGTGGGCAAATCCAAAACTCCCCCTGTTCTCCCTTCTGATGGTTCTTTATCTTTAAACTGGACTTGGACTGGAAACTCTTCAAACTGAGGATGCCTTCAAATAGAGGCTCTTCAAGCAGCCATCATTGCCTTGATGGCTTTTTAGAAAATAAGCCATTATATAAATATTAATACAAAATAAATTATAAGTAGAGGATTGCTCTCTATAAAGTTGGATGGATAGGCCACCCTATGGGAAAGTGCCTACATAACTTCCCTCCTTTAGCCATAATGTCCTTATTCTCTTTTTTTGCTAGGACAGGTGCTTGTCAGGCGTAGGAGGGAAGCGGTCATTGACTTTCTTCTTCGGGAAGTCGTTAATGGTTTATAATACTTTCAGTTTTCTTATGAATAAGAAAAAAGGCCAAAGTAGCTCTGGAAGACAATGAATTCACATATTCGCTATCTCACTGTTACATTGTGCAGGCCGTTATAGTAACTGTATACATATAACTGTAATACATATTATCTCGCAAATCAGGGAAGGCAGGTAATAAAGCTCAGTTCCGGGAATACTGCAAGATCTTATTTACAAAGCGGGTTCAAATGATTGTATTTGGCCCCATGTAAAAAACAAAACCAAAAAAACCCTCTTTGATTCTCAAAGACTTTTTTAAAAAAAAGCAAACAACATATCCATACATGACTGAGATAGTTTAAATTATTTAATGGTTTTATAATTTATTGAAGGAACTATCATACAAAATGTTGGCATGATTTATAATTTATGCAGAATTGAGGGGGGCACAGGATTCACATTATCTTGATCTGTGAATCTGTTTTATTTAAGCCCAGTGTATATACAGACAATCCCTGCCATCAGAATTTCAGTGACAAGCACAGAATGAGGAAAATACAGCAAGATAATCAACAATCAGTGGGAAGAGAAACAAATAGTCCAAGGTGCAATTCTAGACTCACTTACTGGGAGAACGCACCATTGAACTCAATGGGATTTACATCTGGGTAGATGTGTATAGGATTGCACTGTAAAGGTACAATCCTATGCATGTTCAGATAGGAAAAAGCCCTACAATGGCATGTTGGGAGATGTAGGTCTGTTTTTTTTTTCTTTCTAAACATGCATAGGATTGTGCCCTAATGTATTTACATTATGGCTGCCGCCCAATTAAAGGAAGTTGACTAATATTTGCTCATCTACTGTTGAGGGGAAAAAGTAATAGAATACTTCAAAGCAGAAAAACGAAGCTTATACTGTTTTTAACCTAATGCATGCATGTGCCAGCCACCGTAGGGATCAGAAGAGTCATTCTCTAGCTCTCACTGACACCGGAAATCATATCTCTTTTAATAAGATGCCATCTATGGGGATTTTACATGAATTTGCATTTTTTTTAAAAAAAGAACATTAAAATGTGATGGCTAATTAAGCGAGGGATCATTTTAGCTGATTGATATAATTTTCCGTGATTGATATAGCTCAGTTTTCTCCAACCTTGTGCTCTCCAGATGTGTTAGATGACAATTTCCACCATCAACATAGCTCCTCACATCAGGAGAAAACCCAGTTGGGGAAGCCTCATCTTACGGATTAACTCTCAAAACGTTGCAGCTTAAATTCAAGCTATTCTATATTCAAGCAGGTCTAGAACCTTGCCTTCACAGCCCCCCCGCCTGGGTATACTCCTCCATTTACAAAGCCCTAGGGGGAGTCTACAGCCATTTATCACGGGATTGTATCGCATTCATCACGAATGGGGTACATGACCTTCACCTATTCCCGCAGTGATCTTGGTTCCTTTTTTTTTTATATATATATACTTTTTATTAATTTCAACACAATAAACATACACATAATACACAATACAACCCTCAACTTCCCCCGTGCACCCCCCCCCCGAGACCTTCTCATAATCATTCTTCCTCCTTCCAAAATTTTAACGATTCTTTTGAAGGCGTTTGTCCCTTTCCCGATCTTAAAACATATTCCAAAAAGGGACTCCATATTTCTCCAAAATCACTCTTACTGGACATTCCCCTCTTTATTTTCATTTTACATGTCAACATATCATTCAAAGCCATATCCCAAATTTCTTTATACCAATCTTCTATTGTATAGCTTCGTTGCCCTTTCCAATTTTTAGCAATCATTATTCTAACAGGTGCCAGGAGGTTGTTTACCAATTCTCTATTTATTATATGCTTATTCCCCCTATCCCATATTGCTAGTAGAGCTAACTTTGGGTTTAGTTCCAATTTACTTCCAATTATATCACTTATTTCTTTAAAAACCCTTTCCCAAAATTTTTGTACTTGTTCACAGCTCCACCACATATGAAAATAGGTCCCAACCTCCTGACATCCCCTCCAACAATTCTTAGACACTTTTTTATCAAACTGGTGAAATCTTACAGGTGTTAGATACCATCTCCAAACTGTCTTATAGTAGTTCTCCTTGATTCTAATCGACAGTAACTTTAACATTCTTACATTCCATATCCTCCCCCAGTTATCATCATTAATTTTTCCCTTTACATCTTCTTCCCATAGCTCTTTTATAACCTTAAGTGAGTCCTGAAATTCCTCTTCTATCAATATTTTATATATCTCACTAGTCAGTCCTTTCTTAACTCCAACTTCTTCTTTTTTCCCTATTAGTTCAATTAAATCTTCAAATCTAGTATTATTTCTACATTTCTTATTTTTCAACCTCCATAGTGATCTTGGTTCCACCTCTCATTTATTCTGGAATATCCCTGACTGCTTTTGTTGCGGTTCCTCCCCCCCCCCCTTTCATTTCCATTCTGAAGGACATGTGTGGTATGCCCCCCACCTTTGCGATGTAGCTGCTGTTCATCCTGAGTTATGGGCTCAATGGACAGCCAAACAGCTGTAAGGGTCATGCCTGTAGGTATCGGAGGTGTGTGGGAGTGGACCTCTCCGCCATTTCCGCCACATGTTTTCGATGGGTATCAGCGTTTTTCATCACCAAGTGAGTTTGGTGTTTTTTTAAACTGCAATTACACTCTGCGTAGGAGGGCATATTCGGGGCAGTTCATATCACCCCATATGTGGCTGCACATCTGCATTCATGTGCATGCCTCACGTGTCATTAAAAACAAACCTCTGCCCCATAGACAGGTATGACGCAGCAGTGCGCAATGCTGGGGAAAGCACCTGTACACATCATCTGGCTAGCCCCGCCCACTTCTGCCCATACACACGTCCTCCCAGAACGGCAGTCCTGTAATTGCAGTAAACATCAGCGGCGTGCGCCCCGTGAGTGGCAATCGCGGAAGTGGGGAACATTCGGAAGCATTCTTCATCCTTAGCGACATGGCTGCAGGTGTAGATTAGCCCCTAAATAAGCTGCACTATCCTTCTTCATGTCATCTTTCAAGTGTTACATGGAGAAGGGTACCTGTTTCTGGTGGACACTATTCCACCCACCCCCCAAAAAACCCAACACAATTGTTGTGTTTTCAACTGTGGTCTAATGTGTTTGCTTTATCTTTACTTTAGGGTGCAGTCCTGTGCATGTTTACAAAGAAAAAAGTCCCACAATTCCCAGCATTCCCCAGCCAGGGAATGCTAGAAGTTGTGGGACTTTTTTCTGTCTAAACATGCATAGGATTGTGCTCTTCACCCATTTTTATTTATCCGTGATTGTAAGCCGTCTTGAGTGCCATATTCTTGATAGAAAGTCGGAACACAAATCAAATCAATCAATAAATACCCATAATCCCCAGCTGCCCATTACAACCACAAACCGAGAGCACAGAAAACTAGAAGCTGAGAGGAAGTTTTGTATATGGCCATTATTATTATTATTATTATTATTATTATTATTATTATTACCTAGATTTTACACACGTTTACTTGGCAATAAAACGTCTTGATTTCTGAGGACTGTATTTGCATGGACGTACCTCTAGGACCACTGCTTTTGGTTTTAGAAGAATGCAAGAGGTCTCCTTCTGTAGCTTGACTTTTTAAGATCCCATAAGGGGAAGGTCCTTCACTGGAATCCAGTGACTGTTCCTCTGAAAGTTCTATTTGAGAATGGGACTTGCTAATCACATAACTATTTCAAACGGTTCCTCCCATTACCTGAACTTGAGTTTGGAGCCTGTTATTTACAACCTCCCCACCCACGCACATAATGTGAAAGGAGATTAATGTTCCCACAGAAGATAAAATTGCAAGTCCCAACATCGCTCCAAAAAAAAAAGCAATGCTCTTTTTTATTATTATTTCTTTTATTTAACAAAAGGGAAGAGTGCAAATTATGGTTCAGATTTTGGGACACGGGAAAAACAGTTATAGGGGCATCTATTCCAGGGGGCGGTCAGGGTTTAAAATATCTGAAGAACGATGCAGAGATGCTCTGTGTTCCTACCTGTATACAAGTATGCTTATCTTTGCCACTCGGTAGCAGACAGTGGAATGAACAAAGCATTTCTTTTTTTTTTTTTTTTGTAAATAATTTTATTATTTTCAACATAATGATAACATAAAATACATACATAACCCTCGACAATCCCCCCCCGTGTACCCCCCCACCATGAGACCTTCTCTTAACCTTTTATTCTATCCAGAAGTTTATCGACTCTTTTGAAGGTGTTTGTCCCTTCCCCGATCTTAATACATATTCCAAAAGGGGTCTCCATATTTCCCCAAAATCATTTTTACCGGACATTTCCCTTTTCAATTTCATTTTACAAGTTAACATATCATTCAAAGCCATATCCCATATTTCTTTATACCATTCTTCTATTGTATAGCTTCCTTGTCCTTTCCAATTTTTTGCAATCATTAGTCTAACAGGAGTCAGGAGGTTGTTTATCAATTCCCTCTTGTTTTTGTCCTCTTCCCCTCTATCCCATATTGCTAGTAGAGCGAGCTTCGGGTCTAATTCCACTTTACTTCCAATTATTTCACTTATTTCTTTAAATACCCTTTTCCAAAATTTTTGTACATATTCACAGCTCCACCACATATGGTAATAAGTTCCAACCTCCTGGCATCCTCTCCAACACTTTTTAGATATTTTTTTATCAATCTGGTGAAATCTAACCGGTGTTAGATACCATCTCCACAATACCTTATAAAAATTCTCCTTAATTCTGATCGATAACAATTTTAACATTCTTGCGTTCCACAACCTCTCCCAGTTATAATCCTTAATTTCTCCATTTACGTCTTCTTCCCAAGCCTTTTTTATTACTTTAAGTGAATTTTGAAATTCTTCCTCTATCAATAATTTATATATCTCACTAGTCAACCCTTTCTTAATTTCCTTTCCTTCTTTCCTGCCTTTTGACTCTACTAATTCTTCAAATCTTGTATTGTTTCTACACTTTTTATTTTTCAATTTCCATTCCTGAGTCCATTTCCCTAATTGTATACATTTAAACCATGCAAATTTATGACCTATCAATAGCTCTTTAATTTGTTCATTATCCTTCATATTTTCCATCCACTTCCTTAACTTAATTATTTCCTTATCTTTCAATCTCGCTTCAATCTCCACTTTTAACAATCTTGGGAAATTCTCCACTACTACCACTGGGGCAAGTGGTGAATCTCCTGGTATCAACTTCCCCCTAAATTTCTCCCAGATCTCCACTATATTTACCAACAAAGGGTTGTCCAGTCCCTTTAATTCTTTCTTTTGAATTTTCTTAAAGAAAATATTTTTCAATTTATAATCTATTTCCCCAGTTTGCGTCTCCAACCACTCCAGATCTTCCTCCCCTAGAATACAGCTTATAACATACCTTAACTGATTAGCTATATAATAGTACTTAATATTTGGAAGTCCTAAACCTCCCTTCTTTTGAGCCTTATACCATAACCCTTTATTAATCCTGGCTTTCTTATCCCCATTACAATATGCATTGATTATATTTTGCCAACTTTTCAGCTCTACATCTGATATTTTAATTGGTAACATTCTAAACAAAAAATTAATCTTAGGTAAAATCTTCATTTTAATAATTGCTATTCTACCAAACCAAGAATGTTTTAATTTCTTATATACTTCTAATTTCTCCCCTACTTGTTTTTTTAAAGCTACCAAATTAAGTTCCTCAAGCCTATCTAAATCTCTATCAATGTTAATACCTAAATAACGTACTATGTTTTTAAGTCTAAGACCCAACTTATCCTTACCTTCTTCCAACTCTTCCTTATTATAATTAAATAACATCATTTCTGACTTCCCCCAATTTACTTTTAATCCCGTAATTTCTCCAAATTCTCTTAAATGTTTCTTAATCACCTCAGCACTCCCTAGGGGATCTTCTACCGTCAATAAAGTATCGTCCGCAAACATATTCATTTTAATCTTCTCCTTTCTTCCTATCCCCTTCACTCTTTCATCTTCCCTTATTACATTTGCCAAAATTTCTATTACTATTGCAAATAAGATCGGTGAAAGAGGACATCCCTGTCTAGTTCCTCGGGCTAGTGTAATCTGTTGTGTTAACCCATCATTAACCATTATTTCCGCTTTATTATTTTTATACAACTTATCCATCACTCCCATAAAACAATCTCCAAACCCAAATGTTTTTAATATTGTTTTGAGTGCTGGCCATTCCACACAATCAAAGGCTTTGAATATATCCAATGCTAGCAGACCTGCTTTTAAATTCCTTTTTTTTATAATACTAATTATATTTAATACTCTTCCCATTAAATTAGACATTTGCCTACCCGGAATAAATCCACACTGATCTTTTTTAATATATTTACTAATAAATGTGGCCATTCTTTTTGCCAATATTGCTGTAAAAATCTTTGAATCTTGATTTATTAAGGAAATTGGTCTATATGATGCGGGATCCGTTAAATCCTTACCTGGTTTCGGAATTAATATAATCAGGGAATGATCCCATGATGGCGGAGTCTTCCCCCCTTCTATTATAGTGTTAAATAATTTCTTTAATCTTGGTACTAAAATTCCTTTAAAAAGCTTATAATACTCCGACCCCAAACCATCCAACCCCGGTGATTTTCCTCCTTTTAATTTATCAATAACTCCCTCTATCTCTTTTCCGTAACTAAACCTTCCATATAATCCCTGTCCTGTTTCTGCAATTTTATTTTCCAATTCCTCTCTACATATTCCAATATCTTATCTTGCGGTCCCGATCCTGATGTATATAATTCACTATAAAAGTCCTTAAATATACTTAATTTATCTTTCATTAAATTACAACTATTCCCTGCCTTATCCTTTATTGTCCCTATCATATTCTTAGCCTTTTCCAACTGTGTGGATCTAGCCAGCATCTTTGAGTTCCTATTACTATATTCAAAAAAGTCTCTTTTTAAATACAACAAATTCTTTTGAACTTGTTCTAATTCTTCTTTCTCTAGTTCCTTTTTCTTAGCTTGAATTTGGGCTAATAGGCGTTTATCTTTTGTCTCCTTTAACTTTTCTTCCAAACTTCTTATCTCCTCTTCAATCTTTTTATTTTGAGCTTCCTGTTGTTTTTTTAATGTCCATCTTTCCCTAATACAAATCCCTCTTACTACAGCTTTCATTGTGTCCCATAATATGTCCTGCCGATTATTCTCTTTTTCATTAATCTCCCAAATTTCCTGCATTTCTTTCTTTATTTTCTCCATTATATCCTTTTTATTCAACAACCTTACATCCAGTCTCCATCTCTTCGCTTGTCTATAGTCTTTCTTGGTTTCCATGTCCATTGTCATTAACGCGTGGTCAGTGACCTTGATAACTCCAATATCACAATCTATAATTTTGGGTAACATATTTTTTGATACAAAAATGTGGTCTATCCTTGAATAACTCTTAAATCTCTGTGAATAAAAAGTATATTTCCTTTCTTCCCCTCTTAAAGCTCTCCACACATCCATTAATTCTTTCCCTTCCATTAATTTGCTTAACTCTGTCTTCCCCACCCTCTTAGTATCTTTTAGTATGTTATCCCGGTCTTTCCCTATATCTAGTACCATATTAAAGTCACCAGCCATCACAATGTGCTTTTTACCCACTTCTCCCAACCCGTTAAATACTTCATCGATAAAATCCATTTGTTTCCCATTTGGAGCATATACATTCACTAATACATATTCCTCTTCTCCCAACTTGCAGAACATAATAAGAAACCTTCCATTGCTATCTCTCTTTACACTTTGAATAGTTATACCACATGTCTTTGAAATTATTATTGCCACTCCTCTCGATTTCGAAGTTCCATATGCCTTCTCATAAACGCCCACCTCCCTCATTCGAAGCTCATTAACTCCATCTTTGGCCTGATGAGTTTCCTGCAAAAAAATTACATCTATTTTTTTTTCTTTAATAACATTTCAATCCTCTTTCTTTTAATTACCGTTCCTAGCCCTTTAACATTCAATGTTGCCAATCTAAGTTTATTTTCCATCTCTCTCTTTCACACAAGTCTTTAAGTCGGTCTCCCTGTGTGTAACACATACCCCCCCCTAACCCTCCCCCCCACATTCACCCCCAATTCACCCCCCTCCTCACCAGCTTGCTGGGCTTTGGTCCCAATCTTCTTAGAACTCTTAGGGGGGGGGAACTCGGCCCAACATTCCGGAATGACGTCCACCCTCCCCTCCAAGTCTCCTCTTCTCCCTATCTCTCTTACAATATATTAAAGTCTATTCATTGCTCCCTCCTGCCGCGCCTTCGTCTTGCTTCTCCTCTCCAACCGATGTGGCATCCATTATGCCCAGCTCCTCCAACAACTCGATTCCTTGCTCACAAGATGTTATTCTTTGCTGCTTCCCGTTCCACTTGAACCTCAAGAAAACTGGGTACCCCCAATTATAGGAGATCGATTTCATCTTCAAGAACAAAGCATTTCTGATAGAAAGGAGGCTTGCCGACTGTGAACTTGGCCTTGAGCTGAAGTAAACTGGTAAATCCAGGAACTATTAGAACATCCTGTCTCTGGGCATGATCAAGCAAAAGCTGGGGCTCACCCATATCGTATTAAGCATTGAACCTTGCACTTTAGTGTTACGCATTTTAATACGACTTAGGTGCACCTGTCTTTCCATGGATTTCACTCACTCAGGTTATTAGCTGGGCCGGTCACTCAAAGCTGACATCACTGAGCTCCGGGCTGCTTGGCTTTTGTAGGTTTGGAAGACCAGTTGACTGTGGTGTAGTGAATCCAGGGCTAGTAGGGTTGAAGCACGAACTTTCTGATTAGTGGGATGATGACACTCCCCCTCCCTCAAATTTCCCTCTGAGTTTAGCTGCACTTCTCAGAGTAGAACAGGCAGGGGGAGGGGGGTAGATTTTCCCAGCAACAACAAAGTGTCCTGGTTTTCACAATTGCTGCAGGGTGGGTTGTTGCTGTGGTTAAAAAAAGCACCCACAACCCCCAAACAGCCCATGGATTGTGGGTGGTTTGTTAACCATGACAACAACCTACTCTCATGAGAATCTCAATCATGTTAAGCCACAGGGACCACCTGCCGTGGCTTGAATAGTCACAACGGCTGCCAGCACACACTACTACCCACCATGGCTTAAACAGCTGTGATCATGCGAACCTGTCCATAATTGTAGCAACGTCTAATGTCATGCAATGTATTTTGGGGGTGGCTTGGTCTTGAATGGGCAATTGACCCATTTGCATTGCAAAAGCTCTGCTCCTGGTGGAGATGAAAACTGCTAGAATGGGCTTGTTGACTTTGAGTTCAAATGTTTCTCCTTTATGCTGGGAAAAGAAAGATGGTTCAGCTATTGTTATTATGTTTCTCCTACCCTTCCTCCAGGGAGCTAAGGGTGACATACAAGCTTGCCCCCATTTACTCTCACAACACCCCAGTGAGGTAGGTTAGATTATTTCACAGTATTTATGGATGGATGGATGTAGAGATATATGCATTTTATTTACAGCATTCATATACTGCTCTTTATCAAAACCAATTCTGGAGTGGTGAACAATAAAAAATAATAAAAAATAATAAAACTTATTATTATTATTATTATTATTATTATTATTAACAGAATACCAATAAAAAACCATAGAGGTCAATCAAAGAAGGCTTCCAGAAATAAAGATGTTTTCAGGAGACACTGAAGTGTAAATAACACTGGAGGGATATCGCATGTCTTATTCCATGGACCCCTCACCATTTTCACCGCCAAATATATTCCATGCCACATTTCATGGGTTATTATTATTATTATTATTATTGCAGACAGAAATCTGTATCAATTTTTTTTACGTACTCTTTTTAAATGTGTGCATCTTTTGCCTGCCTTTAGCAAATGGTATGCTTTTTGTATGCATCCCCACATTGATTAAAGTGTGTTTATGTGCATTTTTCAAATGAACACGTTTTTCTTTCTTGCTTTCAAAACTGAGCACTTATTCTTATGCTGGGTGTTGTTGTTGTTGTTGCTGTTCCCTGGAAGGCATCGCAAGTCCTGAAATGTACAGAGGTTCAGATTCAAAATGTGCTGTGTCTGTATCAGTTTTGAGTAGGGTGACGAGATAAAATCCAGGTCAGGGCTCATGTAACTTTAACAGTTGTAGAGAAAAGGGAATTTCAGCCCATATCATTCGTATGCAATTAGTTCCTGGTGAAATTCCCTCTTCCTCACAACTGTTAAAGTTGCAGGTGCTATACTAGAGTGACCATATACAAAAGAAGGCAGGGCCCTGCAACTTTGTGATGAAGAGGGAATTTCACCAGGAGCTAATTGCATACAAATGACACTGGCTGAAATTCCCTTTTCTCTACATCTGTTAAACTTACATGAGCCCTGACCTGGATTTTATCTCGTCACCCTACCCTACATAATGATCTCAGCCTGCGAAACAACATTTTATCAGACTGGGAACATGTTATGTGTCATGTGCTCCTTCCTTGTCCCTCCCCTTCTTTCCTCCCTTCATGAACCCATCTTTTGTAAAGATGTCCTGGCTTCTTAAATCACAGTTTCCTATAATACCACCAATTTGGTTTACATTCCCCATAATCCCTGGCAATTGGGCATGGTGGAAAGGAATTCTGGGAGTTGCAGTCCAACACATCTGGAGGACATCATGTTGGGTGACAGTGCTGTAATGTCTGAACTGGGCACTTAGTTTCAGAGCTCTGGTTTAACAACTGATTGAAGATCTAGGATATCAAGTGAGAATCAGGAAAACAGTATTTAATGGCTAAATATGTGTAAGGAATCCATTCCGACAGATGTTTCCTCCTGGATTTCTTCAGTCTGCAGCCCCTCAAAACTAGGCTGACCAGATAAAATCCAGGTCAGGTAGGCTGACCAGATAAAATCCAGGTCAGGGCTCATGTAACTTTAACAGTTGTAGAGAAAAGGGAATTTTAGCCAGTGTCATTTGTATGCAATTAGTTCCTGGTGATATTCCCTCTTCATCACAACAGTTAAAGTTGCAGAGGCCCTGCCTTCTTTTGTATCTGGTCACTCTAGTATAGTGCCTGCACCTTTAACTGTTGTGATGAAGAGGGAATTTCACCAGGAACTAACTGCATACAAATGACACTGGCTGAAATTCCCTTTTCTCTACAGCTGTTAAAGTTACAAGAGTCCTGACCTGGATTTTATCTGGTCACCCTAAGGTCAGGGCTCATGTAACTTTAACAGTTCCCTCTTCATCACAACAGTTAAAGGTGCAGGCACTATACTAGAGTCACCATATACAAAAGAAGGCAGGCCCCCTGCAACTTTAACTGTGGTGATGAAGAGGGAATTGCACCAGGAACTAATTTCATACAAATGACACTGGCTGAAATTTCCTTTTCTCTACAACTGTTAAAGTTACATGAGCCCTGACCTGGATTTTATGTGGTCAGCCTAATGTAGGGTGACTATTTGGAAAGGAGGACAGGGCTCCTGTATCTTTAACAGTTGTATAAAAAAGGGGGGTTTTAGCAAGTGTCATTTTTTATGCATGCAGCACCTGGTGAAATTCCCTCTTCATCACAGCAGTGGAAGCTGCAAGAGCCCTACTCTCTTCAGCTAGAGTGACCAAATACAAAATAGCGCAGGGCTCCTGTAGCTTTCACTATTGTGATGAAGAGGGGATTTCACCAGGTGCTGCATACATACAAATGGCAACTGCTGAAATTCCCCTTTCAGTATAACTGTTAAAGATGCAGGAGCCCCATGATCCTGTTCATATGGTTACCCTATCATTATGTCCAAGTCAAGCTAAAGTCCCCCAAGCAGTAATATCTGAAACTGATGCACGCAAATGCAACAGGATCTAATGTAAAAAGAAAATAAAATAAACCTAAATGTAGCTAGTCATTCAGATCTTTCTGCAAAACTAGCAGTTTGAAATGTTAAGCTGCTTCACTCTCAAAAGAGAATGCCACCCTTCTTCAGGACCCTTTAAAAAGGCCTTTTCACTGACCTTTTGCAATAACTACATTTATTTAAATGCAATGTATACATTTACTCAGGTACCAATGAGTGAGAGCTATGAAATTTAGTACACTGACCAACAAGAGACTTCAAATACTAGAAATATCTGAAAATGTGACATTTGTGCTCCTTTAAAGTGGAAAGAAAGAAAAATAGGTGAAAATTACCACACCCACCCACCCACTACCATTTCTCTCTTATGAGTGTAGTAACTATAGCGATACAGTACATAGATAGACCAGAATAAGGCTGGATAGATAGTCAGCCTATACATTTTTTTAAAAAAAAATCCTATTTTGTCAGAAAAATTAATGCATGCACAAGATAATATAATTATCTTATCTCTTTCTTTCTTTTTTACAGCTTGGGGAACAGAGGTTACAGAGGACTTGTGCAAAGTAAGGAAAGAATCCTATAGCAATTCCCAGAATTGAGCATTGCCTTCCATGAACTCCAATTCAGCACCTGCTCCGTCTTCTTTGGCAATAAATATCTCCAGCAGTAACGGGTTTGGCCGCCATCCCCTGCGTTTATGGAGCTGCTTCATTCGATGGCATTGGCTCTAGGCCAACTTCATGTTTTGGTTCTATGAGAGGAAACTACGTTTGGAGGTTGACTGGTTTCCTTAGATTTTCTGCAGATCTCTTGATTTTGTGATGAACATAGGACCGGCAAATCAGCGTTGCGCACAGCCATGTTCTGAGAAAAGGGGGGAAGGGAGGAACAGCCAATCAGCACTGTGCACAGCACTGCTTGGGGAAGTGGGTCTGGGGAGCAAACAACAGCTAATCAGCACTGCACAAATCCAGTTTCTGCTGAAAACCAGAACAGTTTCCTCCTGAGCCCATTCCAGGCAAGAAGCGACTTTCACACTGGGCTCAGCACTGAAGCTGTATACTTATGAACACAGCCTTAGAATGCAACATCTGTCTTCACCCTGAGTTTCTCAAAGGGCAATGAAAAGAAAGCAAAGACAGGCTGTCATCTCAGATTCAGAAACAAATAGTTTGAATACAGGTGTTTCCCAGATGCGGCTTTTCTCCAGCACTATGGTGTTTTTGTAGGTGAACAGCACATTGAGATGCTAGCATGCTAGTATGCACCCAAATGCCAGATTTCAAGTGCTCTGATTTCCATGTAGGTCATGTAAAGCGCAAATATACTTGCCACAGCAGCCGTAACAGCATATTTATTTATTTATTTATTTATTTAAAAAAATATAAACTGCCTTTTGGGGAAACCTCTCCCATGGTGGTGTACAAAATTTTAAAACAATAAAAGAATGATAAATACTATAATAAAACAATAATATCTAAACTAACCATTAAAACCAAATAACCCCTCTCTAATTCTATTCTGTTGTAGAGATAAAATGGCATCTTTGCACAGAATCAAAATACATCATCATAATCACAATTCAAAACAGATGTTTTAAAATTTCCAACATTCTTAAATTCCAGTTTTGAAACTTGACTCTAAGGTTTTCTCTCCCCCCCCAAAAAAAAAAAATTGTAGGGTACAATCCAAATGGTGTTAAATGTTTTTTCAGTCCCATTGATTGTTTAACTTCTTTGCATTGGCATGAATAGAATTTGAAAGTGTTTAAGGCTGCATTTTTATATCCCCTTACTTGAGGGGGGGAATTGAAATTAATGGGACTTACTTCCGAGTAGGCATGTGTAGGATAGTGTTGTAATTTTAATGATACCGTAAAATGATTAGACATGGTGGATTTTAAATGATTCAATATTAGGGTGACCAACTGTCAGGATTTCCCCGGATTTGTCCTGGTTTTTGTTCTATCCTAGGTGTCAGGGGGGATTTTCTGTAATTTTCTACAATCTCCTGGAAAGACACGCTTTCCCCTTTAAGGCTGCCATTAGCATGGTGGGAGGGAATGACGAGCTTTCTGGAGGTGGGTTATTTCCCTCCCACTGCTCCAATCAGGACCTTACAAGGGAAAGTATGTCATTCCTGGACATTATAGAAAAGGACCCGATTGGAGCAGTGGAGGGCAGGAATGACACACTTTCCCCTCCTCCGCTCCAATTGGGTCCTTTAAAGCAGTGGGGGTGAATGACATGCTTTCCAGAGGCCCCGGAAAGCCACTTTCCCACCCCCCACCCCACTGAGGGTCCTCTTTTTTGGTTTCCCAAATGTGGTCACCCTATTCAATATTGACTGCTTTTACATTTCCACCCTCCTCCTCAAAATCCATAAATTTAATAGCATCCAGAGTTGAAAATGTCAAAAGAGGGGGAATCAAAGTAAGGGCTAATAAATTTAAGTCCTGCCGAAATTATTAGATATTGACTAGATGCAAAAGAGAACAAGGTTCCTGCACATAATTTTGGTCTATAAGAGAGACTTTCAGCAAAGTGTAGCTTCTCATGCAAGCTACACCTGCTAAAATTTGCTCTTCCACAAAACTTGTAGAGATACAGGAAGGGATGGGCCATAGCTCAGTGTGATAGAGCACCTGTTTTGCTTTCAAAAGGTCCCTGGTTCAGTCCCTGTCATCTCCTCCAGGTAGGGTGGGAAAAACTCCTGCCTAAAAAACCCTGGAGAGCTTCTGCTATATGAGATGGCTGCTAGTCAACAATACTAACTATATGGCTAGATTGATCAATGGTCTGACTCAGTATAAGGCAGTGAAAGGAAGAGAGTTTATTTAATTATTTGTAATACTCATATAATATAATAAAATCTCTAAGCAAATTTAGTTAAGGAAAATCTTCTTGGTGGAGCCACATTATACCACCTCTGGCCTCATGGACCTAGTCAGGCTATGTGACACGGGCAGTTGGTGGTTTCAGGTGGAATGGCCAGGGAGCTGGTGCCGTCCCCCCCTGCACATCCAGCAATGGCCACCTGAGGCATCCATCTCAGTCCACCTAATAGAAGGGCTGGCCCTGCATAAATGGCTTTCAAAGGCGAATAACCTGGCAGCATCCCACATCACTGATTCACCTTCTTCTCTCCTCAAATCAACCCCTGCAGCTGTGCCCTCTGGGTTAGTGCTTTTCAGATGAGGCTTACACAGGATCTGTGAGACAGAACTAAAAAATGCCACTAAATTGCCTTCTTGTGGTTAACAGGTAAGCCTTTAGATACTTGCTCTGGGGCTAGATTTCAAAACCACCCATGATTCACAATGAAATGGAGCTTTAGTTTGGCAAGGCTATTCCAGAAGAGTTATACCCAGAGGGGTTGTGGACATCATAAATAAGGCCATTTTCATTGCACAGTTCGGTGTTGGATGTAAATATTTTGCATCCTGACCACCTCAACTACTCTATTCGGCAAAAGAGAGAAGAAAAGCTATTCTAGCCCTTACAGCTGCCTTCCCCAACCTGGTGTAGTCCAGGTGTTTTGGACCACAGCTCCCAGCATCCCTGACCATTTGCTGGCTAGGAGTTGAAGTCCCAAACATCTGGAGGGCACCGGCATGGGGGAAGTCTGTCTTAAAGTTCCGAAGTCAGATTTGAAAGAGTGTGGGCAGTGCTACCTAGGGAAAATTTCAAGGCTGGCGACCATTTCCAGTGGAGAAAGGAGGAGGAGGAGGAGGAGGAGGGAAGCTGTGTAGAAGAAGCCTGTAGGGATAAAGGATGATGGGTTTGGTCCCCACATAAAAGAATCATGAGCAGAAGGAAAATAGCCTCTAGCACTGTTTCAGAAGAGCTTTGTGCAAGAATCTACACAATGCACTCTAGTAGTTCTTATACTTCCTTTTGTGCATGAGGCTGCGGTTAACTCTCGTTTTTATTTAGATTTATTTATTCATTGAAGGTTGAGGTACCACCCTTCAGATGAATATCCAGGGCAGTTTTCAAAAACCAGATAAAATACGCAAAGTAAAATATTGTTTATTTATTTCACTTATTGGCACGCCACTCTTCTGTCGAAAAGAATCCCAGAGCGGCTTACGAATCAATCACTTAAAAAAAAAAAAAGAATTAACAGGCATACAGTCACAAAAGATGCAACACAAAGAGGAGGTGTTTATTGATTTATTGTATTTCTTAGCTGCTGTTCAAGATGGCAGGGAAGGGGAATGAGGAGAGGAAAGCAATCAAGCTCAGGTTCCAGTTCTTAAAGTTATGAAGTTTGAATCAAAGGCAAACGGAGCTGTCTTTTGGCCATAAGAAAAATCCCCAAAATTCCAAAATTAGGGCAAGATCTTTCTTAGGCCAACCCAAACGTCATAGAATTTTGGGCCTGTTCAGCCAACGCACTAAGCCATGGTTAGGCTGCTAACCCTTTTGCAGCAAATAGTTAGTGAGCATGTTTAAACCTTGGTTATGTAGCCACCATGGTTAGAAATGAGTCACACGACACGCAAAGAAATGGTTCCCATGACATGCTATGCCATAATGTTTAGCTCAAAATGCTTAACCATCATGGCTTAGTGTGTCATCTGAACAGGGCCAGTATGCAGGCTGTTGTGATCTCCAAAGCAATAGGGTGCCCAGATTGCCTGGGGGCGGGGTCAAACCGGGCCTCGAGGAGCCCGGATGGAGGGTTCTTTGCCGCCGCCACTGCCGGGTCCTCCGCTGACGCCGCCAGGTCTGCCACTGCCGCCATCGCCGGGTCCTCCACCGCCACTGCCAGGTCCACCGCTGCCATCGCTGCCAGGTCTTCCACCGCTGCCAGGTCCTCCACCGCCGCCAGGTCCTTCGCCGCCGCTGCAGGGGTTGTGAGGCCAGAGGCTGCGCAGAAGAGGCGGGAGAGGGCCGAATCCAAAAGTGATGTAATCGGCCCTCTCTCGCCTCTTCTGTGTGGCCTCTGACCTCCTCGGGGTTTGGTGCAATGGTGACGAGCCCCGAGGAGCCCGGATGCCCGCATGGAACAGGTGGGGGAGGGCTGATTCCAGAAGTGATGTCGGCCTCCCCGCCTCTTCCGCACGGGCATCCGGGCTCCTCGGGGCTCGTCGCCATTGCGACAATCCCCGAGGAGGCCAGAGGCCACACAGAAGAGACGGGAGAGGGTTGATTGCATCACTTCCGGATTCGGCCCTCTCCCACCTCTTCCGCGCCCGACGGCGGAGGACCTGGCAGTGGAGGAGGACCTGGCGGCTGACCCGGCAGCGGAGGAGGACCCAGCGGCGGCAGAGGACCCAGCGGTGGCAGCGGCGGCGGAGAACCCAGTAGGTCCGGGCTGGTTTTTTGGGGGGGGTGGCTTGGTGGGGGGGTCGTTTTGGGTGGGGGGTGGCAGCTGCTTGTTGGCCGCATAGCGGGTGGCCATTTTAATTTTTTTTATTTTATGTTGGGGGGGTCTTCTTTAGTGGGCACCCCCCCATTTTGAACCGGGATTTTGTTTTGCAAAATCTGGTCACCCTAAAAATGGAGTTGTGAATTTTGCCTATATGAGAATACCACCTTTTTGTGTTCAATTATAAGTCTCCCATGTGACACTGCTACAGGACAGCATGGAATTCTTTACCTGTCATTTTTCACCACCCTATCACGAAAACCCAAGAAGTCTATCACTGCGCATGTTTTTCAGGATCACATGAACTGCTTTTGTTTAAAGATTAGTCAGTCACTACCATAAGGAAAAACGAGTTGAAGCAAACAAGAGACCCTTTTGCAATTTCACCAAAGGGACGATATCCGAGAAGGTATTGTGGGAAAGGATGTGGTATGGGAGCCTTTGTGATCAGACACCCATTCATTAAAAGGAAAAGAAAACTTTTCACAGGAGTTCACAACTTGAAGTTCTGCTTCCGTTATCGCCATTGGTGAAACAATGCAACCTTGTGAACTAATCTAATGCCTGATAGTGGGCCCATGTGGAAGTATGCATTAAGTGGTTGCTGTAGATGAATCATTAACCTCACCAATAACATGCCCCACACCCATGATATGCGCTCTTTATTTGGAACTGGGAAAATGCCCTGATTTAGGGGGTGGGTGAGGGAGGGAGCGCATGCTGTGGATAGACATCATAAATTTCTTTCTTTCTTTTGATTGATGCATTGGTTTCAATTGGTTTATGTATTGGAGGGGTGTTTCTCTCTATGTGTCTGTATGTATTTATGTCTGTCTGTGGCCTCATCTACACCGAGCAGGATATTTCACTATGAAAGTGGTATATAAAAGGCAGGAGCCACACCAAGCAGGATATAGTGGTATGAAAGTGGTATATGGTATGTGTCAATGGGCCCCAACAGTTGTCAGTGTACTTCAATGTCGCTATAAAGCAGTCGTGTGGCTCCTGCCTCTTATATGCCGCTTTCATACCTCTTTCATAGTGCAATATCCTGCTTGGTGTAGATGAGGCCTGTGTCTCTCTGTGTGTGGCTTGAACTGTTAGGAAAGCCGAGGAATTTTATACAAGAATACACATAAGAAGAGCCATGCTGGATCAGACCAAGGGACGAAATAGTTCAGCACTCTGTTCACATGGTGGCCAACCAACTATCGACCAAGGACCCACAGTCAGGACATGGTGCAAAGTACTAGTGTTGTGGTAAAAAGCCGCCTGGGCTCATGAAGGCAGCAGACGCCCCCACATCCAGCTTTCAAGGGCCCCGGCGGACATACCCAGCAGATTTTCACCCCAACGCAAGGTTGCCAGTCAGGGCAGAACTATTCTGCCCTGACCTTTGCCCTTTGTTCTTTTCCCCCATTGCATAAATGGCGGCCACCATTAACACAGCAGGAGGAAATATGCAATTTCTCAAGGCTGGGGAAATTGCATATTTTCTCCCTCCATTCTAATGGCATGCCAATGGAATTACACACTTTTCAGAGGCCCCAGAAAGTGCATTTTACTGAGCGCTCATCTAAGCCTGCTCCCAGAACAGGGCTGGCTGAGCAGTGCTTAGCAAACTCTCTAGTCCCTAAACAGCCCCCTCCCACCCATGTTCCCCAGCAACTGGTGTATATAGGCCTTTTGCCTCAGATACTGGAAGTACTAGCACATAGCCATCCGGAGTAGTAGCCATTGATAGCCTTCTCCTCCAGGAATTTATCCACTCCCCTTTTAAAGCCATCCAAATTGGAGGCCATCACTACATCTTGTGGTGGTGAATTCCATAGTTTACCTATGCCAATCAGAGCCCATGAGGGAGGGATGGGACTGTGCTGCATTCACATTTCAGAGGGGGGATTTCATTATACATGAACCACATTTGCATTGTTCATGAGTCCCTGTGTGGTGGGGGGATTGAGGGGCAAAAAAGCAGGAAAGGAGCAAATTTACTAGTGGTCATGGTGACATGGACTTCACACTAATATAGAAACAAAGCAATATAGTGCAAGGATCCTTGAAGGTTGCAACATGCCTCCCTGTGCTCTAGACACACACATTATTGAGTCCCTTTTGGTGGAAGGTAAGCCCACCGCCTTAAGATCAGTGGTGCTGCTGAGTATACTTGGGCCCCAGTGCAAAAGTTATCACTAAGGAGATGGAGCTTTTTTCTTTCCCAGATGAATGAATTGCAGCCATTCAATCACCTAGGAAAAAGTAAAGGGATAAAAAGGGTGTCCCCCGAGCATCTGGGGCAGGTTGCCACCTCTTAATAGCATCCCAGATTGAAGTCCATTTGCTTTGTCCCATAGATCTCAAAGGGGAGCCGTTGAGAAATGAGCCAGCCATCCTCTTCCTAACTCCACTCCTCCACCTGCATATTCCTGCTTTGGATTCCCTTTCTTGGGTGACACTACAGTGTGATTGAACCCTTTGAACTAGGTTTTATAAAGACAGGTGACCGAAAGCTAAAAAAAAATCAAAATGAAAGTGAAACCCTGAACCAGTCTGGATGCTTCAACTCCGTCCTCCAACAGAGAAGACTGTCCAGGGGGCAGCTGCTGCTGCTGCTGCTACCTCCCCCCACAACATCACACAGCATCTGCCACCTGAAGCAACTGCCTCAGTCTGCCTAATGGTAGGGCTGGCCTTACAGTTATAGCAGAGGTTGGATCTCATCAAGAGATTGGGTCAAAACCCAATATACACACCCAAACTACTCAAGCTTCAATCAATCTCGTTCCCTATAATTTCATCTATAATTTGTTAATAACTAGGGGTGTGGGGGAAATTCATTCAGTTTGTGTTTCCATGCAAACGTACCTAATTTGTACTTTCTGAACCAACAGCTGAATGAAAAAGCTGTTCTACCTTGATATTCACACTTTTCTGAATGTTGGGATGCAGTTCTTCAATTAAAAAATGAATGCAAGAAGGTGCATGTTTGGGGAAATGACATTCAAAAATGCATTACATTATGAAAAATGGCTTGCAAAAATGCCTACATTAGGAGACACACACACAAAACTGCATTTGTCAATTGAAAAAAAAAAAGAAGCAAGTTGATGCAGAAATGGAACGAAGTGGACTTAAGTTTAGAAAAATGAGAAAATGAGCCAAACCGACTTTGACAGATGTGTCCATCTTTATGAGTAATGATATTGGTCTATTTTACATGAGTGATGGAACAATTATTGATATAATTTGTGTGATGCTGCCTTGGGATTGCAACCTAATGGGAAGCAAACTCTAGTCTCTCCCTGCCAGGAAGATGACTCAGCTCTAGTGGTCAGTTCCCCTTAGATTCTAGAGCTGAAAGGCAACTTCCTTCCTCCCTGCCTGCCAGAAAGGATACTAGGAGCGCAATCTTATGGGCTGCGTCCTGGGTACTCATAAACCCCTGAACTTGAGGACTTAGGACTATCCAGAGCAGGGTGGCTGCAGCAGGGAAGGGATCCTCTCCCTGCTGCTCCATCCGCCCTGCTTTTTTGGCTAGAGGCCAATTATGACTGTCTGACTTCGGCCTCCTCCACACGGGGCGTTTAATGAGCCTTGAAGGCTCATTATAAATTTTACCTACACACGAGCGGAGCGCAAAACGGGCGTACAGGCGCGTTATCTCCCCGATAATGCGCATTTTCGAACGCGCGTTAAATAGCGACTTTTATTTTGCTCCGGCCGTTAAAGCGCATTTTCGCTGTGTGAACAAGCGATTATGCGCATTAACTACCTGGAAAGCGCTTTTTGGGCATCTTTTAATGCGCTTCGCCGCTTCTCGCCGCCTCCCGTGCAGAGGGATTGTGAGTAAATGCGCCTCCGCGATAATGCGCATAATCGCGGAACCAGGCGCAAAGGCGCATTCTTGTGGAGGGGGCCTTGGGCTTCAGAGCAGGGCTAGATCTACACCAAGCAGGATAGGACACTTTGAAAATGGTTTGAAAACTGTATATGGAGTGTGTCCTGGGCCCCAACAGTTGTCAATACTCTGATAGACCGTTTTAAAGCAGCAGTGTAGATCCTGCCTAGGAGTAGGGGAGGCCATGTGGCGCATAGGAAGCTGTCTAAACCAGCTTCCACGGTCTCCTCCCCTCCTTGACCCCGGGATTACCCCCCCCCTTTTCTTCCTTTCCATGCTTGTTTACCACTCACAGAGAGGCAGCTGCCACAGTTCACTCCGCACTGGCTGTGAGGGGAAGGGAGTGGGGAGCGCAGTTTCCTGGCTCCCAGCTCAGAGCACTGCCTCTGATCTCAGAGCCAGAAGACTGAAAAATCCTATTCCCCCACCCCCAGCCGCAGATGCTGTTTAGGGTACATAGGATTGCTCCCCCATGAGGACTGTGTAATTAAGAACTAGTGTCTGCGTTTCCTTTTTTCCTCTCCTCCCTCCCAATCCCTTTTCCTTTTATGTCATGTCCTTTAGGCTGGGTCTGTGTGTACTCTGTGTGCTCACAAAAAGCCTGATATCAATAATAAATATCAGTTATTAGTTCTCTAAGGCATGCCGGGAGTTGTAGTTTTCATTTTCTGTGGGGACAAGGAATAATCATGGCGGTGGCTTCTTCGTCAGGCCCGAGTAGGCCCGACAAAGGAGAGCAAGTGCCCAGGCTGGAACCGGCCCTTCTGTACAGCTTCCTATTGGAGCATTTGGTGTAGGCTGACCAGATAAAATCCAGGTCAGGGCTCATGTAACTTTAACAGTTGTAGAGAAAAGGGAATTTCAGCCAGTGTCATTTGTATGCAATTAGTTCCTGGTGAAATTCCCTCTTCATCACAACAGTTAAAGGTGCATGCACTATACTGGAGTGACCATATACAAAAGAAGGCAGGGCCCCTGCACCTTTAACTGTTGTGATGAAGAGGGGATTTCACCAGGAACTAATTGCATACAAATGACACTGGCTGAAATTCCCTTTTCTCTACAACTGTTAAAGTTACATGAGCCCTGACCTGGATTTTATTTGGTCACCCTAATTTGGTGGGCGAGAAGATCAGGCCAATGTCGAATTAAGGATGAGGGATAAAATCAATCCATTCACATGTTAATGCTAATTTACCTAATTTCACACATTTGAACCAGCATGAGAATTGAAATTCAGTTATCCTTCAAAATTTCCTCTTCTCCAAACTTTGCAATAGAGTTCTCAAATTAAAAAAAATGCATACCAAAATGTGTGTATTAGGAGAAGGTGTGTGCAAAAAAATGTGTATATTAATGAAAATAATGTTTAAAAAGGCATTATATCAGGAAAATTACTTGCAAAAATGTGTATATTAGGCAAAATGGCATGCAAAATGCATGTATTAGGAGAAATCCAAACAATTAATGCTTATGATTTTTTGTGAAAACTTAAAATATATATATCTGGGAGGAACTGAACTCAAGATTGGAAAAATACGAAACTGAGAGAAACAGCACCGACAGTTTTGTGCATCCATAGTCAGGACATTTAAATCCTATGATTTTCAAAGCAAATGTAGCAGCGCAGCATTGTACAGGTTTGTTTTACAGCCGTAACAGCGATGAGTGTGGAGCAGAAAGGGCAGTAGGTACGCCTTGGTTCCAATTATGCCTTTGGTTATTTTTGCATAGCACATATACAAAATATACAAAGACCCATCTGATCTGCCCATCGGTGGGAAATCCAACCCTCCATCCTTTGCAAAGGGGAAGGAAGCTAGACCAGGCTTCTCTGATCTCAAATTCTTGCGGTTCCCATGTTGTCATTTCTTCTAGTTCCTGGAAATCCCAGGAGGACAAATTTGGTCATCCTTTTTCAGCAACACACCCAGTTCCTAAATCGAAGCCAGCTGTGCTTGCCTTCAAAATATCTCGGGCTCGCTGAGGAGAAACTCTGGCTGATTTCTAAATGTTACCCTTCTTGCCTCTCCAACCCCCTCATCAAAATCAAATTCTTCATCCGTACGTTATATTTAAGCCCAGCTATTTATGGACTCCGAGGCCCTGTGCTGTGCTCGGCACAGGCCTTTCATTAGGAATTAGTTGAGCTGATGCTGAGTAAACAGATTGTATCCCTGTTGCAAGCCCGGCATCGCTGGCCACACGTCCACCGCAGGCCTCCTTGGGAGAACAGAGAAGATAAGGAGGGGGGAGCATTGCCCAGTGACCTTCTGCAGGAAAGCGAGAGTATAAAGCTAGGCTATAATAGCTGTTGAGGCTTGTGTCAGATTCAGTTATGATGTCTAATGAGTGGCTGCAAACAATAATAATAATAATAATAATGATGATGATGATGATGATGATGATGATGAAAGTACACTTAAGTAGCTTGTTCTGCTGTCAACATGTGGCGAGCAGATATTAGCCAATTAACTCTATAAAATAATTCTCCCACACAGCCCAGTCGTGAGTTGTGTCACTCGGATACCTCCTCTTCTTGCATGTACTGGCTGGAGTAGATTGCCATAATGAAGAAACGATGGAAATAGGTTGCAATACAGTGGCGGACTGTACAGGTGGGCCAGCAGGAGGATGCGGTTGCCATGCCCTCACCTGCCCAATACTGCTTAGCATAAGAGCTGGGAAGGGAAGGGCAGGACAAGGCAGGCACATTTTATTGCATTGCATTGCATTTATTAATTATTATTATTATTAATAATAATTTTCACCCAATAGCCAAAGCTCACTGGGTGGTTTACACAGATTAAAACTCTTTAAAATAGCAGCAACTGTACCTAATATAAAAACCATTTATATACAAACATATGCACTGACAGCAGAGAAACATACACACACAGCCATCGGCACACAAACAGTTTTAACCATCAAGATTGCGAAATCCCATGACCTGACTAAAAATGTTATCATATGCTGCCAAATGTCTGAGAGTAGATAAAGGTCTTCACCTGGTGCTGAGAAGATAGCCGTGTTGGCTCCAGGCGGGCCTCACCGTGGACTTCATTCCATAATCATGGGCCACCACCAAGGAGGCCCTGTCCCTTGTTGATGCCTTCCTGAGCAGACTTAGCAGTCAAGGAATAAGAGGCGTACAAAATTATGTATGGTGTAGAGAAAGTGGATAGGGAGACATTTTTCTCCCTCTCTCATAATACTAGAAACCAGTGGGGTCATCCCATGAAGCTGATTGGTGGAAAATTCAGGGCAGATAAAAGGAAGGACTTCTTCACACAGCACATAGTTAAACTACAGAATACACTTCTACAAGGTGTAGTGATGTCCACCAATTTGGATGGCTTTAAAGCGGGATTGGACAAATTCATGGAGGAGGCTTTCAAAAGCTTCTATTCCTGATGGATATACGCTACCTCCAGGATCAGAGACAGTATGCCTACATACACCAGTTGCTGGGGAACATGGGTGGGAGGGGCTGTTGCATTCATGTCCTGCTTGTGAGTTTCCCATGGGCCGCTGGTTGGCCACCGTATGAACAGAATGCTGGATGAGATAGAATCTTGGTCTGATCCAGCATGGCTCTTCTTTTGTATTTATATTCCTCAGAAGAGGGCCTTAGATGATGGGTGTAGTGTACATGGTGGTTTATTCGTCAGCAATGCCCAATGAGGTCAAGTGCCAATAATATCAGAGGGGAGGGCTTCTGAGGGCAAACCTTCTGACCTCTGGCAATCCTGCTCCATCCCCTAAGACTCTTTGAATTTCTAAGATTTTTCAGCATGGTCCGGTTTATATACTGCACTCATTGGGGTTTATTATCAGGGAAGCTTGAATGAGATTCCAGCCTCTAGCAAGCATTGGCTACAAAAACACAAGACTATCTTTCCAGCATGTGTGTGTGTTTGTTTGATTGTTTGTTTTATCTATCTCATTTAAACCAATCAAATTTTGAACAGCAGAGCCTTCACTCAGCACAACGACTACAGCTTGCAGGATCCAGTTATTCCGGAGCCAAAACTGGGCAATTTTGGTGCAGAACATTGATGTCCAGGTGCAAACCGTTGATGACAATATCAAGGTTCAGCTCTCCCCCTTCTGATGGTTCTGTACCTTTAAACCAGATCTGGGATGGGCACAGCCCCTTAAACAGAGGGTGCCTACCAATAATAGGGTGGGGTGAGCATATAGAAAGGAGGACAGGGCTCCTGTATCTTTAACAGCTGTATGGAAAAGGGAATTTCAGCAGGTGTCATTTGTATGCATGCAGCACCTGGTGAAAGTCCCTCTTCATCACAACATTTAAAGCTGCAGGAGCCTTGCCCTCTTGACCAGATACAAAAGAGAGCAGGGCTCTTGCAGTTTTAACTGTTGGGATGAAGAAGGAATTTCACCAGGTGCTGCATGCATACAAATGACACCTTCTGAAGTTCCTTGTTCTATGCAACTGTTAAAGATACGGGAGTCCAGTCTTCCTTTCCATATGGTCACCCTAACCAATAGAGGACTTTCCTCTGTAAAGCGGGACATATGGCCACCCTAGCAGTATGAGTTCATTCACCTTTAGCTCCAGGCCAAGCTAAGCCCTGCTCTAAATTGCTATTGCTTGCTCCATAAGCGCATACATATGCATGCGCCCGCACACGTCTGCCATTATTTCTGGAGTGCAATTTTGAGCGCTTGCTCTCACTACATGCTGTACTAGCATTCCTCCGTCCTACTCTTACAAGTGATCTCATGTCAATAATTAGGAATAATATGAACACACCCCAACAGTCTCCTTTTCAAATACCAGCGGCCCCAATCAAAATCCAAGCAATATTTTCAGAGACATCTAACAGGCTCCTAGCCGGAGACACAGCCAGGCTGATAAAGCTTTCCACTCATGTAGGTAAGCCAGACAAAGAAGGCATTATTGTTCCCATTTTAGAAAGCCGTATCTGAAGCTGCAAGACACCAAGGGTGGAGATCCATCCATTGATTTAGTTAGTGGGTGATCGAATTAACTCAAGCGTTTGCCTCTCAACCCATCCAGGCAGCTTTTTAATATTTGCTCATCAAGGAAAGTTAACAGGATCTTCCCCTATATCTACGAGCAGGGCTGGCTCCGTGTTCCAATTCTGAACATGCAGAATGTAGTGTCAGGTGCCAAATTTGGCCTAACAGCCAAACTAAATGTGGCCCGAGGTGATGATTTGGACTGGAGCCACTGTGTGTGTAAGTGTGTGAAGGGAATGGTTAACCCTTTTTTCCTGTGCAAATTCCCCAATGCAAGTCCAGCCTCCACCCCGAAGCTGCCATTAGCCATGGAGGAGAAACCAGACAGGCATTTATCTGGTGTCTGCTTGTTTCCCCCTCTGCGTCTACTAGCAGCTTCAGATGGGGCAATATGGATCTGGACCACAATGCAGGGAGAAGAGGGACCATGGACCCTCCACCGGTGTTGCGACCCCAGTCCCCATTCAAGGATCCATGCTTGCTTTTAGCAACAGGAAAAAAGATACCCGGGGGTGGATTCCCACATCCCATTTCGCTTGGCCATTAAAAACAAAAAATCTGAAGTTTCTGATTTTTCAAGTTTATTCCCCTTATGGTTTCTTCGAAGAGTGCTGGCAGTGCCTGGGGAAATCTCAGAAACCAGAGGGGAAGCTGGATGGCCTTATTTTGGAGTAAGCAGCCCAGGGAAAGGGTCTTCTACTAGGTCAACCAGAGACTAAGTGAAGAGGGGTCACAGTTCAGGGGTGTAGCACATGCTTTGCATGCTGCGTAAGGAATGGTCTAATGATTTGGGGGCACGCACACAGCTGGGAACCCTGTCTCCTCCCCTGCAAAGCAGCAGGGGTCAGTTGCAAGGAAGACATGGTGGGTGAGGGAGGGTTTAATCCCTTTTAAGCCATTAGTTATACCCTGCAACTCCTAAACACACAGAGAAGAGGGGAAGAGACTGGGGCCGTTTCTACACCGGCCAATTTTTTTATGGAATCATCCCCAGGTCGTCCTTGTGAGTCCAGATGATGCACAGGGTCTCCCAGGGGCGAGGGGCGGGCATGGGTTTTCCCGAGACCGTGGGAGGTGTGGGCGGCCGCCCCAGCTGGTGCCTGCTTACTCGTGAATAAGCAGGCACCAGAAATGGACACAGAGCCTCATCACGCGACTCTGTGCCCATCAGGGGAGAGGGGTCAAGTCCACCATCCCCAGGATGGAGGGGTGGGGAGCCCAATATCAGGCGTTTATTGCAGGGGTTACCTTCCATTTTGGGATGGAGCGCAAGTGCGCTCCTCGGGCCCGTTTTTAAAAAAATGGCGGGCGAATGACGCAATGTCCTGGGAGGAAGCCGGGACATTGCACTTCCTGGTGAAGAAAGAAGAGGACGATCCCAGAAGCAGGTATGTCCAGGATCGTCCCCAGGCCATCCCGCTACACCCGTAGGTGTAGAAAGGGCCTGGGATTCCCAGATGAGATTTTGCTGTGCCAAGTAGGGGAAAGCACCTAAGGGAGAGTGTTGCAGAGTTAGCAGGCTGAGGATTAAGCACATCCATCCACCTGCCACTTCTCCCTTGCAAATTCCCCCTCCCCTGCTTTACAGTGGAGAAGCAGCTGTCAGGATTCCCAACCCCTGGAGTTGTCACCAAACATTCAGAGTCCCTCGTCTTAAGCATTCTAAGTAGGGCTGTGTACCACCTTGGGCCAAACCCCTGAATCTGCCCTGAGGCGGGCTGATTCGGCCTACCTCGGCCTAAATACGAGGCGGTACTGGGTCAGCCCGAGGCACCCCCCAAGTGAAGCGGATTGGGTCTGAAACACCTCAGGGTGCCACGTACCAATTTGGGGCAGTGGTGGGCCACTTCCCCTGCCCACCCCACTAGCAGGAAAGCCTGTGTGAGGTTGACCATGAGTCCTTTGAACTCCCCTTCCTTCCCCCCTCCCCCTCCTCACTCACCCCCCAAACCTGGAGCCACTGCCCCTACTGCCTGCATGACTCACTGTCTGTCCTCCTCCATTGGAGCAGAGATTTAAAAGTAAGATGGGGGCTCTGCCATTTTCATAGATCTATGGTTATAAACTATGGTGTCTCTGGATTTGGGGGAGTATCAAGGCGAGGCGGGAAGAGAGGAAGGGGGCAAGTGGGGGAGCAGGCAGTCCAATGCACTCCCAGTCAACCATGCACCCAGCTTTCCTGGGCGCTGGCCACACAGCTGCATGGCGGGTGCCCAGGAACCTGCAAGGTCTGACCAATTTTTGGTAGGCATACCTTGTGTTGGATTCGGTTCTGAAGTGATGTGGCACAGTCCCAAGTCAAATCAGAGCCTTTTCAGGTGACATCACTCGGCAGGACCAGGAAATGCGGCGCCCTAATGAGAACTAGGCTGTGAGGCCTGGATCTCGGCAGACACATTGAGATGGCAGTGGGGGACAGAAGCAGCGGTGGAAGCAGCAGTGGCAGCAGCGAGGAGGCAGCAGGTAAGTGGGAAGAGTGGGGAGAGGGAGGTCTTTCTGGGGAGAGCGGGAGGGAGTGCTGTGACTGGATCCAGATCGGATCCGGGGGTCCATTCACAGCCCTATCTGAAACAGCCTCTGAGGTGAGTTGGGGGGACTGTGCACAGCCCTAATCCTAAGCATGATCTATATCCAGAGCTGTAGTACCCCACTCCCCACTTTGCTAGGGTGACCATATTTGGGAAAGCAAAAAAGAGGACATCCAGTGGGGGGGAGCGTGCTTTCCAGGCCTCCAGAAAGTGTGTCATCCCCCCCCCCACCCGCCATGCTATTGGCAGCTGCCATTAGCATCGCGGTTGCGAATGACATGCTTTCCAGAGACCCCAGAAAGCGTACTCTCCCCTCCTCCACTCCAAATGTGGCCTTAAGGGCCCCAATTGGAAAGGAAGAGGGGAAAGCATGTCATTCCTGCCCCCCACTGCTCCAATAGGGGCCTCTGGAAAGCGCGTCATCCCCCCCGCCACACTAATGGTGGCCTTAAAGGGGAAAGTTTGTCATTCCAGGACATTATAGAAAACTACAGGAAACCCCCCCTGACACCCAGGATAGAACAAAAACCAGGACAAATCTGGGAAAATCCTGACAGTTGGTCACCCTACAGGCCCCTCCACATGGCCTAGAAGACCTCCACACGCAGACCCCACCCCCAGATCCATGTTCAAAATAAATGTTCACTCTCCTGGTTGAATGTTTGCACGTATACCAATCACAAGGCGAGTTCACATGCCAGCCAAAGTCAGGCATCGGAAAGGAGAGGAGAGGCCGATATACTCACTCTTTCTGAAGCTTTGGGAGAAAGCAGAAGGGATCTGGAGAAGCATTACGCAAGGAAGGTTTGCATCCTCCCGTGACAGACGTCTAGACGGGTGGGAGGAACTAGGTAGGAGAGACAGAAGCACTTTGATTGCTGATAGCAGCCCTCTGCGTTCTTGTGACGGAGGTTAAGACTCCCAACAGATAGCTTCGGGCTTGGGTTTGGAGTTGGGTTCATTCCTCTTGGATTTCCTTGAACCCTCTGAAGCTTTGCCAAGCCCATATTAGAACCCAAACATCTCCCATAGCTTAGGCTCTGAATTCATTTGGTAAGATGGAGCCAGCAGGACAGGTATGCAAATGCTCTGTTGAACATAAAAGGCAATCTGCTGCTAGGCGGGGTGAAGAGATGGCGCATCCCAGCTGATTTATCATTTTGTGTTCATTTTAACCCTGGTGTGGTGAACAAGATGAGTTGAGGTATGAAAATGAACCAAGTTCAGCTTGGGCTGCCTCTACAAGAGGCATTTAAAGCTCTTTCAAGGCGCATTAAAAAATTTACCTCTACAAGAACAGAGCGCAAATCGGGCGTAGAGGCGCTTTAAACATCCGATTATGCGCATTATCGAATGCGCGTTAAACAGTGAGTTTTATTTTGCTCCGGCCGTTAAAGCGCATTTTGCCTATGTGAACAAGCGCTTATGCGCATTAACTACTTGTAAAGCGCATTTTGGTCATCCGTTAATGCGCTTCGCCGCCTCTCGTGCAGAGGTATTAGGCGTAAATACGCTTCTGCGATTATGCGCATAATTGCCTAACCAGGCGCAAAAGCGAATCCTTGTAGAGGGGACCTTGGTTCCATGGGCAGGAAATTTGCCATTCCCATAGGAATGACTAAGGGCCATTCAGAGATTAGCTTTCTACAATAAAAAAAATGAGAGAAACAGGGATATCCAAGCTAGCAGAAATCCTCTGACCTGCGTTCCAAAGCTTGGCTTGCCTCACTTCCATTTTCATTTGTGACCTGTTTCAACAAGAAAATGCACATGCCTGCGCACATTTTTAAAAAGTATGCACTTTCCCCCCATTGGCTAAGCATGAAAATGCTTTTTTTAAGTGCATTTCAACATGCTCATTTTTCAAATATATATATATATATATATATATATGCATTTTTCAAATGCATATTTGGGAATGTGCAAACACACACACACACACTCCAAGTTCTGTTTGTGTTTGGAGTTGTGAATATGGGTAGTTTGGATGAGTTGCAAACTGAAATGAAATCCATGCACATCCCTATTCTTCAGCTGGGAGCTCTTGCACAAACAAAGCAAATGCTCTATCATGATGGTATGTCTAGAACTGGATCCAGGTATGAGAAGTCCTTGGCTAGGTGTTTAGTGATGGGCCCCTCAGATCAGGATGGGCCAATTAAGGGGATTCACCTTGCAGCTACAACTACAACAACCACTGAACATCATTTATTTATTTATTTATCTATTTATTTAATAGATTTATATACCTCTGTTCATATTTTAAAAATACCTCTAAGCAGTTTACAAGACAATTAAAAATAGTAAAACACATTGTGATATGAATTAAAATACAATTAAAATACATAATTCCTAAAAAAATTCATATAGAGCATTCATAAAGACATTAAAATCAATTTAAAACCACTTCAACGCATAATTACAAACAAACTGATTGGGCAGCACACTCACTGGATGAGCAACAGACGACTCTTTTGGCTGCAGCCTCCCAGCAGCCACCATCTTGCTTTCCCCACAAGGCCCTCAGGGCATCATGGCTGAGAAATGGAGGCCAGCACAAAAAATCAGCAGCCCCCACTGCAGGGCCAGCAGATGGAAGCCAATACTGAGAGGCAGCAGCAAAATGTGGAGGAAAGACCTAGCTGTTGTGCAGCCTGCTCTGAACCTCCGAAGTTAGCCTGGTGCCTTCAGGTACTATGGAGGATGTTGTCTCATAATCACTTCCAGAGACAGATTCTTTTGCCAGTCCAGTCAGCTTTTGTACATGGAATGGGAGGGGCGCCATCTTTACCTCAGGAAGCAAAATGTCTTAGGCCACCCTGGGTGACCATACGGAAAGGAGGACAGGGCTCCTGTATCTTTAACAGTTGTATAGAAAAGGGAATTCAGCAGGTGCTATTTGTATGCATGCAACACCTGGTGAAATTCCCTCCATCCCAACAGTTAAAGTTGCAGAAGCCCTGCCCTCTTTTGTATTTGGTCACGCTAGGGCAGAGTTTCTACATCTTTAACTGTTGGGATGAAGAGGGAATTTCACCATGTGCATATAAATTAGGCTGTCCAGATGGCTCGGGATTTCCCGGTCCTAACCGTGAATCCAGGGGCAAACAGGCCCAACCGGGGGGCGGGGGGGGGCAAACCGGGGTGGCGGGGGGTCACGCGGCGGTGCAGCAAGCGAGGACCCGGCGGCGATGGGCGGCGGAGGAGCCCGGGAAGCGCCCGCCCCAGCATGTAAGTGCCCCGCGCCTCGAGCTCCTTACCTGTGCAGGCCGCGTCCGCTTCCCTCCAGTGCTCGGAATCTACTGAGAAACAGGCTTCACGGCCTGTCTCTCAGTATCGCGCTGGGTGATGACGTCATCACCCGGCGCGCTACTGAGGGACAGGCCGTGAAGCCTGTTTCTCAGTAGATTCCGAGCACTGGAGGGAAGCGGACGCGGCCTGCACAGGTAAGGAGCACGAGGCGGGCGGGCAGCGCGAGCAGCGTGGGGCGAGCGGGGCGGGCGCCGCAGCGCAGCACGGGCGAAGGGAGTGGGTGGGCCGCGCGGGGGGGCGGGCGCACGGGGGGTGCAGGCGCGCGGGCGCACGGGCGGCGCAGCACGGGCAGGGGGGGCGGGCCGCGCGGGGGGGGCGGGCACGCGGGGGGGGTTGTTTTATGTGGGGGGGATGGGGGGGACCGGGATTTTGGGTCTCAGAATCTGGTCAGCCTAATATAAATGGCACCTGCTCAAATTCCCTTTTCTATACAACTGTTAAAGGGTGCCTCTACAAGAGAGGTTTAATGCGCTTTGAAGGTTCATTAAAAATTTTACCTCTACAAGAACGGAGCGCAAATCGGGCGTAGAGGCGCATTATCTCCCCGATAATGCGCATTTTTGAATGCGCGTTAAATCGTGAGTTTTATTTTGCTCCGGCCATTAAAGCTCATTTTCCCCGTGTGAACAAGCGATTATGCGCATTAACTTCTTGTAAAGTGCTTTTTGGACATCTATTAATGCGCTTCGCCACCTCTCGCCTCCTCCCGTGCAGAGGGATTAGGAGTAAATGCGCGTCTGTGATAATGCGCATAATCGCTGAACCGGGCGCAAAAGCGAATCCTTGTAGAGGGAGCCAAAGATCCAGGAGCCTTGTCCTCCTTTCCATATGGTCACCCTAGTGGAATATGCTCCCCGAAAGCCTCTCTGAAATGCAATTCGGCTCTTGGGCTGAAAGAGGTCCTGCACCCTTGCTATACATGCCTACTCAGAAGTAAGTTGTACATTGACTTCTATGGTGCTTACTCCTTGGTACGTGGGTATAGGATTGCAGACTGAAGTATATTTCTAACTTTTTAGAAGTGCCAGTTTCTATCTAAAGGTTACAATGGCAAATATTTCGCACACTTTTTAACTTTTTGAAAAGCTAATTCTGATACTTTAACAGGGTACCTTTACTTTTTTAAATATCTCGTCAAAATGCCTATGCGCCAATTAGACTTGAGAAGCAAATCCATTTATTTGTTTCCAAAATAAAATCAACTGATCAATCCTTGGAACTCACATTGTAAAAATAACCGAGCTGGCTGGGGATGATGGAAGTTGTAGTCTAGCACATCTAGAGGCACCCAGACTGGGGAATGCCATTATGAGTTGTTGTGGGATTTTTTTTTAAAAAAAGCATCATATTCTACTATATAGTGTGATGTCTTGCACAAGTTGATGAAGTCATACGTTTGATTTTGCTCCCTACTTTAAAGATAATAATGCATTTTAGAAAGAAAGAAAGAAAGAAAGAAAGAAAGAAAGAAAGAGAAAGAAAGAAAGCTGATATCTTTGATGGGCGCAGGAAGAAGTTAAGAAATGAAATGCAGTTTGAGATTTGAAAGAGAATATTTGGATCCCACATGGCAATCGGGAGATGGTAAAAAAGATCTCATCCTCTTGCCTATCTCACCTACACATTCCTGCAAGCTGATAAATGTACCCAAATGCCCTTTGGCCCGTTCAGCCTGCCTTGCTAGTGAACCTGTCCTGTGAGTTCAACTGACAGTCATAAGTGGAGTCAATATTTGCAAACTCCCAGATTTCCGATGGGGACACTCGCAAAGGTACATTTAGCTGGAAAAGAGCAAAGAGGACACCTGATGGCAAAACCCTCGCCTGCGGAACCTTTCATTTTTACTGGCTTGGAGGCCCGGGCCTGGCGCGACGGTGAAATAAATCAAACAAGGCGAAATTGCATGCTCAGCCATTAATAAGACATGGGGGGGGGGGAATGGGCAGAGCGCGCACCCCCTGATAAGGTGACCTGTACATTACGGAATTCTGGAAGAGCCACCCTTTCGACTTAAAAAGCCTCATTCTGTGCAATATAAAACATTTATTGGCCCCTAAACAAGCCAGGGAGAACCAACAAACATGTTGTCATAGAGTGAGGCAATCCGGTGATAAGTCCCCACTTTCTATTCCAAGTATGCTGCGTGCTATTTAGAAACACAAAAAAGGGGGTAATGCCCCTGCTGCTGCTGCTGCGTCTATTTGATTTCATAAAATGTTGGTCACGCTGACATTTTGGGCTCCAATGAAAAGGATCTTTGATCTACATTCAAAGGCTCTTGACCCCCAGTGGTGATGGGGGGTGGGGTCGCATCATGCTGGAAAATAAAAGGTGAGAATGGAAGCAATAAGATATTTTCACTCCAGTCCTGCAGCAGCAACAGTGGCAATCAGCTAACAAAATTGATTTGTTTGTTTGTTTGTTTATTTATTTTATTTCTAACCCACCTCTCCATCCAGATCGAGGCGGGGAACAACAATAAATATAAATATAAAAATCTTAAAATAGATAACCCATTAAAACAGATAAAAACAAATACATTATTAAAAACGTCTTAAAATTCAACTGGGTAGGCCTGCCGGAAGAGAGCAGTCTTCACAGCTCTCTCAAATTCCAGAAGACTACTAATTTGTTGAATCTCCTCCAGCAGGCCATTCCACAGTCTGGGTGTGGCAGAAGAGAAGGTCCTCTGGGTAACACTCATTGATTACATTTTTTAAATGTATAGCCCACCTCTCATCTTATGGTTCCAGGGTGGGGCTGCATACATACAAACTGATAAAACAATATAAAAAAACTTAAAACCACCATCAAAAGCTCCATCCAAATCATAGGGAAGGATCCAATGGTATCCAGGCAATAGCACTATTTACATTGCACTGGAGCTGGGGAGGGGCAAATTGTGCCCCCCACGGTGTTTTGGCCTACTACCTCCATCAGCCCTAGTCAGTATAGCCAATGGTGAGGGATGATGGGAGGTGTAAGCGAAAACAATTGGTGGGTCACAAGTTGCCCATTGCTTCAGTAGTAGAAAGCAACATTTCCACAACATCAATTGCATTTGCTAGCGCAATGGGAAAGCTTTCATGCTAGCAGATGCTATTGGCATTGCACTAGCATTGGTTTCTGTTAGTGCAATGTAAATAGCGCTAGCAGCTGCTTTCAGCACTATTGGATCCTTCCCAATATCCTAGGCTGACCAGATAAAATCCAGGTCAGGGCTCATGTAACTTTAACAGTTGTAGAGAAAAGGGAATTTCAGCCAGTGTCGTTTGTATGCAATTAGTTCCTGGTGAAATTCCCTCTTCATCACAACTGTTAAAGTTGCAGGGGCCCTGCTTTCTTTTGTATATGGTCACTGTAGTATAGTGCCTGCACCTTTAACTGTTCTGATGAAGAGGGAATTTCACCAGGAACTAATTGCATACAAATAACACTGGCTGAAATTCCCTTTTCTCTACAACTGTTAAAGATACAGGAGCCCTGACCTGGATTTTATCTGGTCACCCTACAATATCCAAAATCTTCATCCACTTCCAAAGGCCTGGATAAAGAGGTCCATCTTGTTTTGCCGACAACGTGCATTCAATAAAGGCACAAGACTCACTTCAGAGGGTTTGTGCCTGATGGACTGGGATCTCATGCATAGCTTTGAGTAGATGATCAGCAGTGTCAGCCTTGAAAGTGCTGCTCACCTGTATCATAGGTGATGCCGAAACAGGTCATCTTCTCCTGGAAAACTGCTGGAAACTACAAGGAATGCCCATAGTTCAGTGGCGGAGAACATGCTTTGCCTACAAAAGGTCCAGGTTCATTCTTTCTATGTTCTCAATAGGCAATCTGCATAGTCAATTTACCGTGTAATAAGGGGACAGGTGGGTGCAGAAATGTGTGCACACATGTGTTTCTGGGTTAAATCTATGTGTTTTATAGCTTCTCCTAAATATATATTAGCTTTCTATGTGCAGGGCATTCTTGCTATGGAGGAACATTTGATTAAGTGAGACCACATCCAGACATGATTTGCGACCTTGTGAGCGGGTCCATGCAGTTGAAGGGATGAGTTTAGATAAATAAGAAATCTCTGCTGGATCAGACCAAGGAACTGTCTTATTCCCACAGTAGCCAACAAGATGCCTGTGAGAATCCTACAAGCAGGACATGAGCACAATTCAGCATCATCTTGCTCATCATCCCTAGAAACTAGTATTGAGAGGTATACTGCCTCTGATACTGAAGGTTATATATAGCCATCTTGACTAGTAGGCATTGGTAGCCTTAAGAATTTCCCTTGTGCTGTTTTAAAGCTGTCCAAGTTGGTGTCCGTCACTGCAGCTTGTGGAACAGAGATGGATTCAGGGCTTGCATCGAGTGTAGGCATGGTTGGGCACTGGCCAAGGGCCCATCAGAGGTCCAGTGACAAGAGCCTCCTGAAGATCCTCTTCCTTTTTCACCTTTGCAACCAACTTGTTCATCTGTCTCTTGCTCTGGCCCAGTCAACACAGGTGGTGAGAAAGAGAGGCACTAGATGCCGCTGCCTGCTTGTTCCCTGGCTCTGTCCTTGTCAAGCAAATAAGTGGTGTCAATGATGAGGAAGAAGAGGAAGAAGAAGAACAGCAGGTGACAATGTTGATGAGAAGGTAGATTCCCTGAGGGAGGGGGCCCTTTCTGGATATCTTGCCCAAGGGCCATCAAAAATCTGGAGCTGACACAGGCTGATAGGACTGGATTCGTTCTCAGTGATTCCCATTCAGTTTTATGGGAACAACTCAATCAGATGCAATAATGAATATAATTTGGAAAGGCAAAACCTGCTTCTCCCCCTACATATTGGGACCATCAAGGGGCAAGGGACTGGCTTAGAGTCCCTGTCCAATAGTGTCTTCAAATGTATATGCCTTTACTAACTCCCACATATGTGAATGGCTTCCAGTCATTCCTGTTGGGCAAAAGTCAAGTGCTACCATGCAACATTTTACTACAGGCAAAAGTGTGTATCCCAACACTGGATGGACCAGCAGCTATCATAGGCAAGAAGCAACAACTCTCCTCCATTTGGGGAGGGGCCATGACTCAGTGGTAGAGCACAGGCTTTGAAAGCAGAAGGTGCCAGGTTCGATCTCTGGTATCTCCAGGTAGAACTAGGAAAGATTTCTACATGAAAATTTAGAGAGTCCCTGCTAGTCAGGCTTGACAATACTGGACTAGATAGACCAATGGTCTGACTCAGTAGAAAGCAGCTTTTGAGGTTCATATGTCTCCTCAAGGTAGCTCCAGGTTTGCAGGGGAGAGTTCAAAAGGTTTCCATGGCCAGATTTACACCAAGCAGGATATAGCACTATGAAAGCTGTATGAAAGCAGTATATAAAAGGCAGGAGCCACACCAAGCAGGATATAGCACTATGAAGGCGGTATGAAAGAGGTATATGGCATGTGTCTATGGGCCCCAACAGTTGTCAATGCACTTCAATACCACTATAAAGCAGTAGTGTGGCTCCTGCTTCTTATGTACCACTTTCATAGTGCTATATCCTGCTTGGTGTAGAGCTGGCCTATGTTTCCCTCCACACAACCAGTGACCAGATGGAGGACACGAGGCAGAGCTTCTGCATGTTTGATTATGTCTTACCTGTAGAATGTGTTTGGGGTCTAGAGAGCTTCAGATTCCACAGGCAGGCAAAGCCATCAGATGTGCCCTCTGTTACTGAGAGCTAATGTAATCCCCACATAGTTGTTTACCATCATCACTCATGTTACTGATGATACCTTTTGCCCTTGGGAGGCCAAAGTGATGCTTTGTCCAAATAAACAGGAGTTCTGTCCAAGCTCCTCCCAACTTGGCACACAACATCATCACCTCATCCTCTGAGTTTAGCCAGCCCAGTTAGTACTGAAATCAAAATTATTATTATTGTTGTTATTATTATTTACATTTCTATACTGCCCCATAGCCGAAGCTCTGTGGACGGTTTACAAAGATTAAAACATTAAACATTAAAATTCAATAAACAACATTTAAAAGCATAAAAACAGATAGCATACAAAGACAATATACATTTAAAAACAACTTTGAAACTCTCAGCCAGGCCTAAAGAAAGATCTGGGGTCAATTAAAACCTCAACATATGCTGTTAAATGCCTGGGAGAAGAGAAAAGTCTTGACCTGGCACCGAAAAGATGACAATGGTGGTGCCAGGCTTTAGCTAGTGTGCGCACTGTTCACCACAGGTATAGATTTTAAAAAGATGAACAATACAAACTTGGGGCAAATTCATGTTGCCTTTTCTTAAGTGTCGGGTCCATTATAACTGTTTTGGAATTAATTGATTTCAGTGGGAAATGAAGAACCTGTTTAAATAATATCAATGCTCCATATCACTATAGTGTTTCAGAGTGCTCAAAGCATACCTACATTATCTTAGTAATCCTTGCAGAAGTCTTGTAGTAATAATAATAATAATAATAATAACAATAATAATAAATTTATTTATTTATAACCTGCCTCTCCCTCTGGATCGAGATGGGGAACAACAACAAATATAAAACACAAGGACCACAAAATAGATGAAATATTAAAACAAATAAAACTAATACATCATTAATACATCACTGATCTTCATGCAGCTGGGAACTCTTGTTGGCTCAAGGTTGCTGATCACACCAAGGGCTTTGGCTCATACAGCTAAATTAGCGCATTCAGGAGTCCCTTTCAGCTGAATGGATGGAAATCAGGGCATCATCCACGCATTCAGCCTATAGATGGAGAGAAGGTCTAGAAAGGCCTGCAGGCCATCTTTTCCTGACCTGGCACAGTCATTGAAAAGGAGCCAAGTTGGGGAGAATAGGGCTTGCAGTGATCGTTCACAGCAAGGTTAGGGGAGGGTGTGTTCAGTTTTCCTCACACACATTTTGTTGAACAAATTATACCCAGCCCAACCTCCAACCCCAGGCAGCAGACATCTGAATAAACAAATCGGACTGCCCTTGTCAATGTCTACTTTGGCCCACATAGGCTACATTCAGAGATAGCACTAAAAAGTAGTTTAGTGTGACACGAATGAACTTCAGGCTCATGTACTTCCCCTTCGCCTTCCCTCAAGTGTGGCTGCAAGGAAGAGATTGGATGTACCCCCTTCCATTTTAAATTAACCGCCATTTGTCATTATTTTGTGTGAATTGAGAGAAATGATGGTGAGTTAAATGATGGTTTACCTGAACAAGCCAAGATCTGACTGTGGTTTCTGAGATCTGGGTTCTGGTCCCCACTCGGCCATGGAAGCTCACTGGGTGATTTTGGGCTAATCACAGCCTCTCAGACCAACCTACCCCACAGAGTTGTTGTTGTAAGGAAAAAATGGAGAGGGGTTCCTTGAAGGAAAAAAAAGTGGGATATAAATGTAATAAATACAAATAAATGTACCAGGGGTGCAGAACCTCTCTTTCTCTCAGGTGCCACCACATTTCCACCTACCACCGATCATTTGGTGGTTTCCCTGCAGTTTTTTTCCCCTATCCTGAAAAAATGAAATGCCTCTCCTAAGGCTTTGTTACTAGTAGCGATGGCTTTGTTGGACCTTAAGGTATTTTTGGCTCTGCGCCTTTGGCTTTTGTTCCCGCCCTTTTTGCCTTGGCCTTTGCCACCATTCAAATTACACCCTGAGGCCACGAGAAAATGGAATGCGCCCCTCGGACTGAGAGAGTTTCAACTCTCCTGAGATAAACCATAGTTAAAACTAATTGTAATTCCTAGTTTGGACAAAATGACAGACTGAAGATATTTTAACATGGAAGTGGATGCTTCCGATCTCCTCACAAGTGTGCTAGAGAAAGAGTGAAGAAGGGGATTAGGTGGATAGGGTGACATATTTCTCCCTCTCCCATAATACTAGAACCTGGGACTATCCCATGTAGCTGATTGGTGGGAGATTCAGGCCAGATAAAAGGAAGGAGTTCTTCACACAGTGCATAGTCAAACTATGGGATTCACTACCATAAGATGTAGTGATGGCCACCAATTAGGGTGGCTTTAAAAGGGGGTTGGATAAATTCCTGGAGGAGAAGGCTATCAATGGCTGCTAGTCCTCATGGCTATGTGCTGCCTCCAGTATCATAGGCAGTAAGCCTATATGCACCAGTTGCTGGGGAACATGGAAGGGATGGTGGTGTTGCACCATGTCCTGTTTGTGGGTTCCAGGTCAACAGTTGGTTGGCCACTGTGGGAACAGAATGCTGGACTAGACGGACCCTTGGTCTGATCCACCATGGCCCTTCTTATGTTCTCATGCACATAACACTCTACTATGGTTTGGTGTTACATCCGAGCCAGGTCAGAGACCGCTGTGATCATCTCCATTTAAGGTGATGGGTTTGGCTGCCCCTGAAAGAAGATTAACATAAATGTCTGTACATCCAATGCCCTGGGAAACAGTACAAACCTAGCCAGTCATCTTTGCCAGCCAATGAAAAGGCCCTTCTATACAATGATAAACTACCCAGGGTGATTTGGAGAAATTAAATACTCTGAGCTTTCACTCTTCCTAATGATTTGTAAATGAAATCGCCATGATGTATGGCTCTGGCAGATATGTCAGGCCTGAAGTTTATACTTTTGAAAAATGATGCATTTAAAATCAACTATAAATAGCAGGAAGGGAACCTGTACAACTTCCCAACCTTGCTCAAGATGTATGAGTTATAAATTAGGGTCAGTCATGTTGTGGGGTGTTGCCTCCAAGGCCTAATGGAGATTCTCTTTTCTAAAGAAAAAAACTATATGGATTTAAATTTAAATCTATGCACAAGCAGAATATGCAACGCGGCTTCCAGCTCTTCCTTGGCAATGTCAGGATCCTTATGAAATATCTCCTCTTGGAAGCTTCTCTCACTCTTTCAACATAAAGATGAATTGTGGGGAATAACTTGTACCCATTCACTCCTATGCTAAGTATAAGGGTTTGTCTCAGAAGCAGCATCTCCAGAGATGGTAATGCCAAAAGAGGAGGTAGGCTGTTTTATGTGCTAGTTCACCAGTACTGTACTTTCTGTTGTGGTGCCTTCCATTGTAAAATGCTGGAGTAAATAAATATTTCCCATGGGAAGACATGGCCATCTCTCTTACACAATCCATAACCTTGCGCTTTTAAAATGAATTAACACTCTAGGAATTTACTTTCGCTCTATAATTTTACCAGGGATTACATCCATAGTTTATTGTGTTTTAGCAAGCTGCCATTATACACAAATACAGCACATTAAAGGGGAGGAACTATACAGTTTAGAACTCTAGTAGTAGACCATTAAGAGTTGAATAATTTTAGGGATTACAAAGCAGGCAATAAGAATAAGAATGCCCAGGTTGTGAAGAGTGAATTTAGAATTTCCAAATTTCAGGACAGACACAGAGAAAAATCATTCGATTTGGCTTGCATGGTTCTATTCTGAAGTTCAGTAAACCGAGGTTATTGTGAAGCCATTGGGGGAAAAAAACTGTTGTAAATTCGGAGTAGGAATGGATTCTGTTTGGTTAAGGAGCTATTTCTTGTTCCTGGGCAAGTAGCCAAGCTGGAAACACAGACAGGTGCCTTGTGCACTATATTGTTCTTTGAATGGAATGAGTGACTCAGTTTACTTCTTGTAAAGAGCCCAACATCAAAGCCACCAGCTGATCACATGGGCCCTGAATTTAGGAATTTCCCTCTTGTGCAACGATCTGCCCTGGGAATGACACACCCAGTCCCCATCTACAGTGAAGATGCCAGATGCACTGATTCAGCACGTCTCTCCACTCTCAAAGCCTTTATTTGTTTGTTTGTTTGTTTGTTTGTATGTATGTTTATTAGCTACATTTATATCCTGCCTTTCCTCCAAGGAGCCCAAGGCAGCACACATGACCCCATCTCTTCTCCATTTTATCCTACAACAACCCTGTGATGTAGGTTAGGCTGAGCGTCAGTGAGTGGCCCAAAGACAGTGAAGACTTGAACCTGAGATTCCCAAGTCCTAGTCCAACTCTCTAACCACTACACTATATTGGCTCTGGGGGATATCTCTGCACCAGCCTTTTCTTTCTTGCCAGGCAGCTCTAGGCAGTCCATTATCTTTCAGGCTCTGACCGTCATACAAAATATCAGCATAATCACATAGGGTGACCATCCACCCGGATTCGTCCGGACATGCCTGGGAAATGGGGAGCAAATCTGCATCCGGGCGGAAAAACTGTTTTGGGGGACCAAATCCGGAAATTTAGCCCCCCAAAAGGGTGACCAGATGGCCCTGGGGCGATCCTGGCCAACCGGGGGGCGGTGGGGGCAAACCGGGGTGGTGGGGGGTCACGCGGCGGTGGCGGTGGCGGGAGGCTGGTGGCGCGAGGCACTTACCTGCTGGGGCGTCCGCTTCCCTCCTGTGCTCGGAATCTACTGAGAAACAGGCTTCACGGCCTGTCCCTCAGTAGCACACCGGGTGATGACGTCATCACCCGGCGCGCTACTGAGAGACAGGCCAGGAAGCCTGTTTCTCAGTAGATTCTGAGCACCGGAGGGAAGCGGACGCCCCAGCCGGTAAGGAGCACGGGGCGGGGCGGCGCGGGCGGGCGGGTTGTGGGGGGGTTGTTTTGGGTGGGTGGGGTGGCGGGGGGGGGGGTCCGGGATTTTGATCCTCAAAATCTGGTCACCCTAAATCACACATAGACCTACATTATAGAGACTGTTCTAAAAAGATGACCATGGTAATATCTGTCAGGGATGGGGAGCCCCTTTTCTGTTAAGGGCCACAAAATTCCCATGGGGATAATCTATCAGAGGCCCTTTCTACACCTATGGGTGTAGAGGGTCAGAGGGCCGGCGAACCCAGAAGTGCCTACTTCCAGGTTCGTCGCCCTAATGCACACTATTCGTGCAAAGACCCGGGCTCCTCCCGGGTCGTCGCACATTGCGGGCACCATTTTGTTTTTCGTTTGAAGCAAGAAGAGCGCATGAGCACTCCAGCAAAGTCTTGTAAGTTAAAAAAAAAACGTGCGTGATCTGGCCCCCTCCCCCCTGCCATCCTGGGAATGGCAAATTTGATGGCCCCCTCTCTCCTGATGGCCACAGAGCAGTGTGGTGCGGCTCCATGGCCATCAGTTCTGGTGCCCTTACTCGCGAGTAAGCGTGGCATAACTAGGGTGGGTGGGCACGTTCTTCTGCGGTCCCAGGAACTTCCCAGGACCGTGGAAAATTTGGGATCTTTCTGGTTCCGGGGAACCAGGAAAACTCATTTGCCTGCCCCCCTCACCCCCAGTACTCCCTGTGCGTCATGCGGACTCACAGGGAGCAGCTGGGGTCCATCCCAAGCATTTTGCCTGGTGTAGAAAGAGCCAGACATAAGGGTTGGACAGTGATCCTGGCTAGAGTTGGCATTGAGCGGAGTCACAGCCAAAAGGGGAAGAGGAGAGAAGACTGGGGCAATGCAAGTCTATGGGAAAAACACTAGGCCAGCCCTCCCTCCCCCTCCCTCCCCCTACTCGTACTCCTTACCTGCCGCCGTCCCCCGCTGCCATCCGCTGGCTTCTGCTGGTTCCTTGTACTGAGAATCAGGCTTCACGGCCTGGTTCTCAGTAGAGCGACGACGGCAGTGGGAGTGCAAGTGGGGGGAGGGAGGGAGAGGGAGGTCCCCACTCACCCACTGCCATGTTTTCTCCATAGACTTGCACTGGGGGAAAGCTAAACACCTAAAATGGAGGTCCAATTCTCCGATTTTTTCCAATATTAATTGGATCAAAATAATCAGATCGGGAGAAATCGGAGCTCCTGCGGCCAGCATCGGAATCGGACATTGGAAGTCCAATATCTGACATATCATAGTTAGATCAGACATCAGATCTGATACGATGCACATCCCTAATATCCATGGCTTTAAAAGGGGGTTAGATGAATTCCTGGAGGAGAAGGCTCTCAATGGCTACTAGTCCTGATGGCTGTAAGCTACCTTCAGTATCAGAGGCAGTAAGCCTATGTACATCAGTTTCTGGGGAACATGGGCAGGAGGGTGCTGTTGCACTCATGTCCCATGGGCCCCTGGTTGGTCATTGTGTGGACAGAATATTGGACTAGTTGCACCCTTGGTCTGATGCAGCAGGGCTCTTCTTATGTTCTTATGTACAGCAATGCCTAGCTGTGCAGACATACATTTATGATGAAATCTGTTTGTTCCTAAGGTTGATCCAGGACATCTAGATGCAGTGACTGAAGGTCACCTATGCTTTTAATTTTATGAACAAGCATCCTCACTCCCCTCGAGGCTACACGGAACGAGGGAGAATGCTAGTGAGGAACCTCAAAGGTGGCCAGTTCCCAGGTAATTCCATCTGGGCAACTCCCACATGGAAATGAAAGCCTGGAATGCAGACAAATGCCAAAGCCCTGTGCAATCCCAGCCCAGCTGTTGACACATGGCAGTTCATCCTACCAACTGAAACAACGAAAATTGGCTTGCAGAAAACCTATACAGCCCACCGAGAAAGTTCACAAGAAAAAACTAATTGATTATTGTTTGTTTGTTTTGTATGACACTGAGTGGTTGGTCTTTTAAAGAAGAAAGGGGGGAGCCTAACATCATATATTTGTGTTCTTGAAGGTCAACATCAAATGCACAAGCAGTGACCCAGGCTCTGTCTTCACAGCTCCGGGTTGGTGCTGCCTCCCTCTTCAACCCTAAGCTTTCCCTCTCCCGGAGTGGCATTGGGTAATCCCGGTGCTGAGGAGGGAGCACGGGATTTCAGGGTGGCCATGCAAGTCCCAGAGCTGCCACCACCCTCTTCCCGGTGGAAGGTAACCAATCGCTGCTTGACTTCCACCAGGCTTTGCCCCCAGGTTGTCCCTGGGTTGGCCACAGAGCAACGTTACACCGTGGGAGCGCCGTATTGACACCACTCCATTTGAAAAAGTCGGGGTAAATCCCTGACTTTTTCAAAACATAGCATCGCAGGAAAGCCCCGCAGTGGTTGCAAAGCTGCACCTGCGTAGGGTGACCATATGAAAAGGAGGACAGGGCTCCTGTTTCTTTAACAGTTTCATAGAAAAGGAAATTTCAGCAGGTGTCATTTTGTATGCCTGCAACACTTGGTGAAATTCCCTCTTCATCACAACAATTAAAGCTGCAGGAACCCTGCCCGCTTTTGTATCTGGTCACTCCTGTGGCTTTAACTGTTGTGATGAAGAGAGGAATTTCCACAGGTGCTGCATGCATACAAATGACACCTGTTGAAATTCCCTTTTCAACACAACTGTTGAAATTCCCTTTTCAGCACAACTGTTAAAGGTTCAGGAGCCCTGTCCTCCTTTCCATATGACCACCCTATGCCTGTGGAGCTTTCTCCACATATAGACAGCCCTTCCCAGTCTTATTTACTCAGAAGAAAGTCCTAGGGAAGTGTTAATCTGCTCAGAGATTTCACTGTATTCACTGGGGCTTCCTCCCATGTATGTGTGTAATAAGATTTCAACTGTGTCCTTCAAACCAAAATTCCAATTCAGATTTTGAAATTTTTGGACTGGTATTGGAGTGGGGGAATGGCTAAATGAGAAATGTATTCAACTGTGCAACACAGGGGTGGGCCACATGCACCCCATCCTCCACCCGCAAAAAAAAAAATTGCCACTGCAGTGGCAGCAAACAAAAGCTGGGATTCCCCCTGCCACCCCCAGTGAGGTGCCGTCATTGGTGAGATCTGGGGGGGGGCAATGCACCCCCCAATCCCCAGAAGTTGTCTGCCCCTCATGTAGAGGCAACTTGACACCAATGAGAGTACAGTACAGCTCAGAATTCTCCTGGGTCAGAAGCATAGGGTAGTATCCAATGTCAGTCCTACACATAGGAAGCTCATTGAAATGAATGGGACTTGTTAGTCAGTACTAATGTAAGTCTCATTAATTTCAATGAGTCTACTCTGTGTAGGACTAACATTCAAGCTTCTTCAGATGAAGTTTTATAGCATGCTCATGACTGGCCGCTCATGGATGTTTGTGGGTCATTTTGATGACGTAGTGATCCTCTTGCACACCTCCCACTCATTCTGCTCTTTTTTCCGTCACCAAATAAGACCTCGGAAACCCAACTTTTCTGAGCTATAGCGAGATTTGTCACTCTTTCCTGCAGTGTGCAGAAGTTGAGCTATAAAATGCCCACTAGAGGGCACTGTCCCACTAAGCTGAACAGGCCACATGGTGGCTGCTCCCCCCCCACCTCTTTCTTCCCCATGTGGTTCTGCTCATCCCTACTGCAGAAGAGAACCAGGAAGTGGAGTGACGGTAAGGAAACACGATTTCCCGCCCTTCTGAAAACCCTCATAGACTCCAAGTGCTGCAGGGTGGAGTGAAGGGAGGGGACTCCAAAAATGTGACACAATTTTCTTCCTTCTTAGCTATGTAAAGTCAAGCCTCTTGCACACCCAGATGCATATCATCCGAGAGTGGAGACCTGTGCACTGCAGTGAGACATCTCTAAAGTAGCAGGGAAGATTTCCCTGGGCTGGTGGATGTGAGGTTCATTATAAAGTCTAAGACGCTGACTTGGCAGAACACTTCCTTGTTAATGGCTTGATAGATATCTGAGGGATCCCTTGCAATAAAGACTGGGGCTGCCTCTACAAGAGGCATTTAAAGCTCTTTCAAGGCACATTAAAAATGTTACCTCTACAAGAATGGAGCGCAAATCAGGCGCAGAGGCGCGTTTTCTCTCCAATTATGCGCATTATCGAATGCGTGTTAAATAGCGAATTTTATTTTGCTCCGGCTGTTAAAGCACATTTTGACTATGTGAACAAGTGATTCTCCACATTAACTACTTGTAAAGTGCATTTGAAACAACAGGTAAGGTCACCTGTTGAGTGCTCAATTACCTTCTGCATACAAGCATTTACGATAAAGCGCTTCCGAGAAGATGCGCATAATCAGAGGAACAGGCGTCAAACGGAATCCATCTAGAGGGGGTGTGGGACACACACACAGGAGGTGGGGGTGGGGTGGAGAGACAGGCTCCTCTTCTAATAAAGCACAATTCGAGATTTCAGCTAAGAATGGCTGCAGGAGTTGAAGATCATATCTTAGGCTGACCATAAGAAAAGGAGGACAGGGGTCATTTGTATGCAATTAGTTCCTGGTGAAATTCCCTCTTCATCACAACAGTTAAAGTTGCAGGCACTATACTAGAGTGACTATATACAAAAGAAGGCAGGGCCCCTGCAACTTTAACTGGTATTGAAATAAGGTTATCTTTAAATATTTTGATTGGCCACCTTTTTTAGTTCAAGATGGTTGTCAGGGAAGGCACCTGCACAAAATTGCTTCCCGTGTTCATCTCTCCACAACAGTTGCCATTTGAGTGCTGGGAAAATGTGACATCCATCCTTACAACAGAAGCACAACCTCAAAGGAAGATGATTGGATGGTAACAAGTCTGCAGTGCTCATGGCAATAAGTAGGGGCGTGCAAAGGAGCAAAAAGATCCAGTTCATGAGGTTCTCCGATTCCTTCTCAAAGTCCATTTCAGTGTAGGGCTCAAGCCTCCCTACCTATGTTATAATGAATGCACATAGGTCAAGGCAAAATCTATTGCTATGATGCAGCACACACAGCCTGCACATCATTAGAATACATGAATAACCTCTGGAAGTATAGTTAGGGTGACCATATGAAAAGGTGGACAAGGCTTCTGTATTTTTAACAGTTATATAGAAAAGGGAATTGAATGCATTTGTATGCATGCAGCACCTAGTATACCAGGAGGTATTCTAGAGTGAACAGGTACAAAACAGGGCAGGGCTCCTGCTCCTGCCTCTCCAGTCTCCTCTCCTCCTCACCCACCGACGTGCCCCCGTTAACCCTTCTCTGAAGTTATGTTCCCAACCTCGGAGAGGCAACCAGCATGGTTCCTTCCATGCCAACTGGGTGGGGGAAAGGGACCGAGCACAGATTCCCCCCTTCAAGGTCGGAACACTTCTCCAACTTCGGATCTGGGAATCTGCAGTATCCTATGGCCTCTCAGATGCTTTCTAGGGGGCCACAGGATTGCTCCCTATGCCCTCACAAAATGCTGCAGTACAGCCATGCCCTCATTCACATGTCACCCCTTTATGCAGTTCATGTCGGCACCATAAATACAAACGCGCGCTTGAACTGCAGGCTTCCCAGCTGCACATCCGCTTACTCACTGCTGATCCAGATTAGTAAAGCAGTGTCAGTGAGGGAAAAGTGCAAACATTCCTTGGTATTATCATCATAAAGAGAAACCGCCAATGTTCCCATCCTTGCAGAATATTTGCCATGCGGTTGTTCTTTGCCCTTTATTGCTTGTGTTTGCATAACCAAGCGGTGTACCTGTCAACACCTTTTATGCCATCCATTCTTCCCCCCCCGGGCTTTCTTTTCGTATATCATCAAGGAAATACTCCCCACCACCACCACCACCACCACCCATTTTTAAGGATTGCAATGCATTCATCTTTTTTTTTTCTTTTTTAAAATTATTTTTAATAATACTGTTCTTTGCAAATCAAGGAACGGAGCAAAATAGGTCACAGTTTAACCGCTTATTGTACGGACTTGCCATGTTCGCATGACAAAGAATCCTTCTAGCACCTGAAGAGCTGACAGCATAATCACGGAACTACATCTCTGGGTGTCAGCATCGCTGAACTCAGTGGGATGTATTTCCAAGTCGACATGCACAGGAGTGTGGTGTTCAGCTGCAATCCTGGGCACACTTACTTGGGAGTGAGCCCATTGAACGCCATGGGAACCAGGAGGCAGTGCCAGCTCTGGGATTTGAAGGGATTTTGGTCAGTGCACCGTGGTCCATGGGTCCCCTCCATCATCTCCATCATCATCATCATCATCATCATCATCATCATCATCATCATCAATTATTTCTTACCTGCCTCTCCGTTTGGATTGAGGCTGGGAACAGCATTCCATCAAGAATCAAGCTTTCTCACCACCATGGTTTAGGGTGACCATATTTGGGAAGCCAAAAAGCACATCATCCCCCCCACCTTAAAGCCCCCAATTGGAGCAGAGGAGGGAAAGTGTGTTATCCCCCACACACAATGCTTCAAGCGGGGCCTTTTCTATAATGTCCAGGAATGACATGCTTTCCCCTTTAAGGCCCCCATTGGAGCATTGGGGGAGGGAATAATGCACCTCTGGAAAGTGTGTCATTGCCCCCCGCCCCCCACCATGCTAATGGTGGCCTTAAAGGGGAAGCATGTCATTGCAGGACATTATAGAAAATCACAGAAAATCCCTCTTGACACCCAGGATGAAACAAAAACCAGGACAAATCCGGGGAAATCCTGACAGTTGGTCACCCTATGCTGCTCTTGCTCCTCCTCTTTCTCCCCATTGCTACCACTTCCTTGCTTGACAAGCAGAGAACCAGTGAGGAAATGGGCAGCGGCATCTGCCACAGCTCCTTCCCACCATCTCCATCGTCTGTGCCGGAGCGAAAGGCAGGTTAACAAGCAGGATGTCATGCTGAAGAGGAGGAGGAGCTCCAGGGCCATCTTGCCAGTGGGTCCCTGCTGGGCCCTCACCAGCTGCCCAACCATGCCTATTCCTTGACGTCGGCCCGGCTGGGAGGTTGTGTCAGAGGCTTCATAGGAAAGGAGATTTTGAGGAGGGAGGGAGGGATTGAAGGAAGTCAATGGCATCACACAGGGGCTTGAGTTTGGATGACATACTAGGCAACGGAGGGGGGAATAGCACACTCACCATGCATTATTTTCCCAGTGCCTAATACATGACATGTAGCCCCTCCCCCATCATGTGGCTGAAAGCCTGGCATCCTTCTGGGCTGCTGGTGCTCCTCCCTCAGTTCTCCAGCCCTATCCCATCATGCACCTCAACTTCTGCCAGCTGTATGGGAACAGCCATGATTCTTTCGGCCGCTCTTGCCGGAGAACTCTATGACCAACTGGAATAGTACACATGACGAGAGGGATTCAACAACGGAGCCTGCCACACAACATTTTAAACAACAGGTTTCCAGATAAGCAACAGAGCTGCCCGTTGTTTTCCCCCGTTGTTTAAATCGAGAAAATAACATACTGTCAGTTGTGTGTCTCCCCCCACACAATACAATAAGCAACACAACGGACAGTTCCCTTCCCCCCCCCCCCGTTGATTATCATGTTGTCCAAATCAGGCCAGGGTTTCTGGGAGGTCAATTCAAGCATAAAAATCAGTAAAGTAGAAAGAGGGGGAGCCATCTGAAGGAGCAAGAGTCCTTTATCTACACAGAAGAGCCCTGATGGGATTATTTAGTAGTGATGCCTCTTGTTAGAAAGCCAATGAGCAGAGGAAAAAACAAAAGGCAAAACAGAATGAGCATTTACCACTCCCACATGCACACTGGCTATCTTAATATAACAAAAGGAGACCACACTCTTCTTCAGTTAAAGAAAGAAAGAAAGAAAGCAGTTTATTCACAAATATAATTGCATATACAATGCAGGTACAGCGTAGAGTTTCAAATGGAGTTTGCTCAGTCCATTTTGTGTTCCATTACACAAACAGGAGCAAGAGTAAACACATGTGCTCCAAGCAGTAGTGGAAGTCGAGGGTGGGGGTGGGGCATAACAAAAGGAAGAAATCACAGGAAACCGCTACATAGGCTATAGAGATCCTAGAGCTAGCTGTGGTCAGATTCCCATGAACTAAGTGACTGCAACACTGCCCCCTTCCAGGAACTTGCAGATGAGGTTGCAATATTCCCAACACTCCTAAAATCATGACACTGACTTCGGGACAGGATTCTGTTGTGGAGCTCAGCACGGCCGTGAGGGGCAAACGTAAGCGGGGTGGGGGAAATCCCCCGCCGAGGTCATTCTCTACAGCAGTGCTGGGTAACTTTCATCCAAACAGGTTGCAAACTATTTTTAGAGTCAGCAGGGGACTGTGTGTTTCCTACCCCTGGTTTGGGGCCTGGGAGAGGGACATCTCCAGCTTCCCATGGCCCCTTCGACACCATCTAGGGGCCATAGGATTTTTCTCTAATTTGATGTTGGGACCAAAACTCAAAAACGGTTTGCAAGCTGAATCTGGTAGCTTGATCATTCTCAAACATGACGAGCCCTGAGTTTGAACCAATGCACGTTAATAGCTTCGTATTCAAACTGAGATTGATTGCTAGTTAATTTATATTTTCTGTGCCTGCATGCTCTGTGCAGTTGGCATGAGCAAGCAGCCAAATTCCACAATCTCCTCCCTGACAAATAACATTTTTTTAATTGTATAACTTTTTAATTGTATAACTTGTTAACTTTTTTTTTAAATGGTATCACTTTTTTGCTTGCATAACTCGATTCAAAATGTTTTTATTCTTTTGGATTTTCTCTCTCTTCTTTTTCATTCCCTTTTTGCTTTGCTGTTAGGTGCTCAGGAATCTTAGCTATAGAGGGGTGTAGAGATTCTGTAAATAAAATGAATGAATAAACATCTCTCATTTCTTCTTTAACTGATCTTTCTTTTTTGGGTGGAACAGAAAAAGTCAAAAGGAGCGGTGGGAAAACATGGGAGGATTACAAGTAGAAAAGAATGTGGTCTGGACACACACATAGAAGTGCGTGAAAGAGGCAGAGTGAATGAACAATAAAACCCACTACAAGCACCCAAAATCTCCCTCCAGAGAGCTTGCCATGCTCTCCAAATCCCACACGGCCTGCCTTGGTTATGTCTCTCCGTTCAAAACAAAAATCTCTGTTTTATGTCCTAAAACAGATAGTTCTATTTTAACCACAATGACTGGTGCTTGTGACTTCTATGCTCCCTCCTGTTCAGCGCTGAAGGTAACCCAGCCTTTGCAACCCACACCCCCGACCTCTTATCTGCAATTGCACATTTCCAGGTCATCTCGGCTTGTCGTGCCAGCCAAGTCCCCTGTACCCTGTTCATTCAGGACACAGCCCTGACATGCAGGGATTGCATGCAGGTCAACTTGGGATTTGGGATTTGTTTTCCCTTTGCTTGCTTTAAAGGAGAGCAAAGGGGAAGTTGCCGATGTGAGGACAGGCTGTGTGGTCATTGCAGGGCCTGTCTGTGGTGCATGTAAAAAAAAAATATCAAGCAGACTTTTATTAACCTTGATCTACAAGTCTGTGCAACAATTCACATCCATCACTGGGAGGAGTTGTGTGAGCTGAGCAGCACCACTTCATAATTGGAGGGAAAGGAAGACCCTCCCCCCGGCAATAGAGCACAGAGTTAGAAGCATCTGCCAAGGGGCCAAACTGTGCTTATGACCTTTGGTACAACACTGTGGGGCTGTCTATATGGCTTATTTACCCCGTTGTGACCACACAGTGGCGCTACGTCATTTATATGAAGCAGCCGCCAACCAGCAGCCACCTTGGGCTTCCCCCCTCCTGAAACTGCACTTTTCCATGATGCTGTTTTACCATGACTTTTTCAATTGCCCAGATAGCACCATTTGTTTCTTCTGTCTGTCACTGGTGGCTTCACTACGGATTAGGAAAGTGGGTTTAGCTAGGGGCAGTTCCCAGTGCAGGGTAGGTGCAAGAATGCCAGGCAAGGGTAGGCTGGACAAGCAAGCAATGGCTGCCATGGCTGTCTTACAGTCTGGGGAACAAAAGTAAGGGCAGCTGTGATGTCTAACCCATCAATTCAATGAACTGTAGCAGCGCAGCAGGACCACTGCAGGCTTCAAAGTCACACAGAGCTCCCAGAAAACAAACAAACAAAAAAAAGTTTTCACAGTTTTTGATCTGCTCCCCATTCCTGCCACCTGACTATGGCACTGTGATTTTTTTCCTTTCCGGATAGTCCGCGCTTAGTCCTGCCATTTAAAACATATCAATGCTGCTTCGCAACAGCGATGCTGTGGAGTTTTGGGGGAATCAGGACACAAAACTGCATCATATAAACGTGGCCTGGATGGAGCTGTCAGGTCTTTGGCTGTGCCTCAAGGTTCCCAAGCTGGGCTCCTTCCAGATCTTGGCTAGTCTCGAAGAGACATCACTTGCAGAGTGCCTGCTGTGATCACCTGTCCAATGCAGGAGCACCATTCCACATTTCCATGGGGAGGGCAAGTTTCAGCAAAGTCTGGGTACATCTAGATGGATACTTTCCATTGATATGGCTTCACACGAGCGGCAGTTGTGTTACATGATGCTGCCGTCAGTGTGAAGCCATCTAGGGGCAAAAACCCTTTGCTCTGATCTAAAAAAGTCGCCTATTTACCCCGACTTTTTTTTAGATCGGAGTGGGCTGGACAGGAAAGGGAGTGCAGCAGCGAGCCATAAGCTAACTGCACCACCGCCGCTGTTCTCCCACCCCCCCCCCCCAAATTTAAAAAAACCACCTGCGTATCGATGGGCCGCCGCTCCAGCTACCCCAGCCACCCCTCCAGCTGACGCTGGGCAGGTACGGGTGCAGCAGCAGCGGCAGCAGCGGCAACAGGAAAAGCCGCCGTGGCGCTCCTGCCGCGAAGACTGGCAGCAGGAGCGTCCATGCACCGCTGCGTTGCCTGACGCCACTGCTGTGCACTGGAAGAGGCGCCGGGAAGAGGCAGCCTATGATCTCTTGGGAGTGTATGTTTAAAGCTGGAGTCATAGAATTGCAGTGTTGGAAGGGAGACCAACTTGTCCAACCCCCAGACCCATGCAAGTTCTGCAAGGTGCAATGCAGACTTAAATATTCCCAGCGAAGGAGCACATACCACCTCCCGAGGAAGTCTATCCCACTGCTGAACAGCCCTCGCTATGAAGAAGTGTCTCCTAATGCAGGGGTCCCCAGTGCAAAGCCCACTGCACCGTGGTGTCTGCATTGGTATCCAATGATGACCACAATGCTCTCCACTCCTTGTCCCCTTCAAACAAAATTTTAAATTAAAAACTTGTAAAATGTTAGGGTTTCTCTTGCTTTCTAGCCTCCTAGCCTTGCTTTTTCTCTCCTTTGCCTTGCTTTTCCCCCTCCCTCCCAGCCTCTAGCCCTGCTATTTCCCCTTCACCTCTTGAGCCCTCTGTTTCTCCCCCTCCTGGCCTTGCTCTTTCTCTCCCTCTTTGCCTTGCTGATTCCCCCTCCCTCCCAGCCTCTAGCTTTGCTGTTTCTCTCCCCACCTCATTACCTTGCTATTTCCCCCTCCCTCTCAGCTTCCAGCTCCACTGTTTCTACACACACACACACACACACACACACACACACACAGTGGTGCACACAGCAGTTTCTCAATTTCTCAAAGCTGTACACAAGCCCCACATCACCAAGGCTACTGCTCCCAGCTGCAGCTGCATTTCTTTAAATGTTTATGCACTTCTCCGGCATGGCGCTCTTCTGCCACGCCGGAGAAGTGCGGAGGCAGTTCAGAGGCCAGTCAGCTCACTGGCCTGTCTCCCCTGTCCAGTCGCCATTGGCTGGGGCACTCCTCCACAGCAGATCCGAAGCAAGGTGACAGACAGCCGATGCCATTGTCACCTCGCACCAAATGGGGAAAGTCGGGGTAAGACCCCAACTTTTTAAAGCGGAGCTTCAGGGGAATGCCCTGGGATGGCTCCACGATGGCGTCTGCATCGTATAAATGACCTGCCGCCACTGCAGGTCTACCCTGGGGCTTTGCCCTCATCAAGATGTACCCCTAGTTTCTCTTCCTTGGATACGCTGCACTTTGTCAACGTCTTTTTTAAAATACAGTGCCCAGAAGTGGACACAGTACTCCTAATGTAGGGAGACCATACGAAAAGGAGGGCAGGGCATAAAAAAGGGAATTTCAGCAGGTGACATTTATTTATTTATTTATTTATTACATTTGTATACCGCCCCATAGCCGAAGCTCTCTGGGCGGTTTACATAGGATTAAAAACAATTAAAAACAATATACAAAAATTAAAACAGCAAAAACATACAACATACACACAATCTGTACATTTAAAAACCACTTCAACACTGCAAAAAACTACAAAAACAAAACAAAACAAACCCAGGCTCCTCAGATATTGCCAAATGCCTGAGAGAAGAGGAAAGTCTTGACCTGGCGCCGAAAAGATAACAATGTTGGTGCCAGGTCAAGCACCTGGTGCAGCACCTGGAGAAATTCCCTCTTCAGCACCTGGTGAAGTTCCCTCTTCAGCACAACAGTTAAAGCTGCAGGAGCCCTGCCCTCTTCAGTTTTTGGTCACTCTAGTATAGCTCCTGCAGCTTGAACTGTAGTGATGAAGAGGGAATATTACCAGGTGCTGCATGCATACAAATGACATCTGCTGAAATGCCATTTTCTATGCAACTGTTAAAGATACAGGAGCCTGTCCTCCTTCTTATGTGGTCAGCCTACCTGATGTGCTCTGACTAACACAGAATAGAGCAGAACTATTGCTTCCTATGACTGGATGCTATGCTTCTATTAATTCCACCAGAGATTGCATTGGCTTTTTTAGTAGCTGCATCACACAGTAGCTCACATTCATCTCATGTAAATTGCAAGAAAGCCATTATCTTAAGAACATTTATTGTGATTATCACAGGGCCCCACTAGATTCAATGTTAAACACATCTTTTAAAAATGCTGATAGGATCAGCTGGGAAGGATGGTCATTATCAGGATCACAGGTGGCCTGGAGGGGGAATGTAAGCCTCTCTTCCCCTGTTGCAGTCATGAAGAAAATCCCTCAGTTGAAGCTGCTATTTGCAGTACGGAAAATCGTGACAAAGGGGATTTAACCTCACGTCTCATTCAGGCAATGGTTTTAATATCTCATTGCCTCAAAATAGTTGTCTTCATATTTTCCCTTCTGAGAAGTGGGATGCTGAGGAATAGCTCTGAACATTTCCAGGTTGTGTGAATGTTGGTTGGGCCAATATTTGATATGCAGCCATTAGCATTTGACATCCAATAATTTGTCAACTGTAGTCAACATTTGTCCGTACCTTACATGTAGCAAATTGACATTTAATAGCATCTGATAGCTGGTATCCGTATCAAATGTGTACATTTCTACATTTTGCGTTTAAGAATCCCCAACTAACCATTTCAGTTTTGGAGGCCAAATGTAGATTCCAACATGAATGGTGAGATGTTAAATGTGGGAAGAGGCAAAGTTTAACATCAAAATCCAAATTATGAAGGCTTGCATAAGCATCTTTTTTTTAAAAAAAAAGGGATTTGTGTCTTTGGCGAGCCTAGCTAGTCTAGGCTGGCAATCAAGGCAGGCATGGTTGGGCATGTGCTGAGTTCCCAAAGCCCAGAAGGGGCGCACTGGCAAGAATCCCCTGGAGACGCTCCTCTCCTTCACCAATGCTTGTTCACCTGTCTCTTTAGCCCAGTCAATGGTGGTTGAGAGGAGGAGGAGGAGGAGATGACAACTCCTACTTGCTCCCTGGCTCTCTGCCTGTCAATCAATCCAGATTGATGATGCAGAAGAGGAGGAGGAGCCAGAGCAGCTGGTGACAAAGGTGATAAGAAGGTATCACCCATGGAGGGTGCTTTGCCGAAGGGCCCACAAAAACCTGGAGAACTGAAGAACTGAAGCCCAATCGTTCTTTATAACAGTAGTCCATCAGCGAGTAGAATCAGCAAGGAAGCCGGAAGTGTTGTTAAACTCCTGAGCAATAATGATATGTGGTCTGAATAAACACTCTCACAACCTTCTGCCCTCGCATCATTTCATAGCCCAGCCTGTGTGCACAGCAGGTTCAGAAATCATAATAGACAACACACAAAGTGGGCACAAGAAATTCAGAAACACATTTCATGGTCCCCTCTAAACCCGGGGTGTTGAATCTCAGGTCTGTGGGTCAAATCCAGCCTGCCTAGGGTAGGGTGACCATATAAAAAGGAGGACAAGGGCTCCTGTATCTTTAACAGTTGTACTGAAAAGGGAATTTCAGCAGGTGTCATTGCTATGCATGCAGTGCCTGGTGGAATTACCTCTTCATCACAACAGTTAAAGCTGCAGGAGCCCTGCCCTCTTTTGGATCTGGTCATGCTAGTATAGCTTCTGCAGCTTTAATTGTTATTTGTATGCATGCAGCACCTAGTGAAATCCTCTCTTCATCACAAGAGTTAAAGCTGCATGAGTTATACTAGAGTGACCAGATACAAAAGAGGGCAGGGCTCCTGCAGCTTTAACTGTTGCAACGAAGAGGGAATTTCACCACGTGCTGCATGCATACAAATGACACCTGCTAAAATTCCCTTTTCTTTGCAACTGTTAAAGATACTGGAGCCCTGTCCTCCTTTTCATAAGGTCACTCTAGAAGTTCAATCTATTTCACTAATTCAAGAATCTTCCGCCTTGTTCTTCTGCATGTGTATATAGGCCAGGTCTAAGTTAGGGGCCGTGGGGATTGCTTCACGCTTAGGCTTTCCAGAGACCCCGAATGCTTCTGTATATGTGTAGGTCATTCAAGTCCACTCTAGTATAGTTTCCACTGTTGCCATGATTTCAAGCATCCTTTACTTATTTGTAAGTTATTTATGTACATGAAGAAACTTTGTAGCTACAATTTGTCAACTTTACCATGTTCTTCATTTGTGGTGCGGTACGTGGGGGTGGGGGGGCATTCATCACACAAAAAAAGAGAAAACACATTTGCAAAAAACTTACCTATGCTAATTTACAGAGAAAGATGCAAATTTACAAATAATTATTATAATTTAAATAGAAATGCAATACATTCATTGTATTTGTATACCACCTAATAGCCAAGGCCCTCTGGACACTTTACAAAGATTAAAAACCTTTAAATTGCAATACTGTACATAGGATAAAAACCAATTTACATACAAATGTCTAAACAGACAGCATACACACATGTAACAATTGTAACAATCAACAATAAGAAACAGGGACCCAAATTTCTGGTGACCAGAGTTTGTTTGTTTGTTTGTTTTTTTTAAAAAGGACTCTTAGGCCCTTTCCACACCAGGCGTTTCACCTGGGATGGCCCCCAACTGGTCCCTGTGTGCTGATGGTGTGTATTAGATATTTCCATGTTTGCCCTCTCTCCCTCTACACCTCTATGGTGTAGAAAGGGCCCTATTGGGGGTGGGGTGGGAAAGCGCACTTTCCAGGGACTCCAGAAAGCACATCTTCCCCCCACACACACATTAATGGTGGCCGCCACTGTATGGCGGGGGAATGATACACTTTCCAAAGGCCAGAGAAAGTACACTTTCTGCTCCTGCGCCCCAACCGGAGCTTTAAACGCCCTGATTGGAGTGGAAGAGGGGAAAGTGTGTCATCCCTCCCCCACTCCAGTTGGGGCCTTTTCTATAATGGTTGGGAATGACGCACTTTCTTAAGACCCTAATAGGCACAGTGGGGGGGGGATAACGATGCGCCTCCAGAAAGTGTGTCATTCCCCCCGCCACACTAATGGCAACCTTAAAGAGGAAAGTGTGTCATTCCCAGACATTATAGAAAATTACAGAAAATCCTGAAACCCAGAATAGAACAAAAAATCTGGGGGAAACCTGATAGTTGGTCACCCTACCAATTTAAAAACCTTATAATATGTTTCCAACTGTCTGAGAGTTGAGGAACCTCTTAACTTGGTGCCGAACATCTAAGCATAGTAAGGAAGACTGTGACTACATGACCCATGGGCCTCTGCAGTCTGCTGTCTAGGTGCTATTGATGGGCAAGTTCAAGGCCCAGCTTTCCCTTCGGGCGGTTATTTATTTTTAAGCCAGAGCTGGACCAGACAGCCCTACAAAATAAAGCATACCTTCAAACAGAGGACTGTCCTTTTAAAGTAGGGTGCACGGTCACTCCAGTGACCTGTAGAGTGTGCAGCTTATGTTATAATCATAGGTGTGCTCTCTAGTTTATTTTAATTTATGTATGCAAGTTACCAAGAGCTGTATGATATATATCAGAATGTTTGGTCATGATTTCCCCCACTGGGGGGCATGGGATCCATGTTAGACCAGTCCTTTCTTGGCTTTCTCCGTATCAGAGACACAACGTCGGCACAAGTTCAGTGTTCTCTGCGCTTTACGTACAGACTTTCCAAATGCCCTGCTGGGTTTCCGTGTGAAATTGTTTCGAATCAACAATGTGTTCTTTGTCCTGTAAGTGTTCCTGTTTTGCAACCACACGCAATATCTGTACAGGCCTGCAGGAATAGTCGAACCCTTAATAAGAGAGGGTTTTTGGCATGCGCAAAAGTCTACAATCAAGTCTCAACAAGAACGCTTTATATCTCGTGCAGTTCCCAATCTTGTTTGAATATGCAAAATGTCACTTCTGGGAATGATACCCATTTCCCGAACGCTGGCAAACTCTAGTACACATTCTTAGGTTATCAATGACGCCTTGAGCTGTTTTGCTTACAGTTTCTAGCATTGACTTTTCCCAGGTGTATTAAGTTTTCAGAACGCTCCCCCTCCTCACCAGGCTCTCATGTTGCCGTTTAAAGACACACGAGCTTGATCACCGATGGGATAAGTACAAACGTAGACATTCTTGGGAGGGCTCTGCTACAAAGAATCAAGAATAGCTCAAAGGCCAGACGTGCTTCGGTAGCACACGTCCTCCACAAATCTGAAGAGCATTTGGGAGGAGACACTTCTTCAAGTACACAGGCCCGTATGTGCTGCATTCAGGCACAGTGAATTATGCCCTGAATTAAGCACTGTCTCCTTAAGCACAACCCAGCCACCCCACCCCCTCTCTTCCCTGGGACTAGGAAAAGCCTGCCGCAGACCTGTATTAAGAGCCCTGCCAGGGAGTTGTATAATACCCCTGATTAATAAAGCTTTTATGGCACCATTGCTGATGTGGAGTCTGAATCAGTAGTCGACAGAGAACACACCCTAGGACTGTGAACTTCTTTCAGTCGAGGTCTGAATTCCACTTTGGTGGGTGAAGGCAAAAGGGGTCAGGACTAGGGTGACCCTATGGAAAGGAGGGCAGGGCTCCTGTATCTTTAACAGTTGTGTTGAAAAGGGAATTTCAGCAGGTGTCATTTGTAGGCATGCAGCACCTGGTGAAATATCCTTTTCATCACAACAGTGAAAGCTGCAGGAGCTATACTAGGATGACCAGATAAAAAAGAGGGCAGGGATCCTGCAGCTTTAACTATTGTGATGAAGAGGGAATTTCACCAGCTGCTGCATGCATACAAATAGCACTGGCTGAAATTCCCTTTTCTACACAACTGTTAAAGATACAGGAGCCCAGTCCTCTTTTCCACAGGGTCAACCTTGTCAAGACCAATGGCAAAAGCGATAGGGCCAAAAATACCAAAATATTGTAGTTTACAGATCTTACTACCCATGAGGGATTTCAAACTTTTTGAATGGGGGACAACTGTACGAAAGCTGTGAAACTCTCAAATGATTGTGAGTGGGGGGGAAAGGAGCTATGGCCATCTGGGTAATCTTGGAGGGATGGATTGGTACCTTAAGAAGGCCAGATTTGGCCCAGGGACCTGAGGTTTCCCACCCTTGCCCCAGATCATGTAGGGCTTTAAATCTCATCACCGCAACCAGGACCCAAATGTAAGCCAGTGAGCCAGAGACAGAACAGAGTAACATGCTCCCTGTGGGTAACCTTGTCACACTTGATTTGTGTCAATGGCAGGATCTACACTACTGCTTTAAACCGGTTCAAAACGGTTTATAACCGTTTTGAGAACTGTTGGGGCCCAGGACACACTCCATATACAGTTTTCAAAACGTTTTCAAAGTAGAGATCGGTCCAATGTCTCTGTTTTGGAGCAGGTGGTTGGATGAGATGGCATTTGAGTTTCTGCTAGCTGGGCGGTTCCATCTGAGGTGGTGATGACCAACCCACTCAAAGCGGATGGCAAGGAATTGCTATATCACGGGCATAGCCAATAAAAGCATGTCCTGTTAAATGAATGAAAGCAGCCTAGTGGCAAAGGCATATTCTTCAGCATCCATTATGTGGTGTGTGTGTGGGGGGGGTTCTTTAGAGAAATACTCAGTGGGTCGTACCCACAGGATGGATGGATTCAAGCTGCTTGCATTGGGCTTAAGCTAGAGATCCTCACCGATGCTTTAGGGTTTGGTTCATCTTCTCCCTGTCCCGCCCCTCCTGCTGTTGATTTCCTGCAGAGACAATATTGAACTCCTAAGGATTTACAGCTTGGAAAATATTGCTTTCATCCACAGAATGAGACAAAGGGCAGTCGATTTTTGCTCCTCTGGGATGGATTTCCATTGCATTCATTATTCCCCATTGCCCTGCTTACTTTCAGGGGAAACCTTTTGACAAGCCCACTCTCCTGCCTCAGCATGTTGTGTTTGTGTACGGAATACATGAGAAGGTTGTAGGGAGATTGCACGGATGTATCAAAAAGGAATTAGATGATGATGAAATTGATTTATATACCATTTATCTTTCTTTCTTTTTTTAATAATCTCTAAGTGCCTAGGATGACATATTTATGTGTGGAGAAAGCCAGTGTGGTGTAGTGGTTAGAGAGTCAGGAGATCTGGGTTCTAGTCCCTACTTGGCAATGGTCTATATGACGCCACTTTGCCTACTCCCTGCAGCATAGCTTCTCCGAAACGGCATCGGTAGGGTTAGATGGTAGGAGTGAGCGCAGGCTATCCGGCCAGGAAAATTCACAGCGCCATTGTTAAATGGTAGCAATGGGCAGCAAATATTGAGGGACCGAAAACCGCAAATAACTTTTGTTGTTGTTTTCTGGCAACTCTGTGCAACATTGTAGCATTGAAAGCCTGTAATTGCACATCTGCGGTGCTACAGTTCATTGAATTTATGAATTATACATCTTAATTGTCCTTACTTTCGTACCCCAGACTTTAATATTACCAGGGCAGCCATGACTAGACTTGTCGAATCTGCCCCCTGCCCTGTATTCCCGTGCATGCCCTGCAATGGGATCTGCCCATGGTCATGCCCACTCTCTTAATCTGAACTGAAGCCACCACTGACAGATGAACAAAAAACCGTGGGGACATTGGAACAATGTAAAGAGTTGTGATAAAATGACACATTGAAAAAGCGCAGCACTGTGTGGCTGCGAGTTGGAGGCTGCATCATATAAACAATAGGGCACAATTGTGCAGCCCCATGAGGGTGTTTCAAGCATACAGTCAAGCCCTGAGTGACTTTAGGCCAGTCACAGACTTTCAGCCAAACCTACCTCACAGGGGTGTTGTTGTGACGATAAAATGGAGAGGAGGATTATGTACGCTGTCTTGGGTTCCTTGGAGGAAAAAAAGGCGGTATATAAATGTAATAAATAACTGAATAAATCTGTTAAAGACTGAAATACGGTATAGAGATCAAATATTTGGCATTTTTCAACAAATATTCCAATATTGGGCAAATATCTGGAGAATATCCAACAGCCAAACTTCAGGGAGGAGAATTTTTGGAAGCAAATGAGCTTCAATTCTCCCTTCTTAGTCATGTCAGCTGGCTGTGAGTCAGCCCAATGTTTCATTTCACCAGCTGCCCTGCCTCCAACAAAGCCTAGACGTAGCTGCTGTTTATAACCATGTCTGATACTGATAAAACGCTCCTCCCATGACAGCGTTTTGACATGTCTTCATTAAAATCACAAGCCTTTGGATTGCATCAAGCAACACCAACACCACCTGGGACTCTTTGCTGTCAATGCTTTGTTGCTTCCCTGATAACTTTACTTGCTGTGTGTGTATCGCATACTCATTATTATAGACAATTAACCTGTATTAATGACCAATTTGGGAGGTGTTGGCCTTCAGTATTATAGGAGCTGTGCAGTCTTAAAACAAAACAAAAAGAAAAGTCTACCTTTCATCTTGCTCAGATAATGTGTGACACATCCCAATTGCTGTGGAAAAAGCTGACACCGCCGAAGTTACCTTATGCAACTCCAGTCATGCAACCTACCTTAAACCTAATAACCTCAGCAGCATCAGCTAGAGCTGAAGATGCTACAGAAAATTCATTTCTTTTAGGAGAAAATCTGAACTAAATAGGGTGACCATATGAAAAGGAGGACAGGGCTCCACTAATTTTAACAGTTGTATAGAAAAGGGAATTTCAGCAGGTGTCATTGGTATGCAGGCAGCACCTGACAAAATTCCTTCTTTATCACAATAGTTAAAGCTGCAGGAGCTACACTAGAGTGACCAGATACAAAAGAGGTCTGGGCTTCTGTAGCTTTAACTTTTGTGCTGAAGAGGGGATTTCACCAGTATATATACCAATGACACCTGCTGAAATTCCCTTTTATATGCAACTAATAAGATACAGGAGCCCTGCCCTTCTTTTCATATGACTACCCTAGAACTAAACAAATGCCTTCCTCCAGCTTAAATGAGGACACCTGTCTATTTTAAATCATCCTATTCTACCTCAGTACACACCTACATACACCTTTCTCTAGACCTCTGCCCAGTTGGTGGTCCGTCGGTAGTCCAATCTTGAGGAGCGGATTGTGGGTGATTTTAAAACCGACGGACATTTTCGGGGAGGAGCAGATGGCATATGGACCTCCAAATTGCCCCAAAAATGTCCACCTTTTTTTTTTAGGGTCTCTCTGAGGCTTGAATTAGTTGCTGGGAGTCAACAGAACAGATTCTCCATATAAAGAAAACACTTACGTTTTGAGATTGACATCTGTGGCTAACCAATAGCCACAGTCTCCTCCCTGTCCTCCCTCCAATCCCAGTGCTTAGGGGAAGGGATTGTAAATGATACATTACCCATTACCGTATATTACCATCATTCCTTTGCTAGCTGTTCTTATTACACCCCCCTCTCCTTAAAAACTGTTATATATATATATATATATATATATATCCCTTATCTGACTGCTGGTTTTCGCTGCTGCATTTGTTAGAAAGGAAGGAGGAGAGAGAGTCAGAGAGAGAGTTTCTGCTTGTTTTTCTCTCTGTGTCTCTGGTTTTCTTTTGGTTCTTTCTTCTCATATTACAGTCCCCAAGTTCCTTGCACTGTAGACCCACATCAGATTGACTCTTTGTGTGTTATAGTGTGAGTGTGTGTGTGTTTTACTCCTATATCCCCACTAAAAATAATAATATATAATTGCTTATCTGTGTGCTAAATCCCTCCTGAAGGGCTGTCAGGCTGCCAATTTTTGAGTCTTTATCTAAAACTGACGGCTCTGTAAGCATTTTCGGTTTCCATAGCCTAGAATGGCAAAGTTACTGGAGGTTCAAAAATTCCCTAAAAACCAAGGATTGAACCGATCCGCTTCAAACGTGGCACTGCTGAAGCCCTCCTTAAAAGCTACCAGACTGCCAATTTTCATCTCTTTATCTTTAAAAATGACAGAGATGTATACATTTTTGTTAATTCCTATCGATGATAATACCGCGGTTCTCCGAAACCGGAGCGGTTTTCCGGCAAATAATCCAGCAGTGTGGAGAGATGGACACCCTGACCCAAAAATAACTGCTCAACGGAGCTCCTCCCTGAATTTCGAGGAGGAGCAGACCCACTCTGCACACCCTTATTGTATAACACAATACAATCTAACCCTTCCTCCTGCTTGCTGAGTTCATTGCATTTGTAATATAGTTATTTTCTTCCACAACTTAAAGGCACCATGATTAGAAGCTGACGACGTAATCTAAAATCCCATTAAAGTCCACTGAAACAAGCGCATTTAGCTTTAATATGTTTTGAACTGAACAGGGAGGGCCATGCTTGCACCGTCTGTTGTATGGGTGTAGACAGAAAGTGCACAGACCGTCTTCCTGTTTGTTGCTGTAAAGGGAATGGTTATGCACTATACTTCAGCTTTTGATATATCTACATGAAAAAGGCATATCAGTTTTAAACCAGTTATCCTATTCTTTCCCCCACTCCCACAAAGAATCCTGGGATTAGTAGTTTGATCAGCATGCTGAGAATACTCTGTAAGGAATTCCCTTCGTAAAACTACAGTTCCCAGGGCTTCCGGACAAGAAGAAAATGCTATTAAAGCAGTTTAAGGGTGAAGGATGAAGAATAGGCCTAAAAAACTTCAATTGCTAGCCTGCTTTGCATCTTTTGGATGGATATACACTGTTCCAAGTGAATCAAGCTCTGGAGCAATTGAGTCTTCCTGTTCGTGAGAGAAGTTGGCTGTGCGGAGTTTGATTCGCTGGCCCTTTTGAAAGTCATGAAGCTATTTCCCTCCAGCCTCCCCATCCAGTTGTGCAGAGTGCTGAATGGTTGGCCTTTGTGGCAATCATGAAGGCCATTATCACACAGGCAGTTTTAAGCACGCCCACCTCGACTTTGATCCACTTCTTCAGCACTGAACTCGCATGACGTCGTCCCCCTCCTGCTGCTCTCTCGCCCTGAGGTCGCAGTTTTTAGCTTCTGTTTTGATTTATCCCTGAATGGGCAAAGTCCGAAACAGGCAAAGTTCAATAGGGCAAGCTGAGATATCGCAGCAATACCGATCACGTGTGATTCAAAAATGCTAGACTCGCATAGGAAACAGAGGGGGAAGCCGCAGAAGCAACCCGAGGGAAAAATAGTAGGTGTGATAAAGGCAGAAGTCATCTCTCCAACCCCAAACCCATTTTTGTCCAGATGAATATTTCAATTTTACAATAAAAATGAATTGCCTATTTTTAAAGGCACCCAATAAGTGTTCAAATGGATAAATATGCATGGCACTCGGGCAGGGAGGGGGGGGGAACCCAAACCAATCTAGGAGCCATAGTCATGTGTCAGTAGAGGAATGAGGGCAGGAATGATTGTCTTGATTTGACTGATTTGATTTGTACCCTGCCCAAGAGAAATGACCTGGTAGGAATCTCAGAATCTCTGGAAGAGCATCTCTTTCATTCCTACATTAGGTGTGGTTCATGGACAACACCTGACTAGGGCTTCTGTTGCAGCTTCCCCGACTCCACTCCATGCTGCTCCACTTGCATCACTACAAAGCTGGGTAGGCAACCTAGTGCCCTCCTAAGAACATGAGAAGAGCCATGCTGGATCAGACCAAGGTTCATCTAGGGGAAATCCACAAGCATGACATGAGTACAACAGCACCCTCCCACCCATGTTTCCCAGCAACTGGTGTATATAGGTATACTATATACAGAGGCATACTGTCTCTGATACTGGAAGTAGCTTAGATCCATCGGGGCAAGTAGCCATTGATAGCCTTCTTCTCCAGGAAGTTCTCTAACTCCCTTTTAAAGCCATCCAAATTGGTGGCCATCACTACATCTTGTGGTAAGCGAATTCCATAGCTTACTTACGCACTGTGTGAAGTACTTAAGAACCTAAGAAGAGCCATGCTGGATCAGACAAGAGTCCATCCAGTCCAGCATTCTGTTCACACAGTAGCCAACCAGATGCCTCTGGGAAGCCCACCCTTCCACTCATGTTCCCCAGCAACTGGTGTATATAGGCCTACTGCCTCTGATACTGGAGGCAGCATGTAGCCAATCAAGACTAATGGCCATTGATAGCCTTATCATCCATGAATTTATCTAATCTTTTTTAAAGCCATCCAACTTGGTGACCATCACAACATCTTGTGGTAATGAATTCCACAGTGTATAGTCACTCACAGAAATGAAATGCTCCAGAATCCCTGCCAAATAGGACTGTGCAGGGGATGCTTGATTAGCTTAATGATCAATTAATTCTGGTCCATAAACTGTGTCCATGTCTTCATTCTTCTACTGTGGCAAATGTCTAGCAGCGCAAAGGCACAAGTCAAGAATTAATAACCAGACTGCTTTTACCCTGCACTGTCAACTCTGTGAATGCCATAGCCATAAATTAATAGAAATGCTGTTTAAAAGACTTCGAAGACTTAGCTGCATGACTCACAGGTTCCTGCACATAAATGACTGGTGAAAGAACAATGCAAGAACATAAGAGGATCAATGCTGGATCAGACCAAAGACCTATCTGACCCACCATCCTGTTTCCCACAGTGGCTAACCAGATGCCTCTTGGTAGCCCACATATAGAATATGAGAGCAAGAGCATCCTCCCATTCATGTTCTCCAGCAACTGGTATACAGAGGCACACTGCCTCTGATACAGTATTTGTGACTAGCAGCCATTGATAGCCTCTTCACGTCTGATGGATCATGGAAGGGCTATTGATGGAGAGTCCCAATCCCTTCCTCAATTCAATGTCTCACCCTCACTTACCCTGCCCAATCCCCATCATAACTGAGACCATTGTCAGGAGGCGTTATGCAAACCTGACTCTTCCTAACCCCACCAAAACCCCAAAGTAAATACTTGTATTCCCTGAGGTGTGAATTATCCCTTTAATAAACCAACTTGTTTAATAGGCCACATTGTCTCTAGTGTTTCTGCCCAACTTATGCCTAAGCCTCTTCTACCAGCTACTAGGAGGTTTTAAAGTATTCTAAGTGAATTGGGAGCAGTGGAAAAGGTAGGGTGACCAGATAAAATCCAGGTCAGGGCTTATGTAACTTTATCAGTTGTAAAGAAAAGGGAATTTCAGCCAGAGTCATTTGTACACAATTAGTTCCTGGTGAAATTCCCTCTTCATCACAACTTTTAAAGTTGCAGGGGCCCTGCCTTCTTTTGTATATGGCCACTCTAGTATAGTGCCTGCAACTTTAACAGTTGTGATGAAGAGGGAATTTCACCAGGAACTAATTGCATACAAATGACACTGGCTGAAATCCCCTTTTCTCTACAACTGTTAAAGTTACATGAGCCCTGACCTGGATTTTATCTGGTCACCCTAGAAAAGGGCCAGCTTGGGGAACCCTGAATTATAGGGCAGAAAGTTCCTTAGGCCCTGAAATATAAGCATTTGCTGGAAATATGAAAGCCATGGGTTGGATTGCCCTGTGAAGGAGCAGTTTCCCCTATAGGTGGTGGCAGTGCTAGGGATAGGAAATCCCCCATGTGTGGTGCTAGAAGTGGGATCGAAAAATCCCCCATAGGAAGGTGCCTTATATTAGGTCAAACTATTTTCCATCTCACCCATTATTGTCTACTCTGGCTGGCAGCAACTCTCTAGGGTTTCCAGGAGATGGGCCGAGGGTGGAGACAAGCAATGGGGAGGGAAAGATTTCACCTTGAGCCATTATTATTTATATGATACTACTAATGCACATGGCACGCTATAGAGCAAAGTAGCCAAACATACAGAGAGAGAGAGAGAGAGAGAGAGATCCCAAGGAAGCATGGCTCAATTTCTATTGAGGTGGAGGTGATCATTGAAGGGAGCTATTGAAAGTAGAAGTAACCAGTAACAAAGAGAAGAGAGGAATGGGAGAATCGAGGACCCTAAGAATGAATGCTACTTGCAATTACAAATCCACTCACATCATCTTTATTAGGAGTAAAGAGTTAAGGAAAAGGCTCCATAGAAAAGATTGGTTTTGAAGGAAAAGAGACAATGTATAACCAGATGGTGAAGGTCCAGAGACGTCTGAATGGCAGGGTCAGAAGTATTGGGCCGGAGGAGCCCTCCATCAAAGATCCCATATTCGCCAAGTATGTCTGAGTGAAAATAACCCACCAGCCATACTGAGGAAGAAGATATCTGGCTTTTCCACTGATGCTTGTGGCTGAGAAACATCTAGCCTGCCAACACATCAGTCACCCAAAGCCTTTCACCCCCCTCTAAGACCTTGGCTGAGAATAAAGTACGTGTATCTGAAGGTCACCTACTAATGCCATAGCACAAGTGCCCTTGCTTAACACCTTACACCTTGCATACATGGATGAGAACAAGGACCACACCTAATAGCCATGCACATGCCATCACATGCCCTGCCCACTTGATGCCTACACGGTCAGCACACCTTCTGCAAGGGGCGCCTATGTGAATGCAGCTGCATGTAGGTGATCCAGGCAGTCAGGATCCCTGGTAATGCAGGGGTCCTGATCATGTAAAGCACTGATAATGCAGCTGAACACTGAGGGGGTAGGGTCTGCAGGGTGCATGACAGCTTGGGCAGGCCATCAGGTATAGTCCTGGTTCCATCTCCATGCATACGTGGAGGGGAATGTGTGAAGAGAGCTATTATATTCTAGAAGAGTTCACAGCGAGTTCGTCATTTACAAGGCGAACACAACTTGGCAGTTTGTGTTACATAAAATCATTTCCCTTAAATATCCTTTCAGCTCATGGCTGAGCATTGGAGCTTGGGAAATCATCAGGTCTTATCTAAGAGCTTAAGAGCTCAATTGGGCTTTGGCTTTTGGTAAGAGCGACATTTTTTTTAAAAAAAATTGCTCCCTGGGAGCTGTCCCAGGTGCTACAGGTCTGGGCTGTCTGATTGGCTAGCTGGTTTGATGATTGGCTGCACTCTCCTGTATGTTGTCGCTTTCTTCCTGGTCCATCGCATCAAAGCGTCACTCTACACTGGCTCAAGGTGAATTGTATTTCACAGCAGACCACAGAGTCACAATACTTATCAGCTATGAATCATCAGCTGCAACCCTCTAGTACATACAGACACACCTAAAAGGAAATCAAGGACAGCTGAACAAAATATCCAAGTAAACTTGCACTAATTTGTGATGTTTGGGTTGCCCTAATGAAGGCATTGCCCTAGTATGTTTTATTTATTTTATTGCTGTAAGATGCCTTAGGAGGGCTTCTGCCCTGAAAAGTGGCCAAGAAATTTTTTAAATAAAATAAATATAGATTTTGATATTTTCCTTGTGAGCCAAATAGATGTTGCCCATGAATTTGAAAAAGGGCTCTTCATTAAGTTAGCTACAATTTGCATTCTCTTGTGCTCCAATAAAATGCTTAAGTAGGAAAGGCAAGTTCTCCCTGGCTTTATACATAGAATGATGCCCACACACACCTGCATTCTATAGGTATGATCTGCGTCGTAATGATTGTGCGCACAAGTTGTACCAGGCTAGAGATGAAATTCTGAGAAAGAGAGATGTCAAACGATTCATTAACTCGGCATCGTCATGTAATTGCCAAATTGGCTGGCTCATGACTGTGCATGTTTAACACTCCTTTGGGCAGGTACTGCTTAAATACCTGACGTCTTGGGGATTAATTCTGAACCTTCTCTCCAGGTTAGAGGCAGCAGCAGCATTTCCTATGGAGCTTTCACCTCATCCAAATATCAGGGCTGAATTAATACTCATGCTAAATAGTATCCTGAGTGGGATCATGCCAAATTGGGATCCCTGCAATGGTGCATTTGTCTGAGAGGTTCCCCAGGCTGATCTTACTCTGCATCATCCACAATGGTTCTTCAAAAATTCCCAGCCACTCAGGGCTGCTTCCTTAAGTTGCCCCATGATGCCGTTTCTACAGAGAAGTTGAATTACGCAGCAGCCCAGCCACATCTATGAAGGACTTATGTATGATTTGTAGAGAAGCTGGCCACCGCAGCCACATTCCCAGCTGAAGGTAGCTTTTAATCTAGGGTGGGCCTCTCCAGAGGTGGAACTGTGGACTTTAGCTTAGAACAGAGAACCAGTGCCTGGCTCAGCAGGAGGTCTTAACTCACCTTTCAGTTTCAAAGCAAAACGTTGGTGCTTCTTTGAACATATTTGTGCATCAAACAACCTTAGCCAGCATCTCCAGGGCATTGAATCTCAGACCCCTAAAACAACTTGATTTTTGATAGCACCATATTTTCTCCTTTCTCAAGCACCTCAGGTATGACCATCACTCAGTCGTAGATAGTACTATGCACATGGTTGTATCTTGGCACCTCCTGGGATCTCCTTTTAGGGGGTTTCAAGTAGCTGAGCTGGGTAAGATCTCTGCATCAGACTTTAAACAATCACTGTCAGTCACAGTTAACAGTGCTTAGTTAGATGAACCAATAGTCAGCCCAGTGTAAGTCAGCTTTCCATGTTTTATTCCACACTGTTATTTTTCCTTTTCAAAAGATCTGCCCACACATTTCCATCCCCTCCCTCACTGCTTCCTCTCCTTCTTTCTAATACTCTAAAGTGTTACATAAAGAGTATAGAATCTTAGAGATGAAGGGTACCTTGGAGGTCATCTACCTTGGAGGTCATCTAGTCCAACCCTCTGCTCAATGCAGGAAATACGACACCAGATGCAACATCCCTGCCAGATGGTCATCCAGCTTCTAGTAGGAGAGCCTAGCACCTCTTACCGTTAAGAAGTTCCTCCTAGGCTGCCTCTACACAAGAGGTTTAAAGCTCTTTCAAGTCTCATTAAAATTTGTACCTCTACATGAGTGGAGCACAAATCGGGAGTTGAGGCGCGTTATCTATCCGATTATGCGCATTATCGAATGCGCATTAAATAGCGAGTTTTATTTTGCTGCGGCCCGTTAAAGCACATTTTGACTATGTAAACAAGCAATTCTCCGCATTAACTACTTCTAAAGCGCATTTCAAACAACCGGTAAGGCCACCAGTTGTGCGCTCAATTACCTCCTGCGTACAGTCATTTACCATAAAACGCTTCCGAGAAGATGCGCCTAATCGGAAAACCAGGCATCAAACCGAATTCTTGTAGAGGGGGTCCTAATGTTTAGCTAAAATCTGCTTCCCTGCCATTTCCTCCCTTTGGTTCTAGCCCTGCCCTCTGGAGCAACAGAAAACAAGATTGTCTATCTTCTGCATGACAATCCATCAACTATTTGAAGACACCTATCACGTTTCCTTTCACTCTTCTCTCCTTCAGGCTAAACGTATCTAGCCCTTTCAATCATTCCTCATTATGACTTGGCTTCCAGACCCCTCACCATCCTGGTCACCCTCCTCTGGACACACTCCAGTTTGGCAATGTGCTTTTAAAATGCGGTACCCAGAACTGGACACAGTGCTCCAGAGGTGGCCTGACCTGTGCAGAATATAGTATAACTAGTCTCATGATCTGGGCAATATGCTTCCACTAACACTGGCTTAATATTGCAATAGCTTTTTTTAGTAGCCAGATCACATTGTTGACTCATGTCCAGTTTCTGATCAGCTAAATTGATGATGATGATTATGATGATGTCTCAAGAAGCCCCTTGATGTCCCACTTGCTTTGCCGCACTGACACTGTGAATTGCTCAACTCTCCATAATTTGCTAGACTAAAAAGGTGGTGACCTTCACTGCAAACTATCCTCCCATCCTTGCCCAAACTGGCAGCATCCCATCAGTAAGAGAGATGGAGCCAGGAGCATTAAAAGTGACTCAAATGTACTACAGCATGATAAAAGATCCGGAGCACTGCTTCCTCTTACTCATATCACAGACATTGCTAGAGTAAACAGACCGCTGGGAAACACAAGTCCATTTTTGAGCCTGAAGTTCTGCTACCTGAGAATCTGCCAAGAACATCTTACCATCCATGAGAGCAGTAACTCAAGCAATGGGCGTGTTCAAAGTGTCCAGACAGGAAAAGTTTGAATTCCAGCCAGAGGAAGCTTTTGGTTTTAAAATGATGGGGATCTTAGAAGCACTTTCTCCTAGCTTTATAGCACTTTGCCATAAGACGTCCAGACTTGTCAGCCATCAATCCATGAAGAAAGAAAAAGAGGGAATGGTTTTCCATTAGAGGTGGACCCAAGCTTTAGAATTCCAAACTATGTGACATGAATCAGCAGTGATTTCAGAGCTGAGGAATGTAGGGTAGAGGCTTCCTTTGAACTTCCTGATAATTTTCTTCGCAGTGGGAGGTAGCCTATGTGTGTAAGGGGCTGACAGCTTGCAACACCAGAGCCAGCTGTAGCCTCTGAGAGGTACTGGCTAGATTCCCCACTATTGTCCTCTGTCATGGACCCAAAATAGTTTGGAATTCTACAGCTTGGGTCCATCTCAAATGGAAAACTATTCCCTCTTTTTCTTTCTTCAAATCCCTGTACCATGAGTGGAAGAGAGAACAGGAAAAACAGTGTGTCCACACTCCTTTTTTGCTCTTCCTGTGGCCTTTCCAAGTGGAAAACTCCCCCCCCCCCATGGCTGTCTCCATCATACCAGCCGTAAAACTCTCTGGTTCTCAGGTGTCTACTTTAGGTAGTGGGCAGGTTGGTTATTAGACATGGGATGGATAACCTAAAATGAGGCCACAAATTTTTTTAAAAACAAACTTTACATTTTACTGAAGAAAAATGACAATAGGAAAATGTTTCAGAATCTGAATGGATACACACATACAACATACTCAAAAGCCTATATAAGCAATAGGGTAACAAAACAACCAGGGATAAATGGATCCTGCTAACCTAACTAGACTGTCCAAAATTTATCCATCTCTCTTCCAAACAATATCTTGCTATAGTTCAGCTCTCTCAGTCAGTTCTCTAGTTCCAGCATCTCTGACTCTTTCTTTCCTCTAGAATTGTAGGCCTCTTTCTTTACTTATCTCCTCCCTCCTCCTCCTCCTCCTCCTCCTTTCTACTTCTGTGCCTCCACTGCCTTTTTGTCTTAGGTTTTCTCTCTTTTTCTCTCCCTGCCCCCAATCCAACCAATTAGGAGGGTAGCTTCTTGTCCATTTCTACAAACTAAGTTTCTATTTCCTGAGTTGAAACTTTTCTCTTTCCTCCTCTGATAGGCTGACCATATGAAAAGGAGGACAGGGCACATGTAACTTTAACAGTTGTAGAGAAAAGGGAATTTCAGCCAGTGTCATTTGTATGCAATTAGTTCCTGGTGAAATTCCCTCTTCATCACAACAGTTAAAGTTGCAGGCACTATACTAGAGTGACCAGATACAAAAGAAGGCAGGGCCCCTGCAACTTTAACTGTTGTGATGAAGAGGGAATTTCACCAGGAACTAATTGCATACAAATGACACTGGCTGAAATCCCCTTTTCTCTACAACTGTTAAAGTTACATGAGCCCTGTCCTCCTTTTCATATGGTCAGCCTATCCTCTGACCTTCCGTTGAACTTTACAATTTCCAACTCCTCCGATCACACTTTGTGACCTCTATGCTCTAATTAAACATTTGACATCAAAACTATCAACCCTGTTGGCTAAAACTGATTAGTGCATGCACACACAGACACACACACATAACTTCATAATATCCTAAAAACAACTAAATACAAAAATGTTTCTTCACACCCTCCCAAGGGGCAATGGAGGTGCTTGGAGCTGGTGGTAGTACCACTGGTACTTACTGGTGACCCACTTTGGAAAGATGGGTGAGGCCCTGGCTCACCATCCTCCAGAGGCAGAGTTTTAATTCAAAAAGAGGACATGACATAAAGTTAGGCTGACCATATGAAAAGGAGGACAGGGCTCATGTAACTTTAACAATTGTAGAGAAAAGGGAATTTCAGCCAGCGTCATTTGTATTAGTCCCTGGTGAAATTCCCTCTTCATCACAACAGTTAAAGTTGCAGGCACTATACTAGAGTGACCATATACAAAAGAAGGCAGGGCTCCTGCAACTTTAACTGTTGTGATGAAGAGGGAATTTCACCAGGAACTAATTGCATACAAATGACACTGGCTGAAATTCCCTTTTCTCTACAACTGTTAAAGTTACATGAGCCCTGTCCTCCTTTTCATATGGTCAGCCTACATAAAGTTCTTCCATCACCATTACACATGTTTGCCTACCCTTTCTCAAAGTGAACAGACTGCTAATTCAGAAATGTAACCCAGCTCATTACATCCCATTGCCATCATTCAGGATTAAGAGGACAGGTGAAGGGGCAAACCAAACACATGACAAAATATCTGAGGCTTTCTGGCTGCAGGAGTTTATTTAATTGTGTATGTGAAATCAATCGATTGATAATGCTACGAAACTTAATCTTCTAAATAGTTCTATTATTTTCTGTTAGCACAACAAGTAAAAGGTTGAATACGGAGACCTCAAGATAATAATAGCCAGGTAATCTGGTCCTAGGCTAGGCCCACACAGGTCTGCCCTGAATTCCATCACAGCCATCTTCCTTCCCCCTCCTCAATGTAATCCTACTGCAAAACTAGTTGTTGACCCAGGCTTTACGCCATTCTTCACCTTCACGGTACTGAGTGATCCTTTTGAAATCAATGGGATAACTCATGGATAAAGTTTGCAGTCTTGGAACATTTTTTTTATTTGCTTCTCTCTCCCCTCCCATTTTTGTATAAATACAACCGTTTTGGTCTGTGCGGACAGGACCTATATATAAAGGCTAAAATTATAGCTTAGAAAACATTCATTCCAAGAAATTTCCATAGGGCCAGGAACAAGCTGGAGTCGTTTCTAAGCCTAGGACATTTGCGGACAACTTTCTGACAAATTATTTAGGTTATGTGATTGGGCCAAATGTGTCACATGGAATGTTTTATGTTCCCTGATTTGCTGAGTATGGGTTGCAGCTTCACTGGATGGCCTTTCAGTTAGTTGGTAGGCCTCCAGGCAGTGTGATGTGTGTTAAGCTGACACTTCTTTTCCATCTTTAACTGTGCCAGCAAGACTTAGTTACTGAAATGTTTCTAGAAAGTGAATACAAGTACTCAAGTGAAAGACACTACGAGAGTTTTAAGAAAGTGTGTCTCCTTAAAAGTAATGGTGATTTCAGGTAGGCTGACCAGATAAAATCCAGGTCAGGGCTCATCTAACTTTAACAGTTGTAGAGAAAAGGGAATTTCAGCCAGTGTCATTTATATGCAATTAGTTCCTGGTGATATTCCCTCTTCATCACAACTGTTAAAGTTGCAGGCACTATACAAAAGTGACCATATACAAAAGAAGGCAGGGCCCCTGCAACTTTAACAGTTGTGATGAAGAGGGAATTTCACCAGGAACTAATTGCATACAAATGACACTGGCTGAAATTCCCTTTTCTCTACAACTGTTAAAGTTACAGGAGCCCTGACCTGGATTTTATCTGGTCACCCTAATTTAAGGTTTTGTTTGTTTTTTTAATTTGCTGCTGGACAAACAATTGAACCATACCAGAGGGATCATCCTTTCTTTGGCACAGTGGTTTTCAAAATGTCTAACATTTATTAGGCTGTCAAGGAGCCAGTGGAGGCTGGTGGCTCCGATGTCAGTGGGGAAGTGAGTCCGCTCCGGGTTTCAGTCAGAACTCTAAAAGAGATAACTAAGGATAGCTCCTTTAGAGTTCTTACTGGTTCTGACTGAAATCCGCAGTGAATTCACCACCCCACTGACATCGGAGGCACTAGCCTCCACTGCAAGGACTACCTGAACATCTGCTATGGAAAAAATAAAATAAAACAACAACAAAACCAATACAACAACCATTTGTATAGTGTTTTCATGTGTTCCAACTGCTTCACATGAATCCTTTTGTTGTAATCCTTACAACAACTCTGTAAAGTAAGTCAGTTAGGGCGACCATATGGAAAGGAGGACAGGGCTCCTGTATCTTTAAACGTTGCATAGAAAAGGGAAATTCAGCAGGTGCCATTTTTGTATGCATGCAGAACCTGGTGAAACTCCCTCTTCATCACAACAGTTAAAGCTGCAGGAGCCCTGCCCTCTTGACCAGATACAAAAGAGGGCAGGGCTCCTGCAGCTTTAACTGTAGTGATGAAGAGGGAATTTCACCAGGTGCTGCATGCATACAAATGACACCTGCTGAAATTCCCTTGTCTATGCAATAGTTAAAGATACAGGAGCCCTGTCCTCCTTTCCATACAATCACCCTAGTTATATTGATGTGTAACTATATTTCCTATGTTGCTGAAGCTGAGAGAGAGGAGTAGGGAACTTGTCTAAGGCCATCTGGTAAATTTACAGCAGAGGTGAGATTTGAACCAGGGGACTTCCTGATTTGTGGGTTTCTCTCTTAGCTTCTGCATTACACCCAGATCATCCCTGGAGCCCTTTGCAACGACTGCACTGCAAAGGATTCTGGGGCATAGTTGGGCAGTGGCCAAGCCTGTCAGCCCTCACCATTGTCCTGAACATGCCCAACACTTCCTTTCAACTCTCCATAATTGCCAGGGAAGGTTTGTACAGGCAGACAAGCTGGGACTCCAGGAAGCTTCTGTGTCTTTACCGAATCCCATTGAGAAACCCTGGGTAACCTTCCAAGGAGCCCCAGAGCACAGTTTAGAAACCACTGCCCACACAGATAAATTACATAATTTCCAGATGACAGATGCAGTCAAACAGCAAGGATGACAAGAGTAGAGAGGGTGGCCCCAGGACAAGGACAATGTGATCCTATATGTTCCATGGTGCTTACTTCCTAGTCCATGCATCTAGGATTGCAGCTTGAATCCATGTAATACATCCTAACTCAGATGCTAAAACAAACATAAGATTATCTGGAGTTACTAGCTAATGAAGCCTGGGGGAGAATTTCTTTGCAGAGCCAAATATGGTCATAAATTAAACCCTGCACACCTGTGAGCGAAATTCATATGCATAGCCCAGTTTCTGTCTTTTCTTCTCAGCAGCAAGTTTTACAATACCTTTGCATTCCACTACCTTATAGAATCCTGATGACAATCAAGGACGAGGACAAGCGGGTATACAAGGCAAGCCAAAGAAGTATTTCTGTACACATACAAACAATTATCCGGAGGAGATTGCTTAAAAAATAGCTTGAAAAGAAAGCATCCAACTTTTATTTGTTTTTCTTTCTTTCTTTCTTTCTTTCTTTGGAAAAAAGAACTCTGTTTTTAATTTTTCATTTACTATTATGACATTTTACAATTATGATTAAAACATATTATTATTATTATTATATTATTATTATTATTATTATTATTATTATTATTGTTATTAAGCAGCATGTACCCCCCAAAAAACAATGGAGTATGCATGTGTTACAAAAACCAGAAATGGGCACGCCGGACAACAAAATGGTCAAGCAAGACCTCCCCAATTCGTATTCTTGCTCTTGTGGTTATTATTATTATTATTATTATTATTCTATTTTTTCTCACTCGTGGCAGTTTCTTTAGATGGGCATGATGGGCTTTGCCAGGTCATGCTGTCTTTTACAGATTCAGGAATTTCCTGACAGTTGAGCAGGTTTTAATTATGACTGCTTTCTGGACGTTGGTGTGGATGTATTTTGGTAGGCAACGTTTCTGAAGGTTTTCTGTATAGTTTTCTGTTGTGATGCCGGTGAGTGATGTGACTAATGGAATAATTGTGGCTTTTTCCTATTGCCATAGTTCTTTAACTTCGAAAGCCAGTGGTGTGTGTGTATATATATTCTCTTTTCCTCTTCCTTTTCTACAACATTATTATTATTATTATTGTCTCTTTACTCGCTCGTGGCAGTTTTCCTAGATGGACATGATGGGCTTTGCCAGGTCATGCTGTCTTTTACTGATTCAGGAATTTCCTTCCTATTGTACATGTTAAATATGACTGCTTTCTGGATGATGGTGTGGAATTATTATTATTATTATTATTATTATTATTTCAGCATAAGCTGGGTGCCTTGTAGCTGCTGCAACTGGTGTTTTGGCCTGTAAAGTTTCACAGGTAGAACCATAACCCCATCAGCTACCTAATCATCAGGTCATCAGTCCAAACTAAATATGATCATTAATCTTGCAGAATGTTTAATTCATGGCAGCTGAAGGGTGGTGGCTGAAATGGATCGGCACCACATTGCTGGGAGAGAGGGGTTAATCCTTTACCAATCTGATCACCCCATATGGTACCTGTGCTCAAAGAGTTCAAACCTTCCCTCCCTGACCTAAATCAGATCCCCAGGCACCCCCTATTATTAATATCAGCATCCGCATCCGCATCCCTTTCACCTTGACCCAGGACAAAGCTTTGGGTTTTGTTTTCATTTTTATAATACTACATGTTTTCATTAGACCCAGCTGTAGCAATACTCTGCAGGCCTATTGCTTCCATCTTTAGGACGCCCATTCTGAGGTGCTGCCAAAGACAGTTTTTCATATTAACAAATGTGCCCACAGGCCCAAAAAGGTTGCCTACTCCTGGTCTAGGTAGTATTCTGGGGAGCTGGGGGCAAATATATGATTTGGCATTCAGTGCTCAGACCTCATCTCTGCTTTGTGCTTGGTCCCTTGGCCATGTTACTTATCTCTGAGCCTCATCAGTTTGGTGTTTGTGAAATGGATGTTTTGCGACTGGCCATTCCCACCATGGCAGATATTTTGTCAATGGGCAGCACGAACCCTCACAGCCATCATTTTGTGAGAGTGCCCACATCATACTAACAAGATTCCAAATGTGCCCACCGATGGTTCGAGACCTCTGTTCTATGTATATGACTGTTGTAGGAATGGGCAATTCTGTTAAGTTCACTTTTGCTCAGCTCATCAGCTATGCTCATTCTGCCCCATTTCCCCTGCAATTTACAAGTGTTGTCTATAAAAGTTTGCATGGAAAGGCATACAATATTTATACACATTTCTCATAATCTACATGGTTTTGTGCACACTTTTTCAAATGTACATTTATTTATTTATTACATTCCTATACCACCCAAAAACACAAGCACAGTATAAAAAATATAAAAGTTTTAAACTACAATATAAAAGTACAACCAGAATAAAACCTAGTTGCAATGTTTTAAACACAGATTTCAAACAGCAGAGCTAAAAGACTAGAATGTAAAAAATGCAAAAATGCCTGGGAAATAATAAAAAAGGGTCTTCACCTGGCACCAGAAAAGGTACAATGTAGGCACCATTGCAAACCTCTCTAGGTAGCTCATTCCACAACTAGGGTGCCGCAGTGGAAAAGGCCCTCTTCCTGGTAGCCACCCACCTTACTTCCCTTGGCAGGGGTTCCCAGGGAGGGACCTCTGAAGATGATCTTAGGGTCCAGGCAGGTACATATGGGAAGAGGCAATCTTTCAGATAACCTAGCCCCAAGCCATTTATGGCTTTAATATCAGATTTTTTGAATCAGGTCTGGATCTGGACTTGCAGCCAGTGCAGCCATGTCCAGGAAGGAAATGTACAAAAAACACAATAGTGTATAGGGGTTTAGTGCACGTTTTCCCTGAACATGAGCATTTTGTGTGCACTTTTCCCCAATATATGCATTTTGCATATGCTCACAACATCCAGAAAAGTAAGGATTTTGGAGTGCAACTATGTATGAGTTTGTGTAGAAGTTCAGGGAGTGCATCCAATTACAAACTGAACAAAATACTCAACTATCCTAGTCTTTTGCACCTCACTGCAGTTGGTTGATCTTGAGTTCTGTTAAAAAAAAAGAAAAAAAGGCAAAGAGCCAATCTAACCCAGCAATTTAGTGTGGAGGGAGAGCAGTTTGAGGTCCTTTGCAACACATGGCGTTATCACCAAGCCGCAGCCAATCAGCAGCTGCCCTCTTGAAAAGCCGCATTTTCTGAAAGCCCTTTTAATCCATATTTTTTTCATTTAAAGTGGCTCCCAGGCAATGTGCCCCGTTGGGCATGCCTCTGTGGCCTGTCTGTGACCTGGCAGTGATGTGCTCAAGGGGGGTGTGCCCCTCCCCCCATTCGCTCTTTTCCCTCCATTGGCACTCCTAGCCTACTTTTCCAGTTCATGAAATATCTACGGTGCTGTTCATAGCCTCCACTGCTGCACAGTTGTCACTTTCCCCAAGGAGGTTATTTTGCCCCTGTTTTGTCATTCATAAAAGCACTACAGTGCTGTTCCTAGTCTCCACAGTTGTGCAGTTGTCGCTTTCCACAAGCAGATTATCTAGCCCCCGTTTCTCAATACAGCACTATTCCTAGCTTTCACAGTTGAGTAGTTGTAGCTTTCACCAGGCAGAGGATCTAGCCTGCTTTTCATTCATAAAGCCTCCAGAATTGCAAAGTGGTTGCTCTCCCAGTGAATATCTAGCCTGCATTTCCCATTCATAGGAACACAGCAGCAGGGGTGGGGATCCTGAACAAGGGCAGGAAACAAGCCTCTCCCATTTGCTGAGCAGCACCAACAGGCTTGATGACATTCAGTTCTCCTACCTGACTCCGCTCACCCAACCCTGAAGTTTCAAGTCCTATGTATTATGTTTTTCTTGCTGTGTGGGCCACTAACTTACCAAACCGATTTCAAGAAAATCCGTATTTTCTGCTCTTCTGATTTCATTGCCATGTAGATTAGCTCTCACAAGCTTGATGTCTCCCCTGCCCCTGAAGGAAAGGATAACAGTTTGAAAGTCTCAAATGTAGGCTTTTTTCCTATGCAACAATCATTGTTCTCTTTAGAACTCAGGGCCATTTGCTTCTAGCTAAGTGGAACTCCTCACCTCTGTTACCTTGCTCAACAGATCAGACACACAGAATAGCTATTTGGATGCCCTTGTCTGTGCCAGATGCATTAAAGGGTTTAGCATCTTTCACCCAAGCTCTTCCAAGATCATTGCCATTCCACATAAACCAAAACAACATTTCATTGCTCAGCAATCTGTGTGTGTGTATTTCTGTCTACGTTTGTAGAATAATTGTGTCATCCTTCACCTGAAGATCTTCACAGAACACAACAATCAGGAATTCATTGCCTGTTGTAAATGCCTTGTAAACATTCAAGTATTTCATCAGAATGACAGCATGTGAGAAGATACAGTGAGTGAGTAAATGAAGGATAGGATAAGATAGGATAGGATGGAAGAATGAAAGTGCATTCTACTTAGTTTATTCCTAATAAGACCATGTAAGGTGATCGTTTTGCAGAGGCTTGAAGACATTTTGATGGAGTTAGCATTGCCAGTGCATACACAGCTTCATTTTGTTGCTCATTAGATAGCTTTACTGGTTACAAATGTACCATCAAAAGCCAGAGTTGCTGCCAAGTTCCTAATGTCCTGGTATGGAATACAAACTTGTCCATCTTGAAACAGGTGGTTGAACTATGCACTGAGCATCATTTTCTCCCAGACGTTCTTCTCTGACTTAGAATGCCATATGAGATTTAGCACATATGCGGCCAATGTTCATACTGACCAAGGTGTTTTGTAGACACATGTGCAAATAGGTTTTTAATGCTAGACCCTTATGTTTGATTGAAACTCTCACTGGCATTATTGGTTCAGTTAATATCGTTAAATGCTTTGACAGGTTTTTTTATATATATTACACTAGTACAGTATCTCTACCTATAAAATTGAAAGTATGTGTGTGCAATGTATGTCTGGAAATGTTTACCCACTTCCAGATGAGTTAGAAACTTGAAATTTGGTATGGTGATAGGTCTGGCTGTACAATGTGCCAGAAAAAATCTAAAACTACAGAATTCAGGGTTTTAAGTATTTTTTAAAGGATTTAATAAAAACCAAGGCTTATGTCTACAACTCCCAGCATGCCTTGGGTTGTGGCCTTTGGTGGCCATTGTGAGTGCATGGGTGGGTTGCCGCTGTGTTTTTCACAACCCCAACTCCTAAGGTTGATCTCGAGCAGTCAACCCAATTCCACATAAAAGGAAACAACCCACATGAATGGGCTGTGTCTATTTGCGGTGCCTCCTCCCACCCTCTGCATGGTTTTAAAATCATAACTAGATACAACAGCTTGACTTTGAGGGGCCAAACATGCTCAAAGTCAGCCTATCCTGATATTGCTATTTTCTCAGAATCTGTGTGGCCTTCATTCTTAGGAGGGAGGAGGGAAGATGTACACGGCCAGCCCCAGCCCTTCAGTACAGGCTCCTGATGGAGCGCTTGGTGAGGAAGAATCACAGGCCAAGGGAGATCCAGCAGGATTTAGCCAGAGCTGGGCATGTCCACTGACAGCCGCTTACCTCCCCTCTTCTGCGATGCTACTCTTCTATTGAGGAGCAGCATCAGCAACAAGAGGAGGGAAGCACCTCTCGGACAATGTGGACACCTGCAGGCTGCCAAAGGCATGCTGGGAGGTGTAGTACTGGTATGTAGAATGGCTTATTTTAAATAAAGTATAGGTTAACAAACCAAGTCACTATGTGCAAACCAGGTCACTATCTCTCAATCCTAACTCAGCTCCCACTTTCCTGACTTTGTTCTCCTTTGACTTTCTCCAACTGCCACTAATCCTGCCCATCATTCCATTCTAGCCTCAGCTTATGCCTACAACTCCTTACATGCCTTGGGCAATTTAATTTGTTTAAAAGTTAACTCACAGGCCTAGCACCAGCCTACTACTTTAAGAAGCTTACCTTGCAGATATATATCTCAGGGGGCCCGAGCAATGCCAGATATATCAGCCAGTTTTAAATAAATTAATGCACAAATAATTTTTCATTGTGATGCTAAATGAATTGCAAAGCCAAATGCTTTGTAGGCCCATGGTGCAGATGTTGTTTGATGTCAACTACTGTGGGCCAAATTACACATTACACTAATCTTATAGCATGTAGCTGAGACTTGTCTTACATTTGACTCTCAAGGAAGCATGTGTGGTCCTGATTTGGAGTGGGACCATGGTGCTCTAGGAGGGAAGGTTGCACCTACACACACACACACACACACACACACATCTCTTTTCCCTGAAATTTCTACCCTGCTACACAGGGAAGGAGGCTTAAAAACTAGGGATGTGCACGGACCCCCCGGATCGGATCAGGACCCGGATCGGGACCTCCGATTGTGTCCTGGATCAGATTGGAACAAAATCGGAGGTCCCCGGATCAGATCGGATTCCGATCCGAAAATCGGACGTCCGATTTTCGGATCGCCTGGTGTTTTCGCCATAGGCTTGCATTGGGGGAAAGAAAGCTTTCCCCAATGCAAGCATATGGGGAAAACACCAGGCTGGGGTGAGTGGGAGCCTAATTCCCCCCTCCCTGTCCCTCCCCCCACTCATGCTCCTTACCTGCCGGGGCCATCCGCTTCCATCCATTGCGGCCCGCGGGCAGCAGCAGATGGAAACGGACATCCCTGGCAGGTAAGCCTCCCCATTCTCCTTACCTGCTGGAGCGCCCTCTTCCTTCCGCTGCCGTAGATCTACTGAGAACTAGGCTGCAAGGCCTGGTTCTCAGTAGATCTATGGCAGGGGAAGGAAGCGGACGCCTAGGCAGGTAAGTGGGGGGGCCTCCCCTTCCCCCCACCTCATGCTGCTTACCTGCCAGGGCCGTCCACTTCCATCCGCTGCCGCCCAATGGAAGTGGACGGCCCTGGCAGGTAAGCCCCCCCCCCCGCACTCCTTATCTGCCAGGTCACCCTCTTCCTTCTGCTGCCGTAGATCTACTGAGAACTAGGCCGCGAGGCCTGGTTCTTAGTAGAGCTACGGCAGCGGAAGGAAGCGGACGCCCTGGCAGCTAAGTGGGGCCCCTATCCCCCTCCCCCCACCTCACGCTTGGGCTGCAATCCTAGTATGCTTATTTAGAAATAATTTGCATTTAATTCAATGGGACTAACTTCTGAGCAGACATGCATAGGATTGTACCCACATATAAAATTGTAGTACTTGATAGGGTGACCATATGGAAAGGAGGACAGGACTGCTGTATCTTTAACAGTTGTATTAAAAAGGGAATTTCAGCAGGTGTCATTATTATGCATGCAGCACCTGGTGAAATTCCCTCTCCATCACAACAGAGAAAGCTACAGAAGCCCTGCCCTCTTTTGTAACTGGTCAAGAAGCCAGTGGGTGACTTTGGGCCAATCACTGACTGTCAGCCTCACCTACCTCACAGGACGGTTGTGAGGATAAAATGGAGAGAAATAAGCCCATTTACAATTTCTTGGGCCCCTTAGAGGAAAAGGTGAGGTAAAATCCCCTCTTAATTGGATGAATTGTTGAGCCACTATTGAAAGGAGAGGAGGAACAGAGAAAGCCGCATTGTCCTGAGTTGGACCCTTGGTCCATCTTGCCCAGTATTGTCGACACTGACTGGCAGCAACGGCTCTCCATGGTTTCAGGCAGGAATTTTTCCAGCCCGACCTGGAGATGCCGGGGATTGAACTTGGGACCTTCTGCATGCAAAGCAGGTGCTCTACCGCTGAGCTATGCACCCTTTGAGTTCTGGAGGAGGAGGTCAACGAGAAGAAGAAGAAATCCCACTTCCAAAGCCTGCCTGTCTTCTCCTCTGACACCTCAAATGAATCCTGAGCACAAAGATAAGGGCAGTGCCAGCTGGTGACTCTTCTCTGGAAGCAGAAGGGAGCAGAATGGGTTAAGCCCTATCTGGCCCAGTCCCCAGTAGACATAAAAATCACCTGAGCCTGCTCTGAAATAAATCAGTGTCCCTTTTCTGCTGTTGCCGTTGTCTGGAAATAATGCAAATGCACCAGGGCCCGCAGTGACATTGTGCCGCACTCGAAGGATGCTCATAATAAATTGTCCCTTAATACTGTTAAAGCGACATTTTCTTCTTACTCTGTAGCTTTTGAGGTTGAACTGAGCTTTTCTTTTGCCAAACACCGTAATATGGTGTCATGTCATCTTGTTCCCTTATTCATTCTGCCCCTTCTGCTCTGTACACACATCCCGCTTTGGAACGGAGAGATGCATTTTTCCTATTACACTCATTTTATTGGTGTAAACCTGGAGCGTTTCTTTCTTTCTTTTCCCTTCTTCTCTTTCCTTCTCTTTCCTCTTTCCTTCTCTTTCCTCTTTCCTTCTCTTTCCTCTTTCTTACTCTTTCCTCCCTTCCTTTCTTCTTTCTTGTCCTTTTATAATAATAATAATAATAATAATAATAATAATGTTATTTTAAGCTGCTGGTGGAGCTGATCTTCAGCCCTGACAACTCGCTCCCTTACATTCATCATCATCATCATCAAGAAAAATGCATACTGGGGGAGGGGGGAGCTTGTTTTGTTTAAAGGGATAGGAAGGATTGGTCTGTAGAGTAGGGAAAACGTGTCACCAGTTTATAATTGTTTGCTACAACCCCCCCCCCCAGTAAACTGGAAACAATGTGCCTGCACCTCCATTGATCTGGTCCCTGAGAAGGAATTTTAACTCAGAAGGTGGCTCCCAAAGCGAAAGGCATGCACAGCTGCATAAGCAGCAGCCTACAATAGACATGGACTGGACATAAATTGTGCATTTTGGAAGTGAGCTGAGCATTTTTTGAGAATAAGGGCTCAAGACTCTCTGTGGCTGGGCTTTGAGAGACTTAAAATCTTGGGTTGCCCCAGATTTGGAATTTCCTTTCTCTAAAGGGCGGGAGGAATAGGATTGATCTGAACATTGGACCCAGCCAAATTTCCCTGCATGGGGCTGGGTCACAGGGAGAGTGACAACCCACCCAAAGATCAAGAGTGGGAGACAGATGTTCAGGTGATGGATGGGGAGGAAAGTCAGGGTAGGGCAGATGCCTCAATTTTGATGAGATGGCTGAATGGGCTTTCCATTTCGCCTTTTCAATACCTTTAACTTTAAACCAGAGGTGAGGATCCTTTTTCAGTCCAAGGGCCAAATTTCAAGTTGGGAAAGGTCTTGGGGAGGTGCATTTCATCTGTGGGTGAGCCCCACAGCAAAGTGGCTAGTGGATGAGGACAAAGTATTATTGTTACTAATCCTAAATCTGTTCAGGAGTGAGCTTGACACCGCTTCTGCAGGTCTACTTCAATGAAGTAAATCAGCAGGAGTGAATCATTCAGTGGCACTTTCAAATAGCAATAAGCCTCTGCATGTCTACTGAGAAGTAAGCAGGGGAAGACTCTGTATTTATACCCAGAAGTAAGCAGGACAAGACTCAGAAGTAAGCAGTGCTGAGTTACTCATCAGCTTCCTCTACAAGCCATGCCCATTCTCTCTTGCAGGAAAAAGCTCTGATCTCTGATCAGCAGCTGACTGGATATAAGAGCTCTTCCCTCTGACACCATGACAATGGCTTCCTTTTCTACTGTTCATCAGGGAAAAGCTCTTATCTAATCAGCTTGTGCACAGAGATAAGAGCTTTCCCCTGCTGAGAGAAGCAGAGCCTGGAGAAGAAGCTTGCAGGCTGGATGGGGCTTCGTGGTGGCATATCTAGGCATGGGTTGGAGGTTCCCCATTCCTGCATTAAATGGAGGCAAAACAGTGCACTCAACAAGGAGTTCTCAGTCACTGTAAAAATCTGGTAAGAAGTGTGATGACATAGCATGGTTCCCAGCAACACTTTATGGGAAAAGATGGTGATTCACCAACAATGACAAAGACAAAACTAAACAATTAAGATGTTTCACCAGCAGTTAAAAAGCCACAGCCTGCAAATATTCATACAACTATTAATAAATGTGCATTAAGATTAAACAAAGATTGCATGATTCATAGTAGGGCCTAACACATGATGATACTTGACATGACCTTGCTTAATTAAGGTCTGCTTCCCCTTCCCATATGATCCCTCCCATTGGAACAGGATATGGACAGCCCTATGAAGTGATGGTCACCACATTGCAAGTTGCCCCATCTCCACAATGACCCTGTTCAGACGACACGCTAAGCCATGGTGGTTAAGCATTTGGGGCTAAACATTATGGCTTATGTGAACCATTCCTAACCATGGTGACTACATAACCATGGTTTAAACACGATCACTAACCATCTGCTGCAAAAGGGTTAATGGCCTATCCATGGCTTAGCATGTTGTCTGAACAGGCCCAATGAGATTGAAAAAGGGCTGAAGAAACTTGAACGCAAACCACGCATTTTGCTTTACATGTTACAGTGAGGTGAAGAGGAAACGTGAGTCTTCTGTGTTCGGCAGCAGCTCTCCCTTAGTCTCCAAGAAAAACTTTTAGGCTCACTTTTTTCCAGGCACTCTAGTTTTGCATGTGCTAATGGTATTTTGTTTCAGGGACTGTTTCAAACTTTAAATCCCCGCCTAATCTGAAATGATAAAACCTAGCAAAATCATATGGAGTGTGTCTGCTCATCTGCTTTAGTGCCACTACTTTGTGGCGCAATGCTTTCTGGATTGGTGTGTTGGTGGAAGAAGGACAGGGACCATATCTCAGGAGTGGAGAATGTGCTTTTCATGCAACAGGTCCCAGGTTTGATCCCAAGCATCTTCAGGTAGGACTGGGAAAGACCTCTGGCTGCCTCTACAAGAGGCATTTAAAGCTCTTTCAAGGCGCATTAAAAAAATTACCTCTACAAGAACGGAGCGCAAATCGGGCGTAGAGGCACGTTTTCTCTCCGATTATGCGCATTATCGAATGCGTGTTAAATAGCGAGTTTTATTTTGCTCCGGCCGTTAAAGTGCATTTTGCCTATGTGTACAAGCGATTCTCTGCATTAACTACCTGAAGCGCATTTGAAACAAATGGTAAGGTCACCTGTTGAGTGCTCAATTACCTCCTGCATACAAGCATTTACGATAAAGCGCTTCCGAGAAGATGCGCATAATCGGAGGAACAGGCATAAAGCCGAATTCTTGTAGATGAGGCCTCTGTCCGAACCCCTTATAAGCGGCTGCTAGTTGTGTAGAAAATACTGAGCTACATGGAGCATGGGTCTGACCAGGTATAAGGGTAGGTGAGCAGATAATCCTATCTTGCAGGACTAGACAAAATCTAGTCACAAGATGGCCCCCACTTCTCTGAATTTTCCAATTCTACAATTTCCAAGGAAATCACATGGCTGCATGCAAGCACAGCCACCAACATTATAGATCCGCTCAGCATGCCAATTTGGTGATGTCAGCCAGTCTTGAGGCCCTAGCTTAGATAATCGGAATGGAGAAGACATTCATCCTCTTCACATTTTAATGCGAACGTAGCTGATCTCATACTTTTGACCCACTATGTGAACCAAAACTCAGTTTTCCTTGGAAAAAATGCACTTTTCCAAACTTTGCAATGGAGTCCTACAATCCAAAAATGCAAAGACAAAACAATGTTAAAAAATGCACCATGTTAGAAAAACGACTTGCCAAAGATGTGTAAGTATATATGGCAAAAATGCCTACAAAAATGCATGCACTGGGAGAAAAGTGCACAAAAAGACTTAGAATTTTTCATGCAAAGGTCCAAAAAAGAAAAATCTGAAAAGTTCACGATGAACTGAACTTAAGACCAGAGAAATTCTCGAAGTTTGATAGACTGGAGAAATGAGTAATTGAGAGAAACTGAAATTGACAGTTTCATCTATCCCAGTTAGATAACCCTTAACTCTGTCACCTCTTTGTAGCCATTCTGAGCATTCTTTGTTTGCAATTTGGCTTCAATCCAACACCTTTAACTTGGCGAACCATGATTGGTTAAGGTCAAATCCTTATATCACACCGCCCTTCGAGCAATATTGAATTGGTAAAGTATTTTCCAGTTATGGTTATATTAGAGATAGCTATTGACTTTCTTCTTGTTTTTTTTATTGCGCTATAAAACATGCTGTAGCAAATAAATAAATAAAGGTTTACTTTGCAGCAGAGAATGCATGGGCAGCGTTTACAGCTGACTCTTCAGGCCCATGGCTCCATGTTCTGACGCTCGCATTGCTCTGGATATTCTGAAAACCAATTACCTCACCTCCAACTAGCTACACTGCCGTGCATAATTAGAGTGCACTGTTTTATGCAGGTCTATCAGTAGATGCTAAAATGGTCCCCTGAGTCTTTGGTTGTATAATCAAAATAAGAATGAAAGGTTATGAATGCCCATTTCTTTGCTTACTTGTTTGAAGCCAAAACATTCTGCTTTCTTCCGACTCAATTCACAAGTGGTTAGATTCCCGTCCTCCACTTCCAGGCTGAAGAGATAACCACCTCGTGTTTATTCTTTCCATCCTTGGCATAGATGGCACTGTCAGCCTTGGCTCTGAGGAAGAAATAGGAAGCAGTGAGTTGCACTCCTGGGAACCTGGCATTGACTGGAACACAGTAGTTGCCAGGAGAGCCAGCTGATTGTTTGGGATTTGGCAAAACCAAACACCATTGAACAAGCTGAGCAAAAGTCAAACTCAAGGGAGGAGATAAGGAGCAGAGACAGAGGACAGAATTGCACTGTATCTTGGCAAATGTGCCTCCAAAGCCTAGGGCAAATATGGCATTTGTAGGGGAGAATTAGTGGCAGGGAGGGGGACACTTACCCTTTTTCACAACTGGAAGGTCTCCCCTAGAAATTCCATTTATACCCCCACCCCCAATACTCAAACAACCCCCAGCTTTGCATCAATGTCCAGCTAGGGATATATGGATTTTGTAAAATCGCTTCCATCTACATTACGTGGATTTTCAGGTGCCTTCCATTCCATCGTCCACTCTTTGGCAAAGCAGTTTCTTTTCAAAGTTCCAAAATTTGCCTAAATTTGCTCTTGCAAAAATGTGTAAATCCCCCTGAAAATGTGCAAATCTCCCTGAAATGCTCATGTTCATGTTTTGGCCTATCGGGGAAACGTGCATTTTCAACTCATAGTATTATTATGATTATTATTATGATGATGATGATGATGATTATGTATCTCTTTCTCACTCGTGGTGGTTTTTCTAGATGGACATGACAGGCTTTGCCAAGTTATGCTGTCTTTTATTGATTCAGGAATTTCCTCATGATTGAACATGTTTTAATTAGGGCTGTGCATGGATCCAGATCTGGATCCCGAATCCAAAGCAGATCGGGCTTATCTGGGCCTTCCAGATCCAGATCCAAACTGGATCGGGCCTGGATTGGATCCGCGATCCGGATCTGATTCGGATCCGTGCACAGCACTCCCTCCCACTCTCCCTGCTCTCCCCTTCCTCCCTCCCCCCACTCTCCCTACTTACCTGCTGCCTCCTCTTCGTTGTCCCCCATCATCCTCTCTCCTTGCTATGCACCGCCACATTTCCCGCTAGCGTCGGGTGATGATGTCAACCACCACGACTGGCAAATGTGGCACTCGAATTGGTTAGAGCGCTGTATTTGCCGGTCGCGGCAGGTGACATCATCACCCGACGCGAGTGGGAAATGTGGCGGATCACATCGAGGAGAGAGGATGATGGCAGGACTACATGGAGGAGACAGCAAGTGAGCAAGGAGAGTGGGGGGAAGGTAGGGGAGAGTGGGGAGAGTGGGAGGGAGTGCTGTGCACGGATCTGGATTGGATCTGAATCCAGATCCGAGTTGGATCGGGCCTGATCTGGATCTGACAGATCGGGATTCAGATCAGATCGGGGGGTCCGTGCACAGCCCTAGTTTTAATTATGACTGCATTATTATTATTATTATTATTATTATGTGCAATTTTCTATGATTATTTTCAGAAAGTTAAAAAAAAATACCAGTCCGCAAATCTATGGAACCCATGTGATTCAGGAAACGCTAGTCTGCTGAAGAATCTGCAGGTCGAATTTATAGAAATCCACTCATTTGATTCCATTGTGGGTTCTCTGACATCACTACTCTTGCTTGTGAAGTCTAAGATATAAAACATATATTACTTTAAACCTGAGTCTAGCAGTTATATATTTTATTCATTTTTATTATAGAACAGGCACACAGGACCTGATCTAGATCTTCTTAAAAAAAAAAAAATCTTACCCCTCACAGCAGGGTTCTGCACCTACTCTAGAGTAAACATGGGGGAAATTATGTAGCTGCTAAACACAGGTTTGAAGTAATGTCTGTTTTGGTCCTTATTTCGAGTTTCAGAACCTGGTTGGTGTGGAGAGGTTAGAAAGCATCATGGGCAGAATCAGCATTCAAAGAAAGGGTTAAGTACCTTCACCCTTGTACCCACCCATTTTCCACTGCAGTTGACCCCCCCCCACCTTGTGAATGCTGTGTTTGCCTTGTAATGCATAGGCCAGTCTCCAACATCAGGGCACCCTGCAGATGTTTTGGACTACAATTCCCAGCATGCTAGGGGGTGAAGTCCAACACATCTGGAGGGTGCCATGGTGGGGAAGGCTGGCATAGGCTCTCAAGTCACCTGTACACCATGAGCCATAAGCAGCCTCTGATCCAGGCTGCTCTCACTCTAACATCACACACACCTGCTGACTCCGAACTTTCTACATTGGCATCTGCAAAGGTGAGCATCTGATCACCATCCTTCAGGGTGCTCCAGAAGGCCATGCCCACTTTCCCTGGCTCCAACCCTCTACTTCCCACTGCCAGTTCTTCACTGGTTCCCCAGCTTTTGTGTGGCTTCCCCCCCCCCATTCCAAGAGGTTAAATTATCTTTCCTAAGGTTTCATTACTTGCAGAAAGAGCTTTAAGCTAAAATATGCTGGTCTTTTGGGCCCTCCCCCTTTTTGTCTTTAGCCCTGCCCCTTTTTGCCTTTAGCCATGCCCACTACTGGAGTGCGTCCCCCAAGAGCATTCAGGCTGAAAGAGTTTTGACACCTCCACTCTACACAATTGGGACCTCTGCATGAAGCGGCTGCACATGCAATCACTCCTTTGCAGACGTTCATTCTAAACACATGGATGTCAATGGGGTGGAACCAGCAGGAAGCCCCAGGTTCAATCCCTGGTATCTCCAAGTAGGGCTAGAAATGACTCCTGCCTGAAATCCTAGACAGCTGCTGCCAGTCAATCTAAAAAATACTGAGCTAGATAGACACATAGTCCCAGTCGGTGGACAGCTACTTCCTAGGTAATATGTAGATGCAAGGGTGGAGCAATACAGTGTGGTTCAGTTCTCAGTGGCTCCCATTCAGATCTATGGGACGAATCCAATGACCCGCATTCCTGGCTGATGTTAGAAAAGACAGAACCTAAACACTGTCCTAAACACTGGGGTCAGTAGTGGCAGGTTTAGTCCTAACACAGGAGTGTACCTAGGCATGAAGTGGGCTTTGTAGCTGAGGGGAAATTTGAACCCAGTCCAAATCCAGTACCATTCACCAGTACAGACTGGGGGTTCCAATTTCAGCGGAGCTGTGAATCAATTCTGGGTTTCAGTCAGAACCAGCCCAAGGTGCTAAACCCTAAGTCAAAATGAGTTTGGCACCCTGGATAGCAATTTTAGCGTTCTGGCTGGCTCTGACAAAAACCCAGAATGGATTCACAGCTCCACCAAAATTGGAGCCACCAGCCTCCACTGGCATTTGCTACACCATAGCAGCACAGCCCCTGTTAAACATTCAGAGCTAGCTTGCTTGGCTGAATTTCATCCTTCTGGCAACCAGAGCAAAAGAATTTTAAAAAGCATTGGGTACCATTCCTCTCTCTCTCTCTCTCTCTCTCTCGCTCTCCCTCCCTCCCTCCCCCTCTCTCCCACCCACCCATATTTTATTCTACACTCTTACAAAGAGCTGCAGCTTAATTGTCTGATTTGATCTATTTCATTAAAGCTCTCCCCCCCCTCTACTTCAAAAGGTTAATGCCACTCATATTTCCTCCTTTTATTGTCTGGCTTCACATAACGCCATGGGACAAGGCGGAATAAGCCGTAGCTCCAACGAGCCATCATTCATCCTAGCCGAGCAGCGGGCTGGTTGTAACTCAGACTATTTTTAAATACAAAACATAATGAAACCTGCTAAAAATACAGCGCCGCACCAAGGCCAGACAAATAGACCTCGAAGCGCGTAACAATTAGCGCTCCGCTTCAAGAGCTCCGGGCTTTGATGTGTGTCATGACTGTAAGATTTGTCCTCTGCAATCAGAGCAGTCCATTGGTAGCCACTTAATGGTTTTATTAGAAACAGATATTCTTTGTCCACGCTATTTTTAAAACAACTGAGCAATCAAAGTATGCAGGCTGGTAGGGAGGAGCCGTTCCTTGAACCAACCAATCTCCAAACTCAAGTTCCTCCCTCACAGAGAGCATTCTCTCTTTCTCTCTCCCTCGCTCCTAAAATGAGCCTGAAATAAAAGTTAGAAAGAAACATTGCTTTTCTTGAAAGGCAGCCACCCCCCATCTCAGGGCTAAACTATATCAGCTTGTCTATACACCCTATTTACCCCTTGGTGGCTGTGTGGTGGTGCTGCGTTGGTTATACGACAGAACCGCCAACTCACAGCCATTATGGGATATTTTCCTGAAGCTGCGCACTAAAGGAGTTGTGTACTTACTGGGGCTTTTCCATTTCTTACAAGGTTACTTCTTCCATGTGTCGTTGGTGACCTCACATTGAGGCTGCGAGATCGCCTTCTCCCGTATAATCCGCCCTGCACAGTCAGGTCCTCTGGGAAGAATTTACTCCAGTCAGCCAGAACTAGGCTGTCGAGTGTTACCCAGAGGACCTTCTCTTCTGCCGCTCCCAGGCTGTGGAATGGCCTGCCGGAGGAGATTTGACAAATTAGCAGTCTTCTGGAATTTAAGAAAGCCATGAAGACTGCTCTCTTCCGGCAGGCCTATCCAGTTTAATTTTAAGATGTTTTTAATAATGTATTTGTTTTTATCTGTTTTAATGGTTTATCTATTTTATTGTTTTTATATTTATATTTAGTGTTGTTCCCCGCCTCGATCTAGATGGAGAGGCGGGTTAGAAATGAAATAAATAAATAAATAAAATTTAGTACACACGGGGAGAGGGGCAGGCTCAGCAAGCCAGATGGTTGCCGGAAAGCCCGTGCTCCTTCCTGCCATGGGGATTTCCCGCCCCACCCCCACCCCCGCAGTTGGCTACTATGGGTTTTCACCAGGAACAAGTGGAAAAGTGGTGCCATGAAGACACCTCCTATGATATGTTGAATGCATAGCATCTAGCAGATCTGACCTTCTGATTTTACTTTTGTGTAAGCATGCAGGGCCTGGGTGTGGATAGAGTGTTAAACCTTCCCATCCAGCTCCTTCCCACCCAACCTCCCCTCCCACAAGGTGTAGGGGTTGACTAAAGGGGGATCCATTTGCACTAATGGAGTTTTTCCCCTTCTTTCCTTAGTCCCTATGCTGGGGGAGGTGAATTTAGGGGTAGTCTGGACTGGGAAATCTGGACTAGGGCCCAGCATGTTTACACCACTGTTGTTTTGTGGTGTTTTTCCCCAAAAAATAGGATCTGCTAGATACTATGCATTTAATGTATTGTCTAGTTTAGCCCAGGTAGATTAACATGGAATGAGGCACCCTTTCAGGTAACTTGGCTCCTAGCCACTGGGTCCATAGGAGTTGGGGAAGGAGAGTTTTGGTTTTCCTCCTGACATATTCCTCCTTCCATGCTGCTATTTGCATTGGGAGGGAAGCCTCTATAGGTGCCAATGGAGGCTTCCTTCCTGCTGCAAATAGAAACTCAGTGTGGGTGGGGGAAGAGATAATTTTTTGTTTGGATCCCAGCAGTTCTGTCAATGCGGACATTTTACAAATAGCTTCTCAGCGTGAACAACAAATTGACATATCCAGATGAAGAGGTGTTTCTTTCTATACTATTTGTGTATCTACAGCTCTTTACCATTTGTCAGTCCCCCACCACCACCATTCAAAGGGGAAAACCCTCCCTCCCCACCCACTGTAGTTCCGATGCTGCTCAGTCTTTCCCCAGGTCTGCTATTTACATAACAAAAAAGTTCTCATTAATTGCATCCATGCAAATTAACTTCGCATCTAGTTTGGCCCTCAAGTTATGATAATATGAATGCAGGAGTTCCTGGCACTTGATTATGAATCTAGCAATGTGACAGTCCCGGGATATGCCCCTAATCTCCATTTCATAAATACCAAGTTTGAGATTTACGTAGGGAGTCTGTAGCAGGTGAGGTGGGAATGAGGGTGGGAATTGGAGGAAGAAGTCCATTTTATTCCCACAAGTGCAGTTGCTTTCTAGGCAAATGTTCATCAGCCCCCAAGGAGCCATCTCCCGATGTGTGAGCTGTGATAAGAGTGAGTACTAAAATAAAAATTTTCTCAGGGATCAGACAATTACATGAGCTACTAATTAAAAAACAAAACACAACAGAAAGCCAATATAGATTCAGACAGTGATGCACACTGACTTTTTGGCTCACAATCAAAGATGAATCAGCACTTTTGCGGGTGTTTATTGCATCCCAAGATACTCTGTCAATCCGCAGAAGGCAGAGTGTCTTGGCACGTATCCCTGAACATCACAGCAAAATACAGGTGGTGTATGTCATGGGGAGCCATCAGGTTTGCTATTGCTGAGATAGGTGAGCTGAGCTGGTTGCTCCTTTGATATAGATCCCTCCTTTGTTTGGGATATAAATAGAGGCCATCTATTGTCTGGGGAGCCAAAGAGCCTGACTCTCCAATTTGTCAAGTGTGTAGTTGCTTGTGCAACTGCTGAACACCGTGCGTGGCTGCCAAAGGATCAGGATGGCCCTAGAATTGTTCATGTGGACTTTTAAGTACTTTTAAGCCACAGTCACTGGAGGCTCTACCTTTGTAGAGCTGTGAATCCATTCCAGACATCAGTCACAACCAGCCGGAACTCTAAAGGAGCCACTCAAGTTGCTGAACCCATTTGGGGGATAGGGATAAACACTTTGGATAGCTCTTTAGAGTCCTGTCTGGTTCAGACTGAAACCCAGAGTGGATCCACACTCCCACCGAAATCAGAGCAATCAGCTTCCACTGGCAAGGGTGTGTCAGGTCTGGTCATCTGGTATCAAGCAGGGAGATGGTCTGGGTTGGCAGTTGAAGCCACCAAGCCACATAATAGGTAAGTGAGGGGAACTCAGCCAAAATAAAAAAGGTTCTCAGGGAGACTCCAACATGAGTCATCATCTGAGGTCCTTCTCTAGGTGCTCCTACCAAATGAGGTGAGTCAGGTGGTTACAAGCGAGAAGGCCTTTTAAGTGGTAGCACCCCATCTGTGGAATGCCCTCACCAGAGTGGCTCACCTCATGCCTATGTTATGGGCGCCAGGTGAAGACCTATCTGTTCTCCCAAGCATTTTAAGAACTGCTTTTAGTGCTTTTAGATCACAGCACTTTGATTGATTCTGGTTTTGCTTTGGTTTTATTATCCACTGTTTGTATTACTTGTAGCATTGTTTGCATTTTATGTTGCTAATGTATTGTACGCTGCCCAGAGAACTTGGGTTATTGGGTGATTTTAAAGTATAATAAATAAATGAATGAAATAAAATAAGTGATGCTCAAGCTCCCTCTGAGCTGCTATAAAAATTACCAGAACACACACACAGTGTGGGCCCTGGAAATCCATTGAACCTTTTTCCAAAAGATCATGGGAAAATCTGTACATGAGAACACATGATTTTTGAAACATAAAACGTCACTGGGATTCTACCAGGCTCCTTCCTTTGACTCACAGCATACAGTCTGTCTGTCTGGACACTGTATACCTCTCAGGTTGGCATTCAAGCACAGGGTGATTCCTTCCATAAATCACTGGCGCAGCCACATGTGGAATATTGTGTACAGTTCTCTTTGCCCTGTTTCAAAAAGATGCCTTAATTTTGGGAAATCTGTGTAAAACAAAAAGGAGAAAAAAGGGGGCGGGGGAGAAATGTTACATGACCAAGGTGTGAAAGCAACTTCCCAATGAAATTCCCTCTTCATCGCCACAGTTAAAGCTGCAGGAGTTCTGCCCTCTTTTGAGTCTGGTCACTGTATTGTAGGTAGAGTGACCAGATACAAAAGAGGGCAGGGCTCCTGCAGCTTTAACTGTGGCGACGAAGAGGGACTTTCACCAGGTGCTGTATGCATAGAAATGACACCTGCTGAAATTCCCTTTTCTATACAGCTGTTAAAAGATACAGGAGCCCTGTCCTCCTTCCCGTGTGGTCACCTTAGAGAAATGAAACAGCAACAAGACGTGGGTGGATCCCAATCCTCAACCACGTCCCTAACATAGGGGATGGGATTTATACCATCCCTGGACCTAGCATAAATATTTTCCCTCCCATTGCTGGCTTGTGAAGTTGCCAATTCACAAACTAAGTGGCAAGAAAAGTACTTCCTCTCAGGATCAGCCGGTGCCAGCTCCAGGTGTTTGAGGTCCCTTTGGCAACACACCCTCAGTGAAGCTCCTCCATCAGTGAGTCCACCTTCTCCACCACCATTGTCACCAGCTGCTATTGCTTAGGCTGACCATATGAAAAGGAGGACAGGGCTCCTGTAACTTTAACAGTTGTAGAGAAAAGGGAATTTCAGCCAGTGTCATTTGTATGCAATTAGTTCCTGGTGATATTCCCTCTTCATCACAACAGTTAAAGGTGCAGGGGCCCTGCCTTCTTTTGTGTATGGTCACTCTAGTATAGTGCCTGCACCTTTAACTGTTGTGATGAAGAGGGAATATCACCAGGAACTAATTGCATACAAATGACACTGGCTGAAATTCCCTTTTCTCTACAACTGTTAAAGTTACAAGAGCCCTGCCCTCCTTTTCATATGGTCAGCCTACTATTGCTCCTCCTCCTCTTTGTCCTCATTGCTACCGCTTGCTTGGGGATGTTTTAAGCATCTGATTGGGTCTGTGAGGGTAGCAGACCCCTCCCCCCCGCGTCCAGCCCTCACGGACCCAACCGGACATGCGAGGCGCTCAGGTGTGGATCCACCTTGGCTTCCTGAGTCATGCCCTTTTCCCCCGCTCTGTTAATGTCCGCCACTATTGATGCAGCAGGGGGGAAATGTGTTCTTTCTAGAGGCTCCTCCTTCTCACCATCACCGAGAGGCAGGCAAACAAGCAGGTTGCCATGGTGAAGAGGAGGAGCAAGTCGGGGGACTCTTGTCAAGGGAAGGGGCCCTTGGCAGGTACCCAACCATGCCCTACCCTTGATGCCAGCCCTGGCCTCAATTCCCCATCAGTAAAATAGGAATAACAATGAACTGTGTGTGCCCCACAGCTCATTGTGGAGATGAATGAGAGGAAGACGGTAGCATACTCTGCAAACATAATTTCTGTATAAAGAATTAATTATAGTTCATTTGTCTTCATTGAAGCGGAGTTAAGTATACATTTTGAACTATCCCTGACAGATGTTTACCCAACCAGCTATTTAGACGCTTTAGAAGACAGGAACATTGCAACCTTGTCTGCTTAAACTTGCATTCTTGTGGCTGGAAAAGTTGTCCGTCCCATTTAACATTTCCTTCACCAGTTGATGGCCATTACCTGAAAGAACAAATTGAGCCCAGGCGCTTCATAAAGCAAATCTTTGCATCTTTGGAAAGAGCATTAATTCTTCACTATAGGGATGGCGAAAAATTTCTCAGAGAAGGAGTCCCAAGGGAAATAGCAGCATAAAGAGACAGCGGTGATAGGCATGGGAAAATGCATACTGCTTATGCCATTAAGAAAAAAAATCATTAAGGTGGAAAATTAAAGAGTTGGTGTGGGGTAATGGCTAAGAGACTGAGCCATTTATCCAGAAGCAGTGCTTTCTTAACAAATAAAAACAATCAAATAATTAAATAAATATTGTTTGTTTGTTACCATTTCTATAACACCCAATAGCCAAAGCTCTCTAGGTGCTTCGCAACAAATCAATAAATAGTGCAATATAAATGCTAATTGCAATTATGATTAGGACCTTTTCATCCATGCATGCATACACACATCATAGGCAGTTGCACACAACCTCCCAAACACAATAAAAACACATGAGGGGGGAGGTCACAGCAACATGCTGGCCGGCCCTGCCTCTCCCGTCAACATGCCCAATGACCATAGGGCTGTCTTCATGGTGCTGGGTTGGCACCGCCTCCTTCCTCAACCCTGTGCTTTCCTTCTCCCAGGATGACATCAGGTAATCCCAATGTGGAGGAGGGAGTGCAGGGTTTCTGGGTGACCATCCAGGTCCTGGAGTCGCCCCTGCCTGCCCTCTTCCTGGTGGAAGGTGACCAATCGCTGGTCGCCTTCCACCAGGCTCCTTCCCTGGGTTGACCCCAGATTGGGCATGGAGTGACGTTACATGCTGATGTCGTTCCCATTGAAAAAGTCCTGACTTTCTCAAAATGCACCATCGCAGGGAATCCCAGCGTTGGCTGTGAACCTACGCCTGCATCGTCTCACTGATGGGGCATAGTTCCACGGGCACCGTGGGGCTTTCCCCGCATGTAGACGGCCCTCATGCTTCCCACTACTAATGCAACTGGCTGCCATGTTCCCCACTAGTCCATGCAGCCTCAGCTCTGAATCTATTTCCCAATGCCCTGGATCTATTCCAGAATACACTAAGCATCCATTGATGCCAATGGAAAGTTCTTGTTGTTCTCCCCTCAGCTTAATTGCCATGCAAGCAGCAATTTTCACAGGAGAGGAAAGGTTTAACTCTACCTCCCCACAAGTTAGAATGCCGTCCCCCTGCAAGGCAAAATATTTCCATTGATGCCAATGGGAGTTTCCCCCCCCCTGCACTTAATTGTCAGGTGGAGGGGGAATTCTAAGGGGGATCACAGCTGGGGAAGGGAGGGTTAACCTGTGCTCCCAATCTCCCCTCTGCATGGCAACTGAATTGAAGGGGACCCCTTTCCTCATTGGTGCCAGTGGAAATAGGGAAATCTGGAAAGACTTATCTGTGCTGATTAATCTATCTTGACTGATTCACATGTGCAAAACCAATCAACATGAGACAGATGCGAGGAACACAACATGGTTACATGAGCCTAAAAGCATGAGGAAAAAGGGAAGATCTTGGGTGGGGGCTGCCATTTTGGGTGGCACCCCTTCATGGACCATAAAAGCACATTCACTCCTCAGGGTGAACCAAGCTCCTTGTACAAATTGGTTACCAAGCAGCTTTGAGAATAAGGGTTATAAGAACATGAGAATTCTCATGCCGGATCAGACTGAGGGTCCATCTAGTCCAGCATTCTGTTCACATAGTGGCCAACCAGCTGTCAACCCGGAGCCAACAAAGCAGGACATGGTGTAACAGCACCATCTCACCCATGTTCCCCAGCAACTGGTGCACACAGGCTTACTGCCTCAGATACTGGAGGTAGCACATAACCATCACAGCTAGTAGGCATTAATAACCTTCTCCTACAGCTCCCTGACAGGGTTCTAAGCACAGGCCTGCAACAGGATTCCTCCTCCTCTAAAGACACAACCCTATTTAGATACCAAAATAGGTCAGCAACTCCCAGCATGCCCCTGCTAGCTATGCTGGCTAGGGCATGCTGGGAGTTGCTAGTCTTTTTTTGCTGTCTAAACATGCATAGGATTGTGGCCTAAGAGGGAAGAAGAGGGAGGGTACTGTTGTACTCATGGGGAAGAGCGCACACAGTTAATTTGCTGTGCTTGAATGCTCACTAATCTGATTTTCTCCACACAACAATCCTGTGACTTAGGTCAGGCTAAGACGGAGGGAGTTTTCCCCAGGCCTTTGGCAATCTTAGGCCTGCATCCCTGTGAGTGTTTCTCTTTCTCCTTCGGAAAGTCTCTTGAGGTGACACAACAGTTCCAAGCACCTGATTTTTCCTAATAAGTAACAGCTGTTTGAGCCATCAAGCAGCTTAAAGAGCTGTCAAAGATGCACTCTCCCTCTCTGGGAAGACTGTTGTTTTCTTCTGTCAAGAGCTCGGAAAGAAGTTTTGTTTACTCAGAGAGGAAGGGGGGAATAGCATTGAAGGATATTAAGGACTACACTACAGTAGCTCCTTCTACCTCTTCCGTCTCTTTGAGGCAGCCTTCTCCAGCCTGGCCAATAGCATGCTGAGTTAGGATGATGGGATTGGAGCCCAACACATCTGGAGGGCACCAGATTGGGGGAGGCTTCTCTGAGGTGATGAGACTGAGGTAGCAAAAGTCTGGAGAAAGGCAATAACTCAGCAGTAGAGCAGCTGCTTAGTATCTGAAAGGTCATAGAATCATAGAATAGTAGAGTTGGAAGGGGCTTATAAGGCCATCAAGTCCAACCCCCTGCTCAATGCAGGAACCCACCTTAAAGCATACCTGAGAGATGGCTGTCCAACTGCCTCTTGAAGGCCTCTAGTGTGGAAGAGCCCATGGTCTCCCTAGGTAATTGGTTCCATCGGTGTCCTGCCCTAACAATCAGGAAGTTTTTCCTGATGTCCAGTCGGAATCTGGCTTCCTGCAACTTGAGCCCATTATTCTGTGTCCTGCACTCTGGGATGATCGAGAAGAGATCCTCGCCCTCCTCTGTGTGACAACCTTTCAAGTATTTGAAGAGTGCTATCATGTCTCCCCTCAATCTTCTCTTCTCAAGGCTAAACCTGCCCATTTCTTTCAGTCTCTCCTCATAGGGCTTTGTTTCCAGACCCCTGATCATCTTCGTTGCCCTCCTCTGAACCAATGTTCTGACTCAGTAAAAGGCAGCATCCTTCTTTGTATTGCTGTAGAGCTTCAAAAAAGAAAGAAAGAAGCCTCTATTGACTCCAATGGAGATTCCCTTCTCTTTTTTAACACGCCCCTTGCGCTTACAGCAAAGAAAACAAAAGTGTCACACAGCTACATGATGCATGATTAGCAGAACATTTCGTTTGACCCTCAGCATTGCTTTGTAAGTAAGCATTCTATTAAGCCACAATGAGACTGGTGTGCAAGCCTTTTGTCTGTCGCGGTGCCATAAAATCCTCAACATTGTAATCACTAATCAAGGTGCTAATCTATTAAACACGAAAGTAGTCATTATTCCATTTCAGTGCAAATCCATCATTTTGAAACAGGTCTCATCAATACTTCTTTGCCAAATCCTAATCACCTGCACAGTTGAAAACTAGGAATCTGAATTGGCACTTAATAATGGCTTTGAAAGTAATACATTAAAGGTCCATGCTTAAAAACTGTTAGAGCAATGAAGCCATTAATTAGCCTGAGGCACACATTAGTTAAGGGCTCCTCAATCCCAGCATTCCTCCATTACAATCTTTCGCATCTGTTTTCCTTAGCACGTTCATCGGTCTGTCATGCTTTGCTTTGTCCTTGTGTGTTCCATGTTCCCCCTAAACCTGTGGGGTTGCAATTTGTAATCCCCATGGCAAGGAGGGAGTGCGGGGTGTCTAGCGGGGTGTCTAGCAGTCATCCAAGTACTGGAGCCACTCTCCTGCACTCTTCCTGGCTTCTGGCAACCAATTGTTGGTTGCCCTCTGCCAGGACCGCCCCCGGATTGGCCATGGAGAGAGGGCAAATGGCGGAAGAGCTGGAGTGAGCTCGCTTCCTTGGGGTAAGTCCCTGACTTTTTAAGTGTGCAGTTTCACGGAAAAGCCCTGTGGTGGCTGCAAGTCTGCAGCTGCATCATATAACTGATGCAGCACTGGTTCTCAGCCACCATGGGGCTCTGAGCCTGTATAGACAGCCTTCTGCTCTCTGGACTTTCTTCTCTAGTCAGCTGGGCTGTTATTTCCATTTTGGTAGAAGGGACTCCTAAATTAGGGTGACCAGATAAAATCCAGGTCAGGGCTCATGTAACTTTAACAGTTGTAGAGAAAAGGGAATTTCAGCCAGTGTTATTTGTATGCAATTAGTTCCTGGTGAAATTCCCTCTTCATCACAAGTGTTAAAGTTGCAGGGGCCCTGCCTTCTTTTGTATATGGTCACTCTAGTATAGTGCCTGCACCTTTAACTGTTGTAATGAAGAGGGAATTTCACCAAGAACTAATTGCATATAAATGACTCTGGCTGAAATTCCCTTTTCTCTACAACTGTTAAAGTTACATGAGCCCTGGCCTGGATTTTATCTGGTCAGCGTATCCTAAATACCTTCAAAATCGCAGTGAAAATGTATAGATAGATAGATAGATAGATAGACAGACAGACAGACAGACAGACAGACAGACAGACAGATAGAGATAGATGAGAGAGAGAGAGAGAGAGAGAGAGAGAGAGAGAGAGAGATCTCTTTCTGTTCCTGAAGATTGCTGAAGATGAGAGTGCATACACAATTAGGCTAGGGTGACCAGATATTGCCAGAAAATATGACAAAAGAGGACACAGGATTGCATACAATTTGCATGTGTTGATGTATATGTATAGATGCAAATTTAGAAATCATTATTATAATTTAAATGGATCTACAACACAAGCAATGGGGGCTGGTGGCTCTGATTTCAGTAGAGCTGTAAATCCATTCTGGGTTTCAGAGCCTATCTACACAGTCCCTTGGAACATTTTAAATAGTATTTTAAAACGTTCCAAATAGGTGTGTTCTAAAACGTCTTAGGCCACATTAAGGAGTACTCATATTACAGGAGAAACAGTCTTCAGTCTTCAAAGTGGTCTGTGTGGTCACACACTCTTCTGCCCCATCTCTTTCTGTTTCGTTTTTACAATGAGTTTAGGGCAAAGCATTGTGGGCATTGTAGTTCAGTCACCCAGTTTCTCCTTAGTTCCTCTTTCAATCCCTAGCTTTCAATGAGTATAGGGCTAAGGATTGTGGGTGTTGTAGTTCACTCACCCACTTCCTCCTTAGCCCCTCTTTCTTCCCCACCAATCAACTGCTAAGCATTTGGGTACCAGTAAACAAAGCACTGCCCCCATGAATCACAAACGGTAAGGAAAGACACATTATTTTACTTAAAACGATTTATTAAAAGTAAAACAGTTGTATATAGCTGAAGTGAGTTTTAAAACTCGGGTATACATCGTTCAAGGGAGTGCATCATGTGGCCCAAAGAGTTTTCATAACCCTTATAAAACGTTAAAAACCTAGCGTGTAGATCGGCTCTTAGTCAGAAAAGGCACAACTTCTAAAGGACCAGCCAGAACTCTGAAGTTCTGACTGAAAGCTAGAATGGATTCAGCCTCCACTGAACACATCTCAGCATTGTTGCGAAGTCTGTGACCAGGGTATTGACTTCTGTTGGGCAATTTCCATGCACCTGCTTTTTGTTCTAATGGTTTATTCTGGTTGTTTATCTTTGAACCTGACTTGGACATCCCTTAAGGGCACACCTTCAACTGTAGGACTGCCCTCTACAAGGTAGAACACATGTCCATTCTAGGACAAAAGATCTTATGCTGAAATGTATATCAGTTTTCTGCCAGTTGAGCTGGTATGGCATACTCCCAAAGAATTCTGGGGATTCTAGTATGGTGACAGTGCTGAAAATTCCACTGAAGATCCCTAGCTCCAATCACAGAAGTACAGTTGACAGGATTCCCTGAAATAGTGTTTAAAGCCCTAAATGCTTGGGTCCCAAATACCTGAAGGAGCACTTCTCCTATACCAATCTGCCCATGCATTACTATCTTCAGATGAGGCCCTTTTCCAAGTTCTTATAGTAAGGGAGATACATTACGCACTTAGGAAGGCCAGAGTCTTTTCTGTGGTGGCAACCTGATGCTAAAGTACCTTCCTACAGTACACCTGGGGCTGACTGTGATGTTTTGCTGTTTCATGCCTGTTCTAGATGTAAGTATGTGTAGTGTTTTTAAGAATGTTTATTGTTTAAAGATGTACGTTTTGTGTTTATACCTGAACCAGGATGTTAAGTGGTAAATGCTAGCAAGAAGGGGAGTGAGTGACCAAGATGTGAGGTGAGTGCTGATTGGCTGGTGTGTCAAAGGTCTGGATTAGCTACTAGCAAGAGTGGAAGGAGTTAGATGAGAGGGTCTGTGTGTGAAGTGATGTGTGTGTCAGAGTTAGGTTCTTGGTAGGGATGTGCACTGGATCGGATCCGATCCACGATCCGAATCCGATCCAGGGGGAAATCGGATAAATTATCCGATTTCCGATCTGACCGCTGGATCGGCCGATCCAATCCAAACCGATCCGAAAAGGTTCCGATCTGGTTCAGATGGATCGGTGGATCGGCAGGCTCCCACTGGCGCCCGCCACCGCTTCCATTGGTGGGCGCCAGTGGGCGCCCGCCGATGGAAGTGGACAGCAGGGGGGGGCTTCCCTAGCGGGGCTGTCCGCAGTGCGCTAACCTTCCAGAGACGTCCGCTCCCATCCGGTGCTGGCTGCTACTGCGAGCGGGCTTCGCGGCCTGCTCCAGGGTGGCCACAAAGCCCGCTCGCAGTAGCAGCCGGCGCCGGACGGGAGCGGACATCCCTGTAAGGTAAGCAGGGGGCAGGGGGAGGGGGAGGGGGAGGGGGGCGCAGTAAGCAGGGGCGCTGGCGCCAGCGGATGGAAGCGGACGGCCCCGGGGGGCTAGGGAGCACGGGGGAGGGGGCTTACCTGCCGGGGCCGTCCACAGCAGATGGCCCCGGGGGGAGAGGGAATTAGGGTCCCCCTCACCCACCCACCCGCCCTCACCCACCCACTGCCATTTTTTCCTCATAGTCTTGCATTGCAATGCAAGTCTATGGGGAAAAAATGGCGGCTGATCCAAAAATTTCCAATTTTTGGAACGGGATCGGACTCGATCCGGTCCGGGGGGGCTCTGATTTTGTCCGATCTGATCTGTGACAAAATTGGAGGTCCCGATCTGGGTCCCGATCCGATCCAGGGGGTCCGTGCACACCCCTAGTTCTCTGGTCTGTCAAAGATAGGAAGGGTCTAGGATAGAGTAGAATCTACATGGGTTGTTGTTTGGGGGGAGTAGATAGAGGGAGGAGTGATAGTGTAGCCTAGAGGGTAGAGCAGGTTAGGGTTGAAACTGAGGCATTTTTGAAACCGTTTTGAAACCATTTAAAGAAACGGCACTGAATAATAAATGTAATCATAAATGTAATCATAAATAAATGAAATAAATAAAACCCATTATGCTTTGTGCCTGAGGATACCATTACGCTTTTACAACTGCAATACCTTACTACTTGTTTATAAATCTTCTTTTGTTTCACTCTGGTGTGGTTTGTGAGGTACCCAAGGCGGGGTACAGGTATTTAATGGTGGCAGCGGAAGGGAAGGTGAGAGGACAGGGTGCTGGGCTGCTGTGAGGCCAGACAAGGGCAACGAGTCACAGAGTCAGAGTGCAGAATTCTGAGGAACCGTCCCAGGGTTGGGATCCTTTGAATTATACAGAAAAGAATAAAGGAGTCGTAGAAGGAGACGTCACACTGACGTTGTGTACTTTTTGGCAGAAGGTTGAAACGTGTTTCTTTTAATTTTAAACTGATTACACTCTTTTTAAGCTAGCTGAATAGTTTTTGTTTATTGCCCTTCAGGTTTACTGTAAGGATGTTTAATTAATATTTTGTTTTAATATTGTATCGATGAACTGAACCCTTATGATTGTATACTGCCCTGGAATCCATGTTTGGGTAAAGGACAGTCAAGGCTGCTCCTGGTAACTGTTATTTTCCCCTCTCAGTGCTCCAGAATGACACAACATTCAGGGCATTGTGGGAAAACAATATGGCTGCCTCCAGCATTCAGCCACCGAAAGGATCCTCATTAGGCTGGCCACTTATGAATTGCCAAAAAAGAGGAAACGTCTCACCAAAACAAGGGAACAAAAGAGAACAGGGATTTGCATTAAAAAAATTGCATACGCTAATTTATATGTCTAGATGCAAATTTAAAAATTATTATTATAATCTAACTAGAAATACAGTACACCTCGCCATAGTGCAGGAGATGAGGTAACCTCTGTGCCTGCCTGTGCAGATTCTAACTGTAAATGGGAAACAGATCTTATGGTTATTTATCTTTAAACTGGAATAGGACAGCCCTTCAAATAGGGGACAATCCTCTGTAAAAGCAGACTCTAACCTCCATTGTAAACAAAAAATAATAATCTCCCTTGTACTGCTAGCAGGTTAACACAAATTAAATTCCCATGGAGTTAATCTATTACAAATTACCAGGCCCTTGCAAAAGTAGGTTTAACCCTAACCTCACCCTTGTGAGGCTTTATCAATACAAGTTCATTAAGCCCTTAAAAAAGTCTCTTTGCTGTTAGTTTTCTCACTTACATTGGGGTGTAGCTGGAGCCAGGAAGCAAAAGAGAAACAGATTATCAAAGGGGCTTGAGTTTATTAGAGACACATGCATTTCAGAAATATGATTTCCTACTTGGAGAGCAATCTATACAGGCGTTCCAAGAATGTGTGAAGGCATATATTTATTGGTCAATTTGCTTTGTACCCTGCCTTTTTATCAAGGAAAATAACACTCAAGGGCCAGATTTACACCAAGCAGGATAGAGTGGTATGAAAGTTGTACAAAAGCAGTATATAAAAGGCAGGAGCCACACTACTGCTTTATAGCGCTATTGAAGGGCACTGACAACTGTTGGGGCCCATTGACACATACCATATGTCGCTATATCCTGCTTGGCTCCTGCCTTTTATATCCCGCTTTCATACCACTATATCCTGCTTGGTGTAGATCTGGCCAAGTTGTGGACAGGTGATGGGGTACACAGGCTAGCCCCACCCACTCCAGCTTACAGCTTTTTAAAGTTATTACAGTGTTTTTAAATGGATGTGTATATTGCATGCTTTTGCTGTTTTAACTTTTGTATATTGTTTTTAATTGTATATTGTTTTTAATTGTTTTAATCCTATGTAAACTGCCCAGAGAGCTTTGGCTATGGGGCAGTATACAAATGCAATAAATAAATAAATAAATAAATAAATAAATAAAACCATCCTGCGTTGAGTGGAAAGACCTCAAAAGAGCTGTAAATGGTCTTCTTCACTATGGTGAGCTCCATTATATTTCGGTTTTAAAACACAGTTATTATTTCTAAATGGGCATCCACACAGATTAATTAGCAAGTGGAACTTTTATTCTAATCGTTGTTTTTTGTCCCCCTAGAGCCAAGGAGCATACTTACTCAGATCAACACCGAAGAAAGAAATTGCATTTCCAAAACCCTTTAGGCTTCTGAGAAATGTAGGATGCAATCCTATCCATGTTTGGACAAGGGGGGGGGTGAGTCTTGCAACTCCCATCATTCTCCAGCCGGTATGGTTGGCTTGGGAATATCAGGAGTTATAGAACATTTTGCTCTCTAAACATGCATAGGATTGCGCCCTTAGGTACTCTCCCAAAAGTATTTTTCTTCTGTTCCCTTGGTGTCTTCCCTCTTTGCTTCTCAGTATATCAAGACCAAACGCCATTCAAGTCAATGAAGTCAAATAAATAAATGTTGAATCGTACCAGTGGGGGGTAGGTGGGGGTAGGACAGTGTCAAGCTCTATCAAAAAGAACTGATATAACATAGTGGTTAAAAAGCTAAGCGACACATCAGGAAGCCCCTGGTTTGAATATCTCCACTGAGGGATATTAGATAACCTCAGCTCCAACTCTTCAATATATAAATAATCATTGAGGCTCCGACAAAATGTTGTAGTGTGGAAAGTTCCTGTTCAACATGCCAGCCATGCCCTTTTCCATGATACACCCCCCAACAGACACGTAGTAGTCTGTGGCCATTGCGTATTCTCAGTTCTCATTGGGCTATTCAGGGGTTGGTGGTTTATTTATTTATGGTATTTTTATCCCACCCTTTAGCCAAAAAATCCCCAAAAAGCTACTGAGAAGATTCAAATGGCACCTGTTTTCAGTAAGGGTGTCCATTGCTAGGAAATCTTGTTTGGCTCGACAGAGTTTTGCAGTGTGTATGACTCGCTTTGCATCTGCGAGTTGTTCCCTGAACTCCGGGAACATTTTTGTGCCGGGGTGTGTGTGTTTGCAATTTGCACAAATCTCTGAATAATTTGTGAAAATTGCGGTCAGACTTGTGCAAATGAAGCCAATTTGGATGTAATTAGCACACATTGCTCAAAAATGTGTGCAAATTACAGAACCTCCCCCCAAATGTACAAAATCCCTCCCAAAAAAACCATGAAGTAGTCTGACTCGCTGCAGATCAAGTTGGGCACTGCAGCAGGAACCAAAATGAAATCCAGGGGTAGAGACTAGGAAAACCCATCAAACTCCACCACCCAAATGGATTTCTCTGATATCCCTACTTTTTAGTGACAGTCCTCTTAGGATATCCGCCTGCAGAAGTCCCTGTTGCAGGGCATATTCTAGTGTTCAGGGATGCTGCTGCTAGGGTGACCAACAGTCAGGACTTTCCCGGATTTGTCCTGGTTTTTGTTCTATCCTGGGTGTCGGGGGATTTTATTTAATTTTCTATAATGTCCTGGAAGGACACACTTTCCCCTTTAATGCCGCCATTAGCACGGCAGTGGTGGGGGAATTATGTGCTTTCTGGAGGTGCATCCCCCCCACTGCTACAATGGGGGCCTTAAAGGGAAAAGTGTGTCATTCCCAGACATTATAGAAAGGGCCACCATCGGAGCAGTGAGAGGGGTGACACACTTTCCCCTCCTCCACTCCAACCAGGGCCTTTAAGGTGATGGGGTGAATGACATGCTTTCTGGAAGTCCTGGAAAACCGCTCTCCCGCCCGCCCACCCACCCTCACTGGATGTCCTCTTTTTTGGTTTCCCAAATATGGTCACCCTAGAATTTGACATTGTGAAGGTGACAAAAGAAACAGCAATTGTATCATTCTGGGGGCATTGTGGGAAAATATAATGGCAGAGGCCACCTCAAAAAATGATGGTCGCCAGGCATCACTTTCACGACAATCACCATTTTGTTTTCCCACAGTGCCTCACAACAATCCAGCTCATTTAGAGGGGGCAAATGGTGGATGGAGCAACCACTGATGTTGCTCCCTAGCTGCTGCCATCTCAGGTGTTGGGGGAGGAGTGTTAAAGATAGGGGGGGACAAACAAATGTAATTAACAAAATTAATGGAAGCAAAATGGCAAGTGAAACCAAAATGAGACCCAGCGTGGTGTAGTGGTTAAAACGCTGGACTGGGAGTCAGGAGGTCCTAGGCTGACCATATGAAAAGGAGGACAGGACTCGTGTAACTTTAACAGTTGTAGAGAAAAGGGAATTTCAGCCGGCGTCATTTGTATGCAATTTGTACCTAGTGAAATTCCCTCTTCATTACAACAGTTAAAGCTGCAGGGGCCCTGCCCTCTTTTGTATCTGGTCACTCTAGTATAGTGCATGCAACTTTAATTGCTGTGATGAAGAGGGGATTTCACCAGGCACTAATTGCATACAAATGATGCTGATTGAAATTCCCTTTTCTCTGCAACTGTTAAAGTTACATGAGCACTGTCCTCCTTTTCATATGGTCAGCCTAGGAGGTCCCCATTCAGGTATGAAGCTCCCTGGATGAATTTGGGCCAGTCACAAACTCTCAGCTCAACCTACCTTAAAATTTGGCTCTTTATCAAAGCATTTGAGGGCTAAATTCTCCATGGTTATACATAGGCCAGATCTACACTAAGCAGGATATAGCACTATGAAAGCGGTATGAAAGAGGTATATGGCATGTGTCTATGGGCCCCAGCAGTTGTCAGTGCACTTCAATACCGCTACAAAGAAGTACTGTGGCTCCTGCCTTTTATATACCGCTTTCATACTGCTTCCATAGTGCAATATCCTGCTTGGTGTAGATCTGGCCATAGTTTTAATTGTTTTAATTGTTTTATTGCTTTTTAAAAAAATTCTACTGGTTTTAATTTGTTAATGATTTAATACATTTTAGCTATGTAAATTATTTATGTTTATATTGTTCTGATTTTTATCTGTAGATCCCAGTGGTAATAAGGCAGGATACAAATGTTTTAATAAATTAAATAAATAAAATAATACCTCACAAGTTTGTTGTGAGGATAAAATGGAGATGAGGAGGATTGTGTATGCCGCCTTGGGTTCCTTGGAAGAACAAAAGGTGGGATATAAATGTAAGAATAAAAACTGAACAGAGAAGTTATGAAATTTATGGGTATTTCAATATCATAGAATTGTAAAGTTAGAGGTGTCATTTCAGCCAGATGTGAGTTCTTGTGGCCTAGAACTCTCATCAGGCTTAGCCAACATAGACAATGGTGAGGGATCATGGAAGTTGTAGGTCAAAACATCTGGAGGGCTCATCCCTATTCCAGAAGCATACAGCTGGCCATATTTGGAAACAGATAAGTTGACTTAAGACCATCTATATGTTGTCTATTTGGGCCAAAATGTGACAAATGAACATCTAGTCCAACTCATGTGTAGTCCAACACAACCTGCACTAGATAGTATGCATGTAAATATATAAGATTAATGTATTCCCTAATCTTCGTCCCATTCCCGAGCATATACATAGCTTATTATTTATGGAAACTCCCTATTGAAAGAATAAGATATGTCAGCCTTTAATTTCTCCTCCACCCGCCTGCTTGCCCCTCTGTGATATGTGTTCATTTTATCCTGTGTCTCTAAAACCTCTAAGCAGGCATTTCTCCAACATTCATTATTAGGGTGACCATATTTGGGAAACTAAAAAGAGGACACCCAGTGACAGGGAGGAATGATGTGCTTTTCTGAGGCCCCGGAAAGCACTCTTTCCCCTCCTCCACTCCAATTAGGGCCTTTACTTTAATGTCCAGCTATGACATGCTTTCCCCTTTAAGGCCCCAAGTGGAGTGGGGAATGACAGCCTTAAAGGGGAAAGCATGTAATTCCAGGACATTATAGAAAATTACAAAAAAAAAAAATCCCCCATGACACCCGGAATAGAAAAAAAACCAGGACAAATCCAGGGAAATCCTGGTAGTTGGTCACCCTATCAGAGTTTGTCCTAAAGATGCAGAGAGAGTGGAGAGAGGATGGATCTAGATGGATTTACTACCAGTTTCTAGGAGGGCTTCTTAAGTCTCTATATAAGGAAGGAAAGAAGGGTGTGTGCAGAAATTATTTTAGCTTGGGGCAGTTTAGGACTCTTGACATTATCCCTTGTTTGTTAATCACTGCTGTTTTGTGGCAGCAATCGATACAAAGTAAAACTGCAACAAAGAGACAGAGAGAGCACAAACTGGCAAACACTGGAGCTCATGATCTCCCTCTTGTTTAAGTTCTACAATAGCAGAGGACAGATATGTATATGTGGGCAATGGGCCCGTTCCTGTATGGAATTTGGAATCGATTCTTCATTCCATGGCTGCAACATCAAACCATGACTAGGGTGACCAGATAAAATCCAGGTCAGGGCTCATGTAACTTTCACAGTTGTAGAGCAAAGGGATTTTCAGCCAGTGTCATTTGTATGCAATTAGTTCCTGGTGAAATTCCCTCTTCATCACAACAATTAAAGGTACAGGGGCCCTGCCTTCTTTTTTATATGGTCACTCTAGTATAGTGCCTGCAACTTTAACTGTTGTGATGAAGAGGGAATATCACCAGGAACTAATTGCATACAAACGACTCTGGCTGAAATTCCCTTGTCTCTACAACTGTTAAAGTTACATGAGCCCTGACCTGGATTTTGTCTGGTCAGCCTAACCATGACTTGCATGTTGTAGAAACACTCACCACAGCTTCAACATCACAGAACACACAGCTTTCATACTGCCCCATGCCAGCACAAAAGATCACGCAAGGTCTTTTCCGTATGGTTTGTTTGCTTTGTTTGTTTGTTTAAAGCATGTCTACCCAGAGCTGCTTACGTGACATCAATCAAAACAAGACAGTCCCTTCCTGCAGGTTTACAGTCTAAAAGACATGACACAAAAGGAAAAGGGTATGGGACAGAAAAGGAAAACAAGCAAATTATAGTATCCATGCTTAAAGTAACATAGGAGCTTGAGGGCAGTTCAAAAGTTCAACTGCAAATCACTGTGTGACTATTTATTTATTTATTTCTTTATTGCATTTGTATACCGCCCCATAGCCGAAGCTCTCTGGGCAGTTTACATTAGATGAAAACACTTAAAAACAATATAAAAACTGCAAAAACATACAATATACACTTACATTTAAAACCACTATAATAACTTAAAAAGCTATGAGCCAAAAAAAAAAAAAAAAACAGATCCAGGCTCATCAGATATTGCTAAATGCCTGAGAGCAGAGGAAAGTCTTGACCTGGCGGCAAAAAGGTAACACTGTTGGTGCCAGGAGGGCCTCGTCTGGGAGTTCATTCCACAATTGGGGGGCCACCACAGAGAAGGCCCTCTCCTTTGTTGCCAACCTCCAAGTTTCCCTCGGAGTAGGAACTCGGAGGAGGACCTTAGATGTTGAATGTGGTGTTCGGGTAGGTTCATGTCGGGAAAGGCGTTCCATCAGGTATTGTGGTCCCGGGCTGTGTAAGGCTTTATAGGTTAAAACCAACACCTTTTGTGACAGAAAGCAAGCAAGAAGGAGCGGGAGACGCATGAGAGTCGGACGTCATTGTCAAAAGGACGCGCGAACATGCATAAGTGGGGAGTAATGAGCATGCAATAAAGCGCTCATCTGATGACGCCGTGAGTGATAAACCATTCAATGACAGTTGTGGTTTTCTCAATGACATGCTAGTTTTTGTGGGTGTGGGTGTGTTTTAATGTGAAGGAAGGGAGGCCATTTAAACTTCCTGCCCCTTAACCGGAGTCCCAAATGGTGCAGTCAATCAAGAGCTGCACCACATGATTCTGCTGTTCATATAGCTCAACCCGTTATTAGCAAAATAGTAAGAGCACAGCAAATTCTTTCTACCACTGCAGCTAGAGATATTGGATTTTTGTATGTTTTCTTATACATATTGTTTTTAAAATGTCCTTGCATGCAGTAAACTAGAACATCAGGAAGAAAGGCATAGATTTCTTCCTTCAGTGCAAGAGCCTGTCTACACTGCTGCTTTGAAATGATTTAAAACAGTTTATAACAGTTTTGATAACTGTTGGGGCCCAGGACACACTCTATATACAGTTTTCAAAACATTTTCAAAGTGTTATATCCTGCGTGTGTAGATAGGCTCCAAGTTTACTATATGGGGGGGGGGGGGGTTCACATGAGGGATCATTTAAAACTGTGACCCCCTCATTGGCAATCTAAAGTGATTAAGGATACCATCCTAAACCAATTTACCTGGCAGTAAACCCCATAACTGAGCAGACGTGTCTAGGATTGCCCTATCAGTCAAGAGTTCTACCATCTCATTCTTTATAATGTGCAGAACAGCTCACAGATGAAGATTTTTCTTAGTCCTCCTATATTATGCTGGGTGGGCAGGCTTGGGGGGCAGGGTTAGAGATGGCATGGATTGAAACAGGCCTTTTTAGGTTTTAGTACAAAACATAGGCACTATTTATATGTCAAAACCCCTCATTTCCAAAAGCCCTTCTTTAATTTTATAGCTCCAGCCACATATTACAGGGAAATGCATTATTTGCATTGATTTAAAAGGAACTTTGCTACCCAACGGTAACATGCTGTGCTAGAGGGAAAAAATACTTCCATCATCATGGCACCCTCCCAATACATTGGGCTACATTTCCCATTGGCCCAGCCAGCATGCCCATTAGCCCTGCTGGCTGGGGGTGATGGTGGTTGTAGTACAACAAATCAGGTTTGAAGAAGGCTGGAATCTTTTACTGAACTTCTTGATTACTATTTCTAAAACGAAGGATATGAAACAATTGAGAATGACGGAAACTATTTGCTGAAGCGCTCTGCTCTGTAAATTCTAAGGGTGGTGAACTATGTGCTTTCCGCAAGCTCACATTCCTGGATTGCCGATGAAGACACAGACGGAGTAATCCACCAAGCATTTGTGTAGGACCTCAATTCATTTTAGTGGGTCTTAGGCTCCACTGGATTTTATGATGTCACCAAAGCATCTTAAGAACTTAAGAACTGGAGAGAGACATCTACGGTCCCTGAGTGAGCATCCCAGGGACAATAAGATGGCTTGGAAACCCCTCTTCCGAGGTTGGAAATAGTACTCTGACTTCAGAAGGGGGAGTTGGAGATTCAATCTAAGACCCCCAACTCTAAGCACAACCCTTTGCAGCCAGTGTGGAGAGAACTGCACCAGTTGTTTCTCTGAGGTCAAAAAGTTGACCTCAGAGAAGGGAAAAGGGGTGTTCCGATGGGTGGGGAGGGGAGGAGACAGGAGAGGCCAGGATACAAGTTATCCTGAGCCACCTTCCCTCCCCCTCCAAAGCACCTTTGCTAGAGTGGTTGAAAAGCTCATCCAGTGAAAATATAGGAGATCGGATGACAGGGAGGGAAATATCACCTCCACCATTCCTCCCACCCTACCGGCTTCACTCAACTGGGCATAGGAATCTGGGAATCCTCCAAGTTCAGGGGCTTCCAAGCAGCAAGGGTGCAGTCCATAGGCTTGAGTCCTAAGAAGAGCTATGCTGGATTAAACCACAGGTGAATTTAGTCCGGGGGGGGTATCTATAGGAGGTCACATTGGCACCTTGAGCCCTCACTATCCTGCACTTGCGCTCCTGCTGGTTGCCTCCATGGCAAGGAGGGAGCGCGGGGTTTGCCTCTGAAGAAGCCTCCACCGCTGTGCCCATGCACTGCCACACCTGTGCCACCATATGAAACTGCACGTCACTGCACAGGCACCACAGGGCATCCCCCGTGGTTTTTTTATTTTAAAAAAATACCTTTCTTTTACCTTTTTTAAAAAAAAGTTACATGCTTTTTCAGTGTAGGCATCCTTCTGCCCACACTGGAGAAGCGCAGAGGCATTCCAGCAACCCCCTGTCCCAGTCCAGCTGATGCGACCAATCGGGTTGGCATCAGCTGGGGCTCCCCTCTGACACAGCTCCAGAGCAAGGCGACAGGTAAGAGATGCCACCATCACCTCGACGCAAGCGGAAAAAGTCACGGCAAATCCTCAACTTTTTTTAAACCGGAGCTTCAAGGGAAAGCCCTGGAATGGCTCCGCAATGGCTGCTACATCATATAAATGATCTGCTACCACTGCAGATCCACCCCGGGGGTTTACCCTCATCAAGGCAGGCCCCAGCATTCTGTTTCCACAGTAGCCAACCAGATGACTATAGGAGACCCACAAGTAGGACATGAGTGCAACAGCCCCTTCCTGGTCATTTTCAGCCACTGGCATGCAGAGCCATACTCCCTCTGATATTGGAGGTGATCTATAGCCATCCTGAGTAGTAGCCCTCCATAGCAGGGATGGCCAGGTGGAAACCTACTGCCTACATCTGGTCCCCAAAGTAATTCCCTATCACCACCGCCCCTATTTCCCTACTCAATTCTAATCAAGGTGTGCTAAAAATTTTGCTCATCATTTAATTGCTGGAGAAGATGGATTTCAAAAGTTGCAAGAGACTTTCCAATGTGCTTCTTGAGAATCCCAGATGAATGGTTTTTTTTTCCCAAGAAAAATATTCTACACACCATTCAAGAGCATCCACTAAGACAGCATCTGTTAAGTCACTGAACAGAGAATTGGAATTAAAGGCGATGTCTGGGAGTTGTGCCGGGGAGATATATTGTTCCACTTCTCTCTGGAGCACTTGTGATGGTTGATCTATCCTGTTGCCAAGTTCCTATCAATCCTCCTCCAAGTCTCCTTCCTCCTGTGGTAGATCAAAGTCTCTAAGCAACTGAGGACCAAAGCAGACTTTACATTAAGGGTACGTTAATGCATGTTTAGACTGCAAGAAGTCCCCATGCTGGAGAATACTGGAGTTTCGGGACTTTTTTGTGTTTAAACGTGCATAGGATTGTGCCCTAAATATGTCTAGCAGCTATAGAGTAGGTACCAGGGACCCAGTCCTGAACTTAAAAGCCCCTCTACCCCCCACACTTAGGTTTCATTCAGTTCTTTCCTGACCCATATTTCTTAGGCAAGAGATGCCCACTACAAACCAATGGCGACATGCACGGCCTTTCACTTAGTCTTATCCTTTTGATGACACTGTTACTACATTGGTCCTCCAAGGAGCTCCGGGCATCATTTTTAGCCCAAGGGTGTTGAACCTCTTTCAGCCCCAGGGCTGGATTCCATTGGAGATGCTCTCGGGGGCTTCATTCCAGGGATGGGCGGGGCTGGAGGCAAAATGGCAAGACCAAAAACATCAGGAGATTTTAGCTTAATGCTCCTACTGCCAGTACCTAAGACTTAGGAGAACCATTTCCATCTTTTAGAATATGGGGGAAACTGTGCAAAGGACAGGAAACCTCCAAACAGGTGGGGAAAGGGTCAGATTTGGGGCCCTTGCCTGATGTCCTGCACCTCTGATACCTTTTATCCTCATCATACCTGGGCAAAGTAGGTTAGGCTGAGGGATCACACAGTGAGCCTCATGGCTGAAGGAGGATGTAAACCTCTCACCACAGGTGGAGAATGTCTGGCCCTCCTAGTGTGCTTGAAGTGCAAATCTCATCATCCCTGACCCTTGGGGCTGTTGGGAATTCAACAACATCTGGAGGGAGGAGCACAGGTTACCCAGATCTGCCTAACCAGCTCAGCCAGCATTCCTTAACCTAGTGCCCTCCAGCTGTGTTGGACTGCAACATTCATCATCCCCAGTCAGTGTTTTTTCTTGGCTGTGCTGTCTGGGATGATGGGATTTGCAGTCCTAATAATAATTATTATGATTTCATCTCTTTCACGCTCGTGGCAGTTTTTCTAGATGGGCATGACGGGCTTTGCCAAGTCATGCTGTCTTTTACAGATTCAGGAATTTCCTGGCAATTGAGCATGTTTTAAGTATGACAGCTTTCTGGATGTTGGTGTGGATGTATTTTGGTAGGCCCAGTTTCTGGTGTTTTCTGTATAATTTTTTGATGTGATGCTGGTGACTGATGTGACTAATGGAATAATTGTGACCTTTTCCTGATGCCATAGTTCTTTGACTTCCATGGCCAGTGGTGTATATTTGTCTCTCTTTTCTTCTTCCTTTTCAACAACTTTTTTGTCATTCGGTATTGCTATGTCGATGAGGTATGTGTGGTCTATTGTTTCTTGGAACTGATGGCATTTCCTGCATAGGTCTGTTGTTACACATTTATCTTTTATGATGTATTTTTGGTAGTTCTTGGTGGCTATAACTTGATCCTGTATAGCTATTAGGAATCCTTCTATTTCTGGAAATAGCTCACCCTTCCTGAGCCATTCGTACGATTGTTCTTTGTTTATTCGTGTAGAGCTTCCCATGGAGTGCTTTTTGTGCCCATTTTTCTTTTTTCTCTGCGAGTGTGAGTGGTCATGTTTGGTCTTCGTTTTGTAGTGCTAGGTTGAATGGGTCACAGACTCTCAGCCCAACCTACCTCACAGGGTTGTTGTTGTGAGAAGAAAATGGAGATGAGGATGATTATGTATACTGCCTTGGGTTCCTTGGAAGAAAAAAGGTGAGATATAAATGCAATAATAAATAAAAATAAAAATAAAATATTCATCTGAAACAGCCTATCTTGCTGAAACAACACATCCAATCTTCCAGATTGGAGCTGTTTGGATGCACCATTACTGCCTTCCTCCATTCCCCAACTCCTTTTAAAAGGAAAAAGGCTGAACGAAAGAGAAAAGTGAAATTGGGATTTATTTGTTTTTTAAATTACCCTTCCTTTTGGAAAGTTTCCCGAATGCCAGCTCAGTTCTTTTGTGATTCTCCCGCCTGCTCCTGTCCTGGCACACGCATCCTTTGCGAGATTAAATTTCCAGTGTAAAATTCCTCTCTCCGAGCCAGAATCCTGCAATGGATCCCCTGATGGCAGCTCAGGGGCATCAGCCACTCAACACCTCATCAGATTGGGCTCTCATTATGCCAAGTCCTGAGGCGCAAATCTTTGATTCTGGTGGAAAAGCAGGAGTTCCTGAGCAAGATCTCATTAACCCCTGTTACCTCCCTCAGGTGATCATAGTGAGGCTCTTAGCGCCAAGCAGTAGCACGGCTTTCATCTGCCGATCTCAAAGAGTGGTACAAATATAATTAAGGCGAACACAGCGTTCCTGCATGATAGTGATAAACGTTCTTTATTAAACTCCTTTTCTAGATGAGTAAGTGGAGGTCCCGGGAGTGCAGGCAGCCCACCCCAAATCACTGGGGGTGCAGAGAAATCAACTCACTGGGTTGGGTCCAGTCTGAATCATGCTTAGAATAGGTCCATGGGGCTAACATCAGTCCCACTGATTTCAGTGGGTCTACTGCTTTAAGCATGACCAAATCTGGATCCAATCCAATGTCTTTTATCTGTACGGACATTTGCCTCCACTAGGGTGACCATATGGACAGGTGGACAGGGCTCCTGTATCTTTAACTGTTGTATAGAAAGGGGAATTTCTGCAGGTGTCATTTGTGTGCATGCAGCACCTGGTAAAATTCCCTCTTCATCACAACAGTTAAAGCTGCAGGAGCCTTGCCCTCTTTTGTATCTAGTCAAGAGGGCAGGGCTCTGGTTTGCATGAAAAGGTTTGGTAAAGTTTATTATTTACTTTTACTTATGTATGTATGTATGGTATTTGTAGGATTAGATGCAGACTAGTCATCTTTAGAGTAAACCAGGGCTGGATTACTAATGGCCTTTTTGTGGACCCTGCAGCCCGCAAGGGCCACTGCGGCAGTGAAAAAAAAGTGATGATATTTCTGGATGCCTTCCAGGTGTGTGATTTTGTTTCCAGACAAGGTGTGCCTTCCACACTAGGGATGTTGGAGGAATCCTTTTGTGTGCGGCTGGAGGGGAACTCACTGTAGGGGCCATGGCTGAATGGTAGAGCATTCTGCTTTGAATGCAAAAGGTCCCAGGTTCAATCCCAGGCATCTCCAGGTAGGGCAGGAAAAATTCCTACCTGAAACCCTGGGGTGCTGCTGCCAGTCAGTGTCAACAATACCGGGCTAGATGGACCCATGGTCTGACTCAGTACAAGGCAGCTTCCCCCCACCACCACCACCACCTCCACCTTGGAGTTCATCTTCTATCCCCATAAGCTGGCATGCCTGACTTGATCCACGTTGAGCCTGACCAGCTGGTTGTCTTTTTGCATGAATAAAAATGTGCACAAATTTCACTTGTAATTTTCACAACATGCACAAATTTCAGCCATGGTTTGTCCACGTTTTTATTTGCGCAATTATTAAAGAGAGAGAGACAGAAAGAGAGAAAGTTTCCGGAATTGGGGGGAAACGTCATGGCTCAGCCCGCAAATGGGAGCTGAGTCAGGTGCTCAGCAGGAGTCTGTCGAGCCCAAAAAGGGCCAGATTCCACAGCAATGGACATCCCTACACTCCACACATCTTGTCTTAAAGCAAACATGGCACTTTTTTACAGCTGCACTGCTGCCAAATTTTGGTAGCAGCTCCAGAGACCCAGGAGGCAATGCAGCCCCCAGCTCCCAGAAGTTGGCCACTACTAGGCTAGATCTACACTACTGTTTTATAGTGCTATTGAAGGGCACTGCTAACTGTTGGGGCACATTGCACATTCCATATACCGCTTTCATGGTGTTATTTTCTGCTTCTTATTATCCAAAACTAGGCTGACCAGATAAAATCCAGGTCAGGGCTCATGTAACTTTAACAGTTGTAGAGAAAAAGGAATTTCAGCCAGTGTCATTTGTATGCAATTCATTCCTGGTGAAATCCCCTCTTCATCACAACAGTTAAAGTTGCAGGCACTATACTAGAGTGACCATATACAAAAGAAGGCAGGGCCCCTGCAACTTTAACTGTTGTGATGAAGAGGGAATTTCACCAGGAAGTAATTGCATGCAAATGACACTGGCTGAAATTCCCTTTTTTCTACAACTGTTAAAGTTACATGAGCCCTGTCCTCCTTTTCATATGGTCAGCCTATCCAAAACTCTGCAGCAAATGTCATTGTGTGTCCTACGAGGTATAACTGCACAAGAGGGATATAGCGTTGCCATGATGAGATTGTAATGATTGTAATGATTTGACACAAGATCTGGACTAGACACATTGAAACCAATGAGCCTTAAGTTAGTTGCGACTAAGGCCATTTCTGCACTGGCCTTTTTTCCCAGGATTGTCCCTGGGCACTCCCTGGGCGTCCAAATGACGCACAGGGACCCCGGGGGCAGGGGGGATTGGCATGGGTTTTCCCAGGGATAAAGAAACCCTGGGAAAACTCAAATCTTCCAGCAATCCCAGGATGATCCCGACGGCTGCGGTTGGCATGGGCGCCCATCCCGGCTTCTTACCTCTTCCCCGCGAGTAGCGGAGGTCAGCAGAGGGAAGGAGCCCAGGCTGGGGGGAATCCAGGGGCATCAGGGGGTGAGGTGAGGAGTGGGCTCTAGCCTTTTTTTTAAAAAACTTACAGTTTCAGAGGAGCACAAGTGCACTCTCGGCTCCTGCAGTTTTTAAACAAAAATGGCGGGTATCATGGGCGTGAAGTCCCTCTTCCCTTCCACGACATCGCGCTTCTGATTGGGTGCTCAGGGAGGATCGTGGAAGCAGGTAACTCTGCGATCCTCCCCCTTCCGGCCCTCTGCACCCTTAGATGTAGAAAGGGCCTAAGTCCCATTGATTTCAATGGGTCCACTCTGGCCATGACTAACTAATGTCTGGATCCAAGTCCTACTGGGCAAAGCACTTTGCAAAATACAAGAGGCCAGTTTCCTCCCCTGAGGAGCTTACAATCTAAAATTTGACACAGGGAACAACTAAACAAGGGAAGGGAAGTTGAAAGAGAGATAAACAAGTGGAAATATGTGCTTATTTCAATGGCACACAATTAGACTTAGTTTCAGACTCAGCTTACAGAAAGGCCTGGATAAATTCCTGGAGGAGAAGACTATGAATGGCTACTAGTCTTGATGGCTATGTGCTACTTCCAGTATCAGAGGCAGTTAGCCTATATACACCAGTTGCTGGGGAACATGGGTAGGCGGGTGCTGTTGCACATGTGTCCTGTTTCTGGGTCCTTGATTATTAGGTGATTGTCCACTGTGTGAACAGAGTGCTGGAATAGATGGACCCTTGGTCTGATCCAGAATGGCCCCTCTTGTGTTCTTAATGAGGGGGTTTTATCTATAAATTGCCATTCAGCTATATTAGAGCCTATCTACACTACTGCTTCAAAATGGTTTAAAGCGGTTTATAACAGTTTTGAGAACTGTTGGGGCCCAGGACACACTCCATATACAGTTTTCAAAACGTTTTCAAAGTGTTTTATCCTGCGTGTGTAGATAGGCTCTTAGTTTTTCAAGAATGTTCACTGATGCTATCAGGAAAAGCTTGGTTTTGTGATTCATAGCCTATAAGATCAACATGAAGGGCTCATAGATCGTGGGTTGCACCTTACGGGGGCTGGGGAAAGCATATTTGGCAGGAGCCTTTCAAACCTTATCAAGGGAGCTTTAAACTGTCTCCAGGGCGAGAAGGGGATGGCAAAAGTGCAGTGCTAATGACTGAGCTGAATATCAGGGACCGAAACATGAGGCAGAAAGGAGGAGGTGAGTCAGTAGAGATGGAGCAAGCCACAGGCCAGTGATGGGTAGAATCAGAGCCAAAACTGGGTGAGTCGCCCCTAGGAACATAGGAAGGTGCTGTACAGATCCAGACCTCTAGTCCAGCTAGCCCAGTACTGACAACACTGACTGGCAGAGTCTCTCAAGCATTTCAGGTGGGGTTCTTTTCTCACCCTACCTGGAGAAGCTGGGAATCGACCCTGGGACCTTCTGCATGTCAAGCATGAGCTCTATCCACTGAGCTATGAGTCTATAGGTGCTACGCCCATTCTCTCTCTCTCTCTCTCCCCCTTTCTCTCTGTTACCCCCTTTTCTCTGTCTGTTACCTCCCTTTTCTCTGTCTCTGTCTCTTTCTCTCTCTCTCTCTCTGTCTCTCTCTCTCTCTCTCTCTCTCTTTCTGTCTTTCTATCTCTGTGTGTCTCTCTCTCCCCTTCTCTCTGTTACCCCCTTTTCTCTGTCTGTTACCTCCCTTCTCTCTGTCTCTGGCTGCCTCTACAAGAGAGGTTTAAAGCTCTTTCAAGGCGCTTTAAAAAATTTACCTCTACAAGAACAGAGCGCAAATCGGGCGTAGAGGCGCGTTATCTCTCCGATTATGCGCATTATCGAATGTGCGTTAAATAGCGAGTTTTATTTTGCGGCCGGATGTGAAGCCGGCGCCCTGCCTCCCGAGTGCTGCTGCTGCTGCTGCTGCTGCTGCTGGCTCCCCCGCTCGGCTCCTGACTCCACTCCTTCCGGGCTCCCGCTGACCTCTCGCTCTCGCCGACTTCCAGCTCCCTTTTCCCTTTTTCTTGCCCTGTTCCCCCCCTTGCTCCGTTTCATTCAATCGCCCCGTCAGTTCCTTCGCTCTCCAGCATAACAACTCGCAGGGACCTGCCTTAAAGAGACAGGCACCCGCCCGCCCTACCTCCCCCCTCCCCTCTCCCTGCCTGCCTCTCGTGCAGAGGTATTAGGCGTAAATGCGCTTCAGCGATGAAGCGCATAATCACTTAACCAGGCGCAAAAGCAAATCCTTGTGGAGGGGACCTCTGTCTCTCTGTCTCTTTCTGTCTCTCTCTCTCTCCCCTTCTCTCTGTTACCCCCTTTTCTCTGTCTGTTACCTCCCTTCTCTCTGTCTCTTTCTGTGTGTCCTTCTCTCTCTGTCTCTCTCTCTCTTTCTCCCATGCTTCTGGAGGAAAGGACAGCTTGCTCTTGACACAACTGATTGTATGCAGAAGGCTTTTGAAATTAGTCCAAGGGCCGGACTAATTTCCCACAGATTAACTGACTCAACATTGCAGCCCTACTTTCTCACTGCACTGATGTGCAACCCACCTGAAATGTCAGTTGTGTTTGGGAATGGAGTGGAGGGAAGGAGTTAGTCAGAAGTGGGTCTTAATGAAGTTTCGCTAAAATGGATCCTTTGCCTTGGAGAAACCTCCAGATTTCAGTCAACATCCCCAGGCATCAGCTCCTGCCAAGTTTTCTCTTTTTTTTTGTACAGTAAATTCCTAGCAGATTCAGCAATCCCCTGAATAGATCTATTGCTTTCTAAGAATATAGTGCAGCATGTGTCTGCTAGGCAGCTTGCCAAGAAATTCTTTTCCAATGAAGTACCCGACAAGGCAGCGGCATTTCGACCAGTGGCAGGACGGGGGAGCTGCTTTAAACGAACAGATGAAAAGTGTGCTTCCAACTGGAACACAGGGAGCTGCCTTATTGGACTGATGGTCTGTCTAGCCAGGGCCGGCCCTACCATTAGGCTGTGTGACATGGCCGCCTTGGGAAGCAGATGCTGAACAGGTGGTGGGCAGTAGCAAGGTATTGGAGGACAGATCTGTGTGTGTTACATGGCCTGCACTGGCAACCCCTAAGCTAGCTGTCCTTTCACCAATGCGAAAATAAGATTCAACTGCTATTCCAGTTGGCTTCTGCGTGGAATGGGGGCAGGATGACATTTTGTCCTTCACCTCCAGAAGCAAATTGTCTGGGGCCAGCCCTCTGTCTAGCCCAGCATTGGTCTTTGTCAGCATTCCCAACAAGTGCTATCCAATCCTGAAGCACTCCCGAAGGCCTTGAAGATGCCCATCGACAGCTAACACCTGGTGAGCAGACGGAGAAGGCCCACAGGTCACCTGGTCCCAGTCTTTGCCACTACAGTGAGATGTAATGTCACTCTGTTTAATTTGTAGTAATGATTACTAAATGTGTATCTATCCATATCACTTAGCATATCCAAACCTTATGCAAACCCACGTCCTCTTTTGACCCCTTTTTGTGATGCATAAGCAGCCGCCCTAATGGAGTCCCTCTTATCATGTGCTTCACCCATGTCTGATGTGTGCATGGCTGGGACCAGGGAGAGGTCTTCTCCATAGATGTGACAAGGGCCACAAACTCCCGTGCTAAGTTTCACCTCTGAAGGCCTTCCGCCACATTGTTAAAACATTTTCTTGAAAGCCTCCTTAACTCTTCCTGACAGCACCAGCTCCAGGTTTTCGAGGGGCCTTCGGCAAGACACCCTCAGTGGGCCCCTTCCCTCTGTGAGTCAACCTTCTTATCACTGGTTATCACAATCTTCTATTGCTTTTCCTCTTTCTCACCATTGACACCACTTCCTTGCTTGACAGGCTGAGAGCCCGTGAGCAAGTAGGCAGTGGCATCTAATGTTCTCTTCCTTCTCACCACCACCATTCTCTGGACCAAAGTGGATGAGCGAGCAGGTTGCACTGGTGAAGAGGAGGAGCAACTCCAGGGGGCTTTTTCCAGAGGCCCCCTGCTGGACAGTGGGCCCTTGGCAGGAGCCCACCATGCCTACCCTTGTCACTGGCCCTGCCTCCTGGCATGTCTGATTGGCTGGTATTATTAGTGTGTAGCTGCTCTGTAAGAAATTGTTTAAAGTTCTACTGGTACATTTTATTGAGTTTCTGTGATTGATAGATAGATAGATAGATAGATAGATAGATAGATTTTTAAAATTGCTGGTTATTTACATTTTATGATCTGCTCTTCTGATCTTTGATATTATTGTTGGTTTTACAGTTTTAATGGCCATTTTATGGAAAGGCAACATAGTGGTGTTTTTTTTTTACCTCAACAAACGTATCAATAAACAAAATAAGAAAGGCACACCCTCCCTCCATTGTGTTTCAGCTCAGATCCTCCATCCTTTTGAATCCAGCACTGCATAAGGATCAGTTGCCATGGAGATCCAAGTCAGTAGCAAATTCTATCGCTGATGCCAAGATCCAGATCTGAAAACTGTTTTCTTCCATTATAAGCAACGTTCTGTGCATGAGCCGCAAATGGTCTCCTCGAGGGATAAAATCCACAGGAAAGAAAACCAACGATGCCTTTGTGGGAGGTTATGTCTGGCGTTATAATTGCTCCCTATTGGTGTTCAACACATCACAATAATTCATACCCAGCATCAGGCCTGACTACCACCCGGCGTACAATTTTGCAATTCTGTTGCCGCAGCTATTTTTAAGGCTGTGCATTCTCCCGAGACTCCTATGTGTGCCGAAGCCAAGTCCTGTAGTAGTAATGCAATGCTTGTGAATTATGTGGCAGAAACACAAACATAATGCAGGATGCCACATGTATGCGATGCTCCAAAGGGTGTTCTGCTGCAGCAGGGCCTGACAGACCCTTCTTAGTGGCACAGCACCCTTGGAAGAGAGGGGGAAAGCGAGTGCTTAACCCTTCCCTTCTGAGTCACTTTCCCCTCCGAGTCCCTGACCCCTCCCTCTTTCCCACCAGGTACATCTATTGCAAGGGATTCCAGACCCATGTTTGTGAGGCAAATACACATCTGGAAAACTGTCAAGGCTAAAAGTAGCGTACGGGGAGAAGAGCAGGGAAATTTCAGGGAGAAAGTGGCTTGTTGTTAAAAAAAATAAAATCTATCATGACACAATCCTATGTATATTTAGATGGATAAAAGTCCTACAATTCCCAGCATTCCCAGGCTGGGCAAAGCTGGGAGTTGTAGGACTTTTTTCTGTCTAAACACGCATAGTGCCTTTAGATTTTAAAGGAGATCCTGCTGCAATACTGCAGAAATATCGAAAATCTTCATATGTATTGGCTATGCCTGAATATTAGCCTTCACTCAAACTGGTGCCCCCCCCCCCAAGATGTGTGAGACTGTAACTTCCAGTTGACCATGCTGACTAGGAAAGATGGAGGTTGCAACCCAAAATGTTGAGGGCACCAGGTTGGGGGAGGCTGTTTTGGTGATTCCATCCCTTTATACACGTTTGTTTGCTTTTTCTAGCTAAACCTTGAAATGGCTTCAGTTACGGTGTCGTTTGCTCCCCAAGGGATGCATCTTTCCACAGTCTGAGCCCTTACAATAGTTTTCCTGCAGTTCAGCCTATGTTTCCAATTCATTATTTTTAGCTTCCGCCCACCCGCGACCCCCATTTCTTCCTTGAATCCAGCGAAATCCTTCTTCTCCCTCGCTGAAGTCGACGCCTTCCAGCACCTTTTCAATCTGTTGCTGTTGACGTCTGTCCAAGCTCTGCCTCTCTAGTTCTTTGGCTCTTTCCACAAGGCAATTCCCGATTATGTAAATAAAATAAGGAGTGTGTCATGTGTAAACCAAGAAGGGTCATTCCTTTGCTTCACTTGGCACCAGTTGAAGGCAGTCGGAGCACTGGATTCAGTTTTGGCTGCCGTGCTTCATGGAAAGACAGAGGCGAATGAATGGGAGACAGCTCAGAAGGGTGCAGTGGGTTTTTAAAGGAATTGGTTTCACATTGAGAAAGACAGCAAGGGCAAGAGGAAACTGAAGGGATGGCAGGGCCAACGCTTACTATTAGGAGAGCCTTTCCCAACATGGTACCCTCCAAATGTGTTGGACTACAAGTCCCATCAGTCTCCAGCCACCAAGTTGCAATAGGCTATATATGACTGCCAGAGATTTGAGATCTGTCAGAGGGGCCCTCCTCTGCGTCCCACCGGTGTGAGACTTACAGCATGGTGGGACATGGGAGAGGGCCTTTTCTATTGTGGCACCCCAGTTGTGGAATGCCCTCCCCTTGGAGGCCTGACTGGAGCAGATACTGGCTTCGTTTCAGCGCCAAGTTAAAATGTGGCTTTTTCTCAAAGACTCTGAGGGCTATATTTGCCTAAAGTTGTTTTTACTGTTTTATTTTATTTTTTTACTGGTATTAGCCTGTTAATGGTTTGATAAGTTTTTAGCTGTGCAAATTATTGATTGTTTTATATTGCTCGAATTGATTTGATCCGTACACTGCCAGGAGATCCCAATGTTTTAATAAATAATTTTTAAAAAAATAGGCAGAGTGAGGTGGTCACCTTGGGTAGCAGATGCTGAGAGGTGGGGAGCATCAGCAAGATTTCAGAAGACAGAACTCTATGTTCTGTCTTAAGAAAGCCATAAAGACTGATCTCTTCTGGCAGGCGTACCTAGTTGAATTTTAAGATGTTTCATTGATATTTTAATAATGTATTAGTTTTATACATTTTTAATCAGTTTTATGTATTTTATGCTGCTTTGCATTTAATGTTGTTCCCCGCCTCAATCCAGAGGGAGAGATGGGTAAGAAATAATAATAATAATAATAATAATAATAATAATAATTTGCCGTGCAACCTGCCCTGCTTTCTATACCTTGTGTGCTTGCTTCCTTTATTACATTTCCATACCACCCCATAGCTGAAACTGGGTGGTTTACCACAATTGAAACCATAGTTAAAGCTGCGGGAGCCCTGCCCTCTAGAGCTATACTAGAGTGACCAGATACAAAAGAGGGCAGGGCTCCTGCAGCTTTAGCTGTTGTGATGAAGAGGGGATTTCACCAGGTTCTGCATGCATACAAAGGACACCTGCTGAAATTCCCTTTTCCATTCAACTGTTAGTCAGGAGCCATGTCCTCCTTTCCATATGGTCGCCCTACCCAGAAGGTCATGCCCCTTTCCCCAAACAACTGATCATTTGGTGGTTTCTAAGTTTATGTACAGTTTTTCCCCATTCTAAAATGTTGGAATACCCTGTTCTAAGGCTTTAGTTCCTGGCAGTAAGACCTTTAAGCTCCAATAGGCTGGAATTTGGGGGGGGGGGGTTGGCCACACCCTGTCTGCCTTCCGCCCCTCCCACCAAGGAATTCCAGCCCCTGAGAGTTTCTCAGGCTGAAAGAAGGTGTGAACCCTAAGATAGCAATTCAGTCCGATCCAACATAGCTTTTTGTATCTTCTTAGGGAAGTCCATCTTGTCCTTCACCTCAGGCAGCCAAAACCCCAGATGGCTTATCTGAAACCCATGAAGCAACATGACAAAGAAAAGGCAGAGCCAGGCAGGGCCGGGTCAGTTGGCCCGGGGGCCACGATTTTGAGGGGGCATCCTGACGAGGAGGTCCCCCCCAGCTTACTCTACTGCTTCCGTAGCATAAGCAGCCCATCGAGAAGCGAGGATACCACCTAGCGGAAACAGCGCTGAAGCCATCCGTCGTGAATACCACGGTCAGATTACAAGCTCCAGAGGGCCGTGCCATATGCGAGGCGAGGATATATCTGCCTGGAGGTGTTGTAGAACAGGTTTAATGTGAAGGTGTTATGTAGAACGGACATGTTGGTGGGCACGCCCCCTTGGGACAGCTATGTTGTCCTCCTTTTTTGAAATGGGGGGGGGCACACACTTCCCATCTGGCCTGGGCATATTACCAGCTCTGCACGGTCCTGGAGTCAGGTAGTCTCTGACCATAGTAAGAATGACAGTGACGAACACACATTTAAGCTAAAGCAATTCAAGCTCTGGCAACCTCCAGGCTGGATTACTGGAATGTGTTGTATGTAGGGCTAGCTGAGGATACTACAATTAGCTCAAAATACAAACTGTTTTTTTAAAGTCCACATGAAAACTCAAATTCATTTTTGTACACAATTTCCCCCAATCTGCACATCTTTGAAAGTGCTTTCCCCTAAGATGTGCGTACTTATTTTATATACCATTTCTCCATTGTAAACATTTTGTACACATTTTTTTTAAAAAAAGCAAAGAACTGCATCACACAATTTGGAGAAGTGCAAAAAACGGAGGACAATTGTGTTCTACTTCATATATTAGTCAGGGAAGAGTAAATTATTTCAGTTCATATTAAAATGTGAACTGATCTAATTTCACCCCCATCTCTACCCAGTATTCTGTTTCCAGCGGTAGAGGTGTGTATTTTATGGCTTCCAAAGAATGAATAATTCTAGAATTGCACCCTATGCATGTCTGGCTGGGCATGCTGGGAGTTGAATGATGTTTTTCAGTCTAAACATGCATAGGATTGTGCTCTAAATTCAGAAACTCCCTTGAGCTTATGGGTTAAAAAGCAAGTCTATATAAAAACTTTATTTGACTTGGCCAGATACCCAATGGCATTCATATGCCATGATTTGGACAACCATTTCTCTAGTGCTTGCATCCAAAACATGCTGCCTGCCCACAGTGAAGATAGTGTGGTGTAGTGGCTAAAGTGTTGGACTGGGAGTCGGGAGATCCGGGTTCTAGTCCCCATTCAGCCATGGAAGCTCAATGGGTGACTTTGGGCAAGTCACAGACTCTCAGCCCAACCTACCTCACAGGGTTGTTGTTGTGAGGATAAAATGGAGAGGAGGAGGATTGTGTGTGCTGCCTTGTGTTCCTTGGAGGGAAAAAAGTGGGATATAAATGTAATAATAAAATAAAAGATATCTGCTTTAATGTTACAGTTTTCAGCCCCAGGTTGGCCTCTGTACAAACAGCACAGAACGGAGTTCCCAAACCTGGAAACAAGCCAGAAAAGAAGCAGGTATGATGTTATTGTTCTTCTTCAAAGGCCAGAGGTTTTTTTTTTCTCATACTTCTTCTTGAAGAAATGCTACCTAATTAGGCTTGTCCGTCTGATTAAAGAAATCAGTCAAACCATATAGGTTTTAATTAATTTATAGATTACATCTCATAGATGTGGCTATGAACAAAAACAATTATTTTAAAGAAAACATCCGCAAGGGCAGACAGAAATAATGAGACAAGACACAGAAGTCTTGGGTAAATTAGGACCACAGCTATATTAATTTACTCACAGCACATTCTCCAACTTTACCTTTGCGGAGCTTTAGTTATTAACTCTGGAGCCACCTGGTGACTCACCTTCCCCGCAGTTAAGGTGACCTAACCTGGCCCCTGGATTGGGAATGTTCATTTACTACTTTCCCCACTGCTCCACGATTTCAGGTGTTGAAGGATGCCTTCCTACATCATCTCTCCACAAACCCCACAGCTCCAGGTAGATGATACAGGTGAGCGTCAAAGACAACCTGATCCCACCTCCCTGGGTCCTACAGCATTGAGTGGTGAGCCTTGGGGGTCCTCCAATACTCACCAAATCCCTAACTATCGTGTCTTCCCCTACACAATCCTGCAAAATTGTGACCACTTGTTTCCTCCTTCATAGGGGCTGTCTCTCTGCCCTTTAAACCATGTGGTGGCTGCGCAGTGGCACTGCATTTTTTATATGACACAGCCGCCAACTCACAGCCACCACAGGGTTTTCAGGTGAAACCCTGCAGTAAAAAAGTAGTTGGCTTCTCATGGCTTTTCATTTTGCTGAAAAGTCACCACCTTCTTCCAACTGTCTATTGGTGGTGACCTCACTTCGCACCAAGGCTGGCGAGCATACCAAGGGCAGATTGAGCCCACGGAAGGTCAGACGGACACACGGGAAGGCTGAGCAGAAGGCAGGGGGCAGCCTGATGAGCTTAATGGCTGCCGGTGCTGCCTGGGAAACCTGCGCTCTCTCCTTCAGTTGAGATGTGCCACCCCCACACCACAGCTGTGATGCCGTGAGGTTTTCAATCAATGAGCAGCAAAGCTGTGCCAGCAAGACACCCCCATGGAGTGTATTGCAGGCAGCAGCTGGCAAGAAAAGCTACCCACTTCTGATCCATGTAGACCAGGGGTGCAGAAGCTCCACACCGTGGGCCAAATCTGGCCCTCGGGGATTCCTGAGATGGCCCCACCTCCCCTGGTCCCACTTCCTTTCTCCCAACGGCTGATCATGGGGTGGTTTCCTGGCTTTTAAACATGTCTCTCCCCACATCCTAAAAGATCAAAAGGCCTCTCTTAGGGTTGCATATGGGCAGTAAGAGCCTTAAGCTAAAAGGTACTGGTATTTTGGGGACCACTCTTTTCGTTTACAGTCCCATCCATTTTGCCTTTGGCCCCATCCCCACTGCCTTCTGTCCCACCTTCCATGGAATGAGCCCTCCCAGAGCTGCTCTGAAATTGAATTCAGCCTTCAGACTAAAAGAGGTTCAACTCCCCAGCTGTAGAGATATAGGCCCTTTCTACACCATAGAGGTGTAGAGGGAGGAGGGTGAGCAATCCCGGAAATACCTGCTTCCAGGATCGTCACTGTGAATATATATTGTGGGCACCATTTTTAAAAAAAATGGAGCCGGGAAGAGCCCTCTTGCGCTCCTTTGAAAAGGTATTTTTTAAAAAGTGTGGAAATTTGGGGTGCCACCCTCCCCCCACCATCCTGGGGATGGTGAACTTGGGGGGCCCTCTCCCCTGATGGGCACGGAGCCGGGAACTTCCCGGGACCACAGAAGATTTGGGATTTTCCTTATCCCTGGCAAATCCCATGCCCCCCACCCCCGGGAGTCCCAGTGCATCAGTTGGACTCACAGGGACCAGCCGGAGGCCATCCCAGGCAAACAGCCTGGTGTAGAAACGGCCTAAGAGAGAAAGAGAGGAACCCACGAACTCAGCCAGTCTGTTTGCTTTACAAAAAGAACCCTTCTTGGACTTTATGTAACCAGGACAACTTACACTGTGTCTTCAAGGCAGGGTGTGTGGGCACTTCTGAAGAAGGAAGAGGGTCTGGCCAGGAGTAGAATGGGTTTTAAAAAGCCTGTTGGCCTCACCCACCCCTCAAGATTTCCTTTTATCTGCACAAAATGCCTTCATTGCTCCATGTAACTTGGGATGTACGGATTTTGTACAATCGGTTCCTTCTGCATTTCACAAATTGTCAGGTGCCTTTCATTCCTTCACGGAATCACTTTTTCCCAGTTTCCCAAACTTGTGCAAAATTGCATTTGCGCAAGTTCACACTTGAGAAAATGTGCAAATTCCCCTCTCAAATGCACAAATCCCCCTTCCAAAATGTGCATTTTCATGCTTTAGCCAATGTGGCAATGCACATTTTTGACTGGTGTTTATTTTTAATGTATTTTTCTGTGTCTAAATTTGCGCAAAATTCCAGAAAGTTTTTTTTAAAAAAATTGGTCTGCTAGTCTGGAATCTGCACAACTTGGGAAAAGCTGGTCCATTTCAAGTCGGATTCATAGATGTCTGGACTCATTTGATTCCATTGCAGGTTTCTCTGACATCCCTACATGCGCAAGACCCTTTGGAGTGGGTAGACATGTGCACCTTCTTTGTATTTCAACAATGCACACATCTAATATATCGGGTGGCCACTTATGCATTTCCAAAGAAGAGGAGTTACATCACCAAAGCGGGGGGGGGAGGGGGGAGAGAACATGGCACCAATTTGCATAACATTTGCATATCAAAATGTATATGTGTAGGTGCAAATTTAGAAGTAGTAAGTACAATTTAAATTGAAAAAACAATACATCTCACCATAGTGGGGAAGACTAACCAAGTGACTTGTACACCTGTGCAGCCTGCTCTCTAGAGTTGGGCAAGTTCAAGGCCCCTGCTTTATTTATTTATTTATTTATTTATTTATTATTGCATTGATATCCCACCTTTTTTCCTCCAAGGAACCCAAAGCGGCCTACACAATCCTCCCCCTCTCCATTTTATCCTCACAACAACAGCCCAGTAAGGTAGGTTGGGCTGAGAGAGTCTGTGACTGGCCCAAAGTCATCCAGTGGGTTTCCATGGCCGAGTGGGGACTAGAACCCAGATCTCCCGACTCCCAGTCCAACACTTTAACCACTACACCACACTGGCTTTCCCTCCTCATGACTCTCTGACTTTCAACCAGACTTGGACAGGACATCACTTCAAATAGAGGACATCTTCAAGTAGAGGACTGTGCTCTACCAGCTCTCCAAAATAGAGGATTGTCCTCTATAAAGCAGGGCACCTGGCCACCGTAAGAACATAGGCAGCACCTTAATGGTGGTATCCCTTCTTTCCGCTCCACTGATAGAAATGCCTCTTCTAATGTGACCTGCTTTGGGGGGCACCATGGGGCAGTGGAATAGGTGGAGCCAGGGACTGAAGCAAGGTTTTTAAAAGCAGAGGGAGCAACAATTGAGCTCTCCTTCAGGCAGCAAAGTGTCTTGGGCTGGCCCTGTTACATGGCACCTGCCCCTTGCAAGAGTCGATCAAAGGGTTTTTAATTGTTTCATTTACCCAGAGAGCTTCGGCTATTGGGCAGTATAGAAATGCAATAAATAAATAAATGATCTAAAATGTGACTGCCCTAAAGAAAATGCCCAGTGAAAGATAAATGTGGAGTGGTGTGTGTGTGTGTGTGTGTGTGTGAGGATTGAATTATGCAGTTCTGACATACGAGGAAAAAATATTCCAAACCATCACAAAACACTCTGGCCATTGGAAACCTTGGCCGACAGTGCCGCAATCAGCAAGCTCTTTGGGGAGAAGAGAGAGCGCCATGGCCCTTATTGAACCCAATGAATTTTTTCCAACTTCACGGTGGAGGGAGTCAGAAGCAAAACAAAGCTATGCTTTGAACGTAAACTAATTCCAGAGCATTTCTCCTCCCACGCCCTGCTTTGTGTATCAGTGAGCCTGATGAAGACTACTGGAGCACTTGAAAGCTGGCACAGTTTTGTAAAATTGTGTTTGGCTCTATCGAAGGTGTTGCCCAACTGTGGATTTTGGATTCCCTCATCCCCGTGGACCAGCGCATCTATTTTTGTTGTTGTTGTTTAAACGTAGGAGAATAAGCATAGTGGCCATAACGAAAGCAGGGCTGGCATCATAAGTTGGCATGGTTGGGCATGTGCTCAGAGCAGCGGGCCCACTGGCAAGACCTCCCTAGATCTCCTCCTCGCCATTTATTGATTGATTACATTTCTATACCGCCCAATAGCCGAAACTCCCTGGGCGGCTCACAGCCTACTTGTTCACCTGCCTCTCTGGCACAGAAAATGGTGGTTGTCATAGGCGTGCACAAGGGGTATGCAGGGTGTGGCCAGGCACACCCTAATGTTTTAAGCAATTATGGCCCATTCCACATCGGGCCTTTTGCCTGGGATAGCCCCTGGGTGTAAAGCAAGGGAGGGAGGGAGGGAGGGAGGGAGATCCCAGAAGTACCAAATACACACCATCTGAGCACAGGGATCAGCCAGGGGGCATCTCAGGCAAAAGGCCAGGTGTGGAAAGGGCCAGTGTCTCTCTGCCAGAAGCCATGTTTCAAAGAGACCAGGAAGAGGGGCCTCGAAGGCTAATATTGCCTTGTAAGATCCTCTGGCCAACATCACCACAAAGCCCCACCAATGCTGGAGCCTAAGGAGTGTCTCCTCATTCCCACCCCCTCATCTGCAACGGCCCTCACCTGGTCAGCCAAGCTGAATGTGGAGTAGGACATCCGTGTCTACCGTTTTTAATAAATGAATGAATGAATGAATGAATGAATGAATAAGAATAATGTCCTTTATGATTGGGTATTCAATAAATGTTTGCCTTTAAAAAATAAATAAAATTCCCTAGGAGGCACATACTAATAAAATGTGCTGCTCATACCCATGGTAGTAGTGGGGTGGAGCAGTAGAGGCCAATGCCAGCTTTCTTGATGGCTCTCTGCCTGGCAAGCTGAGCACGTGGTGGGAACAATGAGGAAGAGGAAGAGCAGGAGGAGCAGCTGGTGAGAAGGAGAGGAGATCCCTGAGGATGTCTTGCCCAACAGCCCCTAAAAAAACTGGAGCCAGCACTGCATGAAGGACTTGGTATAGATGTAGATATAATGGGTATGCATGCAACCCCCACCTGCATTCAATGAATGCATGAGAAGGTAGCCAGAACACACATTGTCCATGCCTCTCCCATGCAAAACACACCTAAGAACATAAAAAGAGGTCTTAAGAAGAAATGCATTTGCCCCACAAAATGGGAGCCTCAGTGCATATCCCCAAACGGTTAACATATTTCCAGACTACCCAGGGCGGGGGGGGGGGGGGGGAGGGGATGAAATTTGGCATGCATGCAACCCAAGACACACTATTGATTAGGAAAGTCTGTAAGTGAGGTAATCTTTTGCACCTAAGAGTTGGCCCATGCGCCAGTATTCCAGCACAGAGTGAGTGAAAGCAACAGATTGGATGGAATATTATAGTCCCAAGGCCTCGTCAGGATTAGATTTTGGAGGAAAAAGCATGGCCAGTGGCAGTCAGGAACATGATCGTACATCAGTGTTTCCAGGACAGAAGCGTCATTTATTAGTGTGTCTACTTTTTGGTTGGTTCCAAAAGCTCCCTTCCTCTGATCAAATGGGACTTCTCCACCATAGGAGAATGGGAACCTTTGGATCCAGCCCTTTCCCTACCAAGATATGTGGACTATCTAGATCAATATTAATATCAAGAGCAACATATCAGTATAGATATATAATGGCCGCAACATGTAGTTGTTTGGTGTGTTAGATCAATTGGTTAATAAGCATTTTGATCGACTAAAATGGGGGGTCCCTGATTAACCAGGTGGTTTAATACAAGTGCTTATCAAAACTGCAAGTGGTAAACACCATCTTGAAAGAGCTACATTCTCCTCTAAGGCCATCTTTAATATATTTTCTTTTTCTTCCTTTCTCATAGTCATACTTCCAAACCAAAATGATCTCCAAGACTATACAAGACTATACAAGGACCTTCTCTTCTGCCGCTCCCAGACTGTGGAATGACCTGCCGGAGGAGACTCGTCAACTTAACAGTCTTTTAGAATTTAAGAAAGCTATAAAGACTGTTCTCTTCCGGCAGGCATATCCAGTGTAATTTTTAGACTGTTTTTAGGATGTTTTAGGATGTTTTAATGCAGTTTTAATAATATTTGTCATGTTTTAATTAGTTTTATGTATTTTATCATGTTGTTGTTCCCCGCCTCGATCTAGACGGAGAGGCGGGTAAGAAATAAATCGTTATTATTATTATTATTATTATTATTATTATTATTATTAAGTCTGTCTTATGTCGCAGCCCTGCCAAGTCAAATTTGCCCAGAATGATTTTAAAAACTGGGCATTATCAATTCATCAAGCACACCTTTAACTGCTTATTGTAGTACTTCATCTGATTAAAGATTGCAGCCTTCTTTCTTTTAAAACCTTTTCTATTTTCGATCAAGTAACTGTCCAAAGCACGGCAATGGAAGATCTGATCCTCATAAATATATTTGCAACATGTCTGGGTCACAGTAAGAAGTAGTTTTTCCTTTTGCTTCTTAAGGGATAGGACATATAGAATAAGCAGCTTTCAGGTTTTTAAAGCCTGGCTGTTGTATTGCCAAGAGTCACAATCCTGCATATAGTCAGGCTGCTCCAATCCTATTGACTACAAAGGTGCTTAAGCTGTGCAGGATTGCAGCCAAGATATTTCCTATAAGTACTCAAATTGAGTTGGCAGACGTGGAGTTCTCGAAACGATGTTGCAATTACCTCTGTAGGAATATCTGATGAAACTCTCTATTTTTTAATATGGAATCTTGGCCCAGGCAAGCTGTTTTGTAACCAAGGATCATGCAGGCATTGGGTCTGAACAGCATTCAGAATTCCAGGGAATGGAATAATGGATAAAACAACATTGTGTAAGTGCTCATATGGAGTAAGGATGTTGCAAGATCACGTCAGTTATATCTATCAGTTCACTTTAGGATGCAAATCCAAACTCATATCATGTCCTCCAGCATTTCTTGGTTATTACTAAGAAATGGTAGCATCTCAGGTTGCCAGTTGTGAATCGCCAGAAAAAAGAGGACAACTGATAATTTAAATAGAAATACAGTACATCTCAGTATAGTGTGGTAGATTGCAGCCAAGCAACCTGGATGCCTTGCTCAGACTGCTGTTCAGGTGCTGTTGATCGCCAGCTCTTTCTTCTGGTGGTTCTTTAACTTTAAACAGTATTTGGAGAGCTCTTCAAACAGAGGACACTTTCAGATAGAGGATTGTCCTCTGCCAGCTTTCCAAAATAGAGGACTCTCCCCTGTAAAAGAGGACACATGACCACCTTAAACCACCTTAACATCAGGATCAGCAGGAACTTATACCAGGAACCTTCTTGTCTTCATTGTGGTTGTCACTCATGGCTGTGGAGCTGCAGAATATAAGGCAAGGGGGACAGCATCATCTCCTTCAAGCTCTAGTATGGCTCCTCAACTTCCAATTGATCCTCTCTGGCCTATCCAGTTGGATCTTGTCTGGAAACAGTCTAGGTCAGGGGTGGGCACCCTTTTTTCTTCTATCAAGGGCTGTACTTCCTTATGGGGAGTCTGCCTGGGGTGACATTTTGGCAAAACTAGTGGTAAGCAGGGCCAGTGCCCAAAGCGAATGGGTCATTTCTTTTCTCTCTCTTTCTGCCATCCCCCCTTTTCTCTCTCTCTCTCTCTCTCTCTCTCTCTTTCTCCCTCTTCCTTTCCACCCAGTGCGCAGCCCTGGAGTGAATGGTTCATTCCTGCTAGGGGTTTGAACTGATTGCATGCAGAGGGCTTTTGGCAGGAGGCTGAGGGCCACGTGGAATTAGGTTGCCCACCCCTGGAGTAGTGCAAGTCTTGCCCTTTCTGCCTCCTTGACCGGTGAGCGAACAACTCATGTGTTGGACAGCCCCTTTCTGCACGACCACCATGGAGGCCTACAGGTTCCTGGTCTTTTGTTTCCCTTCGCTGGAAGGTCTCTGGCACATTTATTTCTACTTCATGAGTACCCATGTTGGAATTTGATGACGTTATTGGAATGAAAGGGAGATCCTCTCTGAACCTTGTAGACAAATCCCTGCCTTGGAAACAGCCATTATCTTTACAATGAGCCAGGCCCTAACGGCAGATTCAAACAAACTGCAATGCAGCCATAGTCCAAGTATGAAGCCACATATCATGGGTTAAGCCTACATCTGTTCTTCAGCAGCCCTAACAACAGCCATTGCACTCATTCACCTCCAGCCTGATCCTGCAGCGATTCCCAATCTTATCTTGGAGCAGACCAAGTAGTACACTTCGAAAACTTCCTCAGCTGACTTGCCACGGTTTTTCTGGTTTCTTTGTGCTGCACATATGTGCCAAATTTGCGATCGATCCCTCCAACTCTTGATTTTATATGAATTTATTAAAGATCGTTTCAGTTCTGACAGATCAGAATAACAGCTCGCCATGTGCGTTCATGCAGACCTGTCAGAATGGAAACGATCTTTTAAAAATTCATATATAATCGAGGGTTGGGGGGGATCGATCTCAAAATTCATTCACATACTTAGGCATACCCCATAAGCACTGTGACCAAGTTTCAAGCCTCTAACTTTTAAAATATAGAAGTTATAGGCATTTTTCTTTTAAAATAGGGCTGCAAAAAATATCATTTTTTCACGATAATTATCGTGAAGACGATATGGTTCACCTACGATATGAATGAAGACAATCATTTTTTGGTCCAAAATGACGATAACGATAAACAACAATATTTTTTGGTGTGCACACCCCTATTTTCTTGTCCATTCATTCATTCATTTAAAATATTTCTTGGCCACCTTTCAGAGCAGAAGCCCCCCACTCCACAAAGGCTGCTTATAACAATAAAACACACAACCGTTAAGATATTAAAAGTGATAAAAACATTGACGTAATAAATGCCTACAATAAAAACAGCAATAAAAACAGCAACCACAATAGCAACATCAGCAACACTATCAGGAGAACGCCAAGGTAAAATAATATGCTTTCGAGGCCTTCTTAAAAGCCTGCCATGACGAAGCATGGCGGACGCCTGATGGCACCTTATTCCAATGGAGAAGATGTTATTTCTGAGTAGAATTCATAGGATCGTGCTGTAAGCCATTACGCTACACTGGCTCTACACAGGCCCATTAGGATGTTCAGAACAATGGGCACTGCAGAAACACTGAGCTGGCCAGAACGTAGGTGTTCCTCAGACATAATTGTGTCATGGACAGCTCGATGAAAATATCAGACCAGTGTGCAGCTGCTGTGAAAATAGCCATTTCTATGTTAGGCGTAATTAGGAAAGGAATTGAGAATAAAACCTCCAATACCATACTGCCCTTATATAAATCTATGGTGCAACTACACTTGGAATACTGTGCACAGTTGTGGTCACCACACCTGAAAAAAGGCATTTTGTTGCAAGAAAAGCCAACTAATGTGATTCAGGGGCTGGAGCAACTCACTTATGAGGAAAGATTACAACAGCTGGGATTGTTTAGCTTGGGAAAAAAGAAGACTTAAGAGAGACATGATAGAGGTGTACAAAAATATGTGTGGTGTGGAGAATGAAGATCGGGAGACATTTTTCTCCCTTTCCCATAATACAAGAACCCAATGGGGTTATCCCACGAAGCTGATTGGTGGGAGGTCCAGGACAGTCAAAAGGAAAGACTTCTTCACACAGCGCATAGTTAAACAATGGAATTCACTACCACAAGGTGTAGCGATGGCTACCAATTTGGATGGTTTTAAAGGGGGGTTATAGAAATTCCTGGAGGTGGAGGATAAGGTTATTGATGGCTACTAGTCCTGATGCCTCTGTACTATCTCCAGTATCACAGGCAGTAAGGATCTATACACCAGTTGCTGGGGAACATGGGTGGGAGGGTGCTGTTGCACTCATGTCCTGTTTGTGGGTTTCCCATCAGCAGCAGCTTGGCCACTGTGAAAACAGAATGCTGGACTAAATAAACCCTTGGTCCAATCCAGCAGGGCTCTTCTTATGTTCATGTGTGGTTTGAGGCCGCATCTGCACATGTCGCAGAAGAAAATGGGAAGAAAATGTGGTCGCTGGATGAATTCGTTCACTTTGGACTAGAGGCAATGGATACTACTTTTGAAAGTCCCCCCCTATCTTTGTTTGCTTGTAAAAAGAATTCCCCAAAAATGGGAAGTCAGCATGCCAGAGAGAAAGATATTAGCTCAGCCCTTTGCCTGCTGTGCCCATTCTCTCTTTGTGGGTCTTTTCAAACATAGGGAAGCTTTCAGAAACGTTAGCTGCCTCCTCCAGCACCCCAGAGTGGTGCCATCCATTCTAGCACCTGAGCATGTGCATCCCTTCATTCTGCTGCCTGCATAGACCAGTCGTGAAACACCGGGTAGGAAAATTACCCCACCCAGCACCACGTCCTCCTCTTTCTCAGTGGTTCCCTCAGGATAAACATGCAATTAGTAATACCGCTACCCTGTCCTGACTTCTCTATACTCACAGCTGACACGTACAATACTGTTACAGGGGGCGTTAATTGTTCCGAATAGTAATTATTATTATTAATATTAATAGCTCATTAAAATAATGAAGTGACTAAAAGCAGGCCCGGTATAAAATACACACACCTTGTCCAATAGGTTTACCATCTAGTCGCACCAACGCCATGCCCGGAGAACGTCATGGGGTGCTTATTAAATCACTGTGAGTGTTACAACTTGCCATCTTGTCCTGGGAGAAGGCTCCCATTAACTTATTTTTTGTTGTTGTTGCTTTGCAAAATAGAAATTAATATCAGGCTTCTACTCCTTATGTGGTTCCTTGGGAAAGAATCCCACATTTGTGGCTCCCATCTCTTTGCGTGTGCCGACTGCTTTGGTTTCCCCCCCCCCCCCTTCGTACATGGCATCTTGTTCTCTCTCATTGCTAACCCAATGCTCACCACACCCAAAGCAATCCTGCAAAATCTCCGTCGGGACCACACTGTCTCTTGGCTAAAGTTTCGGTCTTAAATGAGACATTCTGCCTGAGAGCAGGCATCGCTGTACTTTCAAAAGAGCAATTACTTTACAAAGGAAGAAAAGGCATTGCTAAGCAATGGAGCGGCTGGCTGAGATGATAGAATCTTACGCGGCAGACAGTTTTGGTCTGTCTTTCCTTCAGAGTCACACTGCTGTTTCCTGTCAAATATCTCACTATTTAGAAATCTTCATTCCAGAAGGCCTGGAAAGAACCCCAGGATGGTCTGCTTGGAGATCTTCTTGGATTTCTACGAGATTCTACTTCATTCTTTGCGAAGGAGGGCTCTACAGGAATGCTCGTAGTGAATTGCTTACCCAACCCTTGGCTTTTTCCCACTCTGGGGGTCATTAGAACACCAGACCAACCTAACTTTACAAGACCAGTTGCTTGGGCAAAGGGGGTAATATTTTTAAGGGCATCAAATCACACAACTTCACCTGTCCCATGACCAGAGACTCTGGGGCACAGCTCTTGGATTGTGTAAAGTAATCACTTGGGTACATTTAAAATTTAGACCTGAAAGTAGATTCCTTCTTTAGCAATAGAAAGAGCACTCAGATAACAGAGCCTAGTGTTGGAGTGTTGGGTTATCAGCAACAACAATATTGTGAATGACTAATGTTAATAATTAGGGCTCTGCACCGCCTTGGCCCAAATCCCTGTATCTGAGCTGAGGCAGGCTGATTCAGCCCAAACTCAGCCCAAATCTGAGGCGGTATCAAAGTCAGCCCAAGCACCCTGAAGCCAAAATGGATCAGCACTGAAACCTCAGGGTACCTCAAGCTGATTCAGGGCAGTGCTGGGCCGCTTCCCCCACCTGCCTGCCCAGGAAAGCCAGCACAAGGCTGGCCGTGAGTCCAAGTGAGTCCATTGGACTCACCGCCCTCTCCCTCCCTGCCCTCTCCAGTCACCTCCCACCATCGCCACCACTGGAACTTACCTCCACATGCATCCTCTTCAGAGCCGAGCCGCAATTTAAAGGAAAATCGCAGAAGCTCTCTATTTTGAATAGCTCTATGGCCACAAGCTATGGTGGCTGTAAAGGGCCATTTCTGGTATTTTGCAGCCATAAAGGACACATGTGAAGGTAAGTCTTGGTGGCGGGGACATGGCAGTGGTTCTGGGTTTGGAGAGAGGGAAGGAGCAGGAGCAGGTAGGTAGGGAGTCAGGAGTCCAATGGACTCCCAGTCAGCCTTCCCCTGGCTTTCCAGGGTGGTCTGCCGCATAGCCACCCCCTAGGGAAACTGCAATGGCTGAACCACCTGAGAGGGGGAGAAATCTTGCTTCAGCTTCAGTTCCGAGGTGAGGTGGGCAAGACCCAAAGTGGCCCAAGGCGAATCGGGGCTGTTTCAGTGTCCCCAAAATGGCCTCTGGGCGAGGCAGGGGGCCTATGCACAGCTCTATTAATGATACGATTATCACATTTTCCATTTAATTTCCTTCTGTACTCACTTTTATCATTCTTCATCACCACCAGATGTACTGGATATAAACCTGAAACCATCTGTAGTATTTCAGGTACCTGATGAAGTGGGCTATAGTTCATATTGTCATAAAAGCTTATGTCAAAATTGATTCGTTAGTCTTTAAGGCTGGGCTGCAGAACCTAAAACCTGGGGGGCAAATCTGGCCTTTCGGGGGTCCCAATCCAGCCCTGCAGTGTTCTCTAGAAGCCCACACCCCCTTCCCTAGGCCACACACCCTTTCCCCAACCATCGATCCTTTGGTGGTGGTGTGCAGTTGTTTCCCCATTCTAAAAGGCTGAAATGACACTCCTAAGGCTCAGTGCTGGTAATTTTGATGATTTGGCTCCAGCCCTTTGTCTTTGGCCTCACCCACCACTGGGATGCTGGGCCCTGAGAGTTTATCTGAAATTGAACTCAGGCCTTGGGATAAAATTGTTTCTCCTCCCCTGCTTCAAGGTACTACAAAATTCTTTGTTGCTTTTGCTGCAATAAACTATCATGGCTACCCTCTGGAAATTGAAACAATGGAAGGATGATCTATAGAATCAAATTGAGAAAGCCACCATGGTGTATAGGATGCATTCGGCCAAGAGACCCAGATGCCTCTTGCAAAATGTTCCAATCGGACATATGGTCTGTGGGGAACGTGACTCTGCAGGCTTGGCTGGAAAACAGGGAATAATGAATGGCAGACTGTGGTTATTGGGAACAAATTTCTGGCTACCAATATCAAGGGTAGGTTACTTGAGGATGGGTTACAGAAACTCAAACACTTTTCAGAAGTGTCCTCCATGAGTAGGCAAATGTGTCAGTGGGGCAGGTCTGCAGGTCCTGAACCCACCCCTGATGGTTTTATGCCCCCCCCCCGCCCAGACATCCATGTGTCTGAAAGGGGGAGCTTACACATGATCAGCTGCACACACATAGAAGCTCCACAGCTTTGCACAGAGGCCACTCTCCTGTAGAATGCCTTTGCAGATGTTTGTACTCAACATGTAGACATCAACAAGGGTGGAGCTGGCAGGACCCGTGGGGCCCTCTTTGCTTCCCTGTGTTAGCCCCAAGCATGGAGGCTAATTTCTGAGTAGGGCTTCAATCCAAAGATCATCAGGACCAGGGACAGCTCCAAGGTTGCAGACAATGTTCTCCAGCAAGGCTCAAAGCACGCTCATGGGTCCTATGTAGGTATGTCGCTGGCGCCTGACTGAGTCCAGGAGTCTGACGGAGTCCCCTGCATTTGCCCCTCTGGACCCAGTCAGGCACCCATGGCATGTTCATGAGTCCATACTCCGAGTGCCCACAAGGCCCTATGAGTGCTCGTCAGCCGTCTGCCCTCATCCGAATTCTCCATTGTGTGCCCACTGGAAATTATGGCAACCATAAAGCCCCATTTAAGCAATGGGGAAAATGTGTCATTTCCAGAGCAAGGGTGAATGGCTGCCAAGCACTCGTTGGGCCTTGTCAAGCCTCAAAAAATGCTTGAGGAGCCTGGGTTTGTTTTGTTTTGTTTTGTTTTTGTAGTTTTTGAAGTGTTGAAGTGGTTTTTAAATGTACAGATTGTGTGTATGTTGTATGTTTTTGCTGTTTTAATTTTTGTATATTGTTTTTAATTGTTTTTAATCCTATGTAAACCGCCCAGAGAGCTTCGGCTATGGGGCGGTATACAAATGTAATAAATAAATAAATAAATAAATAAATAAATAGATGAATGGGGGTGGGTAGCGGGGTGAGCATCTGACGAATTGGACATGGTCGACTTTGCCCATCTTTAGTCCTGATGACTGCCTCATTCCACCCCTCAGCAAAACTGTGGAATGGATCTAAGGGGTCAGTGCTGTGACTTGGAACCTCTGCATTCCACTCAGTAGCTTTCCTGTGCATCTTCCAGGATCTCAGACAAAGGTTCACCAGGCTAAGTGATGTCTTGGGCATTTAATGAGCTAATGCAGGCGTTCTGGCTGCCCACCTGAACTGTTGGAATTGCTGGATTCAATGTCCACATGTGAAGTTGACTTTCAGCACACTGGTAGAGCAAAGTCCCATGTTCAACCCTTTACATCTCAAGGACAGGTTGGGAGCAGCCAAGGAGACAATACTGAACTGGATGGACCAATGAACTGCCTCAGTATAAGCCAGTTTCATATGAGCCATTTTCTTCACCGGGATCTGCCTGTCCTTCCTCCTCAAACTGAGCTGGACCTCAACTTGGACAATGTGGATCTCTGCCAGTTTAAATCTCCAAGTCACTTACTGGAGCTGGGGTCATGCCAGTCTGTAAGAGAGAGCCTCTCCTGTTGTAGAAGGATGTATCACGACTGAGGTCCTAGAGCAGGAAGTGGCATGAGCAACAGACATTCCAAGCACCCTTCTGCATTGAGACCGGGCAACTTGTGGCCCTCCATAGATCATTGGACTGCAACTTCCATCCATGCTAGCAAGCATAGCCACTGGTGAATGACAATGGGAGTTGTAGTCCAACATTATCTGGAGCACCACACATTCCCAACCCCATCCTACATGATGACTGTCGTGTCTAAATCTGTGATCCACAAAAAACAAGCAAACCAGGAAAGGGGACCACAGCATAGTTGAATTTAAGTACCCCTAGTTTAGAGCAAATTTGTCCTTGACCACACCCAAGAATAGCTGCCCGGACAGTTTACTGCTTATAAACCCTGGAGTGCGAAATGTGGGCCATTCTAACCACATTCTTATTTCCTTCCATCTCAACAGAGGGGACGGGGACCAGAAGCTCCTCACTTTGATGTGTAAAGGAGTTTGGGGGGGGGGGTAATGGTGTCTGTCACACACACTCTCACACACACACAAATGCTGCCTGAGAACTATATTTAGTTTCAGTTCACTTGCAGAGTCAGGCTTCCCTGTCGAGGCCCTCTGCCTCTATCTTGGCAGCATTACAAGATCTAATTATGGCTTCAAAAATCTGGCTGTGGAAAAGCAATAGTACTGTCCTTTTATTCATTACTAAACAAGGACCTTCTGTTGTCCACAACACACATGCTTCAAGTGAAACCGCTGTGGGCTGGGAAAGAGAGACGGGGGTGGGAAGGAGCTTGGATGCTGCGCAGATCGCATAGAATCCCGAGCAAGGCTATATGAATTGCTCAGTTGGGAAGGCCGGGATTGAACAGAAAAGGCCTGCAACACATCTGCCCAGAATGAAGTGGTGGGATTCTGGCCTGTGCCACTTTAGACTGTGGGTGGCGGAAGGGTGGTGCGTCATTAACCATGCCGTGTGGCTTATTTTCTTGAATGAGCCATTTTGAGAACCCATTGTTTGTTGTTGGGTTGTTCAGGTGGATACGAAGCCACACGCCAAGGTTAAGAAGCTGCCTTGGCTGCGTTCAGACAACACGATAACCCAGCTTGCAGAAAACATGCTGTGTTCAGATAACACGCTAACCCACGGTTCAGTGAACAACCCACAGTTTGAAACACACTCCACCACTGAGTGTGGTTTAGTGTGTTGTGTAAACAGCCCCATGGTGTGCCAGTTGGTAAACTGTTGTCTGTACTGGGAAGGGGGAAACCAACAACCAGGAACTGCCCTCTTGTAAATATTGTTTTACATTAGAAACAGTTTGCATTCTTCCTCCTACAGGTATATTGTCACCAGGAATGCCAATTTTTAAACAGCAAACATCTTATCTCTGGCACTAATACACGGTACTAATTCTATGGAGGCTATTTGCAGGTCTAACTTCTGCAACGTTGTCTAGTCCAGAAGGCAGGGTGGAACCCATGGGTGGAACTGCAGAGAAGCAGATTTCACCTAAGCATTCAGAGAAACTTCCAAATGGCAAGGGCTGTTCAACAGTGGAATAGATGGCTTCGGTAGGTGGCGGCACCGTCTTTGCTGGAGGAAGTAAGCAGAAGCTGGGCGGCCATCTGTCAGGCATGCTGTAGTTCAGAGGTGTTGAACCTTTATCAACTCGAGGGCCGAATTCCATTTTGAAGAAGTTCCTATGGTGGGTGGGACTGAAGGCAAAAGGGGAAGGGCCAAAATGCCAGCACATTTTGCTTAAACTCTTAGTGTCAGTAGGTAAGCATTAGGGGAGGCATTTCAACCTTTTAGACTGGGGAAAAACTAGACAGAAGCTGGGAAACCACCCCAAGATTGATGTTAATGGGGTGGCCAGATTGATATCAGGAACCAGAAGGTTCGAGAATATAGGACTGACACTGACCTGCTTGCATTGACTGCCTGTATGTTTCTGAGCCCAATTCAAGGTGCTGGTCTTAGCCTATAAAGCCTTACATGGCTTGGGACCACAGTACCTGACAGGACGCCTCTCCTGACACGAACCTACCCGTACACTACGCTCAACATTTAATGTCCTCCTCCAAATGCCTACTCTGAGGGAAGCTCGGAGGATGGCAACAAGGGAGAGGGGCTTCTCAGTGGTGGCCCCCCAACTGTGGAAAGATCTCCCCAACGAGGCTCACCTGGCACCAACCCTATCATCTTTTTGGCACCAGGTGAAGACTTTTCTCCCAGGCATTTAACTGCATGTGTTGAGCTTTTTAACTGACCCCTGGACAGTTTTAAATGATACGTAGTTTGTTTTTAGGCTTTTACGGCTTTAATTTTTGTATATTGGTTTTTAAATGTTCAGTGATTTTAATTTTTGTAAACCACCCAGAGAGCTTCGGCTATGGGGCGGTATATAAATGTAATAAATAAAATAAATAAAGATTGGTGGTCAGGGGAAAGGTGATGGGGCTAGAGAAGTGGCAATTTCAGGAACCACAAAGGGCCACATTTCTTTTTTACCCCAGGTGGGCTGGATTTGGCTCCTAGGCCTGAAGTTCCATACCCCTGCTGTAGTTGCATCCTGCATTGAAGATCTGGCATTGAGCAGAAGTTTCGACTAAATGTCCCCTCTGAAGTCCACCTTCTGCAACTAGGTACAAAATAGTAGAGCTGTGCTCCACCTTGGGCTGAAGCCCCAAATCCGAGGTGATGCAGTGGTGTCAGCAGGTTTGGGGGAGGGAGGGGAGCGAGCAAACAGACTTCTTATCAACCTTGCACCCACCTTTCTTGGTCATTGGCCATATGCAGGCGCCCAGGAACCCACAAGTTTTGGGGGAGTGAATTTCACTTCAGCTTCATTTCTGAAGTGAGGTGACCCAGCCCCAAAGCACCCCGAGGTGAATCAGGGCCGTTTCGGAGGCTCTGAAATTACCTCCGAGACAAGTTGAGGGGGGCCTACAAGATAGTGGCTGCAACTGATAGACCTCCAGATTCTAGTAGAAAAAAGTTGATCCTGCAAGCCTGTCTGCCCCTGCTGTGAAAAGTTGTCCTCTGAATGTTCTGACTACGTGGGAAATTGGGGATTGCAAAACAATATCAAGAGACCACATGATGACCCAGTATACCTATTGGGTGAGGCTTCCTGGTTAAGGCTACATCCTCCAACACAAGCTTCTAGCCATGTTTATGTTAGAACTAGCAAGCAATAGCAACCAGCCGCCTCGCTAATTCATATCAGATGTCACCCATGAAGCTAAACGTTTTCTTTGCTGACTGTGGATCTGATGGAGATGTTTACTCTAAAAGCCGACTGTCTTCATTAATACGTTTAATTGAGTTATGCATCTTGTAAAGAAATATTGTCCTATTATTAAACCATACTGATGTCATATCCAAGAAAAACTTCTGGAGGAAATAATGCAGTCAAAAGCAGGCTCTGTGTCCAAGCTATGGTTTTGCTTAAGCTGTGCTTTACACTCCCCAGAATATAAAGGCGACATTGTCAGTTCACCCTGTTTTTAGGGGGGGGAGGTGCATTTCAGAATCAGGAGTGTCGGAGCTTCCTTGAAAGAATGTTTTCATCAGAATGCATTATAGGAGATTCCCAGTCCCTTTTGACAGGCTAGTGAAATTAAGCCAAGTATCAAAAGTCATGAAATGCTCAGGAAGGGTCAAGCACAAGTCAAGCTGCCCTGAGATGTTCTTAGCACAATGACATTTCACTGATCCAGGCCAATTCAGAGCAAGGTACATGGATGATATCCCAATCCTAAACACACATAGAATGTTCCATTGAGATCTATGGGCTCCTCTAAACAAGCAATTTATTGCATGCTCATGGTTGGTCACGCACAAATGTTTGCGGGTCTTTTACACGATGTCGTGAATGACCAGGACATCTCCTGCTGTATCCCATAGAAATTCCGCCAGGAAAAGAACCACTTTTAAAGTGGTAACATCCTGAAAGAGCGGGAACTTCCGCCACTAGATGGCGCTGTCTCAATGGAAGTGAATGGAGCATGCTTAGAGGGGAAGTATTCAATTCAAACCATGTGGATGCCCCTATCCACCCATGTAATGCAGCCCATAACAATCACACCAAAAAGCAGGAAGCACAAAACCCCTGGGTAAGCAATGTGATTTCTCCTTAATGTAAAGACATCCTATGTCACCCCTGCTACTCAAGTCAATGCCAAATGCCCAACCCTTTAGTCCATGTTGCTGTTGCTGCTGCTGCTGCTGCTGCTGCTGCTGTAAACACACCCTATTTCTCTGAGCAGTAAGAGGCTCCAAGTTTAGAGCATATCCAAAAATAATTTTTTGACTGAAGTCTGGAGTTCACGCAGTTCAGCTGCAGATTTTGTAACAGAATAGATTAATCTGTATAATTGTCATGCTAATAATTATGTGTGTGTTTGTGTGTATGAATAAGGAAATGGGGGGGGGGGGATATTACGCAAAGCAAAAAAAAAAAGTCCACAGGGCCAGGCGTGAGAGCCATTCTACCAGGGGTGACCTTGTGAGTTGTAGTTTTGAAGCATTTTCAATAATGAAAGACAGTGTAGATACCCTGTGCAAGGCCTTGCAGATATGCACCTAGAAGAAGCATAGCTAAGGTGGACACTCATGTGTTGCTACAGAAAGAAGAAGAAAGACAGCAACTGTATCACCTAAAATGATACAGGTTTGCATAAAATTGGCATAGGCTAGCTTATATGTGCTAGCATATGCAAATGTATATGTACTAGCGTATGCAAATTGGGAAAGAATTACTATAACCAAAGGAGAAATCCAGTACATCTCACCATAGAGTGGAAGACCATGACCAAGTGCCGTGTGTGACTAGCTCAGTCTATTGTCCAATTGCTGTTGATAGGCAGTGGATTTGGAGTGGACAGCCCTTCAAACAGAGGATGCCTACAAGCAGAGGACTGTCCTTTGGCAGCACTTTATTGTAGAGGACCGTCCTCTGTAAAGTAGGGCACAGGGTTACCTTAAGCATGGCAGGTGCAGCCATCTTTAGGGAAGGACCATAGCTCATTGGTAGAGCCAGGGCAGGGCAGAGGGAGGGCCAGTGGGGCCAGTTGGCCCGGGGCCCACGATTTTGAGGGGGCACTCTGACGAGGAGGTCCCCCCTAGCTTATGCTACTGCTTCCGTAGCGTAAGCGGCCCATCGAGAAGTGAGGAGCCCACCTTGCGGAAACAGCACAGAAGCCATCCGTCATGAATACTACAGTCAGTCTACACGCTCCAGAAGGCCATGTTGCATGTGGGGCGGGAATATATGTGCCTAAGTTGCGATGGTTGTCCTTACTGCGTCTCTTTCCTCAATCTTCTCCATGGCATATAATCTGTGGAGCAGAAGGTGAGGTAATGATAATGTTTGATAATGACGAAGGCCTGTTCTATTGTTGTTGCTTCTATTTGTACAGCAACTAAAAATAAATGCTAATTTCTGATTCAACATTGAGGTGTTGTAGAACAGGTTTAATATGAAGGTGTTATGTAGAAGGGACATGTTGGTGGGCATTAAAAAAACATTTTAAAAAATATTTAATGAGCAGTTTGAAATGGGGGGCACACACTTCCCATCTGGCCTGGGCATTTGACCAGCTCTGCCCGGCCCTGGGTGGAGTCCCTGCTTGCATGCAGAAGGTCCCAGGTTTGATCCCCTGAATCTCCAGGTAAGGCAGGAAAAACTCCTGCGTGAAACCCTAGTGACCTGCTGCCAGTCAGTTCCAACACTATTAGGTTAGATGGACTGATGGTCTGACTTCATAGAAAGCAGCTTCCCATGTTCCTTGGGGCAGCGTGGGGCATTTGCTCAGCTAACCCCCCCCCCCTAAAAAAATCAGCTTGCGCATTTGAATCTCTGTAAACCTCAATAAATGTAGCATTGTGGCATTGTCCTCTTCAACAATGTCTGAGTGGGACTCTCTTTGGGTGGGAATCACCTTCTTAGCCATAGATGCTCCATTTGCCAATGACTAAAGATGCCTCACAAACTGGTATGTGAGTCTCATTGCATGAGGTCATTCATGGGTCTAACAAGAGTGCATCACGTAACAACGTGGTTTGTTCTGGGGTTGATGCATTCACTGGATGCAGGGTTGTGGTGAGGTGTACAGAATCAGTGGTCAGAGTGTTGCAGTAATGCCGAGGGAGGCCCGGGTTCAAATCCCCACTCAGTCATGAAGACCTGTGTACCAACTCACACATGAACTCCTAGGCTACCCTACCTCACAGGGTTGTTGTGATAAAATATTGACGGAACCCTGTATGCTGCCTTGACCTTGTTGGGGGGAAGGTGGGATAGACATGTTATAAAGAAATAAGGGACATCCATCTCCAGGGACTAGTTCTGCAAAGAGCTCTGAGCAGCCCACCACCAAGCAAACTTTCTGCCATCTGCTGCAGACTTAAATGAGGGATACTTTAAGGACGCTTGTAAATCAGTCCAACCTGGCACTGGAATATATAATTGTTGAGAACCATGCTAAGTTTCCTGTCCTATAATTTGATGGTTCTTTGGGTTGCATTGCCAACATTGCAGCTGCCCGTAAATTCTTTATTCATGCGAAGAACACGCACAAAATGCAGAACTGTCTTTTTTTGCCTCAGTCAGGTAGGACAATCAACGCTACAATAATGCCCGTGGTAATCTCTGCGGCCCACCCTCTTTCCATATCTTTCCAGCTTTGCTTTGCCAAAACATTAAACGAGCTACTCTAAAGATATCAGGCTGCAGATTTCACAACATCAAGACTTGTCAAAGATATAAACTTCCTTTGTTGTACAACGTTATGACAGGAAATGCCACAGCGGGAGCGACCTCGTGAGGGTTGGCGGGGTTGGCTATTGATAAGCCGCCTCGGCCACCTGTCGGCCTTTGGATATTTGACAAAGGTGGGTCCTCCTGGAGGGCCTTGTCAAGGCGGCTTTTCTTGCTCAGAGCTTTGAATATGAACAGATATGACTCTTTCCCCTGATGTAAACAAAGCTATATCTCCTACTAAAATGGGGTCAAAAATCACATCAATTAAGGCATAACTGCCCTTTAAGCCTAGATATTTCCACCACAAGCTTTAGGTAGTCTCTAACAGTTTTTTTTCCCTTCGCTCTGAATATATTTGCAGAATTTGCATCACTAAGAGTTGGGGGGGGATTGGGGAAGGGGATTGGGAAGGCAAACGTTTGAATTTGCATGAAATAATTTAAAATGATATCCTCAGAATGCATTTAAAATAACATTTTCCGATCTTCCCAATGATAGATGAAAGGTGACAGATTGAGGAGGTCTTGGAGAAGTGGGGGGGGACATACAAATTGTGTGTGGCAAGTTGATATTCAATGTTTTTGTCTTAAGCTTCATCACAAACTCTTACAATTTCATTTTTTTTAAAGTTCCTCCCACTCCCCCAGTTTCATTTCCATAGCAAAATAGGGAAAAAAGCACAACCTTCAGAAAGACAAATTTGAGTGTGGAAATGCTGCTGAGTTCTGAATGTGTGTGACGTTTCATTCCAGTTCTACACAGCACTGAGTCTCTCACTTTCTGTATCAGCTCTCAGATGCCACTGCACGGACGGTGCTCTGGATTTGCAACATGACTGGAACATAGGAAGCTGCATTCTGCTGAGTCAGACCATGGGTCCATCTAGCCCAGTACTGTCAACACAGACTGGCAGTGGCTCTCAAGGTTTTTAGGCAAGAATTTTTCTGGCCCTACCTGGAAGCCCCACCTTGCCAGGAACTGAATTTCTGCATACAAATTCAGGTGTTGATTGATCTCCCATTGTGATTCATCCCTGATTGATCTCAACTCTTTCCCCACCACCACCACCAAATGGAGCCATAGTTCAGGGGTGAGACTAATTTAATCATGGAGAGGGAGGCATTTGACCTTTCCCCATGTTATTTTACTAAACTAAATCCCAAGCTCCACTGCTCCACTGACAAAATATACAAGTAAGATACAATTTCCAGAGATACAAAGCTTCCTGTGGCACCTTAAAAACCAACACATCTATTCTGATATAAGCTTTCATGGCCTATAGCCAACTTCTTCAAATCCACTGGAGTATTATGGAGAGTTTCACGTTTATAAGCAGTGCATATGTGGCGGGTGAGGGGGAGACAAGATTGTAATCAGTGAGATGAGAAGGAAATTACATGCAGAAACTACAGGCAGTGACAATTACATTATTAACAGTGGCCATTCACGGTGCAGCTGTTGCTGATAATACAAACATCCTGTCCCTAGGTGAGCCAATTAACACATGTAGTGTGTCCTTTATCCTGATTCAAGCCTCTGGCAATAGAATTAAACCCCTCAATGAATTTTCGCTCAGCCATCTCTCCTTCTAATCTCCCTTTGAAGTCCCTTTGCTTCACAAAGTCCATGATAATGTCTTTGCCCTATGCAGAATGCAGAAGGGCATTTCCATTCAGAAGATGGCATATACCACATTGGAAGATGAACAAATGTAGGGTGACCATATGGAAAGGAGGACAGGGCTGCTCTAGCTTTAACAGTTGTATTGAAAAGGGCATTTCAGTAGGTGTCATTTGTATGCATGCCACACCTGGTGAAATTCCCTCTTCATCACAATAGTTAAAGCTGCAGGAGCCCTGCCCTCTTTTGCATCTGGTCACTCTACAAAAGAGGACAGGACTCCTGAAGCTTTAACTGTTGTGATGAAGAGGACATTTCACCAGGTGCTGCATGCATACGAATGACACCTGCTGAAATTCCCTGTACAATTCAACTATTAAAGATGCAGGAGCCCTGTCCTCCTTTTCATATGGCCACCCTAAACAAGTGAATGTACTCATAATGTTGTGGGTGACACTATTAGGTCCTCTAATGGTATCTCCAGAGTAGATATGGAGACAACTGCACTGTGAATGACCACTATTAATAATGTGATTGTTACTGTCCGTATTTCCTGCATTTAATTTCCCTCGGATCTCACTGTTTACAATTCTTCCCCCCTTCCAACCATATGTACTCTATAAAAACCTGAAACTCTCCGTAATAATCCATGTATCTGATGGTCTGTAGTCACACAACAAATATGTCAGAATAAGCAAGATACAGGCAGAATATATTTATATTCTCCTATGAGGAAAACTACAGTTTGAGGGGTGTTCAGGAGAAGGGCAAGTGGGGAAAAGCCCCCCCACCCCCATAACATTTCCCTAAACAAATTAGCAGCCCTTCTGTAGCTACATTTTTGTTCAGTTTGGTTTTAACGTTGCAAGATCAACCCTTGGTTAAGACTGGGTTAGAGTCTAAACTAGAGCCCCCTTTTTTTTTCTGAGACGCCCCTATGTCAGTACTGGGTTTTTTTCCATACACAGTTGCTGCTCTGTGGTCACACATCAATTAATACTCTGCAGTATCCTCTGTGTTTATATCACAATTGAGTGCCGCACACCCATGCATAGTGTTGGAATGAGGAGTCTGAAGGGTTGTGTGCACTTTATCGTTCGGGTTTATAGCACTAGCAGATGCCACAAGACACAGTACAGTGTCCCAGTGGCAGGAGATAAAGAAGTTCGTGCTGCCATCTCAGGTTCCTTTAAAACAAAAGTCTGGTAAATGCATGCGCACCTGAACAGTTGTGCAGGAATGCAGTTTTTGAATTAAATTAAGTGTGTGGTTCTTCATAGCTGTGTAGCTATGGAAGTGCACATTGAAAATTGGCCTGTCCCCTGCCCCCAAAAAGCTCCGTGGCACTGGGCACACTCCAGTGTCCAGGGAGAAAAAAACAATCAGGGCTCTTCTGCCTGCAAAACCCTTCTCTCACATTGGCTTGGAAAGCCCAGCCTGGAGCTTAAGGCATAAGGCCAATCGCAGTTTCTGTCAAAAACAGCAGCCCGACATTGAATTCTCCTCCAACCATCCTGCAACAGGAAATGTGTGATGTGACACCATCATGCATGAATTTCCCCCGCTATCACACCAGGGTAACCAATAATGTGGAGTAAGAGGATGCACAATGGGATGGGGTCATGTCACACACTTCGTGGGAAGCAGATGGAGAACTCAGCAACCCTGTGGTTGGTGTCACATTTAACTGACTTGCATAGGACATCCAGAGTTCCTTACCCACCTGGTGTTCAGGTCCACACTTCCTTAACTCCCTTGGAGACCTTGCCAGCCAGAGTAGACACTAATAGTCTTGATGGAACTGGTATAGACCTGTTATTGCTAGTCTTGACAGACCTGGGCCTCATCTACACCAAGCAGGATACAGCACTATGAAAGCGGTATACAAAAGGCAGGAGCCACACTACTGCTTTATAGCAGTCTTGAAGTGCACTGACAACTCTTGGGGCCCATTGACACATACCATATACCGCTATATCCTGCTTGGTGTGGCTCCTGCCTTTCATATACCTCTTTCATACCACTTTCATAGTGCAATATCCTGCTTGGTGTAGATGAGGCCCCGGTTTCTTGTTCACCTCAGTTCCATTACTGCAGGATGCAGAATTTCTTTTCACCCAAGAGCTGAATTCCAGTTCAGAGAAGATTTCAGGAGCCACATTCCAGTGGTGGCTGGGGCCAAAAGCAAACTGGGGGGGGGGGAGAGTGGGGGTCAAATTACAAAAAAAATGTCCGCATATTTTGCTTAAAACTCTTAGTGCCAGTAAATAAACTTTAGGAGAAGAGCCTTCAGTGTGGTGACCCCCTTCCTATAGAATTTTCCACCTTTGGAGGTCAGGCAGGCACAAATGTTGTATTGCTTCTGGGTACTCCTGGGAACGTTGTTCCATGAAGCTTTCACTGAATGACCGGCCACGGTTTCATCTGAACTTTGTTCTTTTAGAAATACATATGTTTTAATGTGTTTATATTCTGTTTATATTCTATTTGTTCTCTGCTCTGAAATCCTTGGATGGGGAGCGGTATATAAATATTGTAAATAAATACAATAAAATAAATAAATAAATTCAGCCTTTTAGAATTGGGCAGGGGGGACTGCATAAAAACCAGAAAACCACCCAGAACCAGTGGTTAGGAAAAAGGGGTGGGGCTACAGGAAGGGGGTGGAGCCTTCTGGAGAACCCCAGAGGGCTGAATTGGGAACTCCAGGGGGCCATATTTGGCCTTCAGGCATGACGTTCCACACCCCTGCATGACTGACAGATGGATTCATTCATTCATTGGTTACGGCTTTAACAAAAGGTTCAGAGCAGTTTTTCATCACAAAAGAAATGCATGGCTACAACCAGGCTATTACCTTCTGTGGCTTGTTGAGCATATTGTTGGTTGTAATGTCTCCATCATTCTGCAGAGCACCTAATACCAGCTTAAGTGTTCCAGTTCCATTGCCTCAGAGTGGAAGCTCTTAAGCTGCCTTGCGACACTCACCCGCCGCAGACCTCTCTGCCTTTTCTCCTTGGGGGATTAGACGAAATCAGAATTCATGTCACTCTGTGCAATCTGGAGTCAGAGGGAAGCGTGCATATTTCAGCTGATTAATTAACACATCCACTCCCCTGTTCAGTGGTAGCCTCTTGAGACTCCGGAGTTAATAACCCACGAAGGGTTGCATGTGCAAAGTGGCACAGGTTGTAGAGCAGGAGAGGATTACTGAAAGAAAAATAGCTTCCCAGTTAGACCCTGCCTGGAGAAGGTAAGGAAAGAAAGAAGGTTCTCCATAGACACGTACCGAATTCTGCTGAAAAGACACTCCCTACCTTGAACTAGGGAACTTTTTGGACTCTTTTATTCCCCTAGGAGGACCACGTATTTAACTGGAATCATCAAATGATGTTACCCCAGCAAACACTCTGAGTATGGCATAACAATTCTATCTAGTCTAGCCAGAGTTCTTCATGTCCTTTGAGGTGGGTGAGGTGGCAGTGCCGTTGTCCTAACTCCCTATTGGACAGCATCTGTGACACCATTACACAAGTCCTCTGCCTGTGCCATTTTTTATATCTGCCCTCACTTCAAACATTGTTCTGCGCCATTTTTACCTTTTAAATGCTTCCTTCAGTGTGGCCCTTTCTTTCAGCATGGCTGTGAACACTTCCAGATTTTTTTTGAAGGACCAGCCAGAGAAAAGGCTATCCCTGACAGTAAGAGTAGGCATTTCTCTTTCTCTCTGTGTGGGAGGGGGGCAATTGCTGTAATTAGCGAGTGCAAGTGAAATGCTGTTGTAAAGTGCCGAGGGGAGCGGGGAGTCCTTCATCTAGGTCTCACAGGTCAAGGGCACCTTCTAGGCTGCAGCACTTGCCTGAGCAATGTTACCTGATTCCACAGCCAGAAGATGGTCAGTTGACTTCGCAAACCAATGGAGACGCACCAAGTCTTCTAAAGCCCTTCCTTCTAGGCTACTGCTACAATCTGAGTAACAAGAGCCAGCCCTACCATTAAGCACAGCGATGCCACTGCCTCAGGCAGAGATGTGCCTTAGGCAGTATTGGGCAGCGGCAGTGGCAAATTACTTGAGTACAGAGTTCCTTATGCCAAGCAGCTTGCCTTGCATCCCTTAATCAAGACTTCTGCCCTCAGGTGTGCTGGTTTTGTTGCCAGTGTTAAAGTAAGACCCAACTGCCTGTCCAGTCAGGTTCTGCACATGGAATAGGTGAGAGGAACACTATCTTGTCCTTCGTTTCAGGCAGCAAAATCCCTTGGGCTGGCTCTGCTGAGTGTCTTGCAGACTCCCCCTCCCTCCTGAGTATAATGAAGACTCCCCCATCCCTCCTGAGTACAATGCAGACCCCCTTTACCCCCTGAATACAACACAGACTTCCCCCTCCCTCTTGAGTACAATGCAGATTCCCCCCTCCCTCCTGCCTAATCTATTGAATCCAGAATGTCCATAACTGCCCCTGCCCCTCTGTTTCTATTTGCCTGATCCAGGAACTGACTTCTCATTCATTGGTGACCACAACTCAGGGCCACATGACCACTGCCTTACCTGTGTCAGATCTGCTTCTGCAGCAGCCCTAGTGTGGCCACTCACACAAGGCCAAAAAAGTGGAAACATATCACTGAAAAAAAAAGACCCAGACTTGCATATACTAATTTCTATGTATAGATTCTCATTGAAAAACAATGAATATAATTTAGATAGAAATACAGTACATCTCACCATAGCGGGGAAGACTCTGACCAGGTAACCTGTGAGGCTTCTCCGTCTGCTGCCCATGTACAACTGGAGATGGGCAACTTCAAGGCCCCTGATCTCCCTTCTGATGGTTCTTTATCTTTAAATTGGACTTGGACTGGGCATCCCTTCAAATAGAGGACTGCCCTCTAACACCCCTTTAAAAGAAAGGACTGTCCTTTCTTTTTGGACAGATGATCATCCTAGCCAGGCTCCAGGCTTGGCGGCAGGCCAAGAAAAGCTATGCTCTCCCAGGAAAAAAAAACCCAAAAGACTTTCACTTCTGCAACAATTAGCAGCAAAGCCAGCAAGGTCAGCCCAAGGTATTTTTTGCCACCTGGGGCAAAGGACAAGATGGAGGCCCTCATTCCATGTACATACGCCAACATTGGCAGTTGAATCTTACTTTGATACCGGCAACAGGACATCACTCCTGAGGGCAGCAGGCTCACTTTAGGGCAGCAAGGCAGGCTGCATGGCATTGCACAGCTCTGGCCCCCAACATTTCTCACTGCTGCCCCCCCCACCCCACAGCATCTGCCGCCTGAAGTAGCCACATCACTCTGTCTAGTGGAAGGGCCGGCCCTGATCAGTCAGCAACTAAGGCAGTACAGTGCTTACAAACTCCATCTGCGGCTGCATGACAATAGGCATCAGGACCAATGTTCAGCCGAAACAGTACTTTGCCCTCGTGCTCTGAGCATAAGACAAAGCCAGGGCTACACAAAATTATGCCCTGATGTGGACGATGATGATGATGATGGTTCCCCAAACAAATTTTCATCTCACTCCCTGAATGGCCAGAGAGCTGGTCTTACTTGTTCTTGCTGGCTTTATTTGCAAGTCTCAGCCTGAATTGTCTTTATAGGTTTGCTCTGAGAGAGAGAGAGAGAGACTCTTCCAATGAGAAAGAAAAAGAGAGACTGCGTTCAGACAACACATTAAGCAACTGACACAGCACAGATCCTCAATCACCGTGGGGCTTTCCCCATGTATAGACAGCCCCCTTGTGTCAAATCATTACGGATATGGAATAAAAAGCAAGACCTAACTCAATAGGCTTCATCTACACCAAGCAGGATATTACACTATGAAAGTGGTATGAAAGCAGTATATAAAAGGCAGGAGTCACACCACTTCTTTATAGCGGTATTGAAGTGCACTGACAATTGTTGAGGCCCATAGAAACATACCATATACCGCTTTCATACTGCTATATCATGCTAGCTGTGGCTCCTGCCTTTTATATCCTGCTTTCACAGTGCTATATCCTGCTTGGTGTAGGAGCTCCATCACACCAGTGATTTAGTGCACTCTCACCATGCCCAGTGTGTGGATTTGCAGCATGGTACTCACATGATGCTGTGCCTGACCTGCTGACACCCTGCCTACAATGCTAAAAGTCTGGATTATTTTCCCTGATCGCATTTAACGCACCCTAAGCCTCCACGTAGTTTTATAGGAACTGGGGGCTTGAATGGATTGCACCAAGTCCTAGCAGGAAAAAGCGATCTCTGCCAGCAGCCGGCTCCAAGCTTCACTATAAAACTCAAACCTTGCATCCCAGGTTCAAACGCCTTTTTTAAAATCATACACCTGAATCTCTGTAGAGACAGGATTGTATTCCCTCAAAGCTCCCAAAAAGCCAAACAAAACGCCGTTCCATTTTTGCCCAGCAGAAATGCATTGTGGTTGAAGTATTCATCTGACAGGACCTGACTGGAGGGAGAAAGAAAAGGGGAGGGGTTGGGTGGATGAGCAAAGGAGCGAAGGAGCGACGGAACGAAAGAGCAGCTATTCAGGTGAAAGGGATCATAAGCTTGATGCTCTGGTAAAAAAACGTGGAGGCAAACCAGAAGGGAAAATTAGGTGTGATGGAAGTCTAGATGAGGCCTATGAAAGCCGTATATGGTATGTGTATTGTGCCCCAACAGTTTTCAGTGCGCTTCAATACCGCTGTAAGGCAGTAGTGTAGATCTAGCCCCAGAGTGGATTCACCACTCCACTGACATCAGAGCTACCAGCCTCTGCTGATAATATGATCACTCCTAGGCACACACGGCCATTCGCAATTTAGAGTCAGGTCTCCCGACCCCCTAGAAAATAGCTTCCCAATTTGTGTTCAGATTTCTCTGTGACTGGAGCAGGCAGCCAGTGGCGCTCGGCCTCATTTCAAAAGCTCTCTGCAAGTGATCAATTCAGAACTCTGGCAAGCCCTCGGGGCAGGGATCAAAAGAAGAGGGGGTGAAAGAAGTCATGTATCTGAAGCACATGCAACTCATAAACATACCAGCTTGGATGCTTCCCATGCAAGAAGGGTTTCTTCCATTCATAGAAGGGTTTGCAGTCCAAAAGAGGATCCCACTGTTGGAATGGCCCAATCAGCATTCTGTACAGCCAGTTTCTGTTGGAAACAGGGAAGAATTGCTCCTGAGTTTGATCCTCTGAGGGAGATTCAGTGTCTGACAAAACCAGGGTGAGTGTGAATCCACAGCGAGCGCACCATGCAAAGCTTGTATGTCTGTATGCAACCTTAACGTAGTAGTTTTCAATTGTTCTACATTCAGGAAACACTTATCATATCCTTGTGTCTCCTGAGGAAGTTCTGCTGGTGAACCTAGAGTTCACCTCCAGCCTGCAGGTCCATCCAGCAACATGTGAATCTGCCAGTTATATGTTTTTCCTCTTGGTGAGAAGAGATCATGAATGTGTACTCCATGCCCCCAATTTGGAGATATCCTTTTGGAGCTCTTCACAATCTCTTTTTGTTTTAACAGCCCTGAGTAATTTGGTGTCATCACCTCACCAAACTTGGCATATGGACAAAGCTTTGTGCTTCATGTTTTCAATTTTTTTTGTTTGTTTTTGTTTTGTTTTTGTTTTTGGTGACAGAGTCTTCATTGCTAAAGAAACAAGCCACTGAGCAGTTTTTAAAACAGCTTGTCTCTTCAGCAGTAGAAAATGACAGTCGAAGTTCTAACTGAACACAGGGCTTTTCCTTGAGTATATTATTTGGAACCAGGCCAAAAAGTGTGTACACAGTAGGGATGCTCAAAGAATTTTATCTTTGAAATTTCTGATATGCAATTTCTGGATGCTCGCCTGCTGGAGTAACGTGCAAATCAAAACTTTGTTATCCACCAACTTTTCTACTTTCTGGATGTTTTAACACAGTTCTTGGCTCAAACATTTTATGAACATATAAGGTGTTTTGAATAACTTTTTTTTCCCAGAAAGACACATCTGAATGCAAATGTTAATGTCTATTTTTTTTTAAAAAAATCACAGATTAATGTGGAAATGGGGCAGAACAGACATGAGAAATTGATTGATTTGTTCTGCCCTAGTAAGCAAGACAGAAATATTGCAGCTTACACTACATCTTCATACATGTAAACACAGCTTTGGTCATATGGAATCTAACGAAATAGTAATGTCTCTTTGTTCCAAAACGCACCAGATCTAGTTAGTTAAAACATCCACCTAAACATGCAGTTGCTATTTTTTACCATTGCTCCGATTACTAATGCCTGAAGAAGAGCTCCGTGTAACCCAAAACCTTGCTTTCAATATTTTAAAAGCCTCCTTTGCCTTACCTGTCCTTTGTTTCAATTATCTACTATGTTTCCGAGAACAAGTTTGAGATCTTCGCTTACCTACCTGATAACTGACCCGAATGAAAGAAAATGAAAGGAAAATTGTGCCTATAGGTGCTATCTCAAACGGTAATCACAATTATGCAATTCTGCCAAGAACATTTGAAGGGGGAAGCATGAGTGGTGACTTTTGTTTGCTTTTTAGGGATTAGGGTGTATCTCAGGGAAATAAGGTCAAGGAAAGTGCAGCATAGATAAAATATCTCTTCCTTCCTGATTTCCTCCATCACTGAACATTCAAAGTTACATGAAGCACGTTACAGTATCTGTTATCTAGCTGACACAAGGTTGGGGACTATGTAATTAGTTTATGGTTTCCTGCAGCCTGCATGCCATCTTAGGCTATGTTGTTCTTTCGTAAACCTGGAAGGGACCCAAAAGATCATCTAGTCCAACTCTCACTAATGTGAGAAATCCACTAAGAAGACTATAAGAAGAGTCATGCAGAATCAGACCAAAGGCTTATCTTGTCCTGCATTCTGTTCCCAGCCTCTGCTTAAAAACCTCTAACGAAGGAGAGGCCATAACCTTCTGTTCCACCGTGAAATAGCTTGTACCATCTGGAAGTTCTTCTTAAAAACCCTTTCTTGTAATCTGAACCAACGGTCCAGGTCTTACCCTCTGGAACAACAGAAAGCAAATTTGCTCCAAAAGCTATATGACAGTCCTTCAAACATGTGAAGATAGTTCTTATATCACTTCTTGCTCAGTTTCTCATTTTACCAACCTTCAGTTCATTTTATCACCTTTTCCTCATCTGTTTGCCGGCTTGTTTGTAACATCTTAATTCATAAACATTTTTGTATGTGGTCCTCCTAGCAAATACAATTTTGCAAGCAATTTCCCCTAATACAAAGTGTTTTTGTGAGTTATTTTCACTGGTATGCTTTTGTGCACACTTCTTTAATATATGCATGTATGAATGCATTTTTTTTTTTAATTAACAACTGCATCACTAAATTCAGAAAAGTGCAAATATCGAAGTATAACCCTGTTTCAGTTTGCGTATTGGTTCAATATGGGAATATAAGTATCATGGTCACAACACACTATTCTGCATTTCTTTCTCTCTCTCTCTCTCTCTCTGTGTGTGTATATATATATATATATATATATATCATACACATACATATGTAAGTGAAAAGCAACCTTGGAGGCTGGCATTTGAAGCTGATAGACAGCCCCCTGGGCTTCCAGAGCATATAACCCCCCTGGACTAGCCCTGCTTCTAGCCAATGTAGGATTTACATTCACTCCATAAACAGGCCTTCCAAGGCCTTCAAAGTGAAGCTCAAAGATGCTGTCACAGCTGTCTGTGAAAATGCCTTCCAGTCTATTGTCATGTAAATGGAACTCCCCCGACCCCGCCCTTGAATTAAATACATGTCAGTTTCCCCTTAACAAAAGATAAAATAAATAAATAAATTGGGTGTTGGCAATTTTGGTCAAAATGGAGCCATAATTGTCCCATAGTGAGGCGACCAAAGAAGCTCCATCGCAACCTGAATTATAACTAAAAATGTATGAACAAATGGCCATTGATTCATAGGTAATTGGGTAGTTTTTAAGAGAAGGAGAGGGGGGAAATGGCCTGCCGTTTTAGCCATTCCCTTCTCGGGGTAATAAATTAGATATAAAGCCATTTAGCTGGAAGATAGTGAAGTTTATGCAGCTAATCAGTCAATCTTGTAAGGAATATTGCTGACTTCATTGTCTGTGTTAAGCCAATCTTTACTTGTTACAGTGTCTGCCCTCTTCCCATTGTGTCATGTCTTGTTTGATAGCCTGAGGAGAATGACTGGACAGAATGGACTTTCAAAGTACTCCATCCCAACTGCACTGGGCATGTCAATTTTTAAATGTGGGTATTTTTCAGTCTGAACAGACAAGACAGAAGAAGAAGAAGAAGAAGAAGAAGAAGAAGAAGAAGGAGTCAAATTTGACAACAAACCTTTGGAGAAGGTCAGGAACCAAGGTGTACACATCTGATTAGGTTTAGTGGCCACCAAAATACGTTGTGTTGTGTTATCAGAATGCCATCAATTGGTAAGGGTAGTGCTTAAGTTTCAAATTCAAGAGCTGGAAATGGTGCAGGAAAAAGCAACCCCCAAATGATCAATGGGTTGGAGCAACTCTCCTATGGGGTAAGGCTCAATGGTTGCAACTATTTAGCCTAGAAGAAAGGCAAGTAAGAAGGGACATGAAAGGGATTCACAAATACACCCCCCTTACAAACTATGCATGTTCTGGAGAAAGTGGATATGGAAAGGGTTTTCTCGCTCAAAATACTACACTCAATGAAGCTGAGTGGTGAGAGATTCGGGACAGATACAAGAAAGTACTTCTTCCCACAGCACATGGAATTAGCTACCAAAAGATGTAGTGATGACCATCAACTTGGATGGCTTCAAAAAGGGATTAGACAAATTCATTGAGGAGAAGGCTATCAAAGGGTACTAGTCATGATGGCTATATATTACCTCCAGAGAGGCAGCATGCCTCTGAATACAATTGTTAATGAACTTGAGCATGAGGGTCCTATTTTGATTGTGTCCTAGAACCATAGAACCCTAGAATCATAGAATGGTAGGGGCCTATAAGGAAGGGGCCTATAAGGCCATTGAGTCCAACCCCCTGCTCAATGCAGGAATCCACCTTAAAGCATCGCTGACAGATGGCTGTCCAGCTGCCTCTTGAATGCCTCTAGTGTGGGAGAGCCCACCACCTCCCTAGGTCATTTGGTTCCATTGTCGTACTGTTCTAACAGTCAGAAAGTTTTTCCTGATGTCCAGCTGGAATCTGGCTTCCTGTAACTTGTGCCCATTATTCCTTGTCCCGCACCCTGGGATGACTGAGAAGAGATCCTGACCCTCCTCTGACAACCTTCAAGTATTCGAAGAGTGCTATCATGTCTCCCCTCAGTCTTCTCTTCTCCAAGCGAAACATGCCCAGTTCTTTCAGTCTCTCCTCATAGGCTTTTGTTTCCAGACCCCTGATCATCAACATCGCCCTCCTCTGAACACGCTCCTCCTTGTGGGCTTCCCATAGGTACCTGGTTGGTCAGCAGAATGCTGGGCCTTTGGTCAAACCCAAAACTGCTCTTCTATTCTTCTGATGACATTTGCCATTGTTCAAGGCCTACATGGGAATCCTGCTATCTATCCTAAGTTCATGGAACGCACTGCTCCTTTGTATTAAATGTGTGGAGAATAGCATTGCTCATTGGTAAGAGATTTTTTTCCCCACCTATCGGGCAAGGTTTTGGCATATGAGCTGCCTTGTGGCCACTCCCATGAAAATCTGTGAGCCTTGTGAAGTTGGGGCTAAGAATGATACAACATTTTAATGCAAGGATAAGCCAAGACATCAGTGGGTAAATAATAACCATGGACCAAGTGGTAACTTACCATGGGGTGCATTTAACCCCTTGGTAATATCCAGTATTTTCTTGCCAACTGGTGAAGAGAGTTTCAATAATCCTATCTTTACTTGGGCCATGGCACATGCTTTGATGACAGGAAAGGCCAGGTTGCATCTCCAGTTAATGAGTTGGATCCAGGATCTGCCTTCCATAAGAGGAAGGGCTCTTCCACCGAATTTGAGGGGATTCCCCCATCCTCTCACATCCCACACTACAGACCACCCCATTTAGCAGAGTCTCATGACTCTCAGTGTAGCCTTTTCAGGCAGCTGGAGGGGCTGCTGTGAGAAGAGGAGGAGAGTCTACTTCCACCCATGCAATTAATTCATCCTGAATCTGGATCCAACCCAATAAGATCTTACTTTGGAGAACTGCAGTGAATAAGAATAGGCTAAATGAATGAACAGCTTGGCTTATAAGGTAGATTTGACTGCTCACATCTATATTGCAATTATAAAGTGGTTTTTTTGTCTGCACTAACACTCGTAACAAGCATTCCACTATGGAATCCTGTATTTTTTTAAAAAAATTGTGGTGTATATTATACTATCAAAAGGACATCATGCATAATAAATATTCATCTACATGTATCACGCACATGGGCTGCATGACTGATGAGTGTGCATACTTCAGAAATGAATGAGAAGCTTAGCAAGATAAATGCCAGCTTTCAGTGTTTGGTTGCGCAGATAAATTGCAGCTCATTTTAAGCAAAGCCCAATTATTCCATGCAAACCTTCCTTGTGTTTGCACATGGTGTCGCTCATAGCTAAGCTCAAGGTGAGAACCAATGTGGTTCTGAGGATCACATGACAGATTTAGATCTGCAAGAATTATGTTTGTATCCAACTTGCCCAGGAATGTATTATATTTGTACAATGCCACACATATGCTGGGATTTTTTTTAAGAGAGAGAGAGAGAAATCTACTTTATTCCATAACAGATTTAACAGTCATTATGGCAAAAGACACTACCCAAATATGTTCCATGAGCTTTCAACATGAGAACAATTGGCTCCTTTGACAAAGGATCAGTCCCCTGCTATAAAATGATTACTAGTTCACAGAGTCACCATAAGCATGTAAGGAAAGTAATGCAATGTATATGGTAATATTTAATAAGGAAATATATATAGATTTATTTCATGCTTCCACACAAGCTCATAAAACAACAAAGGGTTTGGTACTTGGGACAGATTCCAGCACCCAAAGAATCTCAGCCTTTTTTATTTTTTAAAAAAAACAAACAAACAAACTAGCCCTTATGGAATCAGAGAATTGCTTGAATGGATGTGAGCAACAGCTGGTGAACTCATGAGGGCCAGACCCTTGGTTTTAAAAATTTAGAAAGCTGGGATTCTACATCCTTCTGAATGAAATTCAGGTGATGAACTCTGTACTCTATACCAAACTCTGCATTTTTCTGAAGTCAGGAGCAGTCTCCATAAATTCCTAGTAGTCACAAGTGCAGCTTAAGTACTCTGCATAGCTCCTACACACTCATCCATGCTTTGGGAAAAAAGCAGATAAGGGCACAAGCCTATGTATGTTTAGACAAAAAAATAAGTCCTACAACTCCCAGCATTCCCCAGCCAGCATGACTGGTGGGGCATGCTGGGAGCTATGGGATTTCTTTCTGTCTAGACATACATAGGATTATGTCCTAAATTGTTTTCTGCCTTGGATGATTCATAAAGGGCTGCCTGCAGCCCCCCCACCCCTGATGTCAGTGGGGCAGTGAATCCATTCTAGGTTTCTGTCAGAACCAGTCAGATAGCTCCTTTATAGTCCTGATGAAAACCAGAGCGGATTCACTGCCCCACTGACATTGAAGCCACCAGCCCCCACTAGCCATGCAGTGTAATCTCAAGCAAGTTTACTCAGAGTAAGTCCCATTGAGTTCAATGAGATTTGTTCTCCTGGTGTCCTTGAGACAGCAGCCAAAGTGGTCCTCTGTCAGGTCTAACCCTTCTCACGGCTCAGTGCTTTACAGAACACACTTGACTCTTGTTGTATCGTTAAGTGGCCAGTCAATGGGGATGCCAGGAAATGCAAGTCTCAATTAATCAAGCACAGATGACACCACAATTCAGCCTGCAAATGGCATGGGCAGAAAATTGTCAAAGTGCCAACAATGACTGTGATTAATGCTTATTTATTTTCCTTTCCTGACATTCTTTAAGTCACAGAAGGTTTTGTTTTTGTTTTTCAGAAACATTATGTAATGATGAATTAGTGTATCACTTTCACATTGGCCCCCAAAAAAGAGGAAACACATCATCAAAAAGGAGGACAAGATTTGCACAAAATGTGTATATACTAATTTCTATGTATAGACGCTCAGAGCTAGTGAACTAGAACTCAGGAAATCCAGGTTCTTGTCCCCACTCGGCCATGAAAACTCACTGGGTGACTTTGGGCCAGTCACTGAACCTAATCTACCTCACAGGGTTGTTGTGAGTATAGAATGGAAAGGAACTGCCTCTCCACCTACTTTTTTATTTATTATTTATTATTGCATTTATATCCCGCCTTTTTTCCTCTGAGAAACCCAAGGCGGCATACATAATCCTCCTCTTCTCCATTTCATCCTCACAACAACAACCCTGTGAAGTAGGTTGGGCTGAGAGTGTGACTGGCCCATGGCCGAGTGGGGACTAGAACCCAGACCTCCCGACTCCTAGCCTGACACTTTAGCCACTATACCACACTGGCTCTAAGCCACCTTGGGTTCCTTGCAAGGTGGCAACAGGCAGGATGTAAATGTAATAACAAATTTAAAAACAATGACTATAATTAAAATGGCAACATGATCCATCTCACCATAGCGGGGAAGGTTGTGACCAAATGACGGATCTGCCTGCTTAGGCTGTTGCTGAGGTGCTAACTTTTAATGAGCAACCTCAAGACTCCCTGATTCTCCCTTCTTAAGGTTCTTTGTCTTTAAACCAAACTTGTACTGGAGAGAACTTCAAACAGAGGACTGTCTCCTGACAGCCCTTTAAAACAGAGAACTGTCCTCTGTAAAGCAGGACACCTGGCTACCCAATGATGAACATCAACCAGTATGGTGTAGTGGCTAGGGTGCTGGACTGGGAACTGTAAGATCCATGTTCTAATCCCCACTTGGCCACGGACTTTGGGATAGTCACAGACTCTCAGCCCAACCTACCTCACAGGGTTGTTGTTGTCGTTGTGAAGATAAAATGGAGAGGAGGGGGAGTATTTATGCTGCTTTGGGTTCCTTGGAGGAAAAAAGGTGGGATATCAATGCAGTAAATAAATAGATAAATAAAACTGACCTGAGGGGAGGGATCTGACACAAACCTGTGTATCTCTCCATTAAGGGCAGAAGAGATCAAATGGGATCAAACGATGGAAGTATAAAAATAGCTTCTTATGAAGAGAGTCATTCATAGAACAAACGGTCTACTGAGGCCAGTTCACATCCACGAAAATGCCATCAATACCTCTGGCGTTTCACATTGGCTTGAGAGGAGGACCGAGGCACTCGAGCGCAGAGAGGAAACCTCATAAAAATGTTGGCAAACGGCAGAACTTGTGTGAAATAAGTGAAAAGCCACTTGGGTTGGGGAGGTGAGGAACCTCGCAGAGGGCCCGGGGACAGAAGAGGCTGTATGCTCTCAGCTGAAATGAGCTGCAGAGATAGGGCAGCTGAGGACAGGAGAGCTGAGAGGCCCCAGGAGGTTTTGGAGTGGTGGAGCAGCAGCAGAACCACAGACAGGATGGAGGAAAGCGAAAGACGTGGAACGGAGGCAGAGGCCTTATGAAAAGGTGGCAGAGGGGCCCATGGCATCGAACGAAGGGAAGGCCAAAGACAAACAGATGCAGGTGGAAGTCTCAACCAGGGCTTAGGACCAACATGGGATGTGTGCTGTCAGTGGGAACTTGGAAAGGCCATTAGGGTGACCCTATGATAGGCTGACCCTATGAAAAGGAGGAGAGGGCTCATGTAACTTTAACAGTTGTAGAGAAAAGGGAATTTCAGCCAGTGTCATTTGTATGCAATTAGTCCTTGGTGAAATTCCCTCTTCATCACAACAGTTAAAGTTGCAGGCACTATACTAGAGTGACCATATACAAAAGAAGGCAGGGCCCCTGCAACTTTAACTGTTGTAATGAAGAGGGAATCTCACCAGGTACGAATTGCATACAAATGACGCCGGCTGAAATTGCCTTTTCTCTACAACTCTGAAAGATACAGGAGCCCTGTCCTCCTTTTCATAGGGCCTATGAAAAGGAGGACAGGGCTCCTGTATCTTTCACAGTTGCATATTAAAGGGAATTTTGGCACGTGTCATTTGTATGCATTTGTCTTAGCATTAGGCAGGCAGCTGCCACAGACACAGGGCCAATGCCAAAGATAGGTGTGGTCAGCACCTGCCTAGGGTCCCCTACCCCAGTAAAAACCCATTGGCAAGAGCTTCCTGGAGTTGCTCCTCCTTTTCACCATGGCAACCTGCTTGTTCACCTGCCCCTGGCTCTGGCCCAGACAATGGAGGGGGTGAGAAGGAGGGTGGGGCCACATGCTTGACCAGAGTCAATTCACACCTCTTCACATATTCACTGTCCATATACACATGTATGCACACATTCAGTGTCCATATACACCAGCATACATATACGCACACCCCAGTCACATGCATACAAATGCACAAACAGACCCCCGTTTGCTCTCACACACTTACTCCGTTCACTCACATTCATACACACACATACATACACACACCATTCTCTCTCTCTCTCTCTCTCTCTCACACACACACACACACACACACCCATTCATTCACATGCACACACCTCATTCACTCATGGGTCAGATGGGGAGAATGGCAGGCCGAATTTGGCCCATGGGCTGGAGGTTCCCCAGCCCTATTTTAAGCCAACTACAGATGGAATATTCTAGGGCCTGCTGTATTATGTCGCGAGGGTAAAGGGACGACGACACACAGCCGTTATGGGAACCCACAATCACAAGGCACAGAAACGTCAAGGCCAAAAGGTAAATATAGTCTGAAATTTGTAGTAAGCAATGGCAAATCGGGAGAGAAAAACACTCCGCTCCAGAAGGCCGCACCCATACTTCCCCCTTATTTAATAATTTATGGTATGAAAACCATTGACCTTTCAGAGCTTTTGCTTATATTTAGGTGTAGCACAAGCGTTAATTACACCTTTGCTGTTTTATTGAGCAACATTAGCATACAAATAGGCCATCAATAACCAATTACTATCTGTGGCTCAGAAAGCAGAGAACTACTGCACCGAGTGGGGCTACAGATACCGAGAGAGAAAGTAGTGGGTGGGGGGGAGGTAGAGAGAAAGTTTGCTGCCCTTCGCAATGGATGAAATATCTCATGACCGGATGAGGAACCAATGAATGCAACAGGAGACAAAGCGTTAGTCTGCACAGAATTCATATATGGAATTCTAAGGCTGTTGAACTGGTGCGGTGCGGTGGCTAAGAGAGACAACTATGTCCCACAAAGCCGCCAGTACAAATTTCTCCTAAGCCAGGAACTTTCTAGATGATAAGAACACTATAAGAGCCATGCTGGACCAGATCAAAGGTCCATCAAGTCCAGCATTCTGTTCACACAATAGGCAACCAGATGCCTGTGGGAAGCCCCTAAGTAGGACAAGAGTGAAATAGCACCCTTCTCTCCCATGTTCCCCAGCAACTGGTGCACACAAGCTTACTGCCTCTGATACTGGAGGTAGCACATAGCCATCAGGACTAGTAGCCATTGATAGCCTTCTCCTCCATGAATTTGTCCAATCGCCTTTGAAAGCCGTCCAAGTTGCTGGCCATCACTATGTCTTGTGGCAGAAAACTCCATAGTTTAACTGTGTGCACTGTATGAAGAGGTACTTGCTTTCTTCTGTCATGGATCTCTCATCAAATCAGCATCATGGGATTACCCCATTGGGTTCTAGTATGATGAGAGAGGGAGAAAAATGGCTCCCTATCCAATTTCTCCGCAGCATGCATACTTCTAGCATGTCTCCCCTTATCCTTCTTTTTTAAGATGGACCTTAGCCATAGGTCTTTGAATGGCCCTCACACCCATCTTTTTCCCTAGGGCTGCCTTCCTCAACCTTCCTCTAGATTTCATAGAATCATAAAATTGTGGAGTTGGAAGGGACCACAAGGATCATCTAGTCAAACCCTCTGTGATGTGCAGGAAAACCAATTAAACCTTCCTTGAGAGATGGCTGTCCAGCCTCTTCTTAAAAACCTCCAGAGATGGCGAGCCCACAACCTCCCTAGGTAGCCTGTTCCACTGTTGTACAGAGTTTACCGTCAGGAAGTTTTTCTTTAGATTAAATCAAAATCTAGGTAGCTGTAACTTATAGCCATTCTTTTGGGTCCTAATTTCTGTGGCAATGGAAAATAGTTCTTGACCATCTTCCCCGTGGCACCCCTTTATGTACCTGAACACTGCTAACATGTCTCCCTTTGGTCTCCTTTTCTCCAGATTGAACATCCCAAGTTCCTTCAGCCTTTCCTCATAGGCTATTTCCAATAGCCAGGGAATAGATGGATCTTCCTTGTAGGCACTGAAGTGGGACAATGACATGCCTCCCTTTCTCCCACAGATGGATGATGGATGATGTAGTCTGGATTTGTTAGGCTACAACTTCCATCATCCCTCAGCCAGCACGGCCAAGGATCATATCAGCTGGGGTCAATGGGAGATGCAATTCAACATATATGGCAGGCCGATGTAGTTCAAGCATCAGGTTGCAGAAAGCTGCCTTGGAGGGAGAGGTATGTGTTTGTATGTATTAAGATTCCTTACACCAGCATATCTTTGAGTCCTTCCAGCACATGAGGAACATAAGAGCAATGTCATCCCTACCCAGCAGGTGTAGATCAGAAACAGAAACATGCTGTGGATGTTTTAGTAAACATGAGAGAAGAGGCACTTCCAAGATTCCTGGAGTCATATTTGTAGCGATTTTTCCTTTTCTTCTTCTACTACTCTTTTTTCTAATGCCCACAGCAGGAAACTTTATTCATAATAAAGGGCGACTGAGATCACGGAGCGGGCTCTTGGGGACGTGATGCCATGCTGTGGAAAAGGAAGATGTATTAATAGAATCACAGCTCAGCGGGGCAACTTTGCCACTTCTGCCTGTTCCATAAATAGATATCAGTACTAAAATTCATGCTGGAGCAACCCCGGAGGAAGATCTTGCAACAGCACAGAGAAGGTTTAATCCATCATTCAAGGATATCACTACTGAAAGGAAGCAACTTAAATATCTTCACCCAGGATCAGCTAAATTATACTGTTATCAACCAGCCATTCCTGGCCCTACCTTACCCATTGTTAAGCAGTTGACTGGCTAATGGCCCAGAATGGCCAGTGGGTATTTTCCCAATAGCCAGGAAATAGACAAAACTTCCTTGTGGGTACTGAAGTGGGACAATGGCATACCTCCCTATCTCCCACTGATGGATGATGTAGTTTAGGTAAATCATTTTTCTCCCTCTCTCAAAATGCTGGAAGCCAGAGGCATCCCATGAAGCCCATTTATTCATTCATTCCATTTCTATACCACCTAATAGCTGAAGCTCTCTGTCAAACTATGGAATTCACTACCACAAAATGTAGTGACGGCCACCAATTTGGATGGCCTTAAAAGGGAGTTAGACAAATTCCTGGAAGAGAAGGCTATCAATGCCCATTATTCCTGATGGCTATGTGCTACCTCCAGTATCAGAGGCAGTATGCTTATGTACACCAGTTGCTGGGGAACATGGGTGAGAGGGTGCTGTTGCACTCATGTCCTGCTTGTGGGTTCTTGGTCAACAGCTGGTTGACTGCTGTGTGAACAGAATGCTTGACTAGATGGACCTTGGTCTGATCCAGCATGGCTCTTCTTATGATAATCCAGCACTTCCAGTCAAACACAGATGGCACCATGGTGCATGTGAGATCGCTACGCAGAAGCTTCACTGACCTTCGCTCCATTCACGATCTGATGCACTGATGCCGCCAAAGAAGGGAATGGTGAAGTCCATTAACTGCAACACCCCTTCAGTCACTGCCGGAACGTAGAACTGGATCTAGTAGGGTGAAGGAACACTGACCCAAATCTGAATTTTGCTTTCCTTAGCAATCTGTGTATGCGTTAGCCACAATCCAATGGAATCAGTGGACTTTAGCGTGTGCTTTTTGCTCTGTGTTGGTGCCATGTCCATTGTCCTGTGAGGGATTATTATTATTATTATTATTATTATTATTATTATTATTATTAGAAATCTCACTCGCTGTGGTATGCCAGAACATTTCTGAGAAGCCTCTCCCTCCTCTGTCTACACTACACACCTCTTAAGGGCAGCAATAAGTGCATTTGTCACTGGCAAATTGTATGCTGGAAGATTTTTAAAAAATATATTTTAGAAAAGAATCCTGAATTGTTCTGAACGGCATAACTTGGCTGAGAAAGAAATGATGTTTTATCTTTTATTATTTATTTATTTTATTTATTTATTTATTACATTTGTATACCGCCCCATAGCCGAAGCTCTCTGGGCGGTTTACATAGGATGAAAAACAATAAAAAACAATATACACAAATTAAAACAGCAAAAACATACAACATACACACAATCTGTACATTTAAAACCACTACAACACTTCAAAAAGCTACAAAAAAAAAAAAAAAACCAGGCTCCTCAGATATTGCCAAATGCCTGAGAGAAGAGGAAAGTCTTGACCTGGCGCCGAAAAGATAACAATGTTGGCGCCAGGCGGGCCTCGTCAGGGAGATCGTTCCACAATTGGGGGGCCACCACAGAGAAGGCCCTCTCTCTTGTTGCCGACCTCCGAGCTTCCCTCAGAGTAGGCACTCGGAGGAGGGCCTTAGATTTTGGAAGAAGTAAAATACACACACACACACACACACACACACACACGTGTGTGTGTGTGTGTGTGTGTGTATGTCTTTCTCTGTGTTTCTCTGGTGTATGTGTTTGTGGCATATGTGTATGTCTGTGTGTGTGTGTATGTGTATATATATATGTGTGTTTGTGTGTGTGTGTGTGTTTCTCTGTGTATCTCTGGTGTGTGTGTGTGTGTCTTTCCCTGTGTATCTCTGGTGTATGTGTTTGTGGGCATATGTGTGTGTATGTATTGTGTGTGTTTGTTGTTGCTGTTGTTTTCAAACTGATTTCAAAGTCCTTCCTGTATTTAACAATCAGGGTTATGTCGCTGGTTTTGAAGCAATTACCCTTTAAATTCTCTTTAATCCATGCCAGTCATTTCCCAGAGTTGATCATTACCCCAGGCTTTAATTGCCTTCACTCACTTATATGTTGTTACATTTAAAACATAACAGATTAACAGGAGGCAACCAGCTACATAACTCTTTAGAAAAAAAATGAAAGCCTTGGGGGGGGTGGGGGAGAGAAAAGAGTAGGAATTGAAGCCATCAATGGGAGTAAACTTTGGTTTCAAGGCCGTCTTCATAGCTGTATGTCACACCTATATTTACTGGCAACCAAACATGAAAGGAGCCGATTTTTCACCTTGCTTCACTTTTACAGTGTAATTACCATGGATTGGTCGGGGGCGTGCCTGTGTGTGCATGCGTGTACGGTTATGCTCTGCCATGCAGTAGCAGATGTGAGGACAACATTAAGAAGTCCTCCTGCTCCCCGTTTATAGCCACCCAACCGCTTCCCCATCACTTCATTTCAGGTGAAGTCAGCTTCCTTGTAAACTGGAAGGAACAGCTGACATGCTCCAGGCAGACGTTTCCAGCCTTGGGCCCCCAGATGTCCTCAGACTACAACTCCCATCATCCCCAGCCAGTGGGGAAATGGTTGGTGATGATAGTCCAGCAACATCTGGGGAGCCAAGGGTTGGAAAGGCTGCTAGAGAGGGAAGATGGTTCTCCTGTCCTTTTCTGGAAAACCAAGAAAATTAATGTACACTTTTTGAAAGTTGGTAGCAGGGGAGAGAAAGAAACATAGGTTCACAATGGCACTTTAATTATTATTATTATTATTATTATTATTATTATTATTATTATTATTTGTAACCCGCCTCTCCCTCCAGATCGAGGCGAGGAACAGCAACAATATAAACATAAAAATCACAACAGTTACATTTTTAAAAAAGCAAGAGAACAATACAACATTAAAAACATCTTAAAATTCATCTGGATAGGCCTGTCGGAAGAGGACAGTCTTCATGACTCTCTTAAATTCATGAAGACTGTCAATTTGTCTAACCTCCTCCGACAGACCATTCCATATGGTTTCATGCTTTCCATTTCCCCAAGCCTATGAACCTTTTGAGAGCGGCTTTTTACATGTTACCTTGTGATAGAGGAGGTTATGTATGGGGTTATGTTTGGTTAGGCTGACCATATGAAAAGGAGGACAGAGCTCATGTAACTTTAACAGTTATAGAGAAGAGGGAATTTCAGCTGGTGTCATTTGTATGCAATTTGTACCTGGTGAAATTCCCTCTTCATTACAACAGTTAAAGCTGCAGGGGCCCTGCCCTCTTTTGTATCTGGTCACTCTAGTATAGTGCATGCACCTTTATTTGCTTTGATGAAGAGGTGATTTCACCAGGTACTAATTGCATACAAATGTCGCCAGCTGAAATTCCCTTTTCTCTGCAACTGTTAAAGTTACATGGGTCCTGTCCTCCTTTTAATATGGTCAGCCTATGTTTGGTCAAGTATATGGAAGGGGAAACAGCCAGGCACCAAGGCCTGTGTCAAGGGTCATCATGGTTGGGCACCTGCTGAAGGCCCACACTCTCGTAGGGTCCCACTGCCAAGAGTGCCCTGGACCAGCGCTTCCTTTCCACTATTGCAACCTGCTTATTCACCCACCTCTTGCTCTGGCCCAGACAACGATGATGCTGAGAAGGAGCAGCAGTAGATGCCACTGCCTAGGGTGACCCTATGGAAAGGAGGACCGGGCTCCTGTATCTTGAACAGTTGCATTGAAAGGAGAATTCAAGCAGGTGTCATTTACATTAGGGTGACCAGATAAAATCCAGGTCAGGGCTCATGTAAAGTTAAAGTTAAAGTTGCAGGGGCCCTGCCTTCTTTTGTATATGGTCACTCTAGTATAGTGCCTGCACCTTTAACTATTGTGATGAAGAGGGAATTTCATCATGAACTAACTGCATACAAATGACTCTGACTGACATTCCCTTTTCTCTACAACTGTTAAAGTTACATGAGCCCTGACCTGGATTTTATCTGGTCACCCTAATTTACATGCATGCAGCACCTAGTGAAATTCCCTCTTCATTACAACAGTTAAAGCTGCAGGAACTATACTAGAGTGACCAGATACAAAAGGAGGCAGGGCTCCTGCAGCTTTGGTGAAGAGGGAATTTCACCAGTTCAACTATTAAAGATCCAGGAGCCCTTTCTTCCTTTTCATATGGTCACCCTATTAATAAATGTTGCCACATCCCGCTTGGTGAGTCACACCTTTTGCAGGCCCCGAGATAAGACTTTGAACTGCCCCACTTGGGCTGACTGAAGTGATTGGGTCCTGTCGTTCTGAGTGGACGCACCACCTAGCCCAAAAGAAGAGAAGGCTTTGTGAGTCCAAGAAGCCATTTTAAAAAAAGGAGGGGTGAATATGTTTCTGTTGCACAAAAGCTTCCCATTTGTTTTGGTATGCAGAGCCGGGGGGGGGGGAGGGTTTACGTAGGCTGACCATATGAAAAGGAGGACAGGGCTCATGTAACTTTAACAGTTGTAGAGAAAAGGGAATTTCATCCAGGGTCATTTGTATGCAATTAGTTCCTGGTGATATTCCCTCTTCCTTACAACAGTTAAAGCTGCAGGGGCCCTGCCTTCTTTTGTATATGGTCACTCTAATATAGTGCCTGCAACTTTAATTATTGTAATGAAGAGGAGATTTCACCAGGTATTAATTGCATACAAATGACGCTGGCTGAAATTCCCTTTTCTCTGCAACTGTTAAAGTTACAGGAGCCCTGTCCTCCTTTTCATATGGTCAGCCTAGTTTACGGGGCACTCCCTGAGATAAGATAGATGTAAATTTGACAAGGGATGTAAATTTGACAACACATCCAGCTATGTGTTTGCCTGACAAGATTACAGATCTGTTTCAAAATTGCCAAAGTAGCTGGGGCAAACATCTGGTTCATATAGAGAGATTTATTCAACTGTGGGCTGCATTGAGAGCCTGCTCCATCACCCACTTGTACTCTTTGGGGAGGTACAGCAGAATAAGGCATGTCACACTCGCAAACACACTCCTCTGGAGAGAGATCCCGCTTGACAATCAATCTTAGCTGCTTAACCTTTCTTGTGCTCCCAACTTGGTGATATCTAAGAGAAGACAGCGTACGAAACCCCATTCCTCGAATAATCCAAGCCATCTGTACATTTGAGTAACGTTTTGGATTAAAGTTTTGAGATTAGGCTAGTTATTATTTGAGATCAGTGCATGAAATTCAGCCCTCCCCGTGACTCACACCAATAGTACATAGGGACCCAGTTCTCACATGACAACTACCCATGGGTTATTTAAATCAGGGGTAAGCAATGTTGCACCCACAGGCACCAAGCTGCCCCCAGACACCTTTTTTCCAGCCACCATGGTGTCCTCCCATTACTCCTTTCCTTTTAAAATTAGCACATTTTCTTACCAGCACCTGGGATAGCTGTGAAATAGGCTTTTGTTGGTGCAGCAAAGTCTAGGTTCAAAGGTGTGGTTGAGTGTGTTGGGGCTCAGACCCTGGGCTCTGCCTTCTACTCAGCCTTTTAGGCAGGTTACTTGTCCTTTGCTGCACCTCCCACAGCAGCCATTCTGTGGTAGTGCCCAGGATAGTTTCTTAAATTATCAAATGTGCCCACAGCCCAAATAGATCGCCTAACCCTGATTTAAACCATGGGTAGTTGGGCCTGCGAGGGAGAGAGGGAGTGCATTGCCTCCTGACTGCTAACCCTTTCCACTTTGTTTCTGATTTAGGAAACAATCCAGAGTTTTAACTCATGGTTTGTTGGTGGGTTAAACTTTATGTTGTTTCTCCCTAAACAACCCAGAGTTCTGTGTATGCACATCACAGAGCACAACCCTGAAACAGGGTTTTGTAAACTGGAAACAGAGAGGCAGCACACTCACTCCTATGTGACCCCAACTACCTATGGTTTAAACAACCTATGGGTAGGCAAGGCATGATGTCCGAACCAGACCAATCTCTCTCATCTCTAGGCCAATTAACTGCTCCCCCACCCATTTTTGTCTGCCTCCTTGGACACCCGGACACTCTGCTCCTCAGCTAATAGACCCTGCCTTCCAAAGTCTCCTGTCTCCTCAGTCATCCATTCGATGAAACATTTCACGTAGGCAAGGCAGGCATGGTACATGTTCTGGTTTTGGTCAGACTGACACTTCTCCCTCCCCTGTTAGCGTGTTCATAATAAATGTTCCATGACATCACATAAGTTCAGCCAATAGCTCACTGCTATGTGACTACTGGGTTTTAGCCATAGTTTTAGAGCTATGTTCATCATAAGAAAACGCTCTGCACGCTCTCAGAAGCCTATGATGACTGGTTGAATTTTTCCTCCATCTCATTTAATTGGCTTTAAATGGTGCTTTATTTAATGTGATGCATTGATCAACTGATCTGGCTTTCTGGGGGAAATGTCACAATTAAAACTGATGCAAAAGAACATTGCTAAGATTCTATTTCAATGTTGGAATACTGGATATATACCCTACTTCACTGAGAAGGTGGGGGGTGGAATCCACCATTTCAGCATATCGGATTTCATGGAGAATAAGGCTATCTTGGTACTAGTCACTATGGCTAGCTACTACCTCCAGAATCAAAGGCAGTGCATCTTTAAATACCGGTTGCTAGGGAATGTAACTAGAAGGTGCTTATTATTTATTTTATTAATTTTAATTTTAAATATTTCTAGGCTGCTTTTTAAAAAAGGAGTTCTCCCAAGGCAGCTTACAACTATAAAACAGACTGAAAGAATAATGAAATAGCAAAAATGCAATAAAAACAGCAAATACCAGCAATACAACATCTGGCCTAGTCAGTACTAAAAACCTACAACACAGCTACAAACCAGAACAATTCAATAAAACATAATATGGGGAAGTCCAAAGCAAACAAGTACATTTTCAGAGGCTTTCTTGAAGCCTGAAAAGATGGGGCCTGACGGACCACTGATGGCAACCTTGGAAGAAGCCATCCCAAAGGTGTGGGACCACTATGGAAAAGGCCCTCTCTCATGTTCTGGTCCACTTAACTGCCCTCAAAGGTGGGCAAATGAGAAGGGCCTCAGTTGCTGATCTTAAAGTGGTGAGGGCCACCAATTTGGATGGCTTTAAGAGAGGGTTGGATAAATTCCTGGAGGAGAAGGCTATCAATGGCTACTAGTCCTGATGGCTCTATGCTTTCTCCAATAATCAGAGGCAGTAAGACAACATACACCAGTTGCTGGGGAGCATGGGTATGGGTGCTTTTGCACCATGTCCTACTTGTGGGTCTTGTTTGACAGCAGAGCGCTGGACTAGATGAACCCATGGTCTGATCTAGCATTTCTCTTCTTATGTTCATGGGTTCTTAAAGTGCAGCCAGGCTGATACGAGTCATATTGCGCTCATGTCCTGTTTTAGGGCTTCCACAAGAATCTAGTTGACCACTGTGGGAACAGAATGCTGGACTAGATAGGCCTTTGATCCAATCCAGCAGGGCTCTTCTTATGCTGTTATGGACATCCTGAATCACAAATAATACAACAGCCTACCATCAATGCTGACATTGACATAATTAGGAATTAGGATGCTTGGGGCAAAGTGGAGATTAGATAGAGGGAAGCCCCTCAAACCCAATTTAAGCAGAGCAGGGGGATTCCATCCCAGGGGAAAGTTTTCCCTTTGGTCTGATCTAGAAGGATTCTTGCTATGTTCTTATGAACAGCCTGAATCATCTGAAAGTTTTATAGCACTCAGGCATTCAGCAGTGTTGGAAACAAATCCTGTGAGGAAAGATTGAAGGATCTAGCAAAGCTGGCTCCAGGTTTTTGAGGGCCCTTGGGCAAGATGCCCTCAATGGGCCACCTCCCCCAGTGAGTCCACCTTCTCCCTGCCATTGTCACTGGCCATTGCTCCTCATTCTCTTCCTCATCATGGCTATCACGTGGTTGCTTGACAGGCAGAGAGCCCGGGAGCAAGTAGGTAGTGTCATGTACTAGTGTATTCCTTCTCACCATCACCATCGCCTGGGCCATTGAGAGAAGCAGGTGAACGAACGTGTTGCCATGATGAAAAGGAGGATCAGGTCCAGGGGTCTCTTCTCAGTGGGCCCGTGCTCTGGTGCAGGCTCTTAGCAGGTGCCCAGTCATGCCCACCCTAGGAACTGGGTACATTCAGCTTGGAGAAGAGAAAACTGAGGGGAGACAAGACTCTTCAAATCTCTGCATAACGCTCACAGAGAACAAGGTGACGTCTTCTTCTCTGCAGGCCCAGAGGGCAGGACTAGATCAAAGTTATAGGTAGGGATGGGTGAGAAATTTGTTCTGTATGAATGTTTATGCAGATCTACCAAATTTCATAGAATCATAGAATAGTAGAGTTGGAAGGGGCCTATAAGGCCATGGAGTCCAACCCCCTGCTCAATGCAGGAATCCACCTTAAAGCATCCCTGACAGTTGGTTGTCCAGCTGCCTCTTGAAGGCCTCTAGTGTGGGAGAGCCATGACCTCCCTGACCTCCCTAGGTCATTGGTTCCATTGCCGTACTGCTTAGGCTGACCATATGAAAAGGAGGACAGGGCTCCTGTAACTTTAACAGTTGTAGAGAAAAGGGAATTTCAGCCAGTGTCATTTGTATGCAATTAGTTCCTGGTGAAATTCCCTCTTCATCACAAGAGTTAAAGGTGCAGGCACTATACTAGAGTGACCAGATACAAAAGAAGGCAGGGCCCCTTCAACTTTAACTGTTGTGATGAAGAGGGAATTTCACCTGGAACTAATTGCATACAAATGACACTGGCTGAAATTCCCTTTCCTTTACAACTGTTAAAGTTACAGGAGCCCTGTCCTCCTTTTCATATGGTCAGCCTAGTACTGCTCTAACAGTCAGGAAGATTTTTCCTGATGTCCAGCTGAAATCTGGCTTCCAGTAACTTCAGCCCATTATCCCGTGTCCTGCACTCTGGGAGGATCAATTTGCACCAGCCAAACCAACATGCAAACCGGAACAGAGTTGCATACTAGTATTTGCGCTTTGCCAAATTTGGCACTACAGAGCTCCGCTCAGAAAAAGCGCACACGCGAGGAGAAAGCTCAAACCACTTTCCTCAGAGTAGTTTATACCATATTTCAAGCATTCAAAGCACTTCGCATATATTAACTCAATCATCCAACCTATAAGGGTATTATCTTCCTGTTATAAATAGGGTGCTAAAAGAAAGAGAACAGTGGCACGCCAAAGGCCATCTAGTTAACATTCGTGTCAGGCCCTGAACTCAGCGGGTGGCCTTGGGGAAGCTCCTATCACTAGCCTCAAGCCTCCATCTCTAATATGGGGCTAACCTGGCCTGCTTTGCAGGGCTTTTGTAAGGATGACAGAGATAATATACATTAAATGCTTGGAAGACCTAAGAAATGCACAATAGAAATGCTATAAACATTATTATAAAAAGATTTGTGGCTTGCACTCCCCCCCCCCCCCTTTAATCATAATTCAGTTCTTTCCATAGTACACAACCTCATGGTTTTCCAGGGTTGGCTGTATTTTGGATTTCCAATTCTGTAACACTAGTCTCCTAGCAACTATGAAAATTCTACCAAACCAACACTCTTCCCCCCACCCCACAACCCCCGACACACCCACCCACTTGACTTATTCAAACTGGGAAGAAAGAACAGAGAGCAGAGGATTTGTTTATTCCTTCAAAGCCATCTGCAATACGCTGATAATAATTACATTTAGCAGAACTACCTTTGGGGATGTGCCAGGCAAATGGCCGTGGTTTATGTCCACACACCCAAGCTGACAACTGCTCTTCCTTGGAAACTGTTGTCTCACATACACACGCCCCGTGCAGGACCTGCCCCAAACTCTACTCATGGGTGTATGCAGCGTGCCCCCTAAGATCAGGCAGGGCAGGCTGATGCACCCTCACTCCCAGGATGATCAGGCAAATATGGCTGCTATTGTAACTTGCAGTGGAGGCTGGCTGATCAAGAAGAGAGGTGTGGCCTGCTCTTTAGGATCCCGTGGCCCGACTGCACCATCTTTCCTAACTGAGCCTTGGGAGCAGAGCTTAGATGTCAGGGCAGAAGCTGATCTGAGTTGAAAGGTGTTGATGTGTGGGAAGAGAGACAGAGAGACAGGCATACAGAGCTGAGGTCAAGGCTGAGCTCTGAACAGTAGTGAGCTCCTAGTTCTTCTACCATTCATTCATTCATTCATTCATCCATTCATTGTTACATTGATATCCTGCCTTTTTTCCCTCTTGGGCAGGATCTACACTACTGCTTTGAAATGGTTTATAACAGTAGTGATAACTGGTGCGGCCCAGGACACTCTCCATATACAGCTTTCAAACCATTTTCAAAGTGTCATATCCTGCTTGATATAGATCTGGCGTTACAATGAACCAAAGGTGGCAAACATGGTCCTCCTCCGTATTTTATCCTCATGACAACCCTGTGAGGTAGGTTAGGCTGAGAGTCCGTGACTGGCCAAAGCCACCCAGCGAGCTTCCATGGCCGAGTGGGGACAAGAACCCAAATCTCCCAGGTCCCATTCCAACAACCTAACCATGGCGCCACATTGCCTCTCAGCACGGCTGGGATCCCTTTTGAATTTAATTTTTTTAATACTTCGTTTTATAATATTTTTAAGCCGGGTAAAACTTTCTGTCATCTTTTGAAACAGTAGGTTTATATTCTAATTGCCAGAGCCTATGATTGAGATATAGACATATATAAATATAATAATAATAATAATAATAATAATAATAATAATAATAATATAGATGATATAGATATAGATATATGACATATCCTTCAACCTTTCCTCATAGGACTTGACCTCCAGGCCCTCTCACCATCTTTGCCACTCTCTTCTGGACATGTTCCACTTTGTTGACCTCCTCCTTAATCCATTGGGCCATGAAGTGGACGTCTCATGGGGTTGCTCCCATGCCACTCCCAAGTAATTGTGGTAGTTGTGCAGTCAGTAGGCATGATACTAACATGCTCCATAACCCTACAATCTATCCTAACCTAGGGATGAAGGAGACTTTTGCAATGGACTGAAATGAATTTGGATTCTTATGGATCTGAGCTGGAGATTCTACAGCAGACCGGCTTTTTCCAAGTTGTGCAGACGTGTGGTCTGGTTTTTAACTGTGGGGGGAGGGATTAGTGTAAATTCATACTTGCACAAGCAGAACAAAATTCTCCTACACCCATAAAACTATTTGATTCTGTAAATGACTGGACAATGGAATGAAAGATGCCTGTCAATCTGCGAAATGCAGGCAGAATAGATTTAACAAAATCCTTACATCCCTACCCTGACTTCATGGGAAGAAATTGCAAGCATTACTAGGAGCAATGTTGGAGCAACCACGAGATAGCAGCATCAACCATGCAGGGACATAGGATGCTACCTTCTACTGAGTCCAAGCCTTGGTCCATCTTTCCCAGCCCTCCTACCTGGAGCTGCTGCTGGGGACTGAACCTGGGACCTTCTGTATGCAATGTATGTGCTCTACCACTGAGCTATGGCTCTCTCCATTATATATATCCTAAGTCTCCTGCAGCTTTACATGAAGACGTTACCATTGTGCAGAATTTAATTGTTGGTTATTATTACTTTTTAAGGTCACACACTACTTCCAGTCCTGATAGCAAGCTTTTGAGATTCCTATATGCTCTGCTCCTTTCTTCTTGGTTCCATTATCCGTCATCTGTACTCGTGTCTCCTCCAGATGTAGAGTCAGACCTGGGTGGGAGGGAATTCTGCCAGCATGTAGCCTGATAGACTTTGATGTGGTTCTGGAAGAGCCCACCCAAAATCTATCGCAGGATCAGGAACTTTGCCTTATCAGTTCCCCCGGTGCTGGAGATGAAATGCATCACACTAATCATCACATGGGTTTTATATTCCCATATGCCACTTATCTTGCCATTTTAATTGCCTCATGCATCCATACTACTTGCGTGTTTATAAGCATGGCTTACCATTTCCTTTCGTTGTCCTTATCTCCCAAAATGCAGCCTTCCGAGGATCAATGGACCATGTTGCTAGGTACAGGAGAAATGTTGGTCTCTTGATTACATTTAGCATTATTAATTGCATTGCTTTTTGACAGTGGAGGCTGATGGCTCCAACGTCAGTGGGGTGGAGAATCCACTCTGGGTTTCAGTCAGAACTCTGGATAGCTTCTTTAGAGTTCTGATTGAAACATGGGCTGCCTCTACAAGAGAGGTTTAAAGCTCTTTCAAGGCGCTTTAAAATGTTTACCTCTACAAGAGAGGAGCGCAAATTGGGAGCTGAGGCGCTTTAAACATCCGATTATTTGCATTATCGAATGCGCGTTAAATAGCGAGATTATTTTGCTCCGGCCGTTAAAGCGCATTTTGACAGCTGACAGCCGGGCGGTCAGGAGGCTGAATGAGAGGAGGAGGAGGAGGAGGAGGAAATTATGTCACCCTCCCTGAGCACAGAAAGAACAGGATTGCGCGGAAGGGAGGAAAGCGGGAGGAGGGGAGCCTTTAAAATGCGTCGCCCAGCCTGTCCAGGCGGAGGCTGGATCGGACAGAAGGACCCGCTTCTCTCCACAGGGAGCCACTTGGCTTTCGACCCTGTTGCCCCAGGAGCTGGACTCGAGATCGGCTTTCAGGAAAATCCCGCAGGCGGGCGGCGCAGGGACCGTTCCGTCACTCGCTTTGAAGCCGCAGCAGCAGCGCCGCCGCCGCCTCGGCCCCCAGGGGCCACCGCCATCTGCGCAAAGGGAGAGAGAGCCGCCTTCCTTGCCTCGCTCCGGCAGACGACATCCCCGGGTTACAGCCCTGAAAATGTCACCAAGCACCTGCCCGATCCTTCCCGCTAGGGCGCCGGTGGGGGAGGGGGGACCACAGACACACGACCGCGGCTTCTTCTTCCCGCCGACTCTCGTGCAGAGGTATTAGGTGTAAATGTGCTTCAGCGATTGTGCGCATAATCGCCTAACCGGGCGCAAAAGCGAATCCTTGTGGAGGGGACCATGGAGAGAATTCACTGCCCCGCTGCTTTTTTGACCAGAGCAATAGCCTACCAAGAATGTGTGTGTGTGTGTGAGTGCGTGTGTGCGTACGTGTATACACACACAAATATTAAGTTACAAAAGATCATAATCTTTTGTAAACCACCCAGAGAGCTTCAACTTTGGGACGATATAGACATGTAAATCATCATCATCATCATCATCATCATCATCAAGAATCTTTAAATACACATTCTATTTTAGATGTTCTGCACGATTTCCCAAATTTCTGGCACAGGAAGCTAGCTTTCTCTGAATTAAAATGGAAGGCCCAACTTCACTCTTATACCTAAGTATGAAAAGGCAAGAATACACCTAACCTCTGAGGAGCTCACCCACTATCATTCTGCATGAGTCACTGATCATGATGCAGACTCATTCAGGGACACAATAGGTATGCTGTTCTGAGATTGGCTAGTTTCTCTGGCATCTCTGCATTGGGAGTGATTGGATGATCTAATCACATCCAGTGCCGAGACATCCTGATGAATGAGGAACTGTTAAAAAAAAAATCAGGAGAGTTAATTCACTGATTTCATTTGAACTCGGTTCTAATGCAAGATTGCTCAACTTGTAATCCATGACAGTCTAACACAACCCACTGGCCATGCACGGCGGCCCACCACAGGGGGAGGAGCACTCAATAAATCACCTGGTTTGGCTACTTGCCTGGAACTGTAGCAATTGGGTGGTTGTAAACACCTAGTAGTCTGATCCTTAGTAACCTCTACACTTAATTTAACTATTGCAGTGTATGTTCTATGTGGAGCTGCCCTTCAGCAGCATTTAGAAATTTCAACTGGTGCAAAATGCTGCCGCCAGCTTCTTTGTGGCGCTCGTTAAATAGAGCATATTACACCATTTTTTTGTTTGGTGTGCACAGGTTACTCACGCATTTCCCTGCTTAATTCAAGGTGCTGGTTCCTACCTTTAAAACCAAAAATCGTTTGGTACCTGGGCACCTTCAGGTCCACCTTTTCCCCATGTTCCCCCTTGTACTCTCTATTTGGCATCTCACACCATGTTTTTTATTCCTCTGCTGTCGGAGGTTTCATGGGCATCATCTAGAAGCAGGGACTTTGGGGTTGTGGGCCAGTTTTGCAGAATATGGCCTGCCAGACTCCAGCACTCTGATCCTTTAGACACCAAGTTAAGACATTTCTTCTCAAGGAAGCACCTTGGATAGCTCCTTTAGAGTTCTGACTGAAACCTGGAGTGGTTTCACTGCCCCGCTGATATAGGAGCCACCAGACTTCACTGCCTTTAGGACTACTTAATCAGATGATTTCATTTCTCCTGCTAGTTGATTTTTGGTGTAGACTTTTCCCCCTGCCCTATAGCTTTGATTAAAAAAAAGAAAAGAAAAGAAAAGAAATAGTGTTGGAGCTGGTATTTTTGCAATCTGTATTTTTATTATTACTTTAGTTGTATGGTGTTTATTGCTTTGTATTTTTATAGCAGAATTATTACTGTTCATGTTGAGCCACCTTGTTTCGTTTCTGAGGAAAGCAGCATATACTTCTTTTTAATAAAAATAATCAATTCAACTTGGTGGGTCACCAGCATTGCAGGGCTGTCCTATTGTGACTTTTCAAATTACCAAAACAGCTGCTTAAGAAAAATAGTTCGTACAGGCTGATGGCAATATAACAGTAATACAAAATATATTATAGGGTGACCATATGAAAAGGAGGATGGGGCTCCTGTATCTTCAAGAGTTGTAAAGAAAAGGGGATTTCAGCAGGTGTCATTTCTATGCATGCAGCGCCTGGTGAAATTCCCTCTTCATCATAACAATTAAAGCTGCAGCCCTGCCCTCTTTTGTATCTGATCACTCCACAAAAGAGGGCAGGGCTCCTGCAGCTTTAACTGTTGGGATGAAGAGAGAACTTCACCAGGTGCTGCATGCATACAAATGACACCTGCTGAAATTCCCTTTTTAATACAACTCTTAAAGGTACAGGAGCCCTGTCCTCCTTTCCATATGGTCACCCTAAATATAATTTTAAAATGTTATATGCCTTGGAGGCCAGTCTACCAATGTGTCTAACGACTCCCTGCATCTTTTTCGACATGGTCTTGTTATGTTTGAATCCTGCTCCCCCTTCAAGGAGCTCATGGGATTGCATATGGAACTGTAGAATTTTATCCTCACAATGACCCTTGAGGTAGGTTAGGACAAGAGACAGTGACCCTGTTCAGACAACATGCTTAGCCACAGTGTTTAAGCATTTTGAGCTAAACGTTATGGCTTAGTGTGTCATGTGAACCATGACTTAGTGTGTCATGTAAACCATTCCTAACCAAGGTGGCTGCATAACTACAGTTGAAACATGCTCACTAACCATTTGCTGCCAAAGGGTTAGCAGACTAACCATGGCTTAGTGTGTTGTCTGAACAGGCCCAGCGATTTGCCCAGTGCCACCAGGGGGCTTCAAAGCAGAGTAGGGATTTGAAACCATCTTCTCAGTCCAATGCTACCCATTAGACATGGAAGCTGCAACAAAATGTTGTAGCGTGAAGTGCTTCTGTTCAAGATACCCAATTGCATTCCCCCTCCAACAGTTTTCCATTCCTGTCATCACCACCCCATGTCAGTCAGCAAGCATTCTATGCCCACTGAACATGCCAGTCCTCGTTGTACTAAAACCCTTAAAAGGGGGGGGCATCTCTAAAGATTTTTTTTGGTCCTTCTGCAAACTTTGGGATTCTCTAAAGCCTGCATTTTCCGGGGGGGGGGGGCAGAAGGGGGTGCTGTAGGAGGAGGGATCTGCATCCAACCCAATGTCTGCATCTACACATTTCCAGCTACCCTACAGCCCCTGGCAAACCAAAGGAACCAAGATGGTGCTCACATTGTGTTGTATCTCAGCAATTCTAGTGGTGGCTATTTTCCTTTAACACACATTGTTATTTAACATGGAAAGATGAGGCTAAAGGGAGACATGATAGAGGTGTACAGAATTATGGAGAATGTGGATGCGGAGACATTTTTGTCCCCCTTTCAAAATGCTAGAACCCAGATAGGTCATCCCATGAAGATGACTGGTGGGAGATTCAGGACAAACAAAAAGAAGTACTTCACACAGCACATAGTTAAACTATGGAATTCACTAATATAAAATGCAGTGATGGCTACCAATTTGGATGGCTTTAAAAGGGGGTTAGATAAATTCCTGGAGGAGGAAGCTATCAATAGCTACTAGCCCTGATGGCTATGTGCTGTCTCCAGTATCAGAAGCAGGATGCCTATGTACACGGGTTGCTGGGGAACATGGGCAGGAGGGCGCTGTTGCACCATGTCCTGCTTTGTTGGTCCCTGGTCGACAGCTGGTTGGCCACTATATGAACTGAGTGCTGGACTAGATAGAATATTTATTTAAAAGAGTTAAGGGCGTAATCCTCTGCCTGTTTAGACACACAAAAAGGGTCTTTTTTCTGTCTAAACATGCATAAGATAGTGCCCTTTCAAAGTGAGTGCAACCCCATCCAGAACAGATGTTAAGCCTATTTCCCAGACTTGGGAACCACTAACCCACAAGGCTTCTGTCTTGCCAGGATTCAGCTTCAGTTTATGGCCCCTCATCCAGCCCATCACTGAGTGTAGGCAGTTATCTAGGACTTGTAGAGCCTCATCTGATTCAGATGACCAGGGAGATAGAGCTGTGTGTTGTAAGCATTTTTCTTTCTCTCCAGTAATACTAGAACCTGGGATCATCCCATGCAGCTGAGTGGTGGGAGATTCAGGACAGATAAAAGGAAGGACTTCTTCAAACAGCGCATAGTTAACCTATGAAATTCGCTACCACAAGATGAGGTGATGGCCACCAATTTGGATGGCTTTAAAATGGGGTTGGATAAATTCCTGGAGAAGAAGGCTATCAATGGCTACTAGTCCTGATGACTAAGTGCATCCTCCAGTATCAGAAGCAGTAAGCCTGTATGCATTCGTTGTTGGGGAACATGGGTAGGAGGGTGCTGTTGCACCATGTCCTGCTTTGTTGGTCCCTGGTCGACAGCTGGTTGGCCACTATATGAACTGAGTGCTGGACTAGATGGACCCTTGGTCTGATCCAGCATGGCTCTTCTCATGTTCTTAAAACAACATCTGTTTCACAGCAATCACTCAATAGTGGAAATGCAGGAAAATCGTATAAGATTTTTTTAAAAAATCTATTGGCTGGGGTCAGTAAGGAATTTGATTAAGCAAACAGAAGTCATCAGCTCTTTGTTTTGGAGAATTTTGGCCAAGGACATGGACAACATGGCTGAACCATTGATGGAAATAGATGGGGGGAGGGGAAGTATTATGATCATTGATCAGCACCTTACATGTACAATACTTACTCACAACGTACATAATTGTACATAAACTAAAACTAAAAATAAAAATACATGACCCCCATGGTGGAATAATACTATTTTATTAAAAGTTTCTGTCAAGCATTACAAGCTGCACAAAGCCTGGCCCCTATGGACATCATCAAAAGAGTATTTTATCACATGCTCATAACTAGCCACTCACTGTTTTTGGAGGGTCATTTGATGAGAACATCTGCTTTCCGTGCATCTCCCACTCCTTCTGGTCTTTTTTACATCGTAAAACAAGACAGAGAAAATCTGGTTTTGAGGGGCTGTAGCGAAACTTGCCGCCATTTCCTGCTGTGTGCAGGAGAAACAGCGCAATAAAAACACCCACTGAATGGGCCACGTGTTCGTTGCTTCCTCCTTTCTTGCCCGTGTGAAGAAAGAGGAAGCTGTTCATCCCTATTGTGGGGACAGCAGCAAGAGGCAAAGCGATGGTAGGGAAACACGATTTCCCCCCCCCCATCTGATGAGACTCCTTATCTATAATCAGAGAGTCCTATTTATGGAAATCAATTTATTTCCAGAGTAAATCCACTGAAGAAACCAAACTGAGCCTTATTATTTCTTGTGTTTCCCAGTGGCAAAGTCAACACAAGTCTTATTTCAGATCATATTGGAATGTTGAAGCAGTCTGCTGAGCAATACTATTCACATTAAGATTGTAACACATGGCCTGCCAGTCAACCAGGGGTGGCAGATTCTCTATTCTTTGGGACCACTGTATCGGGTAGACCAGGGGAGCAGGCAGGGCCATGCAGAGGGGGGTCCAGTGGGGCCAGTTGGCCCAAGGCCCACGATTTTGGGGGGGCACTCTGATGAGGAGGTCCCCCCCAGCTTATGCTACTGCTTCCGTAGCGTAAGCAGCCCAAAGAGAAGCGAGGAGCCTGGTTTGCGGAAACAGCACAGAAGCCATCCATTGTGAATACCATGGTCAGACTACAAACTCCAGAGGGCCATGCCGCATGCAGAGCAGGGATATTTGTGCCTTGAGGTGTTGTAGAACAGGTTTAATATGAAGGTGTTATGTAGAACGGACATGTTGGTGGGCACGTCCCCTTGGGGCGGCCATATTGTCCTCCTTTTTTTAAAATGGGGGGGGCACACACTTCCCATCTGGCCTGGGCATATTATCAGCTCTGCACAACCCTGGGAGCAGGCAGAAGGTCAGTCAGTATCTACTGGTAAATCTCTGCTTAATGTGCAGTAGATCAGCAAGGGTTCACGAAACACCCCATTGTCTGACAATACTAACAACAAAATGACACAAACAATTAAGTTGCTGAAATGAAGAAAGCTTGGGGAAAGCACCACAATTTACAAGCATCACCAGAGAGGGGGAAACCGCGTTTCTCTACCGTCGCTGTGCCTCCTCTCCTGTCCCACAATAGGGACTAACAGCTTCCTCTTTCTTCACACAGGGAAAAGAGGAAGCAATCAATGACCACGTGGCCCATTCAGTGGACGGTTTTATCGCGCTGCTTCTCCTGCACACAGCAGAGAATGGCGGCAAGTTTCATCACGGCCAAAAGAATTGCATTTTCCAGGTCTTTTTTTGTGACGGGAAAATGAGCAGAAGGAGCGGGAGATGCATGGGAGGCAGACGGCATTGTGAAAAGGACCCACGAAAATCCATGAGTGGCTACTAATGAGCATGCATTGAAATGCTCATCTGATGATGCTCTACGAAGGATTCAGATAAATTGGAATGAGTTCAGGGAAGGGCAACAAAGATGACATAAAGGGGGTGGTTTTGTGTGAATTGACTGCCAGCTCAATTCTGGTTGGGAATGCAGGCACTCTGGTTCCTAGTTCTGACAGCACAATCCTAAGTATGTTTGCTCAGAAATAAATACCTTAGTGTTCAGTGGGTTTTATCCATGTAAGTGGCCATAAGGATCCCACAGAGAGTGTAGCCCTAGAGGATCATCAGATGGGGGGGGGGGAAGGGGGGAAATCGTGTTTCCCTACCATCGCTTTGCCTCCTTTTCCTGTCCCACAATAGGGACAAACAGCTTCCTCTTTCTTCACACAGGGAAGAAAGAGGAAGCTAAACACAAGCATGTGGCCCATTCAGTGGGCAGTTTACACAGCAAGAAATGTTGGCAAGTTTCATTATAGCCCCCCCCCCAAAAAAAATTGGATTTTGATGAGGCTCATTTTGTGATGGAAAAAAAGAGCAGATGGAGCGGGAGATGCTCGGGAGGAACATTGCATCATCAAAATGCCCCGTGAAGAACGTGAGTGGCCATTAACGAGATAAAACACACATCTGAAGAAGCTCCTATTCAGGCTTTCAGAATCTCTAGAAGCAACAGACGAGGAGATGGGATGCTCTAAACCCAACCTCCCTTCTCACACATTTCCATCACCTGCATCTGTGGAAGGTTGCCATTGCTCTCATGTCCTACTTGTGGGCTTCCATAGGCATCTGGTTGGCCACTGTGGGAACAGAATGCTGGAATAGATCTATCGTGGTTCTTCTGTTCTCATGGCATTCTTGTAACAAACCTGGAAAATTAGGCTGGAGCCTTATATAGATAGTATATGGTACAGCAGTCTTTGCCTGCGGTATCTGCACATTGGTTTTTTTGTATCCTGTGATGGGGTATAATCATATTTTAGTTTGATTTCTTTCTTTATTTCACTTTAGCCTACCATTCCTCCAAGAAGCTCAAGGCAACAAACATGGTTCTCCTGGCCCCCAGTTCTATCCTCACAACAACCCTGTGAGGTAGGTGATGTGGAGAAATAGCAACTGGCCCAAAGTCACCCTGTGAGCTTCATGGCTGAGGGGGAGATTTGAACCTGGAATTCTCTAGTCCTGGTCCAACTCTAACCACTACACCACAGCGACTCTCAAGCAGATTTTGAAGGGGGAGGGACTTAGGCTTCAAAATTTTGCAAAACCTATTTGACCAGAGACCATTTTGCAATTTCGGGGAAATGAATTAGTGTGTACATGACAGGCAATTATGGCTCTTAGGTAGAATTGCTATGGGTTTGTTCTGTTTGCTATGGGTTTAATCTGATTTAGAATAGATTTTCCTGTTGCTCTTATTATGTTGTAAGCTACCTTGAGCATTCTACGAGTGGAAAGGTGAGCGAGAGATCCACCAAATAAATGCATAAATGGAAAGTGAGATTTAAATATATTGAGACAAATAAAATAAGCACTAACTTCAACCCCCTCAAAATAACTGATTTTCCAGTGGCAGTTTCTTGATACATCTCTGCTAAGGCAAAAGAGACAGACCTTCTTTGTTTTAAAAAAAACAAAAAAACCTTCCTTCCTCCTTGACCCTCTTTATACAGGATGCATTTTCCCCCAGCGCAACAAAGAATAATGCACTGTCAGGAACCACAACTGGAAAAGAAGCAACCCGTCCTCTCTCCCTCCTGTTCCTCTACTACCTTATTTCTCAGCCTACATGGCTAGGCACGGAGGTCTCTTTGCCATTTGCATCTCAAACGCTTGCGTTTTATGACAGCTGCCGAAAAGCGGAAAATGCTGGGTGACAACTCCTCAATTGGAGGCAAGGAAGCCCTCCGTGGGCCTGTATATAATCTTTTTTTTAAAAAAAAGAAAGAGAAGCCATAATACACATAAAACTCTAACGTGCCTCCAAAATTACCTCATCTTTTATTTAGAGGTTATTCCGCCCTTGTCTTTCTTTATAGCTCTTTATATGACTGAAATGGGGAAGCCAGACAAAATGAGGCAATTTCTGTTACCAAGTAGAACAGGGGTTTCAGTCAAAATTAGACACTCACACACACAAAAGAGAATGATTCCTCCTCCCCATCACCATTTTAGTCAGCTTCACTGTTGTGAATGTCTTGCTACTCTGTTTAGTAGCAACAATGTTTTTTTACAGCAGGGGTGGACAAACCATGAAGCCTTTGGCTCAATTTCTAAATCCCTCTGCAATCACTTCAGGCCTCTGGCAAGAGTTATCTGTCTGTCCACTGGCATTTCCCTGGCCAGGAAAGGAGGGGGAGAGAGAAGGGGGCATCAGAGAGAGAGAGGGGGGGGGGTATCAGCAAGCGGGAGAGAAAGAGAGAAGGGGTGGCTATACTAGAGTGACCAGATACAAAAGAGGGCTCCTGCAGCTTTAACTGTTGTGATGAAGAGGATATTTCACCAGGTGCTGCATGCCTACAAATGACACCTGCTGAAATTTCCTTTTCTACACAACTGTAAAAGATACCAGAGACCTGTCCTTCTTTTCATATGGTCATCCTATGTTCAGACAACATGCTAAGTCATGGTTAGGCTGTTAGCCCTTTTGCAGCAAATAGTTAGTGAGCTTATTTAAATCATGGTTTTGTAGCCACCATTGGTTAGGAATGGTTCAGACAACATGCTAAGCCATAATGTTTAGCTCAAAATTCTTAACCACAGTGGCTTAGCATGTTGACTGAACAGGGTCTGTGTCACCAGGTCTTGTAACATAAGAGATGGAGAGATTTATGCTTCCCTATCTGGTGGGTGATTATCCTTCCAGATGTTTTGCCCTAGATCGCCTATCAGCCCAAGCCAGCATAGCCAACAGTGAAGAATGATGGGAGTTGTAGACCAAAACATCTGGAGGATCACAAGTTTCTAATTGGCTCCAGCAAATTTTGCACAGCATCTGGCCGGCAGTGGAGGCTGTTTGCTCCAATTTTGGTGGGGCTGCGAATCCATTCTGGGTTCTATTCAGAACCAGCCAGAATTAGCCAAGGTGATGAAGCCATTATGGGGATAGCTGCTTTAGAATTCTGGCTGGTTCTGGAGGAATCACAGGCTTACCGAAAGCAGAGCCTCCACTGGTATGCAGATAAAGGGAAATAAGTTTCCATTAATATTCTCAAGTACGATTTGCAATTTTTTCTCAATTTTCCCCCTTGTGGTAATAGGGTTGCAGCCTAGACAGAGTGTACTCCTCCCTCACCTCATGCTTGGTCACTGTCTGAGTGCTCCACAGGACATAGGAAGCCTACCAGAGAAAAAAGATGGAAAGCTCTACCTAAAAAAATTATACCAGTCACACCTCAAAGCTCAGAGGCAAGTTGGCACCTTTACAATTTCTCTGGGTGGTAAGGTGTTTCCTTACCCATTGCCAAAAAAAGAGGGCATCAAGTTGCATAATATTTGCATATGCAAATTTTGTATAGAGAGGTGAAAAAATTGAAATAATAACTATAATTTAAATCGAAATACAATACTCAGCCAACCAATCAATCAAAGTTTTATTGAATAAGTCTTCAGACCATTTCACACACAGTAAGCAAGTGTTAAAAACAATCAAACAATACATGAATCTTAAAACATAAAACTAACTTTTATAAAGTGTAAAATTGAAGTAATAAAATATTTTTTAAAATACAAATACCTTTTGATAAAATTAGTTTTAATGCTCCCATTGAGGCCACCACATGATTTAAAAGCTGTTACATTGCTCATTCAATGGTACACTTTCCTTTTTCTTTTTTCCTTAAACTGGCTACCTTAACCACAAAGAGGGCAACCCTCTGAGTCACAAACTCGTTAGATCTTTCCCTCTCTCTTTCTCTTCCTCCTTTTACTGGCCTTTGGCTGCCCTGATTATTCTGCAAACCATCTCTCCTGCTTTTGGAACTGGACTTTTGGATTCAGTTATATCCCTGAGCCAGTTCCCCCGCTAGTTGAAATAGAGGCCTACCACACAAGGTTGTTGTGAGGGAGCACAGAAAGACAATAGAATAGCTTGCACTCGAAATGCTAGCAAAGCTTGCAGTAGTAGCATGCAAGCTTCCAAGTTATACAGAGGTCTTCATAAAACTGGCAGGGGGAATGTTCTGCAATGTATTCCAAAATGCTTTCCGTTTTATGCCAGGCTTCTCAAACTCTGCGAAAGGAAGATGGGCTTTAAAATACAGATATCTGCCAACAGAACACATTCATTTCTAATGTTGGAGAGTTCAACAACCCGCTTATCTGATGACCAGAGATGACCAAGCTCCCTCATTCCTAACAACGAATTGAATTTTCACTGGGCCAAAAACATAATTTTATCATAGCACTTCGTAGCTGCCTTTTATGTTTAAATCCAAAATGGCAGGAAATGTCCATCAATCTAATCTTTCCCTGTTCCCGCTTGTTGTAGTATACCGCAGGCCTAGCTGACAGGCAACAACGGACCTTGAAGGAGTTCCATTAAAGGGGTGTTACACGGTTTTGAATGTGTTCTAATTGTCCATGCATTAGAGATCACCAAAATGATGCTAGAAATGAACATATAAAGAGCCGCTTGGTATACAAAGCTTTTTATTATTGTAAATCCAGAAGTTGTCATTAAGATCTTGGTCAGAGCAAGGGGGTGTTTTCACAGGTGCACCATGATTGCCAGGTCTCACCTTTTGGCCCCAAGACTCAGGCTTTGAGGTTCATGCTCAGGGCAGCAAGTTAAAGCACAGGGTGAACAGCTAGTCCAGGATACCTGCACACTTGATGACTTCTTCTAGAGCACAGGTGTGCTAGCTCAGATGATGCCTGGCCTGCCAGGATGGTAGCTTTTGTACATGGAAGACTTTCCCAGATGCATCCTGGCCATGTTGTTGCTGACTTGCTGGACAGAGCAGCACTGGAAGCAGTCAAAAGCACTAAAAAGCATCTCATTCCTCACTCGGAAGAGGTTTACAATTTTCTCCCCCATCCCATTAAAAATTAGGTCCCCTCCTCCTGATTACACACACTCACACACACACTTTTCCTAGGTCTTCCTTTGCCTGGCTCAATGGCTTTACAATACCTCCAAATATGATGGGCACTATGGCATCTCCAAATAAGTGGACCATTAGGCAAAGTGAGGCAGTTGCTTCAGGCAGCAGATATGGCGAGGTGGCAGCAAGGTGCTGGAGGAGTTTTGTACCAATTGGACTGCCCTGTTCTCCCATCAGCTATCAGTCGCAGTGGAGGACTCTGTCCAACCATTAGCGTTGAAGAAAGATTCAACTGCTTCTGTGTATGCAGTGGGAGCGGGTGCCATTTTGTCCTTTGAAACAGGCAGCGGGATATCTTGAACTGGCCCTGCTTGCCCTTTTTGCATCCAGCCAACTTTTGACTCAAGCTTCACGATAACAAAGATATAATATCACAGAGGGAAAGGGACTTCTGAACCTTGAACTGTTGCTTGATAGGTAGAAATTAAATCAATTCCACAAACACACCAATACACATTTTTTTAAAAAAATATATTTATTTATTAACACGTTTGTATCCCGCCCTATATCATTGGGATCTCAGGGCAGTGAACAGATAAAATTAATTCAAGCAATATAAAACAATAAATTATTTGCACAGCTAAAAAGATATAAAACCATTAACAAGCTAATACCAGTAAAAAAAAAACCACAGTTAAAGCAATTAAAACTATGTGCAACTTTTAGGCAAATTTATCTCTCAAAGGCTTTGATAAAAAAAAAAAAAAAAGCCACATGTTAACTTGGCGCTGAAACGAAGCCAGCCTCTGCGCCAGTCAGGCCTCCAGAGGGAGGACTTTCCACAATCAGGGTGCCACAACAGAGAAAGCCCACCATAATGGATGTTTCCCACTGGTGGGACGCAGAGGAAGGCTCCTCTGATAGATCACAAATCTCAGGCAGGCATATATAGGGAGAATCTCTCCCTCGAGTATGTGCCTGCATTTTCTATGCGGGTGAACACTGGAGCTGTGGAAATTTTGCGTGCAAAATGTCATGAGACAAAGACCTAAATTGCACTATCGGCTCAGCACAGTGGGTAGCTCTATATTCTAAGGCCCTCATGAGGTGTGTGTTACATAGAGTGAAAGAAAATGCATTGAAGATGAGGCACAGATGGTATGTTATGCCAGTCAAGCGGAGCTATCTTAAGTGTAATGTAAACTCTAGTTGTTGGAGGTCTGGAGCTACCACAGACGCATATGTGATGGGATTGCCCACTTGTGCAAACGCTTTAGGTCCAAGTTTTTGCCTTTGCCATTGACGTCACCCAACAAGATATAACACTATCTGCAAAACTGGGACTACTATCTCTTCATATGGACTCTAATACACATAAAGAACTCCTAACATTTTTTTCTGGACAGTAGCCAGGTTGGTCAGAGTTGCTAACTTGAAATCTGCAAATGAACTTTCTCTTATCATATGGAAACAAAAAATCTGGGACCGTGCACTAATGGAGAAACTCACTGGACAAGTAGAAATTGACAGTTTTTATGGAATATGGTATCCTTTTTTAGAATTCGCTAACACTGAGAAGAATACACAGAACTTGATGGTGCAATCTGTTAAGAAGATGAGCGATCACTTTATCAAATCGTCTTGCATGTACCAAATACAGATCCTGAGTGTGATCAGAAAGGCAGTAAAGAAATGGACTCATATGTGGTGTATTTGGATTTGTTACTGTCCTGACACTTAACATATCGCTATGACGGTGTTCAGACGTCACGCAAAGCCTCGGTGGTTAAGCGTTTTGAGCTAAACATTATGGCTTAGCATGTCATGCGAACAATGACTTGGCATGTCGTGTTAACCCTTCCTAACCATGGTGGTTACATAACTACACTTTAAACACAAGCACTAACCATTTGCTGCAAAAGGGTTAGCTGCCTAACCATGGCTTAGCGTGTTGTCTGAACAGGCCCATTGGGACTCAGAGGCTGTTATCCATTGTTTAGCAGAGGGGAACAGAAGTATATTGTGGGGGTGAATTGCCCTCCACCCGGCCCACTGACCTCATCACCTGTCGCTCCACACACCCATTTTAGCCTTTCACTGTGCTGGGAGTCACAGAGATCCGTGCCTCTCCCAGCATGGTGAAAGGGGCATGGCGAAAGGGGCATGGCTAATGCCCAAAGAAGTTCAGAACTAGTGCCTGCATTTTCCTGGGGGGGGGGGGTCCTCCCTCCCAGTTCCTTTTCCTTTTGTGTCATGTCTTTTAGATTACAAGCCTGAGGACAGGGCCTGTTTTAAGGTTAGCCTTTGTCAGCTGCTCTGGGAGTCCTTTTTTCCCCCCAGGTGAGCTGAAGGGCTGAGTAAAAATGGTGTAAATAAATAAATCAAGGTGGTGCTGCAGGAAGAAACTCAGCTGAGTCCCCTGCCGGCTGCAAACCTGCTGATCGGAGGAAGAGTGGAAGGGGGATCCCCATAGTTACCTTCAATCTCAGATCAGAGGTAACAGTGAGAATTCCTCCAGAGGGTTGTGGTTGGCGCTTGGAGGACCTAAGGGGTTCTGCAGACTGGCTTACAGAATTGGGCAGGCAAGCGGGGGGGGGGGTGGATGTGTGTGTGTGTGTGTGTGTGTGTTACTTATAGGGTGACCATGTGGAAAGGAGGACAGGGCTCCTGTACCTTTAACTGTTGTATAGAAAAGAGAATGTCAGCTGGTGTCATTTGTCTGCATGCAGCACCTGGTGAAATCCCCTCTTCATCACAACAGTGAAAGCTGCAGGAGCCCTACCCTCTTTTGTATCTGGTCATTCTAGCAAAACTCCTGCAGCTTTAACTGTTGCAATGGAAAGGGAATTTCACCAGGTGCTGCATGCACACAAATGACACCTGTTGAGATTCCCTTTTCTATACAACTGTTAAAGGTACAGGATCCCAGTCCTCCTTTCCATAGGGTCACCCTAGTTACACCCCTGGCTTAGTACTGTCCTCGATGAATGCATTTGAACCTCTTCTCAAAAACCATTTAAACAAGTGGCCGTCACATCTGACACCACTGGACCTAAGCAGGGGAAGCCCCCTCCCTTTGGTATGGAGATAGAGTACCCTCTGATTAAGTCCTGCATATCGGGCTCCTTCACATGTCATAAGAGCAGATCCAGGGGGGCGGGGAACAAAAGCAGAAAGGTGGCGATTTCACGGGTAGGGTGGCCAACTCTTTTTAGCCACTCCTGCGCCTTTCGCGGAAGTTGGTCTGCAAGGATCACACTTCCTTTCGCCCAGCGAAAAGCTACAGCGCCTCGCCATCCCTCCGGATCAAGCTACTGTAAAAGGCAGGACAGTTTTGTCTGGGCAGTTGACAGCTCCACTCAAGGGCGTAGGCAGAGCAGACAGGCAGCAGCTAAGAATAACATACCGGCAAAGAAAAGCCCATTGCGGGGGGAAATGCATATTGAAAGATACTCTTCTGACTCAAAACAGGCGGGCGAAAAACGCATTTTACTCCGCTGCCGTTGGAAGCATTAAAAGAGAGATCGAGCAGTCATAAGCATCCTGCTCCACTTATCACAAAATCAGAACAAACCGGATGAGTCACTCACTTTCCCCTGAGTCCAGCCCCACCCCTCCGCCTTTGTTTTTTTGGCCACTAGAGGGAGCGATTACTTTAGTTTAGCCGGCGGGCAGGCAGGCAAGGAGCGCAGTTCACAGCAGGAAAAGGCCTGCGAACCGGGCTCGGCGATACTTGTGCAAACACGAGCCGCTTGAGTGTGCAACAAGTGGGCGCCTCCGCCTTTTAAGGGCGTGCCTGTCGTCCAAGCCAGCCAGCAGCTTCTCGGGTGCATTCTTTACTTGCAAAGCGGATAAAGCTTGTTCCGGGGACCGAATCGAAGAAATCGCTCTATTTATTGGGACCCTTTAGGTGGCCGCTTGAGAGGACACTGGGTTAAATTTTTAAGTGCGTCCTAGGACAGGACAGGCGTTTAGACTGGCGTTACCTCGCCCGGGCCCTATGCCTGCTTACTCGGAAGTACGTGGTACTAAATTTCAAGAGGGCTTAATGCCAATCAACCCTATTGAGAGTTTTCGACTTAATCCGTTTTGCTAATCTAATGAATTGCACATTTAAAGTCGCACCTAGGCCGACCCCTGTTGTTGTGCTGGATTTTTGCCAGGTGAATGGGGCTTTTGAAACTCCAGCTGATAACAAACTGGAGTCAGCTGAAGAAAGGTTTGGGGCGCGGAGCAAGGGGTGGAGTGATAATAGTATGAAACGCATTGCAAATTGACAGTTTGAGGAACTGAGAATTTGATACAGACCGAAGAAGGTGGGTGGAGAAACAAGATGAGGCAAGAGGTCATCGGCGAGCCATTTATTTATTTCTTTTCTTTAAACAATAGGGTGTTTACACTTAAACCGATTTAATCGAACAGAAGTAGTTGCTTTGTACTCTTCGCCTGACGTCCCAAATCTAATCTGCGTGGGGCCTCGCCTCGTCCCCCTCCCTTCAATAGCATGAAACCCAATCCTTCCATTGCATTTAAATCGGCTGCAATGGGTCTGGACCGGTTTAATCGTGCCAATTGAAAAACCAGGAGTCTCACTGGATTTCGGATTAACCCAGTCCGTGAGCCAATTAAAGTGGAATGCCTTTAGGTCATGTAACCAATTTGTCTCTCCCGCGCTGTTTCATGGGATTCACTGCACATTCCTGCGCGCGTTTACTCGGAAGTCAGTGCCACATTATCCAATGGGACTTACTCCCGTGTAACTGCGTCCAGCCCTAACCGGTTTAAATGCAGCTCGCTTCTTTGGAAAGGAATTGGTTGCAGACTGGTCAATCGGACTGGCTGAGCGAGGTCCCGTTTTCAGTGAAAGCCGCCTCTTTGGGTATTAGGGATTTTCCCGACCTCGGGGTGATCTCCGCCTGCCGCCCCCACCCCAAAAATACTCCGCACGCCCTGCCAAAGTTTGGAAAGTACATCAGGTGCCACTTTGAGCCACCTGATATGCTTTAAAAAAAACACCTGACGAAATTCTAAACCTCTTTGAACACGTTGATTAACAGCGCAGTAGTGGCCCTCCACGGGTCTACCCCGAATCAAGCCCTGTGGAGAGACAGGATTGCAGGCGGCGCCCCTTTGGCTCCGGAGAAACTTCAGCGTCTTAAAAGGCGATTACTACTGATTGTCTCGCTCCTTGCTCCCGGAAAAGACATTATAAATAGTTGCGTCTATAGGTAAGCTGTGAACCCAGTCACCTCCAACTCTTTTCCTCCCGCCTCTTTCTCAAGCGCCCTTGAGGCGAAGCCAGATATTCCCCGGGTCTCGTGACTGCCTATTTCCCCCTCCTCGAGGTAGCGCAACTGCTTTTTCTCAGGGTTGCGATCCGCAGTCCGCTTAAGCCTGCGCCTCTCACACGCTTTTCCTTTGGGAGTCAGTCACCCACACACGGATCTCGGTTCCCAGCAACCCTGCACCGGAGCGGGCTGCGCTGTCCTCCCGCTCTTTGCAGAGAACGAAACCGGCTTAAGTGCGAGCGACTCGTGGGAGGCGCCTTCCCTTTCCCCCACCGCCGCCTCGGCCATTTCGGGCGGTGCAAAGGGGCCTCTCCCGTCCTTGAGCGTGTCGCTTCTCCACCCGCTTTGCTTTCCTCGCACCCTCCTCTTCTACGTATCGCCTTGGAAGTAAACCCCGCTGAACTCAGTGGGACTCCCTCCCAGGTGAGGAAGGGTTTCCAGGCTTGCAGCCCGAGTCGCTGCAGACCTACTCGCGAGGAAACGCCAACACTGCGTCCCGCCGGCTTCAGTTATTTCCGAATTGCACTCGTTTGAGTGCCAAAGAAACCGGTGCGGATCCGGCATAAAACGCTCCTGCCATCCGGGGAGAGGGAGGGGGGGGACGGCGCGGGGGAGGGCCACCCATTCAGCGAAATCAGCCAGAGCCAGAAGGAGGGGCGCGGCCCCGGCCCGTGTTTGACCCGGAGGTCAGCCCCACCGAGCAGATACGCAGAGCCTGCTTTCGGTGGGGCGGACTCCCAAGCGAGCGGCTTAAGACGCAGGAACAGCCCGGCCGGCTCGCCGGGAAAACGACGCCCAGAGAGCGCCGTGCCGCCGCCGCCGCCGCCACTACTCCTCCTCCTGTAGTATTTTACTATGTTTACTTCCGCCGGCCCGCTGCGGGCGCGCGTACGTATAGTAAAAAAAAAAAATCCCCACGCACACAACGGGCTGCCGTGGTGAATTAAACCGTCCAAGCGTCAGCCGCCGCGCCGCCCCTCCTCCTCCTCCTCCTCCTCCTCCTCCTCCTCTCGCCCTAACGCAGTGCAGAGCGAGCGGGCCGGAGCGCCTGGCTTGTGCGCGCAGCGCCCCCCGAAGCGCCCCCCGCTTTCCTCGCGTCCTCCGCTCCTGGCGCGCCCCCTCTGCCTTTGGCCCCGCGCTCCCGGCCTCCGCCTCCCCGGAGTGGGTGGGCAGATGGGAGAGCTACGAGGAGGGGGGGGGGGTGGGGAGAAAGGGAGAGCAGCCAGGGCCGCCGGGGGTTGCGCGCCCACCTCCCCGCGCGCGCGCGCGCTCGCTCGCCTCCTCTCTCTCTCCCTCTCCCCCCCCCCCCTATTATCACTCGAGACGCAGCCCTTATGCAAAACTGTGGCGACGGGCAGTTGGCGGGAAAGCGGCTGGGCGGAGCCGCCGAGCCGTCTGTATAAAAGGAGAGGCAGCCCCGAGCTCATCAGCGATTTGCTTGCAAGAAGGCAACGCCGGGGGAGGGCTGTGCATCGAGGGGAAAGGACGCGCTGCCGCCGCCGCCGCCGCCGCCGCCGCCTTTAGCGAGGAAGAAAATAAATAAATAATACGCGCGCGCACACGCACACACACATATATATATACCCATATATATATATATATATATATATATATATATATACACACACACATTCACGCACACACACACTTACCTCCCTCCCTTTCCCTCCTTCCCAGTCCAAGCCGGCGCTTTAAAGGGCTTGACTCAGCAAAGGGGACGCGGAGCCAAGAGACATTACTCTTCTTACCCGGGACGCCGTTTGCTCCAGCTGCGCGACTTACAAGCTCTCTCTCTCTCTGCGTGGGTATGTGCGTGCCTCTGCCTATGTGACTGCTCGGAGAGAGGCGCGAGGAGGAATCTCTTCCCGCAAGAGGCGCGTTTTTCGCCCCTGGGCGGCTTCGATAGAGAGAGGTATTATTTTTTTTCCCAAAAACAACCCTACGTCTCGACTTGGAATTTCGCTGCTTGCGTGTAAGGGTGCGCGCAGAGCGGTCTTCGGCATCGAGCAGGCTGTCTTTTCTGGCCGGGATCTGGGAGGAACCGGTAAGTTTTGAGCTCTGGATTCTACCGGGGGTTCCGTACCTTCCCCACCCCACCCCCTCTCTCTCTTCCCGGGGCTTCCTCGATGCGTGGTGGGGTTTGATTAGAGGCGGGCTATCCGAATTCGTCCGCGAGAGAAGCGGCGAAGCCGTCGCGTGCCTTTTCCCACCGTATCCTAGAATGACACGATGCCTGTCCGCCTCCCCACTTCCCCCCAAAACGGCTCCAAACGGAGGAGCGAGCTTTGCGAAGGGTTGATCGGGAGTTAATGTTGCATTGGTACGCTTCTCGTTCTCGGGGTGGGTCCGTCTCCTGCTCGGAGCTTTCACGATTGTTGTCATTCTGATTATTGCTCGTGCAAGGCTGCAGCCCATGCGGGCTGAAATGGGAGCCTTACGGTCGTCAGAATGCAAAAGTTGGGTTGCGGATCACTGGGGGGGGGGGGGGGGGGGGACCGGGGCGTCGTTTTCTCCCTGCGTTGTCCGCGGTGGTGGAGAGGCTGGTCGTAGGTGGCGTTGTCTTCATAGGGCTGTTGCGGACCGACTGATCCGAATTAGTTCTGCCGGAGGACGAAGTGTCCTGAAAGCCGATCGAGGAAGGGAACGCTCCTTCCGGGCGCCGGCTGGCGACTCCTCGCCCCTGGATCGTAGCGTCGGTTTAGGGCATGGAGGATTGGAGTTAACTACCTCGGTGCGGCTGTAATGCGGAGGGGCGGGGAGGTTTCTCTGGCGAAGGGATGCGGGGGTGGCAGGAGACGGGAGCGGATCTTGGGGAGCCCCCGGAGGAGGCGCGACTGGAGCTTTAGACTCCTCTTTTCTTTTTTAAAGGAGGCTCCTGGCATGGGGTTAATGCGGAGCCCGTTGGCGCTCCCGGATTAAACCGGCGATTGCATTCATCGCGGCTACCGGTGGTGGGTGACTGTCGGTGCAACTTGGAACCCTTCTCGCCCGTCCCGGACTTTAGGACGGCGCCCTGGGGTGGGGGAAGCAAGGCTAGATACGGGGTCATTTGGGGGGAGGTTAAGTTTGGCGAGGCGTCTGGACGACGTTCCCGTGCATGCCGGTCGTCGGTTCTCGGACTGCCTCGAGACCGCCTGTGGGGGTGGGCGGGGAGGGGGAATCGGGCGTTAAAATTTGGAAAGGAGGGGTAACCGAGGCAGGGTTGTGGCAACGGGGGAGGGTCCCTCGTCGTCCGCTAAAGGCAGCTTGTGAACTGGTTGGGAGACCAAACGATCGAATCCGACGCTTGTTTACGGACCTACTCTGTAGTAAAAAGTATGCTGTGTAGCTTCAGAAGCGGCGCGGGAGGGCGCATTGCGCTTCATTGCGTGGCCAAGCCCCCCCCCCCCCCCATCTCTTGCAAGCTAATGTGTTGACCCGTATTAAGTTTCCGGGCGCCGCGCGCTTTGTTGGATTAGGTACCTCCGCTTTATTTACTGCGGATTAGTTCGCCCCAATCAACTTCGGGTTTTCCCTTTCAGTGCATGCATACTAGCGAAGCATGGGTTTCTTTCTGCCTGTAGGTGTGTCCCCATATGCATAAAGAACCAGGGTAGTTACTCTGGATTAGTTACACCGGATTAGTTACTCCGTGGTTTTTTCCCTCTGGAATGGAATTTGGGGCATCATCACTTGCAAGGAGGTGATGTGTGGAATTGTGGGGCATGTCAACAACCCACAACTAACTAACTCCCCTCTTTCTCTCCCCCCACCAGCCACCATCCGCCGCCACCATGCCTCTCACAGGACCGAGTTTTCTCAGCCGGACTTATGATTATGACTATGACTCGGTGCAGCCGTATTTCTACTTCGAAGAAGACGAGGAGAACTTCTACCTGTCTGAACACAACCGGGGCTCTGAGCTCCAGCCGCCCGCCCCTTCCGAAGACATCTGGAAGAAATTCGAGCTGCTGCCCACACCACCGCTCTCGCCCAGCCGCCGCTCCAGTAACTTCCCCTCCAGCGCCGACCACCTGGAGATGGTGACGGAGTTGCTGGGCAGCGATGTGGTCAACCAGAGCTTCATCTGCGACCCGGAAGATGACGCTTTCGTCAAGTCCATCATCATCCAGGACTGCATGTGGAGCGGGGGCTCTGCCGCTGCCAAGCTCCAGAAAGTGGTCTCCGAGAAGCTCGCCTGCTTCCAGGCAGCGCGTCGCGATGGCGCTAGTGCCGGGCTTTCTGCACGCAGCGGGAGCTGTGGCAGCCTGGAGCTGCCGCCACCACCAACGCCTGCCTCAGCCACCTCCTCCGCCGCCTCGTCTCCCAACAGCGCCTACCTGCAAGACCTGGGCGCCGCTGCTGCCGAATGCATCGACCCCTCCGTAGTCTTTCCGTACCCGCTCGGCGAGAAGTCCCCAAAGCCTGTGGAAGTTGCGTCCTCTGACCCTGCTGCCGTGCTCTTACAAGACACGCCACCCACCACCAGCAGCAGCAGCAGCGACTCAGGTCAGCTGCCCCACTGTGCCTCTCTGGTCTGCCTTCTTCACAGGCTACCAGCTCCCCTTTCTTTTTTTGGCAAGGGGTGGGTTGAGGGAGAATGTCTGCCTACCTAGGGTCTTGGAGGTGGGGTGGGGGAGTTAGGACTGTGATAGGTAGAACTTGGAACAATGCCTAGGGTAGCTTAGAAATAGAGTGGGAAGCTGTTAAACTTGAAATATTGGGTGTTTGCTTGTCGTCAGTGGTTCAGAAAATTCAAAGCAGATTTTGTGTGTGTGTGTGTGTGCGTATACATAAAATACACAACTTTCTCACATATAGACTTGAGACTGTAATCCTGTGCATACTTACCTGGAAATAAGCCTTATTGAACACAGTAGGCCTTACTTCTGAGTAAACATGCAGCGGTTTGCCCTGTGAATCTACAAGCAAAGATCCAGAGTTGGGTCCAGTGTTAGTCCTATTTAGAGTAGACCCATTGAAATGAATGGGACTTACATGGGTTACAACCTCTGGTATGCTATTTTTTCAGCCTAACCATTCACCGTCTCAGACCTTCCTGTTGTGGAGCGTGTATGTGAGAATGGCTGAGAGAATGAATGAATGAATGAATGTCCCCATTGTGCAGATGGGAACACTAAGGCTGTAGGTAACTTTCCCAGAGTCTATAGTTGGATGTCTTCAGGACCACAATTACGCTACTTCCTATCCAGATTTAATGAATTGGGGAAGGGGGAGGAGGACAAGTCCTGGGGTTGTGAAATTAGGGCTGCAAGTCCTATATTCACTTTCCTAGAATAAGTTTTACTTCTGAGTAGGTATGTCTGGAAGGACGACAAGTACTGAATTACCCCCTTTTGCAAATATTTGGGTATCAGGTCTTTCTCTGAGAGGATGCAGCCAATGGGTTTGGTCACACTGCAGTTTTCGTGCATTCTTTGAGATAACTAAATCCTAAAGGAATGTCTATTATTTCCTTACGTAGCTGACGTGAATGCTTAGAAAAGTGTCTCTTTCTCCCCATCCCGATTTTTTTTTAAAAGTAACTCAGCACCTCCCTGTTAGCATATGTGTGTACTCTTGTGCTCGCCTTTTTTTTTTTAAATGCCACGTTAGCGACACACATCGCTCGGCTTCCCACGAATTACATTTCTTGGAAAAAGCAACCCAGGGAGGAACATGGAAAGGAGGGAGCCCTGTGCTGCTCAGATTTCATAATAAGGTCAGAGCAGGTCTCCGGAGCGGGAATTTTAAATCCGCTGACCCATCCTTTAATCAAATCTGTCATCTGGTTGGCGTGCTTGTAATGGGAAAGAGTTTCAAGGACTGTGTGTGTGTGTGTGTGTGAAAGAGGGAAAGAGATTTCGGTAAGACTAGTGCAGAAGCAGATATGTGAATGGGGCTTGGTTGTTTCCTTGTTTTTTTTTGGAGGGGTGGGTAGAACTTTCTTAGTTGCTCTGCAAAATAGCACGAGATCCCTGCATTCAACAGGTTTTCCATGACCTTCCACGTCAATTGATAGGTGGGAATAACGTGCTGGGAATTTTAACAGGGCGGGGATGGAGCAACGTCTAAAGGTGTTCTCGGAATACAAACCTGCATTTTATGTAAGATCTTGGGTGTGGCTCCAACCATATTAACACTGTCATTCTATTGCCTTGAGTGCTCCCATGCCTCCATCCCTGCTCACGCAGTATATCTTTTTCACTTACGCGAGCAGTCCCGGTCTTTCCCCGGCTGTGTTGGACTAGATAAACATCGGGATGTGTGGACAGAGCTGTTGGAGGCATGGCCTGCAGCAGTATTGGTGATGGTGCGCCGGCACTCCCAAGAAGGAATTGCTGCCTGTCCTGTTGGCAGTTGGCCCTGTCCACACGTTCTAGTTGTCTACCTATCCAGCTGCGGATTTGCTCCCATGGTAGAAAAAGCCTTGTCTGTGATCTAGCCCAAGTCTCTGCCTGCTGTCTTTGGTAAACTGCTCTTCAGAGTTATGCAATGATGTAATTTCGACATCTTGAGATCTGGAAGCCAGGGTTCAGTTTAACAGCCCTTTTGAGGGAGTCATGCACTGTGGAAATGTGCAGACATTGTAACAACCATTTTCCTTCAGTTGCATAACAAGCTGTACCTTCCCCTCCTTCGAGAGAAATTCAGTTTTCAGTAGGGGACCAGAGCATGATTTCTCTGTTTTAGCCTTCCCCCAACCGGGTGCCCTGCAGATGTTTTGCACATCAGCTCCCATCAGCCCAGCCAGCATGCCTAGGGGTCAGGATTCTAGGGAGTTCTCGTCCAAAACATCTGGAGGGCACCAGGTTGGGGAAGGCAGTTCTATTCAGTTTCAGGTCATGGTGCTCCTTGTATAACAATGAATAAGCATCAATTATTATTTTTTTAAACAACAACAACAACAACAATTGACATGCTTGTTTACTCTTAGCTTATCCATTGTGTTTTTAATCCTTTTCAGAAGAGGAAGAGGAGCAAGAGGAGGAGGAGGAAGAAATAGACGTTGTCACGGTAGAAAAAAGGCAACCGGCATCAAAGAAATCTGAGTCCAATTCACATTCGTCAAGGGGGCACAGTAAGCCCCCCCACAGTCCCCTGGTTCTCAAGCGGTGCCACGTTCCCACCCACCAGCACAATTATGCCGCCGCTCCCTTGACCAGGGTCGAGCACACCTCAGCCAAAAGGCTAAAACTGGACAGCGGCCGCATCCTCAAACAGATCAGCAACAACCGCAAATGTTCGAGTCCACGTACGTCAGACTCCGAAGAGAATGACAAGAGGCGAACGCACAACGTCTTGGAGCGCCAGAGGCGGAACGAGCTCAAGTTGAGCTTTTTTGCGCTGCGCGACCAGATCCCGGAGGTAGCCAAAAACGAGAAAGCTCCTAAAGTTGTCATCCTTAAAAAGGCCACGGAATACGTTCTATCCATCCAGTCCGACGAACACAGACTGTTAGCTGAGAAAGAGCAGCTCAGGAGGCAGCAGGAACAACTCAAAAGCAAACTTCAGCAGCTAAGGAACTGTTGAGTTTAAAAATAACTTTTTAAAAAATGTAAAAACCCATAAACATTGGGAGGGTGGGGAGTTGAATACAGAGACTGGGACAAATACCAGCCAAGCAAAGGTCGTAACAACTTTAGTGCTTCTTTAATTTTTTTTAAAAAATCCTATACTGATGAACTCGTCCGTGTGGGAAACATGAATCCATTTGAAATTGCATGCTTGACAACTACACAACCTTGGCCTGACCATGGCAGAAGGCTGGCCAGAACCTTTGAAATGCCTCAGAACTGATAAAACTTTGGGCAGAAGTCTCTTCGTGCTTGGGGATAAAACCTTTTCACTTTACTTTTTGTTTTGTATTTAAAGCATTTTTTTCCCTTTAAGATGATTTACAAGGGAGAAAAAGAGGGTCGCTTGATCCGCTGTAAATATATTTACACAGCCTAATGATATGTAAATACTTTAATAAAAAAATCTTTATAGAAAATTTAAAAAAAAATACTGCAACAAATGATGCTTAGTGGTTGTGGCAACGGAAATTTATAATGGTCTTGAAACTTTTTTTGTGCCATAACATTTCACAAACTTCTGGTTGTTTTTATTTAAATACTGTCTTGGTTATTATTATTTTTTCAAAAAAATGATTTTATTTTGTGTTTCTAGATAAATAATAAAATATTTGCCCTAAATTGTAACTAGCTATACCTTGTAAGTGTTTGTGGGGGTGTGGGGTTGCCTTTGAATGTTTAAAAGTAATTCCCAAGAAACATCCCATCCTTGGCAGGAAGTGGTTTTACAAGCATTCTCAACAAAAATATACAGCCAGTATTGCATGATCAAACACCTGAGCAATAGCAACAGTAAACATACGAAGGTGCGTTATACTGAGTCAAACTAATTCATTTTGTCTGTCAGCCTTCCCCGAACTTGTGCCTTCCAAAAGAGTTGGACTACATCCCCCATTATTCCCAGTCAGCATTTGTGTGGGGCTGCTGGGAGCTGTAGTCCAAAACATCAGGAAGTCACCAGTTTGTGGAAAGCTGGAATACACTGGCTGGCTGCAGTAGCATTTCAGACAGAGCTCTTAACCCACCCCTTGATACAAAAGCCTTCCCCATTCTCCAGATGTATTGGGACTCCAGCTCCCAGCAGCCCCAGTTTGCATAGCCCAGAATGCTGGGACTTGTACTCCAAAACATCTGGAGGCTGGGATCCTTCTAACTGGAGTTGCTGGGGATTGAACCAAGAACCTTAATCTTGCAAAATATGTGGTCTACCAAAGAACTACAGCCCTGGTGGGTATTGTACCTTTCCCAAGTGCATCTGTGGCCAAATACTCAGTGCTTTCTAGTCTGTATCCATTGCAAACTTATCTATCTGCTACTGATCACTAACGTGTGTCATGTTTACTCCTAGGAGAATATGTACCACCAATGGATCTGGAGAGAAGCAATAGCTCAGTTGGGTGGGCAGAGCATTATTATTATTCCACCTTTTTCCCAGGGCTGGGACTCAAGGCAGCTTACAAGATTAAAACATGTGTAGTTAAAACATATAAATACAAGTTTACACAAGTTAAAATGGAATTAAACTTACAGTAAGTTGACAAAAGTTAAAATAGAATTAAACCTACAGTAAAATTAAAAACATTTTAAAACAGTCTAAACTTCTTTTTTTTTTTTAAACCACCATACATTAACACAGATCCCTGGAGTATTTCCAAAAGCCTGCTGAAATAAAAAGTTTTTGCCTGCCTCTGGAAGTGTAGCACAGAGGGAGCCAGCCTGGCCTCCCTAGGAAAGGATTTCCAGAGCCTTGGAGCAGCCACGGAGAAGGCCCTCTCCCGCATACCCATCAGGCGTGCCTGGGATGTTGGTGGGACTGAGAGAAGGGCCTCCCAAGAATAGGGTGACCAGATGAGTTGTAGAGAAAAGGGAATTTCAGCCAGTGTCATTTGTATGCAATTAGTTCCTGGTGAAATTCCCTCTTCATCACAACAGTTAAAGGTGCAGGCACTATACTAGAGTGACCATATACAAAGGAAGGCAGGGCCCCTGCACCTTTAACTGTTGTGATGAAGAGGGAATTTCACCAGGAACTAATTGCATACAAATGACACTGGCTGAAATTCCCTTTTCTCTACAACTGTTAAAGTTATATGAGCCCTGACCTGGATTTTATCTGGTCACCCTACCCAAGAAGATCACAGAGCACGGGCAGGCTCATATGGGAGAATATGGTCCTTCAGATAACCTGGACCTGAGCCGTATAGGGCTTTATAGGTGATAACCAGCACTTTGAATTGTGAACTTTCCATGATGAACCCGGTGTCTGGTTCAACCCCTACAACAAGACTGGGGAAAACTAATGTCCTGACACCGCATGAAGAAGCTTCAGGCTTGCTGAATTTATTTAGTTTGTTGAATCCCACTAATATAAGGGTTACAGTCAGATTAGCTTTTTCCTCTTTCTGATGATTTCATTGTATTTGTATCCTGCTCCTTGAAGGAGCTCAGGGTAGCAAATGGGCAATTTCTCCCCGCTTTTATCTTAACCATCCTCTGGGGATAGCTGTAGTTTGGATATTGACTAGCCCATGTTCATCCAGAGGTCTTCCTAGTCCCAAATACAACGTTGGTTCTCCAGGTAGCAGTCTTCCAAGGGTGGCTTGTTTGGAATCACTCCATACTTGAAAGTACTGAAACAAATGCAATACATAACCAAGGCATAGTTGTTACTGAGTCTGAGGGTGTGTTTGGGCCAACCACTTAATGACTGCAGATGGAGGCAAACACAATTGAAATCTCCCTATAAATAATAACAATCCTTACCACCCTCGTAAAGCCTCCCTGACACGTTAGGTTTCTATATGAAGGGATTTATATATTTAGTAGGACGGAGCATCATCATGTGAGCTGTGTGTGTCCTACCTTTTTTTAAACTGGACATAGAGTGATCTGGGATTATTCCCATTTTACAGATTTGACTGGGGTTAGGGAAAGCTAACTGAAGGTGGGATCGGGTCCTTTTCCCAAAGGCCCTAATGTTCAAACAGAGACTCCATCTAATTCAGCAATACCATCCTAGGCATGCCTACTAGGAAGTCAATCTCTAGTAAACAGGGTGACCGGATTCACATGATCAATTGCAAACCCCCACTGCTGGTGGCCATTTTGAATAGGCAGCCTACATGGATTATTTGAGGGTTGTTTCTTCCAACAAACCCTGCTGCCCAGGTTCAGATGACACTGTAAACCATAGCAAACCTGAACCAGGGGTTGAATATTCAAAATGGCCACCAGCACATGCCATAACCCACCATGGCTCAAAGAAACTACACTGGGCTGCAGTGATTGTGTGACTGGCCCAATAAGTATTACCTTCAAGTAAGCATGTTTAAAATGGGGTTGTATCGGTATCTTCTTTCCTTTCTTAATTTGACTCATATATCTGATCCTCTGAGGACGGGGATTTGTCTTTTTATTATTTCTTAAATATAGTCTCTGTCCCTTGGACAAGGCACACTATAAACTGCAAATAAATGAACAGTTTGGAAGAATTAACCTGCTGAACTGGTTCAGATAGCCTGAGTCAGGCTACTAAATCAATTTAATTTTCATGTACTTCAAAGCAGACCCAAAGTTGGTGTTACATAGGCGCTGGAGGTGCTAAACTGCATTCGTGCAAGCGGTGAGGTTAAAACATTGGCCATTTATATACCAGTGCAAAGCATTTTGCAAGGTCATCAATACTCGCGACAGCCCTGTGAAGTAGGTCACTTGGATGCCTGGTTTATAGAAAAGCACAGGAAATGATGACTTTGAGGTGCTCATTTATCCCAAGTCATGCATGAACAGAAGTAGGACATGGTGAGCCAATTATTCATGTACATCTTATGAGGTTCTCAGACTGTGGAGGATTGGAGTGCAAAGTTCCTGGAATGGAGCATCCTAATGCAGGACAAACCTTCCTCCCCAATTAGCCAAGAACTGTGCAGGTTGGATACATCTGGAACCAGGTTCCAGAAAGGCCACGTTAGGTTTTTTTTAGGTACGATTGCACCGCCGCGTACCCATCATCAGTGATGCAGCAGGATAATTTTAAACCCTGCATGTGTATGCCTGTGTGTGTGTGTTGTGGAGGGGGGGGGGGGGACTTTAGTGCCATGTGTATTACTTCAGTTGTCCATCACATCATTAACAATTCTCTTCTCCCCCCCACCCCCTACCATTCCACGCTTTACAAATGCTTCTACATTCCCAATATGTTAGAGTAAACAAACAAACCAAAGCACTGTTTGCCAACCCTGGAAAAACAGAAGAAAAAAATCTGAGCATGTGTGCAGTTTTGCATTTTAAAACCCACTTAACTCATGACTACAGGAATAAAATGGAACTTTGTTTGTGGCTCCCGAATGACAACGATTACTAGTCATCATGGCTATATGCTACCTCCAGTAACAGTTGCTGGGGAATGTGAGCGGGAGGGTGCTGTTACACTCAGGTCCTACATGTGTGCATGCCAGGGACAGCTGGTTGGCCACCGTGTATGCAGAAAGCTGGACTAGATGTATAATAATAATAATAATAATAATAATAATAATAATAACAATTTATTTCTTACCCGCCTCTCCGTCTGGATCGAGGTGGGGAACAACAACATGATAAAATACATAAAACTGATTAAAACATGACACATATTATTAAAACTGTATAAAAATCCTAAAACATCCTAAAAACATCCTTAAAACATTCTAAAATTCCACTGGATATGCCTGCCGGAAGAGAACAGTCTTTAAAGCTTTCTTAAATTCTAAAAGACTGTTAAGTTGACGAGTCTCCTCCGGCAGGTCATTCCACAGTCTGGGAGCGGCAGAAGAGAAGGTCCTCTGGGTAACGGTTGTCAGCCTAGTCTTGGCCGACTGCAGTAAGTTCTTCCCAGAGGACCTGAGCGTGTGGGGCGGATTGTATGGGAGAAGGCGATCCCGCAGGTTACCTGGACCCAAACCATGTAGGGCTTTAAAGGTAATAACCAACACTTTATACTTCGCCCAGAAACTAATTGGCAGCCAGTGGAGCGATTTTAAAGCTGGCGTAATATGGTCACCCCTAGATGTACCGGTGACCAACCTGGCTGCCATATTTTGAACTAGTTGAAGTTTCCGGACTAGGCACAGAGGTAGCCCTATGTTCTTATGCCCCAATGCTAAGCACATCTACTTGGGAATAAGCTCCACTGTGTTGAAGGAAAGGGAATATATTTTAAAAATAAAAATAATCAAAGGAGCATCTATGACCATGTACATGCCCTCCTGACTATCCCTTGACTATATTTTTTTAAAAAACAAAGTAGAAAAGATATTGTGGTAACACCATTCTCAGCCCTCTTCGTCCTGGTATGTCAGCTTAGGTAATCACACTGGGCGCCTGGTCACTGATTCCATCACCTGCCGCTCTCCAGGTGGCTATTTGTCCCCTTGGGCTGCAGGGCATCTGATTTTGGTCCTGAAGTAGGCTACATCAGGTAGGAATGCCCATCTGGAAACAAAGGAAGATAAAGAAAGAGCTGCTGGTTTACTCCTCTGTACCACTTGGAATGGAGTTCCAGATACCACCACATTTTAATTTACTTCTCTCCACTTTGCTGAGGAGTTGTATGTTTTGATTAGCTCAAGAGCAAAAGATGAAAAGACTCAGAGGTGCACAGACCATTTATTGCCAAATGGTTTCGATTGTTAAAACTCTGTAGGAAGGTAGATAGGTAGGCATGTGTCTGTCTGATTGAATGATTTCCACTCCATCTCAGGAAGTCTCTGTTTATTATATGCTAGATGGGGTGAGGGGGAAGGTCATAACATTGGCCAGGGAAATTGTGCACACAAAACATTAGAGAGCCAACCTCCACAGCCCGCTGAGCGTACAAGTGTTGCAAACATTTTAAAACAATTTAGACTTTTGTATTTTTATTTATTTCTTTCTTTTATTCTTTGTATTGTTTTTGTCCTACATCACCTTGAGCATTCATGGAGAGGTGGAGTGCTCCAAAGATATTCTAAATCAATCAATCAAATAAGTGCAACCTGGGTACCATTACCTATAGAAAGTGCAATATATATATATATATTGTGTGTGTGTGTGTGTGTGTGTGTGTGTGTGTGTGTGTGTATGTGTATTCCACAGCCACTGTCAATCCTGTATTCTTTACTTTCCAGAGGGATATGCAAATGTCACTTGAGGACAATGGAACAACTCTTGTGCTCCAGGCTAAACACTCAGCCCTTCCTTCTCACTTGGAATGCAAAGGTAACTTTTTGTCCGGGCTTAATACAATTCATGAGCCATTAAAGCAGTGACCTGTGTCTGGGAAATTGGGGGAAAGATAAAGCAAAGATAAAGGGGTGGGGGTTGGTTGATAAGTGGAGAGAGGTACTCAGAGTCACTTGGAGGCAAAACAATTGGGTAGGCCAAAAACACAGCAGCATTCTAATGTGTGTGTGTGTGTGTGTATATGTGTGTATAAAGTAAGGAGACCCTATGGAAAGGAGGACAGGGCTCCTGTCTCTTTAACAGTTGTATACAAAAGGGAATTTCAGCATTTGTCCGCATGCAGCACCTGGCGGAATTCCCTCCTCTTCATCACAACAGTTAAAGCTGCTTTCTTTTGTATCTGATCAGGAGGGCAGGGCTCCTGCAGCTTTAACTGTTGTGATGAAGAGGGAATTTCACCAGGTGCTGCATGCTTACAAATGACACCTGCTGAAGTTCCCTTTTCAATACAACTGTTAAAGATACAGGAGCCCTGTCCTTCTTTCCATAGGAAACAAGTCTGTTGTGGTGACGAGGAGAGTCAAGTAAGGTTAGGAACCATAGCCTAGTGGTAGCAGTAGCACACCTGTTTCTACTTGCAAAGTACCAAGTCCAGGATCAGTCAACAGGTGATGCGAAAGTCTTCTCTCAGCCTGAAGCCTTAGAGAGAAGCTGCTTGTTCGTATTAGCAGCTCAACACCTTGGATAGCTCCTTTAGAGTTCTGACTGAAACCCAGAGCAGATTCACCACCTCACTGATGTCTGAGCCACCAGACTCCACTGGTATGTCCTTCTAAAGAGAGCCTTTCCCCCCTCCCCCTGGAGCATTAAGTCAAAAGTGCAACTTTATCAAGCTGCACCACATAGCTCTGAGTTCAGCATGACTGGTCCCTGGTCCTTTACCTGGCTTATTTCCATCTGGCCTGGACAGGTGGGGCCTTATAGGCTCCAGCTACAAAGGCTGCTGCAGCAGCTGCTGCTGTTATTGAAGCTTCCTAAAGTAAAGACCCTCAGAACGGGGTCTCATTTTTGGGTTTGTGCCTGGACCTACATTCAGCTTTGCTAAGATGTATTATATTTGCTGCTATGTAGATCGTTTGGTTTTTATTTTTAAATTTCTCTCGTTTTAGGCCTTAGTGTGATTGTTTAATTTTAGTAGATTGTCTAATCTTCCTGCATATTTATATGAATGTGTGATATTTAGCCTACTTGAATGATAGCCTGTTCGCATGGCTATTTAAATTTGGTTACGATTTTAAATCGTTATTTATTTTGTTATTACATTTATGGCCCACCTTTTTTACCCTTGCAAGGCACCCAGGGTGTTATAGGTGGTCCTCTGCCTCCTCTCCATTTTATTCTCACAACAACCCTGTGAGGTGGGTTAGGCTGAGAGTCAGTGGCTGAATTCGGACGACACGTTTAACAACTGTGGGTTGTTGAAGCAACAACCCGTTGCATTGTTAAACGTGTCATCTGAATGTAGCCACACAACGGAGCAACAACCCACAGTAGGCAAAGTAGCAACATTCAACAACTGAGAGGAACAACTCACTTGTGAGTTGTTAGGTGAATTGTCAATTGACAAACGTGTTGTCTGGAGCGGTGCGTTGTTGAAAGAACAATGGTGAGTTGTTGAGCATGGAAGATCAGAGAGTGGAGCGGCAAGAGAGGCAGAAAGCGGGCGGCTGCTCAAGCACTCTCACAACAGATCTCTGGCATCGCAGCCATAGCAATCAGGATGCCCGCCTCCCCCACCAGGCAGCCGGCACGGATCTCAACAAGGGGCCAGCTCCTGCAAGCACTCACGCAGGGTGCCCAGTCAGCTACCCAAACGGACAGGGAAGCGCACCAGAAGGGCACTACGGCAAAGGGGGGGAGGGGGAGACGGAATAAGCAACAACCCCAGGCGCCCTGGAGCAAGGGGCAGCCCCCACACACACCAAGAGGGAGAACAACACCCCATCCAAAGTATACCCCCACTGCACCGCCACCTCCACCCTCGCATCACCCAGAAGGACGAGGGCAGGGGAAGCGGCGACCAAAGAGCCCCCCTCATCCGCCCAACATGGCTGGACAGCGAGTCATTGCCAGGCCCCGAGAATCCCGTTGGGGAGCGTCGTGCCCGTTCGGAGGCATCCCAGGTGCATGAAAGCATCAGTGCCTGGATCTGGCTGCGCTACCCCCACCCCCTGTGAGCGTCGGCTGTGGAGTTTCATCTGTGGACTGGCATCTCTCCCTGGCATGCCACCCCTTTCTATCACATCCCCTTGGCACGTTCCGTGCTTGGCTCCCTGGGGGTGTGGCCTCGGCCATCCCCTCTTCACCGCTGTGCCTTCCAGCCACCTCCTCCCTTCCCGGGGGCAACTGTCCTCTCCGTAGGTTCTGCCCTGGCTTAGTGGTGCCCATGTGCCTTATTGCCCATGTCTGGTCTCCCTGCTGAATAAAGTTTTCTATGCCACTCCACTCTCGCCTTCTTTCCTGTGTGTGCGGAAGATGCTCTAAGAGGGAGGTGGGGGGGTTGGGGGCTGGGGCGTGGGTGTCAATGTTGGAATTGCAGCGCTGGGCATGGAGTGCGACTGTTGTATTGGTGCTGCCGTTCCTCCTGGCTGCCTCTTTGCCTGAGGCTGCTGAGTTCCGCCCACTGACTGAGGCAGCCAATGGGGTTTGGGAGGCATGTCCTGCATCGGCTTCAATGGCGGCGTCCATGGTTTTCGGCCGCCGTGTCTTCTGGGATACCTGCTGGAGGACTAACGGAGTTTGGTAAGCGGGGAAAATGGCGGCCGAGCTGTCCGTCAGAGCCGAGTCGGCTATTTGTAACCGGGGTGGTTGCTGGTTCCTTGCAGCGCCTGCTGCAGCGTGTTGTCTGTAGATCACCACCTTTTTCACCCACCGTCAGTAGGTAATTCAACAACCGTTGCTCAGCGTGTTGTCCGAATTGAGCCAGTGACTAGCCCAAAGTCACCCAGTGAGTTTCATGGCCAGGTGAGGATTAGAATCTGGATCTCCTGAATCCTAATCCAACCTTTTAACCGCTACTCCACATTGGCTCTCTAGTGACTTCTAATGAAAATGTTCCTGTATTTTATTATGTAATTTTCTTTCCTGCTATTGCCGTTAGCCACTTTGAGTATCGTTTTACTTTGCAAAAGCAGCATACAAACAAACCAAGTGACGATGATGCCCCAGGATCTCAAGCAAAGCAGGACTTTCCCAGCAACTTCTACCTCACCCTTTAATGGGAGACGCCAGGAATTGAACCCAGGACCTTGCAAATGCAAAGCATATGCTATGCTACAGAGCAAGGGGGTGCTTTTGCAAACGGAGTACACCAAAATGATCCTGTTTTCATCTATCAAACATTGGAAGGTTTGTTTTTGTTCTGTTTTCTTGCTTTGTTCAGGAAGTGCCATTTGGAAGGAATCGCTCCACTGGGTCAGAGGTTCTCAGATCTTGAAATCCTCATTGTCTGATATTTGGGCACCACTGGGTCAGAGAACAGAGCCAAAGCTGTGGTGGAGCCAGGAGAGCAAAGTGCAGCCGTCTTGAGCGGGTTTGAGGCCAGATCCTAAACTTGACTTGTGTCAGGTTTAGGGGCAAAGCCCAGTGCAAAAGAATTCTTGTTCCTGGGGTCCCTACTTAGGGCTGTGGGCATCAACATTCCCACAAACACCGCTTGGTACCCACCAGACTCTTTGCCCCTCCTTATTTTCATTTATTTATTTAGGGTGAACATATGGAAAGGACAGAGCTCCTTTATCGTTAACAGTTGTGATGAAGAAGGAATTTCACCGGGTGCTACATGCATACAAAATAACACCTGCTGAAATTCCCTTTTCTATACAGCTGTTAAAGGTACAGGAGCCCTGTCTGCCTTTCCATATGGTCACATTAAACATTTATTTATGCATGCAGCACCTGGTGAAATTCCTCTTCATCGCAACAGTTAAAGCTACAGGAGCCCTGCCCTCTTGACCAGATACAAAAGAGGGCTGGGCTTCTGCAGTTTTAACAGTTGTGATGAAGAGGGAATTTCACCAGGTGCTGCATGCATACAAATGACACCTGCTGAAATTCCCTTTTCTATATAGCTGTTAAAGATATAGGAGCCCTGTTTGCCTTTCCATATGTTCACATTAAACATTTATTTATTTATTTATTATTTATATTTTTAAAATGTGCCCACAAACATCTCTTGGAGCTCATTCAGCCTGCTTGCCCCTCCTTATTATAATATTATTTACAATGATGATGATGATGATACACCTCCATGGCAGCGATTTTTAAATGGGCAAGTCCACTCGCATGGCAGCCATCTTGTGAGGGCACCCATAACACTCTTCCAAAATTCCAAATGTTCCCACCGACCCAGAAAGAATGGGGATTCAGTAAGAGAGACAGCTAAAAAGAGGGGGAGGGCTTGGGAAAATAGGAAATAGCTTTGCTCCTTGCTTTCCCAACAACAACCAACTCCAAAAGGAAGAGAAAAACAAACAAAAACAGCCTGACTGGGTGCCCCCCCCCCCCCAAGTTGGTTCACAATCCCAGAACATTTTATTTACGGTCAGCCTGAGAGCTTTCTCCCCTGAGATCATGTCCAATTTACTTTGCAACCCATTGTGCAGCAGTGATGTGACATTTTGATTTCCCAATAGGATTAGAGAGAGGGAGGGAGAGAGAGAGAGAGAGAAGTTGTAAAATTAGGTGCGATGAATTAGGAGGGTTTAAAAAGTCAGCTCTGGGAGGAAGAAATGAAACTAGCTTTATCTGGATGATGATTTTTTTTTATTTTTTTTAAAGGAAGATATTTCCAGGGATGAAAGTAAACTTACTCACCTCATTAGCCCTTTTACCTTCCTTTACGTGAATACATGAGTAAGGAGGCCAGGAATAGCACAGAAAGAAAGGGAAAAAAAACACAATGCTTTTTTTTTTTAAAAAAAGGTTACTCCATACTACTCTTGGGAAGTTATATGTACCTGAGTGACCACAGTGGTAGGGTGACCAGATAAAATCCAGGTCAGGGCTCATGTAACTTTAACAATTGTAGAGAAAAGGGAATTTCAGCCAGCGTCATTTGTATTAGTTCCTGGTGAAATTCCCTCTTCATCACAACAGTTAAAGTTGCAGGCACTATACTAGAGTGACCATATACAAAAGAAGGCAGGGCCCTTGCAACTTTAACTGTTGTGATGAAGAGGGAATTTCACCAGGGACTAATTGCATACAAATGACACTGGCTGAAATCCCCTTTTCTCTACAACTGTTAAAGTTACATGAGCCCTGACCTGGATTTTATCTGGTCACCCTACACAGTGGCCCATTTAATTCAAATTCCTAGTAAATTTTAGGGAAAAGCATGCTGACAGTGACCCGGTTCAGGTGGTATGCTAAGCCATAATGGTTAAGCATTTTGAGCTAAACATTATGGCTTAGCATGTCGTGTGAACCATGGTGGCTACATAACCACGGTTTAAATACACTCATTAACCATTTGCTACAGCCTAGGGTTAGCAGCCTGACCATGGCTTAGTGTGTTGTCTGAACAGGCCCTATATTAGGCTGCTAGCCTATCCTCACTTTCCTGGGAGTACAGCCCATTGAACTGGGAGTAAGTTTCTAGAGTCATGCGGCATATGTTATCCCCATGGGAGCGTCCCATGAAGTCACTCAGCTCCTACAGCAAAGAGCAGCTTCTCTTCCCATGGCCAGCTGCGTCCCCTGTGCTTGCATCCTCACTCTTATCTCCGATTCCAGAAGGGAGATAACAGCAGGGATTCCTCCACTGGGATCAGTGGAGGCTGGTGGTTCCTATGTCAGTGGGGTGGTGAATCCACTCCAGGTTTCAGTCAGAACTCTAAAGGAGCCTTGGATAGCTCCTTCAGAGTTCTGACTGGTTCTGTCTGAAACCTGATACTGGTGACATTGGAGTCACCAGCTTCCCCTGATGGGGATCCTCCAGGGGAGGAACCCAAGCAGGCTCTGCAGGCTGGATGCAGAACATCCGATGACCAGAGTTCTGCAAGCCAGAACTAAATGGACTGGATGGATTGATTTAATACAGCTTCCTCTGCATGTGTAGTCATAGAAGTAACTGTTGACTGTTTTCATGTACAGAGTTGTTTACACTAATATCATCCTGGTGACTCCATTGAAAAGCATCATGTGTGAGGTGTTACAAAGGTTCTGTTTTAGTGTTTGATCATTCCCTCCTTTGATGCAGTCTTTTCAGCAGTGAGCACCAATGCGCGAAGTGCGCTGCAGGAACAACAGCATTGTGGCAAATTAGAACCTTTATACACAGGTTCTTTCTGGCTGCTCCAGGTCTCTGGAGCCCCTTTCTTCAGGCAACCTTTGGAGAAGCAACACACCAGGAATTTATCTTGGCCATGCATAGTTGCAAGAAGCTCCCTACTCGCATCTCATCCCAGCCTAGCCGTTAATCCACATGGAGGGGGCAGGAGCTTAAACAAACCACTAGGCTTTAGCACCCATCTCCAATATGGCGACAATAACACAGACTAGGTTTATTGTGGTTGTTGTAATGAATACTGATGTAAGGCACGGAAGAGACCCTGCGCGCCAACACAATAGGTGCAAGTGGAAAGCGCATGTGCACAGATTCAGGGTGGGTATTTCCCCCCAGTGGTAGTCATAGCCCGACGTGCCTGGTGAGGTGTCACTGTTAGGGTAACCACATACGTAGCGCTAAAACGGTGGAAAAAAGAGGGCATCCATCATTCCTTTTTCCAGGTGCAACAAAATTTTTCGGCTGGTGTTCTATGGGCTTGGTTAGCACAGTTGTCAAACAGGGTTGCAACAGGCACACCCAAAACAGCACCAGCCTTAAGACTGGCCGTATTATCATGGTCTTCCCAAGTGCCTTTCGATGCAGGATCTATATTACACATTGCCTTAGATGGAACTCTCGGTGTTCCTTCAACGTGCAATCAAGCAATTTATAACAGCTTATCTCTGGTCTGTGCATATCCAAAATTATTATTATTGTTTCATCACTTTCGCGCTCGTGGCGGTTTTTCTAGATGGACATGACAGGCTTTGCCAAGTCATGCTGTCTTTTACAGATTCAAGAATTTCCTGGCAATTGAGCATGTTTTAAGTATGACAGCTTTCTGGATGTTGGTGTGGATGTATTTTGGTAGGCGCAGTTTCTGAAGGTTTTCTATATAATTTTTTGATGTGATGCCGGTGGCTGATGTGACTAACGGAATAATTGTGACTTTTTCCTGATGCCATAGTTCTTTGACTTCCATGGACAGTGGTGTATATTTGTCTCTCTTTTCTTCTTCCTTTTCACCAACATTTTTGTCATTCGGTATTGCTATGTGAATGAGGTATGTGTTGTTGTTGTTTTGTCTATGAAAGTTATGTCTGGTCGGTTGCAGGGTATTGTTTTGTCGGTATGAATTGTTCTGTCCCAGTATATTTTATGATCTGCATTTTCCAAGATTGTTTCAGATGAGTATGCATAGTATGTTGTAGATTGTTTGATAAGGTTGAATTTGAGGTCCAGTTGTTCGTGAATTATTTTTGCAGCTGTATTGTGTCTGTCTGTGTAGTCAATTCCTGCCAGAATTTTACATCCTCCTGTTATATGGTCTATTGTTTCTTGGAATTGATGGCATTTCCTGCATAGGTCTGTTGTTACACTGTTATCTTTTATGATGTATTTTTGGTAGTTCTAGAGCTATTAGGAATCCTTCTGTTTCTGGAAATAGCTCACTCTTCCTGAGCCATTTGTATGATGGTTCTTTGTTTATTTGAGTTCAGTATTATGTTGTAGTGCTTCCCATGGAGTGCTTTTGGTGCCCATTTTTCTTTTTTCCCTGCGAATGTGAGTGGTCGTGTTTGGTCTTTGTTTTGTAGTGCTAGGTTGAGTGGGGTGTAGTTTTTATCTGCTGTTACTATGGCTTTATGAATGGGGGTGTTTTTAGTGTGGAAGAATTCTCTGAGTGGTTTTATCTGTTTAGCATGCATTGTGTTATTGTCTAGCAGACCTCTTCCTCCTTCTTTCCTGCTGATTGTTGCTCATTCAATGCATGAGTTGGAATGGAGCATGTGGTGTTTTGTGAGTTCGGTGCAATTGAGTCTGATTATTTCTTCGAGTTCAGTGTGCAAACAGTATATGATTCCGAATGAGTATGTGAGAATGGGTAGTGTGTAGGTGTTGATGGCTTCGAAAATGTTTTTTGAGTTGAATTTAGATTTTAGGATTTATGATAGGCGAGTTTTATATTGCATTCTTAGTTGAGTTTTTACTGTGTAGTGATTGATTTTTGTGTTTTATTGGAATCCTAAGTATTTGTATGTTTCATTTTCTTCCATGTTATCTAATATTTCGTTATTTAGTGTTTCTGCTGTTTCTTCTTCTTTCCCTTTTCCTCTTTCTATGTGTAGCATCTTGCATTTTCCTATCCTGAATTCCATTTTCATGTCTGTTGTCAGTTCCTCAGTGATTCGCAGGAGGCCTTTTATTTGTGTCAGGGTTGAAGCATAGATTTTGATGTCATCCATGTACAGGAGGTGATTGATTCTGTGCTTCGCTTGTTTTTGGTGTTTTATGTCGATGCCATATGTGGTGTTGTTAAGGGTGTTGGATAGTGGATTCAGACACAGGCAAAACCATAGGGCACTGAATGTGTCACTTTGGAATATGCCACGTTTGATATTTACTTTTTCTGTCTGTATATGATCCTTGTCTGTTCTTAGGTGTATTGTTGTTCTCCATGTCTCCATGATTCTTGTCAGAAAGTTTTGGATTGAAGGATGTATTTTGTATATTTTGAGTACTTTTTTCAGCCAGCTGTGTGGGACGGAGTCGAAAGCCTTTTTATAGTCTATGTAGCAGGTGTGGAGGTTTCTTTTTTGTTTTTTTGTTTGCTTCATGATGACACTGTCTATTATTAACTGTTCTTTGCATCCTCTGCTGTTCTTTTTACATCTCTTTTTGTTCGTCTGTAAGTATATTATGTTGGGTGAAATGTGCTTCCATTTTCTGTGTGATGATGATGATGATGATGATGATGATGATTTAATGCTAGGTTCACAGCTCTTCATTTCCTTTCACCATACCACACCTTACTCTTCCATTTGCTTCTTTTCCAAACAAAAGAGAACATAAGAACATAAGAAAAGCCCTGCTGGATCAGACCAAGGGTCTATCTAGTCCAGCACTCAGTTCACACAGTGGCTAACCAGTTGATGACCAGGGACCAACAAAGCAGAACATGGTGCAACAGTACCCTCCCACCCATGTTCCCCAGCAACTGGCGCACTCAGGCTTACTGCCTGGGATACTGGAGGTAGCACATCATCATCAGGGCTAGTGGCCATTGATAGCCTTCTCCTCCAGGAATTTATCCAACACCCTTTTAAAGCCATCCAAATTGGTGGCCATCACCACATCTTGTGGTAGTGAATTCCATAATTTAACTATGCGCTGTGTGAAGGACACAGAATTGCATAAAAATGGCATATGCAAATATGGTTGCACATTTAGAAATAATGACTATAATTTAAGTAGAAATACAATATACATCTCTCCCTAGTGGGGAAGATGGTGAGCAGATGGTTTGTGTGCCTGCTCTGTTTGCTGTCCAAGTGCTATGGATGGGCAACTTCAAGGCCCAGCTCTCCCTTCTTAGGGTTCCTTCTCTTTAAACGGGTCTTAGACAGGACAGTCATTCCTCAAACTGCCCTTCAAATAGAGGACACATGGCTACTGTAGCTGCTCTAGAGGTCACCTGACCTTGGAGAGATTTTTTTTTAGGGGGCACCAGGGGCTGACACTGAAAGAGCCCTGCTGGATCAGACCAAGGACCCATCTAGTCCAGCATTCTGTTCACACAGTGGACAACCAGCTGTCGATTGGGAACCCACAAGCAGGACATGAGTGCAACAAAGAGCTTCAGCTATGGGGGCGGTATATAAATGTAAATAATAATAATACCCTTCCACACATATTCCCCAGAAACTAGGATATATAGTCTTGCTGCCCCTGATACTGGAGGTAGCACATAGCCACCAAGACTAATAGCCATTGATAGCCTTCTCCTCCAGGAATTATTGAATTCATCCAGCCCCCTTTTAAAGCCATCCAAAATGGTGGCCATCACCATGTTTTGTGGTAGCAAATTCTGTACTTTGACCATGTGCTGTGTGAAAAAGTCCTTCCTTTCATCTGTCCTGAATCTCCTATCAATCAGCTTCATGGGATAGACCCAGGTTCCAGTATTATGGGAGAGGAAGAAAAATGTCTCCGTATCCACATTCTCCACACCATGCATAATTTTGTACACCTCTATCATGTCTCCCCTTAGCCTCCTTTTTTTCCAAGCTAAACAATCCGAGCTGTTGTAACCTTCCCTCATAGCGGAGTGGCTGCAGCCCCTCAATCATTTTAGTTGCCCTTTTCTGCACTTTTTCCCACTCCACCATATGTGTGTGTGTGTGTGTGTGTATAGATAGATGATAGATAGATAGATAGATAGATAGATAGATAGATAGATGACTGGAACTGTACACAGTATTCCAAGGATGGTCGCTGAAATGCTCTCCCAGACAAGTGGAAAAGGAGCTTATGATGGCTGCCATCCCAGCTTATATGCTATATTCGTAACATCCCAAATGTCATGAAACCCTGACAGGTGCAGAGCCCTGATCAGTAAGGTCGATTAACAGAAGGAGCATGCTAAACGGCATGATTTATTTGTACCACAGAATCAAAATTGTGGTGGCGGTGGGGAGTGCTAATGTAGTATAACAGAATCATTTAGGGGTGTTTTTTTTTTAGTGTTGGCATTTGGTTTAATATGCATGGAGCACCCTATGTCTCACCCACCAAGAAAGAATCTAGCTGTGCCTGGGAGGCATGCAGGCTTTGATCATGCAAAATTAAATGGAGGCAAACCGCTGGGTCTTTGACTTTCCTTTTAATTTCCTCCTTGAATCTTCATTCATTTGAGGTGAATTACACACAGTGCTAAAACGTGTATATGCATCTAATCATATGGCAGGATGCGGCATCAACAGCCTGTCATCAAGGCCGGGTTGATGCTCCCTTTCGGGCAGCCTTTCCTAACTTGCTGCCCTCCAGATATGTTGGACTACAGGGCATGCTGGGAGTTGTAGTCCAACACATCTAGAGGGCACCAGATTGGGGAAGGGTGCTTTAGTGATTTAGCCATGCGGCAGGGGCTTGTGTGGTAGGGAGAGGCGGGGCGGGGTGGAAGCAAGCGAAAAAAAACACACCAGTTTATTTTGGGATAATGCTTGCTCAACCCAGGGTTTTTAATGTTAGTAGGCCGTGTTGTCCTTGCAAACCACAATTAAAGAGAATGAATCCGAAGGTGGGTTCATTAAAGGAACAAAACCCCTCTTTCTTGTCCCCAGCGGATTTCAAAGGGCTTAATTAACTCATCAGGATGGAAAGGTTATTATCTGAGCATTGTCCTCCCAGGGTCTTTCGGCCTTGTTCCTCGGTTGACCATGTTTTGGTTCATCTGCAGGCTGTGTGCATTGCGATTCTCCATTTAGATGGTTTTCAAGCTTGTTGTTCTTAGAGTTGCTCCTTGTTCTGCAGGGAGCTATGCTAATGAAAACACAGAAGACCTGGCGAGCTTTTGCACAGCCTGGTTGGTAGCTCAGCAGGACAGGAAAATGTATTGGGGATAGGGTAGCAAGCCAGCCGTTGCTAAAATGGATGGCAGAAGAAGGCAGCGATTTGTATGACATGTGCACATGCTAGTTTATATTCATAGACATACATTTAGAAACCAAAAATAGAAATTAGAGCTGTGCGCAAGCGGCCTCTCAAAATTCTCCACTCTATTTGTGGGTAGGGTTCGGAAGGGGAGGGAAGGAGACTGGGGTGGCCATACAAAATGTCATACAGCTACCCTGTTTCCCTCCCCTCCATGCCCTGGGAATGCCCCCTTTCCCTTGTCTCCACACTCTATTTTCCAAGCATGGAGAGACAGCCAGTGTGGTTCTCTGTGTGCCAGCTATGAGGGGCTGGTCTAGGGGCCTTAGGATTGTTCTCTTAGCTGTATTATTACTATTATTATTATTATTATTATTATTATTATTATTATCATTATTTACACTTATATACCGCCCCATAGCCGAAGCTCTCTGGGCGGTTTTAAATTTGTGTATGTTTTAATCCTTGCTGTAAGACGCCTTGGTTCTTGTTCTGAGAAATGCATCTAACAAATTTAATGAACAACATTCTCTCACTATTTTCATGTTTGTTTTATTCATTTGTTTATGTATTACTGTATATTATATTTCAGCAAGCACTTGAAATCAAAGCACTCAGTTAACCAGTCTATTGATATAAAAGTATAATAATATCATATGGGGTGAATAAAAATAAAGAGATTATATAGCAATTATTATTATTATTATTGTTGTTGTTGTTGTTATTATTATTAACATTTATATACTGCCTCAAAGCCGAAGCTCTCTGGGCAGTTGACAAAGATGAAAAGACTGAACACTGAAAATCAATATACAAAATTTAAAAACATAAAAAAGCTAACATTTAAAACAATTTAAAACTCCTAGCCAGGCAAAAATTCAGTTAAAATTCAACATAAACTGTTAAATGCCTGAGAGAAAAGGAAAGTTTTGACCTGGTGCCAAAAACATAACAATGTTGGCACCAGGTGGGCCTCATCGGGGAGATTGTTCCATAATTGGGGAGCCACCACAGAAAAGGCCCACTCCCTTGTTGCATTCCTAAATCTCCCTTGACTAAATCTTGCAGAATTCAATTGTACCCAGCAATCCATATAGATCTGCATTATGGCATCCTGATAGTGGAATGCTTTTTCCCAGAGTGGCTCACTTGGTGTCTACGTTGCCATTGTGGCCTTTTAAGTATCAAGTGAAGACATTATTTTTGCAGGTATTTTAGTTCTTTAGTTTTTGTTGTTTTTTAAAGTTGTTGTATTTTGAAATCTTTACATTTCTGCTGTTTTGACTTGTATTTTATACTGTGGTTTTATTTATTTTTTAACTTTAAAATGAATTTTCTCTTACCGTATGGAAACAGAAAATTTGGGACTTTGAACTAATGGAGAAATCCACTGAACATCTTGAGGTACAAAGCGGCCAAGTAGAAATTGAGACTTTGTATAGAATCTGGTATCCAGTTATTGAATTCGTTAATACTGAGAATACACAACAACCTCCTAAGACACACAACTCTGTGGCATGATTTATTGGGGTGATGAGTGATAACTTTCTCAGATCATCTTGCTTGTACCAAATAGAGATCCTGAGTCATCAGAAAGACTGTAAAGAAATTGACTCACATGTGGTGTATTTGGATTTGTTACTGTTCATTGTTACTTTGAAAAATTCACTTAAGTATATATCTATATCTATAATGTTTTATTGTGCTATCGTTTATGGTTTTAATGATTGTGGACCACCTGGACAGCTTCACTTATCGAGCAGCTAGAAATATAATGAATAAATGAATAAATAAATAAATCTCGAGGTCGTTATTCCAAAATGATACAGAGACACCATTTTTCTATAAACTCATTTCCCTGTTGTTTTCCGTCTCTAACTCTGACCAATTTGGTCAGTTAAATTGTGTATGCTAGTTTCCCCAACCTGTGTAGGCTGACCATATGAAAAGGAGGACAGGGCTCATGTAACTTTAACAGTTGTAGAGAAAAGGGAATTTCAGCCAGTGTCATTTGTATGTGATTAGTCCCTGGTGAAATTCCCTCTTTATCACAACAGTTAAAGGTGCAGGCACTATCCTAGAGTGACCAGATACAAAAGAAGGCAGGGCCCCTGCAACTTTAACTGTTGTGATGAAGAGGGAATTTCACCAGGAACTAATTGCATACAAATGACACTGGCTGAAATTCCCTTTTCTCTACAACTGTTAAAGTTACATGAGCCCTGTCCTCCTTTTCATATGGTCAGCCTAAACCTGTGCCCTCCAGCTGTTTTTGACCTCAACTCCCATCAGCCCCAGCAGGCATGGCTAGTGGTCAGGAATCCTGGGAATTGTATTCCAAAACATCTGGAGGTCACCAGGTTGGGGAATGTTGGTATATGTAATATCCCATATTCTACAAAACCATTAATCAGTGGAGGAGTAGCATTGAGTAGGGAGTTCGACTCCATGGTCTTGTAGGCCCCTTCCAACTCTACTATTCTATGATTCTCCCAGTTATAGGAGATAGTAATAGGAGCTGCCATTGATCCATACAATTGTTCCCTCACTGCTTATGAGGCATCTACATGATGATGCTATGAAATCACTGGTTGCCTCTATTTTCTCCATGCATTTTCCATTTCTTTTGAGAGCTTCCAAACTCCAACTATAAAATCTAACTATTTTTGGTGGAAAGAATAGAACCATAGTGCAACTCTCTATGTGCACATTTCCTTAGGAGGGGGCAATCCTATGCAAGTTTAGTCAGAAATAAGTACTACGACTCCCAGCATTCCCCAGCTGGCTAAGCATGTATAGGATTGCACCCTTAACACTACCATTTGAAGAGGCATGGTTTTGAAGTACGCAGTGATGTTTTAAGCGGCTGAGCCCTATCATCACGCCTCTCCACTTTGGCACACCTTCAGTATTTTGCCTTTCCAAATGCTGCCATTTACCAGTGTGTTTATTTTCTTTTGATTTTTTTAATGCACTAAACCACAATTTTCTACCGACATTAAAAATATTAAAATATTTGCCTAATAATGCTTCAGCCAGCCAGTGTGGTGTAGTGGCTAGAGTGCTGGACTGGGAATCAGGAAATCTGGGTTCTAGTCCCCACTTGGCCAGGCCATGGAAGCTCACAGGGTGACTTTGGGCCAGTCACGGACTCGCAGCTCAAACTACCTCACAGGGTTGTTGTTGTGTGGATAAATGGAGAAGAGGAGGATTATGCATGCCGCCTTGCGTTCCTTGGAGAAAAAAAAGGCTGGAAATAAATGTAATAATAAATAAAATAATAAAACTATGTACTTTGCATACAAAAGGCCCCAGGTTTAATTCCTAGCATCTCCAGGTAGGCCTGGGCAGACACCTGTCTGAAACCTTTCTGAGCTTCCCCCAGTCAGTGTATGTGAACCTCCTTTGATCTGAGGACCAACTTCAATTGAGAAGCTCTTGGTTGCCCCATTCCAGTGGTGGCATAGTAAAACAGGGTGTGATCAAAACACCAAAAATATCAGCACATTTTAGCTTAAAGCGCCTACTGCTAGTTTCTAAGCCTTAGGAGAGGCATTTTGACTTTATAAAATGGGGGTTCTGCACCCCTGATGCAGCAATATTGAGTAAGATGAACCAATGGTCTGACCTAGGCCAGATCTACACCAAGCAGGACATAGTGGTATGAAAAAGGTATGAATGTGGTATATAAAAAGCAGGAGCCACACCAAGAAGGATATAGTGGTATATATGGTATGTGTCAGTGAGCTCCAACAGGTGTCAGTGCACTTCAATACCACTATAAAGCAGAAGTGTGGCTCTTGCCTTTTATATACAGTTTTTATATCGCTATATCCTGCTTGATGTAGAACTGGCCTCAGTATAAGATGTCCTGTTTTGCCCAGGAGCCCATCATATGCTTCTACGACCTCATATTATGGTACAGCCCTTCCATAAGACTCATTTTGTAGAGATCTTCAGAGTGGCATGGAACCTGAATAACTTTTAGGAAAATATGTATGCTATAAGAACATTTTTTAAAAAAAGCATCCTCTAAAACCCTCCAAAGGGCAAATTGGGGACAGACATAGATATTGTTGTTCCCTGCCTCGATCTGGATGGAGAGGCGGGTTAGAAATGAAATAAATAGAAATAGAAGTGACTTAGGAGAGTCATTTAAGAGAAAACAATGACAGGCCTTGGAAAATAGGAACAATGGGGATATATGAGCCTGTAAGGCTGTCAACTGACTGGGCAAAATGGCCTGGCTGTTCTTGTGCCTTTCACATTAGCCCGAGGTGCAGAAATGTTCAGCAAAGAAATTAAGTAAATCAGAGTCTGGTCAGTCATGGATGGGGGACTGGGAATCCATGCAGGTCAAATTGAGCTGCATTGTGAAAAAATATATATGTAGTATAAGCAGCAGGTGAATCCATAGGGAAAAGAGGGGAATCTCTCATTTTTCAAATTTCTTCCAGAACGCTGACATGTAAGACAAAATCTCGTCCCCCAACCCCCAAAACATGCCCTTTGCCCTTCAGTGCCCCCTTGACCCATTTTTCCTGGCGAACCTTTTAACAGCAATTAAAGATCCACGTGGCCTTCTGTGCCTCTTGCTGTCATTAAAGGCACAGCTATTGTGTCTGGTTGAAAAGTTGGCAACGAAGGTTGCCCCCTGACCAACCCCCCACCCCCACCCCCACCCCCACCCCATCCGCCCTGAAAACAGACAAACGCGCATAAACAACTCTGGCCTGTTCTTGTGCCTGAAGAGCAATAATAATCATCATCATCAGCAGCAGCAGCAGGCGGGAAGCTTTTCCAGCCGCGGAGCTGAGTGTTTTCCTCACCGACCCCAGCTGCCATTAAAAGCACAGGAGCAGTGTAGGGGGCGGGGAAGTTGGCAACCTCCGGCGCTTGGACTCCGCGTCCTCCCTCCCCTACCCCCCTCCCTCCCGATGCGCGGCGAATAGCGGCAGAATGCAAGGTTGTTGTTCTGGCTGCCGCTTGCAGCAGCCAACAGGGCAGGATCAGCTGCTGGGGGCAATGACGTCACAGAGCCTCTAGCCAGCACAACGTTCCATTGAGGCGAGCGCGGAGCGCGTGCTCCTCCGAGCACATGGGCAACAAGCGGCCGAGCCTTCTCGCTGCAGAGCCGCGGCCTTGGCGGGCCTCTCCTCTCGCTCTCTCTCTCGACCCCCTCTCCAAACCCCCGTCGGTTTCTTCACGGTTTTTTTTTTTTTTTTTTTGCAAAGGATTTTTCTTTTCTTTAAAAAAAAAACGGGGAGCCGCGATCGGAAAGTGCAAGTAACTTTGCAATGCTTCTGTAGTGGGGAGACTCGCATGGCCTGGGAAAGATGCGTGTGGTAAGTAAAGCTGGGGTCGAAATGAAACCGCGGCGGGGGTGGGGGTGGGGGCAAGGGAAGGTGGCTGAAGATGCGTGCGGGGGAGGGGGAAGGGAGCGATGCGCGTGGTTTTCCTCTTGTTCTCCGGCTTTGGTTGGGAATCTTTCCTCCTCGCCCCCTCCCCCCGCTCTCCCCCCTAACGATTCGGGCTTTGGAGTTGGCGAGAAGTTTGCAGGTGGCCGTGTGTGGCTGGCAATCGCATCGCCTGCTTTTGTGCACCGAGATGGTTTCCTCCCTGCTACACACACACACACACACACACACACAATATTGCATTTGTGTATTTTTCTTTCCTCCGGAGTTCACTGTATATATAGTGTATTTATGGCAAATTCAGATTAGTGCAAGGATCGGAGGTCTGGATGGTTGACAAACGTGCAAAGAAAGACTCGCGTTAATAAATAAATAAGTCGGGGACGGAGGGATGGGGAAATGGCACGTCTTGATTTATGTGCCCATCCCCCATATTTCCTTCCCCGAGCCTGGCCTTGTGCAGATTATTTTTTCCTCAAGCATGCAAGCGAGCTCTGAGCTTGGGGGTTAGTGGTACTGATGGTGGGTGCTGTGGAACCCTGAAAACTCGTTTTAGTTCTGGAATCGTGCAACTTCTTTCTTTTCCGTTTTGGTTTTTTGACGATTGGCTTTCCTTGCCCTCTGGCCTTCGCCGTAGGGAAACCCGAAAGGTGGCTTCGTGTCGTGTTCGAGGGTCGTTTTGGCTTAATCGATGCACGACTTCGTTCTTTCTCTCTCTTGTCCGGGTCTTTTCTCCTCCCCTGGTCCAAAGTACAGATTTGGCTGAACTGGAATCGTGGTTCGGTTTTCCCATGTCCATGGATTTCATATTTTCCGCTGGGATGTGATCGCTTCCCCCCCCCCCCCCCCCAATTTTGCATTTTGTCGAGGTGGGTGCCCCCTCCCCCCCGATGCTTTATTTGGACTCTGATATTGCAAAAGACAAGCAAACACGCGAGCTGTACATAGCAAGCCTCAGGAATAGGCCTTAAGGTCATCCATTCCACCCCCACCTGCAATGAGGTGCATCTTATTGCAAGGAGCTTTTTAGAACCCCCCCCCCCCTCCAAAATAGTTTCCTTTATGGCTGCAAATCTATACCCATTTTACCTGGGTGCAGACCTCATTGAATTACAAGCCCAACTTTTGTGTTGACACGAGTAGAATGTAGTCTATCGTTTTTAAGGGCCAGTGGTATCGCATTGATATGAAGTGCAAAAATGTATTCATGTGGATAAATCAATAAAAAATAGAGGAGATAACTTTTATTTTGACATGTCTATGTCCCTTGTTGGCTGAGAGCCCCCCCCCCCCCCCGCAAAGTAGCTTACATATGTTAAAAACAACAACAACAGCCTGGTTAAAATCGACATAAAACTGCCACTTAAATATTATGGCATGCTGGAAAGAAGGCCTTAATAGCAAGAGAGGAAGCTGGTTATAAAGATGTTGTGTTCAGTGACACTTCCAAAAATTGTGCTTAAATTGACATGTTTGGACATGTTTGCGCTGGCCTGTATTTATAAACTGACATAATTAGTCATTTAGCAACTCCTGGGACAGGAGAGTCCAACACTTCCTTTGTTGTAACATATGAAAAATACCAGTTTCTTGTATGAAAGCTCGTTTTTTATGTGTGTGTATCATAATAGCCAATGTTGGTTGGTTAAAACAAACAAACACCAACATTGTATGATACTCTGTTTCTACACGAAAAGTAAGTATTTTATCTCTGCCCCCATATAAAATATACACAACCAATAATTTTACAGGGTTTTTTTCCCCCTGTGAGATTAACAAGGGAAATATCGTTGTAGATTTCCTTTCCTAACAGTAGTTTTATAAAATCACACTTTATCGTATTTTTTTTTTGAAGGGGCTGCAGCATCTTTTAAACATCTATATAAAATTACATCATCATTGGTTGAATTCAACAGATAGCTTAAGCATTGCAGTGTTACAGGATCTACAATTTTAAAACCTTTTGTAGATGTGGGCCTGTTTTTATTTTATTTTTTGAGTTCAAATTAGTTACAGAGTTCTTTGCAGTAACTAACGTTTCGAGGTGACGATGTTTTAAAATAGAGATAATCTGGGATTCCCACACTTCCCTGGTTGAACTCCTGTAGAGATGTTGGTTATGTTCTCTGATTGTCCTGATACAAAATGGAAGATGGCTGTTGTAGTTGCTTGTTTGACCAAAACGGCAAAAGATGTGCTGGATATTTTCCTCTATAACTCTCGCAAAGCTTTCTCTTCCAGTTTTTTTTCTGTGTTGCTGTTTTTGCATATTTAACTGTGCCGTGATGGCTTGTTTGTCTTCTACTGGTTCTCCCAGGAGTGCAGTATAGGAGGTTATCCTATGTATCTCTTGCAACAACTTTGCGAGGTAGGAGAGAGGTTTGTCTAAGCTGGGGTTGGCAAACTGGTACCCTCTCCAGATGTTTTGGGCTACAATTCCCATTAGCCCAAACCAGCATGGGGTTATGGGAGTTGTAGTCAAAAACATCTGGAGGGGACACCACTTTGCCTACTCTTGCCTAAAACCTCCCAGTGGTCTTCATAGCATAGCATGGATGTAAAGCTAGGCCTCCCTTAACGTTATCTTGGGTTTCCATTGGTGACTTTGGGACTCCAGTGCATACCTGTGTACTGGATTGTGGCACAGGTGCTCGCTAAGCTAGCTTTGCTTGAACTGTTTTGCAGCAGGCACCTCTGCTTTTCAAGGTCATACAAAACACCTGTCTTGAGGAGCATGACGCCATTTAAGTGGGTAAATAATGTTGGTTTAATCCTGTTTCTCCTTCATTGCACTTTCTGGCGGATTTTTGTTTTTGTTTTAATTGGGTTGATGTTTCTTCCTCGTCATGACATATATATCACTTGATATCCTTATGCTGCAGAGGTCTTCCATGCTGCAAGTGGTATTGAAATGAACTGAAGCTCCAAACTCAGGTCTACTTTCTTATTTTAAGGCCCCTCTCCTTATTTGTGTTGCTGTTATGCATACTCCTGATGCTCTTTTCTGGCTATTATGAGGGTTGGTTGAGGTAGCAGTTGTGTGCTGTTTAGCATTTCTCTTTTGTTTGTTACTTACAACTGCGGCCTCTGGCTTTGTGCTCCTGTTATGAGGATTTAACTTGGCTGTACGGAAGACATGCATTTTAGTTCCCCTCCTCTTTCCCCTGTTCATTGAAATCAGGCTCTGCCACTAACTCCCAGACCTGGCTACACAATTTTGACCATCCAGAGAGAGAGAGAGAGCACAATCTAAAAGTGGTTGGAAATTGCATCCTTTAGTTTCCTAGCAACCGTCACGAGATGCTGATTCTATCTCAGAAGAAGAGCCGTGCAGGACAGACCTGAGGCCTAGTCCTGTTCCCGTGGATGCCAACCACATATCTGGGAAGCGCAGAAACAATTGCACCCACCTGCTCCGGTTCCCCAGCAACTGGTATCCGGAGGCATAGTGCCTGTGCTGCTGGAGGTAAAATATAACTGATCACCTTCCTCTGTATCCGCCCAGTCGGCACCTGAAATCTTCCGAGGAAGCCTTCCTGGTCATTCCACAGCCAATCGAGTGTCACCAAGTAGCCTCACTTTGGCAGGCATTCTCGATAGTAGCACCCACCCTCTGGAACACCCTCCCGTACGCTGTTCGAGAGGTAGAAAGTGTGTCGAGTTTTAAACGCATCTTGAAGACATCTTTGTTTATGCAAGCCTTCCCTGACTTATAGTGGATTACGACACTGCTTTGTTTTACGATTGTCTTGTTGCAGTGTTTTTAAGTACTTACTGGCTGAATTCGGACGACACAATAAGCAGCTGGGGGGTGGGAAACAATTGTCAGTTGTATTGACTATCGTGTCGTCCGAATGCTGCCATAGTCATCTCAGTGCTGATCCTAATCCACAGTTGATTATTTATTACCATGTTGTGTGGGGAATACTCCCTAGATGAACAACTGTAAAGTTGGTTATTACCCCACCATTGACTATCGTGTTGTCCGAATTCAGCCACTGTTTCTGTTGTCCTCTCACTGTTAGTTGCTTACAGCTCTTTAGGATATTAAGGGGTATAAAAGTAGTATGTATAAATGAATAAATAAATAAGCCATTATGGCTAGTATCCATTGATCGCCTAATCCCCCATGAGTGAATTTGGCAAATCCTCTCTTAAAACCTTCCGATTCGGCAGCCATTACTACATCCTGTGAGAGTGCGCTCCATAGTGTGGCTTGGCAATGTGTGAAGACGTTTTCATTTTTTATCTCTTGAATCCAGCAGACTAGATGGATTTGGGAGCGGAGGCAAACTAGGATACCCCCACCCCCTTTATTTCGGGGATAAAGTTCCATCAGCCCTGCCAAAAATGTCTTGCAAACCAGGTTGGCACTTAAATCGCATTGGCAAATCTATGACCCTTTCTACATAGATGTAGAGGGAGGGAGGCGGGGCGATCCCAGACTTTGCTGCTTCCAGGATCATCCCCCACCTTCTAAACCAGAAGTGTAACGTCCCGGGAGGAAGGGGATGTTGCTGCCGCCATTTTGTTTAATTTAAAGGGCCAGAGGAGCCGGGAGTGCGGCGGAGAAAGTAGGGGGCCCCCTGCCATCCTGGGGACGGTGGAATTGTCCCCCCCAATGGGCACGGAGCCACCCCATGTGGCTCCGTGCCCATTTCAGGTCCTGGGATGGTGGGAAACCCGGGATCATTTAGACACACAGGGACAACCCAGAGATGACTCCAGGAAAAATCGCTGGTGTAGACATGGCCTATGTTGATGGCCACTGCCGACTCCATGTCTTTGTAGTCTTCTTTCAGTCTACCTTACCACCATTATTGTCACCAGTTGCTTTTCCTCTTCCTCCTCCTTTTTCTCATCATTGCTACCACCTGCTTTCCTGACAGGAAGAGAGCCAGGGGGCAACTGGACAGTGACATCTGTTACTCTTCTTTCGCACCAGTTGTCTGGACCAGAGTGAGAGGCAGGTGAACAGTGGTGAAGAAGAGAAGGCATAACCCCAGGAGGTGCTTGTCAGTCGGCCCTTGCTAGGGTGTGGACCCTCAGCAGGTGGCTTACCATGCCTACTATTGATGCTGGCCCTGGTTATGGCAGTGCTGTTTCCACCTCCCAAGTTACACTACTATTGTCAGGGTTGTGTTCGTTGTCGTTTTGGAAGAGTAGGGTCAGAAAAAAGGGAGAAACAATTTCTCAGGATGGAAATGATGTTTTATTTCAAAGCCCAACGCGTTTTGGCCTGAAATTTGTTTTCAAAGGCCTTCCTCGGGGGGCTGTAACATTATTTTTATTTATTTATTAAATTACATTTATGGGACAACACATAACATGAGTGCCTTTATGCCGCATTAAAAGTTTTAAAACTTATTGTAAGAACATAGGCCCTTGTGGCAATTTGACTAATTAACCTTAAAAGGTAAAACATACTTCAGTGATATGTGTTGTCCCATAAATGTAATCTAATAAAAAAATAAATAAAAATATGTTACAGCCCCCTGAGGAAGGACTTTGAAATAAAATATCTTTTGCATCCTGAGAACTTGTTTCTTTCTTTTTTCTGACCTGACTTGGATGCTCTCCTTATTTTGTTTTTTTGTTTTGTTTTTTTGGAAGTGTAGCCAGAAGAATCTAAGCTTTGTGTTTGGACATGTTTTTCTCTATGAGTTGGTGGTGGTGGTGGTAGGGAAGACACCCCTTGCCTCTTCCCTCCAAAAGCAGTGAGGCCTCCCCGTGACCCTTTGCTGGTACCCAAGCCATCCTGTTTGGTGGGTGGGTATTGAAATCTAGTTCTGGGTTATTTAGTAACCCTGTTTTAAGTGTGAGAAAGGAAATGGATGATGCGGACAGTTGATGCCCGCATCCTGCACCTGTGTTGGGCATTTTGGAATAGTCATAGTTGGGAGCCTTCTTGAAGGAGGAGAGCAGGACAGATCTCCTTCGTGATGCTCCCAGTAGTGGCAAATGAGTGCAGGTATATTAGAGAGACGATGGGTCCTTGTGTAAAGCGCATTGGCTAATTTGGTTTTCTAAATGTCTTCTGGCATCCTTTAAAAATAAATAAATCTTGAGTTGGGTGTTTTGTTTGGGTATTTTGCAGACTTCTGTTCCTAGATCTTTATTTATGGAAAGTTTGAGATTCAATTGTAGCTTGTAGAGCGACCTTTCCCCAACCTGGAACCCTCCAGATATGTATATAAGAACATAAGAAGAGTTATGCTGCATCAGACCAAGATGGTGCGGTGGCATCTTTTGTGCAGTTTTTCCTCATTCTAATTTCCTTGTTTAGAATTTGGACTGAGTCTAGATTGTTCCTCTAAAGAACAGCTACTGAGGGTAAGAAAATCAGGACCACACACCTCTGGAAGCTTATATCCCAAGTTAATAGCAGCTTTGGAGAGGGGAGGGCTATTTAGTGGCATTGTGGTGCGAGGGAAGAGGTTAACCACACTTCTCCATGTGCCACATTCCCAATCCCGATTCTCTCTCTCCTTCCCCCCCCCCCCCCCCCCCCCCGGCCCGGCTGTTTAGGGAAAACACACCAACCATGCATATTAGATCCATTTAGCATCATGTCCATTCTGGCCCTGACAATTGAGGGTGAGCTGCTCTCCCGACAAAGCTATTTTTACACCCCACAGGGTGGAGGAGGGAGTGGATATGGGTTCTTTGCTTGCACCGTAGCTCATGTAGGAGGAAGTAATGGTTGGAGCCCTTCAGCCTTCACTCAGTTCAGAATATGATGAACCTTTTAAAAATTATTATTTAAAGTTAGTTGCTGACCAGGGCTGTAGCTCATCGAGCCAAAACGTTCTGAGAGAACTCTCGAAATCAGGAGTGAGCAATTTGTGGCCCTCCCAGTGCTTTGACCTACAACTCCCGTCATCCTAGCCAACATAGCTACTGGTGGGGGATGATGGGAGTTGCAGTCCAGAACATCTGGGGGGGCACCAGTCCCAGTCCCCCCACCCCCCCGCTTTAGCTTAATGTTTGTTATTTCGTTGTGACTTTTCAGGGTTTATATTTTGAAGCCACTTTGATTTGAATTCAAAGAAAGGATGAATAAAATCCCCAAACCAGGGTTACTTTTTATGACTTTGCGTGGGATCCTTTTGCCTCCCAAGCGGCAGATGTAGAGGGAAATTATGCCTGAGCCCCTTCAGGGTTGCCCCATCCCAATAACGGAATGATTTCCCCGATGAGACCCGCCTGGCACCAACATGGTTATTGTTTTGACACCAGGTTAAGCTCTTCCTGTTCTCTCTGGCATTTGGCAGCATAGGATGAGATTTTAATCAGGTCCTGGATCTTCCTTATTGTTGATGGTTTAAAATTGTTTTAGATATGTGTGTGTCTCTGCATGCTGTCTGTTTGTCTTGTTCTTGGTTGCAATCCACATTACTTTGGCATGGTTTAGTCTTGAATGGCCAATTAAGACCCATTGGCTTTACAAAAGACACTGTTCCTGGTGGAAAGTAAAACTGAGATAGCTGGCTGATGTGGATCCACACAGCTGCTTGGATTTTTGGACTCTCCTTGGGGGCATGGCTAAGGGGGCTATCAAGATGAGCACCTGCACTTCAAAATTTACCAATACACCACTGGATGGGAGTTGTAGTTCGAAGTTGGAGAAGGCTAGTGTAGATAATCCTGAGCTAGTTGGACTGTCTTTCTGACTCTGTCTATGGTGGCTTCCTATGAATCATAGAATCATAGAGTTGGAAGGGGTTAGGGATGACAGTCCAGTCATCACTTAAATATCTCCAGCAACGGAGAGCCCACTACCTCCTTAGGCATTTGGAGCCAGTATCTGAGTGCTTTAACTACTAGGAAGTTTTGATGTTCAATCAAAATCTCTCTCTCCCTGTGTAATTTAAGCCCATTATTTCATGTCCTACAATCCTGAATGATAGAGAACAGGTTGTGGCCCTTCTCTATGACAAGGACTTAGGTACTTGAATACTTAGCCCCCCTCAGTCTTCTCTTCTCAAGGCGAAACATATCCAGTTCTTTCAATCTTTCCTCATAGGACTTAGTTTCTAGTCCCCTGAGCATCTTTTTGCCATTCTCTAAACTTGTTCCAATTTATCTGAATCCTTCTTAAAGTACGTATATGTGAAGACTCCTTGCTGCCTCTCGTGTTATGTTTAAATATGCATCCCAGTGGATGAAGCTGAGCAAGGGACAAGGCCCACTGGTTCAGGATAGTGACTGAAATGAATTAAACGGGTTATTGGTGCATAGGCGGCTTGCACAGAGCTGGGCTTTTCCATTGCTGTCATCCATTTTGGTCCATCACGGCTGCTCTGATGTCTTGGGCAGGGCAGATTTATGGTGAGGAACAAACATTGGCTGACTTCTAAGGCTAGCCAAGATTGGTTGACCTCTGCAGATCACATGTTGCCTATTTATTTGGATTTATATGACAAGGTATGTGACATTTTGGGGCTGAAAAAGGCCTCCAAAGCAGCTTACGAGGCCATAAAATACGCAGACACACATGTTGAAACAACAGCCTACCAAATAAAATTGGGCAACAATAATGATGAGGAATACAATATAAGAGGTCGCCAGGATCAAGAATAAAGAAAAACCAAGTAAGGAGAAACAATACAATATTAAAAGCTCTCCAGATCAAAGCAGTTCTTTACTCTCTTCCTCACTTGACAGGGAATGGGGCTAAATTTCATGTTGGGTATAATTAGAAAAGGAATTGAAAATAAACTTGCTAGTATAACACTTTCCTGATACTAATCTGTAGTGTGATCACACTTGGAGTACTGTGGACAGTTCTGGCCATCGCACCTCAAAAAAGAATATTGTAGGACTGTTGGAGCAGAAAACGTCAACTCAGAATGGTTAAGGGGCTTGAGCAAGGCCCCTGATGAGGTCATCCCATGAAGCTGGTTCAGGACTGATAAAAGGAAGGACTTCTTCACACAGTGCACAGTTAAAAATGTGGAATTTACTTCGATAAGATATAGTGATGGCCACCGCTTTATGGATGGCTTTAAAAAGGGATTAGAGAAATTCATGGAGGAGAAGGCTGTCAATGGCTATTAGTCCTTATGGCTATATGCTGCCTCCAGTATGGGTCTGTTCAGACAACACGCTAAGCCATGGCTAGGCTGCTAACCCTCTTGCAGCAACCATGGTTATGTAGCCACCATGGTTAGGAATGGTTCAAAAGACACATGAAATCATGATTCACATGACACGCTAAGCCATAATGTTTAGCTCAAAATGCTTATCCATCATGGTTTATGTGTTGCCTGAGCAGGGCTGTAATCAGTTGCTGAGGAACATGAGTGGGATGGTGCTATTATACACATGTCATACTTGTGGGCTTCCTATTGTTGGAACAGAATGGTGGGCTAGATGGGCTTTTGCTCTGATCCAGCATGGCTCTTCTTTATGAGGGGAGGAGGCTTTCCAGGTTCCTGGTGCCTCCACTGTTAAGGCCCAGTTCTTGTCCAAATAATGGGCAGGTGATTCTGATTGAATTTATATCAACCTTTTGTGGAAGTCCTGTCAACAGCCTGAGGGGAAAAAAAGGACAGCTCATTCTTACCCGGTTTACAAAACTCCACCCTCATCTCTCCTGCAGGGTGTGGGTGGGGGTGGGATTCCTGCTCTTTGTAGGTGAGCTGTTATTTACAAAACTGATAAGTTTGTTTTCAAAGTGGTTGTTGTTAGGAAACAATGGAACAGCATTCTAAATTCTCATAACTTACTATTTATAGTTAGCGATCTACGCAGGTGTGCCAGTGCATTTCAGATTAAAAGGTCCTTTTCAGCTTTTATTTGGAACCCCATAGAAGGTTGCAATTATCCATTTCATTGGTGCTGAAGTTAAAACATGCATGCACAGAGCAATTATTTAAAGACAAAAATTAGTTTTCAACACGTGGTTTCAGTCAGAATCCCTGTACTCATGTTTTATTTTATTTTATTTTCATTTCATTTATTTGTTACATGTATATCTCTCCTTTCCTCCAAGGGGCCCAAGGCAGCATACATGATCCTGCTCCTCTCCATGTTATCCTTACAATAACCCTGTAAGGTAGGTTAGGCTGAGAGTCAGTGGCTGGCCCCAAATCAGCCAGTGTGTTTCATGGCTGAGTTGGAACTAATCAGCAGTACCAGCAGGGTAGGGCAGAGGGGGGGGGGCAGTGGGGCCAGTTGGCCTAGGGCCCACGATTTTGAGGGGGCACTCCGACGAGGAGGTCCCCCCCAGCATACACTACTGCTTCCGTAGCGTAAGCAGCCCATTGAGAAGCGAGGAGCCTGCCTTGCGGAAACAGCGCAGAAGCCGTCCGTTGAGAATACCTCGGTCAGACTACAAGCATGCGGGGCAGAGATATATGTGCCTAAGTTGCGATGGTTGTCCTTACTGCGTCTCTTTCCTCAATCCTCTCCATGGCATATAATCTTTGGAGCGGAGGGTGAGGTAATGCTTCCCATTACCTTTTTTATAAATCGTTCTAGTTCATATATGTATTTAGCACTGAATTAGTGCCACTGATTAAAAAATACTTAATGAGCATTTTGATATGGGGGGCATGCACTTCCCATCTAGCCTGGGCATATTACCAGCTCTGCATGGCCCTGAACACCAATCCAGCATTCAAACCGCTACACCACACTTGCTCTTCACATGTGGCTCGAATGTATGGAGGGGAGTGGGCTGTACATCTGTCTGTCTTTCCAGCTGGCTCTGCATCTGCCTTCCTTGTGTTCGGGCACATGTGAGGATGGGGCTTTATGCGCGAAGACCCTTCCATGCAGTCTGGAACACTGCTCAGTCAGGGTCCCTGATGGTGTGAAATGATCTTTCTACGTACAATAGGATGTGCATAGAAATCCCCGTTCTCACCTTCGACCAAACACGTGGGAGCAGGGCCAATGGATGTGTGGAATTCCACCCCACCCCCCACCCCCCATGCAATCTGAGATCTGATTGAGAGGTAAGGCAGACGATGAGTCAATGAAGGGCCTTCTTGGTTGAGACATCCCAACTTTGGGAGAGCATTCCACATTGGGTGGGCTTCAACCAAGAAGACCCTACATTTAGTCACCTCCAGCCTTACCTCTCAATCAGATCCCAGAACAGCCAGCTTCCATCTTCCTTCCAACTGCAGGATAGCCTAGTTCATGTCAGTTAACGTTTGGCCAGGCTCTCTGGGGATTAGCGGAGTTGTAGGCCAACAGATCTGGAGGTCACCATTTTGGGGAAAGTCTTGTCTTTGCCTTCCTCTCTCCAGGTAAATGCTGTTAATGTGGTTCACTACAGCACACAGGTGCGACAGGGGTGCTACGCATAACAGCAAGTATGCGAAACAAAAATACAAGCGCAACAATATTTGATTGTTGGTAGGGCAGTCTGTGTTCAGGGAGCAAAATGTGAAGTTTGCTATTGGCAAAGAAATTGAGTCTGCTGAATCAGTTAAAAGAAGGAGGAAAAAAGAGAGGTCTGGGGCTGTGGTTCTGAACACACTTGCAAAGGAGTAAGTCTCATTAAACTCAGTGGGACTTCCATCTGAGTGAATGTGCCTAGAATTGCCCTGCATGCCTAACATCCTCTGTTTATCTACCAAGTTTGTCACAGAAAGGAACAAGCAATCTGTTCACTCAAATAAGTATGCGCCGCATAACCTGAGCGCCTGCCAGAGCCTTTAAATGTGCACAGTAAGCAGCTGCTGACGAGGGATACAGCGCAGCCTTGTGAAATAAGGCTACCGAAGTTCACAGCTCACACAAATCATTTCTAGCCACGTAACTGTGTTATTTGTGGATCATAAGCAGCCCAGCGAGAGGACCAGATGTAATGTGGAGGCCTCCCTAAAGGGAGGGATCTTACAAAGCAATTTCATAGCTTTTGTCTGCACAACCCACTAGTAGCGGTGGCAAACCTTGCAGCAAGAGGGCCTCAGGGACCACATTCCGGTGCTGGGATGGGCCATGAGGAGGAGGCGTGTCTTTCTAGGGGAACCCCGCAGATTTCGCTCTCATTTGACACCCCTGGTATCGCCAAGTGGAAAGTCAGTGGCTTTCTGTAGCCTAACACCCAAACTTGCTTGCGCTTTGCCCTGTCAGCAACAGGTTGTACTAGTGTTCAGGCAACAGGGCTGCTCTAGCAGTGCTTAGGAAGTTGTGCTCTCCTCTCCCCTCCTTCAGCCAGTTACCTGCTTCCCAGCAGATGATAGGATTGGCCTGTGGCAGCTTTCCCCAACCGGGTGCTCCCCAGATGTGTTGGACTCAGTGGAAGCTGGCGGCTCTAATATCGGTGCCACCAGCCTCCACTGCTCTGCACCTTGGGCAGCTCCTGTAGAGTTCTGGCTGAAACCCCGGAGCGGATTCACCATCCCACTGTCTTTGGAGTCACCAGCCTCCATTGGTTGGACTGTCAACTCCTAACAATCCCTGCTTGCTACAGCCATTCTGGCTGGGGATGATAGGAGCAGTAGTCAGTGCATCTGGATAACACCGTCTTGGGGAAGGCTGGTGTAGGGGAGCTGCAGTGACTTCTAGATCTGCAGTACTTACCTCCAGTTGCCAAAATGGTAACTTGTGACAACGCTTTGCAAAGGATTCATTAATGCCCCAGGTGCGGTGAGCAGCAGCCTTGGTCTGCGAGCCCAGATGGTCTTGCATTTGGAGGTTTCCATCCCCCCCCCCCCCCCCCCCAAGTGTTCTGGTCAGAGTTCCCTTCTCCTTGCCTGTGCGATCTGCAGTTTGGAGAAAGTGAATGAGGACATGGAGAAGAGCAGCCAATATTGTTGGCCCGTTTCCCTGATGGAAAGGAGCATGTGAAGCTGTCACTTGTGTTGAAATCTGGCTTAGCAATAAAGTGTTGATGTTTGTCTGATATGTTGCTGGTTCGTGAAGGATCATAAAATTATAGGACCTTAGTCAGAGTCCCCTTCACCTTTACTCATAAACCTCCCTCTCTCTGGCCATAAAAAAGCAACCCCCTCCCCTTTATTTTGCAGCTAGATCAAATACTCATAATATGAGATCTTCCACAAAGCTGCTGTGATTGTTGTAGCCCAGTTGTTCCTGTGTTTGAAAAATCAGGGTAATTATGAATAGAAAAACAAGATTTCTTCACCATAGGTTAGCTTTCCCAAATCTGGTGCCCCCCTCTCCAGATGTTTTGAACTTTGGTTCTCATTAGCCCCTGCCTGCATGCCAATGGTCAGGGATGGTGGGAGTTGTAGTCTAACACATCTGGAGGAGGGCACCGGGTTAGAGATGTAAAATTTCCAGAAATTTTGAAGCCATGGGGGGAAAAATGTTTTCCCTGTTTTTTTCCGGAAAAATGTAAATTTTTGAAAAAATTGGGGAAAAATGAAATATTAGCACTTTTTACAGATTAAAAATCACTTCATTACTTTAGGATCATAAAATGTAATTACATACAAGTTGGTTTGGCATAGAATTATCACATTTGGTATATTAAAAGTAAAGTGTGTTCAAACAATTATTACAAATTCTATTTACTTTTTAAATGTTTTACTTTTTTGTGTGTAACAAATGGAGCTACAAACTCCTGAACTGTAAGGAACCTCTTTGGTTTTGCCAGTTTATGAGAGCAGACAAAAACAATTTAAAAAACTAGAAAAAAACCATCAACATTAGTAACAGAGAAAATTATTTATGTCTCCGCTAATGCTCCACTGTGTCAAGCAGACATAAAGCACCCATTCCCATAAAAAGTTTTTAGAAATCATTTGGAGAAGTAAATATATGAACACCTTGTCTTAAATATTTTATTCATCATGCTAGAATAAAACATCCCATAACCCATTTTTTCTTCAATTTTTTTTGGGGAAAAAACAAATGCTTTGGGAAAAAATGTGGGACCCCCCCCAATTTCCCCATTCCCCCCCCCCCCCCCCCCAGACCTTCACTTCTCTACACCAGGTTAGGGGAAGTCTGCTTTAGGCTCTCAGTACTTTGCTTTTCCCCAGTCATGTGCAGCCCTGGAAGAATGTTGGGGGCGTTTAGCTTGCACTATGTGGGGCCAGTTGCAAAGGTCCAAGAGGCCTGGGCCATGCTCTGTGCAGACTGAGAGCATCGTCGATCATGACGCACAACCTTCCACAATGCACAGCGATTCTTCAGCAGAACAGGTCGGTTGGAAAGAGCTCCTCCTGGAAGACAGAAATGTTGAAAACTACTAATGCAGGGGGTGCAGAACCAAAATTGGGTGTAAGGTCAAATTGCCCCCCAAGGACCATGACTACTGACCTCATTGCCTCCCCCCCCTGCCCAATTTTGGAGATAACAGCAGGGATTCCTCTGTTCCTATAGGCAACTTTTGGAGGCCAAGCCCTGACCATTGGAGGAATCCAAAGAAGCTCCAAAGTTCAGATGCAGACCCTCTGCAGGTTGGATTTGTCCTGTGGGCAGGGGGTTCTGCACCTCTGCAGTTAAAGATGGGCATGGGGTTGCAAAACACCCCAATCCACACTTTGTCACAGAATTCAGAGCACTGGAACGGGCCGTACGTAGGTCAGGTTCAATCCCAATGTCTCTATTTAAAACTATCAGGTAGCATGTGATGGGTAAGGCCTCTGTCTGAGACCCTGGAGTAGACAATATGGGCAAATAGTCTTGACCACTGATAGAAGGCTAGCTTCTTAGTTTTCCTTTGTACTGGTCCCAAGGCATGGTCCCAAGGCACATGAGTCCGCCACCTTGGTAAAGCAAAGCAGCTCTAGGTCAGGTCAGTGCTTGGAGGGGAAACCACCTGGGAATTCCTTGAGTTCCATGATGGAAGAAAGGTGAGATATAAATGTAAAAATAAATAAAATGTTTATGGGCTTGTGCTCCATATCCATCACTTCCCTAGGGGACAGATGAGAAGAAAGGTGCTGCTTCTGGTCCTCTGATGTTTTCCAGGTTTCTCTTTGGGTGGAGCCAAATCTAGGGTGGTTGATGGCAGAAGGGTCCCCTCCACAATTATGCATTTTATTTTGATGTTGCAGCAAGGTTTTTTTTTTTTGTTTGCTCTCTGGGCAAGGAGGTGCCAGGGATTTTCCCTCCAGCCTTAAGAGCAGTGTTAGATCAAAGTTTCAAATGAGAAGGAAAAAAGTACTGGACCCTTGAGATGTCCAAACGTGGATGCTGAGATGTAGCCCGACACATCTGAAAGGCACCAGGTTGTGGGAGACTGCTTGAGAAGTCCTGCTTCATTGGAAACCTACGGATCTCTAACGTGGCTCTCTTTTCCTATATAGAGAGCTGGATGTGTTGCAAGTACAGCATGAGCCCTGAACTCTGTAGATAATTAGCATGCTCTTTCTTGTATATAATGACTTGTTGTTATATCATTAACTTAATTGCGTACCATAACTTTCTCCTGGGCCTGAGGAACACGCTGCATCAGAGGCTCCTACAGGTGGTGGTGCTGAGACAGGATAGTTGGCATGTGCCAGCGGCCTACCCTATATGCTGTCACTTTTGCTCAGTTGGGAGACCTCTGCAGCTCCTCTTGGCCCCGGTACTTGTTCGTTTAATCTGTGGTATTTGTATCCCACCTTATTGCCAAATGGCCTCTTGGCGGTTTCTAATACAGTCCAAACCCATCGAAAACAACAGTCATTATAATAATTTCATAAACCCCCAACGTTTATTAAACACAGTAAGGCCAGCCTATAAAATGCAGGTAAAACATTGATAAAACAGAAAGGCAATTAAAGGACCTTGGATACCATCCAGAAGGTACACTGGAAGCTGCTTTATACTGAATCAGGGCCTTGGTCCAACTCAACCCAGTATTATTGACACTAACTGGCAGCGGCAGGAGTTTTTCCAGCCCTACCTGGAGATGCCGGGGCTTGAACCTGGGATCTTCTGCATGCCCAGCAGGTGCTCTACCACTGAGCTGCAGTCCCAAAGTATGAGAGAACCGTGCAGTACATGTACATCTTTGACCTAATGGTGTCAGGAAGGACGTGTTTTGGATTTGAAGGGTAGACATGCCATTTTAAAAACTCTTTTCCTGGATTTATAATCAAGGTTCCACACAACTGCCCACTTCCTCCTCTCAAACTGCTTTGCTGGTGTATCTGGGAGAGGAGAGGTACTATCTACATCAGGAGTGCACAACATGCGGCCTTCAACCACCCCTGGAGCGGCCTGCAAAGCTGGCGGGATGCCATGTGCTTTCTCATGCCTACTTGCTGATCTATGGGGGAAAGGCACTGTTCCAACACTGCTATTAGCCATGACAGGACAGTGCCCTCACTGGAGTTTGCAGGAGGATGAAAGAGGTGAAAGCCTTGCAATCCCCAGCAATCCTGCTTTTCCCTCACCCTCCCCTCCATCTCATTGCCTCTTCCATATTGGAACTGCAGTGGGTTTCTGCTACTTGGGGGACAGGAAGCAATACTTGGGTGTCATGGCAGCTTTTGCTGTCGCAGACACTTTCCCTCAAGTCAGAGCTTACCAGAAAGAGGACTTTGAGCAAAGGCTAGGAATCAGTGCAATGGGTTATGTTCTGAGGGCACACCAGAGCTTAGACAGCATTGCGGTGTAGTGGTTAGAGTGTTGGACTGGGATTCGGGAGGTCCGGATTCTAGTCCCCCGTGGTCATTAAACTCAATTGGTGACTTTGGGCCAGTCACTGACTTTCAGCGTATCCTACCTCACTGGGTTGTGAAGATAAAATGGAGAGAGGGGGGCAACCGTCTAAGCCTCCCCAGGTTCCTTGCAAGAGGAAAAACATGCAGGATATTAGTGCAATAATAAAGAAATCGACAATTGTTTCGGAACCTTCTGTATGCCTCCTTGAATTCCATGTTGGTAGAAAGGCAGGAGATAGCGAAATAATAGGTACAGATATTGCATAGGTCCTTCCTTTTATCTGTCCTGAAACTCTCACCGATCAGTGTCATGGGTTGATCCGATTGGGTTCTAGTTTTATGAGACAGGGAGAAAAATATCTTCCGATCTGCTTTCTCCATACATAATTTTATGCACCTCTATCATGTCCCCCCTTATATTCCAGTGGTGGGCAGGGCCAAAGGAAAAAGGTGGGGCAAAATGCCATCCTATTTTAGCTTAAGCTCTTACTGCCAGTAACTAAGCCTTAGGAGATGAATTCCAACCTTCAGAATCGGGGGTGGGAGGTGGGGGAAATGCCCCAAAGTCAAGAAATCACAAAACGATTGGTGGATGGGAGCCCCACTTATGGTCGGATCTCGGTGAGACACCCAACACCGCCCCTGCACTGCAATTAAGCAGAGAGAAAAGCCTTCTATTGACACAAAGGGATACTTAGGTCCCTGGGGAATAGACCCAGGATCATGGAAAATAGATCTGGGGCCATGGGAAATTGATCCAGAGCCATGGGAGATAGATCGGGGGCAGTGGGTGAGAGATTTGGGGGCCATGGGAAATAGATTCAGAACCACTGGAAAAGGATTCGGGGTCATGGGAGATAGATTTGGAGGCATGGGAGATCTGGACGACAAAATCTGTAATAACTCTCAATTCCTAACGGGAGTATTAGTAACTGAGTATGTTCAGCCTTTAAAGGAGGTGGGACCAACAGAAGGGATGTGGCCATCTGGGGCTTGACTTTGCTGGTGCACTGGCTCCCTGCTGTGCATCCCACTGTTTTGAAATGGAGACATCTCAAAAGTCAGCTTGGGTCAGATCCTTTATATAGACCTCGAGGAAAAGCCGCTCATCTCTGTGCCCCCAAATGAGATCTGCAGATGAATAGGACTCATTAATTTGTGAAATGCGGCGGTATTGGCACCTTGGAGCATCGAAGGCTCGTAGGAGGCATTTAACGGGTAGAAATTTGAAGATGCATTCTCCAGTGTCGCTATGCGGCAGGCATCTGTTCTTGGCTCTCTCTCTGCCTTAACAGGATTGAGACAGAGAGCAAGCAAAACTGTTGGCTCGCGTCAACTAAACAGCCTTTTTTCCAAGAAACCCTGGTGCCCACGGCGGCTGTTTCCATGTCGGGAAGGAGTGCTCATTCTAAACCCTTCTTTGCAGCATTGGCGGCAACTCCCTCCAGGAATGTTTGGCGTGAAACCGGTCCCACTGCAGCCTCAGACCGTGAATCTTGGAGGTCATTTAAGTTGAACCTTGAAAAAATTGAACGGGCTTGTGGGGTGTGTGTGTGTGTGGGCGCGCACACATTTTTGCTTTGGCCCATTAACAACTGATTGGAAGATTCAGCTGCTTTGCTGTTTAAAGGGCTATGGGCAAGAGAAAACAATGAAAACCTAATTCCTCTTCCTAAGGGGGCGGGGTAGAAAAGGAAATAGTGTGCTGTTATATTTATTCTTTCCACTGCTTACTTTGACTCGGCTGTTAAAAGGTTCTCACAGTTGCTCTGAAGCCTCTATTCTTAAACTGTGGACTGGATGTATTTTCCCCCTCTGGAATTACAGGTGCCAGGGCCTTAATCTTCCAGTTAATGTCAAGCAAAGCAAATGGCCTCCGGGCCAGGTGTTCCAAAATGAAGTACACTCTGGAGCTACCACACCTGTTCTCTTGATTACTGTGGGGCTAGGATGTTCTGAAACGAAAATTTCAGAGATCCTCTCCATGAATAAGGCATGCTGTCTCAAAATTAGGGATGGTTTGGCTACCTTGAGTTGCTCTGCATTAGCTAATTCGTTGCTAGAAATAGCACTTGGCATGCCCTTACCTTCCTAATATTTCTTCTTTCTAGTATTCAGTGGTACAGTCCCACTGTGGGAGAGTTTGAGCAGCCAACTCACCTGGTTGCCACAGGTGACCAGACGTTCCAAGCGGGCGAGCGAGTGAGCGGTCTGGCAGAGGAGGGGCAGATTTCTCCCTCGCACTTTGGCCGTCCCCCTTGGTTTCCCTGTTAACTGCGGAGGAAAGGAAAGACCCTTCCTCCACGACCGTTATGGAAACACAACTGGCTGGTGGAGGAGGGATGGAATGCTTTCACTTGTTACTGGCCATTGCTGTGTTGAGTACCTAAGCATCAGCTTTCGAGAACTGAATGGGAATTGCAATATGGGATATTACTTTTCCTTCCATGGGCAGAGAGGGGTAGCGATGTGGATTTTTGGGGAAAATTTTGAATTGGAAAATTTTCCAATGCTAATAAGTTTATTTTGGATAAGTTCATTTGAATAGGAAGAACGTCAGTTTGCATCAGAAAATATTCTGACCAGGGCAGGCAACTTGCGGTCCTTCAGAAGTTTGGGCCTTAACACCCATCATCCCTGGCTATTGCTGGTGGGGGTCGTAAGCCAAAACTTCTGGAGGGCTACAAATTGCCCACCCCTAACCTAGAAAGATCTAATGCAGGATGTTTCTTTTACTCCTATTTAGGAAACAACACTACAAAGCACCCTATATTAAATTTTTTTTTGTCTCTGTACACCACAAGTATTTGACCTGAAATATTTGAGGGAAAAATTAAAACACACTTAAGGCACAATCCAATTCATGTTTAGACAGTAAAAAGTCTTATAACTCACAGCATTCCCCGGCCAGCAATGTCATTTAAAAGTTATATTATGTAGACACTTTTATTGGAATAGTTGTACAAATTTAAAGACAATAGCACCTACTTCCCTTATATTGTTTAAATTTGAAAGGGGTGTGTGTGTGTGTGTGCGCGTTGACACACTAATTAATTTTAGCAATCCAAAAGAACTGTCTCCGAAATACTCACGTATTTCAGCAGAGTTCAACACAGCTCCATTTCACTCTGAGGCATATTTGTATTTCAGTGACGTATCTGTATTTTCTCACATACTTGCTAAGGGTAATCCCCTGAAAAACATTAATTACAACTCTGAACTCTGCTAAGCTTTCCTCATATTGTATCTGCAGTGGGGCATACATTCATTTTTATTAATGAATTAATGAAATGGAAAACCATCCGTGGAAAAATCAAGCATTGGAAAATTTCCCCCCCTACTTCATTGGAGAGGGGCACAGTTTGGGGGAATTCTAATGGCAGTGCAATTAAGATTAACCTTCCTGAATCTCACAGAGCTCCTAATCTCAGGAAGAATAGATTGGTTGGTCTCCTTGGCCTTTGTGGATTAAACCGCAGGGAGTTTGCAGCCACCATGTCCAAATGTGAACTTTTGCAGTGTGAGGTTTTGGGTGCCCCTCAGGCCTTCCTATCTGAGTGCTCCTCTCTCTTCACCATCGCTGTTGCTGCTGCCCCTTTGCTTGTCTCTCCCTCTGGGCCCAGTCTGTACCACTTGGAGAGCAATAAAGAATTGAGGGGGGCCTTTCCTTGTTCACTGAGATGTCGGACCTGGCCACGGTGACACATGCCTTAGTTACATCCTGTTTGGACTACAGTAGCGTGCTCTACGTGGGGCTGCCTTTGAAGAGTGTTTGGAATCTTCAACTGGTTCAAAGAGCTGTGGCCAGATTGTTGACCGGGGCTGGTTACAAGGAGCATACAACTTCCTTGTTAAAACGGCTCCACTGACTTCCTGTCTGTTTCCGGGCACAATTCAAAGTGCTGGTTATCACCTATAAAGCCCTATGCGGCTCGGGTCCAGGTTATCTGAAGGACCATATTCTCCCATATGAGCTGCCCGTGCTCTGAGATCTTCTTGGGAGGCCCTTCCCTCAGTCTCACCAACATCCCAGGCACGCCTGATGGGTACGTGAGAGAGGGCCTTCTCCGTGGCTGCTCCAAGGCTCTGGAAATCCCTTCCTAGGGAGGCCAGGCTGGCTCCCTCTGTGCTACACTTCTGGAGGCAGGCAAAAACTTTTTTATTCCAGCAGGCTTTTGGAAATACACTGGACCTGTGTTAATGTATGGTGTTTTTTTTTTTTTTTTAAAAAATGTTACTGTTTTTAATTTTAAAAATGTTTTTAATTTTACTGTAGGTTTTATTCTATTTTAACTTTGGTAAACTTATATTTATATGTTTTAATTTGTACATGTTTTAATCTTGTAAACCGCCTTGAGTCCCAGCCCTGGGAAAAAGGCTGGATATTATTATTATATTATTATTATTGTTATTATTAATAATAATAATAATTTCATTTGTCACTTACTTAGAGAGGACAGGTGAACAGGCACCAGTAGCAAAGAGGACCACCAGCAGCAGGAGGCTTCAGTGATTGACCTTTGGCCCACCTCCTGGTTTGTCAGGTGCCCAATATTGCTGACCTCTGATGCCAGCTTTGGGCTTCCTGCCAAAGTCCTGCTGTTAGCCTCTCAAACCTGCTGCCCACTTCAGGCTTGATTCAATTCATGCTGGGGCAGGCATCCTGATGTCCCCCAGATGTTTTGGACTACCGATCCTAGAATCCCTGCTTATTGGCTGTCCTGGCTTGGGTTTGTGGGAGTTGTAGTCAAGAAGATATGAAGGGCATCACTGCTTTAAGGGGTTGCCTCTGGATATTAGAATACCCTGCTTTGTAAAATATCTCCCTGGTGACACAGAACCTGTCCCAATGATAGATGTACACATATTACTCTGCAGTAAAACCGGATTTGTTGCGCATGGGCGTTTGGCAGAGAACGACTTCACACTCTGTAAATGCTAAGGGGTGCACATCCCAAAGTAAAGTGTGAATTGCAAGCACATATATCTTACCTGATTTACCGCAGCTGCCTGGTGAGTGCATTCTTGGTAGCACGTATGAACTAATGCAGGGAACCGTAGCCAACCTGGCTCTCGTACCATTTTCTCTGTATGACCACAGGCTTGCAAACACATGTTTGTTGCATTCACACCTGTGTACACTTACAGCTTTTTAAATTCATGAGATGCACAGCTCCATCATTAGTCATCAATGTCAGAATTGCCAAGTCTCAAGACTGCTTGGAAGATAATCCTCTTAAACATCTATTGGGCCTGTCCTTTTAATCCCAAGTGTTGGGCGGTTTACAGTGGTTACTTGGTGATGAGAGAAAAGCAGCATGCAATGTTAAATAATTATGGTGTTTCCTAGCTCCAGCCCTAGCCTTGAAGGTACGTTTTTGGGGTGGCTACATGTTTTTCATTTTTGCATTCTTAAGTTCTGTAGAAGAGAAGATTGTGTTGGCTCCTCTTTTGCCTGATTCATTGTCTGCTCCTGCAGGTATAATGCTTATTATTTCTATAATGCATTACAATGCTCAAAAGTCTTCACATAAATGATTACCTAAGTGATCCTCATAGGAGCATTGCGAGGCAGCTTGTTATTATTAACTCCATATTTCAGATGGGAGTTGAGGCCGAAAGAGAGACACTTGCCTAAAACCATTAGATGAGTTCACGGTAGAAGCGAGATTTGAATCTGGAACCTAACTCATGGCTTTACAGTGGTATCCTGTGCACTTATCTACTCAGCTGGGTATCCCGTAGGGTTCAGTGGGGTTTACTGCTGGGTAACCAGAGCTAGGGTTTCTGTGGTACTCCTTTACTCGCCATGCAAGCATTTCCCAATCCGTCACCCTTCTGATGTTTTGAATGACAATTCCCAACATTCCTGACCATTGGCCATGCTGTCTGGGGTTGATGGGAGTTGGAAGGCCAAAACCTCTGGAGGGCACCAGTTTGGGAAGGCTGCACTAATCTATCCATTAGGTTTTGAACATTGTGACGGGAGCTTGCAATTCCCCCCTGCAGAATTTACAGCCTACATTGATTCGCGATGCTCATTTGATTTTAACAAATATCCCTCTTTTGCTTTAAATATTATAGACTACTGAAGTAAAAGGAGGACACGGTGCATTTCGCGGCCGTCTTCCCTCTCCGCCCCCTCCCTTTTTGTGGCGATTTTCTTCTATCTTAAAATGGAAAGCCTACTGAGAGGAGGTTATTTTTCCTGTTCAAAGTAATTACATGCTAGGCTGCCATTCACTGGCTTTTGCCACAAATTTCTCTCTCTCTCCCCCCCCCCCCCCCCCCAACCCGGCCTCGTCTTGTATCTCTCTGCCTGGCATGCTGTGTTTAGAAGGATGAAGCAGCCAAATATAATAAGTCATTGGGTTGAGAAGCACAGAGTGCCCTGTGATTAGCAAAATAATTATTGCACAGTGTGTAAATCCAGCCGTGGTTGAGTTGATCTCTCTCTCTCTCCCCCCCCTCCACCCCGGCCTAGCAACAGAAATACACATTGCAGTTGCCTTCTGAGGGGCTACAGTTGGCTGCATTTCCCCTCTCCTCTGAAACCTGGCTTTGGTTTTAAAAGTGTGCATTTTGCCTCCAGGGATCACTTTTGGGCTTGCCAGTAATCTCTCCTGAGCAGCCAGCAAGATTGGCACACTGATCTCCAACCCATATTTCTCTTCATCCCCCCCACCCCCACCCCCACCCCCAAACGCTTTGAACTACATAGCTGTGTATGTGTCAGGGTGGGCTGCAGGAGCCTCATGTGGCAAGGAGCAAGAACCAGGCCTAAAAGGGTGTGTGCTCCAATTCTGGGTCCCTGGAGTGAAGCAGGCTGGAGGTTTTGCTCTGTTGACCAGGCCAGGCCAGTATTTATACCAGGCCTGGCTGATCCAGAAACCTCCTCCTGCCTTGCCAATCACAGGAGCGGTTGTTGCTCATCGCTGTTCCGTTCTGTCTCTGAATTCACACAGTCTTGGACTGCTTCCTCAGGCATTAAGCTCTGATGCCTGGAACCCGTGTAACTTGGAAACCGCTTTCCCATTTTCGGGCCCCACACTGGATGATTTCCAAATGAGAACTGTTCCTACTACAGGCGAGGCCTTGACAGAGATTCCCCTAATGTAGGGTCACCCTATGAAAAGGAGGACAGGGCTCCTGTATCTTTAACAGTTGCATAGAAAATGGAATTTCTGCAGGTGTCATTTGTATGCATGCAGCACCTGGCAAAATTCCTTCTTCATCACAACAGGTAAAGCTGGAGGAGCCCTGCCGTCTTGACCAGGTACAAAAGAAGGCAGGGCAAATAAAAATGCTTATAAAAAACAAAGATAGCCACACTGGTCAATGAGGAAAAACAAATCCAAGGGGGAAATAGTTCTCAACCCACATTTAGGCAATACCTTTATTAGGACCAACCAGACTGCTATAAATATTGTGTAAGCTTTTGAGTTTTCTAGAACTCTTCATTAGACTAGTTCAAGAGTAAGGTTTGACCTATGAAGCCTTATATGACTCGGGACTACAATACCTGTTGGAGCGCCCCTCCTGACCTGAACCTACCTGGACATTTCGATCAATCTCTGGGGCCTTCCTCCGAGTGACACCTCCAAGGGAGGCTTGGAAGGTGGCAACAAGGGAGAGGGCCTTTTCAGTGGTGGCTCCCCGATTATTGAATTATTTCCCCACTGAGGCCTGCCTGGCACCAATAGTGTCATCTTTTTAGCACCAGGTTAAGACTGTCCTCTACTCCCAGACATTTAATAGCATACAATGGGGCATTTATGCCATCTGTCTGAACAGGTCTAGTATTTTATTGAAATGGTTTTTAGCTGTGTAAATTGTTTTAATTTTTCTTTATTTAAATGTTTATGCTGTATTTTTTATCTTGTGAAATGTTGTGAACTGCCCAAAGAGCTTCAGCTATTGGGCAATATAAAAATGAAATAACTACTACTACTACTACTACTATGCAACCTGGTGCCCTTCAGATGTTATGGACTGGCCACTCTCTTAATTCCTGACTATTGACCATGATGCTGCCTGGAATATATGGGAGTTATAGTGCAAAATATCTAGAAGGCTAGGCTGCCTACTCCTGGGCTAAGTGGTAAGGGGGCATCAACCATTATTTGTCCCAAAATGCTAGGTGTAATCCGAAATCAGCAGAACCTACCAGTGAATCATTCATTCAGTCTGCAATCTTTTAATCTTTTGAAACTGAGCCTATCTGCTGGACCTCATGAACGCATGATCTGACCTAATTTTGGATCTTTTCAGTTTCTTCCCCCGTCCCCTTTCTCTTATTTACCACATAGTCTGATGGAGAGTTCTAAAGGACATGGCTTTTATTTACTAGTGTAAAAACCATGTCACCATGGGTCCTCTCCTGCCTTTTTGTCCCTGAATCCCCTCAACACAGAGGGGCTCATGCAAATGGGGCTCATATATAGTGAATCCCTCCTCTGAAATTTGCATGCATTGTGGTTCCTCCCCCTCCCTCATGCCCCTCAGTTGACTCCTTCTGTTCCCTTCCCCTTCTCCGCTGGTGATTGCACCCAGGGCCAGCCTTCAGGCCACATTGATTGGCTGAGCAGGGCTGTTTCTCATTCCGCTTGCAGAGAGTTGCCTTGCTTGTTTGGTGCAGAGGAAATGAATTGCTATTACAGCTTGAGCTTTGAACTTTTTCAAACTTCAAATTTTCTGCACATCTAAACTGCTCAAGCTTCAGTTTAAAACAAAAATGAGCAAAATTGGTCTGGTAGATTTCGAGTAATCAGCCTTACACTTCCATATTCTTACATAAGATCCATTCATTTTTTAAAAGCATTTTATCCTGCTCTTCAGTCAAATGACTCTCAGAGCAGTGTACAAGAATTAACAATTAGACAGTGTCTGTCCTCAGGCTTACAACAGGCAACACAAGGAAAGCCAGTTGGGAGGGAGGAGGAAAAAACATGGTGATGCTTGATTCTGTTGTTTAGGTAGATGAGAATATATCAGTGGAACTCAGATTTGCACTGCATCTGTTGTCCATCTGGGCTGTTTCTGTTTTCTTCTCTTCTGCAGCTTCTCTTCTATTGGGTTCAAGTTGGATCTGTTTTTTCTCCGACTTCCTCAGGGCAAGATGTTGCCCAGAAACTCTCCTGGTAGCAGTTGGGTAAGGGAGTCAAAAGCCTTCCTTGCTGGCTTGAAGAGGTTCTCATTTTTGTTTGTTTGGCTTTTGGCTTGTCAAGTTATGTGCTAGGTGATTCTGCATGAAATGCGTGGGTGCCTTCTTTTCCCATTTTGCGGTTGGTTCTATCCTGTTTCTGTAGTTTTAATTACGGCATTTTTATTTTGTATGATGCTCTGCTTGGCAGAGAAGCGGCATAGGGTTTCCGAGATACAGAGCCAGAAATTCCAAATGGATCAACCCCTAATTACTGTTCAGAGCAGTACCTATTGTTGCCGTTCACTTGAGGTATTGCTCTGCTCTTGCTTCACTGTTACTGTAGGCCTCACCCCCACTGGACAGTGGAGGCTTGGACTGCTCTTATGTGACTTACTAAACTAGAAGTCTTCTACTGTCGCTCTGTAGAGCCGGAAAACTGAGCACACCAAATGTCTTGGGAGAGGATATTCTGAGTTTCTCGATAATGAGCACTCCCATTGTAAAGTCAGTTTTGCGTGTTTGGTTTTTAATAATTGTTCGCGATGTGGAAAAGTCTCACAATGGGGATTCCAGTAAAGCCTGAAGTCGTGTCTTTATGGCTTAAAATAGCTCTGTGATCATGAAAAGAATTACAAAAGGATTTCCAAAAGGGAATGACAAATATTGAAGCCTTACAAATAATGATTCAGCGGCCAAAAAAAAAAATCTTTTGTCCGGACCTGCTCTACATCTTGATAACGATTTGGCACGCACTGTGAAAACCTCCTTGTGGAGTCTGGATTCAGTGTCCCTTTGTTGACATTGCCTCCTTTAATTCTATCCAGATAGCTGTTTAACTCTGATCTACTGAAACTGGTCAGGAGTTGTTCAGTTTGTTTGCAAAGGAATGTTACATAGTAAAATTTACAACCGCTGTGACTGGTTTTTGATTTATGAGTACCGAAGTGTCATCAGGTAAGAGATGTGAACCCTTCCTGCTCTTACACGTGGTGGGCAACATGGTGTCGGCAGACACCTTCCTTGGGGTTCCCACATTTTCGTATCAGGAGCTGGGATTGCTGTGAAAAAGGTTTCTGTTGTTGCTGGAAATTGTGGAGTCAAAGGAGTTGTTTCATGAGTTGTGGCTCAGACGACACCCCTGCCTTTTACTCAGACTTTCAGGCAGGTTACTTATCCTTCGCCATGCCCTCAAGGGAGCCATTTTGTGATGATGCCCAAGACAGTTTCTCAAATTGCCCATGGCTGAAAAAGATTGCTTACTGCTGGTATAGATTTATTTCCATGAAGGTGTCATGTTATGTGTACGAATTCACTTGTAGGTCCCCCAAACCAATGCTTGAAGAACAGATTGGAACCTGAGGATACTCTAGTTGGCATCGTTGATCAGGACAGGGCATAGGAAACAGATCTAGTTTTCTGGGACACCCATTTGAAGCTAATTTCAACGTATTTGTTTAAAATCAGCATTCATCACACAGGAACATTAAGCGACATATTCTCGACCTGTCACCTGAAACCTTCTCGAGGCTTAAAACGAAGGCTCTCTAGAACAATATACAGCACTAGACTCCACGAATGTTTTGTTACAGATCCCACTTGTAGAACTGTCATCCCTAAATCGGCTTAGCCACAAAAATAATAATTAACACCTTCTGAGCTACAATTACTTCCTAGAATAAGTGCTGTCTGGGGCTTTCGTGGAGATAAGGCTATCAGCTATAAATTACCTCCAGTATCAAAAGTATGCCTCCCAGTACCAGTTACATAAGTGGGAGGGTGTTGTTGCGCCCATATCTTCTTTATGACCTTACCATAGGTATTTAGTTGGCCACTGTGGGAACAGAATACTGGATTGGATAGGCCTTTAGTTTGATCCAGCATGGCTCTTCTTTATGTTCTTAGCGCCATTTTTTGAATTATTTTAACTATTGAATCACATCACATTTATTTTCCGCCTTTCCTTGAAGGAGCTTAAGGCAGCGTGCATGGTTTCCCCCCAATTTTCTCCTCATAACAACCCTGCGAGGTAGGTTAGGCTGAGAGAGAGAGAGAGAACAACTAACCCAAGCTGGCAGAATGGGAATTTGAACCTTTGCTGAGGTGATGTCAGAATCTCACGTGGCAGGCTGCTTTCATTCTTTTTCGCTTTGTGGTTTATTGTGCTGATGTGCCGGCTTTTGATGTTTTAGCGCTGGCTTGTGTTTCATATATTGTAAGCTGCCCTGAAGGGTGTTTTGTTTTGTTTTTTGAGCGGGATAGGAATTCTAAAAATAAAGTTATTTTTAAAAGATTTGCAAACGTGGTGCCTTTGTGCCGGGCCTGTTCTCGGAATTATGTATGTTTTGGGGACAGCGACAGAACACCGACAGAACGCTGTGTGAGTGCAAAATGTTCTTCTCAATGTTTCTGTCTGTTTCTTCTGATTCTGTGTCAGTTTTATCTTCTTGCACAGAGCTTGACCTTTTGGGCTTAATGTAGCGGAAGAGGAGAAAGGTATGGTTGACAGGTGATGGCATAATACAGGCATGTGGAAGGCTATGCAGGGAGGGGCGTAGCTCAGTGCAATAGAGCACCTGCTTTGTGTGCAGGAGATCCAGGTTCAATCCCCATCATCTCCAGGCAGGGCAGGAAAAATTCCTGCCTGAAACCCTGGGGAGCTGCTGCCAGTCAGTGTTGACAATACTAGGTTAGATTGACCAATAGTCTGACGCAGCATAAAACACCTTCCTATGTTCCTATGCACGATCCCTTTACAGCATGAGTAGGCAACTTTGTGGTCTGCCGGTGTTTTGGACTACAGCTCCCTTAAGGTCCATTCAGCATGGCCAATGATCAGGGGTAACTTAAGATCCATTCATTTCAATGAGTCTAGTCTTAAGTAGGCCTTGATTTTATCCCAGGTTGCTTACGCCTGCCTTATAGCATCACCGGTGCATTTAGCCCTATACAAATGCTTCCCAAACATATATGCAGGCAGAATTGTCCTAGGTTTGTTGCAGGATAGTCCTAGATTTGGGTCTATTCCATAATTAATAGTTGCCAGTAAAGCAGGTGTTTCAAGTTTGCAGCGTATGTGTAGTCCCTGCAGGCAGCAAAAAACAGGATTCCCCCCCCCCCCCCCCCGGTAAATATTTTTTGGGCATGTTCAAGCTTTGGGGTTACTCTGAGTCTGCTTAAGCCTCTCTCTTGTGCATTGGCTGGTGCCAGTTCAGCTACTGAAGTGAAAGCATGGGGAGACTCTAATCAGAAATACAGGAATTGCTAGACCATTGCATCATGACCTCAACCACCAGTGTTTCACTCATCCTTCAGTAAGCTGTGTTGCATTGTAATGCAACGGTAGGATTCATACCCATTTAATAAGCACGTGGCAGTGGGGGACAGGCTTATGTTCTCATAGCTTTTTCCTAATTTTAATCCTTGAAAGTCTGCCCATAAATTGGAGATTGCTCCAGACAAAACATCTTTCCATTGATCATGAATATCATAATGCTGCTAAATGATGCTCATACGCATATGAATAGCAGGTTTTAATAATTGAATAGCAGCATTAATAATGCATGTCCCAGCCTGGAAATATCGAGTGCCGGGTTTTTGTTTTGCTGCTTGCGGATGGTCTGTAGGGAAGAAATAAAGAGGACCCATTTCCTTTAAGTCAGGATAGTATTTAGCCAGTCACCTGGTTCCCTGTGGTATGAATCATCTCCAGGAGATGAGCAAGGAAAGGTTTTGTGAATCAGATACCTAGTTTCCTGTTCGGCTGTCAGTGTCCTACAGATGAGTGCATCTGGATTTTTAATTTCGTTGCTCTGTGTGCAAGGTTCTTTGATGTTACAGGTGGTTTTCAGATCTCTGGGTCCTTCCCAGTAATGCAAGTTTTCCAGATGTTTTTCTGATGCTCTAAATTGATTTGGATCTGATTTAGTGTATTTGTTTTAAAAATATTTATTTATTTATTTATTTATTACATTTATATCCTGACTTTCTTCCAAGCAGCCTAAGGTGGCATTCAGGATCCTTCTCCTCTCCATTGAATCTTCACAACAACCCTGTGAGGTAGGTTAGGCTGAGAGTCGTTGACTGGCTTCAAGTCATGCAGTGAGCTTCATGGCCGAGTGGGGACTGAAACTGAGGTTGTCTGAGTCTCAGTCTAACACTCTAACCACTGCATCACACTGGCACGCTTAGTAACCAAGATTTTAAAAAACAAAAACACCATGTTGATTTTTATTGATCAAATGTATACTTTTTGGGAGATACAGTATCGTAGGAGAATACCTGAAGGCATCTGGATCACCAACCTGGATCTCCATTTGCAGATTGGAAGGAATTTTCCTGTAGGCCAAGTAACCCTGAGAGTGGGTAATTCATTTCCTTTTGAACTCTAGACTCCTCCTTCCATTTTCCTCATCCTGTACAGCCGGGAGGAGGACTCGAGCAACTTCAGTTTCCCTTAAAGGTGGCTTGCTGTGTCGTCCGGACCTGCTATTGTGGTTTAACAGTAACTCTGATCAGTTTCAAAACAAACCAACTTCAAACCATGGATTACAAAGCTGGTTTGTTCAAGTGGATCCTGATTACACAACAAACCAACTTTAAGGACAAGTGGAAACAGACGTTGCCAAAGTTGTCCTTGTGTTTGCATGGGGGGAGGAGATGAGAGGAGGACCTAACTCATGAAACCAAATCTTGCTGTGCCCCCTTCCTGCACATGCATGTTGCACTAAACCATGGTTTAACATGAGGTGTAAATGTGGCTGCTGGGTCTGGATTGCATAGGTTTTGAATAATGAGCAGTTGTAAGCACTTTTCAGTGTTCAAAACACTTCACATCCATATCCTAGTGAACCTTACATCAAATCCTGTAAGGTAGGTCAGCGTTATCTCCATATTGTGATAGTAGCTTGTTAAGCTGCCTAAAGAGTTTGTTGTTTGCATTGGGGGCTGCTTGGTTTAAGATCAGTCTCTTAAGGTGCAATCTTGTGCATGTTTAGATGGGAAAAAATTGTTAACTCCCAGCGTTACCCGGCCATGCCCTTTTCTGTCTAAACATGCATCAGATTTCACCCTTAGCTTCTACTGCAGTAGCTCTTAATTTGTGGAAAGTTTATAGATAATTATATCTTGCAGTAGAAGGAAAGATACAATCAGATTTGGTTTGTTTGCATTTAGTGTTTGTGATCCAATTGGACCAATTTAATCAAATCGTTTTATTACAGATTGAAGCTTAATATTATGCAATCCTCATAACAAACTCCAAAATTAACCTACCACCAATGTAAGGCAATGAATGACAAGTATATCTAATTGCATTGAGAGTCTGATGTACTTTAATACTTGATCTATTCATTGCCTAATTAAGTAACTAAATGGAAGCACTTAGGAAATTAGCTGGAATCACCATTTAAAAATGCTTTCATTGGTCCACATGATTTATACATCATTTTGAGCAACCAGCATGTTTTTCAAGTCTCGCTTGGAATCATCACTCTCTCATACATTAGCTGTATATTCCCTTTGTAAGATGGAGGACAGGGGCTTGGAAATATGAAGTGGGATTGTAGAAGGTTAGCAGCATTTTCACCTCTTGCCTTGATCCCAAAGTAAATTTGGAATAAAATTCCCATAATTCCAGTGCCCATAATTAAGAGTGTTGGGTGAGGTTAGGACAGCCGGGCTTACGTTTCCTGGCATGGTGCTGATGGTGGTTGTTCTTTTCCCCTTCCAGATGTAGAATTTTGACTTTTGCGTAGATGTCCATTTTGCAATGAAATGAACATCTGGAAGGTATCAGGATCTCCTCGGCTGGTTCTGCCTCTGATCTCTATACATTCAAGTTGTCCTCTCCACTTCCCAAGAGTTTATGCATGATGCATGCCTTTAGGGCAGTGATCACTAGGGTAGTGATTACACCTAGGTGTAAGCACATAGGCTCCTGTGCATTGTGCACTTGGAACACACTGAAGATGGGGCCGAGTTGGTGGGTGCAACCCAGTCTCTGCTCCACTCCACCCCACCCCCTGCCTTCCATGTTTTCATTTCTACTTGGTGTGAATGTTGCTCAGGATTCAGTATGGGATGGCTAAAGTGTGCACACTTTCTAATCTACCCCATATGGGCATTGCTCCTTTTCTGATAGTGGTGGCGGAGAAGACCTTTCTCTGGGTGCTTTTTTCACATTCATAGGCATTAGGCTGGCTGTCCTCTCTTAAGACCTTTGGGGTCTGGAACTTTGGTCCAGAAGCTGCAGATAGTACAGAGTATGGCGGACAGGATGCTGAATGGGACACCTTGCTGAGCGCATATTACACCAGTCTTGAAGCAACTGTGCTGGCTACCTATCAGCTACTGAGCCAAGTTCAAGGTCTTGGTATTGGCATATAAAACCCTGAATAACTTGGGACCAGGTTACTTGGGGGATCGCCTACCTTGGTATAGACCTGTGCAATGACTAAGACCATTGGCGGAAGCCTTACTGATTTGACCCGACCTGCAGATTGCCATCCTGTGGCGGCCCAGTAGCAGACCTTCTCTGTGGTAGTGCCTACGGTATGGATTGACCTTCTGCCTAGCAGGGCTGGTGCACATCCCTCCACTCTCACTGCTGGGAGGTGGGTGAGTGGGTGGGTGGGAGAGGAGCACGAGCTACCTCATGGGGGGTGGGGAAGGAGGTTTACAATACTTTCTGGGAGTGATCAGATAAAGGGCCCTCCCCATTTTGCCTTCCCTATCTGCCAGCTGCCTCCATCCACCTCCCTAATGCCTGTCTCTGAGGGGTTCTTAGAAAGAGCCCAGCGTTGGTGCACAGCAGCACAGGCAATCTCCAAGCCCCCCCCCCCCCCCCGCCAATGCCTCACTTTCACAAAGGACAGAGTGAGGGGCTGCCTCCAGCCCTATGCCATCCTCCAAGTGAGGCATCGGATGAGCAACACTCTGGGGAGCTGTTAGGTGATATCAGGACTTCGGGTCTAGGGGCCAAATTTGGCCCTCCTGGGGTCCCGATCCGGCCCTCTGGTGTTCCTCCCGTAGTCATGCCCTGTTATTTTTGTTGTTCTGATGATGATGATGATGATTAATTGCATTTATATTCTGCCCCATAGCTGAAGCTGTCTGGGTGGTTTACGAAGATTAAAACATTGAACATTTAAGAAAACAGATATACAATATTTTAAACCCATAAAAGCATAACACAGATAATATACAAAATTTAAAAAGTGCAAAAGCATAAAACAGATAATATTTAAAGACAGTATCTGTTTACACGGATATTGTTCCCGTAGGCCTACCCCTTTTCACAAACCACTGATCGTTTGGAGGTTTCTTGTTTTTTTCCTGATGTTTTGATACTGGCAGTACGAGTTTTAAACTAACTTATGCTGGTATATTGGCCCCACCCCTTTTGCCTTCAGCCCCGCCCACCACCAGAATGCGGCCCCCGAAATGAAGTTTGGCCCTCAAGCCAAAAGAAGTTCTACCTCCCTGATTTAGCATATGGCACAATATGGCCTACACCAGCCTTCCCCAACCTGAGTTCCCTCCAGATGGTTTGGCCTACAGCTCCCATCAACCTTTATTATACTTGTAGGGGATGATGGGAATTGCAGTCCGGATCATATGGGAAGAGCCAGGTTGGGGAAGGGTGGCCTAGATGCTTCTGCGCTATAAAATCTCTATCCCACCTCATATTTCAGTCTGGGAGGAAGAAGGAGGTGCCGCTCCCCACAGCCTCCATGTTGTCACCCTATAGATGGAGTGTGGGGCTGTTGCTTTCTCCTTCCCATAGCACTCTGTGTTTGCGTATGTGTGTGTTATGATGCGGGAGAGGCAAGTTCTCAGCCAGCCAGCTCTGTTGACTTTACCTTTGTGGGTAAACACAGTCATCTTTTCTCACCTTGCCTTCTCTGTCTCCTCTCTCTAGCCCCTAGAGCTATCGGCCCAGGCGTGGAGAGACACCTGGTCACCTGGAGGCCTTTTCTCTTCCCCACAGGCAGCCAGGCTGGTGCCTGTTTCTAAGCCTGTATAAGGAGCAAGTGATTGCAGATAGATTGCAGATAGTTGCATAATGATGAAGACGGTCAGTCTGGCTTTTAGCCTCGGCTGCCCCCCCCCCCCCCCCGGGAAAAACCCTCTTCAGCTGGGCTGGAAAGCATTTCTGACATTTCCTGTAAAATAGCATCCACGCCTGGCTTGCAGTCCTCTTCCGTCAGCCTCTTATTTCCCATGAAATAATTGCTAACCTTCCCTGTGCTATTAATAGCCTTCTCTTCATGGCAGCATGATCTCACTTGCTGGAGAGGTTGGGGTACAGTGTGTGTGTGTGTTTTATTGGTTTTTTTCCAGGGGGAGGGAAAGGGGAATCATGTCTTCATCTTCTATGCCAGAGCTAGGAAAGGTCAGTCACATGGGATCCCACGGGTTTCCCGGTATTTTTGTGGCTGAGTGACAGCCACATGACCGCTTGTTTGCCGATGGCTGACCGGGTCCGGATTGGAGACAAGGCTGGGAGAGGGAATGGCTGTGTTTGTGTAAGCTAATCCCTGGCAGGGCCAGTCCGTCACTGGAAGGTGACTCTATCAAATGGCAACGCCGGGCCTTCCGCTTCTGAAGAGAGCTTGAAAAGATTAGAGGCTGCATCCTGCTGGATCAGTGCTGTGACTGCTGAAATTCCTAATCCAATTTCACAAAGTGAATCACAGGCAATGAAAATATGTGTGTGTGTGTGTGTGTGTGTGTGTAAGAGAAACCTCTGAGTCATAATCCTGAATTGTACAGAGCGGAGCTATTTGCTCTCTCCTGTTCCCCGCTGACTAATGCAAGATGAAAGCATGCAAACTCATCAGCTTTCTTGCCCCCAACTCTTTTTTTATTTTTTGTTTTTTTGCCCTTACTCTCTACTACAATGACTCAGCTGAGCTATTCTCCCTCTTGTGTATTTCTTTGGCCATCTTCTTCCACAGTCCTGTGTTTTGATTTCTTTTGTCCCTCTTTGAAAATCCGGAAGTCTTTGGGATGTGAGGGTGCAGAGTGCTCACAAACAATTTAAGCCTTACTTTAAATCATCTGGGGGGGGGGCATCTGGCCCCTGGAGGTCTCCAGCCACCATGGGCCCCACCTACTCCACCCAAACTCTGACTCCTGGCCATGTGGAGTAGGCAGGGAGAGGAATTCCCCTGTTATCTCCAACATGTGATTGGAGATAACAAGAGGGAGTGGGGGAAGATGTGGGCGGGTATAGAGCTGGGAGGAACAGCTGCTCCTCCCAGCTCCCTTGTCTCCTTGCTGGGAAAGGCACAGAATGTTAGCCTCTCCCAACGCAGAGGAAGGCAAAATGGGTTTGGTCAGCCATGGCCGTGCCCATTGAGGTAATCCACCCTACGGAGGGCCCAATGGGGGAGCAGTTTGGCCCCCTACCTTAAACTGGTTCCCTACTCCTGTTTTTAAACATACAGCTGAGTAGAACCTCATAGGGGCGCCTTCACAGGCAGCGCACCCTCTTGCTCTTGGGTCTCTCTGTCCATTAAGGAATAAACCAGGAGTGAGGAGGAGGCTAAGCTGACATCTAGACTGCTCTTCCCCGTCCATAACACTTAGACCCGTTGAGAATCTATACATGACTGAATACCATTGATGAAAAGGAAATAGCACCAGTTGGTAGTATTTCCACTTCGTGGCAAGGGGAGGGGCCATAGCTCAATGGGAGAGGGTCCCAGGTTCCCAGGTTCGATCTTCGGCATCTCCAGGTAGGGTAGGAAAAACACCTGCTTGAAACCTTGGGGAACTGCTGCCAGTCAGTGTTGACAATACTGGCTTAGATAGACCAATGGTCTGACTCAGTATAAGGCAGCTTCCTAAGTTCCTAAGCCTTTTGTGTCTTTTATAGCTGTGTGACAGGCAGACATCCAACAGGTGAAATCTCCCATGGCATCTATGAGCTAGGAGTGGTGCTGGGTGTGAGGAGAATACAGCTTCTTCCTTTGTTTGGACTTTGATGTAAGCTTTCTGGAGAAAGCTATTGATGCATCTCGTGGTACACCAATGGTGTTGCACGGGGAACTGTGGCAGAGTTGGATTAGTAGCACATCAAGGAAGCATGCGTGACCAAAGGAGTCTCTCTGCCAAGATCGAAGAGTACATTAGTGTAAAAAAATATGTTTCGGTGAACGCAGTTAGGGACAATGCAGCCCGTTCTTTCTGGCCAGGGAATACAATCTTGTTCGAGGAACTCTGGGATGGGGGTGCAGGCTTGAATTTCCCGTGGCCTGGCAAATGGGTTGCTTTTGGCATGAGTGTATGGGATGGGTAGTGGTGATGGTTCATGGGCGACCAGGGTGCCGCTTTTCCAGGTTGTGGATCTTTTAAAAGAGAAAGGTGGAGTGGGAAGGAGGAGTATGGAGTAAGAAGAGAAGTCGGAACAATTCATGTGTGGAGATGTTCACATAGGAAGCTTTGACGTACTGAGCTAAATGGCTGGTCCTTCTAGCCCAGACACGAGCAACTTGTGGCCCTGCTTTGCCTACGACACCCATCATCTCTGGCTAGGACTGATGGGAGTTGTAGGCCAAAATATCTGGAGCATTGGTCTTCGATTGGTCCAGACCCGAGACCCACCTCAGACTCCCAACCTGCTTACTTCCAACACTATCACAATTTTCTCCATTCCCAACATGGCGGCAATAGCTTTGCTGTCCAGACTGATCTCGTGGCCCGCTTATGGGTCGTGACCCACCAGTTGAAGACCCCTAATCTAGAGGGCCACAAGTTTCCCACCCCTGTAATCCAGCCCAATATTCTCTGCTGCCGCTTTCCCCAACCTTGTGCTCTCCAGATCAGTTGGGCTATTTATTGCCAGTGTAGTGGTCAGTTTTGAAGTGCAGGTGCTGGTTGTGTCCCCCCCCCCTTCCAAAAATGCAGGCAGCTGTGTAGATCCATATCGATAAACCAGTTCTAGCTTTTTTATCTCCACCCAGAGCAGGTCTTTTGTAAAGCTAATGGGTCTTAATTGCCCATTCACGATCCTCCCCCCCAAACACTTTGCATTACAACAGAGAGCAATATGTTGCTTCTGGGAAAATCCATTTCCTCCCCAGCTATTGTGAGAATAATGCTGGTGCTGCTTCCCTGTGAGTCCTGGCTCCAGTACAGTGCTGGCTACCGTTTTCATCATCCCCAGCCAATTGGCCCATTGGCAATCTAAGTGGGAATGATGGGAGTTGTAGTTCGACCACAGCAGGTGGGTACCATGTACATAGGAAGCTGCCTTGTACTGAGTCGAAGCATTGGTCCATCTAGCCCAGTATTGTCAACACTGACCGGCAGCAATGCCTCTCCAGAGTTTCAGGCAGGTTTCTTTCCTCGCCTGCCTGGAGATGCCAGGGGTTGAATCTGGAACCTTCTGCATGCAAAGTAGGTGCTGTACCACTGAGCTATAGTCCAGGTTGGAGATGGATGTCCTTCAGCTTCTTTGTAATGCAGCATGACATCAGGGGCAGTGATGTGGGGTGGAATATTTTTCACTATACATTTTTCCAGGGCTTTATTTTTCCGTAGATTCCCCCTCCCCATTTCATAAGTCCAGAAACAACTGCAAATATTGTATTAGACAAGTGTGGCAGCTTTGTAGATCATACTCGGTTCTTTGGGTTGCTTCCATTTTCAGTTTTTTTCTTAAGCGGAGTACATGATGTTTTTTTAAAATGTGTGCAAAATTAACATGGAGTGGTTTTTCCTAGCTTTGCTGTTTACTAAATACAAGTAAAACAAACCTGTAAATTAGATCCCTCTCTAGGATAGCGTTTCCCAACCTGGTGTCCTCCAGGTGTTTTGGACTGCAACCCCCATCAGCCCAGCCAGCATGGCCTTATGGTCAGGAATCTTGGAAGCCGTAGTCCAAAACATCTGGAGGTCCCCAGGATGGGGAAGGTTCCTCTAGGGAATCAGAAAATGTTCTGATGCAAACTGAAACATTTTGGATGCAAATTAGCTTATGCAAATTAACCAACTTTGTGGAGGAACAATGTCTAGTCCAAAGTTTTCCAGGACAATCACATCTCTAAGGGGGGGGGGGCAGAAAATGATGTCTGTCTGCTGTTCCCTTCAGTTTAGTGATGGTGGAGACATGCTGAGTTGCTCTATCGCCCTGTTCAGACGACACCGTTAATCATGCTGGTTAAGGGGTTTTGGTTAAGCGGCAGGGTTAACAGTGTCATCTGACATGGGTTTTCCCTTAACCAGGTGCCTCCACTAACCACACTGTGGTCGGCTTTACTAACCCTGTTCTGCAGCAGGGTTAGCGGCACTAACTTTGGCGTAAGGTGTTGCCTGACATGCACCTGAGGTTAAGGGGCTGAAATCATAGAGCTAGCAGTATCAAGTGGCCTCAGTAGCCTAAATCGCACAACTGCTGTCTCTCTTAGCGCAAGGACTGATGAGACATGGGGTGGAACATTTGGAGGACTCAGGTGCTCAGCTAACTGCTTTGTGGTTAAGGAAACCGGGAACCGGACGGGGTGAACTCTGTCGTGTGCAAACGTACGGCTTGTGGTTAGTGCTAACCATGGAGCCCTCAGTGTCATCTGAATGGGCCCTACCTCTGCGAGATGGTTGGAGCTCCAGCAATCTTGGTGTTGCAAAGACGGGTTTTCTGCCGTGTTTGGGGCTGGGGAAGGAGTTGGGATGATCCCTCCTCCCTCTCTGCAGCTCCAGTGTTGGGAGGAAGTTTTGGGCTCATTTTGCTCACTGGAGCATGGCTGATCCTCCGCCATGGAGAGTGGGGAGAGTTGAGATTGTTGGACCCTGGAAATTTGGTATAGTCTCCCATGCTCCCACTTACTTTTTAAACTTGGGAAGTCAGTTGTTTGGGGAGGGGGAGGGAAAAAGGCCTTCCTGTGTTCATGGCTCTCACTCTATTTCTTGAGCACTAACTCACTGTGAACTTTTCTCCTTTGTGGTGAGCTCATCTCAGCCTATCTAATACATTACTCTCCACTTCTTGTAAGTGACATCATTCCTCTCTCATAATACTGGAACCTAATGGGATCATCCCATGAAGCTGATTAGTGGGAGATCCAGGACAGATAAAAGGAAGGACTTCTTCACACAGTGCATAGTGAAACTGTGGAATTCACTTCCACAAGTTGTAACGATGGCCACCAATTTGGATGGCTTTAAAAGGGGACTGGACAATTCCAGGAGGAGAAGGTTATCAATGGCTACTAGTCCTGATGGCGCTATGCCACCTCCAGTATCAGAGTCAGTGTGCCTATGTACACCAGTTTTTGGAGAACATGGGTGGGAGGGTGCTGTTGCAGTCATGTCCTGCTTGTGGGTCCCTGGTCAACAGCTGGTTGGCCGCAGTGTGAACAGAGTGCTGGACTAGATGGACCCATGGTTTGATGCAGCATGGCTCTTCTAATACTTTTATCATGTAAAATGCTTGTCATTTTTGCAATAATTGATTCTGAGGCTGAACACATGTTCAAAGGTTCACAGCCTGAACTTTCTTCTACCATCTATGTGACTCAGGAAGATCACAAGTGGACTTTTTGGACGTTTGGAATACCCATTACCCTCAGAAAATGAGACTCAGGGCCTGCTAATGAGCTGATAGCCCTAATGAGGCCCATGTAATTCTCTAGCCATTTATTTTGGGTTGAGGCCAACGAGAATTGCCATTTTGCCTGCACTGACAAACGATGGTTTGCATTTCTCTGGCAAATTATGAAAACGCGGGTTTCTATCCTGGTTTGCATGCGAAGTGCAAACTGTAGTTTGCTCTTTCTGGGTATGAAACAGCAAATTACGTTTATCTCGCCCTAGAGAGGGAGGAAATGACCTCACGGGGGGGGGGGGGAGAAGGAGCAGGATTGGGTGGTATGTGTGAACCATCCCCGAACCTTACGTTGTCCTGATAAGAAGTAGAAAGTAGATATGCTGGTATATGAAGGTTTGATAGCCCTACAGGCTGTCTGCCTTATCTCCAGCATCCTGTTTGGTTGGCTTCTCTGTTCCCCACTCCTGTTTCTGTTCTGTAATAGCCAGCCCAGCCATTTTGCTCTGCTTGCCATTTTCCTTGGGGTTCTTTCTCTTAGCTTTGTCCTGGCTAATTGCCTTGACAGAGGCCTTGGATTCCTGGAGTCCATCGCCATCTCGACCTCTGACCTTTTAGATACGAATGTGCTTTGGAACCGGAGGTTTGGCGGGGAAAATCCATCACATTTCCCTGAGGCATCTCGGAATATCCCAGACTTCGGAAGCCACCTGTGGAGTGACCTGAGACAACATGTTATGTTCTCCGGCTTCTGTCCTTTCGGGCGAGGCCCCAAACTGTGCCAAGGTGTTTGCAATTATGTCCTAAGTAATTGCACCAATTGTAACATCCTTTGGATTTTGCTGCGCTGGTGAGAAACATATTTGGGATGATGTAATGGTACAAGGGCCTTCACACCTGGTCTTATCCCTGCCTTTTGTCTTACGCAGCAGATTAGTCATCTTGAGCTTACATGTACTTGTGATTCAGCTCCCTTAAGGGAGGGAGTTGTACATCACTGGTAGATTCTAGAGTCCCAAGTTCAATTCTTGGCACCTTCTAGTTTTTTAAAACAATACAAAATAGTATAGTGCTGTCATTTTTCTACTCTGAAAACACCTGTGTTTCATTCCAGAAGGGCTTGTCGTTTGGGTGTATAGTACATCCTTTGCAGGTATAAAGTTCTAGGTCCAGCGAAATGGCTAAAAGTCAAACTAAATGTTAGGTTAATTGTGTAGCGTGTAGCTGAAGCTTATTTTGTTTTTACTCTAGAGGAAGTGTATGCAACCCTGATATGGATTGGGGCCTCCCTCCCCCCTCCCCAAGTATTTTTTTAAGAAAGCCTCTGATGGCAATGGGCACTTTAATTTTTTTTTAAAAATCCCTTCTTGGTTTGGGGAGCAAATGGTGTGTCGGGGAGCAGGGGGGAAGTTGGATATATTCCATCCTCATCTCTATTTGCCCAAAGAATATGATCTCTAAAGAGTGTGAGCAGTAACACCATGATCAGTTATCACTGAAACAGCCTTTTTTGATTTGCAAATTGCTTTTCAATCAATATGAGAATTGAGCAACCTAACCTCACAGGACTGTTGTTTGCATTTGCAACAACCCTGTGAAGTAGGACATTCAGTTCCCATTTTGTATTCCCTTGGGGGTCTACGATAAAAGCAGCAATAAAACAATCCAAATGCAAAATAGAGTATAAAACGTTCAAAAGCTATAATATATGGCGACAGAGCAAAACTTGCTGCACACCAAAATTAAGCACACAGATTTTAAAACTGAGAGGCTCAGGTGATGTGAGTGATTTAAAAGACCTGGGTGGACAGAAAGGTCTTCACCTGGTGCTGAGAAGACAACAGGGATGTGGTCAGGCGAACATCTCTAGGAAGGCTGTTCCATTATTGAGGTGCCACTACCAAAAAGTCCCTTTCCCTGGTAGTTACTGCCTCATGGTATTCAGGCTTTTGTAGTAGGGCCTCCAAAGAAGGCCTCCAAAGAAGACCAGGTAGGTACGTATGGTAGAAGATAGTTAAGCGAAAGGCTAAATTTATCCTTAAAAATTAGCATTTCCACATTCAAGGAAGGGGCCTTGAATATTCCTGGGGTGGGGACCATGGCCCCAACTCATCTGCCAATTGCTGTGGCATAATAATTCTGACTATTACACTCTTACTTCCTATTTATGACTATTTGAGCTGAACAGCCAATTGTATTGATTTCGTCCACTGTATTCAGACAGTGTGATGTGTATGTATATATTTTAGAACACTTTCTGTGACTTTATAAATACACGTCGATTTATATTAGCACTATTAGCCTTATAATTTATTATATTAGCTTAGCAATTCAATTTTTGTGTTCCTTTTGTTCTGGTTTGACATTTCCATTGAGGGTTCCCCTCTTGTCTTCTTTGGACTACAATTCCCAGCATGCCCCAGCCAGCCCTGGGAGATACAGTCCAATACAGCTGGAGGGCACCAGGTGGGAAAAGCTGGTCTCCACTGGCTGGCAGCAGAGATGCCGAACACGGAAGCTGAGATCTTCTGCCTACGATGTATGTGCTCTACTAATTAGGCTGGTGCCCTGCACTGCTCCAGTAACGTACAGTGCCTTGCATACGTATTCATACCCCCCTCGCTTTGACTTGTCCACATTTTGCTGTGCTACAACCTGAGATTAAAATGGAGTTAATTGGCATGTTTACCATTCGATTTACACAACATACGTAACCCTTTGGGGTGGGGGTGGGGAATGCTTATGCAAGGCATTGTACGTTATTGGAGCAGCGCAGGGAAGCAGCCACACGGAAACGTCAACCAGACTGCCCATGTAAGGGAGCGTCAGGGTAAACGGGTCCCATGTCAGAAGTGGAACTTGGAGCTAGCTTTTCTAGAGGCTCAACAGAGCCCCGTTTATCCACTGCTAATTGGTATCAGGAGCCTGGAAGAAAGAGGAACTCTTCAGAAAAGCTAGGTCAGCCTCCTCCTAGTGAAGTTTGCATCTCCTGCATGGATGAGTCGGCTGCATCTCCTTTTTTGTCTTCAGAGGCTTGCGTGGTGTCTGGAAGGAACTAATCATCTCCGTATCTGGTTGTGGGGGGAGAGAGAGGGAGATGATTTTGGCATCCTTTTTCGATGCTCTGATGCAGGAACTGAGCAGATCAGCAGCACCTGGGGTTGGTGATAAGATCCCTGAAAGAGGAGGGAAGCAGCAAATTGACTGCAAACAACCTTATCTCTTGATGGCTTTTCTCAGGCTGGGATCCAAGTTAACTTGCTGGGTGACTTTTTGCTCCGGCTGCGCTTTCAGCTCTTTGACAGCTGGGTCTGCCACTGGAAATGTTGCTTCTGTTGCTGATTGTGCTTTGCCTTTTAATAGTCGGTTACCATATACAGATTTAGTCTTGGCTTTGCCCCTAGGGCTGGTCACCATATACAGATATAGTCTTGGCTTTGCCCCTAGGGCTGGTCACCATATACAGATTTAGTCTTGGCTTTGCCCCTAGGGCTGGTCACCATATACAGACTTAGTCTTGGCTTTGCCCCTAGGGCTGGTCACCATATACAGATTTAGTCTTGGCTTTGCCCCTAGGGCTGGTCGGATGCAAAGGAAGAGAGACTCTCATACTTTGAATAGTTGTGTCTAAGGCTGAGCTTTGGCCGGTGGAGAAGAAAGCTGTAATCTGCCCAGATTCCCTCTCCTGCCCAGCTGTTAAAAGGTTATGTTGCTGGCATACCTCCAGTGAAAAGAGCTGGATCTTTCTGGGTGCAATAAAACTGGTGTTTCCATGTGTTCTAACACAGAATTAGGAACATAGGAAGCTGGCAGCGGCTCTCCGGGGTTCCAGGCAGGAGTTTCTCCGGTCCTTCCTGTAGATGCTGGAGCTTGAACCTGGGACCTTCTGCACGCAAAGCATGTGCTTCACCAGTTGAGCCATGGCCCCTCCTTCGAGGTGCCATTTAAGGGGGGATGTTGGGAGATCCAGGCTCAAAATTCCTGCCTGAATATTCACTAGGGCAGTAGCGAGAGTGGTGGCGGCTTGTAGCTCTTTAGAGTGGTTGGACTCCAACTCTCATCATCTCTGATCTGACTTGTGGCCATGCTGGCTGGGACTGATGAAGGGTGGTGTCCAGTAACGTTTGGAGATGATGTCCTTTGTGCAGCCTCCACAGTGCCGTGCTGTTTCCTACATGGCAGCATTATAGGGGCTGTGTGCACGACATTCTTCTCGCTGCCCTTCCCAGTCATGAAGACACATTTGCAAGAGCCCCATAGTCATGTTGGGGGAGGTAACTGGTGGTGAACAGTGTGGCGCAACAGAGCAGGGTGTTGGTGGCGTCCCGTTGTACAGTTCCTTCCAAAGCTGCATTCTGTAATACTCTGTCATGGATAAATCCACCCAAGTGTGCTCTTGCGCTGTTTTTATGATCTCTGGCTTCCCATCCAACTGGGACCACAGACTCTTTGAGTGGCATTATAATCCCTAGCCCAAGCAGGTTTTCCTTCAACCAAACCTCTGCTCCAAACTTAAAAGCATTTTGGAAGCATCTCCTCTTTTTGAAGTAGTGTTTCATTATTCAGATGAGAGCCGTAAAGCTTGGGACATGCCTTGACTAGCAACGCCAGCATGTATGTGTGTGTGTTTTCAAAGGTGAGATTCAGGAAGAAGAAAAAGGTTTCGGCTTATGGAACAAAACTCTGATCTGGATGACTGGAAGTGAAAATGTCTCATGGTATGGTATAATTATCACCAATGGCTTCTACAGTGGGCACTTGCAAATTTTGAGGTCTCTTACGTATGCATAGGTGTTAGTTAACACTTGTGAGTCTTCTAGCATTTTAAAGATGGCTGGATTTATTGTGGCATAGGTCCTTGTGGATTGGAGCATTCTTTGATGCATAAATCCCCAGTTGGCAGAGAGATGCACACCACACATGGCTTTACCCTGTCCATAGCACATTTGCCAACCAGTGACATGAAACCAATGACATGGGCTCCCATCCACAAAGGTTTATGTGAACAATAAATCTGGTAGCAGTTGGGGTTTTTGGGTGTGTGTGTTTGGTTGCAACTGACTAATGCTGCGACCCTTCTGGAATCGCACTTCTGGTATTCTTCTGGTAGTGACTCCTGTTTGACAGACAAAGCTAACTGGAACAGATGTGTGTGTCCTTTCAATCTCCCCTTCTTCAATTCCAATCTGGTGCACAAATAATTGCTCCAGTTAGCATCCTATACTAGAAGATGAGCATTTTCATATTTGAGTTCTTTAAGAACTCTAGGATGGATACCATCTGGGCCTGGAGATATATTTGCTTTCATTTTGTCAGTAAGGTTGAGAACTTCATCTTTTGTCACCACTATGTGCCTCAGTTCCTCAGACTCCCTTCCTTAAAACATAAGTTCAGGCACAGGTATCTGTCCTATATCTTCTGCATTGAAGACTCATGAGAAGAATTCATTCAGCTTCTCTACAATCTCCTTATCCTCCTTTAGTATTGCTTTAACTCTGTTGCCATCCAACAACCCAATGAGGACTGAATATTCTTGGTGGGCATGGAAAGCTGACTGATGGTTAGGTGGAACCTACTCTCTCTCTCTCCCCCCCCCCCCAAAAAAAAAACCCTGTGGGGAAATGGAATGGAGTTTCCTGGGAAAAGGCATGGCTTGGCTGGAACCACGAATGGGAGTGCTCCACGCTGCAACATTTTGTTGCAAGTGCTGCTTGTCTTCTGTTATGCTTTTCTCCTTTGAGAAACACAGTAAGGTGTGCAGAGATACCTGCACCTTTTTGGATCTCCCTGGTGTGTTCCCCAGAGCAAGTAGGCAACCGCATCTGCTCCTCTTCCTTCTCACCACCGCCACCACCAAAGGCTGGGTCAGAGCAAGAGGCAGGTGAATAAGCAGGTTGCAATGCTGAAGAGGAGATGCAAGACCAGAAGGTTCTTGTTGCTGGGCCACTGCTGGGTTGTGGGTCCTTGGCAGGTGCCCAGCTATGCCTACCCTGGATGCTGGCCCTGCTTACGTGGTACTGGAAGACGGAGGCCTGATTCTCTGAGAGGTGGTAAGCTTATGTCTGGACTGTGTACCATTTCAGACTGCAAGTGGGGGTTCTCATAATTGAATGCTCCTCTCTACAAACAGCAACACAGCAACCCCACCAAACTAGGCTGTCAGGAAGTGGGTAGCCTAGCCTCTTCCATGGCATGCTAGTTTTCTGTATGCAGGGAGTCTGTTTTTGTTCATTCATTTTGTTTTGTCTATGAGGAACATTCTCCGACTGCAGTCTACAGTGGTACATGCAGATCCAGCCACACACATTTTTTTAATCTTCTGAGGGAGAACTATGCCTAAGACATATTGAGATTGCTGTCCTTGACCTGGACTTCAAGGCACAGAGCTCTCGACAAGAGGGAAAGAAGGTTAGAAAATCAGCAAGACCAGAGCACAATGGACTTCAAATCTGCCCCCAACTATTTATTTATATAATTATTTCTGTGTCACCTTTTGGTTTAAAAAAGTTCTCCGAGGCGACTGCCGCAGGGTGTGCCTCCTCCCTTAGGAAACATGTCACTTTCTACAGTTTTCAGCCCAAAGGAAGGATGTGACCTCTTAAATGTAGCAAGTATGGACCTCCATTAATCCTTATTACATCACAGGATCACTCATGTCGGTCGTTGCGGGATCAGGCCCACTTCTTAGGGAGCACAGTAAGTTGCCGCAAGATAAGGTGGAAAGCCCGCAGAACAGTACTTGTAAGTGGCTGCAGGAACAGAATGCGTATGGTAAGTACCTTGAGGACCAAGACAGGTGCTTGCAGAGTGAGGGTAAGTAGTTGCAGGTCCAGGGTGGATGCCCATAATGTGATATGTGTAAGTACTGGTAGGATCAGGATGAAAGCCCACCATGTGGGTAAGCAGCTGCAGGTTTAGAGTGGTTGTTCCTGGAACAATAAATGGAGAAAAGGAAAAAATGGAGCCGATACATTTAAAATCGCTCAAAAGCCACACCTAAAACCAATCAGAAAAGGTGTGTGTGGGGGGGACGACAGTATTTGTGGAGAAAGTTCCACAAGTTGGGAAGGCCCCATCTCGTCTTCCCACCAACCTAAGCTCTGGTGGTGGTAGGAGATGCAGGAGGACCTCTGAAGCTATACTCAACAATGGGCAGGTTCTTACAAAAGGAGATGGTCTTTCACATATCCTGCCCCCAACTCATTTAGGGTAAGCTCCCAACCTGGTGCCCTCTGGAACTTTCAGATTCAGCTCCTATCAGCCCCATCCAGCATAGCCAATGGTCAGGAATGTTGGAAGCGGTACTCTGAAACTTTTGGAGGACACCAGGTTGGGGAAGTCTGGTTTAAGGATTCCTCAATAATATAGGGTGACCCTATGGAAAGGAGGACAGGGCTCCTGTAGCTTTAACAGTCCTATTGAAAGGGGAATTTCAGCAGGTGTCATTTGCATGCATGCAGCACCTGGTGAAATCCCCTCTTCATCACAACAGTTAAAGCTGCAGGAGCCCTGCCCTCTTTTGTATCTGGTCACTGTAGTATAGCTAGGGTTGGGCGGCTGCAGTAGTTCTCCAGTGACCACGGAGATGTACCCGTTCAACTACTGCAGCTCTAGAGTGCCACCCATTTAGAATCTTTGGCTTAACTGGCCCAGAGAATACAGTGGCCCATTTTAAGGCTAATTGCAACATGAGCTTTCCTAGGCAAGGGAAAAAAAGAACAGGTCCATTGCATTACCCGATTTGCATCTGTGCACCCTTTGTAGTTAAAGGCCTTGTTAGCCTTCATTTGGTGCTAGCTAACAAGCCATGATTTACATGACTTAAAACAGAAGGATGTTGGTAAATAGTTTGCAAATTGAGGCTTGTTGCAAATTGGGGCAGGGGAGGGCGGGTCAGGTCATGGGGATTTGGGGAGGGAAGAAAACCCTTTAGCTGGCTCTAACTATGTAATTCCTTCTAAAACCTTTGAAGGCAGGAGACATCTCTGTTTAGTTAATTAAGGACAGCCATTTGGGCTGAGGGGGGTGCTAGTGGGTTGAGTGGGTCAAGCTAGTGTTAACCTTGAGTAGTCAAATTACTTTTAAATTCAGTTGGCTGTGTCTGAATTGGGCTTGCAAATTGACTTTGCTGTCATGTGTCTCTCCCCCACCCCATTTAATGGAATTAAGCCCTTTAAATAAGTAAAGAACTCCGTGGACCAAGGGAGTGTTCCACCCTGGGGGTGGGTGGGGGTTGGCCAGTGGAGATCTTTGTCTTGCTGGAAGTCTGAAAAAAAAAACCCTTATGCAGGGCCCGATACCAAGAGGATTAAAGGATGCTCAGATTCCCTAATCTCTTGGAGTTTTTGTGATTGAAAAGGCCTCTGAGGGGAAGTCTGCCTCTTTCCAGTTCATCAGAGAGCACAGACAGTAAGACAGGGATGGGAAGCTTTAAGGAGAGTGAATGAGTCATCTGACAATGAAGCAGCCGATTTGGCTTTATTTGAAAGAGCCCAGAGGTGATGGGAGAAATAGTTCGTCTCAGATGTGTGTCTTTTTAAGACCCAGGAGTGGTAGGGTTTGGAAGCCAGTGTTTCAGATTTTGAAAAACAGTTTGAAGAGTGAATTCGGTGTGAACGGCCAACTTGACCCATCTCACTGCTGGCCTCTAAGTCCAGATTGTTTATGAACAAATTGAAAAGCGCTGGTGCCAGTAAAGATCCCCGTGGGCATCAAACTGTTGAAATCTCTCCAGGAGGTCGAACCTCTTGTTTTGCTAGATGTTTTCTGTCTATCTAGGTCGATCTAATCTAATTAACGAGTCTTGAGTGTCTAGTCAAGTGTGTCTCCAATTTTAATCCACCTCCCATGCCCTAAAGTTTGAGCTATCAATTTTTGGCCTAATTTACCCCGTTACATTCTCTCTCTCTCTCTCTATCTCTGTCTCTCTCTCTCTCTCTTCCCCCCCCCCCCCTCCCCGGCTTTACTGAAAGTGGGAAGATAATCCCAGGGATTGGCTTCTCCATTTCTGGAGGTTTTTAAGAAGAGGTTGGACAGCCACCTCCAATGGATGGTTTAACTGGTTTTCCTGCACATCATCACACTAGATGATCTTTGTGGTCCCTTCTACAAAGCTTTGGGGTTTGAAATAAAGTATTTTAAGCATCCTGAGTACCTGTTTCTCCCCCTTTTTTCTGCCCTTCCAGCTCTACAATTCTATGATTCCGCTTGGAAGGGCGGGGCAGGGGGGGATACTCCTGGCCCATCAGCTTCTTGAACAGTGCCTGCATATTGGGTTTACTGAAATGGTTCACAGGTGTCTCAGAAAGCATTTGCTGACTCAGGCTTGAATTAAAATAAAATAGGATGGTTGGATTGCTATGGGAAGGCACTCTCCACTTAGTTCTCACCCTCTTGCAATGTCAGTTCGAACAACCTGTCCGTCCTTTCTTGGAACGGAGGGCTGCTGCCCATGTGAGGGCCAAAGGAAGACACTGAGTATATCTGAGATGGTGGTTTCATTCTTGGCATTGAGGGAGGTTTTATTGGAGCTGGAAAAATTCCAGCCAGCTGGCTGGCTATCAGAACTCCTCAAATTTTGCTGTAAACGTCATGTACGTTTGTATGTATGTATGTATTTGATTTATATCCTGCCCTTTCTCACAAAGATCCCAGGTCAGTTAACAGTGTGGAGTAGTGGCTAAAGTGTTGGACTGGGGGCCGGGTGATCCAGGTTCTAGTCCTCATGTGGCCATAGAAACCGACTGGGTGACTTTGGGCCATTCACAGAGTCTCAGCCCAACCTACCTCACAGGGTTGTTGTTGTGAGGATAAAATGGAGAGGAGGAGGATTATGTATGCTGCCTTGGGTTCCTTGGAGGAAAAAAGGTGGGATATCAATGCAACAACAACAATAACCTATATCAAACCATAGCATACCACATAAGCAATATTAAAATTGAGACCCCAGGTGGGTTGGATTTGCACCCCTCCACCCATGCTTGAAATTCTGCACCCCTGTTGTAGTCAACACATCTGGGTTTGCTGTTCTCATAAGGCAGCATTCATGTTTGGGTTTAACGTGGCATTGATAGCCATTCTACTTAATGCTACTAAGCAGGCGTGCTACTCTTTAACCCGGGGGAGGGGCTGTGGCTGAGTGGCAGAGCTCTCGCTTGACATTCAGAAGGTTCTAGGTTCAATATCCAGCGTCTCCACTAGGCCTGGAGAAACTCTTACTTGAAACCCCAGGGAGCTGCTGCCAGCCAGTGGTGATATTACTGGGCTAGATGGACCATGGGACTGATACTCCGTATAAAGCAGCTTCCTAGGTTCCCTGTTGTATTCTGATGCCGGTACACGTGCTTCAGAGTTAATTATTTCTTGGTCTGGAAAAAAAAAGCAAGGCACTGGATTCGTTTTTGGTGGTGGGGGAAGTAGCGGCTGTGTTGGAGAAATCTGCGAATGCATTTTGGAGACACCCAAACGGAGAGATGTTCATGTGTTCCTGCAGTGCTAATTTACTAATTTTTAAAAAATTATTAACGATATTGATATGCCACTTCACATCTAAACAGATTCCTGCTTGCATGGGGCTTTTTACAAGGGGCGGGGGGGGGGGTTTGCCTTTGAAAACCTCTCATTTGGATTACTGTAATGCGTTATATGTGGGGTTGCCTTTGAAAATTTGCCGGAAATTTCAGCTGGTCCAAAACCAAGCAGCAAGATTGTTAATGGGGACTGGCCAACGAGTCCACATTAGGCCAGTACTTTTCCAGCTCCACTGGCTCAGTCCATGTCTGGGCCTGATTCAGAGTGCTGGTATTGTCATCTAAAGCCCTAAATGGCTTGGGGCCAGGTTATATGAAGGATTGTCTCCTCCCGTATGTAGCTGCCTGAACCCTAAGATTATTTTCTGTGGTCCTTCTCCATGAGCCCCCTCCCCCCCAGAAATGAGATGGGTGTCTATGAGAAGGAGAGCCTTTTCTGCTGTGGCACCCACCTACATTGTACTCTTTCTAGCGCTAGGTGAAGAACTTTTTATTTTCCCAGTATTTTAGCATTTTATCAGTCTAGTCTTTTAACTCTGTTGTTTTAAAACTGTTTTTTAAATCTGTAAAACCTTTGCATTGCTGCTCGGTTTTATTCTGGTCGTACTTTTATATTGTGATTTAAGTTTCTAGATTTTATACTTCAACCTGTACTTTATGGTTCTAATTTTTGAGAACTGCCTAGAGAAGTTTGGCTATTGGGCGGTATAGAAATGAATCAAATAAATAAATCTGATCAGCACTTCATTCAGTGTGAGGCAGTGGAGATTGGCGGCTCTGATTTTGGTGGGGCTGTGGATCCATTCAGGGTTTCAGTCAGAACTAGCTAAACCTCTAAAGGTCCTATCCAAGGTTGCTGGTCCCGATCCCCAAATTGGTTCCAGCACCTTGGATAGCTCCTCTAGAGTTCTGGCCGGCTCAGACTGAAACCCAGAATGAATCCACAGCCCCATCAAATCAGAGCCACCAGCCTCTACTGGTGGGAGGATGTTATTCAGGTCTGTCTGGCTCATGTGGATCACACAATGGTGGAGCTAGAACATGTTGTGTGGGGAGTACCTCCTAAAAACTCAACCTTTGAGTGGAGCTTTCACACTGCGTTGACTAATGTGTTGTCTGAACTGAGCCTCTCTCTCTCTTTTACATGCACACACACACACGCACACACACTGAATAGGTAAGCTCTAAACACCACCAAAATAAAATATAAAATGCCCTGATTATAATGCAGAGAAGTGGAAGCCTCAACACTTGTAGTGGGAGCAGAAAATAATCCAAAACCCTTAGGAAACAAAGAAACTGCTACATCTCCTGTCAATAGTGAGGCTTATCTATGAAAAACTTTGGAGAATTTCTCCTCCTTTTGGAGAAATTCATTGAAATCCCCCCCACCCAACTTTGAGAGGCCACTGGCCCGCACCTCAGATGTTTCAGCCGTAGTTGCATCCTGCCTTGCAGAGCCTGCATTGAGCAGGCAGTTGGGCTACGTGACCTCCAAGGTCCATTCCGGCTCTGTGATTCTAGAACGTGGTGACCGTTTTACGACGCAAGGGCACAAAAGCCATTAATTCCGGGACCTGCGCAGAACCCGCCGATGTGACATCACCACGTAGGCGCTAAAAATGCCAATCGGAATATCTCGCAAAAGAACGGGAACTCTCTTTCACAGGCAGCAGGTGCGTTTTGATTAATTGCCCAGGACGATTTATGTACTCCTGAGTACCAATTTAGAAGTTGCTTTCATGACTGATCACAGCATTTGGGTGCATGAAATTAATTTCTTTCCCTTTCCCGCCCCTCCCTTGGCGGCTTGCACAATCACGGCAGCTTCAACCACACTCCTCTTCTTGGACGGCTTCCAAAGAGACACAGTATTTACTGCGGAATGTTTTTGTTTTTTTTTGCCACTTCCATCCTACACTTTCTCCCCTGCTCGGAAATGATTTCTGCACTGGCTTCAGCCAACAGCAGACGGTGGAAGGGTGTGTCAGACAGTGCAGCCAGCAGCCTAGGGAGGCAATGGGCTCTCCATCACCGGAGGGATTCAGGCAGAGATTGGACAGCCATCTGTCAGGGATGCTTTGAATTACATTCGTGCATTGAGCAGGGAATTTGACTCGATGGCCTAAATATGGCCCCTTCCAACTCTGTGATTCTATTATCTTTGCTAATATTCACTGGATTAATACTGATTTCCTTGATCTGAGGCTAGGAATATTAGAGAAGTCTTGCTGGATCAGACAAAGGCTCCATCTAACCCATGATTCTGTTTCCTATAATGTCCATCCAAATGACAGTGGATGGTGCCTGAAGGCAGCATTCCTACCCCTCCTCCCAGGTTTCTTCCCACCCGCTTTTGAAGATAGAGCTTCTGTTTAAGCCATGGTGGCTACACACTCCATGGGTTGTCTAATCCAGGGGTAAGCAACCTGATGCCTTCCAGATGTTTTGAACGGCAGGGATCATGTAAGTTCATCGTGGGTTATGCTGGCCGGGGCTCGTGGGAGTTGTAGTCCAAAACACCTAGAGGGCAACAGATTGTCTGCTCCTGGTTTATTTTATATATATATATATATATATATATATATATATATGTAGTTAGTGGTGGTGAGTTTCATAAGTTAATTCTGGAAGTGCTTCCCTTTGTTGTGAAGAATTCGTACCTTTTGCCTGCCCTGCTTTGTGTATTCAGGACACACTATATCAATTCTGACCGCACCTCCCTCCAGTAAGCTGCTTACAGATGAGGTGGTGTAACACTGATGTTGAGAGCAAACTTGACCAGTTTGGATGTTTGATTCATTCTCGCCCTCTTGACTCTCTCTGAGGTGCGCTTCACATGGTAGCATAACTGTCTCGTTGCCATCAGTATCCCTAAGCCAGTCGGCGGTTCTGCAGAGCAGCTCGCTGCTTGCACATCTATGTGGCTTGGCCCATCACTCCCTTTAATACTGAATGCAGGCAGGGAGTGCTGATGAAAAAGGCCCCAAGATGGGGCCACTGAGAAATGAAGGATATGAGCATCCTCGGGCAAACCCTGAGGTTTGCAAAGGTACAATGCTTCTGGGTAACACAGGCGCATACAACCTAAAGCCACAACACCCCATCTCCCGGCGCGTCTATTAGCATCCTCGGTAGCTACAGAGTCTTTGAACATTGTTTGAAAAAGAAAAAAAAACCCAGAAAACCTGAGAGGAGTGTTGATGGAATGGAATAAGTCTCTTGGAGCAGGCTCTCTGGAACTCTGAACAGGAGCCCCTCCTTTTAGGAGAATGAGGATGCACTGCAACATTTTGTTGCAGAGCCCACTTGTGTTTGACTGCACCGTGGAGAATTTCCCCTGTTTTGAAGGTGGTGATGAACCCTCTATAGCAGCAGTTTCCAAACTGCGATGGTGAATTCAGTTCTGTGATCAGTAACGACTGACACACAGGTCCACCGTTGGCAATCCCCCCCCCCCCCCCGGTTGCACTCATGTTTTGCTTGGCCATCGCCCCAAACGACATGAATCTGGAACCCAGAATCCTTAGCAGCGTGCAGGCGTTCCTTGGCAGACTAGGCCAACTGAGTGACTTGGAGAGAGCTAGAAAACTCCTGCTACATAGGGGAAAAATAAATGTTCTGTTCGAGTAGGAAGGCTTTGGGCTCCCTACCTAGGCTCAAATAGGGCTTGTTTGGGGATGTATCAGAGGGGCACGTGCTGCCTGCGCATGAATCTGAAGGTTCTCTGCAGGTGCCTTGCCAGCCATTTCTACTGGGTTCAAATTAAATGTGAGGGTGGATGAGCAGAAAAACGCACCACTGTGGTCAGAGCCGGCCCTGCTGTTAGGCTGAGTGAGGCAACTGTCTCAGGTAGCAGATCGTGAGTGATGTGAAAAGCAGCAAATTGTTAATGATTTAATTTATTATTATTGCATTTCTATTCCCAGAGGGAAGCACTTAGGAGATTTTTTTTTTGGTCTCAGATGTCAAAGTAACTGGGCCAGACTTGAGTACTACTGAACCCCTTGATTTAGAGAGAGGGGTACCACTTGTAGTTCTGCCTCAGGTAGCAATGTGTTTTGGGCCAGCCCTGAGTGGTTTTCCATGCACCTGAAGTCTTCTTTCAGCCTGGCCCTCTGCTTTGGATCCCCGGAGTGCTAATGCTCCAAGTGCAGACATAGAACTAACCTGGCATAAAATGAGATGCTGGCGCATGATACGTGGTATGACTCCATTTCTGTGCATGATTGGCATTGCTTTTTAATTGGGTCTCCGTTTGTGAAAATATGTGCTATGCTTCCTTTGGACATGTGAAGGAAGAAGGTAAAAGCCCTGTTGGCTAAATACCCCCTTCTGAACACTGGATTATTCCTTCCTTCCTCTCTCCACCACAAACTTTCGCAGACTGTCCCCTGGGCATTGTAGTAATTTTAAAAGGACCTGACATTCAGATGCCCCCTCCAACCTTTGTTCTTAAGTAAACCTTGTCTTCCAGCATGTGAAGTTTCTGGAAGTCTCCATGCTACTAAGCAATTGTTTGGTGATTCCCTACTGAAAGATCAAACTTGTTTCCCCACCCTTCAATTGCTGTGAAATAAAAGGGAAAGTTAGTTTTGTCTTGCCGGTGAAGCCATTTCCAGCTCGCTTGCTCTCCCCCCCCCCCCGCCCCTTTCCCTTGCAAATCTGCTCCGTGTAACAATCTCTTCTTATTTTGTTTCTTTCCTCAAGGTCTCCAGCTTGATTTCTTGACCAATCTATTGGATGCAGCGCCTCCAACATCTCGCTCCCTCTGCGTTCAAGGCTATCCAAGGACGTGGGATTTACCAAGCCACCTGAAGACTCCAGAGAATGTCAGCTGGAGACTAAATGCTTTTGGCAGGGAGGATTTTTTTTTTAACTGCTGAAAATGGATTATTCTTCCACCATCACTGGAATATGTTTTTGTGGTCTGATTCTTGGAAACAATCGTAATTTTAATACAAGGCTCTTCCCCCTTTGTCTTTTCCATATGGTTCAAGGAAATTACCCAGGTATGTATATGCAGTTGCCTAATGTACAGTTTAGTGTTCTGTTTCATGAGGTTTGTGGGAGATTGCGTCTCTCCCACATGGTAAGGTTTCTCTCCAGACATCTAACTCCCCTGAACTTTTAATCACGGTCAAGGGCGTGGTGGGTTGGAAAACAGGCTTCCTCCTCTTTTTCACGTACAAGGATGTTGCGAGAATGGTGTGGAGTTGCCACAGGCATAATCAGAGAGAAGGAGACCTGCTAACCCAGAGTAGAAAGGAGGATACTAGGATGCTAAAGAAGCGATGCAGGGCATGTCACTTTCAAGGTCTGGAGATCATGTGGTAGGCAGCACTGTACTCTGGAGGCTTGATCCCCAGTGACCCTGAGTTGGTTTCTAATAGCCAGTGATGGTCAATTTTCTCTCTTCCTCAGGGGCAAAGTGTCTTTTGTTCGTCAAGGAAGTTTACAGGGGAGGAGTTTCAAGTGGATGGGAAGCATCCCACCCACCTCCATCAGTGACACTGATGCGCCATCATGGCTGGCTGGTGCAAGATACAACCTGCCCCCATTTTGAAAGGTCCATTCTGCCTCCCTATGTTGCCAGCAGCTTTTCTCTTTTTTTGGTGTCATTTCCATGGCAGAATATAATGGAGGTTTTCCCTGTTGGTTGCCTAGGATTAAATTCATGGTCACCACAGGTGATGGTGTATGTAGAACCCTGATCATAAGAGAGACTAAATTATGGAACTGGATATTTGTGGCAGATATTAATTGAGAAACATAAGCACGTGAAAGTTGAGTCACTCTGTCATTTTGGTGGTGCCGCTGCTTGTGCCATTTGAAGGAAGATGCGCATTATGTATCCCTGTGTACCACCTGCACAAATTCCCCTCTCAGTGTTACAAATCATGCCGTCATGTTGCTTGGTATCCATGTTTCCTTATGATACTGTGTTCCTGCTTGCTGCAGCCATTTGCTTTCTGGTTGTTCTTTTTTTTTTCCTTTGCGGATGTTCAAAGTGGCAGAATTTGAGTTTTACAGCCTTACGGTTTGTGTTAGATATTTTCTATGGGAGGTCTCTGCACCCTGGTTGGACACACCTTGTTCTGAAAGGTAAAGAGGCTGAGTCGCTTCCTGAGCTCACTTTACGTTCGCTGTTTCCAAAGATGCATGATTGATTTTAAGGCGATCCCAGGGTCAGTATTTCACACGGTTGCATGGATGGGTGAGGCGGAGGGGATGTTGGCAGGAAACAGAAATGTTGCCGTGGTGATAAGTAACAGCGATGGAGTGAAAGTGGAATTCTGTTAGTACCCAGCACAGGCAAACACGAAGATTGTAAATGTTGTTGAAGCTCACAAGTCTGTCTGTGCACGCTCATTAGGGAGTAAACCTACTGAACTCAGTGGGGCTTAGTTCTGAGTAAGCAAACTTGGGATTTGGATGGTTAGCAACCAACAAATCGAGCTCTTTAAAGTAAGATGGGGGAACCTGTAGCTACAGATGAGAAACTCTGACGAACAATGGGGAGGTGGAGAAACTACATTTTTTTCCTTATTTTTCCCCAGGTTTTTTTTGAAAAAATTGGGGGGAAATAACTCCCCTCCCTGTTTTTCCCCAAGCCAGCTCTCTTCCTGTGGCCCTCTAGATGTTGTTGGACTCCAGTTCCCATCAGCCACAGCCATCATGGCCAGTGGGAGTTGTAGTCCAACGACGTGTTGACGACTGGTGGAAGTTTTAGTTCAACAACATCTGGAGAGCCACGAGTTTCCCATGCCTGTTTGAAAGCATGTTTTAAATATAGTAATATGTAACAAACCATAAAAAGAATTCTGCATATTTTTTTCATTACATGAAAGAGGTTCATATTACATCAACCCCAATAGCCAGAATTTACTTCCTGATCTGTTGTCTCGTGATTTGCGGACTGTAGCTGTCCTGGGTTGCATTATTCCATTGTTTTTATATCTACATCCATCTGTGTGTACATGTATTCTTTCCTTGTGATGTCCTTTTTACTTTTCTGTGTTATAGGAAGACAGATTTGATGTGTTTTTATCATGAAGAAGGGTATGTAAGGTTTTGTGTGTGTGTTTAATTCGATACTGTCTTGCCCTGTGGTATGTGTATAGAGATAAGTTGAAAAAAAAGATTTTTTTTCCAGTTGTCTACTGAAATCTGTGACTCTGTTATTACAAGGCTGCTAAGGAAATTCCATTTTGCTTAGGATGCTACTGTATATCCGTTGGAATGTTTTTTTAAAAATTGCTTTAACTTTATCACTTCCTCTGTTTTGGAATTTTCGCTCTCTTTGTTCAGCCCTGGACCGCAGTGTGTGGAATTTGCCCTCTGAGTGAGGAAGCTGTTGAATTTTTAACTGTTGATGTAGCTCTTCCTCTGCCGACTCATCATGAGCTGTTCACTTGGCTGTTTTGAAGGGCAGCTGAGGGCTGCAAGAGACTCTTCTTCTTCACCTCATCTTCCCCTTCAGCATGGCTTGAAAGTAGCAGCTCTCATGCATTGCTCTCCTTGACTACTGTTGTCCAGTGGCCCACTGCCATGGAACATGGAAGCCCCATAACAGCCATTGTGACTAGTACCCATTGGTCTAATCCAGGGATAGCCAGAAAGCAGGTTTCCAGATGTTTTGTACTTCAGTTCCTAGCATTCACAACCATTGGCCATGCTGTCTGGGGCTTCTGGGAGTTGAAGTCCATAACATCTATTATTATTATGATTATTATTATTTACATTTATATACCATCCCATAGCCAAAGCTCTCTGGGCGGTTTGCAGAAATTAAAAACATTGAACATTTAAAAACCAACATAAAAAAATTAAAACCATAAAAGCCTAAAAACAAATTACATATCATTTAAACTGCCCAGGGGCCAGTTGAAAAGCTCAACATATGCTGTTAAATGCCTGGGAAAAGAGAAAAGTCTTGACCTGGCACCGAAATGATGACAGTGTTGGCGCCAGGCGAGCCTCGTCGGGGAGATCGTTCCATAGTTGGGGGGCCACCACTGAAAAAGCCCTTTCCCTTGTCGCCATCCTCCAAGCTTCCCTTAGAGTAGGCACTTGGAGTAGGACCTTGGATGTTGTTCGTAGTGTACAGGTAGGTTCGTGTTGGGAGAGGCAATCCGTCAGGTATTGTGGTCCCAAGTCGTGTAAGTCTTTAGAGGTAGATCTAGTGATCTACCTTCTGCCCACTCCTGGTTTTAAAGCCATCTAAACTAGTGACCACCACCAATCTTGTGACAGTGAGCTCCATACTTCTTGCTGTATGCAAAAGAACATTTTAGTGGTCCAGTTTGCACAGACACCATTTGACTAATTACCCCCCTGGGCCTTGGCTTATTTGAGGATTGTTTCCCCTTTAAACAAGCCATGCTGCCTGGGTTCGGACAACACTGCAAGCCGCACCCAGGTGGGCAGTTGAGCGCTCCAGCATGCGCTGCGGCTTAAGACAAGCCATTGGTTCTTGTTTCAGCCGTGGTAATTGTGCAACTGGGTCACTGCCTGTCCTGACCTGCCCACCAGCTTTCCCTCTTATCTAATTCTATTCATTATTTTTACTCCTCCCTCCCTTCTTGGTAACTCATCCTTGTAAATCAGCTCACAAAAACGACTAGCCTGCAAAAACATGTACTAGCCTGTTTATGTAAATCTTACAGAACAAGATGGCAAACATCCAGGCATCTGTACTGAACGCTGTGTTTGATGCTGATATCTTGGTGTTTTAAATTATTCCATATTGCTAGCATGGAGATGATGATAATAATAATAATAATAATAGTGTTGTTATTCATATGATTAATATTATTATCAACAACAAAGTCACATGTGGTGCTTGAGGCAAGAGGGAGCTGGCAGATTGGGGATAGGGAGAGCATCCCCATGAAATCACTGAACATACCCAACACCTCCATCCCTGGAACAGTTTGTAACTGGTTTATACAGTGCATGCTTTTTTTCTTTTTCTTTTGTTTGGTAAATTTTGTGAAGGCATGCATAAATGCATATGTACCTCTTTTTTTTAAAAAAAATAAAAATTATTAGGAAGAAAGCCCAATTGATGTTCGAATGGAGAGGCAAGACTGAAGGTAGATCCAGAATTTGATTTGCTGATACATACCTCCATAAAGCATTACAAAGTGGGATTTACATGGTGGGATTTATGTAGCCAATCATGTGAGGTATTGGTTCCCCTCCATTCGGCACTGGTTAGGCCTCATCTTGAGTATTGCATCCAATTCTGCATCCAGTGATGATGATCAGGGGTTTGGAAACAAAGCCCTTTGAGGAGAGACTGAAAGAACTGGGCATGTTTAGCCTGGAGAAGAGAAGACTGAGGGGAGACATGATAGCACTCTTCAAGTACTTGGAAGGATGTCACACAAAGGAGGGCCAGGATCTCTTCTTGATCAACCCAAAATGCAGGACACGGAATAATGGGCTCAAGTTACAGGAAGCCAGATTCCAGCTGGACATCAGGAAAGACTTCCTGACTGTTAGAGCAGTATGACAATGGAACCAATGACCTAGGGAGGTGGTGGGCTCTCCCACACTAGAAATATTTTAGAAGTTTAGTTTGATCTTACTGTTTTATAATGTTGTTAGTTTTATTGTCCCCTGTGCCTGTTGGGCGCATTCCTTTCTTGTTTTATTGTGATTTTATCAGAATGTAAGCCCATGTGGTAGGCTTATGTACATTGATGGCACTATATTAATCAGTTAATAACAAATAAGGGGGTTGGACTCGATGGCCTGAAAGGCCCCTTCCAACTCAACTATTCTATGGTTCTGTGAATCTTGCTATGATTTAGGAGTGCGTGCAGCCATTCAAGGCTATTCACTGAGAGCTCCTGAGCATAGCACCAAGCCTACCTACCCCATGTGGATTGCGCACATATCTACAAGAGAAACTGGGACAGAACATCACGGCTGTAAAAAAGAAACCCTCTACACCAAGGGTGGGAAATGGTGCAGAACTCCACCTCTCCCCCCCCCCCCGCCAACATTGGCCGTGCTGCGTAGGGCTGTTGGGAATTGCAGTCGAATAACATCTGCAGGGCCCCACATTCCCCATCCATGTTCTGCACCGGCCTTCCCCAACCTGGTGCCCTCCAGATGTGTTGGACTACAAATCAAAGGCTAGCTGCTGGTGGCTTTCGATGGCCACTCCCCATGGGGCCGTATCCGGTCTCCGCATGCTTGCTGCACGGATCCAAGCAAGCACAGGGGGTTTGTTCAAGCAACGGTGTGTGTGTGGCCTTGGGGTGTCAACCCGAGCGCCAACCAGGGAGGAGTTAAACCGGGTGAGCAACGCCAGGAAGAGGTCAGCTGCTTTTTTGGCAAGCCTCAGCCCCAGACAGCGGGTGGCTTTCCAAGCAGCCGTCTGCTCCCGTGGCTCAAGGCAACGATGCTCTTCATCTGGTTAGATTGTATTACTCAGCAGTCTCCAGGCGGAGGGTCACCGCGCTCAAATTATGTGTTTGGATTTTTTATTTATACATATGTAGGCCAAAGATATGCTTCCAAAAAAGAATCGTTTAAGGAGGGGGGAAAAATCCATCCCTTATTCCTGGAAGGCTAAGGAAATTGACCCTTTTGAATGCTTTGGCTTTTTCTGTTTCTGTGTAAAGTCAGATTATGGGGTGTGTGTGTGTGTGTTTTGCAAAAAAAAAAAAAGAAAAGAAAAGAAAAGAAAATAGCTTCTCTGTAATAAGTGGCTTTTGCTGCGCAGATCAGAGGCTGTGCGTGTCGAGCGCAATCTTGGTTTCACTGATGAAAGCAGCTTTCATTATTTCCAGCATCCGATGTGGTTTAGCATTCTCTTTAATCTCTTCTAGTGGTGTCGCCTGCCGTTCTGTGCTTGTGTAAAATGTACATGCTGATGTGGATCGGCGTGTACATACATGTATAACATGCGCGTGAAGGCATGCATGTACAAACACGTATAATACAAGACTGGACAAAACGTAATCCAAATTGTAGAGGCAGAATCGCTTGGGTCTTTTTAATTTTTTTTTCTTTTTTAGGGCAGCGTCGCTTGTGTTTTTAAATGGCTGAGGAACGTCATTTTCTAAATTTCAAGGACTAGTTTAGTGGAGGCCAGGCAATATGTGATTTCTGCCCCCTCCCTCTTAGTCCCACACGTGACGTTAATGTGCGAAATATAGCCATGGTAAGTTAAACGGAGCCTCCATGTTTATGAGCAGTATTGAGATACTTGGAACTGATAATGGCCGTGACTTTATGCTCTGTTTGTGGATTCCTTGACACACCGAAGGTTTTCCCTGCGTGTGCTCTGCTATTGCACATGGCTGTTCAACCACCACCAGATAGGCAGTATTTTGAAGGACTACCTGTTCTCCTTGAACACTCCTGGTTATTACGATACACTTTAGAGGCCCACCTCTGGATGTCATCCACTTCTGAGGTGAGGTGGGTGGCTACCGGTAATGTTTTTTTTCTTTTCTTATGGTGGCGCCTCAGGTGTGAAACCTCCTCTCCTTATCAGTTGAAGTAGAGCCAAACTTGATGGCCCTCAGGTGTCAGGTTAAGGCTTTTAGTGACAGTTCAGTTGTCTCTCTTTCTCTTGGAGTTTGCCGATGGTAGTAAATGTGATTCATTTATATTTTTATTGCTGTTTCTAAGCATATGTTGTAATCTGCTTTGAGCATACTTTATGGAAAGGCGAGGCAAATGTGTTAAAAAGGGAGTGTGTGTTGAAAGGAACCCCATTGATGCATACACCCAACATGACGGGGGCAGTGTGAGTACTTGTGTGCATCTCCCCATTTCCCCTCCTTGATGGCCCATGCATTCGGCACAACTTCTGAAAGCTGTATGCATGTTGGCTCTGGATCCAACCAGGAACCCTGTGCAATTGGGGTCTCCAGTTGTGTGGCTGGCCTGTGCATGTGCAGTTGTTGTTGCCATATTTTTATCCTCCTCTTCTGCAGTTGTGCCTAGAGATGTATGCGCTTAGCTACCCCTTTTCAATGAACCTGCTAAACATGCACATGTCAGGGAAGTGGGATACAGTCTCCCCTTCCACACAGAGGGTTTGCATGTGGAATCAGTTCCCCCTTATAATGTGGGTGATGTACACATGCATGTGGCCCGTGGCCAAATGGGGGCTCTCAGATACCTGCATGCATGTTTATTTTGACAAGGCTTTATACAGTTCTAGCTTTAAACATCTGCCATGTAAAGTATTGAGCTCCAATGAATATGCTGCTCTAAGGATAACATAATGGTGGATTTGTTGCATATATGTCAAGTTTTGATAGCCTTGCCAAAAATGGTCTCTTTGGCCCATCTAAGAAGCAGGGCTGTATATAGCACACAATTTGAGATGCACATAATTTCTCTTCTTATACATAATTTTGTAATGTATACTGTTTTCTGGAATTTGTTTTGCGATTCTAGCCATAGGCAGCGAGACCTCAATGACTGGAAGTAATCGTGGGTTATTGTGTTGTTGGAACTCAGCCAGAGTGACTTGTTAACCATGCAGTGTGGCTTATTTTCTCGAATAAGCCTCTTGAGAAGCCATGGTTTGTTGTTGGGTTGTTCAGGGTGGTTAAGAAAGTACCCTGGCTGTGTTCAAACAACACACTAACCCACCCAGTGGAACACAATGCTGCGTTCAGACAACACACTAACCCCCAGGGTTCAACAAACGACCCATGGTTCAAAACAACCCACACTCAACCACTGAGTATGGGTTGCCATGCTGTGTGAATAGTCCCATGGTCTGATAAAGCAAAACTCCTTTTATGTTCTTAATTTGGTTTGTGGAGTAGTTTCTAGGGCTATGCAGAGCTGGTAATATGTCCAGGCCAGATGGGAAGTGTGTGCCCCCCCCCCCATTTCAAACTGCTCATTAAGTATTTTTTAATCGGTGGCACTGATTCAGTGCTAAATTCATTTATGAACTAGAGCGATTTATAAAAAAGGTAATGGGAAGCACTTTTATTCAAGATGTAAGACATCACTTCTGGACGGCTTCTGCGCTGTGTCCGCAAGGCGGGCTCCTCACTTCTCGATGGGCCGCTTACACTACAGAAGCAGTAGCATAAGCTGGGGGGGACCTCCTCATCGGAGTGCCCCCTCAAAATCGTGGGCCAACTGGCCCCACTGGCCCCCTTTCTGCATGGCCCTGGTAATTACAGAAGGGCAGCTTGCTACTTGCTTTGGTCAAGTAGCCATTTTTTTCTGGGGAAGCAATTAAGTGGCAAATTGTCACCTTTGCATTGCGGTTCCTATCCAGTGATGTGGGCTTTCTGGAAAATTATGAATCATAAAAAAATCTGATAGTTTATATGTCTCCTTTCCAGTAGCCAAAACGTAGCTGAACTGAAATGTTTTGATGTGGGGAGGGTGAATCAATAAAACAGACTTTTAGAGCAGCCGATCCTACGCATACTTAAGTGCCAGTGAGTAAAACTTTACTCCCAGGTAAGTATGCATAGCATTGCAACCTTAATGCGGCTTAACTATATATTCAAACAAATTCAGAGCTTCACTTTGAAATTATTTTTAGTGGAATATTTGTAAATGTTTTAAGACATGACAGCTCAGTAGGATATTCTTCCCTTCCCTTGTTTACATTTTCAGAAAAAAACGATGAAAGCACTGAAAACTACTAGCATGCAAATTTTACCGTACCCATTCTCTCTCTTTCTCTCTCACACACACGCAGGCATCTTTATGATATGAAAAAAAAAACCAATAACAATAACTTTCCCTATTTGATTGGTATTCATTCGTTATGAGGCTGCAATACTTACGTTACTAAGGGTGCAATCCTATGCATGTTTAAGAGAGAGAAAAGCCCTACAGCTCCCAGCTTTCCCCAGCCAGGCATGCGTATTCTATCCAAACATGTCGGATTGTGCCCCAATTAGTTTTTACGAAACAGTGCGGTTTTGGAGATGGAAAAGTTCAATTTCTACCTCACATCGCTGTTGCTAACTGTAAAAAGCGCATGTGATAGCTTTTTAAAACCAGGAGAGGCAATGAAGAATTGTTTATTTAATGCCTTAAGGTGAAATCCGGTGTTTTATAAGGGGGAGGCGAACTCATAAAACGAATCTTTCCCTTCTCCTCTTCTCCCCTGTTGCCCCTCCCCTCCCCATGTCTCTGCAGAGGGTCGGAGGAGGGTGCCTACAGAACATTGTAAATTGTTGCAGCATGAGGGGAGGAATCGCCCACAATTTGCCTGAGTGGTGTGAAGGATTCCTCTTGCCGATTCTTTCCCCATATAAGAACATAAGAAGAGCCATGCTGGATCAGACCAAAGGCCAATCTAGTTCAGCATTTTGATCCTCCGGTGCAGTAGTCACGTAGCTGCCGCCGTGAAATGCACAAAGCAAGACACGAGTACCATAGCACCCACCCGCCCATATTCCCCAGCAACTGGTGTGCAGAGGAGTCCTGCCTCTGATACTTGAGACAATATGATGACCCTGTTCAGACGACATGCTAAGCCCGGCGGTTAAGCGTTTTGAGCTAAACATTATGGCTTAGCGTGTTGTGTGAACCATTCCTAACCATGGTGGCTCCATAGCTACGTGCGTTAAATTAGGGTGACCAGATTTTGGAAACCAAAATGGCCGCCCAAAGTCCCATCGTCTCCAGCAACATGCCCAAACCGCCCCAGTTGGTGTTGGACTACAACCCCCATCATCCTTGGGGATGATAGTATCTGGAACCCTACACCATCTTTTAGAGCGGGGCATCAGGCTGCCCAAGGAGCAAAAAGCTTCCATCCCAGCGCTTGCTCGCTCCCCCTTCTCCCTGTTCAAAGCACCGGGCGCCAAGCCCCTCGCGGGCGACACTCACCTGGACTCATGTCGCTCGCTCGCGTCGCCTTGCAGGAGGAAGTGAGGGCGCCCAGCTCAGGTGTCCCATCGTCCCCCCCCCCAAACCAGCCCTGGAGCCGGCGCGCTTGGGTCGGCGCCGAGGAAACTTCCCCCTGGGCGGGCGAGGCAGACTGTCGCCCCTCCTCAGCACACTTCCTCCAGCCCGGGGCTTCTTCTAGGCCAGATCCGGGGCTTCTTCTAGGCCAGAGCGGGGCGGTGCTTTGAACAGGGAGGAGGGGGAGTGCTCCAGATCCAGCCGACTGTTTCCCCGGAGGTTTGCCCCCAGGGCCCGGTTGGCCCGGATCGCCCCAGTTTTCCCGGTTAGGACTGGGAAACCCCTGGCGATCTGGTCACCCTGGTTAAATATGCTCACTAACCGTTTGCTGCAAAAGAGTTAGCAGCCTAACTGTGGTTTCGTGTGTTGTCTGAACAGGTCTACAGCCGTCACTAGTAGCCATTGATAGCCTTCTCCATGACTTTGTCTAATTCCCTTTTGAAGCCACCCAAATTGGTGGCCAGTGCTACATTTTTGCAGCCTGCTGCACCCTGGTAAGACGTGGTTCACAGTGTTTTGTAGGGGCTGTGGGTCCCCATCCCTCTGGTCTTCCAGAGAGGCTTTTCGTGGGAGTATAGGGAGCTGTGAGGGAGGGGGAAAAGCAAAATATTTGTTGAGTGCAGTGCCTGGTACATGCACATGGTTGCTTCTAAACACCTATTTTTCCCCCCTGCCCTCCATCAACACTGAGCTGTGCTTGAGAAACAGACCTGGAGACTAAACATGAGTGGATACATTCCCTACCACAACTACATAACACGTTGAAGATAAACATGCAGAGGACAACACTCTAGCACAGGAAGAATAACCTGGATACGGAATAGTTAGGCAACTGCAGAGGCTGCCTGCCTCTCCTGTGTCCCCTGCTGGGTGCCACAATGGTTTGCCCTTTGGGGGCTGTCTCCTGTGGAGCTTTGCGAGCGGCAATAGAGGGAATTAAACAAGCAGCTCTGCTGCTATAAATATTTAGCTCCTACTGTTTAAGAAGTGTGCAGTGTGGCAAACAAAACGAATGACATTTCGTGACTGTTTTGTCCAGGTTTCGGTTCTGGTATGGCTTTGAATCACGGAGATGGTTGTGATGAGCACGGATCTGAAATTATTATTATTATTATTATTATTATTATTATTATTATTATTTCCACCCTGAAGGAGAAGCCCTTCTCTCCAATAGACCTGCCTGCTGTTTCGGACTTGAAGAAGGTGTCCCTCCCCTGGCTTAAGCTGTTGGCCTTTCTTGGGAGCAGCTGTTGGACTGATCTAGTAAGGGGAATTCACAGCCTGCTCACTTCTTGAATACAGCCCTCACCAGTTGGGTGTGGTGGAACTGTAGATGCTTGAGAACCCCCAATCCTTTTGGGGTACCTTGGGATTGCAAAACTGGGGGCTATTGAGCCCTCTGGCAGGACACAGTGTGTGGCTTGTTGGATCCGTAGTTGCACAGGTCTGACCCCAGTCCTATTGAAATACACTCAGGAATAAAGGGGGTTGACTATGGCAGCCAGCTGTCCTGAGCTACATGCTCACATGTGCTGTAGATGCCACGAGGAAGAGTGACGGGTAGGGGAGAGAGGAGCAGCTCCTTGTGTTGTTCATTTGTTGGACTACAATCCCCATCTTCCTCACCAGCATGGCCAATGGTCAGGGATTATGGAATTCGTAGGACACCAGGTTGCCTAGCCCTGCCGCAGACAATGGGCATGGCAGTTCGTTTCTTTGTTTGTATGCTACATTCATGTGCCGTCCTTTTTCCCCAAGGAGCCCAAAATGGTGTACATGGCCAACAACCCTGTGAGGTAGGTTAGGCTAAGATCAATGACTGCCCCAAAGCCACCCAGTGAGCTTCAGGGCCATATTGGGACTAGAACCGGGATCTCCTGTGTCCCAGTCCAGTCCTTGAACCATGACACCACACTGGGTTGAGTGGCTGCACCCTTGTGGTTAGCCAGCAGCATCAGCTTCAGGCATCCTTGAGTAGCTGCTAAAGTTCCAGGGCCTACCAGTGATGGCAGCCCAGCGCCTCTATAAGAACATAAGAGGAGCCGTGACGGATCAAACCAAAGGACCATCCAGGCCACCATTCTGTTCCTGTAGGGGCCAAACACATGCCTGTGGGAAGCCCACAAGTAGATCATCAGTGCAGCAGCGTTGTCCTGACCATGTTCCCCAGCAACGAGTGCTCAGAGGCAATCCTGCCTCTTATACTGGAGGTAATACATAGTCATGATAACCTTATCCCGCATGAATTTGTCTAATAGCTGTTTAAAGCTGTCTCAAGTTGGTGGCCGTAACTCCATCTTGTGGTACGTGCTTTGGCTATGTGTTACTTCCGTTTGTCTCAATTTCCAAAGGGGTAGCTCGGTTTGTCTGTTGCAGAAAAAGAGTCTTGCGGCAACTTGGAGACTAACAAATTTATTCTGGCCTAAGTACAACAGAACACCACTTGTTGTCACCTGTAGTTCTCGGCTAAAGCCCCTCCAAACATAACCTCAGTGAACTACAAACCATCCTGGACGATGACACTTCCCTCTCACAGGCCTTGAGTGGTAGGCATGACTGCTTCTGGATAGCCACCCAGCTGAAAACGAATACTCGTCAGTAACAAGAGACAGGGCAACAGAGGTACAGGCATAGGAAGTAGAAACTCTGACCCCATATCTGTCTTGGCAATAGTCTTGCAGGACCTGGTAACGGCACCCACAACATCAGGTGTTCATACACCCGCTTATCTTCCAACGTGATCTATGCCACCATCTGCCAGCAACACCCTGCTGCATTCTACATAGGACAAGCTGGCCTGTCTCTACACAAAGACATGAATGGACACAAATCTGATGTGAGGAATGACAGTGTTCGAAAACCGGTAGGGGAACATTTCAGTCTCCCAAGATTTTCGATTAATGACCTTAAGGTGGACATTCTTGGACAAAGGAATGTCAAAAACAGATACCGTGAAATTGCTGGAATGCAATTCATCTAGAGATTCAACTCTATTTCCCATGGTTTGAATAAGGACAACATTATTTGTTTTTTAAAAAATCCTACTACACATGCTAGTCAGCTCACCATTGCAATGATGCCCTTAAGGTATTCGTCACTGTTTGCACATTTTTGCATTTCAATTCCTTCTGCTGACAGAGTTTATCCCTTCTCCTCCTCCCACCCAAAATCTGCCAATTTGTGGTTAAAGCTTCATGCATCTGAGGAAGTGGACAGTGCCCACGAAAGCTAGCGCCAGAATAAATTTGTTGGTGTCTAAAATGCCACAAAACTCTTTGTTGTCTTTCTATAGACATTATTAAGCTATGCAGTGCCTCATTGAGGAATTCTGCAGCAACTCTAACTCCCATCCTTATTCAGATAAGGCAACTACAGTGACAAGTCTTGAGTTTGAAATCCTAATGAGGTGTGTCATAGACGCTCTCTCTTAGCTTGCTGAAAGTCCTAAGAGCCAGTGTGATTCAGGGGTCGAATACTCGGTTTGAATGTAAGAAAAAGCCAGGTTTCGAATCGCTGCTCAGCTTTGAAGCTCACCTGGTGGTCGTGGGCAGGTCTTAGATTAAGAAAATAGCCATGCTTTGCAGCAGCCTCCCCCAAAATGGTCCAACGAAATGTGTTGGACTACAGTGCCGATCATTTCCAGCCAGCTCCATGATGAGTGGTTGGGATGCAGATAGAACCCATCACAGGAAACTGCCATCATTCCAAAGTGATGAGTTAAATGCCCTAAAATATACATACATATATCAAGAGATCGGGCTGTATCCAATGTTAGCCTTCGTTTCAATGGGTCTACTCTAAGTAAGACTAACATTGGAGACTACCCATTAGGCTGCTAGTCATGAGAATAAGAAGAGCAAATATTTTATATATTTGGTAACAATATTTTCCCTATGGCTTTGAAAGAAATAACCTCCCCCCCCCCCCCCCCATTTTGGGACACAAATTAGTGGGAAGTTCCTCTGTATAAGCATTGCCAATGCTCTTTGTGCCTTAAGTAAGCTTTTAAAATCTTTTTCTCTCTGCAGTAAAAGCTAGAAATGTAACACCCCCCCCCCATTCTTTTCTATTTTAAAAATATAAAACGAAGAAGCTTTTCACATTTTAGACACTATCTTATGGATTAGCACAGTTGCCTCATTCATTCCATAGGATTCTCTTGCAGAGATCTAATGTGTGTCATCCCTACGCACCTTGATAATCTGACATTGTGCAATATGGTAAATAACTTCCACCTTGGACCCCTAGGCTTATTACAGTTTCCCTGAAGGTCATGACAATCACAGCTCATCACATCAAGTATTTTAACTATGCAAGGTTTGCTTGTGTGTGTGTGTGTTTTTAAAAATATTTTTTTTTTTGTTGCAGCTTGAAATTTAGAGAGGGTCACTCTGACCATCTAGCCTCATTCCCCCCCCCCCCCGAATTGACATGCGTTGAAGAATTTGAACCATGTTTTCTTAAGTCAAAACCTCTGTATTAAAAGCTGGAGAGGAAAATAATAATAATAATAATAATACAGCTTAGAATACCTAGCATGCTTGCCTCTGAAAATAATGTATCGGATTGGGTTTTTATAGTGTTTGATCTTCTCTACATGACCCAGTTGAAAACATTGGGGCATTTTTGTTAATGATCTGCATTGGCTATAAATATGACCTCAGGACGCAATTCCACAAACCTGCCCCCTCTCCCAGGCCAGGTATTTTCATGTATTCGCAACAGTTCCCACCCTTTTTTTTCTGGCTTGCATAATTTGCAGTCTTTGTGGCTTCTTACATTTCAGCTGTGGCATGTTGAAGTGGTTCTTGGGCAAGCAAGAGCACAGCTGGCTTATAGTAACGACACCTTGAAGTGTTAGAGCAGGAGTGCAAAACGTGCAGGCCACAGATGGCCCTCCAACCCTTGTCTGGTGGCCCCCAAAACCCCAGCATTTGCCATGCTCCTCCAAAATTGGGGGGGGACTTAAAAAAAAAAAAAGCTTCCCTAGGAATAGATTCTTTGGTTCTTGCTATAGAAGCTTCATTAGTGTGTCCTTGGAGTGTCCTAGGGAGCGGTGCTTGAAGGTTCCTGCTGCCTCCTTGGACACTCTGAGGTCACTCTGGGAACACGGCTTCTATGGCAGAAACCATAGAGCCCGTTCTTAGAACTCTTTTGCCCTCCCCCCCTCCCCCTGTAATTTGGTACTTGCGTTGGGGTCGCAGAGGTGAGAAAGGGGCTTCATCACCTTGATGCTGTGACAAGGTTTGGCACCCCTGTCGTAAAGTGCTGCTAGAAAATGGAGGCTCAGAGTTGTGCCTGCAATTACTGTAGCGCTGCCCTCTGTTCAGCCGTGGCTTCCCTGTGCAGCCCTGGTTCTCTCTCTTTCTCTGCAGGCCCTGTGTTGAACTCCTAGCATGCATAGTAGTCTAGTGGGCCAATGTGCATATGTATGTTACCTATCTTGAATGCTCCATCTCTGCTTTGCACCTGAATGTGTGAGTTGATTCCATTGAAATGTACTGGGCTTGTTTGCATGATCAAACAGTCCGCTTTGGCACGTGAAGGTGGCCATTTTGAATAAACAAGCCACAACTACAGCTTGTTGCGTTGCCCAAACCCAACGGAGATGGGTTGTACGAGGGTTGAACAACCCTCACACAACCCACGGCCTGTTCTAGGATTATGTAAACCACAATGAGCTGCAGCCATCGTGTGAACCCAGTTACAGTGTTTGAAGTAGCATGAAGTCACATACATACTTGGCCGCGCTCACGATCCTGCGTGCAATTATTGCAACTATACCCCCCCTCCCCCCGCCAGATATTGTAGAGCTGATTAAAAGTGCAGAAAAGGGGAACTAGAATAGTCAGGGGTCTGCAGCACTTCTGTACATGGAAAGGCTGCAAGGAATGAGGATTGGGACTTTTTAGACTTGACATAAGCAACAGGGTGTGTCTCTCTGTGTGTGTGATAGAAGCTTATAAAATGATGCAAGGTGTGGAGAAGGTGAGAAGTTTTTTCTTTACCTCTCATTATACCAGCACTGCAATGAAACTGACAGAGAGGAGATTCAGGACAGACAAAGAACAGTCTTAGACCAAAGGGCCATCTTCTCTCTCGTTCACTGTAGCCAACCAGATGCCTATGGGAAGCCCCTAGGTAAGACACAGGGAACAACTACAACTTGTCCTGTTGCTCCCCAGCAGGTGGGGAGATGGGGAAAGCAGCCTCTGAAGAACACAGAGAGGTGCAGGTAGCTATCAGGGTTAATGACCAGAGACAAACCTTTCCTTCCATGGACGTGTCTAATCCTCCTTCAAAGCCATCCAAGCTGGTAGCCTTTAACTACATCTTGTGACTACATCTTACACTTTCTCTTGCCCTCTTTCATCATGCGATGTTTCACCTGTGAAGGCTCGCTCACACATCGCTTGATGTAGAAACGATGTACGGACCAGCTCATACTTGCTGCTGCTTGCCATAGATCCAAGAGCCCTGTGTCCAGGCAGGGCGGAGGCTCCTGAGCTTAGAGGAAGCTTGGAGGCTTCCAGACCCTTGAGCTCTCTCCAGCCTCCGATTTTGTAGCTCAGCTTCATATTCTCCATAAACACGAAGGACGGAAGCTTGCTTTTAGGGGAGGCTTTGTTGACATTTGCAAACATCGAAGGCTGTCTGCTACGGAGATTGTCTCTCCTCACCACTGCTCTCCCATGGCCCCATCCAATCTGCTTTGGCCAGAAACTTTGCCTATGGTATATGACCCGCTGGTATCACAGTGGCATGATTGGAGCACAGTGCCAAAATGGGCGTCAGTGCCTGGAAAATTCTGTGGATTGAGGACATAGTGAGGGCCAGATTATATGTGATGCAGGAGATCTGTGCATAGGATTGGCTGCATGTTGTTGTTGTTTTAAATTGAGTAGCAGCTCTGCGGGGGCCTAATTGATGGGAACTGCTGTGCTGTGGCAGGGCAGTTTAAACACTTTCCCGGTAGCCACTTCCCCAACGAAGATTGCTTCTGATTCTGGCTGCTGTTTGCCTTGCGGTAATAACATACAGAGATACCTCCTCTTCCATAGCACCTAACGAGAGCCTCTTCCGGCTCCTGTTTAAGAATGCATGCACCATAGGCCATCCTTCCACAGCCTGATGCACTCCAGATGTGTTAGACTGCAGGTCCCATCTGGCCGGGGATGATAGGATTTGTAGTCCAACAGATCGGGGGACACCAGATTTGGGGGGGGGTTTGCTGTAGGATCATATATGCACAGATCTTCTGTGCCTACTAGCGACTTAAGTTCCATGCAGATGTGGTCTTGCATAGTGGTTATGCCAGCAGCTGTGAAACATGGTTGGGTGGGCTGCAGTCCGTCCCCCCCTCCTGTGAGTGACGAGTTACTGGATGAACCGGACTGTGGGGTTGTCCAAGCAAAGCAGTTCTTCTGTTCAAAGTCCTGGAGAGGTTCTTTGAAATGCCCCCATTGTTAATTACAAAGAGGGAACTGCCTTAGTAATCCTTTATTCATATGCCACTTTGTAACTACTAAGGAATCCGAAGCATTTTCACAACCCTCTTTGAAACAATGAGGTTTTTGCAAATCAACAGTTTAACAGGATCTGGGTGTGCTTTTGTTTTTTTGGGGGGTGTTTTTTTTTTTTTTTTGGAAGGCAGCTTTGAATAGAACCAACCCTCTGACTTCTGTTCAGACACTGTAAATGGCGTATAGAGTTGCACGTGGTTTGTTCTAACTGGAATCTTGATGGAATGCAACCAATAAAGCGTCCCTGTGTCTCTCGTTCTGTGTGCCTATATGTCTGTGTAATGTCACAGTACAGCTGCCCAAGCTTCTTGGCTGCATGGCATAGCCGGAAACTGCAGAAGCGAGGCAGAGTCCGTTTCCAGCTGGTGAACTGCTCCTTTGTTGACTCAGATCATGCCATTCCTTGAGTCATTCCCCACAACTTCCTACACCATCTAGAACAGCTGATGATTAAGCATGAAGTTTTCAAAACAATTTGTTCCACATTGGGAGTGACTTGGGGCAGGGATGCTCAAATTGGTGCTGCCGATTTCTTCTTCCTCTTTTCCATAAATCAGGGACACAGCCACCAAAGCCTGGACCTGAGCATCGTTAAGTTGCTCCACATCCACACGCTGTAATTTTTTTTCAGACTGGTTTTGCTCGTCATAGCTTCCATTCTGTCATGGGAGAGAGCTGCTACGGAGGTTTCGGGGCACACCTTTTCAAATCACCATTCCGTGTGGGGCTGGAGAGGTGGACGGCATGGTGCATTGGCTGTGTATGGGTCTAGCTAAGGGCTGATCGTTACGTTGTGCTCAGCATCTGGTTTGCCCATTTTAACACCTCATGCAAGCGGTTTACTTACCCGAGCGATTAATGTGGGAAGACAGGACCCGCATAATAGTGCAGTAATTACTGCTTCCAAACTGCTTGTGGGCTGCAGACATCCCGCCAAGACAGCGCCCCCTTGCATTGGCCACTGCCTATCCCCTCCGTAGTTCCAATCTCTCATGATAGATTGGAGATAACCAAGGGGAATCTATGAGTTTTCTTTTGCTTGTGCTAGTAATGGAATTCCCAGGCATGTGTGTGACCCCTGTTGCCGCCTGATGAGGCCCTATTCTACTGGGCGTAATCCTGGCCTCACAGAAGCCTGCAGATTTTATTTTGTTTTGTTTTGTTTATTACATTTATATACCGCCCCATAGCCGAAGCGCTCTGAGCGGTTTACAAAAATTAAAAACATTGAACATTTCAAAACCAATATACAAAAATACAGATGAACCTTGAGAGTGTATTGAGACTGAAATTCTATAACCCTGTACCTGGGAATAAACTAAATTGAATTTGATGGGATTTAATTTAGGTTAGGGTAGGATTGCACTGTTAGTGGCCCTTAAAAAAAGGTGGAAAAATCACCCCCCCCCCAAATTTTTCCCTTTAATATCATAGAATCATAGAATAGTAGAGTTGGAAGGGGCCTATAAGGCCATCAAGTCCAACCCCCTGCTCAATGCAGGAATCCACCTTAAAACATCCCTGACAGATGGCTGTCCACCTGCCTGTTGTGTGGGAGAGCCCACGACCTCCCTAGGATATTGGTTTCATCGTCGTACTGCTCTAACAGTGAGGAAGTTTTTCCTGATGTCCAGCCGGAATCTGATTTTCCGTAACTGGAGCCCATTATTCTGCGTCCTGCACTCTGGGATGATCAAGAAAAGATTCTTGTGTTGTTCATGTGTTGGACTACAACTTTCATCATCCTCACCAGCATGACCAATGGTCAGGGATTATGGGATTCGTAGGACACCAGGTTGCCTAGCCCTGCTGCCTAGCTCTACCCCTCAAATGATTTCTAGAAATTATGTAATAAGAACACTGCTATAAAAAGACTAGAGATGTAAAATGTCTGGAATTAATAAAGCCATGGGTGGAAATGTATTTTTAATCCTCTCGGTAAGATTCCCAATATAGTGATTTCATTCCTTATTAAAATTATTGAACTAAATTATGTTTTACTGATAGACGTTTGTGCTCCATTTCCTAACAAGTGAGTAGAGTCGCCATTGTGTATTCCTGAAAGTAGAAGTGCTTTCTTGACAGTTTGGGTTTTGTTCTATAGAGTCCTGTGTTTCTGATGCTGTAGGAGCCATTTAATGTAGTTCTAATCTATTCAGACAATAACTGAATTTACTTTTAAAAGTTTTAAAATACAATGAGAATTTTATGTGCAAACTTAAGTTATACAGAAAATAACTTTAGGAACAGAAAGGCTGCTCTATGTTCCTAAAGCAGCCCTCCTCAACCTGATATACTCTGGATGGTTTGGATTTCAGTGCCCAGCATTCATAACCATTGGCCATGCTGCCTGAGGCTGATGGGAGCTGAAATCCAAAATATCTGGAGGGCACCAGGTAGGGGAAGGTTGTCTTAAAACAACACAGTGGCTCAATTCGGACGACACGATAGTCAATGGTGGGGTAATAATCAACTTTACAGTTGTTCATCTAGGGGGTACTCCCCACACAACATGGTAATAAATAATCAACTGTGCTGTGGATTAGGATCAGCACTGAGTTGACTATGGCAGCATTCGGATAACACGATAGTCAAAACAACTGACAATTGTTTCCCCCACACCAGTTGTTTATTGTGTCGTCCGAATTGAGCCAGTGACTTTAAATCTGTAAAGAACGCTAAAACAGTAAGTATTTCTTATTTTTCATTTTTTCCTAAATTTCCAGTTTCCCCCCCCATGGTCTTCAAATTTCGGGAAATTTTACATCTCTAGATGGGAATAAATTTGGCTATGGAAAGAGGAGGGATTTTAGTTTCCCCTGCTGCCTGCTCCACTAGCTCCTGTAAATTTCCCTTCCCAGCGGTTAAATCCTGCTTAAAAGTTGAGATGCCTGCCTTTTTAACAGAATATGGTTTTCATGTTTCGTTGTATAATGCCACACAATAAATTAAAACCAGTATGCTGGCCTTGTTACACTGGCCAAGGGAAAAACACACACACACACACAAGAAAAATCAACCTTAAAACGTTTTCACTGTATTGTTGAACGTGCACAAATTTGAAATCTGCCAAAACGCGCACACAAAACGTGTGTGTATGTGAGATATAAATGATCATATATATATATATATATATATATATGTATATAAATATATATATATAGCCTTCTATCAAAAGTCTCCACTCTCACTTTAAATGTGGGGACATTGCCAGACCGGGCGGGTTGAACAACAGGCTAGCCACCGTCTCGTGACCTCAGTCCAGACTCAGTGAAAGCAAAACCTTGGTGCCAAATTGCAAAAGAAATCAGTCATTCGAAAATGAGATGCCACGCCTTGTCCCAGTGATTGTTGTTCTTACCTTGTTCTTTTCAAGCCAGAGGTCCTTCTTGGGCCGAGCATCTTTCCCCTCTCTTGTACAGAGTAGCTATTATTTTTAATGACCATTGTTAATCACTTACATGGCATTGGAAAAAGACACAAAGTGCTTTGAACGATGAGAGCCTCTCTGTCTACCCCCCACCCCCTTTGCTGGCTTCAGGTCTGTTGGGTCAGTGAATTCCCTGACCACGTCCACAGTTCAGTTCCCAGGAATTTGGAGGAGGAGAAGGGTAGGTGGGAGCCTTCCTTGATGGTGTCACTGCCTGCCTCTGTTGGGCTTATGAGCTCCAGCCCCCTTGTTTTTCTTCTCTGTCTCCATCTCCTGGCCATGCCTGTGCTGACAGTCCCACAGGAGACCTGAAGAAAGGCGGTCACTTGGCCAAATGGACTGGACTAGTGTCATTGGTAAAGCAATGGTCCACTCCACCAGAGCTGTTTCCTTCTCTCCCCCCACTCCACTCTTGCTATGTATTTATTAGGCTTCCAATGCATGGCCGCTGGCAGGGATTGGTTGGTTGGGGGTTCTCACTTGCCAGGAGAGGGGCAGAGCCCATTAAGGAGGCTATCTGGATCACCTCTCCCTTGCATTGTTTAAGAGCGAGGTTCTGATTAAGTTGCCCAGTGGCCCACAAAATCCAGGATGCAGCTTGGCTTTGCAGATGGGCCATAGCTCAGTGGGTGGAGCATATAAGAGCGAATAAGTCCAACACTTCTGGAAGGCTGGAGTAAAAGTCCAACACTTCTGGAAGGCTGTTGGGTGAAATGGGCCAATGGTCTTACTGGGATAAGCCAGCTTCCTTTCTCTTTGGCTTTGTACAGCAGACAAATTGTTCAGCAATGGAAGACCGACATCAAAGGGCTGTCCCCGTCACAGTGATATTCCCTTACAAATCCAGTACCATTTGTAAATCTGTCGGGACATCTAGCCCATAGGGATGACGGAGGTCACTTCTCCGTCCCAGGGTTACATGTTGCATAAGCTGCTAGAAGAAACTAGAACTTCTGTTGTTCCTCTTGAGTTTGCATTTCTGCTAATCTGAAGCCTCCCACTCCTCCGGGCTGTCAATTTTGTGCTATTGGTTGCGTCATTTTTCTGAATACAAAGGCTCAGAGGGAGAGATTGTCTCCCAAATGCTCTCTGCCCTTGTCTATCTGTTTGAGGAATGCTAACCATGTCTGACATGCTTTCCTCCTCCCCAAGTGCTGTCTGTAATCTGGACTACTGTCCAGATCAAGTCACAGGAAGAATATCACCCTGGAGAAGCCTTCCCACAACTGGTGCCCTCCAGTTGTTTTAGACGATGCAGATTGTTTTGGATGACGACATCCAGCGTTCCTGACCACTGGCCAGCCTGGCACTATCTGTTGGGAGTTAAAGCCCAAAACATCTGGAAGGGACCAGGTTGGGGGAAGGCTGCCCTGTAGGATGACCCTAGGCTGGATGAGTGTCTTGGGGCATTCCTTCCTCCAGGGGAATCCTGGGAACTGTCGTTCTGTATGGGAGACTAGGGCAGCGGTGGGCAGAAAGGATGTCTCCAGACGTTTTGGAGATGTTTCTCAACATTCCCAACCATTGGCCAGACTTGCAGTGGTTTCTGGGAAACATCTAGGAAAGTCTACCTTCTGCCAATCCTGGACTAGGGCATCAATTCTCAGCACCCTGGCCTAACTGCTGTTCCCAGAATGCTTTGGGTGGGGGGAAGCATGACAATGAATGCAACACTGATGTATGTTTGCAGGGCAGATATGCCCTTATTTTCCTGGCTAGCCCATCTTTTTTGGCCCAAATTGCAAACTTCTTCCTACAGGGGTCCTTACTCCTTTGTTCCTCTTATCCCCACCCACTTCTGGTATTGTGTTCCTTTGCATGAAACAATAACAACAACAACCCCCCCTCCCTCGGCCCCTTCTCAAGCCGCTCCTTGCTTTTTAAAATCTTGTATTACTTTTCTGAGCTTTGCTGCACTTACTTCTCCCTTTTCCATTTTCTGCTCTTCATAGCCCTTTTTTGGGGGCTGCTCTTGTCTGTCTACTGTAAACCCCCAGATCTTTCAACAGAGACACTGTGAATTCCCCTTTGCATAAGGGGCCTGTTTGTCCTAAGGAGAAGCAGCTGTACGTGGAAAAGAAGGGACTTCTTTTCACAAATGCCAACAACATATAAACATGCAACACAGTGGCTCAATTCGGACGACACAATAAACAACTGGTGTGGGGGAAACAATCGTCAGTTGTTTTGACTATTGTGTCATCCGAATGCTGCCATAGTCAACTCGGCGCTGATCCTCATCCACACCACAGTTGATTATTTATTACCATGTTGTGTGGGAAGTACCCCCTAGGGTTAGGGTTAGGGTTAGTCAACCCACCATTGACTATTGTGTCGTCCGAATTGAGCCAGTTACTCTGAGCCCGTCCTGAGCTGCCTTTTGGTTTTTCCTCTTGACTCCCTCCAGGCCTATCTTGTCGTTCTTACTGTATATGTTCACATCTTCCTCTCACAATAACCTTGTGAGGTAGGCTGCTGTTGTTTTGTCTGGTTGCAGAAGGGGGAACTGAGGTTGGGAGAAAGAGAGTCACTTGCCTGTGGCCACACAAAGAGTCTACAGCAGAAGTGGGGATTGAACTCTGCGTGAAGTAAGTCATGAGAACATCAGAAGAGCCCTGATGCTGGATCAGACAAAGGTCCATCTAGTCCAGCATTCTGTTCATACAGTGGCCAACCAGATGTTAACCAGGGACTCACATGCAGGACACAGTGCAAGAGCACCCTCCCACCCATGTTCCCCAGCAACTAATGTATACAGGCTTTACTGTCTTTGATATTGGAGGTTGCACTTAGCCATCAGGACTAGTGGCCATCGATAGCCTTCTGCTCCAGGAATTTATTCAAGCACTGCACGCTGCCCTGTGGGGCACTATCCGTGCTTAGGAAACTCCTGCTCTCATGCTCTGAAACAAGTGAATAGTGAACAATATTAGGGTTTGCTCTCACTCAAGTTCCCAGTTCCATGAAGAAGCACACTGAAGAAAACAGGCGGGTAGACATGGGTAAAAATGTCGTGGATGTTCTTTGTTTAGGGGTGGATGGTGTGTGTGTAGCATCCCCAGCATAGCAAACTCATGAAACTGTTACCAGATAAGGAAGTAGTTACATAACTTGCTTCCCATTTGACCACTCTCTTGGGATAAACTACATGCTATGTTAAATGTGTAACGTTTAGTTCAGTGTTCCCCAATCGGATGCCCTCCAGAACAGCCCCAGCCAGCATGGCTAGCGGTCAGGAATGCTGGAAGTTGTAGTCCAAACATCTGGATTGTAACTTTTTTTTTTTACTTTAGTGTAAGTGTCCAGGGTCCCAATCTGGACCAGGATCATCACGTGCAGGTGGGTTTTAATTGTTTTCCCCCACCCAGCTGCTCCCCTTCCAATCCATCCCCCCCCCCCCCCAACAGGTGTGAGGAAGACCCTCCATTGGTGACAGTGGAGGTTTTTACTTTCTGTAATCCCTGTGCAAGATGGCTGGTTGGGAAGGTTTAACTCCCAAGCCCACCCATGTGTGGTGGTCTCAATCCAGATTGGGTCCCTGCACACTTGTACTATGGTAATAAATGTTAGAATCACCTTCATGCTGCACATTTAACATGTAGCGTGTAACTGCACACTGCGATGTGTATTTTGCTGCTTTGGGCTGATAAAGTATTCCACTGGTATATACCTTTGTTCTTTGTAGTGATGCCTTAAGTCTAACTCTCCTTTCCCCCCTTCCACCTTATCCACATTGTTCTGCTCCTTGATGCCAAAGGTGGCCTGAAACTGAAATTGCATTCTCCTCCCCAGGAGTCTCCCTATCTCCCTCAAGCCTTCGGGCTTATCAGTGTGCTTTTAGAAATCAGTGCCAGCTACATGGTTGTTTTACGATTAAAAATAAATAGGAGACAATGGTACTTCCTCTCCTCTGTGATTTGTCATTTATAGCAAGTGGGTTACTCATTTCCTTTGGAAAGTGTCTTTAAAAGTTTTTGGGAAGTGGCGTTCTGATTGCTCCATGTTTCCTCTGGGTTTATTATTATTATTATTATTGTTATTATTCCTGCTTAATAATACTTTATTTGTAACTGATTTCTCTATTTGTTTGGATTGCGGTTGTTCTCCAGGGAGACGTACTGGGGGCATTGTAGGAAGTCTCCCATCCATGAACCATCCAAGTTCAGGCTTACTTCACTTCAGAGATGGAGAAATCTACATCAAGTGCCTTTAAACCAGGCTCTAGAGCAATGGTACAGAACCATATTGTGGTGGTGGGCTGAATTGTGGCTGCTCTTCCCGGCCAGGCTGGTTTAAAGGCACCTGATGTAGTTCCATCCATGTAGTTCCATCTTCGGGCCAGATGTGGAATCTCCGCGGCCCGGAGGTTCAACATCCCTGCTTTGCAACCTTGGATTGAAGTCATTAATCTTGGTTGGGGGCGGGAGGAATGAAACAACGGTGCCTTACGTGAGCCTTCTAAATCAGGGGTGGGCAATCTAGGGTCCCTCAGCCGAACATCAAAAGCCCTCTGCATGTGGTCAGTTCAGACCTCTTGCAAGTGCAATCTGTCCCTTCCCTGGCAACCTGCTAGGTGGGAAGGAAGAGGGCGAGGGAGAGAAAGAAAAAGGGGTGTCAGAGAGAGAGAGAGAGAGAGAAATAGGTAGAACCAACCACTTTTGGCTTTGGGTGTACCTTGCACTGGCTTTGGTCCTGCTCACAGCCAACATGTAGCCCTCAACAAATCCACAGCGGAGTGCCGCCGTCAACAGAAAAAGAATCCCCACCCCTTTTCTAAAATGGGAGCAACATAGACTGTACAAAAAGTAATATGCTTTACTGTAGCTTGCTGTCGATGCAAACACCCATTTTGTTAGAAATTCCTGAGTGACATTTCCCAGCCTTCCTTGCTTGGGAACCATGGTGGTGAAAAAGAATTGAAATTAGTTTTACGTTGTAGGTGTGGATGCATCCTTAGCCTGTTCCCGAGCCCTTGAGAGTGGTAGGTAACAAACAGGTGGGTCATGTGCATGGGGTGGGGGAACATCAGCTAGATCATTTATATTATTATTAGTTATTTTAAATAATGTATTAATTTTATATGTTTTAATCAGTTTTATGTATTTTATACCATTTTGTATTTAATGTTGTTCCCTGCCTCGATCTAGAGGGAGAGGCCACGGGTAAGAAATAAAATTGTTATTATTATTATTATTATTATTTAAAACATTTCTCCACAGATCTTCTATTTGGTGCAAAACCTTGTTGATTGAGTGACTCACATCTATAGCTTGGAACGTCAGGGGGATGGGTGAGTTGTGTCATCCGGAAACATCCCTGCTATTTTCATTGAGTCCCAAACTTTCTGCATTCTAAAGCAGGATGACTCTTTGCTGTCAAGTACCATCAGGCCTTTTCTTTTCTTATCAGAAATTCCAAAGGATTGTTCTGATCTGATTTTCTACAGAGAGGACAAGCTGCCTCAGCGTAAGGCATGTAGAGAAATAAGCTTTCCTACATGGATGTATGCATGTGTAAGTGTGCGTAGAATTGTTTAGCCAGCCTTTAAGGGTATAACTCTCTCAAGGTGGCATAGAAGAAATCATGCAAAACTGGCACAATAAAAATAAATGAATATATATTCAATAAAAGTTCAATCAAAACCACAGGATTACCAATAAAAATGCAGTGCATACAAAGGTTTCCAACAAAACCAGCGGCTTAGACATGATGGGAAAGCCAGTAAAAACAGATGGCGTTTCAGAGGTGTCCTGAAGACTTGCAAAGAAGGGGCCTGACAACCCCCCGATGGAAGCTGGCTCTAGAGTTGTGGGCCACCACTGAGAAGGCCCTCTCTCCCTTATAGTCGCCAGCCTAACCAGCCTTGGTGGTAGGCAGGTGAGAATGCCTTTGCTAAGAACATTAGAAGAGCCATACTGGATCAGACCAAGGATCCATCTAATCCAGCATTCTGTTCACACAGTGGCCAACCAGTTGTCAGCCAGGAACCCACAAGCAGGACACGGTGCAATAGCACCCTCCCTCCCATATTCCACAGCAACTGGTGGACATAGGCATATTGCCTCTGATTACTGGAGGTAGCACATAGCCAGTGTAAGTAGTCATTGATACTCTTCTCCCCCAAGAATTTATCTACCTGCTTTTAATGCCATCCAGATGGTCTCAGAGAGCAGGCTGAGAAGTTGAGTCCTTCAACTCACTTGGGCCCAAAGCATTTATTGGCTTTAAAGGCTTTAAACCAGGGCTTTAAATGGAGTTTAGAAATGCACTGACGGCCAATGCAGTTGGCACAGCATTGGCGTCACATGAGCCAGCTGCTCAGTCTCTACCAATATCCGGATTCCGAGTGGCCTTATTCTGCACCAGCTGAAACCTCTGTCCACTTCAATAATCTCCCCTTTCTAAAGGGATCTGTTCAACAACGTCCATGTTGAACCCACACACTCACACATGGATGAATTCAAACAACCTTTGCAATTGCAGCCGTCTTGTAGCAAATGGAGAATGGAAAAAATGTCATGGGCGGAGCAGGAGTCTTCCAGCAGGAGGCCTCCAAGCATGGTTGGAAGTGGGTAGAATATGTACAATGTCCCCTCATGCTGGCTATGTGCCATGTCCACAGTCATTTTAATGTAGCCATGACCTGTATGTGTAGATCTTAGTATTGCTAGATCTTGAGCCAGGGACTGGCTGATTATCTTTAAACACCCAGAGAGAGGGGGGAGGAAAGGAGAGGATGGAGTCTCTATACTTCCTACCACTTTCCCTCCATTGGCCACTTCTCTATTCCCGTCTGCTTTGGGGCAGAATTAAACTCCTGCTGCAGCAGGAGAGGAGGAACAATGTGGTGATCGGTGGAGGAAACGACCCCAGTGACAGTGGTCTTCTAACAGTGTCCTGTGGCCTCCATGGGGTTCCTCCATATAAGATCAGAAATGGTGTGCAAGCTTCTCCTATAATGAACAGCCACATGAGAGTGCTGGGTGCTCAGGGATGCACTCTTTTGGGGCTATGATGAGGCTTATCTTGAGGGGGTGGGGAGAACCATTCTCCAAGGAATGCAGTCATTGTGCAGAGTGGTATCTCTGGGTCTCTGCTAGGGTAGACCAATTGGACAAGCCAATTGGTCTACACCTCTCCTGACTTGAACTTATCTGGATACTACGATCAACATCTGGGGGCCCATCTGAGTGCCTCCTCCGACAGAGGTTCGGAGGGTTGTGACAAGGGAAGAGGGCCTTTTCAGTAGTGCCCCCCCGACGCTGTCATCTTTTCGGCCCTAGGCATTTAACGGCATATGATGGGGTACTCATGCCAGCCATCTGAACAGGTCTAGTATTCTTTTTGAAACTGTTTTTAGTTGTCTAAATCGTTTTAAATTTTGTATATTTATATTTTTATGCTGTGCCTTATGCTGTATTATATTACTTCATGAACTGTTGTGAACCGCCCAGAGAGCTTCAGCTGTTGGGTGGTATAGAAATGAAATAAATAATATTAATAAGCCAATTCGTGCTGACTCCCTACTCGTGGGCATGGATTTTTCCCCAGAGGTCCACCGCAGTACCACAGTCTTCAGATGTACAGAACCAGCCTTTCAAGAACTTGGCGTGTGCATTTCCCATCCCAGTCATTCTTGCCCTTATTACCTTCCATCATAGTGAAGATTAAACCCCAGCATTCTCCTGAGGTTTTGTTGAGTCTTCAGAAGGACACGGTATCTGAAATTTCTCTTGGGTACTGACTTTCACAGATTGTCATGCATTGAAGTTCAACAGGATGGGCACATTGATATCAGTAGAACTATGCCACCTAATTGCTTCCTCTGTGTAGCCACAATGAGGTTGTCCTGCCGGGAGGCAGCTGTGTTGTGTCTCCAGGGAACCCTCTCTCTTTTTGGCTGTGAAACCTAGGTGATTCAAGTTCCCCCCACACTTTTTTTTTCCTTTTTGATTCAGAAATAAAAAAAATGCCCTTGTTTGTCTGGCCCTTTGGTAGTAACAAACAGGATGCCTGAAGGGAAAATCTAACACATGGAGGGAACAGAGCCCAAAACACAGCTGAGTTTTCTTAAGACATGATTGCAAAATACTTGAAGCATTTGGCTTGCATAGCTCAAATGTTCTAGAGGCAGCTTTTTATTCAAGAAAAACAGGGGCAGGCTGAAGGAACACTGTGCACAACCAGGGAGGTGTGGGTGTGGGGTTGTTTCTGAAGAATGCTGGACTTTGACCTAATCTATCAAGGCACTTCTTTGATTCTCAATCAAGGATGCGTATTCCAGATCAGCTTAAACAGATTAGTTATGCCTTAACTATTAGGAAGTCCGAATGATGCATCCTTGGTTCAAAATATATTGGTAGCCCGTGGAATTTTATATTCTTTTTTTACTAAATATGTGAGTCCTACAGTCCATTGACACATAGGATAGTATATGATAAACACTTGGCATATAAAGCAAGGGCTACCTTCCTTGTTCATATTTTTGTGATACACAGACTGTTTCATATGTTATGAATTGGCTGTGATCCATGTGCATGTTAACCTTGACAGGCATGCTCTATGGAAATCCCTACACTTTGACCTGGTTTGCATATAACACTAACCATGGTATGGGTTATTGTATTCTGGTTTGTTGTGATGTGTGTACTCAGTTGCACTAACCATGGTTTGTTAACCATGAACAGAACAACCCAGAAAGAGAAGCTATAGTTTATTGTTGGCTTGAGGATTCTGGGTTGTTAACCATGAGCAACCCAGAAAAAGAATCCACAGTTTGTTGTTGAGTTGTGAACTATGGGTTAATTAAACCATGGCTTGTCATTATGTGTGAACCTATAGCTGTGGGTTGTTCATGGGTTGTTTCACCAGGCTACAGAGGTGTCGGGCAAGAGAGGTAAAAAATAATAATATCCAGCCACTCTACATACCAATACTACAGGGCTGCAAAGACATGTTGGATACAGGGAAGGAGCAGACAAAGGGGGCAGGAACCAAACAATCCAGGAACTGAAAAAACAAGCCGTGGTTTGCTCACTTGCCTGGCAGCCAAATCATGGGTTAACTCCACATAAGGCAACAGTCCGTGGGTTAATTAAATCATGGCTTGTTCTATGTGAACCAGGTCTATGTTTCTCATGTGGTGGTAAATGTAGAGGAAGCACATTACTTATCCCTGGGCAGCGGCTACATCTAAAGTGACTAGGCTGGCAGCCCTGGTAAAGTTGAGCTGTTCATCCATGGCTGTTTTATTTCCTGTCCTAGATAGAAGTTCTAATCGTTGGCAAGTTTTCCCTTTCAGGGAAGCGTAGTTATTTCAAAGCAATGAAAGCTGTGGCCAAGTATAATGCAGGGGATTACAGTAAGGTGAGGCAGTTGTAGTGTGGGTGTGGTTACTGCCAGTTCTGCTTGTGATAGAGGGAGGCCTGGAGGGTGGGAATAATTCTATATTCTTGTGGTAGGAGGGGATGCTGTGTAGCTGTGGCAGTGAATCCCAGAAGGTTGAGAAGTATGCCTTCAAAAGCTTAAGGCACCATTTTGGATGTATCCATTGCTCCATATCTCAGTGGAGATTGGCCTCACCTGTCATCTCCCCTTTCTCTGGTGGTGACATCCTCCTGAGAGATGGAACAAGGGCTTGCTGGATTTCCTGAGGATACCCTTTGGGACTAGCATCTGGGGATTCTCGGGAGAAGTCAGGGGAAAAGGCTGATCACACAAACCATGGTTTGGCGGTATGACTTGAATGCAAACAATGGTTTGGAGCAGGGCTGGGGAACCTCTTTAAGCCCGAGGACTGAATTCAATTTTGGAGATGCTCTTGGGGCTGCATTCCAGTGATGGGTAGGGCTAAAAGCAAAAGCGGTTCTGCCAGAATACCCCAAAACATCAGCCTTTATTGTAGCGTAAATCTCTGACTGCCAAGAACTAAGCATTAGGATGGCCATTTCAACTTTTTTGAACAGGGAAAAGCATGTAAAACCTGGAAAGAAACCAACTGATAAGGGGAGAGGGGGTGTGCTCAGGAAAAGGAGGTGTGGCCATCTGGCAAATCCCAGGAGGACCAGATTTGGCCTGTGGGCTTGAGGTTCCTGACCTCTGGTTGGGAGTCTCTAAGATACAGTTAGCACAAACCATGGTTTGGCCTTATGTCTGAATCAAGTCATGGTAGGAAAAGTGACAGATTCTGGGAGACAATATTAACTGTGCTACCTCCCGTTCTAACGGGGATGCTGAGGAGCTGATCAAGAAAATACATAACGGGTTTGCTTGGACTTAATGCTAAGCCATAGTTTAGTGTTACGAGAACAAGCCACAATGAGCCTTGGACTCCCATTTCTCTCCCCTGGTGCAGCCACCTGGGGGAGTTCAGAAGCACGTGCTTCTGTTTCAAATGAAACCACTGCTTGGCCTGTCGCCTAAACGTGGGCAAACTGCGGCTAACCTTACTATGGCTAGTAGAAACAAACCAACTTTAAACCATGCTTTAGAAAGCTGGTTTGCTTTACTTAGTTTTTACTAAGCAAAGTTAAGATTAGCCACAGTTTAGTGCGCAGATGTTACGTTCAACTCCAGTTAATTTAAAGCAGAAGCTTTCGTTCTCACAGACACTCCAGAGGTGGGGAGGGGATTGGGTGCATGTGAGACTGGGGCCAGGCTAGGCTCCTTCTCATAATGCTAAACCATGTTGTAGCGTTGCGTCCAAACAGAGCATGAAATGCATTTCCAGTGTTAATCCAGGAAGTAGGAGAAACCACAAGTTTGGGAAGCGTTGTCACAGCGCCATAAAGACATCAATCAGGTCAACAGGTAGAAGCTGTTGCTGAAAATTTGTGGAGGAGGTAAGTTATTATGGCAGGAGCCCGGAGCAAAGGCAATTAGGCTTAACTGACGCAAAGGTGGATGAGTAATAGGGCATCACCGCCTCCCAAAATCAAGGACAAGTGACAGCTGGCTGCGCTGGATCAGCTTAGCACCTTGTGTTCTCCAACTCCCTCCCCCCCCCCCCCCCCCCGGGCTGCCGTTGCTTCATGTTTTCCACCTGCTTATCTGTGCGGTGTGAGAAATTGCACAGTGTCGGCGTTGCGTTCACTTGGGAGGAGAAGGCAGCAGCAGGGAAAGTGGTGAAGCACCTTTGCCAGTAAACACTCGACTGGCCTGCGTCAGCGCTTGCCCTCCCTGCCCCGGTTTCTCAACAACAAGCAAGATGACCTAGCTCTGTCAGTATTTGAGAGAGATGGGGAGGGAAAGAAGCGTTTCTCCTGGTTTTCTCCCCATTGTTACAACTCAGTCGGGTTGCAATCCCCCCCCCTCCTCTCCCCCCCCCCCCCGGCTGCTCAAGCACACTGCAAATTTGGCTTCCTAATTTTGGCTGCGGAGTCTTCAAACGTCTCCTTAGAGCAATAAATCGATGATTGCCCATCCCTCTCCGTCCACCTCCCCACCCCCACCCCCTCTTCAAGTTCCCTTAATCGACTTTGGCTGACATCCCAGAACTGAGCTCTGAACCAAGGGAACACACATGCACACACGTGGAAAGGCCGATTTGAGATTTGTGAAAAACGGGTTGTTTGTATTCAAGTGGGAAGAGAAATAAAAGTGAATTTGTGATGTTTTGCTGATCGGGGATTCCAGTGAGAGTGTCTATCCGTCTGTCTGTTCGTTTCTCTCTCTTTCTCTCTCTCACATGCAGACACACACAGTTACCTTATTGCAATTGGAAGTGCCTGCTTCCCAAAATATGAAGAGGCAACAAAATGCTTGCTTCTCTCCCCCCACCCCCAAATTTCCTTCGTTGTGAGGTAATCTTCATGCCCACAGTTTGACTGTTAGTGGCTCAATTTTTCTGCTTTTAGACTGCATCTCATCAGAATGTCTTGGGCTAGCTACCGATCAAATTGCAGCTTTCTGGGTGGCCTGGAAGTACTGTAGCCATTTTGTACGATATTTGAGTCCCCAGTTTTTCATGTCACATCTTTAGGTGTTTCTAGTAATCTGTGAGGTATTGAGTTAATCTTGTACTGCACTTCAGGCCTCTAGTTCATGGGGAAATACCCTAATAGTTTTGACACCCTGTAGGTGGATGAGTCAGCAAACCGGTGAAGCTCAAGTGCCGTTCCATAGTGATACGGATGTAAAAGTAATCTTAAAAACAAAACAAAAAAAACCCTGCAATGATACTTTCCTCAGGGTTTGGAGTGTGTCATGCCCCAAGTGGGACCAGAAAGAGCCGTAGAAAGTCTAGAGTTACTAAACACTTACTGTAAAAATCACATCATCCTGAGTTCAGTCCAAAGTTGTGAACTCTTTTTCCCGCCTGGAATCGTGCTGCGTTCTTGTCTTTGGCCGCGTTGTTTGGGAAATGCGGTCTCCGGAGGAATTGGAATGTTCTTTTTAGCCTGAATAGTAAGCCATTGCTATTATGTAATGCTGTTTTCTTTGTTGCCAGCTGACTTTGCAAGGAGTGAAAAAAGGATTGCGATATTAGCTGTCCGATTCTGGTTATATCTTGGCCTTTTAGGGCCACAGTGTTTGTAAATGTAGTTCAGCTTGTGAGCTTCCATTACCACCATGTAGATTCTTTAAAGAACTGCTATTCTGCTTCTTTCCTGCTCTTATACATAAAGCTTGCCAGTAGTTGCCCATTCAAGGGACTTGATTTGCATCATTTAAATCCAAGAGACTACTGCAACCCAGTTGCTGTAAGTGGGCGTGGGGTAATTTTTGACCCCATCACAAGAGTGTTGCCCTGGAGTGAAGCCCATTACATTACCGATACATGTGAGAAAGTAAAGTGTTGCACATACATGGGATGAACCTAGTGCCACTAGGTGTTATGGGCTACAACTCGCATCAGCCTCAGCCAACATGGCCAAATAGCCAAATTATGAAAGTTGAAGTCCAAAACATCTGGAGAACAATAGCTTGCCTATTGCTGGGTTAAGGAATACCCTGTGGTGACCCCAGTTTCTTGAAAAGGGAGCAAGTTTGACTCCCCCAACAGCCTTCCAGATGGCAGCTTAGTATCTAAAGGGAGCCATTGAGAAACCAACATGTGTGTCAAAGAGATGGACGTGGTCTTCTATTGGTCCAGACCCGAGACTCACCTCAGACTCCCAACCCTGTAACATGGGACCCGCTATCACAATTTTCTCCATGGCCAACATGGGAGCAATAGCTTTGCCTCGACCCATTAGGACTGCTCTTGTGACCCACTTTTGACAGAGATTATCAGTCAGGCAGGCCTTGTTTCAAGTAGTGCCTCTCCTCAGTGTTTAACTTAAAGCTACTTGATTGAGTGGATTGGTTGGTGGTCCACCTCTTCTAATGAATCATTCAATTTAATTCTAAAAAAGCGCCACTTGTAATTTACCTCTTGTGCTGGCACAGTCTTCCCCAACCTTGTGCCCCCCTGAGGTTTTGGGCTACAACTTCCATCAACCCTAGCTAGGATGGGAAAGGTTCAGGGAAGATGGGAGTTGTAGTCCAAAACATCTGGTGGCCACCAGGTTGGGGAAGGCATTTGCTTTTTGAGCTTTCCAAAGAAGAAGCTTCTTGCTAGTTCATTATAGGCAGCCATCCAGAAAGGATATGTTAGAAATAGAATTGAGCTGTTGTTAATATAAAGGGTCTGAGATCCCCATGGCAAGCCTTTAAATAGATATTTGCCAAAAATCCTTCTATGTGTATGTGTATTCTGTATGCAGAGTCCTTTTGACAATGTATGACGTGTGATTTAGATGCCTATATGCAGTTCCATTGCCGGTATAAACCTGTACATAAGAACATAAGGAGAGCCCTGCTGGATCTGACCAAGGGTCCATCTAGGTCCATCTAACCAGCTGTTGATCAGGAACTTGCAAGCATGACACTGGTGCAACAGAACCTCCTGCCCATGTTCTCCAGCAACTGGTGTATATAGGCTTACTGTCTCTGATACTTAGAGGTAGCACATAGCCATGAGGCCTAGTAGCCATTGATAGCCTTCTCCTCCAGGAATTTATCCAATACCCTTTTAAAGCCATCCAAACTGGTGGCCATCACTACATGTTGTGGTAGCACATTCCATAGTTTAACTATGCACTGTGTGAAGAAATGCTTCCTTTTGTCTGTCCTGAACCTCCCACCAATCAGCTTTGTGGGATGACCCTGGGTTCTAGTATTATGGAGAGAAATGTCTTCCTATCCACATTCTCCACGCCATGCATAATTTTGTACACCTCTAGCATGTCTCCCCTTACTCTCCTTTTTTCCAAGCTAAACAATCCCACCTGTTGAGAGGTGCTCCATCCCCTTGATAACTTTAGTTGCCCTTTTCTGCACTTCTTTGAACTCTACAATATCTTTTTTTAGGTGTGGTGACCAGAACTGTACACAGTATTCTAAGTGTGGTTGCACCATAGATTTGCATAAAGGCAGTATGATAGTACAATTTCAAAGCCTGTTTGGTAGTGGTGTTTCTAGCACATCATGACCAAAATACCATGATTAACTGAACAGTTGGAGCTGGTTCATCTCCTGAATGACTTTACAAGCTCATTTCTGCTTTAGTACTGAAATGACAAAATTATCATCCCATTTTTGATGAAATTTAATCTGAAAACAATTCAGAATAATTCCTTAGTGTGTACCTTGCCTTCTAACAAAACCTACATCTGTGAATATATATTAAAATTATATTAAACAATAATAAACTTCTATTAAAAATGATGATTACATAGAGTCTTCCTCACAAGTGATTTAAACCATTAAGGTGATTTAAACCATTTAAATCAAATCAACCCTGGAAAACACATTCTACTTCTCCAGCTTTTCTCAACCAGGTGCGCTCCAGATGTTTGGGACTGGAACTCCCATCAGTTCCAGCTAGCACAGTCAGTAGTCAAGGTGATGGGTGATGCAGCTCCCGCTCACCCCCACAGCTATGTTGATCACAGTGCCCATCTTCCCCAGCCAGGATGATGGGTTTTGTAGTCCATGTCTACTCACACATCCCCTTTACCCTTCCACCCCCAATCTTCATCCTCTGGATGTTGAGATTACACTCAAGTTTAAGTCATTACGCAGGCTGAGTCCACTGCTTTCCTTATATGCTTGGATTTGAATTAGAAATATGGCATGCGTCAATTGCGAGGAACCACATTTATAGATGGAAGGTATAGAAAGAGCGTTTGTATCATGAGATGGCATACAAGTCAGCAAAAGGGTAAAGTGCTACACTTTTTAAACATGCATAAGAACCGGCCTTTGCAACAGGTTAGTTGTCCTGGGGGTGGATTAATTCATTTTTCAGAATTTTTTCAAGCAGAGCAAGTTCTCAGAATTGATGTTCTGATAAAATGTTGAACAGTTAACGCTGGCTTTCCTTTTGGTGAAGATCGGCCTCTGGAGCTGAAAGATAAGGTTTGCAAGAGGTTGGCTGTCCGAACGCATGTTTTAGAACTCAAATCGATGGCAGTCTGATTGCATTCTGAGCTTACAGTAAGGACTCCAATACCACTGACCACCTCCTGCACAGTATCAGTGCTGCCCTTGGCATAATAACTTTAGGGATTGAAAGAGACCTGCAGTCACCTGTGGGAGATGTGAGTGGAGTCAGGCAGAGACCCAGTCTGGAATGGGATGCCAGCAATGGTGAAAGGAACACCCGGCATCACCAGAACACCTCTAGGCCAGGGCCAGATCATGCTTCAGCAGACAGCAACAATTTGAAATGACCATGGAGGTGGGGGGGAGGGCATTGCCTTGAGCTTTGATTGCACAGTAGAATGTTGATTTTATTATTTTTGTCCAGAGACCGTAGGCCAATGGGTGGATTAAAAATGTAATCAATTAATTAATGGAAATGAGTAGGTGTCTCACCCCACAAGAGAAACAGTTCTGCAACATAAGCAAACACATGCAAATTTACTTCAGTTTGCATAATGTTACAGCTCACAGAACTGAAGCCTTGTTTCAGGGCTGGAGAAAGAAACAGCTTTCTGGAGCCTTTGATATTTCCAGCCAGAGGGACTGTCCAGCTTAAACTTGCATTAAAGGGCCAGGATTTCTATGCAACATGACTCTGCGCTGGAGGATAAAACCGAAATGCTGGCAGGATCATGTGAATCACATCAAGCTGTGATTAGATCATGACAGTCACAGACCTGAGGGGGAGGGAAGACAGGAGATATGATAAGAAGGCAAGCACGATTAAACCCAGGCCTGGCAGCATATCATGTATCTGAAGTCAAGGCAAGCAGAGTTCCTGGAAGGCTTCAAGTGAGGCTCACCACCTTCGCCTGATAGCCCAAGCTGGTCCCAGTTTTGTGGAAAACTGGGGATTTTCAAACGATGAAACTGAAGATGCCCCTGTCATTTCATAACAGTAATTAAAGAATGAATGGACCTCATGCAGAACCAATGGGGGGAGGGCTCTACACTTCCCTGATCCAAGCTCCTGCCGCTCCCCAGGGGTACGCAAGGAAATTCCCCTATGCACCTAACCAATGTGCCTTCCTAGCCCTATTCCTTGCTCTCACTGCTGTTTTCCAAAACCTTAATGAAAAATGGCATGCTGCACAAAAATGTACGTGGGTACAACCCCACTGGTGGAAACATAGGAGCCCGATTTATACCCGATCAGACGATCTGTCCATCTAGTCCAAAACCATCAGCTCTGACAGGTGGCAGCTCCCCAGGGGTCTCTGCCAGGGAGGGATTTCCTATCACCTGCATTCTAACCATTCCACTGAAACTGCAGCTTTCTGCGTGCAAAGCCTGGGCAATATCATGGAGCTATGGCCCACCCCAAAGGACTGCTACAGTGCATGCACATGAATGCCACAAGAACGGGGGCGCATTAATACCTGGCCTGTAAATTGCAATGTGCCCAGTCTCCTGTAGCAAGGGAGAATTACCTCTGGTCAAACAGGCTCGTAACCTGCATGGACTGAGAGTAGGTGCAAATGCTATTTTGTTTTTTAAAATCTTTCTAAATAGATAGGGGGAGTTTTGCTCACATTTCATACGCAACAGGTGCAGAAACCAAATATTCCCAAATGGGGTCTTTTTTATAGCCCACTGCTGCCATGCTGGTTATTTCTCTTCTACAGCAGAAGTTTCCTCGGGAGTCAGGACTGCATGAATATGTTCTGTTCACTTTTGGTTTGACTTTCTATTCCCCCATCCCCCATCCCTTGCATTTATATCCAGACTCCTCCTCCTCCTCGTTCAGATCCACTTCATCTCTGTCTTTGCCCTTTGAGAGAGAAGCCAGGCCAATGCACTTCTGTACCCCACATGAAATATACAGAATAGGACCGATCAGGTTATCTCCAATCTCCATGAACTGCTGTCAGGATATTCATAGAATATAATTAGAAGTTGTATAATTAGTATTTGTGATGATATCTATGTCTTAAGCTCCTTTTTTTTTTACTAATTACTTTTAAGAATAAATCAAAATCTGATTTAAATAAAAAATCAGATTTAATTTTTTTCAAAAATCCTTTTTTATTTATTTTATTTAAAACATTTCTTGGCTGCCTTTCAGGGCAGAAGCCCTTGCAAGGTGGCTTGCAACAATACAACACATAAAAACAATTGAAACGTTAAAAGCAGTAAAAGCATAAACACAATTTAAAAAAGCAACAAAACCAACAATAAAATCCAACAATAACATGGTAAAATAATATGTTTTCAAAGCCTTCTTAAAAGCCTGCAGTGACGGAGCATGGCGGCCTTCCAGTGGCAGTTTGTTCCAGAGGTGTGGGGCCACTTCAGAGAAGGCCCTCTCTTTCTCATGTTAAAGTTCAGGCAGGCTGATATGGGTCAAGGCGGTCCTTTAAATAACTTAGTTCCAAACTGTTCAGCCTTTAAAGGTGAAAATCAGCACTTTTGAAAACACACCGGTATAACTAGTGCCAGCTGGATTTTGTTTTGTTTTTCTGTTTTTTAAAAAATTGATTTTTATCAATCCTGGTGTTTCATGTTTTTACATGGTGTGTAATACAGAGAAGATAAAGCTATTAATGGCCACTAGTCCTGATGGTTATATGCTACCTCCAGCATCAGAGGCAGTATGCCAATGTACACCAGTTGCTGGGGGAACATGGGTGGGAAGGTGCTGTTGCACTAATGTCCTGCTTGTGGGTTCCTGGTTGACAGCTGGCTGGCCACTGTGTGAACAGAATGCTGGACTAGATGGACCCTTGGTCTGATCCAGCAGGGCTCTCCTTATATTCTTACATTCGTCAAGAGTGGGCCTTGTCTTAAATTTCCGTGCTTTGGAGTGTGTGACTAAATTGGTGCTTGAGCCTTAAATGTTCCATACTTAAGCTGAAGGTTGGTGGTGTTTTGTTTTTTAAAAAACAAAATCCTAGAATCTGTAGATCAAGGCACACTTCCCAGATAGCGATGAGAACAGCACAGGTGTTGTTGAAAGCGCTCTTGTTCTTTATTACGGTAATATGCCGCGCACCTGCTCTTTAGATTTATGGCAAGTAGTTCCTTGTTACTCTTCTTGGCCTTTAAGAGCCTGTTGGGTTTTAGGAGCGCGGATGGCTGAGCTGTGCGGTAAATGGGTCAGCAGCTCTGGGTATCTTGTTAGCTGCCTTGACTCAGCGGTGACATTTGTTTGCCTCCTGGCTGGCTTATTAAATGCATTTGCTACCAGGTAGACCTTAGCAGCCAGGTTGACGTCATGGAGAATGGGATGGAGGGAGGAAACAGCTCATGAGCTGTTTTCCTTCTGTATGCGTTCAGGCACTGCCCGTGGCTGGCTATTGGCATATTAACAGGGGTGTTTCCTTTTCATTCTCTCCCTGAAGTGGCCCATAATACCATCTGTGCAATTAAATTAATTTAACCTGGGGAATTCCACTGGCAGCTTTTCCTTTTTTTCCCCTTTTTTTTCTTGGCTGCTCTCTACCGACTTGCTGTCCTGGCAAGAGCCCTGCCTAGGCGAGAGAAATCGCTTTATGTAATTAGCTGATGTGATATTGAGACGGTAGCAAGAAGGAGGGTTTGCTTTTTTGGTGGGTTTGCGCTAGCGGGATATAGTCAGATCCTTCCAGGTGAAAGGATTTCTGTAGCAGGTTCCTTCTGAGAGGTAGGCTGGAACTTTCCTCACATGAATTGGTCTTCTGGTTCAGACGAAAGACTCCTCTATTCTTGCTTTCCTGTTTGTAATAGTGGTCAGACGGATTCCTCTGAAATCTTACAAAGCAAGGCATGAGGGCAGTAGCCCATCCTTGATATCTTTTGTCAGTTTCGGTTATTGTGTTGTCTAAATGCAGCACATTTTCCGTAGGCTGGGTTAATGTGTTGTCTAAGTGCAGTGCGTTTTCTGCAGGGTGGGTTTTCGTGTTGTCTGAACGCAATGCGTTTTCCGCAGGGTGGCTTGTTAACCGTGCCATGTGGTTTATTTTTCTGTAACAAGATACCTTGAGAACCTGTGGCTTGTCGTTGGTTTATTCAAGGTGGTTAGCAGGCTACGCTGCATGGATAATGAGAGCAACCCCACAGAAAACATGCTGTATTCAGACCACATGACAACCCGCCTTGCAGAAAAAGTGCTGCGTTCAGGCAACATGATAATCCACGCTACGGAAAAGGTGCTGCGTTCAGCCAAACAGTAAACCATGGTTCAGCAACAACCCACACTGGGTGGGTAAGCACGTTGTGTGAACCCAGCCTCTGCGGGATGTTGCCTCCTGGGGCTAAATTGCGCCTGTCCATGCAAGAAAATGTTATTTTGAATTCCTTCCCATCTCTTTCCTAGCCTTTGTTTGCTTCCTCTCTCCTTTGTTCCTGCTTCACCAGCTCTTGTACTTTTCTTCCTAGTGGTTAGTCAGACTGCCTGCACAAAACTTGCCACCTCCTGTCTGCTGGACCACAAATCTGACTCGCTCCTTGACAAGCTCCCTCTGCTTAAGCATCTTCCAATGATGGTTGCTGCTTTTCCCTGCTGCTTTTCCTTCCCCCCACATCCAGGGCCAGCCTTGTAAAGACAAACCAGGGTTGGGGAATCTCAGCACAAGTGCCAAATCCGGCCCACTTGCGTTCTCCAAAATGGCCACTGTGACCAAATCGCTGTTTGTTTGTTTGTTTTTGGTTAAGTTGTTCTGTTAGGTTAATATGAATGTATTTGGTTTTTCAGGAACTGTTTGTACATGCAAGGGGGGGTTATCTGCAGGAAGGAGAGGTCTTGTGTGTGATTGGTTGGTTTGATTTTTCAGTTTAGTCGCTTTAGTTTTGAGGGAGAGATAGGGTTCGGAGTATGGCGAAGCATCGTCTTAGTTTTGAGGTAGGATTTAGAGGGATAGTGTGGCAGGCTTAGGCTATTTATTGACCTTCCAAGCCAGTGATAATACACCATCTACACCACTGAAACATTGTCTTGTATATAATAATTTTCTATTTTGTGTTATTGAATGAAATCAGTGTGCCAGCTTGGTCTCTGTTTGTGCTATCGCATACAGTAGCACTCTATAGCTAGCACTCACTTCCCCAAACAAGAAATTATAGTAGAATCATGGAATCATATCATAGTAGAGTTGGATGGGGTCTATAAGGCCATTGAGTCCAACCCCTTGCTTAATGCAGGAATCTACCTTAAAGCATCCCTGACAGATGGTTGTCCAGCTGCCTCTTGAATGCCTCTAATGTGGGAGAGCCCACGACCTTCCTAGGGAATTGGTTCCATTGTCGTACTGCTCTAACAGTCAGGATGTTTTTCCTGATGTCCAGCCGGAATCTGGCTTCCTGTAACTTGAGCCCATTATTCTGTGTCCTGCACTCTGGGATGATCGAGAAGAGATCCTGGCCCTCATCTGTGTGACAACCTTTCAAGTATTTGAAGAGTGCTATCACGTCTCCCCTCAATCTTCTCTTCTCAAGGCTAAACATGCCTAGTTCTTTCAAGCTCTCCTCACTGGGCTTTGTTTCCAGACCCCTGATCATCCTCGTTGCCCTCCTCTGAACATGCTCCAGATTGTCCGCGTTCTTCTTGAAGTGTGGTGCCCAGAACTGGACACAATAGTGATAGTTTTGATCCTCATTTGGCATTGACTGATGTGGGGTACTAGATTACCCAGGTCAGTGTGTACAGCTGACTGGGCATTGATGCCCCACGCCTTGCTGTCCTAGGTGTGACGGGATAACAGTGAAAGCCCAGGTAAAGGAGGGGTGGATGTCACAGCCACGCCCTTCCCTCCCAACCACCAATTGTTTAGTGGATTCTCAGCTTTTGTGAAGCCCCCCCCCCTTCTACAAGTTTGAAATGCTGCTCCTACAGTGTAGTTATCTGCAGTAAGACTTTTAAGCTAGAATTTGCTGGTATTTTTTATTTCTTCAGATTTTAGACCCTCCCCCTTTTGCCTTGGCCCCGTCCACTACTGGAATGCGGCCCTCAAGATCTTCTCCAAAATTGAATTTGGCCCATGGGCTGAAAGTGCTTCTCCATGCCACCCCTAACTTATGCCGTCCTTTGAAGAACTTGTTTCTCATAGGAGAGGCCAGGCTCAGCCCAAGTGTGGCAAATGGCCCCCGTAAGCATCGCAGGACTAAAACTGTCTCTTTCTCGCCATTTGTCTTCATGTGCACACGCCGTGTCAAGCTCAGCATACCTTGAACTGGGAGCGTCTGGGTCAGGCTCTGTCTCCTCGCTGCTTGCACTACCAGAGCTGCTAGTTCTGAGGAGGAAAATGTGTGCAACAGTTCTGTGGGTTGGAAGAAATCTGCTTCGTCTCCTACGTGATGGCTTTCGGATATTTGAAGCAGGTCTTCCCTTAATCTTCATTTCTCCAGGTTTAGTGCTTTCAACCGTTCCTTGTTAAGACGCAAATTCGAGAACCTCCTCACCACCCTGATCAGCTTCCTGTGGATGCACTCTAGTCTGACCTTCCTGAAATGTGGCACATGGAACAGGATTCTCCTGATCCTGGGAATGGGATGACCACCAAGACACTGTCCTATGATAGCTTCACTGCTGCGAAGCTTTCCCAAATCTGCCGCACACTTGCAGTCTGGTCATCTGCTTGACTGGTCCCTCGACTGGAATTCCATGTACTTCAGGGAACATTGGAAGCTGCCTTCTCACTCTCCAGGGTTTCAGGCAGCCAGCTCTGTCTGGGGATGCTGGGGAATGAACCTGGGGACCTTCTGCATGTAAGGCAAGTGCTCTACCACTGAACAACGGCCAGTTCCAGCCCATGGACTAAAGTGTTTGACCCAAGTGGGTGGAAAGGAGGAAGAAAACGCTGTGTGTTAGATCATTAGGCTGACCATATGAAAAGGAGGACAGGGCTCCTGTAACTTTAACAGTTGTAGAGAAAAGGGAATTTCAGCCGGTGCCATTTGTATGCAATTAGTTCCTAGTGAAATTCCCTCTTCATCACCACAGTTAAAGGTGCATGCACTATACTAGAGTGACCATATACAAAAGAAGGCAGGGCCCCTGCAACTTTAACTGTGGTGATGAAGAGGGAATTTCACCAGGAACTAATTGTATACAAATGGCACCGGCTGAAATTCCCTTTTCTCTACAACTGTTAAAGTTACAGGAGCCCTGTCCTCCTTTTCATATGGACAGCCTATAGATCATGGTCCCCAAATTGCTAGGAGTGCCGCAAAAAGCGCAAGGAAGACAAGGCTTCCTTTCTCTGCAAAATGGAACCTGAAGGGGTTGGAGGGCCATTAACCCCCCCCCCTTTCCATTGCAACTAACTAGGTCTCTGCGAACCCTGGATCTAAATTGCCGACTGACTGTCTGGACTGCATTGAATTCCTTGGCAGAAGCTCTGCATAATGTCCCTTTTGCTATAATGGCCACACGGTGCACCTGCGCAGGCTTTTGTTAGGGGGCAATGGCTAAACTTCAGAAGTGTGAGTTGTTTGGTTTGGTTTTATTCACCTAGATAATTACAGAACCAGCAGCCTGGGTTTGGAATCAGATCTGAGACAGTGAAATGAAAGGCAACAGCAGATGCAGAGCTTTACAACAAAAGTGTGCATGTTTGGGAAACACAACAGGATTGTTCTTTCTTTCTTTCTTTCTTTCTTTCTTTCTTTCTTTCTTCCAAAGTGGATTTTTCCTTTTGGCAATGGCCTCTGAGCTATCAGGTGAATAGGCACTCTTTCTTGCCTTTCTGTACTAGGGGGTGGCTGCGAGGGGGGTGGGTGGGGAGGAGAATAAGGAAGGCTTCTGATTTTGTTAGCCTACCTTTCAGGATTATTATTCTGCATTGTAGAGGTTTGTAGGCCCTATTTACCAGCACACCATGCCATAACCGAAACCGTCTGCTAAGGAAAGCTGAGCTTTCTGGCCTCCAAACGTCTGCATATCAAGAACCCTGACATATATACTCTGTGTGCTATCTCCTTAGTACTGAACATGCCCTGTAGCATTGTATGCACGTGTTTTTAAACTTATTGTTAGAGTTGTGAGAACTAGAAGATTGGAAATGTTGTTCTTACGAGAGCTGGCATTGCAGGGATGCTGCACTTGGACTGCTGCTGAAAATAATATCGCGCCTCTAGTTGTTCCTCACCTCTCTCTCCCTCCCCCCCCAGTAATGTCTTCCGCCAATTATGTGGAGAAGGGGTGGGGCAGAGAAACTCCGTATGATATGTCACATCATGTGGTAAGTTTCATTGGTCACTGTAAGGTGGAGTGAGTGAGAATTAGATGTGGGGATGCTGTTGAGTGGTAACCCATGTTGTCAGTAACTTCTAATACTACCTTCAGACCTGTACCCAAGACTTGGATTTGTGTGCTTGCTGAGTGGTACCCTAGAATATGCTCCGGCTTACCTTAGGTGCATGTGCAGAACGGCTGTTCTTGCAGTTTCCCTCCCGGACTCTCTTGATAAAAGTCTCCACCTGATTCTCTTCTAGTATTGTTGCAATGTCAATGTTGCTTTGGATCATAAACTGGGAGGATCCATTGGATCATCTGTTGATTGTTCCCAGGGTGAGGAGAGGTGGGATCTCTGCAAGGTACCTGCAGAGAGAGAGAGAGAGAGAGAGAGAGAGAGAGAGGGAGAGGGAGATCACTAGAAGTAGATTAGTCTTGAAGATGAACTACAGGGATCAGATCTTAAATGATTAGAATGGTGCTTTGTTAGCTATTCTCTGTCACTGTGTGATGATGGATTTGCAGCATTCCTGTGGCTGATAGCATGGGCAAAGTTTCTGCTCCAGCGTTGCTGCAAAATCCTGACCCGTGATAGATACGGGGGCTCAGACTAGCCCAGCCTTTGAGCTCCCACTTCCCCTTGCCACTACAGTCTTAATACTGATGAAAGGCAGCCAGCCATACACATCTCAAGCCAGAAAGGCAGATATCAATATTTTAAATTAAGAGTAAGTACTTGATAGAGAGACCTTCTCTATTGACAGCAAGTTGATGTCATTCATGTATGGGTGTCTCTTTTGCTTGTATAAAGCAAATAAGAGACAGGAGATAATGAAATATGCCTGCAAAAGAAGTGAAAACAAAGTGAAAACATCCCACAGGGCGAACTCTTAATCTGCTGAGATCATAGGGGCAGGTTTAGTGGGAGGACCCAGCCAGCTGCAATACCTGACCAAGGGTCATAGTCATGAAAACGCTTAAAGTTGGCTCTAATGCAATAAACAGCAGGGACAGGAAACACTATATGGTTTGTTGGTTTAGGTATTGGATGGGTTGGTGTTCTGGAAGGGTCATGTTTGTGTGTGCGCTCTTGGATTGGTTAAAAATGCACTTTTAAAGAATTGCGTATCTGTTTCTCATGGACATTGGAGCTGTAGAGTCACTATAAGTGCAGAAAACAGCAACTAAAATGATCAAGGAGCAGGAGCAACTCCCCTATGAGGAAAGGTTACAGGGATTTAACTTGGGAAAAAAGGCGAGTAAGGGGAGACAAGACAGAGGCGTACAAAATTACGCATAGTGTGGAGAAAGTTGATAGGGAGACATTTTTCTCCCTCTCACATAATACTAGAACCGAACGGGGTCACCTCATGATTCAGGACAGATAAAAGGAAGGACTTCTTCACACAGCACATTGTTAAACTATGGAATTCGATACCACTGGATGTAGTGATGGCCACCAGTGTGGTTGGCTTTATAAGGGGATTAGATAAATTGATGGAGGAGAAGCTATCAATGGGTACAAGTCCAGATGGCTGTATGCTACCTCTAGTATCAGAGGGCAGTATGCCTCTGTACACCAGTTGCTGGGGAACATGGATGGAAAGGTGCTGTTGCACTCTTGTCCTGCTTGTGGGTTTCCCATGGGCAGCTGGTTGGCCATTGTGTGAGCAGAATGCTGGACTAGATGGACCCTTGGTCTGATCCAGAATGGCTCTTCTTATATTCTAATGTCATGAGTTTTAGCTCTGTTGTTGTTCCTCGTTGAAGCTGTGATGACTCCACTTGCATTGCAGCTACCTGGTCAGCTCTTGCTGGTTCTATTCTCTTTTCTCTTCCTGACCTGAACAACCAGAGCTGTGTGTATAATTCCGTGACTGTGCAGAATGCAAAGGCATACCAGTGGTATTGTATCATCCTCATCGTCGTCAGAGTTATGGTTATTATTATTCCCAGATCTATCGAGAGATGCCAGGGATCTTCTGCATGTGAAGCATGTACTCTCCCACTAAGCTACAGCCCTTCCTGAGCTGTGTGTGAGAATCTCTGCCTGTTCACTTGCAGAACCCATTGATATTATTGTTTCTGGATGTGGGATAGAGTGGTTGTGCAAAGGGGTGGTTTCAGAATGGGAACCCATGTTCGGCATGTTTGCGACATTAACAGCTGGATGGGGTTTTCCCAGCCAGCTTAGCAGGTTGATTAATTTTACAAGATGCAACTTGGTGTCAGGTGGGAGGTTAACCTGCATTAGGTAGGCTAGAGCAGCCAGACGTCTCCCTTTATGCTTCCCAAGTTCATTTGCATCTTTTCTGCCCTACCTTTAAGGTTCCTCCCATTCTGCTGAGCACCATCTCTCTCTCTCTCTCTCTCTCTCTCTCTCTCTCAACAAAATGTAACACCTTGGGATGTAATCCCTTGCAAAATGCTAAGCTGCCTTTTAACTGGAGGTGGGGGAAAAGGGAACTATTTCTGGAAATAAAAATCTCCTGAAGCCTTATCCTTACAGGATGGATTGGTGCCAGCAGGCGTTGAATCAAAGTCTGCCGATCAGAGCACATTTCAGGACTCTCTTCACACTTCTTGTACTAATAAAGTTTGGTGGAGTGGATATGTGCAAAGTGTAAGTTCGCATCTCTACACTATCAGAGGCACACAGTGGAGACTCCTGGTTGGCTGCAGCTCTCTGGCGGATGCCCTCTGCAAGTTTAGCGATGCATGTATACCTCTAAGCCTGGGAAGCACTCACGCAACTTTACTGCAGCGCTGGCCAATATCCCGTCCCATCTCTTCCGTCCATTTGTTGCGAGGGCATGGGTAAGTTGCCGGCTTTGAGCCTCAAAATGGGACTACTAGGAACCTAGCTAACGGGGTGAAAACGGTCTACATTGCCTCCTCTTTTCTGGCTGAGCTGGTGTGATGATACAGAAGTCCACGAACATTCCAGCTGCTCAGGGAGCGAAGATGCGGGCGACAGATTGTCCAAGGCTCCCAACTTCTGTAAGAATTTTGTCTGGCGCTACAATATCCTGCAGGCCCATATGGGGCAAGTCAATGACTGGGAGGGGTTTTAAGGGGTAGTGAGCTGAGAGCCAGAGTGCTTGATGGAGAGGGGCAGAATAAGTTGTGGCGTTGAGGTACAGGAGGTACAGAAGGGAGGGCTGTGGGCGAAGGAACCAAGGACATGTGCGGTTGCCCAGTCTAATTCCCAAGAGGCTGTTGCACCTTTTAAAATGGCATAAAATGGGAGAAATTTGCTGGCCGTGGCTTCTACCATCATTGCGACTTTGTTACCTAGCAATCCAAATAAAAGGGGTCAATGGGGATTAGAGGCCGTGAGCTGGGGAGGTGTTTGAGCTTCGAAGGAACCAGCCAATTCTTTGGCCGCAGGTCTCTACTGAGATTTATAAAAAGCACCTGACAGTTTCTGTTAAGACCGAGCAAGGGAGAAAGACAGAGCTGCCTGACAGACTAATCCCATAGCTTGATCCGGAACTTGTATCTAGCCTAATAAACAGCTGTGGCTCGGGTAGAATCCTCTCGTGTAGACATTCCCAGGCTCATTGTCCAGTTAACAGGATTGCTTTTCCGCCTTCTGCCTGAACCTGGAAAGCTGATGCCAGTCACAACAGCTGACCACACAAGGTGAGGTGGGCTTTTGGCCCTGCTTCAATGCATTGGGCATCTCCTATCTACCTTCCAAGTGATCGATGACCAAACCATTCGGGAGTGCCCTTATTCCAACTGGAATGTTTCTCAAGAGAATCTTTCATTTTCTTTCACACCTATCCCACCTTTTCCTCCAAGCAGCTCAGGGTGGCTTGTGTGGTTTCCTGGGCCCCGTTCCATTATATATCACCACAGCCCTGTGAGGTACGTTAGGCAGAGAGAGAATAACGGGCTCAAGGTTTGCCCGTGGATCTTCGTGGCTGAATGGAGGATTTGAGGCTGGGGTCTCCCCAGTCCTGGTCCTACATGCTAACTTCTACAATAGGTGGGCAACATGCTGGCCACGTGTGACCTCTCTGACCATTCTCTCTCTCTCTCTCCCCACCCCCCCGCTTCCTTCTCACCCAGTTCCTCTGTAATTGCAGTGGCAGGCAAAATGGCGGCAATTTTTGCATCTAAAGAAGGCAAAATTGTGGCAGTCCTGCCCACTGCTGTGGAAAATTTGATGGCAGGGTGCAGACCCTGTTGGGGACTGTTGGAAGATGCCCACCCCTGCATTAAAAATGTTGGCTTGTTCCAAAAGCACCTCCGATGTCTTTTTGTGTACTACAGATCACGGAGTTAATTTTTTGTGATGCCGCGATTGTGGTGCATAATTGGGCATCGTCCCACCCCCTTCATAAAGCGCCCAATCCCTGGCCCCAATTGTCTTTTTGAGTGTCCTTCTGCTAAGGTGAGCGATGTGTTTATTTCCCAAGGTTGAAAAGGGGCCAGGAGCTTAAACAAACATGTAACTGGTGCGTGTGCATGGACTCTCCTTCTCAATTCCCCCTCCTGTCAAAGCACAGGGCACAGTTCGGAAAACGTGTCTTTTCCTCGATAGGGGATCTTGCTGAGGGCCGACTCGAATACCATAATAACCACGCGTGATAATCGCCAGCTCTCTTGTCATCGGCCGTTGGGACTGAGCCAGCTGGAGCAATGCGGAGAGAGGCAGCCAGGCTGGCTTGCTTGCAAGTCGGCAGTGCAAGGGATTCTGTCCAAAGAGCCGAGCAAAAGAAAGTGATCTGACATCAAAGAGGACGGGACGCAGTGCGCCCTGGAAGGGGGAGTGGCAATTACAAGTGCACAGGGACAGCGAGGTGGAAAAAGCAGCATCCACACAAAGCGAATCAAAAGTAGCTGACATTTTTGCTTTTAGCCGAGCAAGCAAGCCAAGAGATAATATAACAGCTGTTGCCTCAACCTGATGTGGTCCAGTCGTGTTGGATTTACAACTCCCAGCACCCCCGAGCCAGCAACCCCCACCCAGTCTTGGAAAATTTGATGGTGGGATGCAGATCCTGGTGGGTACCCAGGAGGGCCAGGCTTAAGGTTTTGGTACTAGTGTACAAAGCCCTTAAACGACTTGGGACCCGGATACCCAAGAGAGCGCCTTCTCCCTTACCAACCTGCCTGATCACTGAGGTTGTTGGAGGGTATACTCCTGGTGGTTCCACATGGACCTGTGGCCTGATTGGAATCCACCAGGAGAAGAGCCTTTAGTGTGGTGGCCCCTTCTCTGTGCAACTCTCTGCCCCTGGAGGTCAGGCAGGTGCCAACGCTAGGCTGCTGCCGGCGCCTCCTGAAAACAACTCTGTTTCGAGATGCCTTCCTCAGCTGACTAGCCGCTGTTTTTCTGGTTCCTTTGTTTTTGAATTGATCAATTTTAATTTGCTTTTTTTAATCTTCTTTCTTTTACTGTTTCTACCTATGTTCAGTGCTCTGGAATCTGTGTTAGATAATTGGTATATAATTATTGTAAATAATATTAATAATAACAACAACAGCACAACAACAACAACCTGCACCCCTAGAACCTATAGAATCTGCACCTATAGCAGAGGTGCAGAAGCCCAGGACCACCTGGGGTCTCAGTTTCGCCCCCAAGGATTCCCCAGAAGCCACTGCCCCCTTTCCCTGCCCCTCTCCCCTGTGTCTCTCCCCCCCCCCCATTTGGTAGTTTCCTGGCCTTTTTTTGCAGTTTTCCTCCATTCTAAAAGGTTGGAATGCCTCCTCTAAGGCTTCTTTACTGGCAGTATGAGCTTTCAGCCAAAATGGGCTGGTTGGTATCTCTGGTATTCTGGCCATACACCTTCTGCCTTCAGCCTACACCCACCGCTGGAATGCCCCCTCCCCACTCCCAGAGCTTCTCTGAAATGGAATTGGACCCTCGGCTGAAACAGGCTTAATACCCCTGACCTGAAGCAATTTAAATACAAAGCTGATGTATAAATGCATGTTGAAACCACTACAAAACCACTCTCCAAACAAATTGGTGTTGCAAATCAAAACCTCCCCATAAATCAGGGCAATGCTCAATTGCCTCGATTGATGTTTCTGTCACTTGGTTTTACCATCTGCTGCTGCTGCTGCTGCACACAGGGAATATCACTTCCTGGATGTATTGACTTATTGTGTTAGTTCCAGTGCTGGTTTTGGTTTCGCTTTTGGGCTGTGACTCTCCCTAGTGAATCTTCGGAGGATCTGCATGGTCTGGCCCCTCCTTTGGTGTACTGCACGGTCAGCAGCTGTAAGACAGGATGGGCAACCTGTGGCCCTCCAAACGCTTTGGCCCATCACTCCCGATCATCCCTCACCATTGGCTATGCTGGCAAGGGCTGATGGGAACTGTAGGCCAAATCAGTGGGAGGCTGTATGGTACACCTGTCGCAAAAGAGTTCTTTTAGAAATTCTGTTGCCTTTTTAACAACCCTGCAGTTTCCAGTTTACAGATGCAGAGCTGAGTCTTGAGAGGAGGTCTTTCTTCTGCTCAAAACATTGGGGAAGGAGGGGTGTGGATTCATAGCATATGGACTTGATGGTATCTGCCTGCAACCTGATGGTCTTTCATTTCAGGAGAGATAAAAGGAAGGACTTCTTCACACAGCACATAGTTAAACTATGGAATTCACTACCACAAGATGCAGTGTTGGCCACCAATTTGGATGGCTTTAAAAATGGGTTGGATAAATTCCTGGAGGAGAAGGCTATCAATAGCTACTAGTTCTGATGGCTATATGCTATTTCCAGTATGAGAAGCAGTAAGCCTCTAAATACACCAGTTGCTGGGGAACATGGGTGAGAGGGTGGTGTTGCACCATGCCCTGCTTGTGGTTCCTTGGTCAACGGCTGGTTGGCCACTGTGTGAACAGAGTGCTGGACTAGATCGACCCTTGGTCTGACTCAGCATGGCTACATTTCAGTGGTAGTTGGGGCTAAAGGCAAAGTTCTCTTATTGCCAATAACTCAACCTTAGTAGATGAATTTCAGCCTTTAAAATGAGGAGGGGGAACTGAACAAAAGCCAGGAAGCACGGGACTGGTAGGGCCAGGACCAAGGGAAGGGGACAGTGCCTTCATGGGACCCCCAGGCAGGGCTGTGCAGAGGGGAGCCCAGTGGGGCCAGTTGGCCCAGGGCTCACGATTTTGAGGGGGCACTCCGACGAGGAGGTCCCCCCCAGCTTACGCTACTGCTTCTGTAGTGTAAGCGGCCCATCGTGAAGCAAGGAGTCCGCCCTACGGAAACAGTGCAGAAGCCGTCCGTCGTGAATACCACGGTCAGACTACAAGCTCCAGAGGGCCGTGCCGCATGCGGGGCGGGGATATATGTGCCTTGAGGTGTTGTAGAACAGGTTTAATATGAAGGTGTTATGTAGAACGGACATGTTGGTGAGCTCGCCCCCTTGGGGTGACCATGTTGTCCTCCTTTTTAGAAATGGGGGGCACACACTTCCCATCTGGCCTGGGCATATTACCAGCTCTGCACGGCCCTGCCTCCAGGAGTCCAAATTTGGGCCACGGGTCTGAGCTTTCCCACCCTTCAGACTTACTTCTGAGTAAAACAAACTAGGCTTAGGCTCTACAGCTGCACTCTTATTCACACTTAAATTGTAGTGTCCTTTAAATGGGTTTAAGTTCTGCTAACTCTGAAATCCTTTGCATTTTGAGCCCAATCCTAGACTTGACATTCTGCAGTATGTCCCAACTAGTTCAGTGGGATTTTCTCACAGGTAAACACGCATAGGATCACAACCTTACACAAGTACATGTACGTAGTATTGTATCTAAACCCTGCTTCAGGTGACTGAATACACAGCAATTGGAAAACATTCTGCACAGATCTCCAGCATCCTAAATCAATCAGGATCTGATTTAGTATGTTCTTTGAACTATATTTCGTAAACTAAGATGTATTTGAACCCCTTCCTTTGATTTGCTCATTACATCCCATGACACCAGATTGGGCCTGTTCAGATGACATTTCAGGCTCTGTGGTTAGCAAAACTGTGGTTCTCTGGGGTTAGCACTAACCACAAGCCGTGCTGTCGCACACAACACTTTAAGCCATGGTTAGAGTTGCTAACCCTGCTGCAGACGGTCCGACTGTGGTTAGCGAGCGAGCAGGGTTTAGCACAAGACACCTTTAACCCTGCTGCTTAACCAAAAGCCTTAAGGTTCTTCTGAACAGACCCACTGAAGAAGAGGGCATTCACTCCTGGCCTTTAATGTTGGATTTTTTATTTCAGACGTTCCGCTAGTGGAACTGAATGCAGCGCTTAGGTTAGGCTGAAGTTGAAATCTCTGGGAGAGATCAGTTTGCTTTTTAGTTGCAATCCTTTTGTAGGTTTGAGGGAAAGAGGATAAAACAACCACAGCTTCGGGCCTCGTTTCGAGCTGCCACTAAGGGCCAAAGTAGGCCACAGGAAAATGGAGCCAAATCACCCTTGCTTTAAGAGTGTGTTGTAGCATATCTTTAAAAGTTGAAGGTATGGCAAACTCTCTTCCCTTTCCAAGTGCTGGAAATCAACAGCAAAGATTTTGATCTCCATCTTCAAGCAACCAAGCTCCTCTTTGTCTGGTGACCGGAGAGACTGAACCGTGTCAAGAGGCAGCTTTAACCTCTTCAACTTCAGTTATAGCAAAACAAAAACAAAAAAGAAAAAGGGGAAAAAAAAGAAAGAAAAGAAATCCAGAATTTCTTACTTCCTCTTTTTCGGTTTGCTTGGCAAATCAACACAACAAGTGATTTAGTTACACACAAGCACAATAGCGTGACCATATGAAAAGGAGGACAAAGCTCCTGTATCTTTAACAGTTGTATAGAAAAGGGAATTTCAGCAGATGTCATTTGCATGCATGCAGCACCTGGTGAAATTCCCTCATCAAAACAGTCAAAGCTGCAGGAGCCCTGCCCTCTTTTGTATCTGGTCACTCCAAGATAGCTCCTGCAGTTTTCACTGTTGTGATGAAGAGGGAATTTCCCCAGGTGCTGCATGCATACAAAGGACACTTGCTGAAATTCCCTTTTCGCTGGGATCTCAGGGCTGCGTACAAATAAAATCAGAACAACGTAAACATAAATAATATACACAGGTAAAAACATTAAATTGTTAACAAAGCACTTCAATATGTTTTCTCTCCTGCCTTTCCTCCTATCGAGCTCAAGGTGCCGTGCATGGCTCTCCCCTCCCCCCCCCAGTGTTTTATCTTTTCAACAACCCTGTGAGGTAGTTTTGGCTGGGTGACCTTGGCCCAGAGAGTGACTAGGCCATGGTTACCCAGTGAGCTTCATAGCTAAGTGGGGATTTGAACCACTTCACCACGCTGGCTCAACTAGCATGTGAGAACATGTTATGCAAATACCTCAATGGGCTTGGCGTGCTATTTTCTGTCTTAAGCATGCATAGGATTGCACTCTGAACTAGGGATGTCTGAAAAAAAAAATCACTTTGTTGTTGTTGTTTTCTTAAGAACTCACCCAGTCTCAGAAATGTCTGCATAAATGGGATACGAAGTAGCCCTGTGCTGAATTTTGCAGTCGATTGAGTTTTGACCATTCGTTGGGGAGGGAGGGGCAAAAAGAAATTGCATCTGAAAATTGTGGGAAGGGGTGAGAATTTCTCAGCATGCATGGCTTTTGTGCTTACCTGACTGTAAGGAGGTGGCTGAGGGGGTAGTGGTGATGGGGTGTGCTCTTTGCCATTTTATCCCATTGTATCCTTACAGCCGCTCCATCTGCTTGAGATTTCTGAAAGCCCCCTAGGAGACTTCGCCAGAACTTTCTCCCTTGTGGCTTTCCAATGCTGAAAGCTCCTCCTCCATAAAAAAACAACAACCAAAAGTATCCAGGCAAAACTTAAAGAACCGTTCAGTCACTGGCTCAATTCGGACGACATGATAGTCAATGGTGGGGTAATAATCAACTTTACAGTTGTTCATCTAGGGGGTACTCCCCACACAACATGGTAATAAATGATCAACTGTGGTGTGGATGAGGATCAGCACTGAGTTGACTATGGCAGCATTCGGACAACACAATAGTCAAAACAACTGACGATTGTTTCCCCCACACCAGTTGTTTATTGTGTCGTCCGAATTGAGCCAATGTGTATTAGACCTCAGTATTGAGAGAGACATTACATCCAGCATCTTCCCTTCCATTGCGGCAGGGGATACCTGTCTGGGAAGCACCTGGCGTGTGTTTGGAACAATCCAAGTAGCACAACTGCTGTGTCATTTCCCTTTGTGCCACTTTGGCTGCTTAGCCCAGATGTCTTTGCAAGTCGCCCTTTTGCTGGGGGGCCAAGTGGAGCGAAAAGGTGCTGTGAGGAGCGCATTGCCTCTTGGTGAGCCCAGACCGGCTTCAGGTTGGAGGAACAGCAGATCTCCTTCCATTCTGGTTTGCTTTCCTATATCCTTCCTGGGAAGAAGGTTCTCTTCGGCCCTCCCCCTTTTTCCTGAGCTGCCACAGATCCATGTCACCAGCTCCTCCAGTTCCTGCTTCATCTCCTGTGGTCTAGTGGCCGGTTTTGAAGTAGAGATCTCCACAGCCAGGCCTCCCATGATGAGTCCAGAAAGGCAGGCAGCCATGTTGACCCTTATCAACAAAACATAGCAGTTTTCATGTCCAACAAGAGAAGGTCTTTTGTAAAGCGAATGGGTCTTAATTGCCCACTCAAGATGAAGCCATCCCAAAACACTTTGCATTACAACAAGGATTGCTTGCAGCTACACATTGGCTGAGTTTGCATGATCACTGCAGCCAGATCATCCCAGCTCACCATGTGCCAATTACTGTTTTGACTATTCACCCCCCCCCACCCCAAGCCGGGGGGGGGGGGGGTGTTCCACGGTTTGCTGGGTTGTCCAAACTTGGGTGGCAGGGACTGTTGAAGGGGGAAACAACCCTGAAATAACCCATGAGGATTGCTACTGGGCTACTGTGAAGATTGAAGATAAGCTCATTCGTTCATTTTTTTAAAAAAAATCAATATTATTATTATTATTATTATTATTATTCTACCCAATAATCAAAGCTCTCTGGGCGGTTTCCAAAGAATAACAACTTTAAACATACAGTATTGTACATAACATAAAAACCATTTACATGCAAGCATATAACAGACAATATGCGCACCCACACACTCATATATAAGCTCAGAGGGAGCAGGGAGGTTTGAGGAGGTTTGGCCAATGATATAATTGTTTCTGCTAATTAAAAAGTCCCAGGGCTTAGACCCTGTGAGCTCTGCCTCTGCTATAGCACTGTCCATTTTTTTCCAAGAGTTGACTGCACCTCTCCCATGTGCAAGCTGTGTGTGGCTTCTGGAATTCGCTCTCACTGCATCTCTTGAGGACATGGAATCTCCCTGCTGCTGCTTCGGCTGTAAGGTCAGGAGCACAACTCCCGTGTCTGCATGTTTTATGTGGCGTTCCTTATGAAACACTGGATCTTTTTGCTGTGGCGACGCTGCACCCTAAAGCCTCCACCCACGGAGCGGACGGGGAAGGGAGCAAACCCTTTGCACTTCCTCGTCTGGTGTCTCCAGCATCTCCTTCTCCATATTTACGTCTTGTAGGACGCGTCCCAACGAGAACTGGTTCATGTGGCTATCGGCCTGCCAAAGGGGGAAGAGGGTGGGGGAATATTTCCCCCTCAAACCAAGTTCAAAGGTCTGTTGTTGGCTTTTGGTGTCTCTGACTGCTGAGCGTCTTCTGCTTTCAGTTCTGCATCCAGAATGGGGAACGCTGTTCGGTTTCATTACATATGACCCTGTTTGAGCGTGATGCATCCGCTGCAAGAGTGCACATCCGTTCATGTGCCTCGGCAGGGGTGAGCAGAAGGCAGCTTGGAATCTAGTGGTAGATTCTTGGATGACTTAGAGCAGAACAGCAAGGGTTGCCTCACTCTTGTCTGTTTAACAGGGCATGGTCTGAAGGCACATGAGGCAGCCGCTTTGCTGAAGCTAAGCAGGTCTGGGTCTGGTCAGTACTTGGAAGGGAGACCACCTGGGAATTCCACGTGTAGCCACCTTGAGTATTACGATGGAAGAAAGGTGGGGGTATAAATGTAAATAAATAACAATAGCAAGAAAAGGTTTCATTCCTTCCTCAAACCCCTCCAGAAAACAGGCTGCTGTAATGAAGAAAGCTTGGAGGAAAATTAGAAGTTGATTTTTGTATGAAAAGGTGAGCTCCTTTTTGCAGGGGTGTAGTGAAACCAAGCTTTGAAGAACGCAGCTCCGTTACCTTTTTCATTGATAGGACGCTGATGTTATTTTTATTTTTTATTACATGTATATCCTGCCTTTTTCCTCTTTAAGGAACCCAAGGCGGCATACATAATTCTCCTCCTCTCTATTTTTATCCGTACAACCCTGTGAGGTAGGTCAGGCTGAGAGTCTGTGACTGGCCCAAAGTCACCCAATGAGCTTCCATGGCTGAGTGCGGACTAGAACTCAGATCTCCCAACTCCTAGTCCAACGCTCTAACCACTACACCACCCTGGCTTTCACACTTGCTATCCTGCTCAGACTTCTGGGTTCCCTCTGAGCTTTACTGCAATCCTCACAGTAGCTGGGGATGAGTTTTCCAAGAAGCAATATGTTGTTCCTGGTTGTAATGCAAAGTATGTTGGGAAGGTTTGGCCTTGAATGGGAAATGAAGACCCCCTTGCTTTGCAAAAGACCTGGTCCTGATGGAGATGGGAACCAGTTTCTTGATAAGGATCAACACAGCTGCCTGCACTTTTGGATTCTCCCTGGGATACAGGGACTGTCGTGATGAGTGTCTGCACTTCAAAATATACCACTTTGTTACTGCCAGTACTGATGACAAGAAATTCCTGGTGAGAGAATATGCTCAGACCAGAGATTTTTGCACAGCTCCCAATTCTGCACAAAGATATGCGCCAAGGCAACCAACGAATGCTTCTATTTTCCAGGCGAGGAACCCTTAGATGATCACTTAGCACAAGGCCAGCTGTGCTAGAGAACGTTGTTGTTGATATTTTGTACTTGCTGCTGCTAAACTGTTGGCGTCAAAACTCTTGCCAATCTACTGCAGATCACCCAGAGATCTTCCGGCACTTGCGGGGCATCAGATCGGTGTCTGCCACATTATCAAATCTATTTAATTTTTTTTTAATAATAATTTTTATTTCAACTCTTAACTACAATTATACCATTCTTTTCCATTCTTTATACACCAAGTGCACCCCTCACCAGGAACAATTCTTCTTCATTACATTTTCCAAAATTGTGATACTTCTTGCACAGGTTTGTGTCCTTTCCCTCTCAACAATACATGCTCTAAAAATAATTTCCATATATTTTCAAATTCATTTCTATTACATATTCCCTTTCCTACTTTAATATTACATGTTAGTTTGTCATTAATAGCAATATCCATACCTCTTTATACCACTCAACCATTTGATAGTTATCCTTCATCTTCCATTTCCTTGCTATTATTAATCTTGCTGCAGTTAGTAACATAGTAATTAAATCCTTAGTATTCTGATTACATTTCATCCCCTCATATATTGATAATAACGCAATCTTTGGGGATGACCCCAAATCAATTCCCGTTATCTCTTTTATCTCTTTATATACCATTTGCCAAAACTTTTGTACATATTTACATGACCACCACATATGAACATACGTGCCAGTTTGTTGACATCCTCTCCAACATAATACCGAATATTTTTTATCTATTTGATTCAATCTAATTGGTGTTAAATACCATCGCCATATTAATTTTTAATAATTTTCTTTTATCCTTACTGATAAAGTTTTCAAATTCCTTGCTCCCCATAACTTCGCCCAATTCTGATTACTTCTTAAAATTTTCATATCATTTTCCCACACCAGTTTGCAACCATCCCCCTTGTTCTTCTTTTACCATCAATATTTTATAAATTTCACTTGTTATGCCTTTTAATACCATATTTTGCTCCTTCTCTCGTCTTTGTGTTATCATTTTTTCAAATATCGTATATTCTCTACATTTTTTATTTTCTTTTACCCACTTCTTTATTCACTGTTCCAACTGCATACAATTAATCCATGAAACTTTCTCTTCCCTTAATGTTTCTTTTATTTGATTTAAATTCTCCATCTTTATCACTCTTTCTAATCTATTTATGTTTTGTTTTCTTAATATTTTCCCTATTACTTCTTTTGGATTTTCTGGGTCGCTCTCCATCATCTCTACCGGAGTTAATGGGGAGACGGCGGGTATTAATTTAATCTTATTCTTAGCCCAAATCTCCCACATCATCAGATCTAGAGGTGGGAGGATCATCCATTTTTGTAAGGCTGAGAAGCTGTAAAAGGCAGCAGCGATAATGCACATTTTTGATGACTCTGTTCGGACTTCAGATTAGCCTTCCAGTTTGGCTAAAAATGCTTACATGAACAAGCTGGATGAAGGCCCTTCTTAGCCCCGGACATCCTCATTATTGCTGATTCATGCTTTCCCTGCCTGCAGTTCCTGAGTCCTTTTCTGCTTGGCCCTCTTGTCTTTGCACTGCAGGCTCATCAGCCCCATGCCCTGCTTAGCTGCTCTCCGTGATCACTGCTTGCCTGTTAGCTCTGTTTCACAACCATGCGCTCATCATTTGTCAGCTGCAAGCATCAGGTGGTGATTGGCACGTGTGAGCGAGCCAAGCAACCCGGGGAGAACTCCCGAACCTCAGACACGATGCTGTTCTGGTGCACATTTCAGCTAAGAGCCGTCGCATGGAGTTACCTGCCTGTGCAAACTTATCATTCCACTAGTCCTTCCAGGACAAGGGACCTTGGGGCAAGTTCACCTGATCATTGGGTGCATTTTTGCTAGCTAGGAGTGGCTTAGCTATGTTGGTTCTTCGCCTTTGGTCAACTGATCATGCACAGCCTGGGCCATGCGCAGTTATGTGTCTGCTGCATGGTACGGCAAAGCCTACGTTTTCAATTGTGTGCATGGCTGGCTGCTTACAGACAGGAAGCTGACATGCACAGCTTTGTCAGGTGCTGACAACCAGTCACTCTCCAGACCTGGTCCTGTGAAATCTGTGGATGAAAGCTGGTTGGCTCCGGGCTGAACCAATCAGGCTGCTGGGTGTCTATTGGCCGCTTAGACCAAGACCTCCTGTATAATTGCTGGGGGCTGTCCATATGATTAGATAGAATGGGCAGTTGCCTCAGGCAGCAGATGCTGATAGGCAGCAGGTAGCAAGGTGTTGGAGAGAAGAGTGGTGTGCCCTTTTCCCCATAAGCTAACCAGCTACTTCCAGGGTGGTGTTGGAGGATGCTCTCTCGTTGCCAGTGGTGTATTGTAGCCAGGGCACGCAGGGTCAAAGGAACTGGACTTTTTTTTATTAGCAGGGACGCTGATGTCATCTGCCACCCCCCTCAGAATTCCCTGTTCCCTCTGGGCTTAGCTTCAATCCTTACAGTAGCTTGGGCGGGTGGGTGTATTTTCTCATCAGCAGCATACTGTCCCTTGTTGTTATGCAAAATATTTGGGGGTGTCTTGGCTTTGAATAGGCAAGTTCGACCCATTAGCATTACAAAAGTCCTGTTCCTGGTGGAGGTAAAAATTGCTAGCACTGTTTTGTTGATATGGGTCAACACAGCTGCTAGTAATTTTGGACTCTCCCTGCTGGTAGGGTCACGGCTATGGGGACTGTCATGAAGAGCGCCTCTGGGTAACGGTTGTCAGCCTAGTTTTGGCTGACTGTAGTAAGTTCTTCCCAGAGGACTTGAGTGTGCGGGGTGGATTGTACAGGAGAAGGCGATACCGCAGGGAACCTGGACCCAAACCATGTAAGGCTTTAATGGTAATGGCCAACATACATAGCAACGTGCCAAGCCCCTCAAGAGGCCTACTGCTCGTGGGTCATGTAAGCACAGCACCCCGGTGAAACATGGATGGGAGCATGGACATGGTGCCCAAACAGGTGTGGCAGCACCCACAAGGATATAGATGCACGCCGAGTGAGGTGAAAGAAAACCCTTTCTTCTTTTTAAGCGTAAAAACTGGCCAATGGATATAGTCACAGGAGAGCCTGTTTTCTCCTCTGTTCCTTGCAGGAAGGAAGTCTCTCGTGCAGCCGACAGGATCCCCTGATGTTTTAAACAGTGGGGATTTTTTATTATTATTATTATAAAAGAAAAAAAGGAGAAAGAAGCAGAAATCACAATCCAGACAGGAAGCGATTAAGACGCGAATAAAGATTTCAAATAGACTTTGGGTCAAGGCAAGGATAGAAGGCTGGCTGTGTGCCTGAGATGCTTTATAAGAGAAAAGAAGGGGGCAGGATAATGAATTCAGGAGTTTAGGATGGAGCCGTGGGAAAGAAGAGGAGGCATTTCCCTCTTGGAGGCAAATTCTCGGCCTTAGAGGGACCAGGCGATAGGAAATTGCTCATTCTTTTACCCGTTATCTTTCTCGTTTTCCTAATTTTGATAGTTCTCGCCTCATTTCATAGAGACAAATAACCACCCCCTTAACCATATCCAGGTTTACTTTAAGGTCTTTTCCTTCACATGCATAAATAAAGAGCTGAACTGCTTGCTACATGGACAGGATGCATCTGTTGCGTCGTACGTAAGGTTAAGCTATTTTTACAGCTGCCATTGATTTATTTAGGCATCGGTATCCCAATTTCTGTGACAAAAACCAACTCAAGCCAAGTTACATTTTTATTTTGGTAAAAGCTGCGACAATTCAGAAACTTTGGGCAGGATCTAATGTGACAGGAGCGCTAAAATAAGTTGTGTTGTGCCAGCGCAAAGGACCTCTAGCTAGCGTGACAGGATTCCCCAATGAAACCCATTGCATCATCTAATGCTGTTAGAGGCGCCTTGCCCTAGCGCAGTGCAATTTACGCTAGGGCTTGTGCTCACTTGGATATTGCCCAAGCCTAGCAATAAAACCAATTGCAGTTAAGTCAGCATTAACTTAAACCATATCAGTGTCAGCCGATGTAATATTTATTACCTGTAGCATCTTGCCAAGGGAAGTTGAGACTTTTCTTAGATGAGTCATTTGATATGATTTTATTATATTTGTCGGTATATAAACGTCAGAAATAAAAGTAAAGAGAAAAAAAAGAGAACACTAACCTGTTCTACAAAAAGCATTATCTTGCATTGATGTAGCGATGGGATTTTTATCCCGATTAAAAGCTCTGTGAAGGTAGGTGGTCTGAGGGTAAATTACTCATGCCCTGTAGCTGAAGTCAGTGCGGTCGTTCAGATATGTTTTAACAGTAACCCTCAACCATGCAGATATGCATGGGCTTCTCTGAGGCACATGCAAGAACACACCCACCCACCTGTGCGCGCATGCCACTGCATGAACATCTGCCCATGCGTGTACACACACTGCTGGGTTTGACCAAAGTCCAAGCCAGTCCAGCATTCCCTTTGCACAGTGGCCCACAAGCAGAACATGAGTGCCACAGCACCCTCCCGCCCATGTTCCCCAGCAGAAACATGCGCTCTACTCCTCATACCGCTACTTCTCAATGGCCATCATTTGGCAGCAGCTGCATCACTGAGTGACGCAGCTGCCAAACGATGCATCTCCGTTCAGAAACAGAAGGGTTTGGCTACCTCCGCTGCAACTGCCAGTCTTAAAAGGCCCGCTCTGGCAGCTGTCATTGCGCCGCAGCAGCGGGGCCAGGGAGAGGGGTCGGGACGAGGGGGGAGGAGATGCAATTCGGCACTTGGCTGTTCGCCCAGTGGGAGTTGCTGCTCCCTTACAGGTGAGCAACCAATTGCCAAGCCGCGATTGGCCTCTCTTCTCAGTGTGCTCTTTGCCCGACATAGTTCTGCAGAACGGCGTTCTAGACGGCCGCCTTGCAGCTGTGGGACTCCTTCCCCTCGGACTTGCCTAAACATCTTTTGGAAGTCCCAAAAGACCTCCTTCATTTGGACTAGTTTCAGCGGCCACGACTATTCTGGAAAGCCTTGTTTGAGGAGGCTTGCATGTTGGATGCGTTCCAGAGCATCTGTAAGTTTAGATGAATCAGTGCGTATACCTCACTTGATTCCAATCCTCCTCTCCGCAACCATCACTCAACAGTGCTTGCATTGTGTTTAAAAGGACGTGAAAGTTTTGATCTGTTGTGGATTGATTAACTGATTTGATTTGTACCCCGCCTTTTTATATATATATAAAAAACCGCACACCAGGTGGCTTACAGGCACAAAATTGATTTAAACAATAAAATGATACATTAAAATTCAATACAAAGATAACAATTACATGGGGGGGGGGGACACCACCCAACCTAACAGACTCACTTACAGGCCAGAGGACTTGAATAAAGCAGTCTTTGCCTGTTGGCAGAGGGATAGCAGAGAGGGAGCAAACCTAGCCCTGCTTGGGAGGGAGTTCCACAGCCTAGGAGCAGCCAGTGAAAAGGCTCTGTCTTGGGTCAACAGCAAACATGCCTCTGAAGGCAGTGGTCTTGAAAGAAGGGTCTCTCCAGAAGATCTTAAGGACCGGGCAGTCCCATATGGGAAAAGGCAGTCTTTTAGGTAGTCTGCTCCCAAACCATGTAGGGCTTTATTGGTTATAACCAGCGCTTTGAATTCTGTCCAGAAACACACTGGTAGCCAGTGAAGCTGCTGTACCAAGGGACTTGCATGCTCCTTGTAATCAGCCCCGGTCAACAGTCTAGCCCCAGCATTCTGAACTGGCTGAAGTTTCTGAGCAGTTTTCTTTGGTTTCACTTACTTTCCCCTGTGCTTATGGAGGTTCCTCCTTTTGAATAGGATGTTGGACAAGGTGGTCTGTTGATCTCTTGCAGCTGTAGCTCCTACATGGGCCTTTGTTTTTTTAGGTTATGCAGATTAAAACGACAACAACAACAACACTTCCTTACTCACCTATGGCGAGTCAGAATTGTCTACAGATGACCATATCAGGAAACCTTTTTTAATTTTTTTTTTTTTATAAAACATTGCTTTTTTGAATAGTAGTGGGAGCTTCCTTTTCTTTTCTTTTCTCTCTTGGCTTTGTTTTCTCATATCAGGTAAATGATGTATAGACCAACCTTATTTGGGTAGCTGCTTTTAGGGACTGTTACTTGCCCAAAACGTTTGGGCTAGAAATTCATGCCTAGCTGGCTGGCTAGGCTCTTTAGAAAGTATTTACGTGGTCACGCAGTGTCTCTTTTAATATAGTGTCCCAGGTTTTTCATAACCCAGTAGAGGTTTCACATTTTTGCCCTTGTGTTTTCTGTACTTCTCTACCTTCTCTTACTTTCTTACCTCAATAAGTGCACACACGGATGCTGCTGAGCTACTCATGAACTCTCTGACCTTAGACACATGCAAAACTGCCAATCCTCTGGCAAGACTGATGTCAGAGAAATCTCCCTGTTTGAAAAGCAGGTTCCAAAACCTTGGCGGTGACAACTGTGAAAGAGAGAACTTGAAACTCTTCCCCAGCACTGTCACTTTCCCAGGCTAGAACATTTGGTTGGAGGCACATTTTAAGGAAATAGATTGGCCTCAAGGATGCACACATGCAAAATATGAAGTGGTTGTTGGCCAGTTCAGTGCTTTCTATTTCCTAGTTGCATCACTCATTTGGGACAGAGCTGTTGCTTCCTAATTAGTCTTTAACTTAATGTGGGTTTTGGGAAGGGCAACATTAAAAAATAAACACACGCACCACACTGAAATTTTGCATTGAGAGACTATATGTTTTATCCTGTTGAATGCTTAAAAAACAACAACCCCTAAATGTATGCACCTTTAATTTATGCAGCTAGAAAAGTTGCAAAGGACTATGCCCGCCAGCTGCTAGAAATAGTGCAGGGTTGTGCCCATATCTTCACATCTGCACTGAAGGTTGCCCCGTGGTAAGTTTGAATGATAATAATAATAATAATAATAATAATTAATAATAATAATAATGGGAAGCTGGATTAGAATGCTGACTTTTGTATTCAGTTTCAGTTTCTGCATTCTCACAGTGAAATTGTGAAACAAATCCTCTCCCAAGTATTCAGAAAAGAAAGGGTTAAACATTTAGGGACTTTTCCCAACCTGGTGCCCTACAGATTTGTTGGATCGCAACTTGCACCATTCCCAGACATCATGGCCAGAGCTACAAGTACATGTAATTCCAAGTAGCCTTGGGAAGGTTTGTGAAAAAACCTAAGAATTCCAAGATACAACAACTTGCAAAGGAAGGCAGTGAAAGTCTTTCTTCGCTGTTGAATTTCTTGGATCCAACATTCAGACATGTGGGAGCTACTGCAAAGTGTTGCAGTGTGAAGTTCTTCCGTTTATAGTGCTGGACTGCCACAGCTGACCTTTCTTTTAAGATACTCCATTCTGCCCATCCCAACAGCTTCTGCATTCTGTGGCTGCCGAGTATGCTCAGTTCTCATTGTGCTGTTTTGGGAAGGGGTTTGCCCCCTTAGATTTCCCACAACCACCACCAATATTGTTTTCTACTTCACCAAACCTAGTGATTCCCCTGAGTGTGCTCACATCTCTTCTTTGTTTTTCAGTAGCTGTGTTTGGGGCATATAGCCATCATGAGTCAACACCTGTGCTTGCTATTCGTATAGACAAGGGGGCCTGCAACAAGATGTTGCACTGTTCAGGGTTCCAGCAACTCCCGACTTCTTCCCCATTTTGTGATGTTGTCGTCGCCCCCCCCCCCCCCAATTCTTTCTTTCTTCCTGTTTTTTTTTCTTTTTCTGGAAATGTTTGTGCTTAATGCCATCTACATAAAAATCTTTGGCGTCTCCATTTTTGCCTTTAGGCAGCTGTTACTTTCAGCCCTAGGGACAATTTAAAGTAGATTTCCAGTTTGAACTAGGTTATGACTTATCTAGACAATGAAATAGTCCTGTTTATCCTTTTTATCTCTATGTCTCTTCCTCCCTTCACTTTGCCCAGCCACCACATTCCATTCTGTCTCCCAACCAGCTGTCATTTTTTCCCCTTCTCAGTTTGTCATGCTTCCTTTTCATTTAAGTTATCACTAGGCTGTTGGGAGTGGATGGGGATATGGGGAGGGTGTTCCCTTCATACTCCCTTTTCTAAAAGGATTTTCCATACCAATGCAAACTTCAGAGATATCCCAAGTATGCCTTAAGTTGGATTCCTGCATTGAGCTGGTGGTTGGACTCGATGGCCTTATAGGACCCTTCCAACTCTAATATTCTATGATTCTAAGTCTACTGCTATCTCCCTCTTGTACTCGAGTGGTGCAGTTTTGGCTACATTCGCACGAGCATGGGAAAAGGTGAAACAATATTAAAAGGAATTATGATGATGCACTGCCTCTGTACACGGCGGGTTACGTCTATAGACTCTGATAGACCTCGCCAGCATGAATGCTTCTAATCCCCCCCTCCATCCCCCTTTAAGTCTATTGAAGTTGGTGACCATTACTAATTAGGCCTCATCTTAAGTATTGCGTCCAGTTCTGGGCACTGCACTTTGCATCCTTATTGAAGTGCAGTGCCCAGAATGCAGATAGGCTGGAGGGGGTTCAGAGGAGGGCAGTGAGGATGAAGGAACTGGGACTGTTTAGCCTAGAGAAGAGAAAACTGAGGGAAGACATGATAGCACTCTTCAAATTCTTGAAAGGTTGTCACACAGAGGAGGGCCAAGATCTCTTCTCGATCATCCCAGAGTGCAGGGCGCCGAATAATGGGCTCAAGTTCCAGGAAGCCAGATTCCAGTTGGATATCAGGAAAAGCTTCCTGACTGTTAGAGCAGTACAACAATGGAACCTATGACCTAGGGAGGTCATGGGCTCTCCCATACTAGAGGCCTTCAAGATGCAGCTGGACAGCCATCTGTCAGGGATGCTTTAAGGTGGATTCCGGCATTGAGCAGGGGGTTGGATTTGATGGCCTTATAGGCCTCTTCCAACTCTATGATTCTATGATTCTATGATAAACATATCTTGTGGTTCATTCCATCCGTTAATTATGTGTTGTAATAATTTTCATTTCCCTTATTTTGAAAACAAGCAGAACTGAAGAAAGCAGTGCAAATAAATAAATAAATCTTATCCTCTCCCTCCTAGACGTAAGGATTGCATGTAGACTTATGAACAGGGTAGATTGAAGTAAAGGTTGTTTATTGATGTAAAAGAGAGAGCTGTGTCAGGGGGATACCTTTCTTTTGAGATTTAGCAGTATAACTGCTGCAATAAGTCACTGACTGTATTTATGATTGTGGGTTGGATCCAGGGGGAGCTCAAATCCAGGAGACGCCATCCTCCCTCCACCAAGGTTCATCCACTAAACTTTCAAGAATAGTATCGTACTACTATTTTATGCACTTCGACCCTCCAGGCTCTACAGTATGTTCAGTTCTCAAATCTTGAATGTGTCGATAAAACAGCATGGATAGTTACCATCCGTCTCCTGGAGAAACAGCATTCTGCCCAATAATCACCAGTTCTTGCTTCTTGGAAGTTCTGAATACTTGCAGCCGGATCCTCAGAAGTAAAATCCACTTTGTTCATAGAAGTGCACATATGTTTGCAGCCTTCGGCTTCAAGTCAGTGATGATGTATAAGCCTCCCAGCACGTGTAGAGAGGGTCAAAGAGGAATCGGCCTCTTGTTTCTAAAATGATACAATTCTGCAGGACGTGGGGTTTGCATGGACCAAAGTTTTCGATCAGACTTTCCCGACCTGGTTCCTTCCTGATGTTTTGGACTACAACTCCCAGCATTTCTGATCACTGGCCATTCTGGCGAGGGCTGGTGGGAGTTGGTCTTCTTTGACATGCAGGGAGATTGCGCATAATCACGCACTTGAAGTCTAAGGTTGCAATCATATGTTCACTGATCTGAACAAAGTTAGATTTACTAGTATTAATTCGTTATAGCGACCAGTTTGTACACATGCATTTGCAGAAAACACATTAATTTCAAATTGGGAGACTTGATTTAAATTAATGATTTGAATAATTAAGGACACAATCTTATTGGGATGGCTGTGAGCCTCTTAATTCGGAGGTTTACGGCCATCCAATGCATAGCGGGAGGAGCGGCATAGGAAAAGCTTGCCCCCTGCTCCTCCGGCCCTGTATTTTGGCTAGATGGGCTTTTTCGCCCATCTAGCTGGACCTCTGCAGAGCAGGAGATAAAGAGCCTGGGGAGACCAGAGGATACATCACAGGCTGGCTTCCCTAGTCCCTCCCCACCCTTGGGCACCCCCCCTCCTCTCTGAGGTTGCCTTTGTGACCTCAGAGAGGCAACCACTGTGTTTCTTTCCACGTCAGCTGCGAGGGGGCAGGAAGCTTGGATTCCTGGCTCCAAGGTCTTAGCGCTGACTCCGACCTTGGATCCATTATTGGAAGCCATCCCATGCCCCCCTCTTCACTCTGTTTAGAGGCCATAGGATTGCTCCCTCCATTTCGTTTCTTTCTTTCTTGGAGAGTTAAATCTACCACCCTGGCTATGGTGCAGATTGCTCTAAGGTAATGCCAAGTTAGAAATGTGGTTGCAATGCACCTTGAACCTGCAGTAAAGCTGTAGGGAATTTTGGACCTAACCGGGGTGGAGTTTGCTTGTCATGTATATGTGTGTATGTATATCTCTATCTATCTGTAGCTCTATCTATATCTCTATAGCTAGCTAGCTAGCTATTATAATATAGACTCTTCAGGGGATTCCCCCCCCCCCTCAAATATGTTGAAATATCTTGTGTAACTTCCTGAACTACTGAAGATCTGATTGCAACAGACTTAATTGTGGTATATGCTGTTTTCAATTCATCTTTCTGCATAAAGGACCAACAGGCCAGGCCACACTCCGTAGCCAAGATGCCGTTGCGAATGGCTTGTCTTCCTCTAACTCCTGTGTATGGGGCGCATCCGCACAACAGCTTCTCCCGCGGGCGGTTTTGCACTTCAGTGCTGAAGCAGAGCATGCAGAGCATCTGTGTGTTGCGTTTAGATTGGGCTGATGAGCATTGGAAGGACATTGTGGTTTTGTTCACTCATATTAGTACCCTGGCCTTCACTCCAGTGAGCTCAGGGAAAATGTACACCAGCAGTGGTGGCCAAGTCTAGCCACTTGTCAAAGCCTGTGTCGCTGTTGAGGATTCTCTGCTAATTAGAATCGGGCCCCTGCTAAGGCACCTCCTTGTCAGGGACTGCTGAGCACTGGTTCCTGCGGCGAATTATGTTGCTATAGCTTCTCAGAAAGACCCTTGCGCCATGACTCGAGCCAGGCCAGCCATTGGCTCCGCCTGGACAGGAAGGAGGATTAGGAGGCTTCCTGTTTTAGTGGACCTCTTCTTGAGGAATGCGCCTACCTGAATTCCGGTGCGCCCCTGCATGCCCGGTGTTTCCTTTGACCTCCTGCCTTTGTTCGTTGGTGGTAGCTTGCTCGATACTGCAAGCGCATCTCTTAAGGCAGCATTTTGCTTGGCTTTCACAGCAAGCTCAGGGCTTAATTTTGTCAGAATTTAGATAGTGGGGGCAGAGCCTTGGGGCTCTTTTGGAGAGGGGGGCAGTGGTAAAACTCTTGTCAGGTTGCTGTGCTGCGTGAATACGCTAGTTCTTTGGAAGAGAGCCGTGAGCACTTCTGAGGGCTGTTTGAAAGAATTCGCCTCGGTGGTGGAGCTGCCGCTGTTTGTTGAGTGGGATGTATTGCTGGGTGTTTGTTACATTTTATGTGAAATCATTTGATGTGAGTTCCATGAAAGTACTGCCTGCAGGAAAGGGTGACATACAGGCTTTGTTTCATGTAAGGTTAAAAAAAATAATGCACAGAAGTTTCTGCGTTGTATCACAGCACAACGTCATCTGATAGTACCTGCCCTGGTTCCTGTGAAATGCCTCTTTTTCCTTCTGGCTTCTGTGCTCTGGGACTGAAGTAGCTCAGTCTTCTTTGGACTTCAGTCATATACAGTTCCAGCCGGTTCACCTTGGCAGGGAGGCAATTGCACCTCTCGTTGAGTGGGTGGGGAGTTTAAACCCCCATCCCCTACAACCCCACATAAAAGATCTTTGGTAGTGGGCACTGATTTTGGAAAGCTAATACCCATTTAGAGTAGAAAGTACTGGGCTAGATGAACAAATAGTCTGGTTTGATCAAAGGAGCTTGCTTGAAATGCTGTTTTTGTGGGGGTTTTAGGAGGAAATTTCTTTGTTTCTTTTTAAATGCACTGTTTCTTAAAATGAGAACGTGAGAGGAGGTTAAAACTCTTTCATCGTGTGAAGGGGGTATCCTGTCCTAATCAGGACCCCCACCCCCAATGGGCTTCTCCTAATGCATGCCATACCTGGGAGGGGGATTAACCGACATAGCCTGCAACCCTCTGAGGCATTTGTTTAGTACAGGGATGGGCAATTTGCGGCCCTTCCGATGTTTAGGACTACAACTCCTATCATCCTTTACTATTGGCTCGGTTAGTTGGGGCTGAGGGGAGCTGTCGGCCAAAATATCTGGAGGGCCAGAAGTTGCCTGCCCCTGTTTATGTGCAAGGTGGTGTTTGTGTGTGAGCCTTTTGTTGTCAAATTCTAGAACAATTTGGGATCTAAGAACCAAAACAGACATTACTTTAGATCTGTGTCTAGTACGAGCTACATCCCCCTCTGTTTACTCTGGAATAGGGATAGGGATCCTAGCATGGGGGCAGTTTTTATCATCCAGATCAGTCCCCCTGCATCTACCCTAGAAAAAAAATGAAGATAAGATAGGGTGACTATATGGAAAGGAGGACAGGGATCCTGTATTTTTACAGTTGCATTGAAAAGGGAATTTAAGCAGGCAGGTGTCATTTGTATTCATGCATCACCTGGGGAAATTCCCTCTTCACCACAACAGTTAAAGCTGCAGGAGCCCTGCCCTCTTTTGTATCTGGTCACTGTAGTATAGGTAGAGTAACCAGATACAAAAGAGGGCAGGGCTCCACAGCTTTAACTGTTATGATTCATAGGGAATTTCACCAGGTGTTATATGTATACAAATGACATCTGCTGAAATTCCCTTAAAGCTACAGGAGCCCTGTCCACCTTTCCATATTGTCATCTTTGAGAAAAAGAAGACATGGCTGTTTGGCACAGATTTAAACTAATGTGTGTTTTGGCTCTTTGGTTTATTGCCTGACAACCCCACATAAAAGATCTTTGGTAGTGGGCACTGATTTTGGAAAGCTAATACCCATTTAGAGTAGAAAGTACTGGGCTAGATGAACAAATAGTCTGGTTTGATCAAAGGAGCTTGCTTGAAATGCTGTTTTTGTGGGGGTTTTAGGAGGAAATTTCTTTGTTTCTTTTTAAATGCACTGTTTCTTAAAATGAATAAGCAGCATCATGAATTGGTACAATACACTGCCAAAGTGGGCAGTTTTAAAGTTGTTTTTATCTCCCTTTAAAAAAACAAACAAAATGACTATCCCTAGGATGTTACACATAAGAAAATATAGACACATAGCTCTTTGAGTGTGCGAGAATGAATGTATGAACAGGTTTCAGTGCTATATTTTCCCCATCAAGCCAAGCAATGCAAGAACATCTACGCTGTTGGGTTGTCATATCTTAAAATATTTATGAGGATTATTATTATTAGTAGCAGTAGTAGTGTTGCTATTACTGTTGTTGTTTTTGATGATGATGATGATGATGATAATAATAATTCCAAGTAAAGTGTTGAATGTCTTGACTATAACACTTAAAACATAGTAAGGGTGTTTTACAGAGCAATCCTTTGGCTCCTAGACATTGCCTGAGGGCCAATTGAATACTGGGGATTTTCACCTCTGAACCATAGATGGAGCTACGACCTCGTAGGTGAAAATCCCTGCCCAGATCAACACTCCCACCTTCTTCCCAGCCACTGTAGAAAGCTTCGTGGCAGCTCTTCTTCCAAGAACATTGTCACAGGAAGATGAACAAGGGGGTGTGGCGAGGGGAGGAGGAGAAGCGAGGATCCACATGGTCCTAAGGCCTCTCAAGCCACGCCCATCTCCCGGTTGCACAACTCTACTAGGTGGGCTCAGAGGCCTGCCCAGTGGGGAAATGAGGAAGACGGAGAGGCTGAAATATTTGCCTCTGTTATCTACCCACAGCAGCCTGACAGGGCATAGGATCCTTGGAAGCCTCCGAAATTGAAGGCATCCATCTAAGGGGCAGCAATCCAGTAGACTTGCCTCCTTAGTCAATCTTCACATATTGACGTTCAAATTATGTTGCTTTCTGGGGTGGGGTGGGGGGAACCAACCCTCGAAGCTATTTTATACAGCTCGTAACATTTACATGGTGTACTTCTTCTCAGTTTTGTTTACTAAATCTATTTCAAAGGAACATGTTAAATCAGATCCACGTTGATTTAGGGCAAGGGGAAGATGTTGCTTTCCAGGTCAGACGTATGAAGCTGCTTCCCATCATTGTGTGCTTATAACCTTATTCTGCTTTGCATATTGCAGTTTTGTTTTGCTGTCAGACCAGGCTGCTCCGCAGCTGAGAGCGGAATTAAGATGGTGAAGGATGATAGTTCAGTGGTAGAGTGCATGCTTTGCATACAGAAGGCTCCAGGTTTGTTCCCTGATGTCTGTAGCTCCTTCTTCTTTTTTTAAAGGATCAGATAGCAACTGATGTGAAAGACTTCTGCCTAAGATTTTAGAGAGCCACAATCAGTCAGAGAAGTTAGTACTGGACTAGAGAGGCAAATAGATTGGGTTCACACAACACGATAACCCATACTCAAGGGTTGAGTGTGGATTGTTGTTGAACCGTGGGTTGTTGCGTTGTGTGAAACCAGCTGTGGGAACATACCATGGCTTGTTGGCTACAAAAAAATCCACAAAAGAGAACCCATGCTTTGTTGTTGAGTTCTGAATTGTGGGTAACCATTTGTGGTTAACAAACTATGGTTTGTTATTGTGACTGGGTTCAAACAACATGACAACCCATTGAATGGGTTGTTGCGGAACTGTGGGTTGTTGGTTAAACATGGTTGTTGTGCTGTGTGAACCCAGCCGCACTAACAAGCCATTTTTTAAGCATCATTTTTTATCTTCCCTCCGATATTATCTTTCTATCTCAACTATCTCCAGCACCATATGTGCACAGAAAACCAATCCTATCTAGCCTGTGTTTTTGCATATACTTGTTTAGTCAGAGAAACAGAAAGCCCAGAACTTTCAAGAAGCAAGACAGCCATTTTCATGAGGTGAAAAGCTGACATGGATGCCCATCTTTGGTAGGTAACTTCATTTTTAAGAGACTGTGAGTGTAGTTTAGGATGTCTATGATGAGAATTAATTGTAATGACATCATTTTTAAAAAAAGGGAAATTCAGTATTTTATACATTTTTTAAAAAATCAGTTTTTGGGGGGATTTTTTTTTAAATCATCTGATTTTTTTATCCATCCCGATTCCAGCTGAATTCCAAGTGAATATTCCTGAATCAGATGTTTTTGTAGTGGCCTGGGGCGTAACCTGACTAGCTCAGGTCTGTTGCTGCAATTAATTTTTTTGTAAACCCTCCAGAGAGTTTTGTCTATTGGGCAGTACAGAAATGGAAGGAAGGAAGGAGGCTTTCTTTGACTGGGGTCTTACTGGAATTCCTTCCTTTGCTACAACCAATGGTGGTGCAGGACTTTAGCAAGCCCTGTAACAAAGTGGTGTTGTTGTTTACGGAGAAGCCATTGAAGTCACGGATCAGGTTGGCTGTCAGCCGGTACCACCTTGCCTTTGAAGTTCCCCCGTCTTCAGTTCAAGAACTACTGCAAGTTAGGAGTCCTAGCACAGACACATAGCGTCCATATATAGCAGGGGTGCAAAACTTTTTTCATCCCGAGGGCCAAACACCATTTCTGGGAAGTTCTCAGGGGCCGCATTCCAGTGGTAGGCGAGACCGAAGGCAAAAATGGCAGGTGCAAAATACCAGCGTATTTTAGCTTAAAACTCTTAGTGCCAGTAACTAAGCCATAGGAGAGTCATTTCAACTTTTTAGAATGTGTGTGTGTGTGGGGGGGGCTTCACTAAAGCCAGGAAAACACCCAATGACTGATGTTTAGGGGAAAGGGGTTAGAGCATGGGGAAGGAGGCATGGCTTTCTAGGATACCCTGGTGGGCCGGATTTGCCCCCCCCCCCCCGGCTAGAGGTTCTGTACCCCTGATATATAGGAAACAGTATTTTCATGTACTTTAGTGTGATTTGTCCAAAAGTGTGCCAGTCAGTCCGCAAGGAAATCCCTCAAGCAGCCAATGTGAGAGAGGAAGAGCCAACTTTGTCCTCAGGGGACATCGGCCAATCTAACTGTAGGGAACATTCCTGCCTTTCTTTGCAGAATGTGGCGAGGCCCGCTCTCTCCTTTTGGGTCCGGTGAGTTTGCTTGTCCAGCCGCATTTCTGGGATGGCGAATTCCACTCGCGGCTTGTTTTGTAGCACACACGCCCTCCACTCTGGACACCCCCGGGCTAACGGGCTTCCCCCTCGGGCTTATTTCTGTCACAGCTGTTTCTGTGCTGTGAAACAAGATAGTCTGACTACCTTTCGGTGGTTGTCCTACCTTTTATCCCCTTTCCTGCTGCCGCAGGTCCACAGCAAACTTGAGAGGCTCCTCTGTTCCGCTAGAGGCTATGCAGGCAGAGCCTGTCTCCGTGAGCGAAGGCGCCTTTGCATTCCCGGACTCTGGAATTCCCAACTCCTGTGACACCCTTTCTCCCGCCCTTCCATTTCCAAACTCTGGAGCGACAAAAGCTGCAACTGGAATCCCTTCTGGAAAGTGGAGGGTTTATGTTTTCTCCCTCCCCTAATCTGACTCTGCTCCTTTGTGGGATTGCAAAGAAAAGAAATAAAATACAGAGCATTCACAACTCTGCTCTTCTCTTTTTAAACGTAGACCAAAATGAATACATGAAAACGGGCTGGGTGGCAATAGGGTTACATGGGAGCCTTGCAAATAAGTCCTCAGAAGTCACAGGCCCCATCTGCCTCACACATACCTAGATTAGTGATTTGTAACATATTAGTGGTCTAAAAAGTGTGTGTGTAGGAGGGGGGGACTCCAACTTTCTCCCAGGTTATAAAGGCTTAGTCGATGATCACCTAGAGGTTATTTTTGCTTGACACAGACACGCAGGCGGGTGACTTGAGAAACCTGAGCACACAAGTAGAAATTGGGGACTATAGAGATGGTGGAATTAAACGTATATGGTGTTTACATTTTATTTAGTATCCCGTCTTTCTTCCCCAAAGCTCCAGGTAGCATACACAGTTCTCCCCCACCTTCCATTCCCCCCCCCCCCAACAACCCTGTGAGGTAGGTTTCGGCTAAGAGACTGTAGCTGGCCAAGTGAGGGTTTCATGTGTGAATGAACATGATAACCATGGCTGAACTCTGGCTTTCGCCTTACTCTCTCTCGTTCTGATCTCCTGGCTCTTAAGTTCTTTTGTTTGCTACATTTATATCCTGCTTTCCCTCTGTGGAGCTCAAGGTGGCATACGTGGTTTTTGCTTCCTCCATTGTTGCCTTTGCAACAACCCTGTGAGGTAGGCCAGGCAAGACAGGCAGTGAGTGGCTAAAGGTCACTCAGTAAAAGCTTCATGCCTATGGGTCTCCCCAATCTCTGTTTGACAGTGCAACCCACTGCATCACACTGGCTCTGACTCTTAGCTCCCCTTGATAGTAGGGCTGTCACAGCCCCCTGATTCACCTCCGAAGCTGACTTGGAGCTTCCAAATCAGTCCCAATTCGACTCGGGGTGCCTCGGAACCGCCCTGACCCACTTCGGATTCGGTTCTGAATCCGAAGCAGGCTGGTTGTTGCGGTTTCCTGGGTGTTCATGGGCATCGAGGAAAGCCAGGCCCGAGGAGGACCGGGAATCCATAGGACTCTCCTCCCCTCCACTCATGCTCTCCCCTGAATCCAGGGAGCTGCTGCCCCTAGCCTGCAGGACTTAACTGAAGCCTCTGTTCACTCCGGCCCACAGCAGCTCTTCTGGAGGACGGGTGGCTCACCAATACAAGCAGAGGGTTCAGGTAAATCCCACGGGTGTGTGTGTGGGGGGGGGGGATGGCTGGCCATCGGGCCAAACGAGTCCGAAATGCTTTGGCTGCTTCCAGCCGAGGCTGCCCAATCTGGTCCCTAACCAAATTCGGGTTGAGGTGGGCTGAATCAGCCTACTTCAATTCGTGTTCAGGGTTTGGGACCGAGGTGAAGAACACCCCTAATTGATAGCTGCCTACAGCCCAGCTCTGTCAGCTCCCTGCCTTGACTGCTACATGTTGAAATGCCTTGTTCCTCCCTAGGGTGCGTTGAGTCTCTGTTGCATGTCCTTGTGTTTTACACTTAGCCTGCTTCAGATTCTTGAGGCTTCACATGCCAACAGCAGGACCTGTGCCTTTTTACCTGCTTTCCCTTTTGTTCGACCTCTAGCAAACAAAGAGATGTCGGTTCAGGCTTTGAAACAGAAACGAGCGCGTTCTACTTGTTTTCCCAGGAGCAATCAATATCCCACACCAGAGGATATCCATCCTCGTATGGCGACAGCCGTGATGAATGTCCCTGGTGTTTGCTATCGATTGCTCGCGGGAAGGAGCCGTTCCTCAGTGGAAGAGACCAGATGAAAAGACTTCAGTAAGCCTCCCAGTTCAGTGTCAGCTAAAAGGGTCTTGGGTATCTGGGCGGTGAAAGACTCTTTCCTGACCTTGCCTATCTGAGTAGACCAGAGGTGCAAAGAATGTGGTCCATGGTCCACATGTCCCATCCTCCCCCCCAGAACCCTGCAATTCAAATTTTTTTTAGAGAAACTTGGTTACCAGACACGATTTTGCAAACTCTCCAAATGTTAAAAAGGAACCTTCCTTTCAAGCCGTCGCCAATGTTAATATTTTCCTGCTTATTCTGAACATTATTCTCATTATTCCTCTTGTTTACTTCCACCGACGCTCTGGAAAAGTTGGCAGCGCTGGGGTAAAAACACCGCCTGACTCCCCAGTTTCATATTTATTATTTATTTATTGCATTTTTATTTTTATACCGCCCAATAGCCGAAGCTGTCTGGGCGGTTTACAAACATAAAAACCATGGCAACCAATTAAAAATATATATATAAAAAACAACATTATAAAAACATACTATAAAATAAAATATAAGAGCAGAAGCAGGATAAAACCAAGCAGCAATGCAGAAATTAATGCAGATTTAAAATACAGATTTAAAACAGTGGAGTTAGACTATGACCATGAACTATTAAAATATTGTGAGAATAAGGTCTTCACCTGGCGTCTAAAAGAGTATAATGTAGGTACCAGGTGAACCTCTCTGGGGAGCTTAATTCCACAGCCGGGGTGCCGCAGCAGTGAAGGCCCTCCTCCTAGTAGCCACCCGTCTCACTTCCTTTGGCAGGGGCTCACGGAGAAGGACCCCTGGGGATGATCTTAGGGTCCAGGCAGGTACATATGGGAGGAGGTGTTCCTTCAGATAACCTGGCCCCAAGCCTATTAGGGCTTTGCATGTTAATACTAGCACTTTGAATCAGGCCTGGACCTGGACCGGCAGCCAGTGAAGCTGGAAAAGGACTGGTGTAATATGGTCTCATTGGCCAGTCCCCGTTAACAGTCTGGCTGCCCTGTTTTGTACCAGTTCAAGTTTCCGGACTGTTTTCAAAGGCAGTCGAAACACAGCAAGTACTTTCTCTGCTTGAGAGCTGGGAGTGTCCTTCCCAAACAGAATAGAGCAGGGGCGCAAAACCTCAGGACTGAAGGCCAGATTGGACACTGGGTGTCCCAATCCAGTCCAGAAGGCCCCACTCCCTTTCCACATGCACACCAAACACCAATTGTTTGGGGGCTCCCCAGCCTTTGTGCAGTTTTCCCCCTGGTCCAAAAGGCTAAAATACCTCTCCTTGGAATGCAGGAGCTCTACCCTCTTTTGTTTCTGGTCAAGAGGGCAGGGCTCCTTCAGCTTTAACTGTTGTGATGAAGAGGGAATTCCACCAGGTGCTGCATGCATACAAATGACACCTGCTGAAATTCCCTTTTCTATACACCTGTTAAAGATACAGGAGCCCTGCCCTCTTTTCCATAGGGTCACCTTACAGGGAGCTGTTTGTGCTAATCCAGTGCAACTTCCACATTTCAGCACCTCAGCCGGAGTCTCAAAGGTGTCATCTTGTTATTGGCATTATCTCCTGAGATTGTTCTGTTCCCGTTCTCATTGAGTCAGTAGGGTGCACGTGCATGCATACATATATATATATAGAGAGAGAGAGAGGGCAATATAGCTACTTCACAGAAAGTAAAGGTTTGTGTTTATTAAATGAAGTGGAGTCTCTCTTATCGCCCTGATAGGAATGGCGCCTTGCTTTCGCCCTTCAGAAAACCCTTGATCAAAGAAGCCGGCGGAAGGTTACTTGGGGTTTGCGTGACTCAATTCTCTGCGATAAACTCTGGCCGTTGCTCAGGAAGAGACATAAGAGCATGGTCATGGGTGTTGTGTGCACAACAGAGAGAGGTGTGCACAACAGAGAGAGGTGAATGCCCAGGACTGTTTGCGTAGCGCTCCGACTGCCGATCTGCTTGGGATGATCCAGAATTTACTAACTTCAGCGGCAAACACTGTTCATCGGCGTGGGCTGGGAAATAAGCCATAGGATTTTCAAATAATGGGCACTGGCCAGGATCAGAGAGAGGGCCGAAAGTGATTCTAAGCTAGACTTGTAGCTCTTTTCCAAGGGTTTACAGTTCTGGTGCTGTGCCGCAAGAGAACAGCTAGCGGGTGTAATTGGACTATTGAAGCTTTCCCGATGGAACAGCAATACTCTCTTTCACGGGAGGCTGCCTGTTGTTTCTCTGCATGAATTGCTGGTCTTGCCTGGTCTTCCTCCTAATTGAGAGGCACTTCGTGAACAGCGACTCATACAGAGGTACAGGGGAGAAGGTTAGACTTTAGTCCTCTAAAATAAAACCTTTTCAGGTGTAGAAATGAAGCATGCCTCCAGTCTTATTTATTTATTTGTTAGTAATATTGGCATACCGCTTCATATAGTAAAATCTCCAACCGGATTGTATCTCAAGAATCAAGAATGTGAGGAACCCTGAAAGATCTGCATCGTTCTTGATTATATGGGATCCTATAATGACCTTCTAACCTACACAGCAACTTTTTATATTAAGCGGTATAGAAGAATTAATTAATTAATAATTAAACAACAAAGGATTGAACTGGCATAAGAAATCTGTGTGTATTCTATGAGCTCCATCATGCAAGCATTCTATTGCACTTTCGTTACTGGGCACTCACGTATTTTCATGGGTCTCTCTCACGTCATTGTGTGCCTCTCCCCCCCCCGCCCTTCTTGCCTTCTTCACGCCACCAAAAAAAAAAAAAAAAAAACAGTAAGTCCGACTTAAAATAAAGATGGAAGTTGCCGCTATCTCCTGCTGTGTGCAGGAGAAGCCGCACGATCAAAACGGCCACGTGCAAGTTGTTTACTTCCTCATTCAAAAGAGGAAGTAATGAGGGACAAATGCGCAGGCGGAGAAGCAATGGTAAGGAAACGCGATTTCCCCCTGTGTGATGACGCTCTATATTTAGAAACATCAAGTGTGTGCACGCGGGGTCAGGGTTGGGGGGAAGGCAGGCAAATTCCTTGACCTGAATTTGTTGTAAATTTTAATTTACACATCTTTATATATTTTGCATGGTTCATTCTGTTAGACATAGAGGGAGAACTAAGATCATTGCGGAGCAATGAAGCATCATGTCCTGAAGTTTTGCCATTCAAGTACACCGTCATGAACTTATCATAAGGTCTAGAAACTTGGGTTACAAAAAGCAAGCATGCTGACATACTTAGAATGCTGAACTCTGCACGATACTACATTCCACCCAAGTGCGGTATGCGCTTTATACACAAAGAGCAGTAACAGTAAGATGAAGTGATAACGTTCTACAATGTTGGTTTCTGGGATGATTAAGTTTGGGAATACACCTATAGTAATTTACTTGCTTTAATGACTCCTGAACGCTGCACATTTACTAAGGTTGAAATGAAAAATAATTAATACATTCAGAATGTAGCATTTCCCACACATTCAGAGCCACATTGGAAACTGGTGATGAGGCTCCTAAACTTCACATTTCTGTCAGGAACCTACAACCCAACCCAAACTGATACCTGCACTCAGATTTCTTGTGGAAACTGATATTTAAACTTCAAGACTTTTCTTGTTTTCTGTTCCTCAAAATTTTATATTTGGCATGCACCTGGACCCATGCAAGATATCTCTCCTCTCTCCAGTGAATGACCGCAGCCGGCTTCAGATCTCTGGGATTAGGAGGAAGTGGTTCTAAGTCAGGGGGCACGACTGCAAGCTTGTTTACTACCTCCTCTTATTTTAGAAAGCAAACACTTGATCCACCTGCGTCGGAAGTAGCTTTGGGAGAAAGAAGTAACAGGAGTTTAAATAACTGAATACTGCGACATGTTGCAAATGGAGAGAAACTCACTGGTTGAATTCGGACAACACGATAGTCAATGGTGGGGCAATAATCAACTTTACAGTTGTGTGGGGAGTACCCCCTAGATGAACAACATGGTAATAAATAATCAACTGTCGTGAAGATTAGGATCAGCGCTGAGTTGACTATGGCAGTATTCGGACGACACGATAGTCAATACAACTGACGATTGTTCCCCCACCCAGTTGCTTATTGTGTCGTCCGAATTCAGCCTCTCTCTCTCTCTCTCTCTCTCTCTCACACACACACACACACACACACACACCTCTAAAATTCCTTCCTACACCAAATAGCTTAGATCCTTTGATATGAAAGCAAAAGGTGTCTGCCAATCATCTTGTCACCCACAAACAGCTGTCTCCTCAACCCAGTTTCCCACTTCCGCTGTGTTGCGCAGCTGCTGTCCTTGGAACTAGGATGACCATATGAAAAGGAGGACAAGGGCCTCTGTATCTTTAACAGTTGTATTGAAAAGGGAAATCAACCTTCCCTAACCTGTTGCACTGCAGATATATTGGCCTGCAATTCCCATCATCCTCAGATGATGGGAGTTGCAGTACAATTAGAGACGTGTGGATTTTGTTAAATCCATTTATCTGTTTTTTGTGGATTGTCAGGTGTCCCTTCGTCTGCTCATCAGCGGAATTGGAATTGTTTTAGGAATGCACGAGAATGTCATTCCACTTGCGCAAGTGGCCACCCAAAGTAAAAAACAAACAAACCCTGGTCTGCAAGTCCATGTGATCATATTCATAGAAAGGCAAACTTATTTGACTTCGTATCGGATTTCTCTGAGACATCCCTAAGTCCAATGCAACTAGAGGGCACCGGGTTGGGGAAGAGTGGTCTAAATGCTGTTTAAATGTTAATAATGCAGGGAGAACACTGGCATCTCAAAAGATGAGCAGATTTATCGCAGCCTGAATTCCCACAGACAAGAGCCTCCTTCATCATATCGTTTATAGCTACACCGGACTAGCAAGGCTGCTCTCCTGGAATCTTGTCAGATGTCAGCTTCTTGTGGCAAATCTACAAAAGCAACAGAAGCGACTCCTTCATTGCATTACGGTGACTGCACACGGCCTGCACCGGGTGAACTTTGCATTAAGGTGACTGATGCTTTGTGTGTGCCTCCACCTGTGTATAATTAGAGAGGTTCCTATCTCCTGATGAATGATCATTGCTCCATGCACGTTGGTGCTGACATAAGTTGGGCGGGGTAGGGATTAATGCCAAGGCAGCAAACGGGACCAAACTGCTGTCAGAGTATCCCAAAACAGACAAGATAGACTCTCTCGCCCACCTCTGCTCCAGGCAAAGCAATTATTCCCAATGCCTTGAAGTTAACCATTGCAAGGGATACAGACATTACCACAGTGTCTGGAATTTGCTCATAAGAACATAAGAAGAGCCATGTTGGATCAGTCCACGGGTCCATCTAGTCCAGCATCCTGTTCGCACAGTTGGCAGCCAGTTGCTTCTGGGGAGGACATGAGCACAACAGCGGATCCAGGAGGTAGCATATAGCCATCGTGAGTAATAGCTGTTGATAGCGTTCTCCATTAAAGCCATCCAAGTTGGCGTCCGTCACTACGTCTTGTGGTAGCAAACTCCTTAGCTTACTTATGCACTGGGGGAGATGTCCCTCCTTTGATCTGCCCTGAATCTCCCATGGTTCTAGTAGGAGTAAAATATGAGACAAATTCCTCCCTATCCAATCATTCAACATCATGCATAACTTTCTACACCGATACCATGTCCACCCACCCCATTCCCCCCTTTAAGCTAAAGAGCCTTCAAATGGTGTGAGCTTTTAACACCCAACGCAACAGAAGCAACCGAGGCTGGATCTGCACTGCTGCTTTATAGTGATATTGAAGTGCACTGATATCTGTTGGGGCCCATGATACATCTACACTAAGCAGGATAGAACACTATGGAAGTGGTATGAATGCGGTATATGGTATGTGTCAATGGGCCCCAACAGTTGTCAGTGCACTTAAGGAGTAGTGTGGCTCCTGCCTTTTCTGTACCGCTTTCATACCACTTCCATAGGGCTATAGCCTGCTTGGTGTAGATCTGGTCCTAGTTTCTCTTAAATTCTTCTCGATTTCCCTCCTAAATCTCTCAGTTGTAGCCAAGGGTTGTTTTATCCCACTTTAAACTCCTATTCTGAGCTTAGATCCAGTGCTTTCTGCCAGTCTCCCTTCTTCTGCCTGGTTTTTTTCTCACTGCGTGTTGCCAGTCAGCCTGCTTCCTGCCCTTTTGTGAACCAATCCTCTCGTCTCCTGTTGACTTACTTGGGCTCTTGGCAGTGCCCCCTTTTGAATCCTTGCCCAGAATCTGCACCGGTGCAGCTCCACGTGTGACCCCTGCACAGGCAAGCGGTTGGATCCAACGTTAGCCTAAGGTCAGTCCCGTCCATTTCGACGGATCTACACTAAGCAGAACTGACCATTGGATGCAACCCAAGGCCACAACCCATGCTGTGCTTTCTTGGAGCGTCCGTGCCTTTCATAGTGGAGGCATAGCCAAGGGCAGCAAAAGAAAGAGAAAGGATGTAGGTGGTTCATAGATCGGGTGATTATGCGCCCTTGTAGGTGATCTCATTGAATGTGCTCCGTGAGACACGGGAGGTCTCGCAATCTAAGCGAAAGCAGAGGATAAAAACGTAACTTGTAATAGGAACAAAGGGAAGTCCCTTTACGAATGTCATCATGGGGGCGGGGGGGGATCGCATTTCCTCACCATCGCTTCTCCGCCCCCGCGTTTGTCCCTCATTACCTCCTCTTTTTGAAAGAGGAAGTAAACAACGTGCACGTGGCCCATTCAGCGGGTGGTTTTGATCGCGCCGCTTCTCCTGCACACAGCAGGAGATAGCGGCAAGTTCTGTTTCAAAAATAATTCGGATTTACCGGGGTCTTTTTTGTTGTTGTGCAAAGAAGACTAGAAGAGGTGGGAGGTACGCGGGATGCAGATGTCATCATGAATAGGGCTGAGAAATCCGTGAGTGCAATAAAACACTCGTCTGATGACGTCCTATGCCAGGGTAGACCCATTGTCCATTTAGCCCAATATTGTCTGTCTGGACTGGAAGTCAGGCAGAGGGTCTTCCGCATTACCTCTTACGTGCTTTTTTAAACTAAAGATACCAGGAATTGAACCTGGGATCTCCTACATGCAAAGCCGGTCTCTACCGCTGAGCCACGGCTGTTCCCGCAGGTTTGGCCCTTAGAATGCACTTCTCGTCTTCTGCAGCCTCCCCCCAACCTAGCGTCCTCTAGATGTCTTGGATTGCAACTCCCATCGTCCCCAGCCAGTACAGCATGGTCTGGTCTACGTCACGTTTGCTCACTGGTCTTCCGGAGGAGGTGAAAGGCAGAGAGATGATCCCGCCATCCCTACCTCAGGTATGCATGATTAAAAGAAAAAAAAAAGGCATGAGAAAGGAAATAGAAAAGGCCTCCCCAGCTTTACTCTGCATGAACAGGCAGTGTGAGCTGCTCAGCAGTCAAACAGCAAGACTCTCTAAAGTCAAACCTCTAAAGACTCTCCGTCTTTAGAGGTTTTAAAACAGGCTGGGTGGGCAGCTATTGGTGATGCTGTACGACACCACCAGCAAATCTTTATTGCAGTCAATAGACCAGTCCAACACACCAAATAAGTTCCGTACAAAAGGACAGGTTGTTCATTTAGCTTTTAAAAAGACAGTCATAGAGGGTCTAATAGAAATAGTCAAGTTCAAAAAATTGGCCACTTGCTCGGTAATTGAATTGTCCGAGCTCTAAAGTAATAGGATCGTTAAGAATTCAGTAAGGTGACCAGGAAAAGGCTGTAAAATGGGATTTAGACGATAGTTCCTAGCCCCTTGGTAAAAGCTACAAAATAGTAACACATGCAATACGATTTCCACCTTGGTATTATTACAAAGACAGCAATGGGATTTTGTTATATCTGCCATCTAAAAGTGTAGAGGGAAGAACGTTAAGTCTAGCTAATGAGAATGCTCTCCTATATTTGGGGAATTTGGTGATGTTGTAGTAATCGATTTTCTGTATCACCTGAGGTTGGACTTGATGACCTTTGAGGTCCGTCTGATTCTATGATTCCCTACTGAAACTAAGGGAAAGAATGGGTAGCTAAACGAAATGCTTATTCTTCTCTTGTTTACCCTTGCTTTCATCTTCCTTCCCATCTCTCTGTTCCTTTCTCATGGGTCAAATTTTAGTCTGTAAGTTCCTGGGGGCGAAAAGACTGCCTTCTTTGTATTCTGCCTTTATTATTTATTTATTTATTTATTGCATTTATATCCCTGCTTTTTTTCATCCAAGGAACCCAAGGCAGCATACATATTCCTCCTCCTCTCCATTCTATTCTCACAACAACAACCCTGTGGGGTAGGTTGGGCTGAGAGTCTGTGATTGGCCCAAAGTCACCCCGTGAGCTTCCATGGCCGAGTGGAGACTTGGACCCAGATCTCCTGACTCCCAGTCCAACACTCTCGGCACAAGACCACACTTTGCTAAGTTCTATTTATTTTGGTGCTGCTATATAAATGTGTTAATTAATAACAATCGGGCACTTTTAGATACTGGGGTGAAACAGTACGTAGGCAAACTCCGATGTACCAAAAGTGAAAACGTGGAAAATTTCCTGCAGAAACATTGGTACCTATGGCTTATGAGCACAGCTGTGACTTCGCTTCTATGACTATGGGGCAGCTTGTGCTTGTAGACCCATCTTTTCTTGGATCAGGGTCCTTGAGCTGCAGTTAAGACACAAGGGTCGGAAGTCTGGCCCCAGGTTCAAGCAGGATTCACTTGCCTCAAGCCGGGAGTCGCTGTTCCTGCCTTGGTGAAGTGCGGTGCAAGTGCCCTGCCCCAACTGTGAGCAATGCTCCCAAAGATTTGGCAGAGGGCATTGTCTAGTCTAGTCAAGGCGAAGAGTGTGTGCAGTGAAGTGGGAAATCCCTCGATTTGAATCTTCCTTCCGCTCTGATTTGCCAGGGAAGTCATGATTCTCTCGGCCACAGTGCCTCGTCTGCAATATGGGGATCATGCAAGCCTACTGTGCAGGGTTGATTTCCAGATTTCCAGTGTAACATACAGGAAGCACTTTGAACCTGCATGGATGAGTCACAGATAAAAGCCTAGGAACTCTTAGTCTGCTTTTTACCGATAATGCCTTTTCAAACTCTGAATTCGTCATCCCCCCACCCCCAAACGAAAGCAACTCTGGGATTTTTAATGTTCATTTACAAGTTGCTGGTGCTGGGCCTAAGACTCACAAAGGGCCCTCAGCCTTTGTTGTATTCCAAAGCTACCATCGGAAGCTGCGGTGGTAAAGAAGAGAATGATGGAATGGACGGATGCCCGAGCAAGGAATCCAATGTGCGGATGGCTTTGTATGTGTAAATCTTCCTGCCTCCCCCTCTGTTGCATTGCCAGCCCCAAACCTGGGTGCTGCGGATGCTGGGAGATGTAGTCCATCACATCTGGAGGGCACCAAGTTGGGAATGCTGCTGTTTGTTTAGCCAGAGAGGCCTGGGTTTTCCTCCACACACACACCGCCCCCCGCGCCTTTCAAAAACAACTTCCAGGGTTGCGTGTTGGCGCAGCAGGGAATCCATTCATCTCTGTTTTGCGTATTCATCTCTCTCAAGTCGTCCCCGCGCTCTGCTCAAGCCTGCTCCGCTTTAATGATAGTTACACACCCAGGCATGTTCTCTTGCCCATCCTCGCAGAGGAATGCTGGGAAGGAAAAAGGGAGATTATCAGGACCCGGCGAAGCTGAGCGTGGCAATTAGGGATGGGTAAACGATCTCCCCCTTCTTCCTTGGAAAGCAACCAGGCCAAGCAGTTCCACCCATGGGAGATACCCACGTTCCCAGGCTGAATCTGCCTTTGGGGCGAGAGGAGGGGTGGCTTTTTTTTTTTAAAAGAACACACCTGTAGTCTTGTTCCCAGGCATATCTTTCCAGGGAAGGAGGAGGAGTCCTGCTCTGGTCCCTTCTTCCTTCTCACGGGCACGGTTTGGCCGCGATTGCTTCGTCAGCGTGTCCAGATGACTAGAGTCCTTCCCACTGTCCTCAGGAGAGACCGGTTTCTGGATCTGCCTTATGCATCTTGGTTGGGTGCCACAACTCATTCCGTATTTTAGGCTACATCTGCGTGAAGAAGAGCGTGGGAAGCAGCACTTTCTCCCCCTCCGAGGGCACAGTTCACACCCATATCCTGTCTGAAGCATAGATCATGTGCACTCTGCATGCACTTAGGAATAGAATCATAGACTCAAAGGATAGTAGAGTTGGAAGGGGCCTATAAGGCCATCGAGTCCAACCCCCCGCTCAATGCAGGAATCCACCTTAAAGCATACCTGACAGATGACTGTCCAGCTGCCTCTTGAATGCCTCTTGTGTGGGAGAGCCCACCACCTCCCTAGGTCATTGGTTCCATTGTTGTACTGCTCTAACAGTCAGGAAGTTGTTCCTGATGTCCAGCCGGAATCTTGCTTCCTGTAACTTGAGCCCATTGTTCCGCGTCCTGCAACGGCCTCATGCCAACTCAGACCATTCATTCTTACCCCGAGGAAGGCTACCTGGTGCCTTCCAGATATTTTGGACTCGCTCTCCAACAATCCCAGACCATTGGCCATACTGGCCAGGGTGTATGAGCATTGTAGTACAAAACATTTAGAAAGCACCTGTTTATCTGCTCAGCCATACCTGGAGATGCCGAGGATTGGATCTGGGACCTTTTGCATGCTAAGCATGTGCTCTGTGACTGAGCTACCGCCCTGGTCCCATGACTGACCAGTTCTGTGAGGTAGGCTCAGCTGAGAGATGCGATTTGTCAATGGTCATCCAATGAGTGCTGCAGCTAGGCGTTTCTGAGTCTTCCATGCCTCAACCCAGTGCTGGACTAGATGGACCGTTGCTCTGATGCAACATAGCTCTTCTTACGTTCTTATTTTAGTGGCGCCTTCCCCAACCTGGTGCCCTCCAGATGTGTTGGATTTCAACTCCCATTGGCTGCCTTAGAGGCTGATTGGGAACTTCCCACAGCTCATGGGAAATAAAACTACATTTTTGGGCATTGCAGTATAGCACCCTTTTTCTCACCAAAGTGTCTTGCTTTTCTTGGCCTTTGTTACACGTTTCTCTCATGGCACGCTAGCAGTGCTATTCTGTATATGCCTAATGCTACAATCCTATACAGTAGGATTGCAGAACTTGTTTCATCCTGAAGACCAAACTCCATTTTGGAGAACTTCCTGGGGGTTGCGTCCAGTGGTGGGCAGTTCCAAAAACCAAAGGTGTGGGGCCAAAATATATATTTTTAAAAGGCATATTTTATCTTGAAGCTCTTGCTACTAGTAACTAAGCCTTAGGAAACACCTTTAAACCTGTTAGAACAGAGAACAAGCTGTACAAAAGTTGAAAAACCACCAAATGTTTGGTGGTTGCGGGAAAGATGGGTATACATACTTTCCTGGAAGTAAGCTCCATTGAACTCAATGGAACTTTCTTCTAAGTTGACGTGGATAGGATTATGCAGATTTAGTGTAAGGTAACAAGCTTGTGAGTTCCCATTTCCAGCTAAGACTTATTTACCTAATTAGCAGTTGTGACATTTACCTGCCTGCTCTGTCTCTCTATTTGAAAGTCAAAGTACCAGCTGTGTTTTGTCTGCTTAAATAGGTGCAATTGGCAGGGAAGTTACATACATGACTGAGTACAGACCCAGTCCATGCAAACAACCTCTGCACATAGTGGGAAAAGAGGTAACATACCTATTTAAAGAGCATGGAAGAGGATGTAACCCTTCGCGTACTGCTAGGTTTACAGGTGAAATGCATCATATTCGCAACATCTGCCAAGAGCCGGAGCAAATAGCATTATGCCCATGCCACGAATACCTGCAGGTACAAATGGTTCAGCGAAACAATTTACTCCAGATGGCTTCAGTCTGGAAAGATCTGTCCCACAATGCATCTCTTGACAGGGAAACCTGAATGGAAGTCAACAGCGAAGCATTAAGGACATCTATGGGGGCTTTTTAGGAACAGGAGTTGTACGGTTTATATAATCACTGCTTATAAGTGCTAAAAGTGGCTTAGCGTTCTTTCCCTTCCAGCTTGGGAACCCTGGGAACTGTAGTTCTGGGAGGAGAGGTGGGAATCGATGTAGAGGGTCGCTGTTATGTTACCATTTTCACATACAAGCAGTTTAGGGTGCATTCAGGGAAGAGGAAACCAGCTAGGGAGGCCATTGGATGGCAGCGGAGTTAAAGGGAGGACAAAAGGAGGACAACGAAATTGCAGAGAAGCTGAATGAATTATTTTCCTCTTTCTTCACTTCAGATACCCATTGACATTTTCAGAAAGGGAGTTTGAGAAACTGAGGCAAATGCGATGTTCTTGACCTTATTCATGAGTGGAAAACTTAACAAATCATTGGCTTCAGATGGCAGCCACCCTAAAGGCATGGCTGCCTGGGGAATGCTGGGAATTGTAGGATTGCGTCCTTAGAAACTGGTACGTATGCCTCTTGGAATGTTCTTGTTCTTTTCCTCATTTTAACTCCTCCACCCCTGAGGAGTGATGCCACATGAAAGGTTTATTAAAATGGGGTAACTGTTTGTGAGAACAAATCCCTGGGCACATCTTTTGGGGTGTTGGTGAGGTGCACTTCCTTAATATCCTTTCGGTAGTAGAATGCAGGGGAAAAGTATTGTGAGAGATACCATCAGGATTTTATGAAAAACCCAAATTGAGCTGGGGGAGATCGTAATTGTATCCATGTCATCCTTTTTTCCCTTTCTTTTTTTCCCTTTTTTCTTTTCTTTTTTAAAATGCCTCTTCATCTTATATCACTCCAGATGAAAGGATTAACTACAGGGCACAGCTAACAATTACACCTAATTACGTGTATAGCAATAATGTTTTTGCCTGCACTAGTACTGATTTGCAAGGTAACGCTTCAATGAGTCGTTCTTTTTCCTGCGTACTAGAGTCTGGAAGAATAGGTAGGCAGCAAGGAACAAAATTGCAAGTTTTGAACATGTAAATGGAGAGTAGCAGCAAGTCCTGACTGATCCGAGCTTCACCCAGCCTGAATATACCTAGACAACCACGATCAACGTCTGAAGCCTTCCTCGGAGTGCCACCTCCAAGGGAGGCTCAGAAAGTGGCAACAAGGGTGAAGGCCTTCTCAGTGTTGGCCCCCATGACTTTAGAATGAGCTCCCTACTGAGGACTGCCTGGTGCTGTCATCTTTTCAGCGCCAGGTTAACACCACCCTCTACTCCGAGGTATATGACGGGGCATCTGTGTCTGCTGTTTTGAACAGGCCTTTTAGGGACAGTATTGTGTACTTAAAATTGGTTTAGCTGTTTATATTGTTTTAATTTTTGTGTGTTAAAAATATTTTGACTGTTATGTTTTAGTTTTTTCCTATGCTGGGGTATTTTTATGAATTGTTGTAAACTGCCCAGAGAGCTTCAGCTAGCGATCGGTATAGAAATATAACAACAACAACAAACAACAACATAAATGTACACCACTGGCCATGGAAGTCAAAGAACTATGGCAACAGGAAAAGGTCACAATTATTCCATTAGTCACATCAGTCACCAGCATCACATCAACACACTATACAGAAAACCTCCAGAAACTGGGCCTTACCAGAATACATCCACACCAGCATCCAGAAAGCAGTCATAATTAAAACATGCTCAATCAGGAAATTCCTGACTCAATAAAAGACAGCATAACTTGGCAAAGCCTGTCATGTCCATCTAGAAAAACCTCCACGAGTGAGAAAGAGATGCATCATCATCATCATCATCATATCATAATCTGAAGAATTATTAGCGCAGCCGTCTCTAACCATGGTCCCTCCGCCTGTGCAGGACACCAGGATGTATAGCACTTGTACTTTTATGCTCCTCACAACAGTTGGAAGGCACATGGTTCATACGTCTTACTCATTCCGACGCTTATAAGCCGCATCCTCTTCTCAAATTGCACTTGAAGCACCATACACCACAAAACTGAAGAGAGCGTAAGCCATGGAGCAGAAAGAAATCGACGGAAGCTAGGAAATTGCCTGATAAGTCATTATGAACTAGTTACCAATCCGACCCTACTGTTGCCTACTCAGAGTAAACCCTGCTTATTTCTTTTTTAATTATTATTTATTTTATTTCTAACCCGCCTCTCCATCCAGATCGAGGCGGGGAACAACAATAAATATAAATACAAGAATCATAAAATCGATAAAACATTAAAACAAATAAAAAACAAAATGCGTTATTAAAAACATCTTTGTGGAGTTTACTTCCAAGTATGTGTGTTTTGGATTGCAGCTAAAGAGCAACATTTGTGTGGAGGTATAAAAACTCACCTGAGGCCATCCTGAGGAGGAGAAGATGACCAACTCCTATGGAGAAATGATTCAAATTCTTCCCATGTTACTGGGAAGCCAGGAACTTTCAGTTATTCTGAAATGGTTTCTGTCATACAAGCCCAGCAGTACAGGTAGCAAATTGCACAGGTACAGCTACAGCTCAATTGTGTGTATGACTACCCAGGCTCAGACTTAAGTCCAGTTAGTTCAGTGAGACCTCTGCCCAGTGGAGGCCACAACATCTGGTGACAGGTGTCTGTGTATACAGATATGTGTGTTTGTGTGTGTGAGAGAGAGAAAGAGAGAGTGATTCCTGCCACTCAGGGGACTAAGAACATAGGACGCTGCCTACTTCTGAGTCAGACCGTTGGTTCATCTAGCCCAGTATTGTCGACACTGACTGGCAGCGTCTCTCAAGGGTTTTAGGCAGGATTCTTTCCTTGCCAAACCTGGCCCTTGTCTTGATGACAACGATGCCTTTGCTGCCCGTTCCTTCGAAACCCCGCAGTATCGCAGCCGCGGGGCGGGAACGCTAAATCTTGATTGCAGGAGGGAGCGTGGGCTTTCCAGCTGAAAAAGCCGCAGCACCAGCCGCCATTTGCCTCGTCAAGCCCACCCTCTTCCCTACCTTCCCAGCTTACCACAACCTACCCTGGGCCTCGATCCGCCCCTGGGAATGTCCCCAACTTGAACCCAAAGCAAGGTCACCACTGACAGACCTCGGAAAGAAGGTAGTGACCTTGCAGCAAAGGGAAAAGCCCTGGTAAGCGTGCAGTTTCAGGGCAAAAGCCCGTGGTGGCTGCATTGTACAAATGACGCAGCACCACTGCAAAGGCCACCACGGAGTACGCAGGTTGTTTAGACAGTCCCCAGGATTTGCCGGGGGGATCGAACCTGGGACCTCCTGCATGCAAAGCAGATGCTCTCCCATTGAGCCATGGCCCCTCTGGGAACTCACTTCCCAGAACTGGATTCACCTTTTCTGTTTGGGATCGCAAGCTATTGCACTTGAAGCAGATCTCTAAAGACTGGATTGATCTGAGGTATTTGCGTTCTTTTCTCCTTTTTTTTTCTTTCCTGAAAGGACGTAGCGTAGATTCTGCCTGCCAGTCGCCGCACGTACATTCACCAGCATATGAGTAAGGCTGTGTGAACTCATATCCTTCTATTTATTTATTTTTCACCAACAGGCTGCCTTGCTATTGGCCAGCGGGCGCTTTACACCCATAGTGTCCTTCGATGTTGGCCCCGCTTCGCTTGATAACATTCCAGCCTGCAGCTTCTTTGTACTGTGTCTTATCGCACACCAAGAAATGCCATTCCTTTGCTTTGACCTGGAGTTACTCTGAACGCAGTTTGTTTCTTTTCTTGCTGAACGGCTCCGTGGTCTGGATCCCATTCCTTGCTGACTATTGCTCTGGCCCTTGGCGTTCGTGCTATGGGGTTCCACCGGCTTTATTCGCCACCCTCCACCACCACCCTAAAAGAAAGAAACATCTGCATGGAATTGCTGTTGTCAGGTCATTCCAGAGGTAGAGAACAAGGTGTTATCAATGTACGGATGCTGCGCAGCTGTCTTTCTTCTTTTCAGCAAATCCAGGATGTTCTGAATCACTGCCTGGAGGCAGGCTAATAAATGGTTTGGAGCATAGGAAGCTGCCAATGTCACACCCTTGGTCCGTCTAGCCCAGTATTGTCAACACTGGCTGGCTGCAGTCCTTCAGGGATTCAGGCAGGATTCTTTCCAGCCCAACCTGGAGAAGCCAGGGATCAAACCTGGGACCTTCTGAGTAATGGCACCTCCCCTCATGTTAACTGGGATGTGCCGCTAGGATCATATTACTCCACTGCAGGCCTCCAGGTCAGTTTCTGGGCCCTATCCATATGGCTGATGTTAACCTTTAAAGCCCTAAGCAGCTTGAGGTCACCTTGTTATTAACACTTGGGAGAGCTTTCTCCAACCTGGTATCATCTAGATGTTTTGGACTGTACAACTCCCAGCATTCCTGACTATTGCTTGTGCTGAAGTCCGAAACAACTTGAGAGGCCACCAAGTTGGGGGAAACTGAGTTGGAAACATAATCAAAGAATGCCAGCTTCTCAAGCATTTGCAGAAGCTGTCAAGGTGAAACTATGGATGATGCAAAATATGCAGTGGGGGCTGGTGGCTCCGATGTCAGTGGGGCAGTGTTTTCACTCCGGGTTTCGGTCGGGACTCCAAAAGAGTGTGCATGACTACTCAAGTGTAACAAGTCTCCCACCCCCCCATCTCTCCTCCAGTGTATATAGTTACGGAAATGTATATCATTATTGCATCACATTATCCGTTGTTCCAACTTGCACAGATCAGTGACAGCAAATCATGTCGAGCGAGGGCAGTAAAAATGCTTGTGCGGACATCATGACGCGCCCTTCCATAATTGCACATTATGGTGGGGTTGTTGAACCGGGGGGGGGGGGGGTGCTAAATCCAGCCTGTCTGGTGTTCCAATCTGCCCCCAGCATTCCAAATGGCCAGTCCTCTTTCAACTGGCCTTCCGTGCTTCCCCTAACTGCGGATCATTTGGCAGTTCCAGGGTTTTGTGCATCCTTCACCCAGCCACGCACCCCGGTTCTAAAATGTTGAAATGCCTCCCCTAAGGTTTAGTTATGGGCAGTAAAATCTTTCAACTGAAACATGCTGGTGTTTGGAGCGTTCTATCCCCGCCCCTTTTTGCCTGTGGCCCCACCCCCTCCCAAAAGCATCTCCAAAATTGAATTTGGCCCTTGAGCCGAAAGAGTTTCGACACCAGGTCAGGACATAGGAAAATGCCTTGCATTGACTCAGACCCTGGGTCCATCTAGCCCAGTACTGTCAACACTGACTAGCAGTGGTCCTCCAAGGTGTCAGGCCAACCCTACCTGGAGAAGTTGGGGATCGAACCTGGGACCTTCTGCGTGCAAAATAGGTTTTCCACCATGGGGAGAGGAGAGGAAAGTCAATACCGGGTAGAGCTTTTGGTGGCAAGTCTGTCCTAGCATACATGACTTGTGGCCAAATAGCTCTCTGAAATACCCCTCCACCACACAGAAAGATGGCGGCCTGCATCCACTTCCATGTTTGTTCTTGCAATCGTTTGCTGGCTGCCCAAGGTGTGCCATTGAGTTGGGAATCTCACCTGGGCAATCAGCCTTGGGATGTTTGAAAGCCAGTGACAGCTGTCAGACTTCTGCCACCTCCCTGGCACCTTCACCTCGAGCGACTTGTCAGCCTAAGCAGCTCGTTAACTCAGACAGCTTTCTTGGAAGGGCGTTCGTTTACCCATTAAAAGTATAATGACTGTCGCGTTGGGCATGTCTGCACACATGCACATGAGTGCGTCTTTTGGAAACGTGGGCGGGTGTTTTGCTCCCATTATTTGCCAGTTGTGTCTTCCAGTAGGGTTGAAGAATTAGCCAAGTGCTCTGCTAATGGTAGTGGAATCAGGACAGAGCCTTCAGGGAGAGCCTGGGAAAGGGGCGGAGCTTCGCAATCTACGGGACCTTGTGGCGTGATGATGGATGTTAAAACGCACGTTGTAGATCTGGGGATCTCCAGCGTGACGCCCGTGAGCATCAAAGTGCCCGAGGTCTCCTTTCGACACATTGGCGCCCATCGGCTTTTCTGTTTGAAAGAATACGAGATGCTACTAATCCTGACGTGAATATTTCCAGAATAATATTCATCCCTTCCCAGAGTGGTTGGCAATTGTTCCATTATAGTTTCCTGCGGCTCTTACGTTTGATTGATTCCTTGAGATGAATGCACCTCCAATTTCTCGGTTTTTTAAAAAAATTAATTGGATGAAATTAACATTTTGATATTCTGCTGCTTACGACCTTACTAATTTGGGTTAGTCAGTGAAAGATTTGTTCATCAGATTTTGAGATATATATTTTTGCACTAACATTTCTGACAGGAATGTTTTTGAGAAGTTTCGGAAATGTTAATTGTAAGAAGCGTTAGTTTGTTTTGGTAGTAGGGATGTAAAACTGTGTTTTTAAATTGTGCTTGATATATGTATGGCTTTGTCTCTATTGTACCTCTCCGTTGTTTCTTTACCATTCATGTGAGCTGTTTTGAGCATATTTTGGAAGTGTGGCATGTAAAAAAAAACTGGTGATATGATTATCAGAGAGAGAGAGAGAGAGAGAGAGAGAGAGACGGGGGCATTTAGACATATGTAATATGCTGCTTTTATTTGTTATTTTGTGTGTTTTAGCTGCCAATTTATTTATCTTTTATCCACTGTGCTGTTCAACTGCCTTTTAAAACAACAACAACAACAACAACAAAAAAACATATTGGCCAGGTTTATACGATCAGCAAGGGAAATGAGGAATTATGGGTAGGCTGACCATATGAAAAGGAGGACAGGGCTCATGTAACTTTAACAGTTGTAGAGAAAAGGGAATTTCAGCCAGTGTCATTTGTATGCAGTTAGTTCCTGGTGAATTCCCTCTTCCATTAAAACAGTTAAAGTTGCAGGGGCCCTGCCTTCTTTTGTATATGGTCATTCTAGGATAGTGCCTGCAACTTTAACTGTTGCAATGAAGAGGGAATTTCATCAGGAACTAATTGCATACAAATGTCTCTGGGTGAAATTCCCTTTTCTCTACAACTGATAAAGTTACATGAGCCCTGTCCTCCTTTTCATAGGGTCAGCCTAATTATGGGTTATCCCCCCCCCCCCCCAATGCATGCTGCTCACACGACCGGCATTTACCATTGTGAAGCTGGAAAAAGTGTGGAAAGGGGCAACTAAAATGATCAGGGGACTGGAGCATCTCCTCTCTGAGGGAAAGTAACAACAACTAGGACTGTTTAGCTTGGAAAAAGGGAGGCTAAGAGGAGACATGATAGAGGTGTACAGAATCATGCATGATGTGGAGAAAATGGATAGGGGGATATTTTTGTCACTCTCCCAGACCTCCATCACACCTAATCCCCCCCCCCCCCGGTTTGCTTCTGCGTGTTTTTACCTCTGAGGCAGAAGCACGTCAAGCTTATGATCCCTTTCACCTGAATAGCTGCCCTTTAGCTCATTCGCTCGTTTGCTCTTCCACTCCACTCCACCCCTCCCCTTCTCTTTCTCCCTCCAGTCAGGTCCTGTCGGATGAGCACTTCAATCAGACCACCTTTCTGCCGGGCAAAAATGGAACGACTCTTTAGTCTGGCTTTTTGGGGGCACTGAGGGAGTACAGTCCTGTCTCTGCAGAGATTCAGGCGTTGTATGATTTTAAAAAATGCTTTCGAGCCTAAGATGCAAGGTTTGGGTTTTATATTGAGGCTTGGAGCATGCTGCTGGGAGAGATCGTTTTTCCCTGCTAGGACCTGATGCCATCCATTCAAGCCCCCAGTTCCTTTAAAACTACATGGAGGCTTAGGGCGCATTAAATGCACTTAGGGAAAACAATCCAGACTTTTAGCATTCTAGGAAAGGCTGGGGAAGAGGCGGGATGTCAGCAGGACAGGCATGCTGTCGTGTGAGTACCGTGCAGCAAATCTGCACGCTAGGCATGGTGAGAGTGCCCTAAATCACTGTTGTGATGAAGCTCATAATACTAGAACACAATGGGGTCATCCCCTGAAGCTGACTAGTGGGTGGTTCAGGACAGACAAAAGGAAGCACTTCTTCACACAGCACATAGCTAAACTATGGAATTCACTACCACAAGATGTAGTGATGGCCACCAGTTTGGATGGCTTTAAAAGGGGGTTGGTTAAATTCCGGGAGGGTAAGGCTATCAAAGGCTACTAGTTCTAAGGGCTACTAGTGGTTAAGTGCAACCTCCAGTATCAGAGGCAGTAAGCCTGTCTACACTAGTTGTTGGGGAACATGGGTGGGAGGGTGCTGTTGCACCATGCCTCGCTTGTGGTTCTCTGGTCGACAGCTGGTTGGCCACTGTGTGAACAGAATGCTGGACTAGATGGACCCTTGGCCTGATCCAGCATGGCTCTTCTTATGTTCTTACATTTGAATTACCCACTACATGCCGTGATGTCTGAACACGGCGCAGTAGGGGTGTCCTCTAATCCACCCCACAACCCACGGCTTGTAGGAGTTGTGGGGTGGGTTAGAAGCTGTAGGCTTTCTTTCTGTCTTGTTAACAGATTTTTTTTTTTTTAAAGATGCCTCTTCAGGGATGTTGCAAAGGCGAGGTAGAGAAGTACCCAGAGGCCGAAGCTTTTGTAGGCTGCATTCCAGTGTGGGCAGGGCCAAAGGTACAAAGAATAGGGCCAAATTTACCCCAAATACCAGCCTAGTTTATCTTAAAGCTTACTGGCTGTAACTAAGCCTCAGGAGAGGTGTTTTTACCTTGTGGAATGGAATAAGGTTGGCTGCCGGGGGAAGGGGTCGTGACTATTCTGCGAACCCTGAAGGGTGGGATTTTGCCCACAAGTCAGCCGGATTTGGCCCACGGGCCTGAAGTTCACCGCCACTGCCTTAAACAATATTTGAGGTACGATCAAACAGAGACGTGAAAATGGCCAAGGGGTCAGCGCGTGTGGCCTAGATTCTGTCCCAATATATATCATTCTGTGTGTGTGTGATTAGCCAAGCGGTAATTCTCAATTCTCCCTGTGTTCAACTTTCCTATAACTACTGATGTCCTTGGGTGACCAGCATCGGCTCGAGATGAGCAACGTCAAGCTGACTGTGTCAAAGCATTTGTGCTGAGCGATCGTGAGCGTTACCCCAAACGGCATAGTTCACCTGCCGGCACCAAACCTCCTAGCAATCTGATCCCATTGGAGGCGAGGCTGTGAAGTCATTTTCAGGATCCGAAATCTGCCTGCTGGGAAGTTTTTTTGGCAGGAGCAGGAGTTGGGAAGACAGGGAGTGGTTTTTGGCTCAAAAGCTGAAGTATGGAAGTTCATGAGACGTACCACCACCACCACCTGCCCCGAGGCAGAGTAGGGTGTGTGAGGACCTAGAACTTGTGTCTGTTCTTTGATCCTGCATAGCCGAGTGGTGGAATGCATTAGCATTGGTCTCCCAGCCAACAGATTCCCTTTTGATTATGGCTTGTAACGTGGTTCCGTGCGCATGGATTCACAGGCGTTTTCGAAGCACCGTCGCCCTCTGCTTGGATTTTCCCGGAGGCTGGTGCTCTGCAGATCCGGAATGCTAATTAAACCGGTCACTGCAACCTTTGTTGTCTGCAGGAAAATGCCCTCCTGGAAACTCTGCGCCCACAACGCCCAGGCTTCACCGCCAGGAGTAAAGGTGCGCTGCGTGCCTTTTGGTGGGGTGGCTGCATCTCCTTGGTTTCTGCAGATCATGTCTAGGATTATCACAGTGTTGTTCAATGGAAGCTGGCGGCTCCAATGTCGGTGGGGCGGTGAATCCGCTCCGGGTTTCAGTCGGAACCAGTCAGAACTCTAAAGGAACTTTCTTTTTTTTTTTTTTATTTATTTTTTTTAGTATAATTTTTATTCATTTTTCAACAAAACAAACAAACATACACATAATACATAATATAAAACAACTAACTCCCTCGACTACCCCCGTGCACCCCCCCCGAGACCTACTCCCATTCATTCATCTTCCTTCCAGAATTTTAATGACTCTTTTGAAGGCGACTGTCCCTTTCCCGATCTTAAAACATATTCCAAAAAGGGATTCCATATATCTCCAAAATCACTCTTACTGGACATTCCCCTCATTATTTTCATTTTACATGTCAACATATCATTCAATGCTATATCCCAAATTTCTTTATACCAATCTTCTATTTTATAACTTCGTTGCCCTTTCCAATTTTTAGCAATCATTATTCTAACGGGTGCCAGGAGGTTGTTTACCAATTCTCTATTAATTATATGCTTATTCCTGCTATCCCATATTGCTAGTAGAGCTAGCTTCGGGTTTAATTCCAATTTACTTCCAATTATATCACTTATTTCTTTAAATACCTTTTCCCAGAATTTTTGTATTTGTTCACAGCTCCACCACATGTGAAAATAGGTCCCAACCTCCTGACATCCCCTCCAACAATTCTTAGACACTTTTTTATCGATCTGATGAAATCTTACAGGTGTTAGATACCATCTCCAAACTATCTTATAATAGTTCTCCTTAATTCTAATCGACAGTAATTTCAACATTCTTACATTCCACATCCTTCCCCAATTATCTTCATTAATTTTTTCCCTAATATCTTCTTCCCATACCTCTTTTATAATCTTAAGTGAGTCCTGACTTTCCCCCTCTATTAAAATTTTATATATCTCGCTAGTGAGTCCTTTTTTAGCTCTGGCTTCCTCTTTTTTTTCTATTTGTTCAATTAAATCTTCAAATCTGGTATTATTTCTACATTTCTTATTTTTTTTCCTCCATTCCTCTGTCCATTTTACCAGTTGCAGAGACTTAAACCACGCTATCTTCTGTCCTTTAAACAAATCTTTAATAGACTCACTATCTTTCATCTTTCCCATCCAATTCCTTAGCTTAAAAATATCTTGTTCTTTCAGTCTCACTTCCATCTCTGATTTTAATGCTCTTGGGAAGTTTCCCACTACTACAACTGGGGCTAGCGGAGAATCTCCTGGTATCAACTTCCCCCTATACTTCTCCCATATCGACATTATATTTTCCAATAATGGGTTGTCCAGTACCTTCCATTCTTTCTTCTGCATTTTGGTAAAAAATATATTTCGCAGTTTACATTCTATCTCTACTGTTTGCGATTCCAGCCATTCCAAATCTTGCTCCCCTAAAATAGCATGAATAACATATCTTAACTGATTAGCAATATAATAATTCTTAATGTTAGGAAGTCCTAAACCTCCTTTCTTTTGAGTCTTATACCATAACCCCTTATTTATCCTAGCTCTTTTATCCCCATTACAATATACATTAATCATATTTTGCCAATTTTTAAGCTCAGCTGCTGAAATTCTAATAGGTAGCATTCTAAACAAAAAATTAACCTTAGGTAATATCTTCATTTTAATAACCGCTATTCTACCAAACCAAGAATGTTTTAATTTTCTATAAATCTGTAATTTCTCCCCTACCTCTTTTCTTAAGCTTACAAAATTAAGTTCCTCTATTCTTTCTAATTCTTTATCTATATTAACTCCTAAATATCTTATTATATTTTTATGTCTTAATCCTAACTTAACTTTACATTTCTCCATCTCTTCCTTGTTATAGTTATACAACATCATTTCTGACTTCTCCCAATTAACTTGTAATCCTGTAATTTCCCCAAATTCTCTCAAATGTTTCTGAATCATCTCCCCACTTTCTAGGGGGTCTTCTATTGTCAATAACGTATCATCCGCAAACATATTTACTTTAATCTTGTTTTTTCTTCCTATCCCCTTTAATCTTTCATCTTCCCTAATTACATTTACTAAAAGTTCTATAACTATTGCAAATAAAATCGGTGAAAGTGGACATCCTTGCCTAGTTCCTCGGGCTAGTATTATTTGTTGCGTTAACCCATCATTAACCATTATTTCCGCTTTATTATTTTTATACATCTGATTTATCACTCCCATAAATTTATGTCCAAACCCAAATGTTTTTAATATTATTTTTAACGCTGGCCATTCCACGCAATCAAAGGCTTTAAAAATATCCAGAGCTAATAATCCTGCTTTTAGTTTTCTTTTTTTTATAATATTTATTATATTTATAACTCTCCCAATTAAATTCGGCATTTTCCTACCTAAAATAAATCCGCATTGATCATTTTTAATATATTTAAATATAAATGTACCCATTCTTTTAGCCATAATTGCTGAAAATATTTTTGCATCCTGATTTATTAAAGATATTGGTCTATATGACGCTGGATCTGTCAAGTCCTTGCCTGGCTTCTGTATTAATACAACCAGGGACTGGTCCCACGATGGCGGGGTCATTCCTCCTTCTATTATATTATTGAATAATTTTTTTAATCTAGGTATTAAAATATCTTTAAATATTTTATAAAATTCCGGCCCCAGACCATCAATCCCCGGAGACTTACCTCCTTTTAGTTTTCCAATAATTCCCTCAATTTCTTTATCAGTAACCAAGGCTTCCATACACTCCCTATCTTGATCCTCCAGTCTTATTTTCCAATTCCTTTCTACATATTCCCGAATCTTTTCTTGTGAAAGCGCCTCTGAAGTATATAAATCTTTATAAAAATCCTGAAAAATCCTTAATTTATCTTTCATTACATTACATCTATTCCCTAACTTATCTCTTATTGTCCCTATCATATTCTTAGCCTTCTCTGACTGCGTGGATCTAGCCAGCAATCTGGAATTTCTATTACTAAATTCAAAAAAATCTCTCTTTAAATATAATAAATTCTTTTGGACCTGTTCTATTTCTTCTTTCTCCAATTCCTTTTTTTTAGCCTGAATTAGGGCATATAATCGCTTATCTTTTGACTGTCTCAGTCTCTCCTCTAAACTCCTTATCTCTTCTTCAACCTTTTTATTAAGTACTTCCTGTTGCTTTTTAAGTGTGGACATTTCCCTAATACAGATCCCTCTTATTACTGCTTTCATCGTATCCCATAATAATCCTTGCGAATTAGCTCCTTTTTCATTTATCTGCCATATTTCCTGCAGTTCCTTTTTTAATTTATCCACTATGTTTTTATTTTTAAAAATTCTTCCGTCCATTCTCCATCTCTTTGCTTGTTTATAATCCTTCTTTAACTTGATGTCCATCATCATTAGAGCATGGTCTGTGATCTTAATTACTCCAATATCACAATCTGTTAATTTAGGTACCATATTCTTTGATATAAAAATATAATCAATCCTTGAGTAGCTCTTAAATCTAGGTGAATAAAATGTATATTTTCTTTCTTGCCCTTTTACAACTCTCCATACATCCATTAATTCTTTCCTCTCCATTAATTTAGCTAATTCTGTCTTACCCTCTCCTCTACTATCTCTTGTTATATTATCTCTATCTTTCCCTTTATCTAGTACCATATTAAAATCTCCAGCCATCACAATATTCTTTTTCCCTAAATCTCCCACCATATTAAATACTTCTTTAATAAAATCAATTTGTTTCCCATTTGGAGCATAGACGTTTATCAGCACAAATTCTTCCTCTTCCAACGTACAGTAAATTATAAGGATCCTTCCATTCTTATCTTTCTTTATATTTTGAATATTAACACCACATTTCTTCGATATTATTATTGCCACACCTCTCGCTTTAGAAGTACCAAATGACTTTTCATACACTCCTACTTCCCTCATTCGTAACTCATTAGCCCCATCCTTTATCTGATGAGTTTCCTGCAAAAAAATTATATCTATTTTTTCTCTTTTCAATAATGTTTCAATTCTTCGTCTTTTAACCACCGTTCCTAGCCCCTTAACATTTAGAGTTGCACATCTCAATCTATTCTCCATTTCTTACTTTCAACCACGTCATTAAATTGGTCTCGGTCAGTGAAACACATACCCCCCCACCCTTTCCCCCCCCCACACACACACCCATTTTTACCCCCCTCCTCACCAGTCATCTGGGCTCTGGTCCCAATTATTTTAGAACTCTTCAGGGGGGGGGAACACGGCCCAACCCACAGAGCAAAGTCCGATCCTCCCCTCCTTTTTTTACTCTTTCCCCTCTAATCCCTTTTCATTGACTGGAACCTCCGACCGCTCCTTCTAGCTGATCTGTGGAACCTCCAACCGCTCCTTCCACTTGGACTATTTCTCCCAGATCCTTGGCATCGATTATGCCCAACTTCTCCAACAACTCGATTCCCTGCTCGCACGATGTTATTCTTTCTTGCTTCCCTTGCCAGAAGAATCTCAAAAATACTGGGTATCCCCAGTTGTAGGTTATCGATTTCTTCCTCAATGCTGCTGTACAAATTTTGACACTCTTCCTCCACTGGACGGTATGCGCCGATAAATCCTGATAGATTTCTATTGCTGTTGCTTGAATCTTTGGTTGAGCTTGTCGTCTGATTGCCTGCATAAATTTTTCTTTTTTATAATAATTTGCAAATTTAACAATTATGTCCCTTGGAAGCACTCCTTTACGCTTAGAACCAACTCTATGCACCCGTTCGAGATCAGCTTCCTGCCAGGCCTCATCTGGAAGTTGTACTTTTATCCATGTCAAAATAGTATCTCTTAAATCTTTTAAAGTCTCTCCTTCTTGTTCTGGATATTTTCTAATGCGAATATTAGCCCGTCTATCGCGATCCTCCATAGCGATAAGGCGTAGTTCATGTTGAGATAGCTGGTCATCCTGTTTCTTACAAACTCCCGCCAGAACTTTAGTATCTGCCTGAAGCACTCCAACATCCATCACCACTTGCTTTAAACCCGTCATGAGTTCAGTCTGCGTATCTGAAATGCGCTTCGCTAAACGTTGTTCCAATCCAATAAGCATGTTTTTTATGTCATCCTTCAATTCATCCATTGGGTCTGGCTGCCCTCCTCTGGGTATCTTCGGTATTGCAGCTGGCTCTGAAGATTGCGAAACAGAGCCCTTAACGGGAGATTTTTTCTTATCCGGCATTTCTTGAAGATCCACCCGGGTCAGTCTGTGCCACAATCGATCTGATCCTCTCTCTCTTACGGGTCTTACCCAGGCGGGGGTGGGAATAGAGGGCTTCTGCCGTCTCTGCTTCTTCATAAAATTCCCTCCCTCTTTCACCTGGAGGCCCCTCACTTATGTCTCTGCGTTGCAGCCAATACTTCAAGTTCACTGGGAGTTAACTTAATTTCTTCTCAAACTCCCTCCAAATGTGCCATTAAACAGGCTATCTGCCAATTATAGTCCATAAATCAGTCCAATAATGGCGTCTCGCTCCTTAGTCTCCCTTTTGCATCCAGCCGGAACAGCCAGCAATCAACAATTTCTTGCTGCTCTCAAATCCCCCTTCTAAAATTGTTCATTTCCAGTCTATATATAATGCCTTTTAATACTTTAAGTCAAGCAAGCTGTGTTATTATAAGTCCATAAATTACCTCATTCATGGCGTCTCTCCTCCTTTGTCCAAAGGAATTCACTTTCACTTTTAGGCAGCGTTCAGCAATCCAGCTCCAGCCAGCTCTCGCTCGTTTCCAACTCACCCTGAGCAATCATTCACTTCCAGACAATATTTCATGCCTTTTATTAATCTTTACGATAAGGAATTAGTGCTTATTTCATAGCTTTTATAGGGAGCTCAGAAGATCTGCGACTCTACTCTGACTCGATCATAGCCACGCCCCCTAAAGGAACTTTCTAAGGTGTGGAAGCACCTTGGGTAGCTCCTTTAGAGTTCTGACTGGTTCCGACTGAAACCTGGAGTGGATTCACACACCAACATCGGAGTCACCAACCTCCAGTGGTGGTGTTGATTTTAAAAAATAAAAATAATTACAGTAGTGCCCTGGAGACAGCTTGTTGCAAGGGTTGGTCGCTTGCAGCAGGGGCGTGTTGTGATCTGTGTGGCAGTTCTGATCAGAGATCTTACGAGTAATTGAGGAGCAATACCGAGGCTTTACCGCATATGCAAACATGGCACATCAATTCTGATTTGCTTCCCTTCCCAGGCATTGGAGTTTTTCAGTGAACGGTGCCAGAGCTTAAGAGTATAGAAAGCTGCCTGACGCCGAGTCAGAGGACTGGTGCGTTCAGGTCAGTATGATCTACACCAGGGGGAAGCAGAGGGTAGATCTCCTGATGTGACTTCAACTCCCAGAAGCCCCTGTCAGCATGGCCAGTGGTCAGGAATGCTTGAACTTGAAGTCCAAAACATCTGAAGATCTACCCCAGCTATACATCAGCCTTTCCTAACCTGGCGCCTTCCAGATGTCTTAGACTACAACACTCATCATCCACAGCAAGCATGATGGGAAGTGTACAATACAATACAATACTTTATTACGGTTAAAAAACCAGCATAGCAAAGAAAACAACTCATACATATGAAAATATACAGGCTTCATTTTGAGGCAATCAGATAGGGTTCGATAGTGTTAATATATCCCTACGCTGACGAATGGCCGCAGCACAAAATCTAGCGACTTTAGATGTAACTTGGTCGTCCAGCTCAGCCGGAAGATATTCCGGGTAAAATGTATCCGGTCTGCCTGGGACTTTATTAATGAGTGGGACAATCCATATAGTTCTAAGTTCATTATAGAAACAACAATATAAAAGAACATGATCAACAGTTTCAATATCCCCTGACCCACAAGGGCAGGTCCGCTCAAGTGTGAATAATTTTTTTATATCTACCCTCCAGCAGCGCCGATGGCAAAACATTGAACTTTGCCAGCGTAAAGGCTCTTCTAAGTCCAGGCACAGTCAAATTTATTAGATGTTTCGCAAGTCCAAGTGGAGATCTATAATCCCTACACCCATCATATAGGATTGCATGGCTTAAGTGGGTTTGTAGATCCACATCATAGATACGTTGGACAATAGCTGCTTTTGCTTTCGCTTTCTCGTACCCTAGGTTCTGAATAGCTGTCAAGGAGAAACCAAGGTTTTGGAGCTTCATAGACAGTGTTTTTTTCCACTTTGAGTGGAATGTGTCTGCCAGAGTCAATGGGGCCAGACCTACAGGCACAAAAAGCATTTTTAGCCAAAACTGTATCTTACACCACCACATACGGGCTTCTATTGTGGATTGGCCGGCCTCTATTCTTACTAATGTATTTGGTATGCAACTTGGAAGACCCAAAATTGCTCTTAAGAATTTTGTCTGACACACGTAGTCTGATACATGTAGAGGGCACCAGGGTAGGGAAGACTGGGTATCATAGAATCCTAGAATAGTAGAGTTGGACGGGGGCTATAAGGCCGTTGAGTCCAACCTCCTGCTCAATGCAGGAATCCACCTTAAAGCATCCCTGACAGATGGCTGTCCAGCTGCCTCTTGAATGCCTCTAGTGTGGGAGAGCCCACCAACTCCCTTGGTCATTGGTTCCATTGTCGTATTGCTCTGTCAGGAAGTTTTTCCTGATGTCCAGCCGGAATCTGGCTTCCTGTAATTTGACCCCATTATTCCACATCCTGCACTCTGGGATGATCGAGAAGAGATCCTGGCCCTCCTCTGTGTGACAACCTTTCACGTACTTCTGAAATCATTGTGGGTGGGAGGGTGGGAATGGCTAAGCTTAATTTCCATGCAGGGGAAGATTTATTTTTTCCTGGTGTGGGGTTGGGGGAGGTGTTTTTCAGCATGTGGGAAGGAGAGAGTTAACCCTTCCCTCCCCAGCTGAATCCCCCTCAAGGATCGCCTCCTGCATGGCAATTAAGCGGAGACAAAAATACCTTTTGTTGGTACCAGTGGACACTCAGAGCTCTGGAAAATAGATTTGGGGCCAGCCCCCTCTATTCCCAGGCTAGCCTACACCCTGATGCCTACCCGTGCATTCATTGACACTCTTCCCTGGAAATTACTCCCAAGCCCCAAGTCGGGGCAAGTAACAGAAGATCTGCAGAAGCTTTTTATAACTTTCACTAGCATTGCAGGTAGCATTGCAGGATAGGGTAGAGGCAAAGGTGTGCTTTTAACACTCTTAAGCAGCGGTGTGTTTGCGGTTTCTCCCCATCGCCCATGGAGATTAACTGCGGTTCTGGCTTTTGACTTCAAAGAGCTGTACAGTCGCTACTCCACCCTTCCCGAATTTGGTGCCCTCTATGGATTGCAGCTCCAATCATGCCCAGCCAGCTTGGTGCCCTCCAGTTGGCATGTTGGCTGGGGATGATGAGAGTTGTAGTCCAATTCATCTGAAGGGCACCAAGTTGGGAAAGGCTTGCCCTATTCTGTCATAGGACCAAAGGTGCAGAGCAAGTGTGTTTTAGACTGCAGCCAAAGAGCAACACTTGCGTGGAGGTGTAAAAACTCACCTGAGGCCCACCCTGAAAAAAACCAGATATTCATTTAATATGGAGAAATGCTTCAAATTCTTCTCGTGTTATTGGGAAGCCAGGGATTTCAAGGAAGGCTGCTCTATTCCATTGTAGAATCAGGGCGCAGAAAGCCTTCTGGTCCAGGTTCCAGGCATAGAACTCACTTAAGTGTTGGCCTACCCAAGTTGTCAGGAGAATCTTGACCGCTGTCCCAGGGAAAACGGGAGTGTTCCGAGGCTTCTCTCCACTTGGCGGGACCATGCAGATGTGCAGCTCACCTATGGGCTCCCTGTACAGCTCCAGAAGATTTCTGTGCATCAAAACACCTTCCGCATGCTGCTCAGACTCTGCTGCATGCGGACGGGCTCTTTGCGCATAGCTGTAGATGTGCCTGGAGCCCCTTGCGCATGAGGAGAGTTCCTGCTTGAACCAATCAGCCCCTCATGGGGAGGAGTCCCATGTGACTACATCTCTTCACACAGCCACCAAGCACACGGTAGGTGTGAGGCTATGCAGTATGATCCCCTCCCTCACACGTTCATTTATGTCAGGGGTCCCAGTCCAGCCCTCCCCCAACATTAAGTGTTTTCCATTCCCCTCCCCCACTCCATCCCCGAAAATTTAGTGGTTACCTAGGTTTTGCATGGTGTTCCTCTCCCCCAATTCTAAGTCAAAATGCCTCCTAAAATTTTGTTTCTGGCACAAGCTAAAATGTGCTTGCATTTTTGGCAGTTTGGCCTGGCTCCTTTTGCCAGTGCCGCCCCCCCAAAGAGTGTCTGTGAATTTGTATTTGGCTCTTGAAAGAGGTTCGGAGCCCCGATTTAAATCTTGAGGAGGCTCCAGGAAAACCCCATCCTGAAGTTCTTTTTGCCCAGGATCCTCGTGCCCACCTCTTCTGATGCCTGCATTTCCCCACCACCCTTCCCTGAACTGCTCACCTCAGCTCACCTCTCTGAACGATGTCGCAACCCCCACATCCACCCCTTGGTCCGATGCTTCACCCTGCTCGGAAAAGGCTTGGATCTGTCAAGGTCGTTTTGCTCTCCCTCCAAGAGCCCCTCGCCCCAAATCGGAGAGGGTTTGTCATCCCTCAGGCATGTGACAGAAACTTGCGTGGTGCATTTGGTGCGGATGTGCTCTCGAGATTGTTGGTCGTGGAGCTTGGATGTGCGGTGTTTTCCCCCCGTCCTCCTCAACTGGCTTAGTTCAGCATACCGCTCTCGCGTTCCAGTTCTCAGAAAACTGGCATGGGAGTAATTGGAGTGTTCGCTGACTTTATTTGCACAGAGATAGCTCCGAGGAAAGTACCGCAGCAGGAAAAACAAATACATTATTCACTCGAGCCTTCGATCCTGGTGCGTTACCTTGATATTTTTTTCCTGTTTATACCTCTCCGCGATTATGTGATGGGTCTATTTTTGGCGTGCCAGTGACCCAGGCTTTTTAATCCTGATGTCGTAATGTACGAAAGCAGGCAGCTTCTGACCTAAACATTTTCTGATTCAGACAGAAGAAAACATCTCGACGAATAAATCAGAGTGCTCTGTTTGCAAAACGGAAATAGGTGAGGTTTCGGAACAGCAATGGAAGGACGTCCTTTGTCCTCAAAGACGGTGGATCATATGATGTTGCCTTGACCTTAGTAGACCGTCAGTGCATCTCACATAGGATTGCCTTCTTTGACTGACAAAAGACTGGGTTTGCACAACATGCTAATGCCCACTCAGTGGTTGAGTGTGGATTGTTGTTGAACCAAGGGCTGTTGTTTAACTGTGGGTTAACTTCGTGTATGGACCCAGGACATTTTCTGTAGGGTGGCCTGTTAACCATGCACTGTGGCTTATTGTTCTCAAACAAGTCACCTTGAGACTGCATTGAGCAGGGAGTTGGACTCTATGGCCTTATAGGCCCCTTCCAACTCTACTATTCTATGATTCTATAAACCCATGGTTTGTTGTTGGGTTGTTCAGGGTGGTTAAGTAGCCACACTGCATGGTTAACAAGCCACTCTGCAGAAAATGTCCTGGGTTCAGAAGACACACTAACCCAGGAATCAACAAACAACTCACAGTTCAATAAACAAACTACACTCAACCACTGAATGTGGGTTAGTGTGTTGTGTGAACAGCCTCAGTGGCTCTCTATTGGGCTTCCCCTTGCCTGCTACCTGATGTGTTGAATCTGGGAGTGGGATGTTATGCAGACAAATCAGTTCTGTCCCATGGAATTATAAACCTTTTCTCATCTGGGCAAGGAACCTGGAGCTTGGCCTTTCCCAACCTGCAGCTCTCCAGCTCTATTGGATGCCAACTCCCATAATTCCCAGGCAGCACAGCCACTGGAGTTGTAGTCCCAAACATCTGGACAATGGCACATTGGCCACCACTGGGTGAGATGGGCAAGTAATCTTACCAGGCATGCTTATTAGTCATTTACCTATATCCTGCCATCTCGACAAGGAATTCAAGATGGTGTTCTCCCCATCCCACCCCCTTTTTATCTCACGACAACCCTGTGAGTTAGCTTAGGCTGAGAGAGTGACTCTTGGGGGAGTTTCATGGTTGAATGGGGTTTGGAACCTGGGTGTCTCCATTCTTCAGTCTTGGATGTGCCCTGAACCCCCCATGCTTCAGCTACCTGGGATGACCCCCTTGGGTTCTAGTACTCCGAGAGAGGAAGGAAAAATGTCTCCCTATCTGTTTTCTTATCAGCATGTGCCTCCATGTAAACTGGAGCCATGCTGGCATGGGGAGGAGTTCCTCTGATGTGGCCCTAGACACAGGAAAGAACAATAAAACCCACAAACGCCAGCAACGTAACACTTGGCCTAGGTAGTGCAGTTAAAACACCTGAACAGTCCAATAAAAACATAATCAGGGAAAGGCCAGGCAAAACAAGTGAGACTTTAGGACCTACCTAAAAGCATGCAGTGATGGGGCCTGAAGGAACCCCAGTTGCAACTCATTCCAGAGGGCTGGGGCCTCTGTGGAAAAGGCCCTCTCTTGTGCACTCACCCCCTAACTGCCCTCAAAGGTGGGCATGTGAGAGGGTCTCTTGTTCCTGTCCCTCAGCTGTGGAATTCACTCCGGTTAACCAAGAGTTTGGAGGTGTTCAAGAAAGGTTCTTTTTGAGTAGAGAGGGTTGGCTGGGTGTTCCTGGGATGGCCCTTGTGGTGGCCACGACACGTTTTATATGGGTTTTATTTTAAGGTTTTATTGTTATATTCTTTTAAATCCAGTAAAGATCTTTTATTGGAATTATCGTATTCATTGCCTTTTTGTAAACTGTTGACCTATTTTATTTCATGTACAGCGCTTTGTAACAAAGCGCTATATAAATGATGATGGTTGTTAAAGGACGGGCTGGCTTATACAGGTAAAGTTGGTCCACTTTCTGAACATCAGGAATACCTTTATTCGTGCCTGTCGTACGTCTCTCTGTCTCTCTCCCCACCCCACCCCCGCGCTTACCTTTTTTTTCTAAACTAAAGAGCCCTCGTAACCTTTTCTCATAGTAAGTAACCTGTCCACCCCCCCTTGATCATTTTGCCTGCCCTTTTCCAAATCCAGTTTTATTATTATTATTATTATTATTATTATTATTATTATTATTATTTTCTCCCTCTTTCCTATCTCTCGAGGGGGTTGGGATGATGAATAAGCCATCAAAAGACAGGGGAAACCCGGTCTGAAGCCTTCATTTAAAGGGTTTCATTACTAACTTCTGCGTGTGTAAAAGCCAGGCAGAGAGCCAGTGATCCTCGCCAATGGCACGTTCCCCACTCTCCGTGTAACGTGACCAGCGAGAGTTGCCCTTCCTCCTCCCTGACCCCCAAATGTCGCTCTCTCCATTCCCCGGAGTATGACGTAAGGGTCAAAGCTCTTGAATTTGATCCAGGTGATAGGATTTCCCATCCCCATCGAAAGGATCATGGCAGGCTGTGGAGGTGATTTCCTTACATGAGAAACGACACTCAGAGAGAGCCTTTGCCCTCCTGTTTCCCCACACAGGTTGTGGGGGGAACACGTGAAACCCAAGCCAGCGTGCTACATGTTAAGCAGGTTTCCCCCCTCCCCGCCTTGGGAACTCTTCTCTGCAAGGGTCTTCTCCTGAATAGGCTATCAACTGCATCCTGAATTGGTAGTTTTTCTAAAGCCTACAGTGTATTAACCTATAAAAAGTATGCAGGTTAAATGGTATGCATTTGCATTTTGTCTAAATCATTCTGCATTGCATAGAGGTTGGGAGCAAAAAAAGAATAACAACCATCTATGCACTGAAGCTTTGACCCAGCTACTGGAAACCTTGTTCCGCCTCCATCTGGCTCCTGTGATGTCACCAGATGGGGGGTGGGTGGCACGCTTTAGAAGCTCGTATTTTTAGTCTTTAAGGGACAAAACATTGCCCTTCTGTAAATATTGGGGGAAAAATGCTGTGAAAAATATCCGTAATGTATTGCAGCTGGCTGTAACAGCCTGATGAGATTCTTTATTTATTTTTTCAAAATAGGTGCACGAGGAGATCTCTCTCTCTCTCTCTCTCTCTCTCTCTCTCTCTCTCTCTCAGTTGAGCAGAACCAACCCATAAAGACTGGTTGAGTTAGGGCCATGTCAGTGGCTGCATTTAGTTTGCTTAGAAACAGAGGACATAAGAAGAGCCATGCTGGATTCTGTTCCCACAGTGGCCATCATGATGTCCATGAGAAGCCCCCAAGCAGGACATGAGTATGACACCTCATGTTCCCTAGTAACACACACACATATATATAGAAGCATATTGCTCTGTTACTGAAGGTAACATATAGTCAGCATGACTGGTAGCCATGGAGAGCATCCTCCTCCATGAATTTGTCCAATCCTCTTTTAAAGCCATCCAGGTTGGTGGTCATCACTGCATCTTGTGGTAGTAAATTCCATAGTTTAACTATACTCTGCGGGAAGAACTCCTTCCTTTTATCTTTCCAGAATCTCCCACCATTCAGCTTAATGGGATGACCACATTGAGTCCTAGTATTATGAGAGAGGGAGGAAAAAGCAGCCCCCAACCCACTTGCTCCACACCAATACTTTTTTACACCTCTGTCGTGTCTCCCCTTACTTGCCATTTTCCCAGTGTCCTGGATGCCATACCCTTTCCTCATCTGAGACTGGCTTCAGCCCCTTGATCATTTTGGTTGTTCGAGGGAGGTCGTAAGCATGGCTGTGCAAGAGAGGTGGTGGTATTGGGAATGCACGGTGGTGCCCTTCAGCCGCAATGAGTTTGTGCCTCTCTTTGTTCTCCAACATAGTGTTTCCCGAACTTCCCATAGCTTTGGCACCATGCTTCTGAATGAATTCAGTAGGTGCACACTCACTTATGACATGGATTTCCCATCCTTCCTCCTGGGCTGCGTTTTCAGAGGTTCCCCCTTTTATCCTCATAAGTCGCCTTGAGTGCCATTTTTCTTGGTAGAAAGATGGAGTATAAATCAAATAAATAAATATTATTATTAATAAAAAAACTACCTTGTGACATTGGCAAAGCAGAGAGATGGTGTCTGTACCCAAGATTACCTAGTGAGCTTTGTGACTGATGACGGATTTGAACTTGGATCTTCCCAGACTTAAATTCCACCCTCTAATCTAGCCCTCCCCAACTTGGTATCCTCCAGATGTTTTGGACAACAATTCCCAGCAGTCCCGAGCATTGGCAGTGCTTGCTGAGGTGGATGAGAGTTGAAGTTCAAAACCTCTGGAAGGCTGGGGTTTGGGAAGGCTGTTCTAACCACACTGACTTGGGTTTGCACACGTTGGTAACCCACACTCAGTGGTTGAGTGTAGGTTGTTGTTGATCCATGGGTTGTTTGTTGAACCCAGCATGTTGTCTGAACCCAGGACATTTTCCTCAGGGTGGCTTGTTAACTATCCAGAGTGGCTTATTTGTCTCAAACAAGCCACCTTGAGATTACATGGTGGCTTGTTGGTTTGTTCAGGGTGGTTAACAAGCCACTTTGTGGAAGATGTCCTGGGTTCAAACATGCTAACCCATGGTCCAACAAACAAGCCACACTCAACCACTGATTGTGGGTTCGCGTGTTGTGTGAACAGCCCCCCTGGCTCTCAATGTGCATTTTATATCAACATCAGTGTATTTCAATGCATTGGTTAGGGGGACCAAATTCACTTCCACACCAGAAACGGTTTCCTTCAAGAGTGGATCAGAGTAAAGTTCCCCGCCCTCTGGGGAGTCTCTGCGGTTCTGCACAATTCACTATATTAGTGACTCCTGTGTAGAGATGACAAATCGACTTCCGTGAGGTCTGGTGGTTCTCGTGTCTCTTTGCATCAGGGGCCGTTGAATGAATCTGTCACCTCCCATGCAGAGAAGTGGAAGAATTACCCAGTGAGTCATCCTCAGACCCAGTGGGCAGCCCCCTCAGGGTGGGAACCAGCACACACACTTTGGGACTTACTGCCCTGTCTAATCATTATAAGGCTGACTGTTGCATCCTTAGCAATAGCAGCTCTTTCACCTGAAGTCTTTGCAGACGATGTTTCCCCGTTTGAGGATAGTGAATTGGCTGCCGTGGAGATCAGACCGATGCAAGTTAGAATCCTGGAGAGGTGGGCAGCAGTCCAAGGGTTAAGAACCGAGCCTTCACTTTGCATTTTGTACATTTCAATGCCATGGTGGACGCGGGCCCATACGGCTAAAGGTTGCAGAGAGTGAGGTAGGAGTAGCACTGACCTGGAAGGTCCCATCAGTGGGAGGAATAGAAATGGCCCATCGTTGCTTGCAATGGCCTGTGCAAGAGAGTAAAGAACTGAGACTTGAAGCCTGTTCACCCAAGCATGTACACACTTTTGAGTTCTTTACGCTTTGGCCAGATCTATGCCAAGCAGGATAGAACACTTTGAAAGCGGTTTGAAAACGGTATATGGTCTGTTTCACGGGCCCCAACAGTTGTCCGTGCGCTTCGATACCATTATAAATCAGTAGTGTAGATCCTGCCTTTGAGTACATTTGAAGGTTAGAATAGATGGCCCCCACCAGCCTTTTTGGGTCGGTGGGGCCACTTGGAATTCTGAAAGAGTGTCGTGGTTGCTCTCACAAAATGGCTGGCAGGGGGCGGGCTTGCCCATTCATCATGGCTGTTGTGATGAGCATTGTAGGTCACAAAACACTCACTTGCTAGAAGACAAACTGATGAGAGAAAAAGGAAATCTGCCCAAGTAGTTAAGGCAGAGGTGGGGATTGAGTTGCAAAACACAAAATCTTTTGGACCCAAATAAAGATAAGACTCTGGAAGACAAGGCTTCACTTTGCAACATTCCAGCATCCCAGTTAATATAAAAATCCTAAGAAACAAGATAAAAATCAGTAGGGACAAGGAGCCTGGCAAGATAGGCACAAAGACAGGTATCTACCTCACATTCATGTTCATGAACACCACAGTGGAGACCCCAGCAATAGAGATACAACTCACTCTCTCTCTCTCTCTCTCTCTCTCTCTCTCTCTCTCTCTCTTTCTTTATCTATTTATTGCAATTATTTACACGCTACCTTTCAGGATACAAATCCTACCAAGGCGTCTTACACATATAAATCTAATTACATTGCAATAAACAAATGTTTAAAATATGATCAGGAGCCTTCCCACATGGCTTTGTGGGTAGGGGGAATCCAGCTGGACCAGGAGTAGAGGTACCAGCTGTTTTCCATGGTCTCTCTCCCTCTCTCCTGGAATTCTTCCCACAGGGTTGTTGATGGTGGAAGGCCTTCTGGGGTGGGGTGGGGTGGGGTGGGGGTGTCCAGCTGAAACAGACCCTGAAGTTTTCTTCATCTGCCTCTCTTTCTTAGCATCCTTAGGGACACTGCCTTTCACAGGAATCCCAATCCCAATATACAGTCAGCATCCATGTGCCAAAAGGAGGGCCTCCATTTGCACACACACACACACACACGCAGAGAATATGCTCTTTTCCCACCTTCAGATAAATGTGTGGGGAACACCTCCCCACCCCTCGCGCACTCCGCTTTCATTGTGCCCTGTTCATTAAGAACATTAAAAGGGCCGTGTTGGATCAGACCAACGCTCCACCTAGTCTAGCATTGTGTTCGCACAGTGGCTAACCAACTGCCCATGGGAAACCCACAAGCAGGATAAGGGTGCAGCAGCACCTTCCCACCCATGTTCCCTAGTAACTGATGTACATAAGCATACTGCCTCTGATACTGGGCATAGCAAATAGCCATCAGGACTAATAGCCACCCCCCCCCCCCCCGTTTAAACCATCCAAATTGGTGGCCATCATTACATCTTGTGGAAGTGAATTCCATAGTTTGACTATGCTCTGCCTGACAAAGTACTTCCTTTTATCTGTCCTGAATCTCCCACCAGCCAACTTCATGGGATGACCCCTTTGGTTCTAGTATTATGACGGGGGGGGGGGGGGAATGTCTCTGTATCCACATTTTCCACACCATGCATAATTTGTGGTACACCTTGTATCATGTCTGAACAGGGCCTACTTCCTCCCAATCCTTCAAGGTGCATGTTTGGAAAGATTAGGGTCTCTAGTCCTCATTGCTTCTTGTGGTGGTTCTTTAGGTTAACTGTTCTTGTGGGGAAGCATGAGATATTGTATCTCTGTTGGTAAGCTTGACCTCTCTCTTCTTCTCAGGTGTGTCCACGGTTGTAAAAACGAAGCTAGTGGTGTCTTCCATTGAAACGTCTTCTCGGCAGTCTTGGGATATAATCAGCCTTTTCCGGAGATGAGAAGAGATGTGTGTGCACCTTCGTTGCCCTGGGCTCATGTTTTGTTGCATTTCATAAGAGGTTCATAGATGGATGATCAAGCCAACCTCAAGAGGCAGAAGAAGGAAACTCGTTATAAGGAATTAATAGGAAATTTACCAAGGACAAAGGAAGGAAGACTGAATGGCACAGAAACGGAGGAGAGGATTTGGTGCAATGTGAAGAAATTGGAGCCCAGGAGGAAACAAGGAAGTGAGGATTGTCCTTGCAGGTAATAAACATTAACTCCTCCTTGTTTGTCTCAAAGAGATATGGGGTCTCCTAGTGCCACTCAAGTGGAGATTTTGATCCATGCTTTTTTCACTGATGTAGTAGTGTATTTATGTTTTTTTTAAATTTGGCCTGTCCTCCAAGGAGCTCAAGGCAGCCTTCTGTCAGGATTCCAAGCCCTCCCACCAAAATGTGAGGCAACAGAGATCCACTGTGCAGTCCACAAAGCCTTTATTCAGTAAAAAAAAAAAACACCCACTTTTTTACACCTGTAGCTACTGTGAGGGCCAGGAGCTGTATTCTAGGCCTAATTAGCCAAACAAAGCAAGGCAGTCGCCTATCAGCTAAATTGATGGTCTCCTGCTGTGCCCAAACAGGCTTTTACTGGACTCTTCCTTCAGGGAGGTCCCTCTTGACCCAGCTTATGACGTGCAGCTAGTCTGATGGACCACCTCTCACTTCCTCTCAACTCTCTTCGCTTGACCCTGCTGTAGTCTCTGGGATCTGTCCGGTCAGGTGCTTCCTCCCCCTCCGACAAGGGCTGAGTTTCCGAGCAGCGGGAGGGGGAAGACGATCTCTGAACCTGGGCTTCCTGTTCAATAAGCTCCTGGGAAGATTCCTCCTTGACTCCTGAAAAGCCTTGGGGAATTTCCTTCCCCCACTCCTGTCTTGGCTGGGCTTCTTCTAGTTCAGCCTCCAAGTCTGGCTCAGCATCTGAAAGCAAACCAGGGAACCCAGGTCCCATCTTGACACCTGCATGTTCTCTTCACACAGACTCTATGGGGTAGTTTAGGCTGAGAGCATGTGATTGGCCCAAAGTTATCCAGACTGCAGCCCAGTGTGCAGAGGAAGTGGATTAAAGATGAGCTCATGGCTGGGCCCAGACAGACCAGAAGTGTGTCCTCCCACCCAGGACTCTTGAAGCCACTTGCTGGAGTCAAATGGCAGCAGACAGAAGATACTGCCCTACTGACATAGCAGCTCCCCTCCCATTTAGATGGAGATGTTAGTGGGGACCTTCCTCCTGACAACGTTAATTTTGCATGTGCAAAGACTACTCCAGCCTTCCCCAGCCGGACACCCTCCTGTTTTGTTGTACTACAACTCTCATCATCCCTGAGCAACCGAAACTGGTTGGGAATTTGGGGAGTTGTAGTCTGACATTTTGGGACTGTGCCAGGCTGGGGAAAGCTGGTGTAGTCTTTCACAACGGCATCAGAAGCAGTACAGTCCACTTACAGATAGATCCCATGGGGCTGCTGGTGAGGTTCAGCAGGGGTGCAGAACCTCTTTCAGCCCTTGGGCCGGGCTCCAAATCAGAGAAGTCCTCGGGGGCTGCATTCCAGTGGTGGGCGGGGCCAAATTGAAAAAAATATGCCAGCCTATCTTAGTTTAAAGCTCTTATCGCCAGCAACTTTGCCTTTGGAAAGGCATTTCGGTCTTTTAGAGTGGGAGGGGAAAAAATTGCACTAAAGCCAGGGCAGCATCAAACGATTGGGGAATGAAGGTGCAGTCCCATGGGGATCCCCAGGGCGCCGTATCGGGACCCCAGGAGGGCCAGCATTGTCCCCTGTGCCTGAGGTTCTGCCCCTCTGATGTACAGCAGTTCTAAGGGCCGCTAGAGGCTTTGCCCACGGCATGCAGGCCAAGTGTGACATCGCTAGGGGAGACCGTCAATGGACTTGTGGGGTTTTCTAAAAAGCCGCCTTGGCAGATTACGCATGGCCCTGTTCCCAGTTGTCTGGCTGCCAGGATGCCACTGTAATTGCCACTTTGCATCGCCTCTGCCAGTGGTTTAAGATGGGGCCACCAGTCATCCAAAAACATTTTGCACCGAAAAGACATCCTTGCAATGTTTTGTAGCGCAGTTATATAGCTCAAAGGTTAATCGGTTTGCTTGTTGTCCGTCAAGCCACCCGTCGTAGCTGATGATAGCAAATTGTTCCGTGGTGAAGCTGTCGAGCGGTTAATAGCTTTCTGCGAATGGATGAAGTATGCGATCAAGATGTAAGCGAGGCCACCAAGCAAAATGGTCATAGGGGAAAAAAAACAAAGAGTTCTTGGCCGGCTCGATATGAAGCGGGCAAATAACTTATCCTATACCAAATATTTGCTATCCATTTGCTATCCACCCTGTAGGTTCAATGCAGGATGGAAATGTAGAGGAAATATATATTCCTAGGAACTGTCCCATATCCTAGGCTGACCCTATGGAAAGGAGGACAGGGCTCCTTCACCTTTAACAGTTGTGTAGAAAAGGGAATTTCAGCAGGTGCCATTTGTATGCATGCAGCACCTGGTGAAATCCCCTCTTTGTCACAACCATTAAAGCTGCAGGAGCTCTACTAGAGTGACCAGATACTAAAGAGGACAAAGCTCCTGCAGCTTTAACGGTTGTGATGAAGAGGGAATTTCCCCAGGTGCTGCATGCCTACAAATGACACCTGCTGAAATTCTCTCTTCATCACAACTGTTAAAGATACAGGAGCCCTGTCCTCCTTTCCATAGGGTCACCCTACATATCCATACAGCACTGCTGTGTGTGTGTGTGTGTCCGTGCACACGCATTTAATTATGCTAGCATCATTAACGTGACTTGATGCTATATTCCTTTGAATTTTCCGCCCTAATCATTTCTGAATTTTGACCATTTATCCATCATATTTGAAGGATCGTACTTGCCGTCTTCTGTTAGAACTAATGTAGCTTGATCTCTCCAGAGAGGCAGCGCTCTAGAATGTCTTAAGCCATGCAAAGGAGTGCCAATGTCACATCAGCACAGTCCGTTTGCGCTGCAGAGTGTAAACCGAGTGCGATGCAGCCCAGCTCAAATCCCAGCCACGAAATCATTAGTTAGCCAAGCCTGCTTTTCTCTCCGCCTCAACCGTCCCCTGCAGTGTGGGGATATAAACACCGGCCTACCTAACAGGGTTGTTGTAAAGATTAGGAGAGGGAGAACTTACAGGCGCCGCCCAGTGGTGGAGTGCATGTTTGGCATGCAGAAGGTGACAGGACAACGCAGCTTCATATATTACGATCATGCTAGAGCAAGCGCACTGTGAAACACTTTCAGCACCCTAGAGCAGTGGCCTTCAACTGGCCCAGACCCGAGACCCACCTCAGACACTCAACCTGCAACATGGGACCCACATTCACAATGATCTCCATGCCCAACATGGCGGCAACAGCTTTGCTGCAGCCTGCGTGGACTGATCCGACGACCCACTTTTGTGTCGTGACCCTCCAGTTGAACAGCAGTGCCCCAGAGCAGTATATAGTGGAAAACTCTTACAAGACATGAGAAAAACATACCTTGCTAGCCTACTTAATAAGTAAATTATAAGGACATCCTTTGCCTTCAAAGACTTTGGATCACATGATGTTGCCTTGACCTGGGTAGACCACCAGTCCCTCTCACATAGGATTGCCTTCTTTGACTGACAAAAGACTGGGTTTGCACCATGCTAATGCACACTCAGTGGTTGAGTGTGGATTGCCGTTGAACCAGGGCTGTTGAACTGTGGGTTGGCATTGTGTATGACCCCAGGACATTTTCCGTAGGGTGGCCTGTTAACCATGCAGTGTGGCTTACTATTCTCAAGCAAGCCACCTTGAGACTGCATTGAGCAGGGGGTTGGGCTCGATGGCCTTATAGGCCCCTTCCAACTCTACTATTCTATGATTTATTCTAAGTCATGGAAGTAAAGCCTTAACTGCTCTCTGTTTTCCATCCATGCCAGCAGCGCACTTAGATGGGTTGGTATTCATTCATACCAGTCAATCGTCATTTTTGTTTTTTTAGACAGGGAACTATTCGAGACATGGTCCTTTATATATTTTATTTCATTTATAAGATTTATTTATTTATTTATTTATTAGCATGTACGGCCCAACTGGCAAATGCCTGCCATGGGGTGGGGGTGGGGGTACAGTCAATCATTAAACCAAACAACAAGAACAACAAAATAATCATAAAAAAATAGATAACAAAAATGATAATACAATACAAGTTCAAAATAATACAATATTAAACATTAAAACAGTATATATATATATAAAAACATGTTTTCACATCACACCCACATACATACATATACACATTAAATATGTATATATTGCATTGTACACTGTATGGAAGCCCCAAGAAAACTGTTTATTATGCAGTTGCAGAAAGGATTTATTGGCAAGTCTGATAACAATAATATTTGCTTCCTTCTTTCTGATTCGGATAAATCCATCACTAGCAGAGCTACATCCTTTGTGAATGAATTGTTTATTTACTTTCAATAAACCAACACAAACATCCTTTGGGTTTACTAAGAAAGACTAGGGGGAAATCTGCACAATCCATTCCTGTTCCTTACTTGACGGCTTGGGGAGTGAATAGCTTTCCTTGCGGAATTGTAATTTGTTACTTCTATGTTGATCCTCTTTTGGGATATATTGATGTATCCCCTTCAGTGACATGGGAGTGAGCCACGTGCTGTGTAGAATGGTCCAGGTTCCCAGCTATTCCGTTCTATTCTCCTTTCTCCCCCGTCTTTCTGTCCCTCCCCAACAGTCAGTCAGCATACTTCCTTCTGTGACTGTATGTGTGTATGCGTGGTACTGCTTTGCCTGTGTAAGGACAGGCATTCACCCCATAACATCAGAAATAGAGGGACCTGCAACAAAATGTTACAGCGTGGAGGTCCCCCCCTCTGTATTTTTTCCTCCCTAAAGTTTTTTGGCGCTTCGGCAAATCTTTGGGTTTCCCTGTATATGTTGATACTTCCGTCTTGAACATGGATCGTGCCATTTTGGCTGCATAAATACTGGCAGTTAAAGAATTCAGATCTCTATTAATAGATACTATATATATATATATATATATATATATATAGGGGGGTGTCCATCCGTGTGTGTGTCCCCTGGATTGCTCTGCTATTGATCTGTTGAAGTCTATTGCAAGGGATAGGAACTTGATGCCCTCCAGATGCCCTCCAACTCTCATCGCCTCCAGCCAGCATGACTAATGGTCAGGAACTATTAGAGTCGTAGTTGGGAAAAAAGATCTAGAAGGTACCAAGTTTCCTACCCCTGATTGGTAATGAGTATGAAGTTATGGGTGCTTTTTTTGTGATGAACTATATTTTCCTTAACTAAAATTGACTTGACTACTTGAGAATAGGCTGGCACTGCCTATCCTGGGCAGGTGGGGTTTAAAAATATCCTCACTTAATAGAGTTTCAGAGAGGGAAACAAACGAGCCTTCGAGATAATTGAGGCAAAGCTCCCTATAGAACCCCAGTGATTCTAATTAGGCCACAAAACAAAGACTTTCTTGGGTTCTGGAGGGGAAAGACTGATACAATGCATCTGTTCCCATTGACCAGGAAAGTGCTAGATTGTTTTTGAGGGAAAGTCTCTAGACCCAATGCATACCCTAAGATCATGGAAAAATAAACATCTGGAAAGTCTATTTATTTAAGAACATAAGAAGAGCCCTGCTGGATCAGACGAGGGTCCATCTAGTCCAGTTCACACAGTGGCCAACCAGCTGTCGACCAGTGACAAACAAAGCAGGACATGGTGCAACAGCACCCTCCCACCGATGTTCCCCGGCAACTGGTGCACACAGGCTTACTGCCTCGGATACTGGAAGTAGCACATAACCATCAGGACTAGTAGCCATTGATGGCCTCATTCTCCAGGAATTTATCCAACCCCCTTTTAAAGCCATCCAGATTGGTGGCCATCACCACATCTTGTGGTATTTATTTGATGTATGTCCCCGCCTTTCCACCCAGGAATGGCGCTGAAGGTCAAAGTTGTATGGAGAAGCGGAAGGCAAAGAGATTCAACCATTAATGGTAATCTTCAACCAAGCAATACTAGTTGAGTTCGTTGTTTGTATTTTTGGTGATAAAAGGTTGAGCCCCTAAACAACTGAAGGTGTTAAATGTAGTGTATGATGTGTGTGTGTGTGTGTGTGTGTGTGTTTAATAAGTAATTTAGAGCATGTGAAATTACACCTGAGAAGGGAAATCAAGAAATAAAAGGAAACATTTACCAAGATAAAACTGGAAAATATGATGAAGGCTGTGTGTAAGCAGTTAGGTCTGAGGGTTTCTACCTCCAGCACAGAATCTGACACAAAATTTAAGTTGTTGCTCATCTCATCCTTCTTGATTTAAAAATTAAGTTTCTAGCCTTCTGGTTGTAGAGAAATGCTCAAGAACGTGTGGGCAGCGTTTGGAAAATGCTCTGAAACCAGTGGAAGTCAGGCATAGAAAGTTTCCCAGCAGTCAGTGGGCAGGACTTTAGTGATACTCCCTTTGTTTCAAAGGTATCGCTCTTTCCATAGCTTTCGTTTATGTATTTTTATTTACATAATTACTGTAGTTTTAAACCACCCAATTACTGAAGGTCTCTGGGCAGTGTAAATACTACATTAAAAACATAGAATACAAACATTAAAACAATACACTAAAATGGTGCAGAAAAAAACCAAGCTAAATCCAGCATCAAAGAATAAAATCATTACAACATTGTATAACCAAATTACAACCAACAGCAGGAATAGCATATTAAAAGCACTAACAAAAGTTCTTAAGAACTTAAGAGCCAGTGTGGTGTAGTGACTAAACTGTTGGACTGGGAGTCGGGAGATCCGGGTTCTAGTCCCCACTCAGCCATGGAAACCCACTGGGTGACTTTGGGCCAGTCACAGACTCTCAGCCCAACCTACTTCACAGGGTTGTTGTTGTTGTGAGGATAAAATGGTGAGGAGGAAGATTGTCTGCTGCCTTGAGTTCCTTGGAGGAAAAAAAGGCTGGATATAAATGAAATAATAAAATAAAAAAGATGCCTAGAACAATAAAAAGGTCTTCACCCAGCACCGGGAAGACCATAATGTAGGTGCCAGGCAAGGCTCCCTGGTGAGATCATTCCACAAATGGTATGCTACCACTGAAAAGTCCCTTTCTTTTGAAGCCACTTGCCTCGCCTCATTGGGCAGGAGCACCCACCAATTTATCTTTATAAATCTATTCATTTATTAATAATATTTGCATACCGCTTGAGAGTAAAAAGAAATATCCCTAAGTGGTGTTATTGCTGAATTTGGGTTGCATGCATGCGGACTGTTTAATTCAGGAATGCAGGATGTCTTTTGGCCGAAGGACCAACTTTCATTTTGGAGAAGATCTTAGGGGGCACATTCCAGTGGTGGGCGGGGCCCTAGGCAAAATGGGCAGGGCCAGCAGCCCCTCCCCACCCCAGCAGCATACTTTACCTTAAAACTCTTACTGCTCATAAGCCTTAGAGTGTGAGAAAAACTACCCAAAAGCCCAGAGTTTATCCTGGAGACCGCTAAACTGTTGATGTTTGAAGGAAAGGAAAGGAGGCCTGGGGAAGGAGGCGTGGACTTCTGGGAACCCCAGGGGGAAGGATCGGGACCCTGGACCTGATTGCCTGCCCCCCGTGGTTGAATTTGTTTTAAGCCCTGCCTATTGGAGGCTGAAGGATCCGGCACGCCTTTCTCATTGGTGTGCTTCCCAGTGTGTCAGGTTGCGTCCAATAAGGGTGTGTAATTTGGCACTCAACGTTAGGTCAGATCAGTGTGCTTCCTTCGCTGTCTGTCTCCCCCCGCCCCCCGGGCCACTGTCTTCTCTGCCGTGGTCCCCAATTACTCTTAGCACAAGCAGATAAATTACCGTGATCATTTGCTCTGTCCCCGACTGTAGCCCTGCCATATGTTTATGCCTGATAGAGATTTTTATCTGCCGGGGCTAAAATTACCCAGTGAAGGATGACATTTCTTATCAAGGGCTTTGCTGAATCAGAAAGAGGTGGGGGGGGGGGGGGAGGGGGGGGTCACTGGTGGCCATCTCCAGGGAATTTCATTGCTAAAGGGAGGACAGGTCTCCTGGCGGAGCTTGCCCTTTGAGGCCTTGCTGGGAATCTCACCCAGCAGGATGTTGCAGCAACACAGAGGGAAAGGAAAGGGGGGTGATGGGAGATGTAGCGGTAGGTTTGGAGTTACCACGGTTCAGGTTTAAAGTAGGGTGGGTGCCAGTCTCCGATAGAGCTGCCTTGGCTGGTCAAAAGAAGACATTTGTGTTTTCTTCCTTAAAGCTCTGTATGCCTTTGCACGAAGGCCACCTTTCACATCCCGAAAGGAGACTGTCGCATGGGGTTATTGATCGGCTTAATTATCTACTGATTTAAAAACAAAAATGCATCTTCAGCTATCACATTAACAGTGAGGCCCTGTACACACCTACTCAGAAGTAAGCTCCGTTGAGTTCTATGGATGTGGCTATAGGATTGTAGCCTAGGCTCATTCCTTTATTTAAACGAGGCTGCAATCCTCGCACCTACTCTAGGAGTAAACCGTATTGGACAAAGTGACGATGCAGAAAGGCATTGCAGGTCGTAACAGTGACACAATCCGTCAAGTTGATTCCATTTAGTTGCTTGTTTTTTCTACACTAAGGCTCATCCCATCCTATTTCGGCATCATTCTGTGAATTTGGTTGTTGGTTTTTAAAAGCCTGCCTGAAAAATAATTCATATTTACATCTGCATTGATTTAATTGAACTTATTTTTGTACGCGCTTTTCCAAATATATGCATTTGGATGTGTGCGTAAATATCTGCAATTTTGTGTGCACTTTAAAAAAAATGCATTTTTGATAAGTGATTTTCCCTAGTTTTGTCCTTACCTTTCAGTAATATATGTATTTTGTGTGTATATTCCCTCTTTATCCACATTTTGGGTGCACATCCCCCCCCCCCCCCCATTTATGAACTGAATTGCAAAATTTGGGAAAGTAGAAATACCATATCACTTCATTCTGGCTTATGCATGGTTCAGAAAGAGCGAATTTCATAGATTCAAATTAAAATGCAAAGCCAACAAATTTCTCACCCATACCTAGCCCCAGGGGCGGTGAGGGGGAGAGTTTGGATCTCCCAATGTTGGGGGTCCACAGTGGGATGGAAACAGGCTTAGACCACACTCCTTTACTTTCTCCTCTAACAGTGAATGGCTCCCATTGATTACAATGGAGGAAAGCAAATTGCTGCACTTTGGAACATTTGCGGTGCGGGTTGAGCCTGAAATGAAAATTCAGGAACGGGCAGACTTTGCTTTGCTTTTTATTAGATGGCCAAGAGCCACCAGCCAGAGCCAGATGCAAGAAAGTGTCTGGAGCCAATCATTACCACTCACCCTCAAGAGCCGTTCAATGGAATGACCTACATATGCAGGTACAGCTCAGTTACTTACAGACTAGGGATTCTAACAGACTGATTTGGGATGGGGAGATGAGGAATCCTTGCCTATGTGAAATCATCCACTGGATCCTGATCTACCTTCCTTGCATCCCTAGGGGATCCTTCATGGGTGTGTGGATAGTGTGTTATAGCATGCAATGAACGAAAACATCCCTCTCCAGTAGAGGGGAGCTTGCTATATGCAAATGTAGACTCGGCGCGACCTGGGGTGGCCGGGCCACAGCAGATTCCTCAGGTCAGATTCTTAGAAATCTAAATTCAGTCCATCTCGAATTTCTCCAGCATCCCTAGTCAGACATTTATGGCTCAGGGGGAATCAAGGTGCGACATGTTGGGGCCAAGCTACAAAGGAGGAGCGTTCTATCCCCACATTCCAAACTGGGCAGAGGATAGGCCTTCTGTACTTATGTGTAAGATTCTTCCACTGGAGCAGGGATGCAGGACCTCGGGGCCACTGGCCAATTCCGGTCCCCCTGGGGTGATAATCCAGCCCTCTGAAGTTCCCTGGATAACCCCTTCTCCTCCCCCCCTTTCCTCCCCCATCGTTTGGTGGTTTCCCAGGTTTTGCATGGGTTTCCTCCCCACCCTCATTCTGAATGGTTGAAATGCCTCTCCCTTAGGCTTAGTTACTAGCAGTAAGAGCTTTCATTTTAAATATGCTGGTACTATCTTGACTTGCGCAGAGCATCTGCACGCCAGTACTTTATTGCTCAGTATCATACTTTTCTGGCTTTTCCATGGGCACCTGGGCCAACCGGGAATCCATTAGAGTCCCCCGCCTCCTAGCCATTCTCCACTGCTTGCCTGCCCTCTGACTCACAGGACTTATCTGAAGCCACTGCAAACCGTCCAGCCTCCTGTCTGGACTCCTGCCCCTCCCAGCTGCTTCCCCTGCTGACTCCCAGTCACTGTCTCCCCCCACCCCCCGCCCCGTTTACCTGTCTGCAGTCCCACAGGACTTACCTGGGGCCTCCACGTGAACTGCTTCGCCACTCCCTCCCAGCCGCTCTCCACCCTGCTCCCAGCTGTGCTTATATATCCTGTTGCTTAGCAAAACAGAGTTCTTCTCATAACCGGGAACCTCAAGCATACAAAGTTGTTGTCATAGCTTAGAACCACCAGTGTGGCATAGTTTGGAACCTCCAGCGTACAAAGTTCTTAACATAGCTCGGAACCTCCAGCATTCCATTCATTGCCTTAGCGTGATAAATAGATAGATAGATAGATGATAGATAGATAGATAGATAGATAGATAGATAGATAGATAGATAGATTTTGCCTCTGCCCCTTTACCTTTGGCCACACCCACCACTGGAATGCTCCCCCAAGAGTTTCTCTGAAATGGAATCCAGCCCTGAGGCTGGAAGAGGTACCATACCCCTGACTTTAGAACCAAAGGATGACTGGAGGTTTGCACTTCTCCGCAACACATGGTGCCCATCCCCTCCCCCCCCCCCCCCCCCCCCGTTTAGAGGGCTAGACAGACAGCTGTCAGCAGAAATCTTCGAACAACACCACTCGTTCTCTAGGCCAGTACTGCGGCATTTAATAATTCCCTCTCCCTCGTACTGTTTATTATTTTTAATTGCTTTACAATTGTCCCTGAGCTGATGGGAAATCCAGCACTGGAAGATCTGGAGCACTACAAGTCTCCAGGGAGACAGAAATGCCTGACAGATGAGAGCTGCCTTGAAGAGCAATTACGAGCGCAGCGAAGTGGCTTCCCTTCTCTTGTGATTCTCCTTGGCGCTTGGCGCGCTCTTTGTTTAGAGCTCATTTAAAACTACAGTTCGATTTGCATAAGATCTCTTCAGCGAAAGAAGGTGACAGTGATAGTGGGTGTAATTATTGGGGAGGAGTAGCAGGAAGAATTCGCCCTCCCGGTGGGACCATGTCTACCTGTCTGACCCTTCCCCTTGGTTAAGATCTGTTAAGGAGACTCTGCTCCAAGGCCCTTCATTGCCTGCTGTAAAACCCCGCTGGTCTTGCAACAGGGCTCTTTCCATGGTGGCCCCTGTGACTTTGCGCTCGGCTGCCTGGCAAGTCCCGTCAGGCACAAGATGGAAACTTCTCTTAGCCGTTGTCAAGTGGATTTGTTGAAACAGCTGTCACGATTCAGTTTGCCTTCTCTATTGCTCTTGTTGTCTTGTTGTGTATTCAGCTGCTTTTATTGTTCATTGCCTTGGGCAGCTTCTGGGCAAAAAGGCGATGATGGATAACTTGGTGCCCTCCAGAGGTTAGGGACTTCAGCTCTGATCAGCCCCAGCCAGCATGGCCAATGATTAAGAATTATGGGGCTTGTAGTTCAAAATGCCCGGAGGGTTCCAGGTTGGGCAAGACTGATCTAAATAATTTAACTTTAAATTTCGGGGGGGGGGGGAGAGGGTGAGAGGACCCAAAGAGGGCTGGTTGTCTTCATCTTTCCCTCCTGTCTTGTAGAGATTTGGCAAACCTGTGGACCGGTGTGTAAAACCGTTGGCTCTTCTGATGCCTGCTAAGGATAGAGGAGCAGGAATAAGAATTACTGGACGTTGCAAAAGGGTGAAAGGAAAACCAGGCGGGAGAGGAAATGGAATGGAGTGGCTGGAACCCTGAACAGAAGGGCTCCACCAGTGGAAGCTGGTGGCTTCGATGTCAGTGAGGCGGTGAATCCGCTCCAGGTTTCAGTCAGAACTCTGAAGGAGCACTTTGTGTAGCCACTTTAGAGTTCTGAATGAAACCCGGAGCGGATTCACTGCCCCATTGACATCGGAGCCACCAGCCTCCACCGGCCTCAGCCATTTTTAGAATGTATTTTTCCTGCAAGTGGTTTCAAGGCCTCACTTGTGAGATGCAAGGGGCTGCTTGTAACCGCATTTGCAGAAACCATTCATGGTTCCTAGCAAGATCCGTATTGCAAGGTGTTTGTGTGTGTGTGTTTTAATAGAAGTGATGAACTGTCAAAGAGGTGAATGAGTCAGACTTCCTCCCCCCTCCCCCCCTCCTTCCCCTTGCGCTATTTCAGATGCAGAGTAACAAGCAAGGTAGGTGTTAAAGGACTGGGGTCCGGTGAAGGGGGCAGAGATGATCCAGCGTGGGGGTGTATGCAAAGGGGAGGCGTAGGGACACTTCGCCAGGGAGGCCCAGTGTGGAGGATTGCAGTTGTGGCCAATGATTTTGCAGGACAAAAAGAATTTGGCATTTGTTGTTTCCTGGCACTACTGAAAATGTTTGGGCGGGGCATCAGGGGAGAGAGACTTCCTGATCATCCTGTCAGTCTAACTCAGCGCTTCCTTTACTTATTTATTTACAATATTTTTATAACGCTCCCCATTCAAGAATTTTGAAGCGGTGGACAAATCGAATACAAATATATAAAAAAAACAAAATAAAAATACAATCAAAACCACATTTTTAAAAAAAACAAAACAAAAGCACAATAAAACCGCGACTAGTCATTAGGGAAGGCTTCCTGGAACAATGTTTTCAGGAGGCGTCAGAAGGAATGCAAAGTTGGCGCCTACCTGATCTCCAGAGGCAGGGAATTCCATAGGAGTGGGGGCCACCACACTGAAGGCACTTCCCCTCGTGGACTCCAATCAGACAGTTGGTCTATGTGGGACCACCAGAAACTGTCTTGCCTTGGTTGGGAAGGCTTGGTGCTGTCACACTTGTTCTGTCCCGGGAGAAAAGGTGTGTGGGCTCCACCTTTTCTTACAGCCACCCTGATCCTGCAGTTAGGTACACCACTCCTTGGATGAAGAGTTTGGCCCCAGAGCTTTCAGAAGCGTAGCTCGTCAGCAAACCTCGGCGTTGAAAAAGATGGAGCAAAACAAAGAAGCAGGGAGAGAGATCCATAAAGCAACACACAAAGTCATCTTTGGAATGCAGGAGCCCTGCTCTCTATTGTGTCTGGTCACTCTAAGCAGGGGTCCTGCAGCTTTAACTGTTGCAAAGAAGAGGGAATTCCACCAGGTGCTGCATGCATACAAATGACACCTGCTGAAATTCCCTTTTCTATAGAACTGTTAAAGGTACAAGAGCCCTGTCCTCCTCTCCAGATGTTGTGGCCATGTACCCACCTTTCCTCAACCTGTCTCCTGTTTCCAAAATTGTTTGGTGGCTACCTGTCCTAAAACACACACACACACACACACACACAGAAAGAAAGAAAGAGAGAAACTTGGCTGCTAGCCAGAAGTGGTACCGGCTTAACGTTCTTGGAAACAACTTAAGCTGAATTAGTAAACCAACTTGCTCCATGTATTCATCTCTGTCATAGCACAGTTTGTGTTTCCTTGATGCAGCAGGGCTGGTTTTTGGTTTGGTTTGGTTTTTAAAAAAAATAGTTTTAATTTTGTTCCCTTCTGTGCATCTGACAGCCCGGTGGTGGGTTTCCGTTCCCCACAAGGGAAGGGGACCCAGTTGGGAAGACGGGTGGGTGGGGAAGGAGTTGAACGTCTAAAGCAGCCTTCCCCAACCTGGTGCCCTCCAGATGTGTTGGACGGCAGCTCCGAACATCCCCACCCGATACACTCATGCTTGCTGGGGATGTTGGGAGTTGCTGTCTTCCAGCACATCTGGAATACTACCCGGAAGGAGCAGGGGTGGACTCAAGGGCAGTGCGTACCCAAAGCAGCTTTGGAATGCAGAGCCTTCCTCCCAGCCACCTTCCTCTCAAGGTCTGGATTCTTCAGACAACTCGGTGGTGGTCTGATAAGCGCAGGGCCACGTTCCAGGGGGTGGGCTCCAGCTTTCTGGGCTCATTGTCGCCTGAGTCTGATGCCTAAAAGTTCAGAGTTATTTTTAGCGGGCACACAATTTTACACAGGAGTGACCCCTCCAGGAGTGTGGAGCATTCAGCGGTCGGAGACTGTAGGCAAATTCGTGGACTCAGTGAGTGTGCTTTAGCCGGGCAGGATCACACCTGCTGCCGCCCCCGCTGCTAACGTGCCCACTGCCCATCACGCGCACACACACACGGGCTTGGCATTCCCCGTTAGTGAGAAAGCACCCTACCCACATGCAGCTCTTTTCTCATATTTTTTCCCCAAAACATGGTTGCAGAAGGATCATGGCCCACAGGCGCACGATTGTTGAGAGGTGTGGCCATTGATCTGTCCCGCTTCCCAGGGAAGTCTCCCTGTGTCCACATACCAGAGATGGACAGAGCCAGAGTCAGTGGTGGTCGGGCCGGCCATTTTTCTTTCTAACGCCGCTTCTCTCTCTTTCTCTAAGCATAATTGCTTTGTGGTGGGGTGAGGATCAAGGAGAGAAGGCTGCAGCAGTCACCCCTGTCCACATGCGGACCACAGACAGGCTGTTCTCTATCTCTGCGTTAAATGGTTCAGCTTAATCCTTGCTCCTTTTGAGAAATTTAATGCTTTGGTGCAGAGAGAGACAGACAAACAGACAGACCTATAGGAGTTTTAAACAGTGTATTTCGGTTCAATCCAATCAGGCAGAGGGGGGTAGTTATCACCATACAGAGCAGAGTTGAGTGAAACCACTTCCATTTTTAGTTTTTAATGTTGGCTTAGGAGCGCCCCCCCCCCCCCCGCCCCAGAAGTCCTTGTGAAAATGTTCCCTTCTTTTCATCACCGTCACTTGCCCTCATAAATAAATTGTGTCGTCCTCTGCAGTTCTTAGCCCTACCTTGCAGAGGCAGGGGTGCTAATGGGGTTCCATGCATCACAGTGTGGCGTAGTGGCTAAAGTATTGGACTGGGAGCCTGGAGAATCCGTGTTCTAGTCCCCACTCGGCCATGGAAACCCACTGGGTGACTTTGGGCCGGTCACAGATTCTCAGCACAGCCTACCTCACAAGGTTGTTGTTGCGAGGATAAAATGGAGAGGGGGAGGATTATGGATGCAGCCTTGGTTTCCTTGGAGGAAAAAAGGTGGAATATAAATGCAATAATTAATAAATTAATTTAAATAAAATCACAGGGAAAATGGAAGCGTTTCTTAATTTCTCTGCGTTCCCACCCTCCCATAACTCATCTAAGATAGCTGGCTTAGTGGTGCCTGTTTCGACAGTCCCGTGAACATCTTTTAACATTTTCATTAAAAATACATGGCAATGCACACACAGCCCGCTTTGCCCTTCTGCGCCTTTTGCCCGATCAGAGTTTTCCATTTATTAACTCTGCATTGTAGTGATGGGCCGTGGGAAGCAGATTGCAGGATTCCAAGCCGACTTAGAATTTCCACAAATCCTACGTCGCTGCTTTCCAGGACTCGTTGGGTCTTTCCAGCCCAGGGATGGGAAACTATTTATTTCTCTGTCGAGGATCACATTCCCTACAGTGCTATCTGTCGGAGACCACCTCATAGCGGTGCGGGGGTTGACGCCAGTGGTGGGTGTAACCGAGGCCAAAGGTAGGTCGGGACACCCACTTTTCCCTCTCGCCAAGGGAAGGGACAAAGCCCTCTTACCAAGTCAGAACTGATGGCTTTCAAAAGGCCTTTGAAATAAAATGAGGCTGAGAGCCTCCTGTTTCCCACCCCATATCTAGCCCTGTAATCTGGTTGATAGCTGATGTCCAAGGGCTTTGGTGGGTGGGTGGGTGTCTTCCCTTGGATTGAACGTGGGACCTTCTGCCTGCCTGTTCCTGCTTGGCCTTATCTTCTGACAAAAGGTCTTCGTTCCTGGGTCTCTTCGTGAAGGAGCGGCTGAAGACAGCCATACTTTGGATACCCAACCTAAGCGCTTGAACAGAAGAGGTTTCGGGGACGCTCTTTTGCTGACCTTCGAAGAAACTGAATGACGACGATGCCGTGTCACCCTGGCGGTGCCTTTGCTGAATCAAGGCTGCTGCCTGCGAGATAGCATCTCTCATTAACCAAAGGCGGAAATTAATAAATGGCTGCAAATGCCTGGTTGAGAGCTATATTTATACACCGGTATGTAAATGCAAGAAGGGTAGAAGCCACTTTCTGACGCTGTGCGAGGGAAGCCTTTGGAGGTCTCTGGGCTGAGGTGTGGTAACCAGACACCGAAAGAGAGCAGACCAGCGAGTAGAACTGCAGGCAGGGCCGAGGCCTTCGGTGTTCCACAAGGGCCCAAATTCTGTGGTTGGAATTTCAGAATCAATTGTGACACCTTACTTACACGCTCTTGGTTTCATTTCTGAGAACAGCATTTGAAGTTCTGCAGAATTGGATGCATTGACTCAATGCATACAGCTCAGTTCTTTATAGGTGTGCATGTAGGGTGACCAGATAAAATCCAGGTCAGGGCTCATGTGACTTTAACAGTTGTAGAGAAAAGGGAATTTCAGCCAGTGTTATTTGTATGCAATTAGTTCCTGGTGAAATTCCCTCTTCATCACAACTGTTAAAGTTGCAGGGGCCCTGCCTTCTTTTGTATATGGTCACTCTAGTATAGTGCATGCACCTAACTGTTGTGATGAAGAGGGAATTTCACGAGGAACTAATTGCATGCAAATGACACTGGCTGAAATTCCCTTTTCTCTACAACTGTTAAAAGTTATATGAGCCCTGACCTGGATTTTATCTGGTCAGCCTATGTGCATGTTTAGCAGTTATTCCTTTTTCTTTTTTTGTTACCAACCTCAAGTCTTTACTAATTGCTTACGATGAATATCCCCATGGTGTTTTTCCTCTAATAAAACATTTTAAAATAAAAAATAATAACCTCCCCCCCCAAAAAACATACAATGACAGAACAATTCTATGGAACGATACATAAGGCAAAAACAGCCAAGGAAAGCTCGTTTCCAGTTAAATCTGAAACAGTTTCACTTGAAGAGTGAGGAAGACGGGGCTTCTCGTGGGAGTGCATTCTCCACCTCCGAGGCCATAACCAGAAAGGCTCTGTTCCCAGTAGGCGCTGATCTTCGCTGGGAGAAAGCATTTCTTGAGAGAGTCAGGGGGTCTGCTGGTCCTGCGGTGAAGGCAGAGGTTCTAATATTCATATGTGGTGGCATTGCCCTTGAGTCTTTAAGTTTTGGCGCAAAGCATTCGCTGAAATAGAGATAATTACCAGCCAATCACTAGAAGTATCTCCTTCTCTGGGTCTGTTGTCCTTATTTGTAGATACTAACAAATTGCTGTTGTATAAAGACCTGTTGTTTAGCAGCACGATTAATTACCACACAAAACTGGAGACATCAACATTCTTTGTCTATTCCACAATTAAGGGACAAACTATGGTCAGTCGCACTTCTGGAAAACTTACGTTATATGAACATTCCTTAGGTAATGATGAGGAACATGATGGAGACTTCTATGCAATATGGTATCCATTTATTTCCTACGCAAATAGGAATACATACATTCAGCATACCAACATCTTATGTAAACTTATGGAAAGGTCTGGTGTATGAAGTATGATCTCCGTCTATATATAACCCTTTCATAGAAAGTTGAGAAAAATAAGGGTATGAGCTTTATACAGGGAAGCTTCTGTGTATTTTTTGTGTATAGTTTGGTAACCTTTTCATTGTCCAACTGATGATGTCCTTTTTGTCTGTTTTTTGGTTGGTTTCATAATAAAATTTATTGAGAGAGAGAGAGAGAGAGATTGAGAGAGAGAGAGAGTCAGTCAGGGTTCCAAGACATGACTGATGTCAAAGGTCAAAATCTGCCCTTTGTGCTTGGAAAGAAACTGATGATCAACGGCGAAGTTTCGGAAGAGGCACAATTGTTTCCTGGCAGCTCACACCTGTGAGTGAGCGGGTGTTGCCGTTCGATACCCTCTGAAGTTTCCGGACCACTTTCAAAGGTGGCCTCTTGAGTGCCAGCCCCATGCTGAGTACCCAATAGCTGAGGCTGTAGGTACCCCATTTCAGCAGGTTTTGTGCCAGTGCAGCATATTCATTTAGTCTGTAATTACCTGGTAAGGTTGTGAGCCCACGGCCAGAACGTATGCTGTGCTTTTCAGCTGGCTTTCAAGTTGTACTGCAACTGCTTTGTAAATAATAGGCACCTCGATCTGATGCTCCACCTACCTCTCGATAGTGGCTAAGAGACAGAGCTACAAATCGGGAAGTCGCCGGTTCGACTCTCCCCGCCGCTGTGATCTCACTAGGTCAGACTTCCCTAACCTGACTCTCTCACAGCCTCTTGTCATCCCTTCTGCAGTTTGGGAGACAATAATACCGTCCTTCCTTATAGCAGGGCTGCACAACCGGATGTCTGCTAGGGTGCCAGGGGCCACATGCTGCTTGCAAATATGGCAACACTAATTCACATTTGCCACACTCACATACTCCCTCTCCTCTCCCTCGTAACACACTCTTCTCCCACACATACAGACACACGCTTTTCTCCCACCTACACAAGGGAAACTGTTCCTTATCTCTGATCCCTCAGGAGAGATTTTATTATTACAATTATATCCCATCTTTTTTTCCTCTTGCGAGAAATCCAAGGTGGCTTACATGGTCCTCCCTTTCTCCATTTTATTCTCACATCAACCCTGCGAGGTAGGTTAGGCTGAGAGTCAGTGACTGGCCCAAAGTCACCCAGTGAGCTTCATGGCTGAGTGGGAACTAGAACCCGAATCTCCTGAGTCCCAATCCAACACTCTAACCACTACACCATGCCTGCTCTCATCAGAGAGAAGGGAAGGGTTTCCTTTGTTATCACTGGCGCTAGTGCTGGCAAGGAAAATCCCAGGCTTTGCCTCACTGGCACTAACAAGTGAACCTGGGCAAGGGTCACCATGGCTCCATGGGCCGCACTGGAAATGGCCGAGGGCTTCATGTAGGCTGCGGGTTTTGCACCCCTGCCTTATAAGGTTATTGCCGAAGCTCTCTGGGCAGTTTACAAAAAAACCATAAAAACCATTCAAAATATAAAACAACGACAGTATAAAACCATAATTTAAAATATAGTATAAAAACGCAACCAGGATAAAAACCGAGCAGCCATGGTCCCCTCTACAAGATTTCGGTTTGACGCCCGGTTGGACGATTATGCGCATCTTCTCGCAATCGCTTTTACGCCTAATCCCTATACACGGGAGGCGGTGAAGCGCGTTACCGGCTGTATGAAACGCGCGTTAAAGTTGTTTCATGCGCAGCACCTCTTGTTTACATGGTCATAAGGCGCTTCAACTCTCGCGGTAAATTAAAACTCGCTATTTAACGTGCATTCGATAATGCGCATAATCGGACGGAAAAAGCGCCTCAACCCCCGATTTGCGCTCCGTTCATGTGGAGGTAAAATCGGTAATGCGCGTTGAAAGAGCTTTAAATTGCTCTTGTAGAGGCACCCCATGCAGAAATTAATATGGATTTAAAATACAAATTTAAACAACAAGGTTAAAAATCTCTTTCCTGAGAAGAGAGATTTGCATACATCCTTAATCTCGATAGGCTGCTGTTTGTAGATTTTCCTTATTTCTCTGCAGAACCCGATCATAGTTTCATCTCCTGTGGTTTCCTAAGACCTTGTTTCTTCAATGCCCTATTTTCAATTAGCTGTCTTTTTAACAGAGGAGTTGACATCCTTCATTTTGTGGGGTGGGGGTGGGGAATTTATTATGCTTCTTGCCAAACGGGAAAGTGGGGTTATAAATGGTTTAAAGCAAACTATTTCAACTAAAGATTTAAATGTGTGTGTGTGTGTATGTACAACCTTTTTGGCCCCAAGGGCTAGATTCGGGTTCAGCGGGGGCAATAGGCACGGGCAATCCAGGGTGGCGGTGAGGCTTTAACTGTACCCCCATCCGAGTGATCCTTCAGCAAGATCAGTGTGTGTGTGGGAGGAGGCTGCTTCAGAGATGCCGAGGGCTGGCCCTACCATTAGGTAGAGTGAAGCCATCGCCTCAGGCAGCAGATGCTGGGAGGCAGCAGGCAGGTGATGAAGGAGAGACCCATGTGCTGTGTACCCTGCGCCATGTCCTCCAGGTAAGCCTGCTGAATTCAGGTGTAAGGAAAGATGCTGTCTCCTCATGAGTATTGAAGACAGGTTCATCTGCCAGACTTCGGATGGGATGAGATGGGGTGTCATCCCCAGCGAGCCTGACCAGCAGCGCCTCTTCTGTATCGCTGTTAGCGAGCATCGCTGTCTCTGCACTGTTAATGGTGGCGCAGGAGCAATAATACTGGCTGCTTCTGGGTCACTGCAGGGAGGCCGCGGCTTTAGCCTTCTCCGCCCACAACCCGATGGCTGTGACTGTTTCCACGTCATTCATGGTAGGATGGAAGCAATGATACCAGCTACTGCCATAGCCGGGGGGTGGGGGGTGGGGGGGGGGTTGGGGGTGGAGGCGGGGAAAAGGGGGCCATTTGCGGTGCAGAAGTGGAGATGCTGATCAGCACTGGAGGGATTCAGCCTGAGTGTTGGGATTCATCCTTTTTGAAGCGTCAACATTTGGGTTGGTGCCCGCTTCTCTTGATAATGATGCTCCACAGCTTGAGAGGCTGCCGGTTGAATGCCCTATCCTACCAGCGCTTTGAGAAAATAGCTTCTGTCTGACTGCAATAGTTGCATAGACCTGATTCTATGGAGAATATAGACACTTTTCACGCTCTCACCACATGTATGAAAATTATTATAGTGGTTTTAAATGTGTGTGTATATGGTATGTTTTTGCTGTTTTAATTTTTGTATATTGTTTTTAATTGTTTTAATCTCATGTGAACCACTCAGAGAACTTCGGCTATGGGGCGGTATACAAATGTAATAAAACAGACAGACAAACAAACAAACAAATGTATTTGGGGCAGGAGAAGCAGGGAGCTTACTGCCATATATCCCGCTTCCCGCACACGCACACACCATGTGTGTTCAGTGTACATGTGGTCATGTGAAAAGTGTTGAGAATCATACAAAAGGCCAAGGGTTATGCCTGAAGTCCATTCCCCTGGAATCCTGTCCAGCCATCCTTATGCTCCTACCCCCTTCAGTTGTTCACTGTTCATTTCCCATTTACTTTCATTTCCTTGAGGACCAGAAACTTGTTTTTTTTAAAAAAAAAACACAACAACACGAAAACATTTGCAGCATGCTGACTTCTGAACCCCAATACAAATTTCTATGATGGAGGATTACATGCAAACCTTGAGCATTATGAATAGTGAAAAAATAAAGTGACCATTACTTTGCCTCTTCTTTCTTTCCGTTTTAAGACACTTAGGTGGTTTAGTCTGGGTAAAAATAATAATTGATATGGCAGTCTTTCAGGGGAGAGAGTGCAACGGCCCACATAGAAATCTACCTCTCATGCCTTCAGTCAGGAGATATGAGGGGGCTGATGCGTATTTTGCATTAGCTTTCAATAAATGGTTCGATAATTGTCAGTGAAATCTTTTAGGGGCCAGGGAAGCAGTGCAGGAAACTCCAGAACATATGATTCGTATCTAGCATTTTCTCTCCCCCCCCCCCACTCTCTCTTTCCCCCGTGCCTTTCAGACATGTAATAGGGGTATTTTGTATGTGTGTGTGTTTTGTTTTGTTTTGAAGGCGGGACATAGATTAGCGTGGAAATCCAAGCAACACACACTCCTGTGAGAACTCTGAGGGTGGCTTGACTTGCTCATCTGGGGAACTCCTCAGGGTTGCCCTTACCTCACGAATGACACCTGGAGTGAGATTTTGCCGAGGTCATGCTTCAAGGACACATGTGCACAGCCCACGCACGGTTTAGCAGAAGTTGCCAAAAAGCAGTGAACTGAAAGGTCTGCTCATAATGGGGGCGTGAACTTGAAAACATTCTTGAGGGGAGTTTGAAAACAATACTTAACAAACCACTAAACACATCTTTATTCTTAAGACGAACGTGTTTCAGATTACATTTGCCACGAAACAGGATTGGACACAGACTGTGGTGGGACACTGTACATTTCCTGGCCACCAAACTAGGGTTGGTGTGGGTTGAGCAGTGTATTGGGAGAGTGGTCAGAATTCATGCCCCCCCCCCCCCCCGATCTTTTTGGGTCGGTGGACACATTTGGAATTTTGACACAGTGTCATGGGCGCTCTCACAATAGGGCTGCCATGGGGGCAGCTTGCCCATATATAAAATGGCTGCCATGATGGGCATGACCAATCACAAAATGCTCATTTCCCATAAGGCAAATTAGTGAGACAAAAAGAAAATGAACTTGCCTAAGAACCTTTCCAACATGAGACTCCCTTGCTGAGGGAACTGCACTGGTTGCCTGTTCGCTACTGGGGGAGGTTTAAGGTTCTTATACAAGTAGTGTACAAAGCCCTAAACAACTTTGGGCCAGGGTATCTGAGAGAGCACTTTCTCCCCTTTCAACCTGCCTGGTCACTGAGTCATCTGAGGGCATGCTCCTGGTGGTTCCACGTGGACCTATGGCCTGATTGAAGTCCACCAAGAGAAGAGCCTTCATTGTGGTGACCCCCTTCTTATGGAACACTCTGCCATTGGAGTTCAGACAGGCACCATTGTTAGATTGTTTTTGGCGCCTCCTGAAAACATTATTGTTCCAAGAAGCTTTCCTAGAATGACCGGCCGTGGTTTAATCTGCACATTTTTTAAATGTAATTTTTAATGATGTTTTTAGTCTGTTTTTATTCTTTTGTTCACTTCTCCGAAATCCTTGGATAGGACGCAATATAGAAATATTGTAAATATAAATAATTTTTTTTAAAAAAAAAATAAGCTGTAAGTGGGGGTCTGATCACCAAAACGTGAAACTACTTTTTGAACCCAAACAAAGATGGTGCTGGAAGGTGATGCTTTTCTTTAAAAATGTAAAATAAAATAAAAAACCAGGTGAGGCAGGGAGTCTGGCAGGCGCCAGACAGTTTTCTCTGGGCCCATTGGTGTCCATGAGCACCACATTGGAGACTCCCGGGTCAGATGTTGTCAATTGGCTACATGACGTGGCGACCATGCGATATTCCACGAATTCAAGTATGCCCTCGTCTACATGAAAACTGCTTGCAGAGGTGCGGCTGTTTTATCATGGAAGCGAGGGCGGGCTTAATGCCAGTAATAGCCTATTAACTTTATTAGGGTCACTAAAGCACTGCAAAGAACTGTGCAAACTTTCGAGTTCATCAGAACTCTTCATCGGTCTAGAGGTACGGAGCAGGGGGATGAGTAGCGGGAGGGGCGTTAAGTTGGCGGCGTTAAGAGGATGGGATGGTGAGGTGTTGCACAGGCTTAACTAGGGGTAAATTAAGTAACGCAGGCTTCCCCAACCTGGTGGCCTGCAGATGTGTTGGGTCACAACAGCTATGCTGGCTGGGGGATGTTGGGAGTTATAGTCCAATACATCTTCAGGGCACACCCAGTTTGGGGAAGTCTGAAGTAAAGTAAGGCAGCCTTTTTAATTGCTCTGATAGAAATGTTAGGTCCCAGGGCCTAGCTTCTCCTAGTGTCCACCTGCTATCATTGCAAGTGTCTCTCTGTACAGGAGCAGTGATATAGGCATCTGGAGAAAGCAAACCCACGCGGGCAGTTGCCAGGGTCGGACAAATAAAAGAAATGCCCGGGTCAAGATTGGCACCAAGTTCTTTGCATTTACTGGGAGAAGGAGTTGGCCTCCCATGGAATCCAAGATGGCGCTCTCTAAAGCTCTTGGGAGTGACTCGACCTCTTCAGGAATGCAAACAGTTGGCTATGAATTGTAAAAATTTCAATTTCGGCCTTTGATGCTGTTTTAAGGTTTTAAACCAGCCCTCCCCAGTTGTAGTTGGACTACAGCTCCCATGGCCCCCAGCCATTTGCCACGCAGGTCGGGGCGGATGGGAATTGTAGTCAAATTATAGTCTTGGCAGTGCGGGTTACACCCCCTCCCTCCACAACAACATGCATTCTTTTCCCAGCCTGCACCATGATGAGGGGGACTGCTGCCCAGGCACATGAGACACCAAGTCGGAGAAGGTTGCTTTGAAATGCAGAACTTTTGTTATTTGAGCAGTCGAATGGGTCAAATGCTCGTGTTAGCTAAGCAACATCCAAATGAGGAATGTAGGCCTATTTTACAGGGTGCAGGAGCCTTCTTGGAAAGCCCTAGCACCTTATACTGGCACTGAGTGATGTCCTCATCAGCCTACGTAGGCTGCGGTAGGCATAGCCTTCCACCTCTCTTAGCAATGCAAGTTGCTCCCACTCCCTCCACAACAACAAACGCTCTTTTCCCAGCATGTACTACGACAAGAGGAACCGCCACCGCCAGGTGCATTATTATTATTATTATTATTAATTATTATTATTTACATTTATTTTACGGCCCCATAACTAAAGCTCTCTGGGCGGTTTACAAAGATTAAAAACACTGAACATTAAAAACCGATATATAAAATTTTAAACCATAAAAACCATAAAACAGATTACATACAATATCCATTTAAAACAAGTATTCTGGGTCCAAAAAAAACCCAACCCTCAACATATGCTGTTAAAATGTCTGGGAGAAGAGAAACGTCTTGACCTGGCGCCGAAAAGATAACAGTGTTGGCGCCAAGCGGACCTCATCAGGGAGATCATTCCATAATTGGGGGAGGGGGGGACCACTGAAAAGGCCCTCTCCTTTGTTGCCATCCTCTGAGCTTCCCTCGGAGTAGGCACCCGGAGGAGGACCTTTGATGTTGAGCGTAGTGTATGGGAAGGTTTGTGTTGGGAGAGGCGTTCCGTCAGGTATTGTGGTCCCAAGCCATGTAAGGCTTTATAGGTTAAAACCAGCACCTTGAATCGGGCTCGGAAATGTACAGGCAGCCAATACAAGCGGGCCAGAGTCGCTGTTATGTGTTCGAGGGGGCTTTTTGTTCCTGGCTGCTGGATAGCCTCTAGGCCCAAAAAGGTCACCATTTGCTTTAGCCCTCTGCGCATGTGCATTTGGGATGCAAGCTTCCACTGCGGCAGCTCCCCTCCACTGTGCTCCGTTGAAGGGTAGGCAACCTAGTATCCTTCAGAGAATTTGGACTACAGCTCCCATAACCCCTGACCATTGGCCACATTGGCCAGGGCCAAGGGGTTTGTAGTCCAAAGCACCTGGCTCCCTACCCTTCAGCGGAGCATTCCATACCCCAAAACCTTTTGCAGCAGCAGCAGCAGGGTTGAGGCGCCATTTCAGGCCCGGTTGCCTTTGCGTGCCAAACAGTTCCCCGAGCAGCTGTTGCGCCAAGCTCCCCAAAGAACAATAGCTTGTTATAAAGGAACTGGACCAAGCACTTTCCTTGCCAAGGGAGGAGGCGAGAGGGCCAGCTTTTTGTTACAGGTGCTGCTTCAGTCAGCTGAGTAACAGACAGCTTGGCAATCCGCACAATGCCGGGTTTGTGGGTGACATACGCTGGCTGGCGGAGGCCTGCCGCCAAAGATTTGCATCAGTGTGTGTGCATGTGTGTGTGTGAAATCCGGTTCTCCTCGCTCCCTTCCTGCACCCCTTCCCCACCGATAGCACGCTGCCTGGAGGGCCTGCGTAACGTAAGAGCCACCCACTTAGCCAACACAGGCTGTCTGTCATTTGTGGCAGCCCCAAAAAAGAGCCTGGGTGGGGATGGGGTGGGTTACTAGCAGGCATCTTGCATATCGCAGTACCTGGCGTTCAGCTCATCAGTTACATTCCCCCCCACCCCCATTTCCCTTTGTCTCTGAGTGAGATTTGTCTTTATCAGTCCCTGGCTAGGTTCATGCATCATCCTAACCCATGGTGGGTGGAAAGCTAGGCTGGGTAGGTGGCTATGCAAATTACCTACTGTGCTCTCATCAGACGATCCGGCGAACAAACTACATAGAGCCCAGGCCTCCGCTCCTGTAGTTCTCCCGCGCGGCCGGGCAAGTATCCCAGCTTCCTTTGCAGTTGGAATAGAGATCACTCAAGAGGAGCAGAGCGGTGGTGGCGTTTTTGGCTGCTCTTGCCAAGCAGCTCTGTAGATGATCTCTGTAACCCAGGCTGGCGCGACAGACAACATGCTAACCCATCGTGGGTTGTTCTTGAAAATAAACCATCATGGGTTAGTGTGTTGTGTGAACCAAGTTTCTGACTACCTTGCTTTTACCTCTTTTACCCCTTGTCCCCATATATGCAGAGAAGGGACACACACCCCTCGAAGGAGGAGCAAATGAACTAACCTTGGTAGCTATATATGAATCATCATCTAAATAGGGATAGTGAAGCAATTTATTTTATTTAATATTACATTTATGCCCCACTTTTTTTTCCACCTACAATGAACCCGGCAGCTTATATAGTCCCCTTATTCTCCATTTTATCCTCACAACAACCCTGTGAGGTAGATTAGGCTGAAAGTCAGTGATTGGCCAGAGTCACTCAATGAGCTTCATGGATGAGTGGGGACTACAACCCAGATCTCCTGAACCCCAGTCCGGACACACCAGCCACTACATCACACACCGACTCTGAGATGGTGGGACCCCACGATTGCAGGGCCAGGGAAGAAAAGGATGGGAGCTTTAGGTTTTTGAAAGAAAGGAGAGCTCTCCTGTGTATTTTCAAGACAGTGTCCTTGAGCTTTTAATCTGTCTATTGATGTTTTTCCTAATTTATTTTTTCCCTCTTGTTTTAACAGATTGCTGAGTGAAACAAAATGAGAAGAGCAGCCCCATTAGATAAGTATTACAAGTGGCTCATGCTGGGATTATATGGCATTTCCAGAATTGTAGAAAAGGTTGTTTTTAATTATTTTGTCTTTATATGACCATGCCCCTCCACGCCCCCCCCCCAAATACATTAGGGCGAGATCCTACGCATGTTCAGTCAGAAAAAAATATTTACAACTCTCAGCAGGCCTGTTTCTGTCTAAACATGCATAGGATTGCACCTTTGGTTATTTGCTGTGTGTGCCTTGGTGGTAGAGAAGAGCAGAAGAGCCTGAGTTCAAATTCTGACACCTTCAGTTGTAGGGATCAGGGAGCAGAGCATGAGAAACACCTCTGCCTGAAGCCCGGGAGAGCCCCTTCCAGTCAGAGCATTCAGCGCAGGGCCCTATGGACTGTCTGAGCTGGCATAAAACAGCCTATTTTAAAACACTGATATGATGCCTCCCATTTCATGCCAATTTCTCGTTGCTTCCAACGTATGGATTGGAATCTTAACAGTGCTGTATCCTGCGCGTTCACTTGGAAGCTAGCCCCACTGAGTGTAATGGCCTCACGCTTTGAACATATCGGGAGAGGCGTAGCTCAGTGACAGTGCACAAGCTCCAAGATTCGGTCCTTGGCATCTCCAGTTTTTTTAAAAAACACCATTTCGTAGGTGATGCTTCCTGAAAGAATGGGCATCCCTTGCCAAGCAGAGCAGAGCAGCCTCCCCCGACCAGGTACCCTCCAGACGTTTCGGACTTCCAACTCCCATCATCCCCAACTAGCATGGCCAACGGTCAGGAATGTTGGAAGTTGTCGTCCAAAACATTGGGAGGGCAGCGCTAGTCACTTCCATACCGACTTAGCTTGAAAAATGCCACCAGAAACGGCGCTTCTTGGGTGTTTGCTGGGTGAACGGCTGAGAGACAAGGGATATGTAGGAGCCAAAGATGATGGCTCATTTCACACAACACTTTTCTCCACGCAGTGTGCAAACTCCACTCAGCGGTGGAGTTTTTAGGAGGTACTCACCACAGAACATGCTCCAACTCCACCGTTGTGGAGATATGCCCCATTCGCAATGGAAGCACCACGTTGTCTATTTTATATTCGATGGTATGGAAAAGTAAAAAGGTGAAATCGGCCTTCAGTGGGTGTGTTGAGAGTCACAAGCCTCACTGGACTGTGCCACTTATTTCGTTAAGTTGTTCAGTCCAGGGGTGGGGGTGGTGGCCGACGGCCAGTGAGACATTAGGACTTAAACTGATTTGGTAGCTTTCCACAGGGAGGGGATTTGGGATTTGTATTCTGACAAAGCAGTCCAAGGATAGAAATGTGTCATTTGGACATAAGAAGAGCCATGCTGGATCAGACCAAAGGCTTACCTAGTCCGGCAGTCTGTTCCCACAGTAGCTATTCCGATACCTATGGGAAGTCTGCAACCAGGTCATGAATGCAAGAGCCTTCGCCCACTTGTATTCCCTAACGATTGGTATTGAGAGGCATGTTGCTTCTGATCTTGGAGGTTTATTTATTTATTTATTTATTTACAATATTTCTATACCGCTCCATATCTAAAAGAAATGACTCCAGAGCGGTGAACATGGGTATAAACAGTAAAAAGAAAGAAGGTTAAAAAAGCAAATTAAAATTGTTCCATTTAAAATGAATCGTGACTAGTAGCCATTTCCTCCACAAATTTCTCCAACTCGCTTTCGAAGCCATCCAAATTGGTGGCCGTCGCTACATGTTGTGCTAGTGAATTCCGTAGTTTGACTGTGCTGGGTGAAAAAAAATCCCTTCCTTTTATCTGTCCCGAGTCACCCACCAATCAGCCTTAAGTTTCAAAATGGTGGCACTATCTGGCCAGCCCCTGTTGGAAACTGGGTGCTGGGTGAAATGAACTTTAGTTTAATCCGCTGGCAGGTGCAAATGTTATTGTTGCTGCTTATCTATGCGGTTATTGGCTTTCCTCTCCTTTTTTTCCTACCAGTGTCTGGTTCCCTTCTCTTTGCTAAAGTTTGACTCGGGCAATCCGCAGGTAAGAAAATGAGAGAAGTCAAGGGTAAAGAAACAGTTGCTGGCTGGCAGCAGAAGATTTGAGCGCTTGACCAAAAGGAGAAGGAAGCTGGGCCTGAAGGGAAATCAAAATTAGATAACCTTGGGAGGAAAGATAAGTTCTGATTCCTTTTTTTATTGGTTACATTTTACTCTACATTTTCAACAAGGTTGCATGCAAGATACTTCCCCCTCCTCCATTTTATCTTCACAACAACCCTGTGAGGTAGGATAGACTCAAAGATGCTGGCTGGCCCAAGGTCACCAGTTGAGCTTCATAGCTTATTATAGATTTGAACCCCAGTCTCCCTGCTTTTAGCCTAGCACTCTGCCACTACTGGCTCCCTTAGCAAAATGCAGTTTCTTGTTTTGTTTTATTTTTTCCAAGTCATCATGTGTGCATAATTATATTTATCCATTTTTGTTGGTCCTGAGGATCTGGCAGTGAGGGATGACTAGTCTCTGAAAACATTGCTTGCATTGATTTGGCTGCCATAGCTAGAAGCCCCTAGACAGAGTAGATGTGCCCTTCTTTTCATCAAACAAATCCCAAGTTCTGCAACCTGGAAAAGGTGAATTCTGCAAAAAACAAACAAACCTGTACATATTTCTACTCATCACACCCTTGTCTTAAATCTGCTTCTGACATTTAGGGCAGGGGGCAATAAGAATACGGTAGCGTGGCCTTTCCCAATTTGGTATCTTCCAGGGAAGTCTACACCTGCCATCACCCTCAGCCAATACAGTGAGAATTGTAGTCCCAACTCATCTGTAAGGCACCAGGTCAGGGAGATCTATTGTAGCAGCACCTGCTCAGACCCCTTCTGATTTCTCTCTCTTTGCTGCTGCCTGCACATTTTCAAGCTTTTCTCAGCAGCCTGTTCTGCCTTACAATCAAAGTGGAGCATTTGGCAGTACTGAATTCTTTAGAGGGTACCACGTTCCATGCCTCCGCAGTTGAGGGTGCACATGATACATGTGTGGTCCTGCTCCGGATTTGTTTGTTTGTTTTTATTTCGAGCAGGTCCTGGGCAAAGACCTCTGAGCGCTGGGCCAGATTTTGTGTTCCAACGGTGGGCCCTGGCTGGACGTTGGTGCCCGGGCTACTGCCTGAAGGAGCCGAGTTCTGACGCCGACTCTGAACGCGTACAGCTCTTGCCTCCGTGGTGACGTTGCCCCTTCAGGTGTTCTCCACAATCGTCATTTGTGGCAGTAGTAGAAATAGTAAGTCACGATGTGCGAGGCGTGAGGATGTGTGAGTCACTGCTCAGTGGAAAGAGTCTTCGGTATGTGTAGTGGAAACCCCAACGCTGGCTTTCCCCACCTCCCAAAGCATCCTTTGCTTGAACAGGACACACGGAGAGCCCTGACACAGCCTCACCCTGAGGTGCTTCCCCCTCGGCCCCCTCAGGAGGTTTGGATATTCAAATGTGCCGCTCAGCCTTGACGCCCGCTTGCAAATTTGTGGCAGCGAGCTGAAGGGGCTTTCCAAGCAAATGGCTCGTTCTTAGTAAGCTCGCATTCAAAGATATACCTTGCGGGTTAAAACTGTGAGCTGCAAGTGGTCGTTTGGGGAGGACGGATGAAGAAAAAAGTAAAAAAAAAAAAAGAAGAGGAAAAACAACCCCAAATGACTTGTATCGCCAAGCTGCCTTCCGAGAAGAGTCACGAACTTCCCCAAATCTGATTCTTTTTTTAAAAAAAAGAGAAAAAAATGGTTCAGGTGATCAAAGGTTACTTGCAAGAGCAAAGCGTGTATTCTCTTGCCCTTCCTTCCTTCCCTCCCCATCCTCGGTCCCCTTTAAAGGATTATAGAGAATTTGGACAGCAAAGCCTCTCTCGCTCTTCAAAGGGTGCATTGTGGTTTGCAGTTTCGGCAGTTGGATGTAAAGGAGGAATCATAGAGAAGGTGAATTAGATTAGGCCAAGGGCGCCAACAATGCAGTTGGGTGAGGTCTTACTCGGAAGTAAGCCCTGCGGCGTTCCGTTTAGGAGTGCAGCCTAGGAGTTAGGGAAGCTGCCTTAAACTGAACCTGACCGTTGGACCATCACGCGCAGAACTGGCTGTGTCGCTCAGCCACTGAGGTGGTCCTCTCCTCCAAATTCTGCTGAAAGCAAAAGGTGAATTCTGCGACCAGCATGAATTACGCAGCAGGAGCATATTTTCACCTGCTTGCCTATTTTGCCTATTTCTGTGCCTGCCAGAAAGGGGGAGGGGCAAATTGCTTTTCACTGATGCTCTGCCTTATGCCTGTTGGAAAACCTGCAGGGAATTATTTTGGGCTTCTGAGATTCCACCAGCTCTTTCCCACCTATTTTGAACATTTCTAATCCATAAGAGATAGAAACTTGCTTTTTGAAAGGAGTTTGGGGCTGGGATGAAAGTGAGATGCTTGGCATTTCGAATTCTTCATTTAGATCCTGATTCTGCACTTTCTCAACTGCAAAAGGCATATGTTGTCTTGAGGATAATTTCACACACACACACACACACACACACACAGAGAAAGAGAAAGATTCTGCCAAGGCTTTACCTTATTTGTTATGCAAAAGGCCTTTTGTACTTTTATCAGCTGTGCCCAAGGGAAAATTTTGCCAAGTGCAATATTTCCCATTATTGTATTAGTGCAATGGGGAAAAATGCACCTTCCAAAATGTCTCCTTGAAAAGAATAAAAGCTGCACCAGGGCAGTAACTCGTTTGTCCTTCTCTTTTGTTGTCTAGTTCGGGATGAGCATTTATTTATTGAATTTATATCCCGCCTCTAAGGAATTCAAGGCGGCATACATAAACCTCATCGCCATTTTGTCCTCACAACAACAACCCTGTGAGGTAGGTTGGGCTGAGAGTCTATTACTATCCCAAAGTCACCCAGTGAGCCCCCATGGCCAAGTGGGGACTAGAACCCGGATCTTCCGACTCCCAGTCCAACCAACACTCTTAAGCACTACACCCCATCATAGGCTGGGCCAGGAAGGGCTAGGGGGAAAAAAACACCTGATTGCCAAAGGGCCTAAATACATCCTGCCCTTTGCCTAATCCTCTTCCTGACAGCTACTAGTTACAGCCTCTCCCCACAGGTAGGGCAGTTAGTTGCATGGTGAATGTTCATTGGAGTTGCGGCTGCTTGACCCATGTGCTGAACCCTATAAATAGCCACTCAGCTCGTCCTCTCGACATGCCCGGTTTGGTTGTGTGAATTGGTTCTCGGCTTCTCAATCGTTCACAACCTGGAGCGAATCTGCTTTGGTCGATTCCTGAGGAAACGAGTGTGTGGATGAGTACTCAACCATTTGGGCCAGGCCTTCATGATGTCACGTGCCTGAAACCAGGGATGAGGAACCTGTGTGACCCTCAGGATGTTGATGGATTACTACCCGTTCTTAATCCCCCACCCTTGCCTCTGCTGGATGTGGCTGATAGGAGTTGTAATCCTGCAACATCCCCCAACCTTGCTCTCAACAAACCACGAGCTGCTGTTTCCCCCCACGTCTCTCTCGTCAGCTCAGCCTGTTGAATTTTGGAGGGAATCCTCTCAAGAGCTGCTACTAATTGGCCAAGCTTCTTCCCTACTCCCCGATTAGTCAGGGTGAGACTGACAGACCACCATGGGGAGTGTGAAAATCTACACGTCAAAGGACAGCTTTTAACATTTAGCTGCTCCACATGGATGTTTTTCCTTCCTTCAAATGTGACGTGTGTTGTTCTTTGTGTGTGTGGCGTGTTTTTTTTTATTATTTTCTGAGGCTTTTCCTGTTCCTCCTTCCATTCATCCCTTAGCGGTCTCATAGCATGCCATCCCTTTTGCTTTTTTCGACGCTGACCTTCCTTGGTTCCCTGACAGGAATGAAAATGGTGCCCGGCCTTAAGGAGCTTTCTTGAGTCGATCCAAACAGCCAGCAAAACCTCTGGCGCAATGTGCTGTATGGCCAGGCTTCTGTCTGACACAGCAGCCTTCAGGAAAAAGTACACAGAGCCAAACTTTCAGACATGCAATCCTCCAAGCTCATTCTGAGTTGGGTCAGTGTCCATTAGCGGTGTCTCCGAACACCACCATTTTGCACACTATTGGGTATCTAGATTATTATAGGTAACGCTTCACTAACCTAGTGGCCTTTGGATGTTTTGAACTACAACACCCATCAGTCCTGACCATTGGCCGTGCTGATTGGGGATGGTGGGAAGTCCAAAACATCTGGGAAAAACTGCGAGAAAGTGCCAACTGTTCCCCCATATCTCTTCTACAAACACTATTATAGGACCTGATAATGATACCCACAACAGAGTAACTGAGCATCAGGCCATGATCAGGTCCACACGATTACAGGAGGTTGAGGGATAAACAGCTAACAGGCAACCATCCCTATTTTTGCACTGGGGGGGAACAGGTAGTACCTCCCCCACCCCTGGACTGCAGCTGGAACGCTTCGCCTCTTTATGCACATAATCCTCTGTGAACATGGCCAAGGTTCAGAATAGCATCTTATTAACACCTTAGTCTATGTCTCAGTTAAGCCTGTCGTGGATTTTCTTTGTCAATGGCCATACACCACAAGTCCAAGTATTTTAAGGTAGTTCTTCTGGTTTAGTTCCATGGAATGCAGTGGGACTCATCAGGTGTACACCCTAGTAATTTTGCGCCAGGGCTATGGTTAGGTGCTATAAATTTGTTTGATTGTAAGGGGCATGAAATGCTTCCATTTGCACGGAGTAATCGGCCTTTGGCTCATTATGAAAAAGAGCCGCTGGATTCTGGCACGATTGCACTGAAGACGCATCGGGGGCTGCCAAACAGAAGTCCTTGCAGTAAAACAGCGGCCTTGTGAGATGCAAATGCCAGCAAGAGCTGGCAAACGGACGGTGAAACGGAAGAACAAATCTTGGAGTCTGGATTAAAGCAAGAGAAGGAAGTTGTGCTAAATGTTGCACTCCTCACATCATAGATGCCTTGTGGCTTTGTTCCATCCTCATCAGCCTTGGGGGTCTTGTAAATATAAGGCCATGATAGTAAGGTGGCCTTGAAGACCCAGAGGCTTTGGAAAACTTAGCTTCTGGTCCCCTTACTGTATTGAGAAGGATCGAGTTCTTCAGACAAAAAGGGAACTGAGATCTGAGATCTGCTTGAGATCTGCCCACACCTGCACCGTTTGCAACCCACCACCACAACTGTTCCATACCTTGTTTCTTTTCATTCTCTTACAGTACATCATTATCCCACTCTTCCTCTATGAGGCCACAAGAAGAACCATGCTGGATCAGACCAGGGACCCACAAGCAGGACTACCAGTTTGGGTGGCTTTCAAAGGGGATTAGATAAATTCTTGGAGAAGGCTATAAGAACATCAGAAGAGCCCTGCTGGATCAGACCAAGGGTCTATCTAGTCCATCTTTCTCTTCACACAGTGGTCAACCAGCTGTCGACCAGAAAACCACAAGCAGGACATGGTGTAACAGCACCCTCCCACCCATGTTCCCCAACAACTAGTGTATACAGGCTTACTGCCTCGGATACTGGAGGTAGCACATAACCATCAGGGCTAGTAGCCCTTGATAGCCTTCTCCAGGAATTTAACCAACCCCCTTTTAAAGCCATCCAAATTGGTGGCCATCACCACATCTTGTGGTAGTGAATTCCATAGTTTAACTATGCGTAAATTCCAGACTTTAACTAGCAATCAATGGCTACTGATGGCTCTGTGCTACCTCCAGTATCAGAGGCATTATGGCTATGTACACCAGTTGCTGGAGAACATGGGCAGGAGGGCATGTTGCGTGAACAGAATGCTGGACTAAATGGACCTCTGGTCTGATCCAGCATTGCTGTTCTTACGTCCTTACGACATGAACCTAGATCTCCCCGGTACAAGTCCAGCCCTCTTGCCAATAACTACATGAGCTGTGTGCCACCACGCCGAGCCACGTTGCAGGCTGTAACACATCGCGGGAAGCAGATGGGCGTGCATGCCTACATCTGACATGTCATCAGGCCCGCTGTGCCACAAACTCCCACTGCCTGGGTACTGATGCTGAGGGCTGGCCACCCGGGATGCTGCATGTGCAGCGGTAGTGCCAGCCAGTGCCAGATGTGCTCTACAAAAGGAAGAGAAGGCGCCGTCGTTTTAAGGGAGAGGGAACGCTTTGCTTTCAGAGCCTTCTCTGCAGTTCCACTCTTCGTATGACAAGTGTCAACACAGAATTCAAAGGAACGTTGACTGGCGGTTAACTCTGTTTACCAAGTCCTTGGAGGGCACAAAAGGTCACTTTTCCGAAGGCAGTGAGGGAGCAGAGGGCAGGCACATAAACAGTGAGACCGCATGGGCCTGTCACATTCCTCGATGAAAGGAGAGAGTGTCTGCAGTGATGAAAATCTGACAGAGGAAAGCAAGATGAAAGCCGGGGAGGGGAGGGGGGGAGGACATGCAGCCTGTGCCATTTTTGCCTTGCCGTCTCTCTTGGGAACCTCCCAGTCCTCGCTCACGCAACGGAGACGAGGGAGTGAAGTGAATGAGGAGGGAGGGGGAGATGCAAGGCGTCTTTTGAATGGTTGCCAAGGTTGATTTAATTAGCTGCATTGAATTCGTTCACTTTTTTTTTTTTTTTTTTTGCTTTTAATGACGTGTCTGCCATGAAACGCAAATTAGAAGCTGCTAGCATTGGCGGAGCACAGTGCTGACCTGCCAAAAGACCCAGCAAAGCAGAAAGATTGACCTACTTTTATCAAATCTGAAGGGATCGCCTTTTAAAGCTTTCCTTGGATAGACACTAAGCTGCGCTTCTTTTCCCTCTTCCTTCCCCTCCCTCCCTCCCTCTCTCTCTCTCTCTCTCCCTCTCCCCCCCCCCCCCCATCTATTTTGCTCACACAGGCAAGGCTTTCTCTGCTTTTAATCTTCACCATTTGCCGGAGGCATAACCAGAACATCCGCACCTCTGATCATCAAATGCAGCTAGGTTCCCCCATGTGGAGCTTACTGCATGCACCGGCACATAGAGCACCTTTGCAAATCAGCAGGTTGTACTACGACTTCAGGCGCTCTCTGTGTACAAAGTAGCTGTGCTTTTACCGAGCTGGGATGCCTTTGGTATCAAATGCACACGGAAATCAGACCGTTGCAGATGTCAAAGCAGGCCTTGAGACGTTTGAGCATCCTAAACAAAATGGTAATATTAAGGATATAAAAAGAGCCCTATTGGATCTGGCCAAAGGCCCATTTACGTAGCATCATGATTTCTACTAGGGGTGTGCACGGATCCCCCGGATCGGATTGGGACCCAGATCGGGACCTCCAATTTTGTCCCGGATCAGATCGGACAAAATCGGAGCCCCCCCAGACCGGATCGGGCCCGATCCAAAAATCGGACATCCGGTTTTTGGATTGGCCACCATTTTTGTTTTCCCCATAGACTTGCATTGGGGGAAAGAAAGCTTTCCCCCAGTGCATGTCTATGGGGAAAAAATGGCGGTGGGTGGGTGAGGGGGGCCTAACTCCCTCCTCCCCCCTCGCGGTTCTTACCTCCTGGGGCCGTCCACCCTGGACGGCCCCGGAAGGTAAGCCCCCTCCCCCGTGCTCCTTACCTCCCGGGGCCATCCACTGGCGCCCACGGGCACCAGCAGATGGAAGCAGACGGTCCCGGAGGGGTAAGCCCCCTCCGCCTCCCCCTGCTTACCTTCCGGGGACATCCGCTCCCCTCCGCCGCTGGCCGCTACTGCAAGCAGGCTTCGCAGCCTGCCCCTCACTAGCGCACCAGGTGATGACATCATTTGGCGCGCTACTCAGGAGCAGGCCGCGAAGCCTGCTCGCAGTAGCAGCCAGCGGCGGAGGGGAGCGGACATCCCCGGAAGGTAAGTTGCCCCCCTCCCCCTCCCCCTCCTTACCTGCCGGGGCAGCCGCTTCCCTCCGGTGGCGCCACCGGAGGGAAGCGGCTGCCCCGGCAGGTAAGCCCCTCCCCCTGATGTCCACTTCCATCGGCAGGCCCCCGCTGGTGCACGGTAATGGAAGTGGCAGCGGGCACCAGCGGGCGCCTGCCAATCCTCCGATCCATTCCGATCTGGATCGGGTCCTTTCCGGTTCAGATCGGATTGGATTGGACGATCCAGCGGGGTGATCGGAAATTGGATAATTGTATCCGATTTCCCCTGGATTGGATCCGGATCGTGGATCGGACCCGATCCAGTGCACACCCCTAATTTCTAAAAGCTACCTGATACAGAGTGAAACCATGGGTCCATCCAGCCCAATATTGTCAACACTAATTGGCAGTAGCACTCTGAAGTTTCAGGTAGGAGTTTGTCAAGACCTACCTGGAGATGCCGGGATTTGAACCTGGGACCTTCTACATGCAAAGCAGGGGTTCTCAGGGACCGGTATTCAGTGGCATATATTTCTCTGAACATGGAGGCTTGATAGTGCATCCTTCCCCAACCTCATGTGTTTTAGATGTGTTGGCCATGCTGGCTGGAGGGAGATGGGAGTTGTAGTCTCAACACATCTGGAAGGCACCAGGTTGGGAAAGGCAGCCCTAGAGCTGTCATAACAAAGTGGCCTTTAACACCTCTCCTTCTGTATGCATCTGTCGAATCCCCTTTTAAAGCCATCGAAGGCCAGGTCTAAATGTTACATGGGTGGAGATGTACTTCCTTTTGTCTGTCCCAAATCTACTGCCAATCAGTGTCATTCGGTGGCTCCCAAGTTCTGATTTCATGAGAAAGAGAGAAAAAAATGATCTCCATCCTCTTCCTCCATTCCATGAATATTTATAATTCATTCACACGCACATTCTCAACATGCAACTCCTTTGCTGGGGGAAACTGCATTGGCTGCCTATTTGCTACTGGGCCAGGTTTAAGGTTTTGCTACTAGCGTATAAAGCCCTAAACAACTTGGAACCAGGATACCTGAGATCATGTCTTCTCTCATCAACCTGCCTGATCACTGAGGTTGCCAGAGGACATGATCCGGTGGTTCTGCATTTATTTATTTATTATTTTTTACATTTATATCCCACCTTTTTTCCTCCAAGGAACCCATGGTGGCATACATGATCATCCTCTCCCATTTTATCCTCACATCAACCCTGTGAGGTAGGCTGGGCTGAGAGTCTGGGACTGGCCCAAGTCACCCAGTGAGCTTCCATGGCCGAGTGGAGACTAGAACCTGGATCTCCCAACTCCCAGTCCAACATTCTTACCACTACACCACACTAGCATTGACCTATCACTCGACTGGAGTCCACCCGGATTAGAGCCTTCAGTGTGGTGGCCTCCTTCCTATGGAACTCCCAGCTTCTGGAGGTCAGGCAGGCACTAACATTGTGTTGGTTTTGACGCCTACTGAAAACATCCTTATTTCTATTATTATTATTATTATTATTATTATTATTATTATTATTTATATCCTGCCTTTTTCCCAGAGCTGGGACTCAAGGCAGTTTACAAGATTAAAACATATACAATTAAAACATAAATACGAATTTACAAAAGTTAAAATAGAATTAAACCTGCAGTAAAAAGTAATTTTTTAAAAAAAAAAACAGACTTTAATTAAGACTTCCTTGATTGACCATTTATTGGTATTGTTGTTATTGTAAAAAAAAAAAACTTTTAATATGGTGTTTTATTCTTTTTATCTTTTATTGTTCACCACTGTAAGCTGCATAGATGTAGAGCAATACATAAACATTGTAAAGAAATAAAGAAATGCTGTGTGTGTCTCTCATTCATTCATTCATTCATACACACACATACACACACATTTTCCAGAGAACCCGGGTGCAGTTTAGAAGCTTGTCACATAATCCTCAAGGAGAAGACGAGAAATGTCTGACAGGTATCCTCAGAAGGCATGTGGCACATTGTCACAAGCTTCCCCTTTCACAATAGAAGCTGGAAGGGAATATTAGAGCTTGTTCTAAGGATCCACTCTTGGTTCATGTGTATGCATGCACATGTGTGTGTGAGAGAGAGACTGTGTTTAGGAACATTCCCCGCAACACGCAAAAGGTTCTCTGCAGCTCTTGGAGGGGCATCTGCTTTGCATTCAGAGGATCCCAGGTTTGATCCCTGGCATCTCCAGATAGGGCGAGGAAAGAACCCTGCTAGAAATCCTGGAGTGCTGCTGCCAGTCAGTGTTGACAATATTGGGCTAGATGGACCTGTGGTCTGGCTCAGTGTGAGGCAGCTTCCTATGTTCCTAAGCTGAAAAGGTTGGACTCCGTCACTGCAAGATCCCAGAGCTGTTAAGCAAAGGAAGAGAGGTCACTGGAATGGTTCAGGACTCTAAAAACCCTTAAGCTTGTTAGGTGCACTGGGAAATAGCTCTTTGCAGGGGTGTATGTGTTAAAAATTAAATGGCCGTGGTGAAACCATCCAGATTCTGAATAGTTGCGGCTTGTACAGAATGTGTACATGAGAGCATGAGGATCTGTCATTTGGAGATAATTAGTCCATGTAGCTCCATATTGTCAATACTGACTGACAGCAATTCTCCAAACTTTCAGGAAGAATCTTCCTTGGCTCTACCTGGAGAAGTCAGGGATTGGAGAGTATGTACCTTACCACTGAGCTTCAGCCCTTCCCCAATCAATCCAGAGTAGGGGGTGGGGTGGGCTAGCAGCTGTGGACTCCCTAGGTGTCATAACACACCCCTCCAGCTTCCTGAAATTTCACCCCACACACATTTCAAACATCTGAACCGCTGATAAGGGCAAGACGTTTGCTTGAAAGCAAGCCAGTAGAAATTCTCTGAAAGCTGATTTCTGGGTTTTAGGCCATCGTTCTGTGCATTTTCTGTAGCCCTGTAAAATGAAAGCATACACACTGGCTCAATTCGGATGACACATTAGGCAACCGGGGGGGGGGGGGGGAACACACAACGCACACACAACTGACAGTACGTTAATCAGGCACTTTAAACAACAGAGCAAAACAACGGGCTTGCATGTTGTTTAGCCCAAAGCCCCGTTGTTTAAAGTGTCGTCCGAATTCAGCCCCCCCTCTCTCCGTGGACTATTCCGTTTCGGAATAGAGTTCTGCTGCCTAGAGCAGCCAAAAAACCCTGGCCGCTCTATGCAGCTGGCAGAACTCCCAATCGATCCGTTGGGAGAGGCGGGTGATAAATAAATATATTATTATTATTACCTGCTGGGATATGGCTGGAGGACACAGGGAGGAGAGGCTGCAACCAAAATGGCCGCAGCAAGTTCGTAGCAGCTGGGGCGTTTGCCGGTACCAAGCAGCGTTAGCTACAGCATGTCGTCTGTGGAGTTCCTCCTGCCTAACGCACGGTCAGTACGTTATTTACCCCTCCGTTGCCTAATATGTCATCTGAATTGAGCTACTGTCTTGCCTCTGCACCTGTATTTCATGCAACTAGAAAACCGCACGTGCTATTTCTAGTAATGCAGTATATTTTAACAGACAACGCAAGTTGGTGTGATGGTGTTGCGGAGTCATGGAAAATGCAAGAAGCCACTTCAGGAGATCTGGTGAAAGACCCCTTGGCGCATAGTGGTTAGGCGCAGGATACATAAGCCAAAAGAGCCTTCCCCAACCCAGTGCCATCCAAATCTGTTGGGCTGCAATTCTCCATGAGAGAGGCCAGGTTTTAAATCTCCGTTCAGCCATAAAACTCAAGCTGACCTACCATACCTAAGGAGAAAAATGTGGTGGTTGTGGTGGTGGAACACACACTACTTTAAGTTCCTGGGAAGAAAGACAAAGGTGCAAACCTAATTGATGCCAATAAGAATGTTTCAGTGATCAACATATATTTCTAGGAGGATAAACAAGATGGCTTCAGTGTTGTCAAGATGCCCCAATTCTACAGAGAGGCACGTTTACAGCATCTCATAAGAATAATGTAAGAAGAGCCCTGCTGGATCAGACCAAAGGTTCCATCCAGCACTCTGTTCATACAGTGGCCAACCAGCTGTCGGCCAGGAACCCACATGCAGGACATGGGTCCCTGGTCAACAGCTGGTTGGCCACAGTGTGAACAGGTTTCCCTCTAGAGAGAAAAGAGACAGTGGCTCTTTGTGCCCAAATAAACGGCAATAGGTTCCTTGGGACAGGCCTTAACGTATGTGTAAGAACTGTTCCCAAGAAGTCATTATTGCTTCCTTTTTTTTAATCCAGAGAATAGCACAGATGCCGGAATGTTTTCTTGTTTTGCATCTTGGTTTATGAGCTGCTTATTTAAAATGAAGGTGTTTTCCATTTTGGATTTCGGCTGCTAACTGTCCTCTTCAAACGGCTCTGTGTTTTCCTTTTAATTGCATGTGACTAATTTGTACTGGGGATGTGGCAAAGGGTGATGAACTTCTTGTGAGTCTCTCGGTCATGTTATAAACGGCCTGATAGAGGTGACCCTGTTTCTGCCAGGGTTTTGCTGATAAATGTGGGCGAATGCTAGAAAGAAATGGCATTTGCAGATGAGGAAAAGCAAAGGCCAGACATGAGTATGTGTTGTTGGCCCTGTTTCTTGTACTGGGATGACTTTTAGGCAACCTGCCAAAGAGTAGATTGTTGTACTTCGGACTGTACGTCACAGCTCATGGAATCCACACTGACTATCCGATTCTGTTTGGAGGAAGGATGGATTCCAGGCCCTGCGTATGTTCTGCAGGAAAGTAAATTTTCTTGTCTGTTTATTCTTCATAACATTCTCCTGTTGCCCAGGAGGGCTGACATCAATAGTAGGCATTGTTGAGCTCTTGCTGAGGGTCTACACACCCTGGACCATAGGCGCGCACAGCATATTTCATTAAGGTGAACGCCCACAGATCTTTTTTAAAAGGCAATCATTTATTGAATAATCGTAAAGGACATTTATTTTTATTCATTTATTTATAAAACATTGTAGATGATGATGTCCTACTCCGCGGTCGGCTTGCCTGATCATGGGACGGCCATTGCGGCTGATGAGGAGACTCCTCAAGTCCCAGCATTGGTGGGGCGTTGTGTTGATACTGACCAGAAGACGGGCTTACAAGGTGGTATTCGGTGCTCCTCGCCTCTTTGAGGCTTGTCTGTCAGCAGAGTGGCTCCCAGCAAAGCGATTCCTTTTCATTCCTGCTACTGCGAACAATGGTGCTCTCTCGGAGGCAGCGGTTCTTTGACGCAGTGGCAGAGCAGCTAGAGGGATGTCGGAGGACCATTCCCACTGTATCTGGATCCCCCATGGATCCCTACTCAAACCCCCACCCCTCAATTCCATGCTTATTGCTTGAGACATTAGGGTGTGCCTGGGCACACCCTTTGTGCACGCCTATGCCCTGGACTTCCTCTTCCTCTTCACCATTGCCACCTGCTTGTTCTGCCTCTTGCTCTGGCCCAGACAACTGCGGTGTTGAGAGGGAGGAGCAGCAGATGACACGGCCTACTTGCTCAACTGGGTCTCTGCCTGCCAAGCAAGAAAATGGAAGCCATGATGTGATGAGGAGGAGGAGCAACAGTGGCTGGTGGTGAGAAGGTAGACTCAATGATGGAGGCACCCACTGAAGGTGTTTAGGTGATGTTCTGCTGTTTAAAAATGTAGATATGTTGCAAAGGTTATTATTATGAGATGCATTTAGTTATATATCTTTGAAAAGTAAGGATTATTTATAACTAGTAAAGTGAATGACTCAGCCAGAGTGTACTCACTGTTTAAAGTTGCAAGTCTGGGTAAGTATAGAATGAGTGGTAAGTGAGTGCTGATTGGTTAGTTGTTTGGAGTGCCTAGATTGGTGGGGTGTGGGAGGAGCTGGGGAGCGAGTGAGATATATATGTGCCAGACACAGAGAGAGAGAGCGAGAGAGAGAGAGAGCTGACAGGGGGGTTGATTGTGGGTTGATTTGAGAGAAGGTAGATAGAGTGAGAGAAAGAATATTTGAGGAAACGTGCGGTGTTTGATTTATTTAACTTTGTGAAAGGAAAGTTTAGCTTTAAGAACAGTTTGAAGCATATAAGCATTGTACTTGAAACTGCTACGCAGATGAACTGAGGAAACCAATAAGCTTACTGAGACACAATACGCTTATGTTAATAAATCTTGTTAATTTCAACAAACTGGTGTGGTCATTGAAGTGTACCTGAAGAAGGTACTGGTGGCAGCAAGAACAATAGAAGCTTGTCTGAGGCCAGGTTGCTGGGCTGTGGAGCTGTGGGGCCTAATAATAAAAGCTGGACAAGGGCAGCAGCAGCAAAGGAGCTAAGACAAAGTGTCACAGCTTTCCCCAAGAGTCCTCAAAAGCCAACACTGCTACTGACTGTTATGGGGAGTATATGAGTTATGCAGGGCACTGAAGTGTGCCCACTAGAAAATCAATTTGGCCACCTTCCCCAACACCGGCATTTCAGAAATTTCATCAGACTTTGACCCACACACTTTTAAACCTGTTTTCACAACTTTAGGGGCTAGGAATGTGCTTTAAAAATGATATTGACCTTGTTAGGATACATGCTACTGATACCTGTTTGCATGATGAAGTCAAGATATACACGCAAGTCATGGATCTGTGTTTGTATATGAGCAAGTATATACACTATATGTGTGTATATTAGGGTTGTGCAAGGACCCCCCAATCAGATCTGGATCCTGATCTGGGAGGTCCGGATTGGGCCTGATCCACCCTGTGTCAGATTGGGCCTGTTCCGATCAGCCTCAGATTTGGATCCGGATCCACTCCTGGTCTGTGCAGAGCCCTCCCTCCCACTCTCCCCCTCCCTCCCTCCCTCCCCCCCCAATTGCCTGCTTACCTGCTGCCTCCTCTGCCATCGTCCTGCCGTCGTCTTCTGTCCTTGCTGTGGGCCGCCGCATGCGACCAAGAAATGTACTGGCCCACAGTGAGGAGGAAGGACGACGCAGGATGACACGGAGGAGGCTGCAGGTAAGCAGGGCGATTGGAGGAGGGAGGGAGAGAGCGGGAAGAGTGTGAGGGAGGGCTCTGCACAGACCCGGAATGGATCCAGATCGTGGATCCGGATCGGCCCGATCCGCTCCGGATTCGGGATCCAGCTCCAGATCTGGTCACAGCCCTAGTGTATATGCGTTTGAATACATATACATATATGTGTTCATATACACACAACTACACATCAGCCTTTGACAGTTGCCAGGACCCCAGGAAAGGCCACCATTAAAAACAACAACAACCCAACCCTTGTTGGTCGCCATCTTTCCTCTGACAATGTCTCGGAAGCTGAGTCAACTTCCACAATGTTGTGTGGAAAAGCAAGGTTCCTGGCAAGAGCAGTCAGTGCCTTTTACAACCTTTTTCAAGTTAACACCCCTCCCTACTCTGGAGCTCTCACAATTGAAAGGGGATGGCAGCCCACCATGCTAGGAGGAGCAGAGCCACCAGACAGCACCTTCCTAAGAGCCATTTCAGTCCTGGAGCTGGCCTGGTATATACATCTGATATGGCCTAGCTATTGGTTCTACGTTCACCTCACTCCACATAGATTTGGGGTTTACCTGTACAGTCATTTTTCTTGAGTTCTGAAAGTGCTGTGGTTCAACAGTTCTAAATGTTGGTCTAACGTGCAACAGGCCAAGTGTTAGTGTTGGTCTTCTTGTTAGGAGTGTTTTAAAAAACAAACATTCAAAATAGACCGCTTCTACCTTCGCCGGATTCTGCCACCTCATTCCCACCTCACTCTGCTCATATCCAGACTAGGCCTTGCACCCAGTCCATTGGGCTGTTGCTTTCATTACCTGCTTTTTCGTGAGCTTCCTGGAAGCATCTGGAAATCCCTGCACAGCTGTGAAGCTCAGTTGATGACCTCAGGGCAGCCACTCTCTGTGAAACCTACCTTATAGGGTTGTACTGAGGATAAAACTGGAAGGGAGAGTGACCATGCATGCCGCCTTGAGCTCAGAATTTGCCCCTTTTTTGTTCACTCGATGTTTTGGGGCATCGACACCATGTCACCATCAAATTGTTGCTGCTGCTTTCCTTTCTTTTGAGAATTTACCTTTCCGGGACAGGACAGAAAAGCAGCACCATCTCCACTGTTGCAAATCACTTTTGTGTGGCTCTTCCCTCTTTTTGAAGAGGTGTGATTTTTCACATATGCAGGGCCATCGTTTGGTGGCAGTTAAGCCCTATCTCCATGACCCTTCACTTTGGCATAAATACCTCTTAAGATATCCACAGGGCCGTAACATTGAAGAGGACAAATACACATGCTCTGCAGTCACAGAGGGCAGGACTAGATGTAAATTACAAGAGGGCAGATTTCAGTTGAACATTAGGAAGGATGTGATGGTAAAAGCAGTTTTGCAATGGAGGAGTGGTAATCTCTCCCACACTGGAGGTCTCCAACCTAGGGATGTCCCTCACTTGGAAATCTGATTCTTTTGGGGCTTGATTGACTTCCAATGTCTGCCCAACTTGGCTTGCATTTGCGAGCTGAGCTGTGTTCCCCCCCAAACTCCGGGGACTTTTTCTGGGGTGGGGGTAGTGTACATGTGTCAGACTGCAATTTGCACAAGTTGCAACTGTAATTTGCCCGACTGTATTAGGAGTTCAAGTTTGTTCTGCAACCTCCATTGTGGACTGTGGGAATGCTGTGGACATAGTATATCTTGACTTCAGCAAAGCTTTTAACAAAGTGCCCCACGACATTCTGATTCACAAACTTGTGAAAAGTGGGCTAGATGGAACAACTATTAGCTGGATCCATAGTTGGCTACAAAATCGGACTCAAAGAGTGCTTATCGATGGTACCTTCTCACACTGGGGTGAGCTAACGAGCGGGGTACCGCAGGGCTCAGTTCCTAAAATATAATGCTGCTTTTCTTTTCTATTTAACATTAATATATCCAAAAACAAGCCTTTGAAACTTTGCTATGAATTTTGCCCCCCACCCCATAAAATCTCTCCCCCCACTTAAAAATAAAATGGTGCTTTCTCTAATCAAAAATCAGTCAATTTATTATTCTTACTATGATCCTGCTCTTTCTGTCCCAGAAATGAGGCCTCCAACATGGGCTAACAGTCATAAAAAAACCACTAACGATTAAAAACAACAGCAAAACCAAGTATAAAACTACAAAACAAGTAAGCAAGACCAACAGCTTCAGATAAATAAGTCTAGCAGTCACAAAACAGTCTGTGGGAGACCAAACTAAAAGCAATTGTCTCAGGCCAAGGCTCCTTTGAAAAGGAGTGGTTTCACTTGCCTATGGAAGGCAGATAAACATAGTATCATGGAGTAGGAAAGGACCCTGCATCTGGTCCAACTCTCTGCTCAGTTCAGGTAGGCTGACCAGATAAAATCCAGGTCAGGGCTCCTGTAACTTTAACAGTTGTAGAGAAAAGGGAATTTCAGCCAGTGTCATTTGTATGCAATTAGAAAAGCAAAGTCAGATTATCTTAGCCTTTTTGTTTTCCCCTCTGCACTGCTGGGGTTACACTGTGTTTTGCTGTTATCGGACGTGCACTTCCATAATTGATGCTCAGCCGATTTCCCGCAGTCAGAGGCACGGAGCGCTGGGACGCCGTGGGAGGAGGAGGAGGAGGAGGAGGAGGAAGGCCAAGCGTGCCGGGACGCCACCTTCCCCCCGTGGCCCCCCCGGCATTTCCCCATCACTGCTTCTCCCCACCCGAAAAGTCCCCGCCAAGGAGGGCGCGGCGAGCGGAAGGGACAGTTCGGCAGCTCGAGCCCGCCGCGACTCGCGAGGAGCGGCGGCGGGGAGGGGAGGGGAGGGAAGCGCCTTTTGTCGCCGCCTCTCGTGCAGAGGTATTAGGCATAAAGGCACTTCAGCGATAGTGTGCATAATCTCCTAACCGGGTGCAAAAGCGAATCCTTGTGGAGGGGACCCTTATTATCTTAGCTCTGTTTCTGAACTGCACACAAGCAAACACACACAAGCAAACGGAGAGACAATGAGCTCAACCTTGTAAACACAGAATGATATAGATAGATTGAAGATTCGGATGCTTAAGTGAGATGCAATTCAGAGAATGGATTGGACAGAATAGTTGACACTTTGGAAGGGAAGGACATGTTTTCTGGGTTGTGTTATTTACAAGTGAGAACTGCAACAAAATGTCTCAGTAGATCCTCACCTTCTAGTGGGAGTGCTTCTTTTCAGGATGCCAGACAGCTGTGCCCTGTGCCAACAAGGCCATCACATTCCCCCTGCTTGTTATTTCCCGGGATTTTCTTTCTTTTTCAGTGGCCAACCAGCATTCTGTGGCTACTGAGCCTGCTCAATCTTCATTGGTTTGTTAAACAACATTGGTACTTCTGCAAACCGCAAGGTTCCCTTGAACTTTCTGGTATCTCACTCTTGTTTCTCAATAATCACGTTTGTCACTCACCACACGCCTTCAGTATTAGAAGGAGTTATTGCGCCCTTGTCAAAAGAAAGACAAAGTTCTATTGGTGTGATACTGGCTTTAAAAAAAGAAGACATAAATAAAAAGAAATAAGCAATTCTCCATAAAACTAGAAAAGCAAAGTCAGATTATCTTAGCCTTTTTGTTTTCCCCTCTGCACTGCTGGGGTTACACTGTGTTTTGCTGTTATCGGACGTGCACTTCCATAATTGATGCTCAGTGAAAGACAACATATCTGTGTTGTTCTGTGAATAGTTTCCCCTGCATCTTAACACTTGCATCCCCCCCCCCAACTCAGTAGAGGCTGGTGGCTCTGATGTCAGTGAATCCGCTCCGGGTTTTAATCAGAACCAATCAGAACCCTAAAGGAGTTATCCAAGGTGCTCTGCGGGGTAAGAGTTCCGACTGGAACAACCCGGGGTGGATTCTGCTCCACCGACGTTGGAGTCACCAGCCACCATTGCATCCCAGAAGGATGCGGCGTAAGGGACTTTGGTGTTAATTATATTCCAGAACAGACGATGGCTTTGCAAATGTCCTGTCTTGTCCTTATTTTGGCTGCAAGGAGCTGGCTTGCATAAGACTTTCAGAGATCCCCCCCCCTAACACAGGCAGCCTTTCACTTTCATGTAGTTTAAAAAAAGAAAAAGAAAGAAAGAAAAAAAAACCCTCTTCCCAGGGGCCTGCACGACGCTTCATTTCAGATGGGCCCAGTGAATTAACATATTGTAGTTCCTTGTGGCTCAGGTAATTACACACTCAGGTTGCCTGCTTCCCAGACACAAAGCATCCTTCAGCCTTTTTCAGACCAAGCTATAAAGTATCGTCAAAGAGCCCTCAACGTAGGGGGAAAAGGCGGGGAACAGGAACGCTATTCACAAAGGCAGGGCTGTCTATGGCTTGTCTAGAAAGCGGGCCACACTTGGGAAGGTCAGATTAGCGCTGGAGCCGTCTACATGAAGGAATGGAAGAACATCCGTGGCGGAAGGTTCGGAGCACTGGCATCACATTCATGATGGTTGAGTTCCACACCCTTAGCCAAGGTGTGCCGGTCCACCACAGAAATGGTGATGCTCGCCACTTCCTTCATTGAAAGAGGATCAAGGGAGATCGTCATTGGTTTTTTTAAAAATGGAGGTGGCTGAATAGTGTTTGGTTTTGTTGCTGTTTTTAATCATAGCTTCAGTGGGACCGTCAAGGCTGGATCTTGGGGCCAAAGGGCAGGGCCCTGTAGAAAAGAGGTACCCCAATGACCACCTAGAGAGTGACAGGTGATGAGGGCATCGGGGCAGCCAAATCAAACTCCATTGATTCCCTTAGTTGTGATGGTGCTATTATTTAAGAGAGTGAAAAACTTCCCATGCCAAATATGCACATTGTGTGTGTGTGTACTGCAAATTGCAGTCTGTGTGTATGGCTTGGCAAACAGTTCAGTTCTAAAATATTAGGAATCACAAGCCGTTTTAAAGCACAGCATGTCATTGAAACTGAAATAAAAATAGGTACCTCTGAGATTTTGCAAGGCATTGTCCAGAATGCTTTGAATGATGAGGGCTAGGAACTTAGCTTTTTGCTGTGTGTGTTAAAAGCTGAGATTCTCAGAGAGCTGAATTCTGCACTAAAATACCCACATCCGCTCTGTGGCTTTTCTGAGCTCTTGCGGAATTGCAAGCCACATCCAGTTTACAGCCAGAGATGATTCCATGGAACCGAAATTTAGTGTCTGGCAGAAGTTGATAAGCCCGTTTTTGGGGGGAAAGCACCTACTAGCACCAGAACAGGGATCTTGGAGAAATAGGCAATGGGTTCAAGTGAATTTGGATTTGTATGAATTCGATTCCACAGTAAACTGGCTTATTTCAAGTCAAGCAGATCACATGGGCCTGCGTAAAAGGTTTTTTTTAACTGGGGGGGGGGGTATTTGCGCAAATCCACACTTTTGATAATGTGAATTAGCACTATTTCTCACTTGCACTAAGGTGCATTAGTGCAAGTGCTTTTGCACAAGTACAAATTAGTGCTAATGCACGTTAGCTCAAATGGAACTAAATTCTCCCTTTAAAAAGTCAATTTCCATCAATGAGCAAATGACAGAATCTGCCAAAACAGATGGAATGGATTTCACGAAATCCGTACATCCCTACATCAGATCGAAGTGGGTAGGTAAACACAAAGAACTCTCACCCCACCCCACCCCAGCCAGCACACACAGACACCCCATAGCATTTTATCTCTTCAGAAGCTTGGTGTATAAAGTGCTTCTGCCAGCCAAGGGCAGCCAGCTCAGCTACCCTGAGAATTCAAAGTAAAAGGATGCAAGGATCGCAGAAGCAAACATGTCTGAGGTTCGGCTGATAAGACGTGTTTCAAAGCCGAAAGAGGGTTTGAAAGGAGATGGTGTGGACTAAATACAAAATAATAAAGTCCATTTCTGTTTAGGGGAAAGCTTTTACACACAGCCATACCAACACCCACCCACTGATGTGGCTTCCTCCTCCAAAAGCTTGGTGGTTAAACATTCCAGTACTGTTCTCCTCAAGGATGAGATGTCTATTTATAGCAGAAATGTTGCCAGTGATCACTTTCTCCCTCAAATCTGTTTCCTGTATCCAAAAATCCTCCTGAGCCATGAAGAGGCAGCTCCTCCTCTCCACTCCTGCCCTGGTTATTGACTGTTCATATTCCAATCTCATATGTGTGTCTCAGTGATGGGCAATCCAGGTTTCCTACGGCCCTGATTAGGGATGTGCAAGAAAGCAAAATGGTTTTGCTTAGTTATTCCAACCTTTCCCAACCTGGTGCCATCCAGATATGTAAGATTACATGATGGGAATTGTGGTCCAACACATCTGGCAGGCACCAGATTGGGGAAGAGTGGGTTATTCTGTTGGTCATTCCATTCATGTTCATTATCAAAACTTTGTTTACTTGGTTATTCATTGATTAAACCCACATTCCTTTTTGTTGTTGCTATTTTGTTCATTTTTGTTATTTCAGTTCATTTTAGTCTCCCATTGCTTTCGATGGGAGACCCTGCTATTCAATTGTTGCCGTAATGTCTGTGTTTTCCCTCCACCTGATGTGAAATCTGCAGGTTTTCTACTACCACAACAAGGAATCTGTAGTTCCAAATTTCAGACCATTAGGAAAAAGAGTTCCCTTTTAACAAGCAGTTTTAAAAAATGATATAAAGATGGATTCACAATGATAGGATTAAGTAATACAATTTCCTCTATTACTGATATTTCCTTCACACCTATTGGGGATGAGTGCCGATCATTATGCAGCCACAAGAGTGGGGTATATTAGCAGGCTTGGGCAAATCCCACAATTTCCAAAAGTATGAAAAATGTTTAGGGAAATAACTTTTGTGGTAACCTAACCAAACAATAGCCCAATGAGGACTGAGCATGCTCAGTGGCACCGAAACGTTGAATGTCTGGGGCAGCAGGATGAGGCGGGGGGGGGGGGGGAAGAAACAACAACGACAACAACTGGATGAGGGTTGGAACCCTGGAAGTACCCTGGAAGTACCCTGGAACTGAGAACAGGACCATTCCACACTGTAATGTTTTGTTGAAGGTCCCACTTGTATCTCGCCAAACAACAAACACAGATCACTAACAGCACAAGGGAACAGAGAAGATAAGGATCCAGTATGGGAGATAGGGAACCAGTGTGGGACAGATGCTTGAAGGATGCTTAAAGGAACTGGAAGAGGTGATTCATTGGGAACTGGTTTTGCAAATAGAACAGCCAACAGAAGAACCTACAGATGTTTGCTGTCCGAGGAGAAAGAACTCACAGAGGTATTTTTTTTAAAAAAATAGCGTTTGTCTTCCTCTTTGATAAGAGGGTCCCATGGTGGTGGAAGACCTATCACTTTGCTAAAACGTGATTGAGGTGAAGACTGGCTTTCCCACCCTCCCCGACCTGCCCTTTAGCCTCCATCTGACCTATTCTTGCAGTTAATGAGAAATTAATGGCTCTGAATGAGCAATAGATGAATATATGACAGGCATTCATTGATGCGTGAGCACACGTTTTTGGCTAGGAATGAGTAAGACCCATACTTTTCAATTTTCTATCAATTACAAAATGAACGTCCACTCTTAGTTCTTATGGTCACCTAGTGAATTGGTGGCAGGGGTGAAATTTGAACCAAGTCTCAAAATTTTAGCCACTAAATTACAGTAGAGACTGTTTTATACAAGGTACAGGTCATGGATCAAGTCCTTCCTCATGCCAGCATTTCATTTGTGCCCTGTCAACATTGAAGTGTACTTAGCTACTTGCACTGGCCAAGTGCCTGGCAGGCCTGTTGGTAGCTGGCTTGCTAAGAATAATTGTAAGTAGCCATGTCAGTCCATTGGGGGGCATGGAACGAAGCCAAAAAACGCATTATGATAATACCTAAGAAAAACCAAAATGCTGCAAAGTCATAGCAGGCTATTGAGTTCTGCAGAACTGTTCATCAGACTGGGTGTTATGTGGAAAAAAAGTGGAGTTGCAGGGAGAGAAAATAGCACAGAAGTGCCAGAATGGTATCAGGAAGGCTAAAGCTGAGAATGAGCTGAGGCTAGCAAGGGATGCTAAAAGCAATAAAAAGGCTTTCTTCAGATACGTGAATAGTAAAAGGCAGAGGAAAGAAATGGTGGTTCAACTGCTTCATGAGGATGACAAACAGATGACAAAGAAAAGGCCGAAGTGCTCAATTCCTACTTTGGCTCAGCCTTCTCTCAAAAGCGGGTCTATGAAGTGAAGTACAAGCTGAAGGGGTAGGATTGCAGTTTGAGATTGATTAACAAATGGTCAAGGAACACCTAATTTCTTTCAATGAGTTCAAATCTCCAGGGCCTGATGAACTGCATCCTAGAGTAATAAAGGAGCTGGCAGAAGAACTCTCAGAACCACTCTCTATTATCTTTGCGAAATCATGGAAGACGGGTGAAGTGCCGGACGACTGGAGGAGGGCTAATGTTGTCCCTATCTTCAAAAAAGGCAAAAAGGAGGAACCTGGGAACTACAGACCAATCAGTCTGACATACATCCTTGGGAAATTTTTGGAGCAGATTATAAAGAAGTCAATTTGTAAACACCTTGAAAACTGTCAGACTAATCTGATCTCATTTTTTGATCGAGTAACCTCCCTTGTGGACTGTGGGAATGCTGTGGATACAGTATATCTTGACTTCAGGAAAACGTTTAACAAAGTGTCCCATGACATTCTGATTCACAAACTAGTGAAAAGTGGGCTAGATGGAACAACTATTAGGTGGATCCACAGTTGGCTACAGAATCGGACTCAAAGAGTGCTTATCAATGGTACCTTTTCACACTGGGGGGAGGTAATGAGCAGGGTACCACAGGGCTCAGTTCTGGGCCCAGTGCTCTTCAACATTTTAATTAATGATTTGGATGAGGAGGTGCAGGGAATGCTCATCAAATTTGCAGATGACACAAAATTGGGTGGGATCGTTAATATCCTGGAAGACAGAAACAAACTCAAAAGTGAACTTGATAGACTGGAGCGCTGGGCTGAAAACAACAGAATGACATTTAATAGGAATAAATGCCAAGTTCTACACCTAGGAAAAAGAAACCAAATGCACAGTTACTTGGCTCAGCAATATGACAAGCGAGAAGGATCTTGGAATTGTTGTAGATCACAAGCTCAATATGAGCCAACAGTGTGATGTGGCTGCAAAAAAGCAAATGCTATTCTATGATTCTATGAAAGAAAAAATTGGGATTTACGTTGTTTCAATGCACCTTGATATAGTTCTCTTCCTCTCCATTTTATCCTCACAACAACCCTCTGAGGGAGGTTAGGTTGAGAGCCATTGACTGGCCCATTGTCACCCAGCATGCTGCATGGCCAAGTGGGGACTAGAATAGGCTGACCAGATAAAATCCAGGTCAGGGCTCATGTAACTTTAACAGTTGTAGAGAAAAGGGAATTTCAGCCAGTGTCATTTGTATGCAATTAGTTCCTGGTGAAATTCTCTCTTCATCACAACAGTTAAAGGTGCAGGGGCCCTGCTTTCTTTTGTATATGGTCTCTCTAGTATAGTGCCTGCAACTTTAACTGTTGTGATGAAGAGGGAATTTCACCAGGAACTAATTGCATACAAATGACCCTGCCTGAAATTCCCTTTTCTCTACAACTGTTAAAGTTACATGAGTCCTGACCTGGATTTTATCTGGTCAGCCTAGACTAGAACCCAAATCTTGTTCAGATTTCAATGTGACTAATGTAACATTGACCTAACCCTGTAACGCTGGGCATGGCATTGTCAAATATGTGTAGTAAGCACATCTAAACATGACAGGGTGCAAGGAGAAGGCTTATAAAGGGAAAGGCTTTACCCATGGCCCATGCAACCAGCCTGTATAAATCAGGCCTAACTTTCCGGTAAGTGTGAGATATGCCAATATATATTTTTAAACCAACTGACCTTGCAGGGCTTAAGGCTAGGAGTATTTATCATTATTAAACTATGTTGTACTTTTGAGGTCCACTTGTAACAACACACACATATTTTCCTTCGGGGAGAATTTTGTTGTTTCGAACCAAGATGATCTTTTGTGCATTTTTATCTCATATGCCACAACAAGTAAGGCCTTGAATTGGATTTTAATGCTGGATTTCGATGACAGGAATAGAACAAAATGCTGCTTAGATGCTCTTATCTGCCTGTCTGACATGGCCTTGTCTTGTTTTGTTGGTTGAAAAATACCTCTGTTCTTTCGCACTTGTTATATAAAACGAGTCAGAAATAACACATTGTTTATGTGGGTGTAGATGTCTCCAAGTGGAAGTGTAAACTGAAGGAACGGATAAAGACAGAACACCTTCAAAGTAAGATGATCCTACAGCATAGGTAGCAATAACTAGGGTTTGTATGCTATGGCAGCCATCTTTGTTCCATTGTGCTTGTGGCAGTGAAATGTCCTGAAAAAACAGGTCGAGCTGATGTGATGGCATGGAATCTTGATAAATACTCCCAACTGCTGAAGGAACAAACAACAGTGTCAGAATGTTTGAGGTTCACTTTCACAGAACTAATGTTCTTGATTGGGATCCAGGAGAATTCCCTAGGTTTGAAAACTGGATCAAATTTCTAGTGTGCACATGTGCTGAAGGGCATTTCCTGTTCTAGATACGAACCTAAATACACAATTTCCAAGTGCACATTTGCAGGCTGCAACCGGCTACTGTCCTTTCTGGCTAGCGCCACGTCATACTGTTGTTAGGGCAATCACATTTTGAATAAAAAGCAAAACGAAACATCTCCACTCCTTACACATGGACTATTAGCATCTCCTGGTAGCCTTTTTTGGCTGGAGAACAGGGCAACAATGCTTAAACAAATCAACGAATGATAAGTAAAGCTGAGCTAAAACTCTTCTCCTTGGCTTGCTTGTTTTCCTTATTCTTATAGATGAAGTGGTGGCCACCAACTTGGATGGCTTTGAAATGAGATTAGACAGATTCGTGAGGTTAAGGCTATCAATGGCAACTAGTCGCCGTGACACCTCTCTGATCAGAGCCAGGATGCTTCTCAACCACCAGTTGCTGAGGAACATGACTGGGAGAGGGCTCTTGCACTCATGTCCTCCATATGGAGTTCACAAAGGCAGCTGCTTGGCCACTGTAGGCACAGATTGCTGAACTAGATAAACATGCAACACTCATCGTATGTTTTTATATTCATGTGCAGAGATGTGTGCGTTTGGGTGGATGGGTGTGGTTTTTGTCCATGGATAGACATATTACTACCTAGGGATGTTGGAGAAATCCACAATGGAATCAAATCAGTTCAGACTTTTGTGAATCCAATCTGTGGATTTCACAATGGACTGGCTTTCCCCCTATTGGTGGAGTCCGCAAACTAGCGGACGGTTTTCCTAACCTTCGGGGATTTAGCATAAAATTTGCTGTGGTAAAATACACAAAAACATCCCCCACAAAAATCCAGCCAAAAATGTGAATTTTCCCCATAGGCTAAAGTATGCAAATACTCATTTAGGGGGAATTTCTGCATTTGAACATTTGCAAATTTGAACAAATTCGCATTTGCAGAAATTCTGAAACTAAAAAATATCTGATTCTGTCAATGGGTGGATGATGGAATGAAAGGCACCTGACAATTTGCAAAACACAGACAAGACAGAGTTTGCATGATCCATACATCCCTACTGCTACCCCACCTGTAATCTGAAGCACTACAGGGACCAATCCTCAGCAGCGGAGCAGATGACCCAAAATCCAGTCCTTGCCCTCTCCACTTAAAGCAGGTCTTCGTCAACCCAGAGTTGGACTGCAAACTAGGGATGTGTATAGTATCAGATCCAATATCCGATACCAATTAAAATCAGAGGAAACTGGACATCCGATGTCTGATTCAGATGCTGGCCACAGATGCTGGCCACAGAAAAAAAACAGAAAATCAGACCTCCATTTTATGTGTTTTTGCCATAGGCTTGCATTGGGGGAAAGAAACATGGCGGCAGGTGAGGGGGACCTCCCTCCCTTCCCCCTCTCACGCTCCTTACCTGCTGCCTCCTCACTGCCGCCTGCTGCTTCCGTACTACTGTTAAATAGGCCTCAGGGCCTGTTCCACAATAGAGCGACGTTGCGCCGGGTGACTCGGCGCACCGTCACTCTATTGTGGAACAGGCCACAAGGCCTGTTTATCAGTAGTATGGAAGCAGCGGGCAGCAGAGACGATGGCGGCAGGTAAGGAGTGTGAGTGGGGGGAGGGAGAGGGAAGTCCCCCCTTACCTGCCGTCGTCCCGTGCTGCTGTCTGCTGCTTCCGTGTACTGCTAATTAGGCTTTGCGGCCTGGTTCTCAGAAGAGCGATGACGCACCAGGTGATGACAGTACCTGGCACATCATTGCTCTACTGAGAACCAGGCTGCAAAGCCTAATTAGCAGGACACGGAAGTAGTGGATGGCAGTGTGGGATGACGGCAGGTAAGAAGTGCAAGTGGGGGGAGGGAGGGGGAGCGAGGGAGGGAGGGAGGGCCAGCCCAGTGTTTTCCCCATAGACTTGCATTGGGGGAAAGCTTTCTTCCCCCAATGCAAGCCTATGAGGAAAACACCTAAAATGGTGGTCCAATATCGGAATCAGAACTTCCGATTTTGTATCGTTATCATATCTGAAGTGATATGACAGACCTCCGATTTTTACGATACAATACTTTACAAAATCTGAAGCTCCGATTCCGATCCCGATAGTATTTTTTGCTTCCGTGCACATCCCTACTGCAAACCCTATCATTCAGGGTAGGAGGGGCCATAGCTCAGTGTGATAGAGCACCTGCTTGGCATGCAGAAGGTCCCAGGTTCAATCCCCAGCTTCTTCAGGTATGGCAAGGAAAGAATCCTGCCTGAAACCCTGGAGAACTGCTGCCAGTCAGTGTCGACTATACTGGACTAGATGGACCAATGGTCTGACTCAGGATAAGGCAGCTTCCTTTGTTCCTGAAGTGGTGGGAGTTGGCATCAGGTTGAGCAAGGCTTCTGAAAGGATCTCAAGTAGCTGGGCAGGGCTGGGACTTTAAAGCATTGCTGCCAGTAGGAGTAGACACAATTGATTTATAGATCCAGGGCGCCTTTAAGCATGGAAACTGCACCAGAAGTCTGTTGACCTGGTTTGGTAAAGGGCAGTATCACATTCTGCCTGTCACTGCATTTTATGGCCTGTTGCTTTAAGGAAGGGGCATCTGGGGACAATGTTCTTAAGGAGGAGTATCTCAAGAACTCTCTTTTGAAATAACAGCCAGCTGGACTTTGCAATCTGCCCTCCCTGGCAGGTGCTGCATCGGTGACTCTCTTTTCCTTTGTACCTAAAAGCGCACTGTGCTTTCAATAGGCACTGGGGTGGGGGTGGGGGAAAGGGGGAGCACCAATTGAAAGTAGCAGCTAACCGGCAAAATGTATAATAACTAAGATTGGCACGAACAGAGAGCCAAGCCTACTGCACAATGCCCATGTGCCACCTGACTTGGCACACACAGGCCATGTAGAATTCCCGTGAGGGGGTGGGGGGTGGAAGCAGGGGATTGATAGCCCTGCGGAGTTTCAGTGAAACATCTGTAGAATCTTGAGAAAGAATAGCTATTGTTTTCCCACCAACACCAACACCAACTCCACCACCGATTGATTTTGAGGCTATTTTTGAACTGCCTTCTTACACAAATTTTCAGCCAACAGACAGCTCAAATTAGTCCCGTTCTGCACCACAAAAACGAACCCGATTTTCATGAATGGGGTTTGAAAATGATGGCAAAGTCACATGAATACCGTATTTGTTCAAATAAGGGCACCACGGTCATTTATTTATTTTGCTCAGCCGCTGTATTTTGAGTGGTGTGTGCTTCGGTGTCTTGGCCCGTTTCCTAAAACTCAGGGAATGTTTAAAATTTAAACTTGGCCTTTGGATATGTATGCCATAGCATACTTAGCTCACACGTCTTCTCTGCTTGCGGTACATCACTGGTCTGGACTGGAGTGAGATGGGCGGAACGGTTAGGGGGCTTCAAGTACATTGGATCGTGCCAAGGATCAGACTAGATGGATTTCAGGTGCTTTTCACTTTTTCTTTAAAGTATGAATTGGTAGGATTGGGTGGATCCGAACCGGATTGGTAGGATCGGGCTGGGTCGGATCCGCGATCTGGATCCGCTCTGGGTCCATGCATAGCCGTCCCGCTCTCCCCGCGCTCTCCCTCTCCCAATCGCCCTGCTTACCTGCAGCCTCCTCATCGTCCTGCCTCCTCGCTGTGGGCTGCTGCATTTCCTGGTCGTGGCAAGTGATGACGTCACCTGCCACAGCCCACAGCGAGGATGGAAGATGATGGCAGGACGATGGTGGAGTAGGCAGCAGGTAAGCAGGGCAATTGGGGGGAGGGAGGGAGCAGGGAGAGCGGGAGGGAGGGCTCTGCACAGAACTGGAGCAGATCCGGATCCAGATCCAAGGCAGATCGGATGAGGCTCGATCTGACACAAGTCGGATCAGGCCCGATCCGGACCTCCCAGATTGGGATCCAGATCAGATCAGGAGGTCTGTGCACTGCCCTACTAAAAAGCACCTGGATTTATTGGAGCCCAATACATTTTGGAATTCCTTCTTTGGGGCAATCTTACTAAGTATGTTTTTGTTGTTGTTGCTTTTGGGCAGTATTCTTCATTGCAAGGTAAGAAGACCACTGATGATTCCCAGTCATCTCAACTATGCCTCTCCACCCCTCTCTTTTTCACATTCACTGACATCCTTTCTCTGTTTAGAGCAGCTGCTCCCTCGCAAGAGGCGCTCTCTAGCTTTGCCTTATTGTTTACTTTAGTGGAGTGCTGGCTGCTGTGATCTGGGCTACAAGAGGAAGCTTCAGGGGTGGGGAGTCAGGAGACCTGCTGCTCATCAGCTGTAACCTCTGGGGAGAAGAGAATGCAGGAGCCATCAGCCAATTAGTTGTGTGTGTTGGGGGGGAGCATTGCAATTGGCTGGCTGCAGTAACGCACTCCACAGGTGCCAGAGTGTGTGGGCAAGAGAGAGCAACTTGGACCAGCACTGGGAGATGTTGCAGCATTGAGTAGACCAGGGCACTCTCTCAGGAATGAGGAAAAGATGAATTTGTCTGCCTGGTGACTGACGGATGAGGCCTTGCTTGGATGATCTAGAAAGGAATGGAGGTGAGAGGTCAGAAAAGGCCCCATCCGAGTCTGACGCAGTGCCACTGTTTGACCAGTGTGTGTGTGTGGGGGGGGGGGGAGGAGGAAAAGCTCCCAAGTGGCCTCCCTGGTAGTTGCTGGAGGAAAAGTGGTTCCTACATGGACAACAGAGAAGGTTACTGCTCTGGGAAATTCTAGGGTGATCATATGGAAAGGAGGACAGGGCCTCTGTATCTTTAAGGGTTGTAAAGAAAAGAGAATTTCAGCAGGTGTCCTTTGTATGCATGCAGCACCTGGTGAAATTCCCTCTTCAGCACAACAGTTAAAGCCGCCGGAGCCCTGCCCTCTTTTGTAGCTGGTCACTCTAGTTCTACTCCTGCAGCTTTAACTCTTGTGATGAAGAGTGAAGTTGACCAGGCGCTGCATGCATAGAAATGAAACCTGTTGAAATCCTCCTTTCAATACAACTATCAAAGATACAGGAGCCCTGTCCTCCTTTCCATGTGGTCACCCTAGGAAATTCCTTTCTTTGTTGCATGGCGTGCCTTCTCTCTTTGCTTCTCGTTGTCTCTCCAAAACCCACACAAGCTACAATCCAGGGAGTATGGGACTGTAGACCACAGCCGCATCACAAGGCCACGGAGAAGAAAGCACCCATGATGTTCAGAGCACAATGGAAGCCCTTGCATGCCCTGCACTGTCCTAGCCAAGTACCGTGGCTGGCTCTTATCAGAGCAAGCCTGTCAGGTGAAATAACAATTCTGACTTTCTCTCCCTTCAATGCACCACGAGCAATTTTCTACACTTCAAAGCTGGGGCAACCTGCCCGGGAACACATCGACCTTTGGCACAGTTATTTCTCTTTCCCGAAGTTAAAAGCACTTGACTGAAAATGGAGACAAATCTGACATTTTCTTTCCTTAACCTTTAGTTTGGTTTCTGTACATCACTAAGGAGAACTGTTCTCTTCTGGCACAATGGGCCGGTTCTCAGAGGTGATTGAATGCCTGAGCAAAGTGTCTTGTGAGGCTCCATTGTTCCAGGTCAGGACTGAGCACGGTCTATGACTCCATAAGAACATAAGAAGAGCCATGCTGGATCAAGCAGACCAAGGGTCCATCCAGTCAAGTGGTCAACAAGCTGTCCATGGCAAACCCACCAGCAGGACATGAGTGCAAGAGCACTTTCCTGTCCATGTTCCCCAGCAACAGGGGTATGCAAGTATCCTGTGCCTGATGTTGAAGATAGCATAGAGGCATCATGACTAGCAGCTTTCTCCTCCTCCAGGAATTTATCGAATCCCCTTTTAAAGCCATCCAAATTGGTGACCATCACTACATCTTGTGGAAGTGAATGCCATAATCTAAATATGCGCTGTGAGAAGAAGTGCTTCCTTTTATCTGTCCTGAATCTCCCACCAATCAGCTTCACGGAATGACCCCACTGGGTTCTAGTATTACTTTCTCTAAACAGTGCACAATTTTGTACTCCACTAGGGATGTGCACGGACCCCCCGGATCGGATCGGGACCCGCATCGGGACCTCCAATTCTGTTCCGGATTGGAACAAAATTGGAGGTCCCCTGGATCACATCGGACCCAATCCCAATCCGAAAATCGGATGTCTGATTTTTGGATCGGCCGCTATTTTTCCCCATAGACTTGCATTGGGGGAAAGCTTTTTTTCCCCCAATGCAAATCTATGGGGAAAAAATCGCGATGGGGGGGTGAAGTGGGGGCCTAACTCCCCCTTCCCTGTCCCTCCCCCCTCATGCTTCTTACCTGCTGGGGCCATCTGCTGCTGTCCGCTGGCGCCCGCGGGTACCAGCGGATGGCAGCGGACGGTCCCAACAGGTAAGTGGGCCCTCCCTCCCCCCCTCGCGCTCCTCCTTACCTGCCGAACCCGTCTGCTTCCATCTGCTGCTGGACAGCAGCGGATGGAAGTGGACGGGCCTGGCAGGTAAATCCCTCTCGCGCTCTTCCTTACCTGCAGGGTGTCATCTTCTTTCTCCTGCCATAGATCTACTGAGAACTAGGCTTCGCAGCCTAGTCCTCAGTAGATCTACTGCAGGTGAAGGAAGAGGATGCCCCAGCAGGTAAGTGGGGGGCCCTCCTTCCTCCCCCCTCACGCTTCTTACCTGCTGGGGCCATCCGCTGCCTCCCGCGGGTGGCAACGGATGGCAACAGATGAGCCCGGTAGGTAAGCCCCCCTCATGCTCCTCCTTACCTGCTGGGGTGTCCTCTTCTTTTACCTGCCCGTAGATCTTCTGAGAAGTAGGCTTTGCGGCCTAGTCCTCAGTAGAGCGTTGGTGATGATGTCATCACCTGGCGCTCTACTGAGGACTAAGCCGTGAAGCCTAGTTCTCAGTAGATCTATGGCAGGTATAGGAAGAGGATGCCCCAGCAGGTAAGTGGGGGGCCCTCCCTCCTCCCCCTCACGCTTCTTACCTGCTGGGGCCGTCTGCTGCCACATGTGGGTGGCAACAGATGGAAATAGATGGTCCCAGCAGGTAAGCCCCCTCCCCCCACTCGCGCTCCTTAAGGAGCGCAAGTGGGGGGGAGGGGGTCGATCCTCCAATCCAATCTGGATTGGGCCCTTTTTGGATTGGATCAGATTGGATCGGCTGATCCAGGTGCAGGGGGTCGGATAATTTTATCTGATCCTGGTTGGATCGGATCGGGATCATGGATCGGATCGGATCCGTTGCACACCCCTGTACTCCACTATCCTGTCTCCCCTCCCCTTTTCTCTAAGGGATGTGTGAACCTCCCATTGTCTGGTCTGGGTATGGGGCCCATCATGGGGAAATCCGGGCCACTTGTAGATCCGTGAATTTCCCTGGAACCCTGGTGCATCTTCCAAATTTGGCATGTGTATTTTCTGCCTTTAAACAGGGCAAAATATGCTAATTGTGGCTGTAATTTATCTACATTGGGCAAACTGTGGCTGTAATTAGCATATGTTATGCTAGTTGTTGCCACAGAATGTTTACTTACATGCAAATTGTGGCTTAGAGATGTCCAGTATATAAACTTGGGATCTTCTGCTTGCTGTATCCTGCCGCTAGGGAAGTCTGAGAATTTCAAAGCAGACCATCCAGATCTGCACCTCATGGCTTACTGGGCAGATCAGAATGCAGTTATCTTTCCGATTTCACACTTCTCTGAATTCTAGCATGCTATTCTCAGCTAAAAAAAAAACCCTGGGCCAAAATGCACATAAAAATGCTGTTTTTCACATAACACACTTGTAGAAAAACATACTTTAGAAATGTGCACTTTGTCAGAAAATACGTCCAGAAACATGTATTTAATATGTATTCAAACATACATTTTGTGCCTTTAAAAAAGTAACCATCACAGATTTATGTTGAAACAGAAAGGGATGGGTTTATGAATGAACACTTCCACAACAGACAAGGACCAGAAATAGACTGATCCGTCTATCCCTTTCTGCCACTGAATTGTGGTTTTCCACAACTCGGTGATGTAAGCTGTGTGTGATGTTACTACCTTTTATGGGGGTGTGCAGTTAGCTGTGCTTTTAAACTACCCATTTAAGAGTTTACGATGCCAATTTTTTCTCTTTTGTGTACAGACTGTTGATGTATACTGAATACTGGAATTCACATGTCAACTATAATAGTTCATTGAAGGACTTAAAATGTACCAATTTGTCAATTTTACAACCACAGAAATGTGATATCTGAGTTACAAGAGGATTCCTCTTCTCTTTCTTTCTTTCTTTCTTTTGGCTGAAACTCAAATGTTGCCGCTATTTTCATGTTAATATATGCAAGTTAACAAAACAAAACAAAACTCACCCTGAAACTTGCCAGAACAGAATGTAACACTTTATATCCACATTTAGATATTCACATTTTCAGAGTCTCGGGGTTTCGGTGATCTCTTTTCAATGGTGAATGCAATGTTCTGCATGCAAATTTGAATGAAATCCCCCACCCTACAAAACCCACATTCTTTTCTTGGTTCTAGTACTATCGCCACGTGTTGGGGATGAAACTAGGAGTGGAAATTCCCATCATGCCCGGCTTCTGAACCTCCCAGATACATGTTGTTGGGCATTGTTGATAGGCAGGGTGCTAAGCCAAGATGGGTTGTTGTTCTGATGCTCCATTACACAGCTGCATTCTCATCGGACACCAGAAGCCAGCCAATGGGAATAACTGGAGGTGTGTTAAATGGGACCACTAAGCCATTCCAAAATCTGTAATTTATTAGGGATGGATATTTCTGTCTCTCAGTTTCTCATTTCTCCAGTCTTAAATTCAGTTCATCCTGAACTTAAAAGAATTTTCTTTAAATGTTCGCATAAGAGCATAAATTTTTGCTGTTTAAATTTTTGTATATTGTTTTTAATTGTTTTTAATCCTATGTAAACCGCCCAGAGAGCTTCGGCTATGGGGCGGTATACAAATGTAATAAATAAATAAATAAAATAAGAATTCCTATGCAGTTTTGTACACATTTCTCCGTGTGCATTTTTCCATCATGTTCCCCTGTGTGCAAGCAATTCTCCTAATATAATGCTTTGGTGAACATTATTTCCCCTCATAGATGCTTTTTTCTGTAGGCGCTTTTTTGATTGGAGAACGGGTGAATTTGGAAGGACAACTGAGTTTCAGTTTGCGTAGTGGTCAGAAAGCACAAAATTAGTAAGTTTGTATCAAAATATGTACTTAATAATTTTCTTCCCATCTGTTTAACTTCACCCTTGTTAACATCCTGGATCTTCAAGCGGCTGAGCTGAAATGTAGCACCAGATCTGGTGCTGGGCACCTCTCCCTGCACGCCTCCTGGTCATGAATAGCTTTTGCCACCTTTCTGGGGATTTCGTATCTGTGTAACAAGCCATGTACCTTGGGGTACCTCTTCATGGGCACTTTGCATCGCGGTGGCTTCAAAATGGTGGAAGTTGGATTACATGACATTGCCGCCAATTTGAAGCAATCTAGGGGAAAAGGCCCTTTGCTCCGCACTAAAAAAGTCGGGCTGGGCAGGGAAGGAGGTGGAGTAGCGAGCCATAAGCTCACTGCACCGGCTCTGCTGTCCTCCCCCCCTTTTTTTAAAAAAAACCCCACTTACCTTAGAGTAAGTGGGCTGCCGCTCCAGCCACCCTTCCAGCCACCCCTCCAGCTGAGGCTGGGCAGGCACGGGTGCGGCGGTGGGGGCGACAGGAAAAGCTGCCATGGCGCTCCTGCTGTGAAGACTGGCAGCGGGAGCATCAATGCGCGGCGCACCGACTGCCGCCGCCGCCGAGTGCCGGAAGAGTTCCTGTAGTTCCTGCTCATCCTTCCCACTCTTGCCCCATCTCACCAATATACTTGCCCATTGCCCTCTGTACCACCAACCTGCTTACGGCATTCTTACCTTAGCTTGTCTCTTTGGACCGAACTAGATGTTCTTTAAATCAGCTCTCTTCTGCGTGATCGACTAATTTATGTCCGTGTAAGCACGCATGTCCTAGGTTCAGATCAGGACTGTGGTGATTTGGGAGTGGGGTTATAAACTTCTCCCCAGTCCCATTTTCATCCCCAAATTCAACCACCCCGCAGGGGATTAAAACAGCAAAACAAAACCCATCTCCATTGGAATCCATGGAGACATTTTTTTTCTTTTTTAACCTCCTCCCCCATGTGTATGTGTGGAATTTCAGAACAAAAAGGGGAGGGGGAAGCGTAAATCCCTCCTCCTGAATCTCCATGACCCAGAACTGAATCAGGGTTGCATTTACTTACATGGAGGTAAGGAAGTAAATGTAAAGAACATCTCATTGACCTTTTGCAGTGATTCACTTTCAGCTCTCTTGATCCAGATGCCCCAAGAAACACCAGCCAGGAGCCATTGGGATTACAGCCAAGAACCCTTTGACTCTGTGTGCAGCTGTTCTGGGTGCTGAGCCACCAGAGAAGCAGGCTGGAGCATTTTACTGAGCACTGAATTATCTGGGGCCTTGGACTGGGACTTTCCACCCACACCAGCAACTGTGATTTCCTGGAAAGGAAGGGTTCCGAAGGACTTCTTGTTTGGGCTGTGTGGTCTTCCGGGCTTGGTCCTTTCTGGCTCCAGCCCCTTCGCACACATCTCCTTTTCTTTCTGATAGCTGCCTACTGCTCAACCCTCACAAGCTTCTATAGTGCAAGCACCATTCCGCGTATTCATTGCAAGGCAACATGGTGGTTGTGAATAGTGATCATGAACCAAGGCTTCCAGAACCTAAGCTCTTACCATGTATGGCAACTTTCCTTAAAAGAAGGATAACTATGTAAAATACATACAATTGATACCTGTTAGAAGCCAGGCTGCCATGTTCTGAACTGGTTGAAGTTTGTGAACCATCTTCAAAGGCAACATTTTGCAGAATGTGTACCACAGGGCTGGGCAAGGTGCAGCCTTCCAGATTTTTGGCATGCAACTCCCATCTGCCCTAGCCAGCATAGCCAGTGGGGAGGGACTGTGGGAGTTGTAGGCCGAAAGATCTGGAGGACCACAAGTTGACCACTTCTGGTATATTACAATAAGCCAATGATTGTATTATAGCAACCTTCTCCATCCTGGTGCTCACAAAATGTTTCAGGCTACAACTTCCAGAATCTCTGACAATTGTCCATGCTGGCTCAGGCCGATGGGAGATGTAGTCCAAAGCATCTGGAGGGCTCCAGGTTGAGGAAGGCTGTATTATAAGATGAGAGGCACCACAGCTCTGTGGAAAGAGATTTGCATGCAGAAGGCCCCAAGTTCACTCTCGGCCATCTATCAGGTAGCACATAATGTGAAAGTCTGGATGGTCAAATAGTCTAACTTGATACAACGTCCTGTATACCAACCTGAAGGTTATCAAGGCACATGAGACAGTGGCCAGGATCTTGGGCAGATGTCGCCACAGGGTTCTTTAAGAATGGAGGGCAGAACCACAGAATTTGAACTCTTTGAATGAAAATTCACCATGGGCAAAACAGTCCCACTCTTTTCTTTGGGCCATTCCTCAGAGCACCACCACCAACATCATCAGCAGCAGCAGCAGCAAGAAATATGAAAGAACAAAATCTCTATGTGCCACCAGATATAATTCATCATTACGTGTGCAGCTGGATCAGTAAAGAAGGAGTTGAGCAAAGTTCTCAACAGCTGGTCCAAAGAGACTGATCCATTGTTGAGCAACAAACCCTCTTGCCAACAGTATTTCCAAAGGGATATGATCTAGTGATCCCTTCATAATTCTGGGTGTGCTGATTCACAAATGTCCAGACATGGTGGGTGACTCTTCTCCACAGTTGTGATTCATTGCTTTGGTCTGTTAGATGGCTAGTTGCATAACCCTACCACAATAAGAGGCTGGAACATTTGGGTTTGGGTTTTGATTTCTTCTCATCTAGCATGTTCAAAAATAAATGAATATGTTCATCTCTATGAGGAAGATGGGGGCTAGGATATTGGTAGCTTACAGATGGAGAGGGTTGGCATTAAGGGTGGGTGAGCTGAGCTGAGGAGGTCGCCATGCTGAAGTGAAGGTTTCTTTTTAATGTAGTATCTCCAACAATCCAGGGTGGCAAATAGCAAGTGCCTGTCACCTTTCTTTCTACCTAGTTGAATTTTAAGATGTTTTAATAATGTATTAGTTTGATTTGTTTTAAATGTTTTATCTCTTTTATGGTCTTTGTATTTATATTTATTGTTGTTCCCCACCTCGATCCAGAGGGAGAGGCGGGTTAGAAATTATTATTATTATTATTATTATTATTAGGCCTGGCCAAAGCTTCTGGCATAATAGGGCAGTTGCAGGAACCACAGTTCCTCAGCAGGGCCCAGCTGTGCTGGCACTTTTCTCGGGCCCTCCGTGTCAGGTGGCTTGTCTGTGAGCTTCCATTTTAATTTCCCATGATGCTCCAGATTGGTAAAACACCAGGCACTACTGGACTTTCTGCTTCTATCGCCACAACCAGGGAAGCCTAACGAGCCCCCCGGGCACTTTGGACAGAGCCCCCACAAACTTGGAGCCAGCCCAGCCAATCAGAAAAGGAAATACTGGCTTAGATGAAAAAGTTGTCTGCCCTGACATAAAAGCAACTTCCTATGCTCCAGGTATACATTTTAAATTCTATGCACAAGCAACATTTATAAAGCAAGCCAACCTGAAATGCAGATGCAAAAGCCACAGCCCCCAAATCTCTGGTTGCTGACAGCGGAGGTTAGCAGGATGGGTTCATCTTTCCATAGATCAGTGGCGGTAGACCTTTATTGGCAAGTGCGCCACAAGTCAAGTTTAAAATATGAGATGGCGCCACTCTAGTGCATGGCCCTAGTACATAGGCAGCCTCCTGTCCTCGTGTCTTGGAGTGGGTTTCATGAGAACATGAAAACATGAGAAGCGTCATGCTGGATCAGACCAAGGGTCCATCTAGCCCAGCATTCTGTTCACAACCAGCTGCCCACAGGAAACCCACAAGCAGGACCTGAGTGCAATTGCAGCTTCCCACTCATGTTCCCCAGCAACTGATGTATGTAGGCATACATTGGCTGGTTTCGGACGACACATTAAGCAACGGAGGTGTGGGGGGGAAACAATAGTCAGTTGTGTTGTCGTGTGAAGGTTTACACACCATGCACACACAACTGACAGTATGCTATTATGCCCAATTAAGCAACGGAGAGAAACAATGGGCTTGCACGTTGTTTAGCCCGAAGCCCCGTCGTTTAAAGTGTCATCTGAAACCATTGCTTATTTGGGTGGAATAGCATACTATCAGTAGTTTGTGAGCGGCATGTTACCCTCCACACAACACAATAAGCAACACAACTGACAATTGTCCCCCCCCCCCCTCGGTAGCTTAATGTGTTGTCCAAAACCAGCCGAAGGGAAACAACTGGCTTGCAAGTTGTTTAGCTCGAAGCCAGTTGTTTAAAGTGTTGTGTGGAGGGGTGAGTGTGTTAATGGCGTGCGGTGAGTGGGTTAAAACACAAGCCCATAGAGGCAGGCAGCAAGAGTGACCAAAGCGGCAGCTGCCACTCTGCTACAACTGGCGCAACTTGCAGAGGCTGCTGGAATAGCACCAGGAGGACTGAGGGAGGAGGGAGGGTGGGGAGAGGGTGGGAGCTGTGTCAGTCAAATGCCGGGTTGACTATTAGTCCACTCAACACCAGCCCCAACCACCCACAGTTGTGTAGGAATATGTTGTGTGGGAGAACCCACAAAATAACCAACTGTGAGTTGGCTACTCAACCCACCATTGACTAAAGTGTTGTCCAAAACCAGCCTATATCCTTTTTGTGGCCCTGGTGGAGCCTTGCTTGTGGCCGGAATGGAGAGGAAAGAGTTAACAGAAACACACACACACACACACACACACATACAAATTTACCTGCCACCACCAGCAAATATGACTTTTATTTCATGCCTTCTTGCTATGACACATTTTAATGTTTAGTTTTGGGGGGAAATATGCCTATAATTTCTGTTTTGGCTGGGCGAGGAGCGACTGCCGTTCAATGGTGCATTTTCCCCCTTTGCTCCGAAGGGGCTGCCCATTGATGCTGCATACCTCAGCCTCTTTGGTGTGCTGTCTCCATGAGACACTTTATCACCACTCTCCCCACAAGCCTTCCCTCCATCTGGCAGGGCAAATGGCTCGAAATGAAAGGCCCTGTTCACGCTTAGGGTGGCTTGAATTTATATCTCTAAATAAGCCGGTTGTATGTGGAGGCTAATTCGTAAACACTTCCCCGATGATAAATGGCAGGCCGTACCGGCCCTTAATTGGCGCCTCTCGAGGAAACGTCTCCATCAGGGTTCGCCTGGCATGGTGAAAAGGCACTGCGGAGAAAGGCAGAGGCAGGAGGGCTTGAAAAGAGACCCGTCTCTGAGGCCCAGCAGAGGTGGGCTTGTCTGCCTGACGTGCAGACATTCCAGAATGCTGACGGGCGGCTCAGGGAGGGGGCTTCACTCCGCAGAAGCCTCAAGCCCCTTCGGTGCAAGGCAACTTTTAACAGCAAGGCCCAACGGTCATCCCTGTAGCAAAATGTGTGCCAATGAGAGGGAATTCTGGGTAAGCTAGGCTGACCATCTGAAAAGGAGGACAGGGCTCCTGTAACTTTAACAGTTGTAGAGAAAAGGGAATTTCAGCCAGTGTCATTTGTCTACAATTAGTTCCTGGTGAAATTCCCTCTTCATCACAACAGTTAAAGTTGCAGGGGCCCTGCTTTCTTATGTATATGGTCACTCCAGTATAGTGCCTGCAACTTTAACTGTTGAGATGAAGAGGGAATTTCACCAGGAACTAATTGCAGACAAATGACACTGGCTAAAATTCCCTTTTCTCTACAACTGTTAAAGTTACAGGAGCCCTGTCCTCCTTTTCAGATGGTCAGCCTAGGTAAGCAGCAGACTCAGAGGAAAGGTTCGCACAAGGCCAACTGAGGCTGTGGCCTGAAAGGGCCAAGCAACAGCGTGCCATCTTTTAATTTCAAGAATCCTGTTTTTGGGGGTGGGACTAAGGTTTAGAGCCAGGGGTGGAGCCTAGCAAACTCCTACAGAATGAGAGCCAAGCTTTTCCTTTCCTCTTGGGGCTGGTAAAGATGGTGGCTTTGCACGCTTGAGTCCCAGTGTTGCCACCTGCAAGAAGGAGAGCATGAGGAGAGCCCCACAGCTGCCACCCCCCACCCTTCCTTGCTTCGGCTCAGAAGAGCCCGTGGGGCAGAGAGGTTCTAGCGGAGGAAGCATGCACATGCGCCCTGCAGTTTCTCACACAGCAGTGTGCAAAAAGTTGCCCTGAGGCTGAGCACAACCATCTGGCTCCTTAGTCCCATCGCTTCAATAGCAGAACTCCTGTGGGTGAGCACTAAGTCAAAAGGAGAGCCGATGTAGTGGTAAGAGGAGCCTCCCCGTGGCCATTTTGGCTGGGAATGACTGGAGTTGTGGTCCAACACATCTGGAGGTTTCTAGGTTGGGGAAAGCGAAGCTGGATGTGGGCAGGGAATTGTTTTTAGGCGGGGGGCAGATGACGCCCTCACCTACCCAGCCCTCCGCAACCTGAAAGACATCAATGGGTAGGCTGACCAGATAAAATCCAGGTCAGGGCTCATGTAACTTTAACAGTGGTAGAGCAAAGGGAATTTCAGCCAGTGTCATTTGTATGCAATTAGTTCCTGGTGAAATTCCCTCTTCATCACAACAGTTAAAGTTGCAGGCACTATACTAGAGTGACCATATACAAAAGGAGGCAGGGCCCCTGCACCTTTAACTGTTGTGATGAAGAAGGAATTTCACCAGGAACTAATTGCATACAAATGACCCTGGCTGAAATTCCCTTTGCTCTACAACTGTTAAAGTTACATGAGCCCTGACCTGGATTTTATCTGGTCAGCCTATCAATGGGCGGCACCATGTTCCCAGCATCATTCAGTCCCCGGTCAAGCCACCAGCCGGACCTCCTCCACCCACCACTTTGATGGTGAGCACTCCTCCATCCTGCACCTCAACTGGATGGGGAGCTTGCGGGGCAGGTAGAGCAGATAGTGCACCGCTCGTCCTCCCAATAGGAAGGGCAAGTGACAGGCAGAGGAATGGCCCCTGTTATCTCCAATCACCAGTCAGAGATAACAGCAGGGATTCTGCTTTCTGCTACCCTGCAGAGGGTGGGGATTTGTGGAGTGTGACTGACTGATGAGGCCTTGCTTGGATGACCTGGAGGGGAATGTGGAGGAGAGGTCCCAAAAGGCCTCCAGCTGAGTCTGCCGCTGCTTGACCAGGGAAGGGAGGGAAGGAAGGAAAAGCCCCTCAGTGGCCGTTCCTGGAGCCCAAGTGGCTCCAGCTCGAAAAACAGTCGCAATTCATTTGACTGTGTGACAACCGAACACCCACACTGGCAGCTGAAGTGGCAGAGTCCAGACACAGGTGTACCACTTTCCCTGCAGCCTGTTTCCGAGAAGCAAGACTCCATAAAGATAGATTATTTCAGTGGAGGCTAGTGGAGCCGAAGTCAGTGGAGTGGTGAATCCACTCTGTTTCAGCCGGGACCAGTCAGAACCCTAAAAGAGCTATCCAAGGTGCCCTGCTGACATTGGAGCGTTGATCTTCATTCATAGTTATACTGTCTGGATCTCACCATCCAAAAAAAGTGTGTGTGTTTCTTAGGGTGACCCTATGAAAAGGAGGACAGGGCTCTTGTATCTTTAACTGTTTTATAGAAAAGGGAATTTCAGCAGGCGTCATTTGTATGCATGCAGCACCTGGTAGAATGTCCTCTTCATCACAACAGTTAAAGCTGCAGGAGCCCTGCCTTGCGCGGCCAGATACAAAAGAGGGCAGGGCTCCTGTAGCTTTAACTGTTGTGATGAAGAGGGAATTTCACCAGGTGCTGCATGCCTACAAATGGCACCTGCTGAAATTCCCCTTTCAATACAACTGTTAAAGATGCAGGAGCCCTGTCCTCCTTTCCATATGGTCACCCTAATGTTCCCCTTCAGGAGCTGCCGCAATCTCTTCACAGAGAAGCAAAGTGGGGGGATAAAAAAGCACTAACTTGGCCAATGTGAAAAAAGGAAAGAGGGCTGGAAGCATGCAATGTTTCCTTTTACCCAACTCCATGTTCCATAATGGCTGAAACCACGCTTCAGAAAAGATCTTTAGGCTCTTTAGAGAACTACAGTTCCCAGCAATCTCTGGGAACTCTCTGACAGTGAAAACAATGAAATGCTATAAGACATTGCTACAGGGAAATCGTAGAAACTCCACATTCTGGAGGTTTGGGGGAGAAGATGGATGTCTTAAAGTGAAGAAAAGCCTGCTTTCACAGGGGACAGGCCCAGGCGGCTCCTGCGGTCCTCTTTTTCATCCTGACATGCTGTGAAAGTTCGTTTACAAAGGCAAAGCATATTTCTGAGTGCCTTTAAATAGATTAGCCAGTCTGCTTTGAAAAGAAGAAGAGGAAATGGAAAAGGAAAAGGTTTGAGCTGGATGTCGCAAAATATTGTGGATTTAGAGAAGAGGGTGGCAGCAAGTGACCAATCATAAGTGAGTCAACTCTGGGGTAGCGCATGCATCAAAGGAAAATGTTACGCTGTGGTATAAAAACAGAAGTGTTGTTCCTTAGAATGAACCATACATTTCTGCTATCTTCAGCATTGGTTGGGAAGGGGGAACTACAATCAGACCATTCTGGGCGCTTCCTTGTGGAATTTGGGAAGGGGGCAAAGATGCATTGAATGGCTATAGATTTAACTGGCCCAGAGCAACTCATGGGATTACATCTCTTCCCTGTGCCTGTGCCTTCAAAGCTTAGTCATGGGAACATTTGAAACTGCCTTATACTAAGGGCTTTTCTACAAAAGGGATTTATCATGCACCTGTCACTCGATGCTCACGATCATTTAGAGGTTCTTTAGATGATGTTGTGACTCTCCAGTTTAACTTCTGTGTCTAGCCAGCACTTTCGGCCAGTTTTTTTAGAGCTGGGAAAATGTGGCATTTAATTGTGAAAATGAAAGAAAGTGCGATCTCCTGTTGTGTATTTGTGCTATTCCACTGTACCACAGTGCCACCTAGAGATTATGTAGTGGAAAAGCAGGACAGGAAACACTCCTTGTGTAGTGCTCAGATGTCAGTTCTTTGAAAAAACCAAAAGTAGATACAGCAGTCAATTAACAGCCCCATGTAGAAAAGGCCTTAGTCAGACTGTTGCTCTATCTATCCCAGTATTGTCAACACTGACTGGCAGCAGCTCTCCAAGGTTACAGCCCTACCTTTCCTAGCCCTTCCTGAAGATGCTGGAGATGGAACTTGGGATCTTTTGCATGCAATGAACATACTCTACTACTGAGCTATGACCCTTCCTGGCACAGTGTCTGGAGGAGGGTGCTTTACCTTTTTCACTGCATTTCTTCGCTGACTCTCCCACCTGCTACTTTCCTACTGCTCAGGCTCCAGATCAGTGTGAGCAATGAAAACACAGATGTGGTTTTATTCTTTGTATTCACTTGAGAGGATCTGATAAAACTAGAGATAGGGAGAAATTGGTTTTGTTTGCATTTCAATAGGAACTTACCTAATTTCGTGCTTTCAAACCAATATGCGAATTAAAACTCAGTTTTTCTTCAAAGAGTCGATCTACACACTAGCTTTATAATGTTTTATAAGGGTAATGAAAACTCTTTGGGCCACATGGCGCACTCCCTTGAACGTTGTATACCCGAGGTTTTTTAAAACTCACTTCAGCTATATACAATGGTTTTTATTTTTAATAAAGCGTTTTAAGTAAAATAATGTGTCCTTCCTTACCATTTGTGATTTGTGGGGGCAGTGCTTCGTTTACCAGCGCCCAGATGCTTAGCCGTTGATTGGTGGGGAAGGAAGATGGGCTAAGAAGGAAGTGGGCGAGTGAACTACAGCGCCCACAATGCCTTGCCCTAAACTCATTGTAAAAACAAAACAGAAAGAGACGGGCAGAAGGGTGTGAGACCGCACACAACGCTTTGAAGACTGAAGAATTTTTCTCCTGTAAAGTGAGTACTCCTTAATGTGGCCTAAGACGTTTTGGAACGCACCTATTTGGAACGTTTTAAAATACTATTTAAAACGTTCCAAGGTACTGTGTAGAAGCTCAAAGTCTGTGCTTCTCCGAATGTTGCAATGGAGTTCTCCAATTTAGAAATGTGGGCACAAATGTGCAGATAGGGGGAAATGCATGCACAAAAAGGCATATATTATTTATCGTAATGTTTATAAACTTCTCTACATATTTTTCTGTTAGTGAAAAGAAGGTTCAAAAAGGTATTATGCTAGGAAAATTGCTCAGGAAAAAAAAGTGTATATTAGGCAAAATTGCATCCAAAATGCAAGTATTAGAGGAAAAATGCACACAAAAATGCAGACAAATTTTTACGCAAACTTTTTCAATTTTTTTTGGTATGACTTAAATTTAAGACTGTAAATGAGAAACTGTGAGAAATCAAAATCGAGAGATTCGTCTCTTCTTAGTACAATAAATACATCACCTCCAAAAAATGTATGTGGCTTAAACTGTCACTTCTCAATTAAGGGAGACTGGTTTTCTATACAACTTTACATGTTTGTGAATATTATTTTGTGAGTCTTTGTCCTATAAACTTTGACATCCTTCTGAACGTGCCACAAACAGGCATGGCTCAACTCACGGGAAGATTCCTCTAGCAATAGGGTAACAGCTCAGATGCTTTCTATGGCATTGCAGGGTCAGCGGGTCATCTTATCCCAGGCATGCCATCCTCCCCATCTGGATTTGGGGCTGAAAGACCAAGGAACAGTGTGGGTGCATGGAGGCTAAGGTGGAAGCGAGCACAATTTGGGACATTGCACAACCTCATGACTGATCACGGAGCGTATCTGTGAAGACCTCAGCTTACCTTCTCACTTCCTGGCTTTATGAAGCATTATATATGCCACCTCTTCCTACTCATTGTTTCTCCACTGGAAATTATACCCCCCCACACACACCCATAACTTTGCTTTGCACAGGAGGTGGGTGGGACATGCAATGGAAGCAGAACAAGACGTTTCACACTGATTTTTATTTCTTAGTTTTAATTCCCTGGGGAGGAGCCATAACTCAGTGGCGGAGCACCTGCTTAGCATGTGGAAGGTAGGGGTGTGCACGGACCCCCCGGATCGGATCGGGACCCGGATCGGGACCTCCAATTTTGTCCCGGACCGGTTCGGACAAAATCGGAGGCCCCCCGGACCGGATCGAGTCCGATCCCGACCCAAAAATCGTACATTTTTGGATCGGCCGCCATTTTTTTCCCCATAGACTTGCATTGCAATGCAAGTCTATGAGGAAAAAATGGCGGCGGGTGGGTAAGGGGGGGCCTAACTCCCTCCCCCCCCCCGGGGCCGTCCGCTGTGGACGGCCCCGGCAGGTAAACCCCCTCCCCCGCGCTCCCTACCTCCCCTGGGGCCGCCTGCTTCCATCCGCTGGCGCCCGCGGGCGCCAGCGGATAGAAGCGGACGGCTCCGGGGGGGGGGTAAGCCCCCTTCCCCGCCACTTACCTTCTCGGCCCGTCCGGCGCCGGCGGCTACTACCAGCGGGCTCCGCGGCCTACTCTCGAGTAGCGCGCCGGGTGATGACATCACCCGGCGCGCCACCCTGGAGCAGGCCGCGGAGCCTGCTGGTAGTAGTAGGCGCCGGCGCCGGACGGGAGCCGCCGGGCCGGGCAGGTAAGGGCCCCCCTCCCCCCTCCCCCCTCCGCGCGCCCCCTCCTCCCCTCCACGCACCCCCTCCTTACCTTTCCGGCCCGGCGGCTCCCGTCCGGCGCCGGCGCCTACTACTTCCAGCAGGCTCCGCGGCCTGCTCTAGAGTAGCGCGCCGGGTGATGACATCACCCGGCGCGCCATCCTAGAGCAGGCCGCGGAGCCTGCTGGGAGTAGTAGGTGCCGGCGCCGGACGGGAGCCGCCGGGCCGGAAAGGTAAGGGCCCCCCTCCCCCCTCCGCGCGCCCCCTCCTCCCCTCCACGCACCCCCTCCTTACCTTTCCGGCCCGGCGGCTCCCGTCCGGCGCCGGCGCCTACTACTTCCAGCAGGCTCCGCGGCCTGCTCTAGAGTAGCGCGCCGGGTGATGACATCACCCGGCGCGCCATCCTAGAGCAGGCCGCGGAGCCTGCTGGGAGTAGTAGGCGCCGGCGCCGGACGGGAGCCGCCGGGCCGGAAAGGTAAGGGCCCCCCTCCCCCCTCCGCGCGCCCCCTCCTCCCCTCCACGCACCCCCTCCTTACCTTTCCGGCCCGGCGGCTCCCGTCCGGCGCCGGCGCCTACTACTTCCAGCAGGCTCCGCGGCCTGCTCTAGAGTAGCGCGCCGGGTGATGACATCACCCGGCGCGCCACCCTAGAGCAGGCCGCGGAGCCTGCTAGTAGTAGTAGGCGCCGGCGCCGGACGGGAGCCGCCGGGCCGGAAAGGTAAGGGCCCCCCTCCCCCCTCCGCGCGCCCCCTCCTCCCCTCCACGCACCCCCTCCTTACCTTTCCGGCCCGGCGGCTCCCGTCCGGCGCCGGCGCCTACTACTTCCAGCAGGCTCCGCGGCCTGCTCTAGAGTAGCGCGCCGGGTGATGACATCACCCGGCGCGCCATCCTAGAGCAGGCCGCGGAGCCTGCTGGGAGTAGTAGGCGCCGGCGCCGGACGGGAGCCGCCGGGCCGGAAAGGTAAGGGCCCCCCTCCCCCCTCCGCGCGCCCCCTCCTCCCCTCCACGCACCCCCTCCTTACCTTTCCGGCCCGGCGGCTCCCGTCCGGCGCCGGCGCCTACTACTTCCAGCAGGCTCCGCGGCCTGCTCTAGAGTAGCGCGCCGGGTGATGACATCACCCGGCGCGCCACCCTAGAGCAGGCCGCAGAGCCTGCTAGTAGTAGTAGGCGCCGGCGCCGGACGGGAGCCACCGGGCCGAGAAGGTAAGTGCCCCCCTCCTCCCCCCCCCGCTGTCCACTTTCATCGGCGGGCGCCCGCTGGCGCCCGCCAATGGAAGCGGCGGTGGGCGCCAGTGGGCGCCCGCCGATCCGCCGATCCGCCGAACCGGTTCGGAGCTTTTTCGGACCGGTTCGGATTGGATCGGCCGATCCAGCTGCGGGATCGGAAATCGGATAATTTATCCGATTTCCCACTGGACCGGACTCGGATCGTGGATCGGGTCCGATCCAGTGCACATCCCTAGTGGAAGGTCTCAGTTTCAGTCCCTGGCATCTCCAGGTAGGGCTGGGAAAAGTCCCTGGACAGACCCTGCCTGTCAGCATCAACGGCCCTGAGCTAGATGGACCAAGGCTTTGAGGCTTCCTGTATTCCTGTGTAAATCCAAATGTAGACAAAGGGTAGCTTCACACTATGCACTTCTATTGGCTTTATTCCAGTTTAGTTTTTCTGTCTTCACCACCCCCAAATGCAGTTTTGATGGGGATCTTTGTGTGTCTCTAGAGGTTACTTCTGCGTTCACTTCACCTTCCTTCTTATGCCTCCAATCCCAGAATGCCTTGCAGAACATGGCCAAGAGGTGCACAGACCCTTTCAGTCCATGCTGTGCACACCGATTGTGGAAACTCACTCCCTGTGATGCTGTGCCTGGCCTGTATTTCCAGGTGCCGCCAGCCACGGCTGAGCTTGGGGCCTGGGCACACCGGCATGCCAAATCTGCTCAGCGGCAATCCATACCAGGCTGTTTTCCTGAGCCCGCTCAGAGACGTCCTCCTCCTCCTCCTCTTGCGCGAGCTGCTTCTTGTCTGCTGCGGAGTTCCCGCCTTGCTTTCGCAGAGAGCCTCTTGATGCTAAGCATTTTTATCGGATGTGACAGACAGGTACAGAGTTGGGATGAAAGGGACACTGGCATGCGCCACCTCAGCCTGTTGTCGTGTTACCTTGCCTGACAAGAGCGTGCGATTTGAAGAGATGTGAAGCGTGTACATTTATGCTGGGGGAAAACCCTTCCTCTTTCCCAAGAATGAAAACAACCCCTCCCCCACTAGAATTATTTGGGTCACATACTGCAGACAGTTTATTTCCAAATGCATCAGGAATTTGAGCAACTGGAAATAAGCCCAGTGAGCAGGAACACTTAGTGTTGTTAGGGTAATGGACTCCCTTTCTAATAGGGCTGTGAACAGCGCCCCGATCCAGTCCGGATCGGACCGCCTCCAATCTGATCCGGAACTGGATTCGGAGATCCAGAGACCCTCCTTTTCCCCATCGACTTGCAAGTCTATGGGGAAAAGGACTCACTGCCCTCCCTATAGCCGACACCCAGGGATCTAGAAGGCCCAAGGGCCCCGGATCTCTGGATCGATCCAGAATGATCTGGAACGATCTGGAATGATCTGATCCATTCTGGAATTATCCGGATCTCCCCCGTGCTGGCTCTAGGCATCCTCAATGATCCCCCTCAGTAAGTCTATCATCTCACCACCACAGTCACCAGCTGTTATTGCCCCTCTTCCTCATGGTTATTACTTGCATGCTTGACAGACAGAGAGAGACAATGAGCAAGTAGTCAGGGACATCTACAGCTCCCCCTTTTTATCCCCACTGTTGTCTGGGCCAGGGCAAGAGGCAGCTGAATGAGCAGGTTGCAAGATAAAGAGGAGCACAACTCCAGGGCTCTTTTCAATGGGTCCCTACTGGGAAGTGGGGCCTTGGCAAATGCCCGGCTATGCTTGTCCTTGATGGTGGCCCTGTATGCACCCTGTTCCAGTGAGAAATTTATATATATATATATATATATATATATATATATATATAAATGTTAGAATAGAGGTTAGCAGAAGGTAGATCTCTAGATGCTTTGGACTTTAACTCTTAGCAACCCCTCCCAGCAAATCCAATGGACAGGAATGCTGGGAGTTGAAGTCCAAAACATCTACTTTTGGCCTACTCCTGCGCTAATGCAGATGTCTGTGTGTGGATGGCTTTCTGGATTGGGTTCCACCCACACCTAGAACATAGGAAATTGTTGTGCATTGAGTCACACCATTGTCTGTCTTGTCCAAACACTGACTTGCAGCAATGGCTCCCCAGGGTTTCAGGTAGGACTCTTTTCCTAGCCCTACCTGGAGATGCCAGGGATTGAATTCTGGTCCTCCTGCATGCAAAGCATATGCTAGCTAATGCAGAGGCTCAGCCCTGCTGTGTCCACATTGGGGTTTCATATGAAGTGGCCTGTGCCGGATTAGGCGCATGCATCCAACTACTGAACAGATGCCTGAACAGATGCCTTGTGTGTTTTGAGTTAAAACTCTATAGAGGTGCACTAAGGGTGGAAGAACATTATGCTGCTTAAGCTTGTTCCTGCTGCTGCTGTGCCTCCCAGCCATGAGTTTGGCAAGTGTGAGAAGAGACCCTACCTGTTTCTTGATGTATGACTATAGAACCCCCCCCCCCCACACACACACACAAAATGGGGGATCCTGGGCCAATCAGGATCCCACCCCGATACAGTGTAGCTCTATCCATTTACACTGGTACACACATGTGGCCCTTTCTCACAATCATGCAACACGTGGTTGGCAAGCAGCATGGCCTGAGATTGAGTGCCGGCAATGGGGGCTGGGGTTGTTTGCCATGGCCCCATTTATCCCCCTCAGGGCAGGAGGTGCATTAATTTCAAGACCCTTTCTGATTCAGTTGTTTCCAGAGAAATCTAAACCGGCTCGATCTTCCATGCTCAGAGTGCGCAGATGTTGGGCTCATGGGTCTCATTCAACTTTTTTGTATTGATTAATTTTACTTAAACCCACCAACCAGAGCCAGTATTAAAAAAGAAAATAAAAGGATCAGAATAATGGAGGGGGGGGGGAGCCAGATACAAAATGGTGGCCCAAAGGGTGGAGCCAATGGGGACATCTATGATTGTTAGCCACTCTGAGGGGATTTGTCAGTTGGACTTTTCTCTTCTCTGACGCATTTAACAGCATATGTTGAATTTTTTAATTGACCCCACATCTATCTTCAGGCCTGGCTGAGAGTCTCAAAGTTGTTTTAAATGTATACTGTCTTTGTACGTTGCCTGTTTTTATGCTTTTAAATTATGTATATCAATTTTTAATGTTTAACATTTTAATCTTTATAAACTGCCCAAAGAGCTTCGGCTATGGGGCATTATAGAAATGTAATAATAACAATAACAATAATAATAATAAATAATTCAAATACATAAATAAAATTGCACCCCCAAACAATGTTACAGCTCCTCCAACCCTGGTGCCTTCCAGATGTGCTGGATTACAATTCCCATGCGGTCTGGGGTCGATGAGAGTTGCAGTCCAGCACAGCTTGGAAGAAGCTGCATTACCGGGATGGAGATGCAAGTCCAAAATGGCTTCAGAGCAGAAATTTCAAACATGACCAAGACCTGGTCAAAGTCGACTGATGATTAACAGTCATGTCCCTTTTCATCCGGCGTATGGTGGTTCCCCCTTCTCTCCTCCACAGTATGTTGCCTCCTTTTCTCTTCTTCCCTTTCTCTCCTCCACAACTATTATTCATCATGGTGAAGTTTTATACGGGACTCATTTGGTCTGTTCTGGCCTTGTTCATCCATGCACTGGATGACTGCAGCCTCAAGCAATGACTTGTGTGTTCATGTGTTAGACGGAGGCAACCCAGATCAAGCACCAAAGATCAGAGCTCTTATAGGTGCCACCGGTGTCACAGCCAAGGCACTATTTTTCAGTGGAGTCAACTCATATGTTTAGCTGGGATCAAGGGAGGTACCTGCATGTGTGAAAAGGTCATAAAGGATGTTTTAAAGCTAGCTATAAGAACATAAGAATTGCCTTGCTGGATCAGGGCCAGAGGGCTTATTGGTTTCAGTGCCGATGACAAGGTGCTGAATCTACTTTGGTGATAGGGTTCAGCTCCTCGGATGGTTCCTTTAGATTTCTGCCCAGTTCTGATTGAAACCCAAAATGGACTCACAGTAGGGTGACCAGATAAAATCCAGGTCAGGGCTCATGTAACTTTAACAGTTGTAGAGAAAAGGGAATTTCAGCCAGTGTTATTTGTATGCAATTAGTTCCTGGTGATATTCCCTCTTCATCACCACAGTTAAAGTTGCAGGGGCCCTGCCTTCTCTTGTATATGGTCACTCTAGTATAGTGCCTGCACCTTTAACTGTGGTGATGAAGAGGGAATTTCACCAGGAACTAATTGCATACAAATGACACTGGCTGAAATTCCCTTTTCTCTACAACTGTTAAAGTTACATGAGCCCTGACCTGGATTTTATCTGGTCACCCTAACTCACAGCCACTCCGAAATCAGAACCATCAGCCTCCACTGTCTGCACCCTTAAGGGTTTGAAACTTGATGGACTGGAAATGACTTTCAGCCCCTTGGACTCTACACCTGAAATGAAATTGTGTGCTTGCAAAATGCACATGACCTTGCATGGATCTCCATACAATCTTCACCTGCTGCAGAAGGGTTAACCTCTGAAACCACTTCTCGCCCCCCTCCCACAGACACACTTGCTTGGCTTACCCATCCATTGTTTGAAGTCACTGTTTCTAGATTGACTGCTTTCCTTTTGATGTCTAGCAATGTTTGTTTATTAGCGCCAGTGGCCTGGGTTAACTTTCAGGAAAGCTTTGACTAAATCACATCCTCTGCCCCTTCCCTCCTCCTTTTCATGGGCCTATGAGCTGATAAAACCTCAGCACAGGCTTTCAAAAAGCCCAGGGAAGTTTCGGCATGAAACACTTTCTCTCCACCTGCCTGCCTGGCAAAATGGAGCCTCTTCACTCTGTTGTGTAGGCTGACCATCTGAAAAGGAGGACAGGGCTCCTGTAACTTTAACAGTTGTAGAGAAAAGGGAATTTTAGCCAGTGTCATTTGTATGCAATTAGTTCCTGGTGAAATTCCCTCTTCATCTCAACAGTTAAAGTTGTAGGCACTATACTGGAGTGACCATATACAAAAGAAAGCAGGGCCCCTGCAACTTTAACTGTTGTGATGAAGAGGGAATTTCACCAGGAACTAATTGCATACAAATGACACTGGCTGAAATTCTCTTTTCTCTACAACTGTTAAAGTTACAGGAGCCCTGTCCTCCTTTTCAGATGGTCAGCCTACGTGTTGTGGAGAGAGAGAAGCCAACTCTTGACTTGGGCCATGAATAGCTAACAATTTGGCTGATTGGTTATAATGGTTTTGTCTGCTGAAATCCACAGTATGTTGGAGGTGTGTATGGGCAAAGACAGGTCTGTTACACAGGGGCTTACAACAGCAGGGACACCAGCTGGGGATCAGGAAACTGGCAGGAGAGACATGGGGAACAAAGAATGAATAAAATATAATGCAGTCCATTTGTTCCTATTTATCAAGGGCTCTCCTCCTTTGACTGTCTTTTATTTTTGATACCTGTCCTTGGTAAACCACTGCCCTTTAGATTCCTTTTTTTTGGAGATCAACACATGCACGCTAAAAGCCAATTCTTTCCCATCCCTGTCTTAGTGTGTGCACAAGCAAACTCAGGTTCACTGGATCCCCTTCCCTGCCATTGTGTACTGGCATGCCCACTAGGCTAGATTCCCCTTCCTATCTTAATGTGACCATGTGCACCCTAGAATGCACCAGGTTCCCTTTCTTGTCTTAATTTGAATGCATACACACTGGGGTGCAGTACTATTCTCTTTGGGTGGGTTCATACCACATGCTAATTCACCCAGTGTGGTTTGTGGTTGAACTGTTGGCTATCGTATTGTCTGAATGCAGTGCGTTTCCTGCAGAGTTATTCGCTGGCCCATGGCTTGTTAACCACCCTGAACAACCCAAAAACAAGCCATGGGTCCTCAAGATCACTTGTTAGAGAAAAATAAACTACACTGCAAGTCATCCTGTGTAAAACGCTCTGCGTGCAGGCAACACATTAACCCACCCAGTGGGAAATGTGCTTTCCCCAGGGTGGGTTCTCTCTCGCTCTCTCGATCTACACTACTGCTTTATAATAGTTTATAATGGTATTCACAACTGTTGAGGCCCAGGACATCTCTCTCTCTCTTTTATACCCCCACCTCCCTCCCTCCCTCCCTCCCTCCTTCCTTCCTTCCTTCCTTCCTTCCTTCCCTCCCTCACACACACACACACGGTCACTGCTTTAAGCAGCAGCCTGCCTGCATTCAAGAAGGCAAAATACCTCCAGGAGCAATAGCACACTATGATAGCTTCATGGGGCCATTTTGTCCCTGGGAATACAGCTGAGATATTGTGGGTAAAAAAGAAAAGAAACCTTGGCCACCTCATATTTAAGGTAAGAGCCCACCAACAACACTCAGTGCTTCGCCCACCCGACTGAAGATTGATTTGATATTAGGGCTGTATTTGCATCCTGCCCTCACAAAATGCCTCCTCCCACAGCTGGGTCAAACACTTCTGCCCCTCGCTCAGTGCTGGCTCCACATTTTGAGGACCGTTGGGCAAGACACCCTCGTTGGGCCTCCTCCCTCAGTGATTCTGCCTTCTCACCACCATTGCCTCCAGCTGCTCTTACTCCTCACCCCCTTTCTCCTCATGGCTACCACTTGCTTGCTTGCTGCTCCTCCTCAACTGGGCCAGAGCAAGAAGATCGTGAACAAACAGGTTGCAAGGGTGAAGAGGAGGAGCAACTCCCAGGGTGTGTGGTCTCGTCAGCAGGCCCCCTTCTGGGTTGAGGGCCCTCGGCAGGTGCCCAACCATACCTGTTTTGTGTGCTGGCCCTGCCCACACTTGTTAAAAACATCTTCAGTAGCTTGTGGTCCTAGAGAGCTGCTGCCAACCGCATGACTGATGGTGGGAGCTGTTGTCCAAACTTCAGGTGGTGAATTTTGGACTACAGCCCCCATCATCCCTCAACATTGCCCCTGCTGACCGGGCCTGATGGTAATTAGAGTCCAAAACATCCAGAGGGCACCGGTTTGGGGAAGACTGAATTGTGAACACATTGAGGAGCTGCTGGGAATGAAACCAAGGGGACTGAACTGTGTAACTTTGCTGGGATTGCACCTTAACAAAAGAAATGCCGCTCTCAAGATGACGGGTGCTTGAGGCACTGCTTTCCAATCGTCAGCCCATTGCCAGGTACTTTTAAACATTGCTCCAAGCAAGACATTTCAGCACCTCTGATTATCTGCCTTTGAAGGTGCGCGCATTCCGTATTGGCTCACGGGCTGAAGTGTGGGGATGCTTGCACAATGAGTCTGAAGAGACAGTTGCCTTTGAAGATGTTTACTGATGGAGTCGGAATAAATGTGCTGGAAAAGAGAAATCACTTCCGACATTCCCTCGGTGTAAAATATTTGGCTTTCTCTTCGGCGTGGATCCAGGAGTTCAAGCAGCTTCTTTCCCCTCCCTGCCTTTAAGGCAAGTGGGAGTCGTGTCCTGATGGGCCCATCATTGGCGTTCTGAAATTGTTTCCACCCGAGCCCAAAAGGAAAATAAGGCATGCAAGCAATGGTCGGCTTATTGATTTTGGGTTGGTTTATGATTACATTGTTGGAGAGACACAGATGCCTTCTGCTTTGGACTGCAAGCTTTGATGACTTCAGCTAGTAGATTAATCCACTAAGGCTTTAATTGACTGGCCCAGTGGTGAAGGCAAATTTGAACAGGTGAGGGCTCAGAGGTACGGACACACTTGTGCATTTTTGAAGTGATTTTGGTCGCGCGTTGCTACTAATGGAAAAAAAAACATTACAAACCTAGTCTGTAATGGTTTCAGTGATTGTCTTGGTACTAGGGTTGTGCACCGGCTTGGACTGAAGCCCCAAATCTGAATGGAGGTGTGCCAATTCGGCCTGCCTTGGGCCGAAGATGGGGCAGTACTGGGTTGTCCCGAGGCACCGCGAGGTGAAGTGGATGTGTTCCGAAGGACTCAAAGTGCCTCAGGCAGAGTCGGGGTGTTGGTGGGCTGCTCCCCCCATCCCCCCGCCTGCCCACCCAGGAAAGCCAGCACGAAGCCAACCATGAGTCCATTGGATGTACTGGACATCTCCCACCCTCCTCTTCCCACCTCCCTCCCCCGCTCTCTCCCACCCCAGTCATCCCCCAAACTCACTGCCCCCGCCACCATCAGGACCTACCTTTGTGTACAGCATCCTCCCTTAAAGCCACAGTTGAAAGGTAAGATGGGGGCTTTACTCTTTTTCATAGATCTAGGGTTACAAACTAGGGAAATGGCCCTTTATCTCTGCCATAGTTTGTGGCCATAGATCTATGAACAAGAGAGAGGAATGGAATGGGATGAGTAAACCCCCTCCCTCAGGGGGCTATAGAGGTGCATCATGGTGCAGGTTGTGTCTAGGGATGCCAGCAGCCATGGCATCACTCAGATGGGGTGCACACAATATGGCCAACTCTGACAGTTGCATAACTTTGACTGAAGGCCTCACTGCAAACCAAGGGTTATTCCAACCTGTGCAAACCAGGTCCATTTGCTAGTGAATGAATGAATGAATGAATGACTGAACTAGCAAAGACATTTGAGTGGATTAATCATCATAATGAAAATCAATGTTCAAACCATCCAGCCTTCAGTTGTAATTTTAAACCTATTAGAGATATTGAAGTAAGGGTGAGCCAATATAATAAACAAAGGCTAACACTCACCATAAGAAGGAAAGGCCATTATTCTGTTCACTATGATATACCTATGTCTTATGGGTTGGATCCAGATCCATTGAAATAAAATAACTCACGTAAGTCACCTGGGTTTCAATGGTTCTACTGATGAAGATTTATGGGAAACTCAAAAGCTTGCTCACTTTTTTGTGACATTTTGGTTGAACCTAATCAAGATACTGCCCTACTGGATTTTGGATTTTTATTTTATGGACAAACACAACAGCATTTGCTTTAATTTCTCTTGCTGCTCTTTTAGGAAGCTCAAAGAAGTTTACATGGGCCTCCTGCCCAGGCATTGAATTAGGTCCATGACTCTTTGCTTCACTGATGCTATAGAATTAGGGGGTCTTGAGGACCAAGTACTAGGCTGTTAACTGGGGCACCTGTCTTGAAAGATCTGCACTGGTTGCCAATTACTTTCTGGGCTCAATTCACGGCGTTGGCCCTTACTTTTAAAGTCCTAAGTGGCTTCGGATCTGGCTATCTCAGGGGCCCGCCTGTCTCGCTCCGACTAAGATCTTTACATGATGCGCTTTTGAGGGCTCCATTACTTGCAGGGCCCCCACTGTCAGGCACACGCGAAAGGCTTTCGCCTGTGTTGCCCCCAAAGTATGGAATGAATTTCCTCAAGGATTATGTTTGGTCCCCACTCTCTTGGCCTTTAGAAGAGGTGTAAAGGTGCAACTTTTCACTTTAACTCTTTAAAGTATGCAGCTTTTAATATTTTTGTTGTTGTTTTTAACGTTTGTGTTTTTATTGTTTTAAATTGTTATACATCCCCTTGATAGATTTTTAGCAGATGATGGTGTATAAATGTCTCCTCCTCCTCCTCCTCCTCCTCCTGCATGCTGAAAGAGCCTCATGCTCTATTGTGCATGAACAGTGAACTAGTGTTCACATTAATAGCATGGGGATGGTACCAAGACAATTTGAGTCTGGTGGAAAACCTGTGGCATTAACAGTGCAGATCTGTGCATAAATAATCGGAAGCAAAACTCATTTATCTTTACTCCCAGCAAATGGGGTACAGGGTTGCAGCCTGAATTGCCTTCAATTTAATTCAGTTGAGGAATGAGTTATTTGAAATATATATTTTTTTCACACACACACACACACACACACACACACACACGTGGTAGAATAAGCGGTTGGATGCAAACTCTACAAACCAGCCTTCCCCAACCTGTACCCTCCAGATGTGTCAGACTACAAATGATGTAATATCAAATGGCATTCAATGTGCATTATGTATACTTTTATCGGTTTTTACAGATAAGGGAATTGTTTTTCTGAGGAAGCCAAAATATACGGTAAAACAGGACAAAAAACTGGATGCCTGTAACTTTGAAACTTTGCTTGGCACTATTACGTTATCTGACTTGTAAAAAAACTTGTTTCATTTCAATTTTACGCCTTTGCCAAATGATTGTACTTTATTTGTGCTTTTTGTACTCCACTGACTGTTTAACACACATGTCGGATGGGTAGTAATTGTTTAGCTTATCAGCTTTTGTGTATTTGTGTAAATTTGTTTTGTATAATTTGTCTCCATCTGGGGTGTTACCCAATACAGTTACACTTGTGTGCTCTTTAGCATTTGTTAGTTTTGTTTCTATTCAACTGTTGCCCTCTTTGGCTTGTTGGACTACAAATCCCATCATCCCTAGTCATTATGGCCATTGGCACTTAGAGCAGCCTTCCCCAGTCTGGTGCTCTCCAGATGTGTTGGACTACAACTTCTAGCCATGTTAGATGTGTGGCTACAAGAGATTGGGCTTTCTCAGTTGTGGCATCCCGTTTTTGGAGTGCCCCCCCGAAGGAAGCAAGCCTGGTACCCACACTTTTGTATTTTTTGTACTAGGTTAAGCTATTTCTCTTCTCCCAGTTATTTTAGATTTCCATAACTGTATTTCTTGAGTTAGGTCAGGACTTTATCATGGTTAGAGTAGACCCATTGAAATCAATGGGACAAATAAGTCATGACTAACTTAAGTCTCATTGATTTCAGTGGGTCTACAAGAAGGATGACGAAGTGGGGGAACCAACCCCTTGTTTTCAACCTGTTTTATTGTGTGATTTGCCTGAACAAACTTTTCTTATTGGGTGGCATATAAAAATAAATAAATAAATAAATGCCAATCATCCCCAGTCATCTGTAGTTCAATACATTGGAATCGCTGTGTATAAAGTTTAAACTGTTCCAAGTCAGGAACCTTGTCCGTCGTTCGCTCATCCCACCATCACCTTTATTGGCTAATTTCATGTTTGCTAAAAGCTGGGACCTGTCAGAGATGTTAACTCAAGCTTTTCATTATTTTAAAAAGCCTTTGTTGCTTCAGCAAACAGGTCATGAATCCAGCACACCTAACTCCCCAAACAAACATTCCTCCCGATTATCTGTGGAATGAAGTGCAATTGACAAAGACATCAATCTTCCAGAGACAGATCTCTGTGGGTGTGGGAGCTCTCTGATTGTCCATGTCGGAGTCCTTGACCCCTTGTCCCCTTGTCCTCCTTCCCTTCATCTGCGAATCCCAGATAACCTATATATATATATATATATATATATCCTTCTTTGGTGCTACCTCACTCATTGCAACTACAAAAAAGGCATGCCTGTGCATGATTTGCAAGCCTGGGGCCACTGTGGTCTCATAAAACCACTGGCCGTGACTGGGGATCTGCATTGGATAGATGGCCAAATTCTCATCTACGCTTGGCTGTTCAAATGGGGCTTATGTTGGATGTGTTGCCTACGTGTGCATAGATAAACTATGGAATTCACTACCACAAGGTGTAGTGATGACCACCAATTTGGATGGCTTTTGAAGAGGGATGGATGAATTCCTGGAGGAGAAGGCTATCCTTGGCTACCAGTTCTGATGGCTACGTGCTATCTTCAGTATGAGAGGCAGTAAGCCTATATACACCAGTTACTGGTGAACATGGGTGGGAAGATGCTATTGCACCTGTGTTCTCCTTGTGACCAGAGTGCTGGACTAGATGGACCTTTGATCTGATCCAGCATGGCTCCTCTTACGTTCTTATGTCTGTGCATTGATAGTAGAACTCCTTATGCTACAGGTGCAGTACCAAAAGGGGATGTGCAGCAAATTGCTCCCCCCACACACACACACCAGGTCATTAGTGGTTGTGGCTTTTGAGTCTTCTAATTGGGAGGGAGAGCAGCAGGGGAATTGACTGATCTAACAGCAGGGATTGCTCCAGGGGGGCGTGGCTCAGAGGCCAATCCTTGCTTCCTGGAGGCTCCATGAGTCACATGCAGAACCCTACAGGCAGGATTAGGCCCACATGCTGGAGGTTCTACATCTCTGCCCTATACCATTCCCACAAAATCAGTGGAAGCTGGTGGCTGCGAATCCATCCTGGCTTTCAGTTGGAACAATCCAGAACTCCAAAGGAGCTGGCCAAGATGCTGAACCTATTTTGGGGACAGGATGCAGTGCTTTGGAGTTATGGGCTCTCACAACAAATCCATGGGATAGGTTAGGCTGAGAGTCATTGACTGGCCCAAAGTCACCCAGTGAGCTTCATGGCTGAATAGGAACATGGACCTGAGTATCCCCAGGCCCAGTCTGACACTCCAATCACTACACCGCATTGGCTCTCAATAGATCACCATCTACTTTCTACTAGGAATGCTTGAAGAAGTTGATCTTTGCAAATGCTAATAGGCACTGACCTCATCCGCATGTAGCTATCCATCAGATTGCACTATCCTCAAAATATTTTGACACAGTTCTGGGATGAAATCATTTCAGAATGCATCTAAAAATGGAATTTAGAGGAAAGAAACTGTTTAAATGTGCACACTTTGAGAGAAAATATGTTCAAAAATACACATGGAAAGGATTTAGGAGCGAACTCCTGTGAAAGTGAAATGGACTAGAAATAAATGGATTTGACTATCCCTTTCCTCTGCTCACCTCTTTATGGGAGTGTGTGCACGTGAGTGCGTGTCAGGATGGGGGAAAGAAGTGGTTTTCAGATTCTCCCAAAACCAAGAAACAATTTGAAGCTAGCCGTGCCTTGTTTTTCTTGTTCGGAGCACTTGATGGAATACTGCTCCTGAAATGAACCTACCTGTACACCACACTCAACATCTAAGATCCTCCTCTGGGTGCCTACTCCAAGGGAGGCTTGGAAGACAGCAATAACCCTTCTCTGTAGTGGGCCCCACCCAATTATGGAATTATCTCCTTGACTAGGCCTGCCTGGAGCCAACATTGTTATCTTTCCAGTGCCAGGTCACGACTTTTCTCTTTTCCCAGGCATGTGGCAACAGGTGATGAGATAAATCTTAGATTTGTCTTATGCTTTGGCTGATTGCTCAAAGTTGTTTTTAGATATATGTTGTCTCTGTGTGAATTGTCTATTTGTCTATTTGCATGGTTTTTTATGTTTTTAAATTTTGCATATTGTATTTTTAATGTTTTTAAACTTTGCAATCCACCCAGAGAGCTTTGACTATGGGGGAGTATAGAAATGTAATAAATATTAATATCAATAATTAATTTGTGCACTTTTTTCTTCCGGTTGAACAGGTAAAGTGTACATTTGGGATGGGAAAACGCACACTTTCAAGAGAGTGTACCAAAACTGTGCACTTTCCACCCATAGAGTAAAATGTAAAAATGTATATTTTAACAATTTGCACTTTTAAAAGTCCACACTTTTGAAAATGCACAGTTTTTCTAGTGCGAATGAAAGTCTTGGAATTTGTGAACATTTTCAGCGAACATACTCTTATGCTCACCTTCACGTTCATGGTTGTGATCATTCTATGTTCGCATGATTTGTGAACACTAACAAAATTCTCTGATGTCCCAATGTTCAAGGCCCCTCCTGCTCCTTCCTCCCCCCTTCCTCCTCCCCACCACTCAAACTTTCCATCCAGGTCCCAGCAATGGCATTGTTGTTGTTGTTGTTGTTGTTGTTGTTGTTGTTGTTGTTGTTTTTAAAAAGGGGACCTAATTTTCACACAACACTACAGCTTTTCATCAGAAAGTTCAGAGTTGGGAAAAAACCCAGCAAACAAATTGAAAAGGAACTTTTTAAACCAACTTCCTTGTTTGCCTAAACCAAGAACTACCAGTTATGTGAAATGGGACATTTGCCATCACTAAGTGGGTGCACAACATCCACGGTCTCTATATCACCTTGACAACTTAAGTGCCTTGTAGCACCAGAGCTGGGGTTTAACTTGAGCTGTCATAGACATGTTGAAGTGGCGGAGTGATGGGTTGGAAGATGGGGTTCCCCCCTCCCAGACAGCATTCTGGAAACATGGTAGCCTGTTGCAGCTACCCCTGAGTTTCCAATGAGTTTGCCACACAGGTTGGAAGGGTTGTTGTTTAAGAAACAACAACCTGCCAAGCACCAAACCAATGGTTGGTAGATGTCCGGAAGTCTTCATTCACTGCTCAATGGTCACCAAAGTCAGCTGCCAGCATGCTTCTCTTAAACAAAGCCCTTCCTGCCTGACTGAACATTTCTTATATACATCCTATGAACTTGGAGAAGAGAGAAGAAATGGAAAAAAGAGGAAGGGAGCACAGCCTGGTGTACAAGTTAAGACTGTTGGGACAGGAATGCCTAGAAAACATAGCCATCAGTCGCAGTTAGGGGAGTTGGAGAAATTCGCAATGTGGACTGGTGTGTGTGTGTTTTAAACTTTCTGGAATTTTATGCAAATTTAGTTATTAAAATATGTAAAATAATAATATGTGCATTTTCCCCATAGGCTAAAGCATGAAAATGCACATGTGGAGGCTTTGCACATTTTTTGCGAGTGAAATTTATGCAAATGTGAAGTTTCGCAAATTTGGGAAACTGGGGGGAAAAAAATCTCTGATTCCATCAAGAAGCAGATGATGGAACGAAAGGCACCTGACAATCTGTGAAATGCAGATGGAAGAGGTTTTATTAAATCCATACACTCCTATTCCCAAAAAGCCAGTGCTGGTTCCAGGTTTTGGATCGCCTTGACCAACACACCCTCAATGGGCCCCTCCATCAATGAGTCTACCTTCTAAGCACAATTGTCACCAGCTGCTATTGCTTTTCATCCTCTTTGTCTTCATTGCTACCACTTGCTTGCTTGACAGGCACAGAGCCATCCGGGAGCCCGTAGGCAGGGGCATCTAGTCCACATGACCAAGCCCAGAGGGATCATGTTAGTGGAACCCTGCTCACATGTTAGTGGACCCTGGCCTATGCTTGATGCTAGCCCTGCAGCAAGTGATTACTTCATTAGCTCCCAGGACTGACAACCAACAAATCAAAGTGTGGGGATACTGATAATCAAGGGACCATAAATCAATACGTTAATACAACTGCACCGTACAGGAGACGCATTCTTAAACTGGTTGTTCTTCCAGGAAATTTGTCCTTCTAATTTTAAAATGGTTGAGCTTTACATTTTTGAAGTCTATATTTACAGGTAGTTTTATGCATTCTTCAGTGTTTAGATTCACACACACAGACACCCCGAGGAAGGAAAGTTTGTTTTATGAAACACATCAGGCTTAAATAAATGTTGGCACTCCTAAGAACTATTTCTTTCCTGCCCGTTGGAAACTGATCCTTGCCAGCTCTTGAGATGGAGAAGGAGATTCCTTGACACTTTTGTTTCCCAGGCCCATTCAAGCGTGCGCATAACTTGCGCATGTGAGATTCGGACTAACACTTGTGCCTCCCACTTTTGAGAAACGGCGTGCACTTTCAGTTGAGCAATAAAGACATGTTCCAGGGAGGGCATGTTTGCATGAAAGCATGACACATCGAGTGATAATGGGAAAGGCCTTTCAAAGGGACAGCACCCATCAGGAAACTCACCCCAAATTGAGTGGTGCATGAAAGTCAGCAGAAATTCATACTGAAAATGTACAGATAACTCATTTCATCTTTCTTAGGCTTTGAAACGAGAGAGGTGGGAGTTGTTTCCTGGTAAGAAAGGTGCCATTGAACATAAAGAAATGCAACAAGAAAAAGAAAGTTTGCTCAAAGCAAGAAAAACACACACACAAAAGGCCGATTCCATGCGTTAACAGGGTTTTCTTCTTCTTGATAGGAAGTGAACATTTTACAGTAACCACAGGCCCAAGGCTGTTTTTCCCCGCACGCCTGTTTCTTTCTCTTGACCTAACCCATAGTGTCAAGTGCTGCAGATGAAACCTTGAGTGATTACAGGCTGAGTTCACAGCTCACTGTGTGATTCTCCCACCCTGCCTGCATGTTTGAGGGTCAAGCTGTACGTTCTAAGATTTATCCTTGCCCAAAGCTGCCTAGGCCAGCTGCAAGCTCACTGGAGGGAGGGTGGACACAAAAAGAGGCCACTTAACCCTCTCCCTTGCTGTTGTTTTTCAGCTTAGACCCTTTCTACACCATAGGGGTGTAGAGGGAGGGAGGGCGATCCCGGAAGTACCTAATACACACCATCGGTGCACAGGGAGAGAGGGAGGGCGATCCCAGGCAAACAGCCTGGTGTAGAAAGGGCCTCAGAATTGCCTTCCCCTAGCTGCTTTTTCATCCACTGAGGAGGGAGGCAAAGATACAAGGGGCTGAAACTCCGTGTGTGTGTGGGGTGTGTGGGGGGGGAGAAGCTGCTTAACCCCCTCCACTCTGGTTGTTTCTCCATGAAAGTGGACCTCCCCAACCTGATTTTTCACTTATGGGGGTGGGACAAAGAATGGAGGAACGGCGTACAGAAAAGGAGGCGGTGGGAGGGAGGCTGCTTAACCCTTCCCCTTCTGGTAGGTTATCAGCTCAAAACTGCCTTCCCCAAGCTGTTTTGTGTTTTTTTTTTGCCCAGTGCAGTGTGTGTGTGTGTGTGTGTGTGTGTGAAATACAACCTGGGCAGACTGTGAACCCGAGCGGCAGCATAGTGTAAACACACACATACATATGCTGCTATGCTTGTTTTTCAGCCCCAAATCACTTTCCCAAGCTGCCTTTTCACCCATGGTGGAGATGGTGTACAAGTACTGCCATAGATGCTCTACCACTGGTTCAGTCCCTCCCATCTCCAGGTAGAGCTCAGAAAGACCTCCTGTCTGAAACCCTGGAGAGACACTGATAGTCTGTGTGGGACAAGCACTGAGCTTGATGGACCAGTGATCTGAGGCAGTATAAGGCAGTTTCCTTTGGTACAGAGTTTGGCTTACCGTGGCTCAAAATGTTGATTTCTTTTGGTGTGTTCTTTTTAAAGTGCAAGTGGCAAATGTGTTTTTTTTTTCTGGTATTGCTCTGCTCCTTTCTCTGTTTGGACAGCCCGGGGTGTTATTTTCCCACATCTTCTGCATGGAAGGCAGGCTGAAGATCATTGGCAGGCTGCACTCAGGTGCATTTGTGGCTTGTGGTCTTGGGAGCTCTTGAGTGAGCACACCCAAGACTAGAAAAAATAAAACAATGGGGTGGAAACACCCTAAGGACTGTGTAACCATATTACAATGAGTTTCCATTGCTTGCTCTCAGATAGGCTGATCAGATAAAATCCAGGTCAGGGCTCCTGTAACTTTAACAGTTGTAGAGAAAAGGGAATTTCAGCCAGTGTCATTTGTATGCAATTAGTTCCTGGTGAAATTCCCTCTTCATTACAACAGTTAAAGTTGCAGGGGCCCTGCCTTCTTTTGTATATGGTCACTCTAGTATAGTGCCTGCAACTTTAACTGTTGGCCGCGGAGCCTGCTGGTAGTAGTAGGCGCCGGCGCCGGACGGGAGCCGCCGGGCCGGGCAGGTAAGGGCCCCCCTCCCCCCTCCCCCCTCCGCGCGCCCCCTCCTCCCCTCCACGCACCCCCTCCTTACCTTCCCGGCCCGGCGGCTCCCGTCCGGCGCCGGCGCCTACTACTTCCAGCAGGCTCCGCGGCCTGCTCTAGAGTAGCGCGCCGGGTGATGACATCACCCGGCGCGCCACCCTAGTGCAGGCCGCGGAGCCTGCTGGGAGTAGTAGGCGCCGGCGCCGGACGGGAGCCGCCGGGCTGGGCAGGTAAGGGCCCCCCTCCCCCCTCCCCCCTCTGCGCGCCCCCTCCTCCCCTCCACGCACCCCCTCCTTACCTTCCCGGCCCGGTGGCTCCCGGCCGGCGCCGGCACCTACTACTACCAGCAGGCTCCGCGGCCTGCTCTAGAGTAGCGCGCCGGGTGATGACATCACCCGGCGCGCCACCCTAGAGCAGGCCGCGGAGCCTGCTAGTAGTAGTAGGCGCCGGCGCCGGACAGGAGCCACCAGGCCGAGAAGGTAAGTGCCCCCCTCCTCCCCCCCCCGCTGTCCACTTTCATCGGCGGGCGCCCGCTGGCGCCCGCCAATGGAAGCGGCGGTGGGCGCCAGTGGGCGCCCGCCGATCCGCCGATCCGCCGAACCGGTTCGGAGCTTTTTCGGACCGGTTCGGATTGGATCGGCCGATCCAGCTGCGGGATCGGAAATCGGATAATTTATCCGATTTCCCACTGGACCGGACTCGGATCGTGGATCGGGTCCGATCCAGTGCACATCCCTATCATCTACCACCCCCTCAGTCTTCCCTGTTGAACCTAAACTAGGTTCAACTAGGTCAGAGATTTCCACAAGAGATTCAAACAAGTTTTCTGTGTATCCATCCTGCAGATTCAACAGCAGAACAGCTTTTTCCAAGTCGCACAGATAACACAGATAATTGGTGATTTTTTTAAAAAAAAAACTTTGAGGAGGGGGAATTTGCACAAATTTCCACGTGCAGTTACGTGCATTAGCACAAGTGTGCATTAGTGTTCCTGAATCCCTAATTCTCCTGCATCCCTAAAAAAACAACCCTCTGATTCATCAAAGAGTGGATGGTGGAATAAAAGATGCCTGACAAGCTGTGAAACACAGAAGGAAAAATCCATACATCCCTACCCTGAACTTAGTTGCGATCCTCACAAAATTCAGTGGCAATCCTCACCATATCTAGTTGTGAGCTCTACCTGTTGTAATACAAAGTATTTTGTGTTGGGTTGGTCTTCAATAAACAAGGCCCATTAGCATTACAAAACACCTGCTCTTGGTAGAGATTAAAACTGATAGAACGGTTGATGGTGTTAGCTACATTTTGGGACTCTCCTTGTAGAAATGGCTGTGGGGATTGTCATGAAGAGTGCCTGCACTTCAAAATGTCCTACTACACCACTGCTTTGAGGCTTCTATGTTATTGGGAACCCTGCTTTATCAGGGTTTCTGATTGGAAGGAGTCTTCTAAACTTGCTCAACTAGACACATGTAGAAGTCTCCCTCAGATCTCCATGTTGAATGTACTCTCTCTTACTAGGAAGCTGTCTCTTACCAGGACAGGGTTTTGGAGGTGAGGTTAATGTGCCTGTTTCCCCTTTCATAGGCTGACCATATAAAAAGGAGGACAGGGCTCATGTAACTTTAACAGTTGTAGAGAAAAGGGAATTTCAGCCAGTGTCATTTGTATGAAATTAGTTCCTGGTGAAATTCCCTCTTCATCACAACAGTTAAAGTTGCAGGGGCCCTGCCTTCTTTTGTATATGGTCACTCTAGTATAGTGCCTGCACCTTTAACTGTTGTGATGAAGAGGGAATTTCACCAGGTATGAATTGCATACAAATGACACTGGCTGAAATTCCCTTTTCTCTACAACTGTTAAAGTTACATGAGCCCTGTTCTCCTTTTCATATGGTCAGCCTACCCTTTCACACTTTTTTTTGAAAGCCTGAAGGGGGCATCTCTCTCTCTCTCTCTCCCTCCAATTGACAATAAGACTTCGTCTCTAAGATGCCATACACCTCTTTTTGAATTTGCTGTTCACAGAATAACATGGATTATCTTTAGCAAACAGAGATAGAGAAAACGGAGACTTTAAGCTGGAAAAAAGCAAGTTTTTTTTTAAAAGAGAGGTGGTGGTGGTGGTGTGTGGGGACCCTCCTGGCATCTCATCTACTACCAGGACTTGGAGACAATCACACCCACAAGATGCATGTGCTTTCAGAGTCCTTGTAAGTAGGGGTGTGCATCGGATCGGATCCGATCCACGATCCGAATCCGATCCGCCCCAAAAATCGGAAAATCCGATCCGATCCGATCCGATCCGATACACCATCCGATCCGATCCGATCCGATCCGGCGAGGTCCAATCCGGATCGGATCGGATCGGCGGATCGGACGCCATTTTAAATGCGTTTTTCCCATAGCAAAGTATTGTTGTTTTACATAAATGCCTATAACTTTTTCATTTTTAACGACAGAAGGATGAAACTTGGGCACATTGTACACTGGTTAGGGATAGGTATCTGTGAGAAATTTCAGAAAGATTGGTGCATGCAGTTTGTGGCAATTAATTTTTTAATAAATAACATGGAATGCCTATAACTCGGTCATTTTTAAAGTTACACACATGAAACTTTGCCACATTGTAGGTGGAACCTTGGGACCCACGTGTGTGAAATCCCAGAACCGTGGGTGCTTGCCTGGTGTGGCAATGAATTTTTGAAAAATGGGTAGTAGTGGGGTAAATGCAGTTATGCCTCCCATGTTTTTATTTTTAAAGATACAAACAGGACACTTTGGCACATTACAGGGAACACTTCCCTTGATATGTGTGTAAAATTTCAGACAGCTAGCTCCAGGCATGTGTTGGCAATGAATTGTTGAAAATTGGGTAGCAGTGGGGTAAAATACAGTTTTGCCTCCCATTTTTTTATTTTCAAAGATACAAACGGGAAACTTTGGCACATTGCAGGGAACACTTCACTTCAAATGTGTGTGAAATTTCCGGAAGCTAGGTGCAACATTTTAGTGGGAAACGAACGTTTATTCATGGCATTTCACATGGGATTTATGGGTTGGTTTGAAGAGCTACAAAGCTCTAACTCGCTCACATGGCACAGGACCTATGCCCGCTCAAACGCTGGAAATTTCACAAACTTTGGTGCAATGCTTTAGTGGGAAAACAAAGGTTTATGCATGGCATTTCACATGGGATTTATGGGTTGGTTTTAAGAGCTACAAACCTCTAACTCGCTCACATGGCACAGGACCTATGCCCGCTCAAACGCTGGAAATTTAACAAACTTTGGTGCAATGCTTTAGTGGGAAAACAAAGGTTTATGCATGGCATTTCACATGGGATTTATGGGTTGGTTTTAAGAGCTACAAACCTCTAACTCGCTCACATGGCACAGGACCTATGCCCGCTCAAACGCTGGAAATTTAACAAACTTTGGTGCAATGCTTTAGTGGGAAAACAAAGGTTAAACTTTATTATTTTAAACCTTCAGGAAAGGGAGGGGGAGGCTGTGTTTGTGTGTGTGTGTTTGACAGCTTGATCCACCAATTGTGCTTTAGAATACATGACTGAATCACCCAATCCTGTGAAGACTTTCTTCAGCCTCCAATCGCAATGCTGGAGGAGGGCACCAGTATATATTCTCTCAGCCCTGCCCTTCTGGCTCTTTGTGGGTTGAACGTGGAGGAGATTAGGGAGTGTTTTGGAGCTGTGTTGGAGAGACTGTATTGATTGAATTGATTTGATTGCATTTGGAGGTGGTTTTGAGGAGTTTCTGATCTTTTACTTCAGCTTTTCTTGTTCTCTCTCTTGGCTTTCCTTTCTCTCTTGCCTTTCCTTTCTTAGATAGCACGTTTGTTTGTCTGTGAGTTCAGTTTGTCTTTGCAGTGAGTGTGTTTGTTTGTTCTACTTTCGCTTTCTGAAAAAAACCCAAAAAAATAATAAAAAAATATTTCTATCCTCTCTCTCTCTCTCTCTCTCTCTTTCTCTGTGTGTGTGTGTGTGTGTGCGCGCTTGTGAGTGAGTGTGTGTTGCTGGGCTGTGTAGCCTGCTGCTACAAACACAAAAAAAGTCAGCAAAGCACACACTTACACAAAAATAAATAATAATAAAAATAAAATGAAGCGTGGCACTCAAAGGGGGGGTGCTCCCAAGGCAGCATTTGGGAGAGGCCGCTCTGGGCATGGCGCTGCTGCTGCTGCTGCTGCTGGGACCAGCAGCAGGCAGCCTACTTCCACACCCCCAGTTAAACTGAGGCGTTCTCCACTGGGGCAGCAGAAGCAGGCAGAGGCAACTCAAAGTAGTGCCTGCAGGGCACTCTTTCAGCAACATGAGGCAGGTGCTGGGAGCAGCAGTGGGCATGAAGAAGGAGCACTATATTATCCAGCTCCTTCTTTGGTGGGTGAGCCTGTGAACCCGCTGACTGATCTTTTCCCAGATCTTGTGGAAGTCAGCGAGGTTCAGAGTGAGGAGGAGGACTCTGATGTGGGGCAAGAGGAAGAGCAGGCAGCACCAGAGACTTACTCTCCACAATCCGTCCTCTCTTCCACTCATTCCCTTGCTCCTGAGGTGACACCACAGAGCGAAGGCGCCGGCAGGCCGTCTGTGTCACCCCAGAAGCGACAGGCAAGCAAGGTGTGGGACCACTTTGAGGTGGCAGTGGATTCCCGCTTTGCTGTCTGTCGCCACTGCAAGATGTCAGTGAGCAGGGGAAAAATGCCAGGCCACTTCACCACCACGAACCTCACCCGCCACATGCAGAGGCACCACCAGTCTGTTTTGCTTGGGACCGAGGCGGGCACCTCGCAGCAGACTGGTGCTAGCGGCAAGGGCAAGCAGAAGGCTCCTGCAACTTCTGCCAGCTCTCGACCTCCCATCCCCAAGAGGCTTCGCCAGGCCACCATGGAAGAGATGGGGTGGGGGAAGTATGGAGCCACAAGGTGGCGTTTTCCAGCGCCCAACCAGATCACCAATTGCATCGGTGAGATGGTGGCGTTGGATGACCAGCCATTCAGCCTCGTCGAGAACGCAGGCTTCAAGAGGCTGATGGCTCTTGTGGTTCCATACTACAAGCCGCCGTGTCGCACCACCCTGAGCAGGCGTGTGGTGCCCTCCCTGTACCAGGCATGCAGGGAGTTAGTTCTGGGTCGTCTGTGCCAGGCAGAGGCACAGAAGGTGCACTTCACTTCGGACATCTGGTCCAGCGAAGGAGGAGTGCACGCTTACCTGTCCCTGACGGCTCACTGGTGGGGAGCCTCAGGGCAGGAAGCACCCAGGACTTCTGGGACTGGGAAGGAGGGCTGCCGCTGGGCCCTCCTTCATACCGCAGTCATGGACCAGTCCCACACGGCGGAGGAGATTACGGAGGCCATGAACCGCATGGTGGCAGGGTGGCTGGGCGGGCACCAGCACACCCGCGGTTACATGGTCACGGACGGGGGAGCCAATATGCTGAAGGCGGTGCGCGATGGCGGATTTGAGGGCATCCGCTGCATCGCGCACGTCTTCAACCTGGTCGTCAGGGATGGCCTTGGAGGCAGCAAGGCCCCTCTCCCTCCCCAAATCCGTAATCTCCTAGAGAGCTGCAGGAAGGTGGCTGGGCATTTCCACCACAGCGTGAAGGGCAGTCGGTTGCTGCGGGAGAAGCAGCAGGAGCTGGGACTTCCGCAGCACCGGCTAGTGCAGGACGTGGCAACACGTTGGAACTCCACCTACCACATGCTCGAGCGTATGGTGGAGCAACAGCGTGTTGTCCACGAGATGTTCAGGGTCGGGGACATTGGCATCCAGGCCCCACTGTCCAGGCAGCAGTGGGAGGCCATGTCCCAGCTTCTGGTGGTCCTCAAGCCGTTCCTTGAGGCCACCGAGACCCTGAGCAGCAGCACTGCCCTTCTCAGCCAGGTGCTCCCCGTGGCCAGGCATCTCCAGAATCAGATGGGCGAGTTTCTGGAGGCCGGGGATGCCGTCACCGGCAGGCGCTTCCTGCCAGAGGTGCGGGAAGTGGTGACGAGGCTGAGGGAAAGCCTATCCCGCCGGGTCCAGCCTCTCTACAACGAGAGGCAGTACATGTTGGCCACCATGTGCGACCCGCGCATCAAGGATGGGTTATGTGGGCAGACTTCCCGGGCAGGTTGGGTGGAAATGCTGGTGACGGACGTTCGGGCGGCCCGGGATGCCAGGATTGGGCAGGCAGAGGAGGAGCCCACCGAAGCCCAGGCGCTAAGTCCGCTGAGCACCACCAGCAGCGGCGGCACCAGCACCACCACACCCAGCAGGGGGACAGGCCAGGGGTTTTGGGACAAGGCTTTGCAGGCTGCGGTTGGGCATAGAGGCACTCAACCCAGCCGCCGCCAGGATGACGCTGCAGCAGCAGTGCAGCGTTACCTGGCGGAGCAGATGGAGGACGGCTCCATCGAACCCCTGGCCTACTGGTCATCTCGGCGCCAGATGTGGCCTGATCTGGCGCGGGTGGCCATGGACAGAATCAGCTGCCCACCGTCCAGCGTTCCAAGCGAGCGGGTGTTTTCCATGGCGGGCGACGTGGTCACACCCCACCGCTCTCGCTTGGACGCTGAGATTGTGGAGCAGCTGGTCTTCCTCAAGGTCAATCTGCCCCTGCTGGGATACCCCACCCTCATGCCCGCGGGGGAGTAATTGGCAGGCACCCCCCATCCATCCCACACCTTTGGGCAGGCACCGGCAGGCCCTTGATTTTTTAATTCTTATTTTCGGTTAATTAATTTTCTTTACTTTAATTTACTGGCTGTGTTGTTTACAGCTCAGTAACTCAACTCTGAACGATGGATCCCGAAGGGATCTAGTTTCTTCTCCTAGCCTCTTACATTGAGGGGATGCACAAGCATCTCACACATTCTATGTTGTTTGACTTGAACCAATGTGCTTGCACGTGTGCCTCTGAAATTGGACTCCGATGGCTCCCTCCAGGCCTTCTGTAAGGTCCCACACTTCCATGGGCGTTTCTTCTTGTAAGACCACGTCAGAGGCTCATGAGAACTTTGGATAAGAAGAAGGCTTAATTTTATCGCCAAGGAACGCATGCACCTCTCTGACTATGAACGAAGGACGCGATAGGATTCCTCTTCCAGGCTCCTACATTGAGTGGATGACAAGCAGCATCCCACACTGTTTCTGACTGTGTCTTTTGGACTTATGTGGCAGCCTTGCAGGGCTGTCACTGTGTGTTGTGTTTATTTTGGCTATATGATTTAAAAAACTGCCTGCCCGCCTGCCCGCCTGCTAGGTTGCCGCCATTGTGAAGTAGCCGGAATGCGTGGGCTGGTCTCACGGTTCTATTGCTTACTTGTGCAATGCGCAAGCGCCTGGCATCATGCCCGCCTCTGCCTCTGCCTCTGCCTGCCTGCCTGCCTGCCCGCCTGCTAGGTTGCCGCCATTGTGAAGTAGCCGGAATGCGTGGGCTGGTCTCACGGTTCTATTGCTTACTTGTGCGATGCGCAAGCGCCTGGCATCATGCCCGCCTCTGCCTCTGCCTCTGCCTGCCTGCCTGCCTGCCCGCCTGCCCACCTGCTAGGTTGCCGCCATTGTGAAGTAGCCGGAATGCGTGGGCTGGTCTCACGGTTCTATTGCTTACTTGTGCAATGCGCAAGCGCCTGGCATCATGCCCGCCTCTGCCTCTGCCTCTGCCTGCCTGCCTGCCTGCCCGCCTGCTAGGTTGCCGCCATTGTGAAGTAGCCGGAATGCGTGGGCTGGTCTCATGGTTCTATTGCTTACTTGTGCAATGTGCAAGCGCCTGGCATCATGCCCGCCTCTGCCTGCCCGCCCGCCTGCCTGCCTGGAGGTGCCCATGCAGCTGTGACTTTGCCTCTGCCAGTGGGACTTTGCCTCTGCCACTGGGACTTTGCCTCTGCCACTGGGACTTTGCCTGGAGGGAGCTGTGCCAAACTGTGACTTTGCCTGGAGGACCCTGTGCCAATGTGACTTTGCCTGGAGGGAGCTGTGCCAAACTGTGACTTTGCCTGGAGGACCCTGTGCCAATGTGACTTTGCCTGGAGGGAGCTGTGCCAAACTGTGACTTTGCCTGGAGGAGCCTGTGCCACTGGGACTTTGCCTGGAGGGAGCTGTGCCAAACTGTGACTTTGCCTGGAGGACCCTGTGCCAATGTGACTTTGCCTGGAGGGAGCTGTGCCAAACTGTGACTTTGCCTGGAGGACCCTGTGCCAATGTGACTTTGCCTGGAGGACCCTGTGCCAATGTGACTTTGCCTGGAGGACCCTGTGCCAATGTGACTTTGCCTGGAGGGAGCTGTGCCAAACTGTGACTTTGCCTGGAGGACCCTGTGCCAATGTGACTTTGCCTGGAGGGAGCTGTGCCAAACTGTGACTTTGCCTGGAGGACCCTGTGCCAATGTGACTTTGCCTGGAGGGAGCTGTGCCAAACTGTGACTTTGCCTGGAGGACCCTGTGCCAATGTGACTTTGCCTGGAGGACCCTGTGCCAATGTGACTTTGCCTGGAGGAGCCTATGCCAACGTGACTTTGCCTGGAGGAGCCTATGCCACTGGGACTTTGCCTGGAGGACCCTGTGCCAATGTGACTTTGCCTGGAGGGAGCTGTGCCAAACTGTGACTTTGCCTGGAGGAGCCTGTGCCACTGGGACTTTGCCTGGAGGAGCCTATGTGCCACTGGAGTCCTCCGATCCACAGCGGCCGCACGAATAAGGTAAGTGTGTGCAGTCAACGCAGGGACACCTGAGAGTGTCCAGAAGTGGGGCAGTGTGAGATCTTACTTCCGAGTAAGCAAGCAGGCAGCCCCGTGTGCCTACTGGGGCGTGGGCACTCAGGACCGGGCAGATGCCAGTCCTGGGTGAGAGGGAGCCAATGGTGGAAAAGTATGATTTATCTCATGTTAATTCTTTTCCCCCCCCCCTCCTTCTTTTGCAGCCTATGGAACTCTTCGCCACTGCGCAAAGCGCACCCGTGAATCCAGACTGCCCATCTGCCCCAGCCACGGCCGCATGGAGGTGGCCCATCGATTCACGTCGCCCGCACGACTCTGGTAAGAGCCTGTCAGAGAGCTTACCCACGAGTAAGCAAGCAGGCAGCCCCGTGTGCCTGCTGGGGCGTGGGCACTCAGGACGGGCACATGCCAGTCTTGGGTGGGAGGGAGCCAGTGGTGGAAAAGTATCATTTTCCTCATATTCTTCCCCCCCCTTCTTCTTTTGCAGCCTATGGAACTCTTTGCCACAGTGCCCAGGAGAGACGGTAATGCAGACTGCCCACCTGCCCGTCACTGCCCGCCTGGAAGTGGCATCTTATCAACAACGCCCTCAGGAGGACTACGGTAAGTGTTCTGTGAATGGGGGGGGGCACCTTCCACCTAACTGAAGGTTGGCTGTCTGCCTGCTAACTTCCGAGTGAGCAGGCAGCCCCGTGTGCCTGCTTTGGCGTGGGCACTCAGGAAGGGCAATCCTGGGTGGAAGGGAGCTGGTTGTGTTGAAGTGGTCAACTAATATTCATTCTTTTTTCCCCCCCTTCTTCTTTTGCAGCCTATGGCACTCTCACTGCCACAGTGCCCGGGAAAGGAGAGACTTTGCCCATTAAATGCCAGCCTGCCCGCCCGCTGCTGATGCCGCCTGCCGCCTTCCAGATCCTTCCTGCAAAGAGAGCAAGCCGCCCTCCTCACACAAGCCATGGGACTTGGCATTCGCCCTCAAGGAGAATGTCACCCAGTCCCCAATGCCGCTGTTGGACTTTGCCCATTAAATGCCAGCCTGCCCGCCCGCTGCTGATGCCGCCTGCCGCCTTCCAGATCCTTCCTGCAAAGAGAGCAAGCCGCCCTCCTCGCACAAGCCATGGGACTTGGCATTCGCCCTCAAGGAGAATGTCACCCAGTCCCCAATGCCGCTGTTGGACTTTGCCCATTAAATGCCAGCCTGCCCGCCCGCTGCTGATGCCGCCTGCCGCCTTCCAGATCCTTCCTGCAAAGAGAGCAAGCCGCCCTCCTCGCACAAGCCATGGGACTTGGCATTCGCCCTCAAGGAGAATGTCACCCAGTCCCCAATGCCGCTGTTGGACTTTGCCCATTAAATGCCAGCCTGCCCGCCCGCTGCTGATGCCGCCTGCCGCCTTCCAGATCCTTCCTGCAAAGAGAGCAAGCCGCCCTCCTCGCACAAGCCATGGGACTTGGCATTCGCCCTCAAGGAGAATGTCACCCAGTCCCCAATGCCGCTGTTGGACTTTGCCCATTAAATGCCAGCCTGCCTGCCCGCCTTCCAGATTCTGCTGTGGAAGGAGAAATAAATAATACTAGGTGCTGCAAGAGACCATGTGGATTGGCTCTACATCAAAGCAGCCTTCTGGTTTAGAATTACATAGTACACAAGAAAAGAACAATCACTTATCCTGCAAGATCCCTTCCCAGGCTAGGATCTGAATAATAGCTATTAGCTAGGATCTGAATAGCTATTACCTGGGATTAGCTACTAGTGCATTTGGTAGCATTCCTGCAACCAACACCTGTCTTGTCATGTAAATGTATGGGTCCCTAAAGCAATTTACAATCACTTTACATTTTACAAATGAATAAGTGAAACTTTCTTCCCTCATTACCAATCCACACCAGGCAGGCAATGTCCCCTTCCTGAAGGTTTAAAATAATAAAGTTTAACCTTTGTTTTCCCACTAAAGCATTGCACCAAAGTTTGTTAAATTTCCAGCGTTTGAGCGGGCATAGGTCCTGTGCCATGTGAGCGAGTTAGAGGTTTGTAGCTCTTAAAACAAACCCATAAATCCCATGTGAAATGCCATGCATAAACCTTTGTTTTCCCACTAAAGCATTGCACCAAAGTTTGTTAAATTTCCAGCGTTTGAGCGGGCATAGGTCCTGTGCCATGTGAGCGAGTTAGAGGTTTGTAGCTCTTAAAACCAACCCATAAATCCCATGTGAAATGCCATGCATAAACCTTTGTTTTCCCACTAAAGCATTGCACCAAAGTTTGTTAAATTTCCAGCGTTTGAGCGGGCATAGGTCCTGTGCCATGTGAGCGAGTTAGAGGTTTGTAGCTCTTAAAACCAACCCATAAATCCCATGTGAAATGCCATGCATAAACCTTTGTTTTCCCACTAAAGCATTGCACCAAAGTTTGTTAAATTTCCAGCGTTTGAGCGGGCATAGGTCCTGTGCCATGTGAGCGAGTTAGAGGTTTGTAGCTCTTAAAACCAACCCATAAATCCCATGTGAAATGCCATGAATAAACGTTCGTTTCCCACTAAAATGTTGCACCTAGCTTCCGGAAATTTCACACACATTTGAAGTGAAGTGTTCCCTGCAATGTGCCAAAGTTTCCCGTTTGTATCTTTGAAAATAAAAAAATGGGAGGCAAAACTGTATTTTACCCCACTGCTACCCAATTTTCAACAATTCATTGCCAACACATGCCTGGAGCTAGCTGTCTGAAATTTTACACACATATCAAGGGAAGTGTTCCCTGTAATGTGCCGAAGTGTCCTGTTTGTATCTTTAAAAATAAAAACATGGGAGGCATAACTGCATTTACCCCACTACTACCCATTTTTCAAAAATTCATTGCCACACCAGGCAAGCACCCACGGTTCTGGGATTTCACACACGTGGGTCCCAAGGTTCCACCTACAATGTGGCAAAGTTTCATGTGTGTAACTTTAAAAATGACCGAGTTATAGGCATTCCATGTTATTTATTAAAAAATTAATTGCCACAAACTGCATGCACCAATCTTTCTGAAATTTCTCACAGATACCTATCCCTAACCAGTGTACAATGTGCCCAAGTTTCATCCTTCTGTCGTTAAAAATGAAAAAGTTATAGGCGTTTTTGTAAAACAATAATTTGCTATAGGAAAAAGCATTCAAAATGGCGTCCGATCCGGATCGGAAAATCCGATCCGCGGATCGGAATCGGATCCGATCCGATCCGACACATGATCCGATCCGATCCGATCCGATCCGACCCCCCAGGTCCGATTCCGATCCGCTATCCGATCCGATCCGGGGGGTCAGTGCACATCCCTACTTGTAAGAGCTATCTGCTGAAGAAAATCAAATGGGAAGCCATCCGTCTGGATGGTTTGCGTTACCCTCAGGAAAAGTGTTGCTCTCTATAATTTCTAGCCACTGCTGCGAGGCTATTAAGGAACCTAGCAAGGCAGGAGGGGGGAGGGGTGGTGGAGGAAATGGACTTCCTTTTAATTATGAATAATGTCAAGCCTTTTTAATGAGACTGATAAAAATGATCAGTTCATTCATAATGGCATAAAAAAAATGGAAAGGAAAATGAAACATCAGGAACTCCATGTGAGTACATTTCATTTAAGATGAGGAGAGGTTTTGTTTTATTGGTATCCCAGCTTTACTTCAAGGAGTGCAGGGTGTCATACCCAGATCTAGCCCCCTTGCTTTGAGCCTAACAACAACCCTATGAAGTAGGCTGGGGCTGACAGAAATGGTGGCCCAAAGTCACCTGGAGAGCTTTATGGCTGAATGAAGATTCGAACCCAGGTCACCCTAGTCTTAATCCGATCCTCTAACTGAACAAGGTGGGAACCTTGTAGCCCTCCAGTGCCTACAGCTCTAGGCAGAATGACCAATGGGCATAAATGGAAGGGATTAGACTCACTGGTGGCTGAATGAAACTGGAGCGGATTCACCACCCCACTGACAATGGTGCCACCAGTCTCCACTGGACCCATCCTTACTTTAACTATTACACTAAGGATGCAGAACCTCAGGGGCCAAATCCAGCCCACATGCCCACCCAGAGCTCCCAGATGGCTGTGCACTCCCTCCCCGGTCCCAACCCCCTGTCGCACAATCACCGATTTGTGGTTTTCCAGCAACTGTCCCCCACTTCATTCAAAATGGTTGAAATGCTCCTCCCAACCCTTCGTTACCAGCAGCAAGAGCTTTAAGCTAAAATACACAGTTCGGGTTTTGTTTTGTTATATTTTGACTCCACCGCTTTTGCCTTCAGCTGCATCCGCCACTGGTAAATAGCCAATGAGAGCTCCTCCAAATTGAAATGAGGGCCTGCGGCCGAAAGAAATGCAACACTCCTGGATTGCACCATACAGGCTCTGATAGAGGACATGCTCAGGACCAGCTCCAGGGGTGCGCACTTTTGATCCTGTCATGGGAGGAGGGTGTGTGTGTGTGTGGCGATCCACCAAAGCCATTGTGTTGCCTTATAAAAACAACGACAACAACAACCATCTTTGCTGCCCCACTGCAGCTTCCCTTTTGCGGCGGCTGGCTGCTCTCATTCTTAGGCTGACCAGATAAAATCCAGGTCAGGGCTCATGTAACTTTAACAGTTGTAGAGCAAAGGGAATTTCAGCTGGTGTCATTTGGATGCAATTAGTTCTGGTGAAATCCCCTCTTCACCGCAACAGTTAAAGGTGCAGGCACTATACTAGAGTGGCCATATACGAAAGAAGAATGGCCCCTGCAACATTAACTGTTGTGATGAAGAGGGAATTTCACCAGGAACTAATTGCATACAAATGACACTGGCTGAAATTCCCTTTTCTATGCAACTGTTAAAGTTACATGAGCCTTGACCTGGATTTTATCTGGTCACCCTACTCATTCTTCTTCTGCTGCTGCTGTGGTAAGAGCTTCCTTTCCCAGTGTGGCAGCTACCATTTTAAAACTGCACATGAGCATACATGCGCAGAGCTTTTCCCCACAGGGAAAAGGCTTTCTGAACCCAACTGGCTGAGATATGAATCCCTGAATCAGGGGTCAATTGTTTTTAAAATAAGGCTCTCTTCAATCTTTCCTCGTAGGACATCATTTCCAGTCCCCGGAGCATCTTGGTTGCCCTTTCATGAACTCATTCCAATTTATCCAAATCCTTCTTAAAGTGTGGTTATTTGCACTTCTTGGACAAATTAGTGGATCAGAACATAGTTTTCCATATTTTTATTTTACCTTTTGGTACCTCTTTCAATGTGGTAATAGAGTTCCCAACTTTAAAAGAGGTACTAAAATGCGTACGAAAATGCGTATTTTACAATACAATGGGCATGTTGTGGAAAATGTGGATTTTCACTCTTAAAAAGATAATCACAGATTGATGCTGAAATAGGACGGAATGGACTTGTGAAACTGACATGGACCGGATATAGTTTCATCTGTTCATCTTTAATTAACCCCCCCTGTCTCTCTCTCTCTCTCTCTCTCTCTCTCTCTCACACACACACACACACACACACACACAAGCCAAAATGTCACTGCTACAATCATCCATGGTTGTTGTTATTGTTGTTCTGTGACTACAATAGCATCCCTTGCCTTAACCTCTTTTAGAAGGTCCACCTCCCCCTTCATGAGTTCTAAAATTAACCCCTGTTTGTCATCCTTTCCAGTAGACCTCCTACTCGAGGTGGAAACAGCAGGCAATGTTTTCATGGTATGCTTTTGGAAGACTAGGAGGTGCAAACAGAGACTGAGATGAGTAGAACCAATCTCGTCGGCAGTTTGGTTTGAATGACTGGTGTTCCCAGCATCACCTTGGATGATTATTTTTCTTTTAAAGAATCAGTGCAAGCCAGCTACCAAAACCACAGCGGTTAACCTTGAGTAAGGGCGATACTACTCGAGTGAGTCAATGCACATTACAAATGGGGTTGCATTTTCAGTTTAGCTAATCAGCGAGCGTTTTGACGGCAGTCCTTAGCAAGCTCTGAAACTTGCCTTTCTGTTCCCCTTCCCATTCATGGAACTCTCTCCAAAGTCAGTGAGAAAGCGAGCAAATGCACTTGTTTGCACAGAGCTTGCCTAGCAAACAGAGGGAGGGGCCATGCGAGTGGCAGATCCGAAAGTCAAAAACAGTGGTAGTAGGGGATCGATGGTGGAAGACATGTTTTGCATACAGAAGGTTCTAGGGTTCAATCCCCGGCTTCTCCAGGTAAGACTAGGAAAGAATCCTGCCTGAAACCCTGGAGAGATGTTGCCTTTCACTGTCAACAGTACTTGACAAGATGGACCATGGTATGACTCAGTGCGCACCAACTTCCTATGTTCCCTTGCATAAGTGGGACCCAACCCAGAAAGCCAGCCACACACAGAAGCCTACATAAGCACAGGAGTGGGCAAAAAGTAGCTCCTGAGATGTTTCAGACTTCAACGCCCAGCATGAAACTGGAGCATGTTCAGAGGATGACCAGGGGGTCTGAAAACAAAGCCCTTTGAGGAGAGATTGAAAGAACTGGGCATGTTTAGCCTGGAGAAGAGAAGACTGAGGGGAGACATGAAAACATTCTTCAAGTACTAGAAAGGTTCTCACACAGAGGAGGGCCAGGATCTCTTCTCAGTCATCCCAGAATGCAAGACATGGAATAATGGGCTGAAGTGACAGGAAGCCAGATTCCAGCTGGACATCAGGGAAAACTTCCTGACTGTTAGAGCAGTATGACAATGGAACCAATTACCTAGGGTGGTGGTGGGCTCTCCCACATTAGAGGCATTCAAGATGCAGCTGAACATCCATCTGTCAGGGATGTTTTAAGGTGGATTCTGGCATTGAGCAGGGGGTTGGACTCGATGGCCTTATAGGCCCCTTCCAACTCTACTATTCTATGATTCATTCCTGACCATTGGCCCTGCTGACAGGGCAGGCCAGCCAAAGATATTTTGCTATCTGAGGCAAAGGACAAGATGATGTCCCTTCCCATTCCATGTACAAAGGCCAACTGGATGGGCAGCTGAATTTTTCTTCAACACCGACAACGGGACAGCATCCTCCACCACACTTGAAAGCAGCAGGTGTGCTTTGGGGATACAGGCCAGGCCATGTGGCATGTAATTCTCTCCTCCGACATCTTGCTGCTGCCTCTATGCTTTTGCCACCTGAGGCAACTGTCTCACTTTGCCTAATGATAGGACGAGCTCTGTGGCAGGGGCTTCTGGGAGATGGTCCAAAACATCTAGTGAACTACCTTCTTCCCAGCCCTGTTTTGGCATATAGATCATTCTAACTAGAGCAGGGTGCATACAGTGCTGGTGTCAAGGGTAGGCATAGTTGGCCACTTGCCAAGGGCCCAAGCTGTAGCAGGGGCCCACTCACAAGAGGCTCCTGGGGTTGCTCCTCCTCTTCACCTATGCAACCTGCTTGTCACAGCTACCTATGTTCCTGTGGCATTTTGACTGGCAGGTCCCTTGAAAGAAGTTCAAATCCCAGCTACGCCACGAAACCTTCGCATTTCACCTACTCACAGGGCTCAGTTAACCATAAGCAGTGGTGCAGTCCAGTAGTTTTAGAGGTGGGACATGATGTCATCTCTGGTTGAAATGGTAATGTGCAGTTTTTAACTTACTTTAAAATGTGGTAAGACAGCCCTGCTGCATTGGGAAACCCGTCTGCTCATTCTACTGAGCAGGGCCCTTCACGCCTGCACCCAAATCCTATCCTGATGACACCACTAACCAGAATGAATATGAAGGCAAATGTCCTTTCCTACACATCTCTTTCCCTTCTGACCCTTTAATCCAAGGATGATGAACCTCTATCAGATGGAGGTCTGAATTCCATTTTGGAGAAGCTCCTAGGGGCCACATTCATTGGCAGGCAGGGTCAAAGGGAAACAGAGAAGGGCCAAAGGCAAAATGGTCAATGGTCAAAAACTGGCAGCATGTTTTAGCTTGAAAGCTCTCACTGCCAGTACCTCAGCCTTAGGAGAGGCATTTTAGAACGGAGGAAAAAAACTACACAAAAGCCAAGAAACCACCAGATGGTCAGTGGCTAGGGAAAGGGGGTGGGGACAGGAAAGGGGGTGTGGCCATCTGGAGAGCCGGATCAGGACACAACGTGGGGCAGATATGGCCCCCAGACCTGAGGTTCTGCAACATTCATTCTAGCGGGATTAAATAACATAGCGGTTTAGCCTGCTGAGTGCCAAACATAGCAAAACACACTGTAATGTCCTTCTGTGGACTCTCACGTACTTAGCGGAGGCTTTGTTGGTGTATGAAGAGCTCAAGGAAAGGAGATTGAAAGGACTGGTTTCTGTTTGTACAATGGGCATTGCATAGGTATTGTATTGCAGACGTGGAATGAGGGGATTCCAGGTACAGTTGTATTAAAACCAGAATGAGCGTTTGAGTATGTATCTGGGGCTGGAGCCCAATCAGAAATAGGATGTTAGCAGTTAGGAGGAGGAAAAAAACCTTTGTTCCCCCCCCCCCCCCCGCATTTTATTATTTGACTTGATGGAGAATTCACAGTATTTATTATGACCTAACTATGACAATTTTGCACCAACATCACAAAAATGCAGAATTTGGTACTGGACACTGCAAATTTCAGCTTTCGTGAAAACTAAATCTAAAACTAAAATTAAAAAATGATTTCTTAGATTTACAGCTTTTTTAAAAAACAGATATTCATTTTGATATATAGAAAAGAAACATTAGAAATGATTTTTTAAAAAATTGTGATGTTTTTGTATGGTGGATTTCTGTTATGAATTTGTAGGGTTTTAATCTTTGTAAACTGCTCAGAAAGTGATGGAAATTGGGTGGTACAGAAATGTAATACATGCAATGAAATGAATAAGATAAAGAAACAGGATGTAGCCAACAAATTCTTCCCAATTAGAGATGGCATTCTGCGAATTAACATTTAAACTTGGATAACTTCAAAAAATTCTTCAATAATTACAACAGTTGGGACCACTATGAGAATTAATTTGCATTCATTTTCTACTATAGTGCATAACAGGTCTCTGGGTTTGATTATTACTTCACAATTTCAATTCAGTCCTCAAATACTATTCATCCAATTTTGCAAGAGTACTTCCTTGAAATGGTTCCTATTTCTAATTGATGTCGTTCGAAAGAGGAAAAGTAAAAGTAAAAGATCAGAAAGATTAACCGTGCAATCGTATACATGTCTACTTAGAAGAAAGTCCCATTGATTTCAATGGGCTTTACTTCCAGGCAAATGCGTATAGGATAACTCCATTGAACTGAGTAGAGATGTACAGGAATGCACTGTAAATTCTACCTTTTGGATATGGAAATTGGTAAGTAATTGCATGGATATAAAAGACTGATTTTGTAATGGGCAAATTCCAGCTGCAATCATTAAAGCAGGGGGTGGGCAACTTGTCGCTCTCCAGATGCTTTGGTCTACAACTCCCATGATTCCTCATCATTGGCTGGGCTGGCTAAGGCTGGCAATAAATACTTTTGACATAATGGACTTTAAGGCTGCAACCCACTTGCCTGGGATTAAGTCAAATTGAACCATCTAGACTTACTCTCATCAGATGCTCATAAGATTGCATTGTAAAAGTAAAACGTGTGTGCTTGCGATCTCCTCTGCTATATCCCTGGTCAATGTAAACGGAAATATATTCATGCATTATTTATTCATTGAATTTATATCCAGGCTTCCTACCAAAAATAGCACTTAAAATAGCATCTAAAATAACAAAATACAGATAAAAATCTTGACTAAAACATAAAAACAAATTGATTAAAAACATAGCAATCCAAGTAAACAATAAAAAAGACCCAACCAGTTAACACCTTCCCTTCTGTACCAAACCTGTCTTAAAAATTATTTTTGTAAGCCGCCTTGAGAGCCTTTTTTGGTTAAAGGGTGGGATAAAAGTGCTATAATAAATAAATAATAAATAAAACAGTTTATAGGCCAAAGGACAGCCTAAATAAAAGCTTATTTGTCTCCTGGCAGAAGAACAGGAAAGGGGAGGCCCACCTATAACATAGAATCATAGAATAGTAGAGTTGGAAGGGGCCTGTAAGGCCATCGAGTCCAACCCCCTGCTCAATGCAGGAATCCACCTTAAAGCATATCTGACAAATGGCTGTCCAGCTGCCTCTTGAAGGCATCTAGTGTGGGAGAGCCCACGACCTCCCTAGGTAATTGGTTCCATTGTCGTACTGCTCTAGCAGTCAGGAAGTTTTTCCTGATGTCCAACCGGAATCTGTCTTCCTGTAATTTGAGCCCATCATTCCTTGTCCTGCACCCTGGGATGATTGAAAGGAGATCCTGGCCCTCGTCTGTGTGATAACCTTTCAAGTATTTGAAGAGTGCTATCATGTCTCCCCTCAATCTATCATGTTAGCTATTGCATTGGTATTGTTATACATCTTTAAAATAAACTTTTGAAAGAAGAGTTCATTTCACAAGTTTTATTATTTCCCAAGGAATAAGCAGTTATGCTCCTTTTGATGGTTCAAAGTGTGATTTTTATAATTTCCCAAAGATGAGTCGAGTACTGGTTAATATGGACAAAATGACTCATAATATTTTACTTTAACATCTTTTTTGGGTGCAATCCTATTCATACTTTGACAGAAAAAAAGTTCTACCACTCCCAACATGCCTAGCCAGCCTGTTGTAGGACTTTTTCAGTTTAAATATGCATAGGATTGTGCCCTTAATAGTGCAATAAAGACATAGTTGGATCTTTGTGGGTGGGGGGAGAGGTAAACTCTTATAACACAGCGTGATGGTCAAGTTGAAGGTATTTGGGCAATAATTATCAATAAAGGTCCTATCCTAATCCAAACTCAACAAAGAAGAAAAATAGGTTTATGAACATTATTAGGTAATTAGAGATTTAAAAAATAGCTATGGCAAAATGAACATGAACTTTAATAAAATGGCTAGTCTAAAATACAATGCATAAACAATTATTTTAAAATAATAATAATAATAATAATAATAATAATAATAATGTTAAACGTATGTTGCTTCTTTGGTATTTGGGCAATGCCTGATAAAGTCCTGGGAGCCCTAAACTAGAGGTAGTTGAGGGATGATTCCAGTGGTCCAGGGAGTCAGAGCTTTGTATTTTTATGAAAAAAATAATAATTTGCATACTACATGACCATTGCAAAATCCAGCGGAATCCATGTTGCAGGTTTTCAATTTTCCTTTGAAACAACAGATCATTTCTTTCTAAAACTCTCTCTCTCTCTCTCTCTCTCTCTCACACACACACACACACACACTCAGAGAATCATAGAATCATAGTGCTGGAGTGTACCATGAAGGTCATCTGATTCAACCTCCTGGTCAATGTAGGATCTGCAATGTAGGATGCAGCTACAGCATCCCTGGTAGATGGTCACCCAGCTTCTATTTAAATACCAGCAGCAAAGAGGAGCCTGCCATCTCCTGGTGCTGTCTGTTCTACTTCGGAACAGCTCTTACTGTTCAGATGTTTCTCCTAATGTTTAGAAAAATAACCCTGCTCCCCTGAAGTTTCCACCCATTGAGTTTTTAGTCTAGAATAACAGAGAACAAGTCCATCTTCTGCATGATAGCCCTTCAGATATTTGAAGACTGCTCTCATGTCTCCCCTTAATCTTCTCTTCTCCAGGCTAAGTATACTCAGCTCTTTCAACCATTCCTCATAGGAATGATTGGAAAGGTTGCAACATCTTTGACTGTTTAGCTTAGAAAAAAAGGTGAGTAGGGGAAGCCATGATAGAGATGTATAAAATTATGCATAGTGTGGAGGAAGTGGATAGGGAGATATTTTTCTCCCTCTCTCATAATACTAGAACCTGGGGAGATCCCATGAAGTTGACTGGTGGTGGAGAGATAAAAAGAAGGACATCTTCACACACTGTGGTTAAATTAGGGAGTTCACTACCACAAGATGTAGTGATGGCCACCAATTTGGATGGCTTTAAAATGGGATGGGATCAATTCATGAAGGAGAAGGCTACATACTATCTCAAGTAACAGAGCTAGTGTGCCTATGCATACCAGGCATGGGTGGGATGGTGCTGTTGCATCTATATACACTAGTTGTTGGGGAACATGGGTGGGAGGGTGCTGTTGCACCATGTCCTGTTTGTTAATCCCTGGTTTACAGCTGGCTGGCCACTGTGTGAACAGAGTGCTGGACTAGATGAACGCATGGTCTGATGCAGCATGGCTCTTTTTATGTTCTTATGACTTGGCTTCCCACCCTGCCCATCTCACCATCCCCTTGAATACTCCAGTTTGCTAATGTCCTTCTTAACAGGTGGAGGGTAGAAAATAGGGTAGAATGAAATGAGCAACTTCCACATGGGATTGGTGTAAACACACTGTTGCACATAGTATTACAGATCACCTTCCCAGGTTGTGGAGGTTGCTTTTTGAAACCAGTGCTGGTGAGCCAATAGTTTCATATATGTCCTGAGGCTATGCTGCCATGCACCTTACTTTCATACTCATCCAAAGTCAGTTTTTTTCCGCCTCCTCCTTTGGCTTGAATATGAAGGGCCCTTTTCTTCTTTATCTCCCTCTTCACAAGGCCTGTCAATCAAGTTGAGACCTTCATTTGTAAGTGCGAAATGAAGTCTGTCTAATTAAAAAGACACCAGCTTCTGGTCAGGATGAATGACCAGAGAAAAGACCACGGAAAAAAGGCCATTACAGTTGCTGATGGATTCACTGTTCTAAGTTACAACATAATCATATCAGATGTGCTCACAACAATCCCGTCCATGAATTAAACTCTTAGCATGATGTTTATTGGATACATTTATATTCCACCTCTTTCTGCCAATTCAATCTAAGGCAATTTACAATATAAATGATGCCTCAGAACAGCCTTTCTTAATCTCGGCTAGATCTACACTACTTCTTTAAAGCGGTATTGAAATACACTGATAATTGTTTCGGGGCACATTTGTTACGATTAATGATTAATGGACTGATCACATTACGCAGTCCATATACCACTTTCATAGTGTTATTTCCTGCCTTTTCCACATTATCCAAAATACTGCAACCAATGTCACTGTGTGTCTTACGAGGTATAAGTATGCAAGAGGGATTGTAATGATCCGAGATAGGGTGTAGATCTGAGCCTGGTGCCCTCCAGATATTGGACTACAACACCTATCATTCTCAGCCATTCTCTGATCTAAGGCAGATTTCCCAACTGAATGCACATATCCTTTGGTTTTTGTATTTCTCTGAATTTCATGATGCAGTTTGCTGATCAAAAATATATTAAAAAATGCATACATTAGGGGAAATTGCATACAAGCAGGCATATATTAGAGAAAAATGCATGTTTTAAAAGAAATGCATACAACAATAGCTTTGAATTTTTGGCTGGAATTTTTACCCTGAAATTTTGCAAACTGATGTGAAAATGAAACTTTGTGCTTTAAAAAAAAATCCAAAAGTTGTAGGAAGTGAAACAAACAGATTAACCTACCCCTGCTCTTCAAATGCAGGTGAATGCAGATACCACTTCCTGGTATGACAGTTTTTCTCAAACTTTTTGAAGTTCAACCTCTTCTTCTAAACTAGGCAGACCATATGAAAAGGAGGACAGGGCTCATGTAACTTTAACAGTTGTAGAGAAAAGGGAATTTCAGCCAGTGTCATTTGTATGCTATTAGTTCCTGGTGAAATTCCCTCTTCATCGCAACAGTTAAAGTTGCAGGGGCCCTGCCTTCTTTTGTATATGGTCACTCTAGTATAGTGCCTGCAACTTTAACTGTTGTGATGAAGAGGGAATTTCACCAGGAACTAATTGCATACAAATGACTCTGGCTGAAATTCCCTTTTCTCTACAACTGTTAAAGTTACATGAGCCCTGACCTCCTTTTCATATGGTCAGCCTATCTAAACTCTATCTACCCCTCAACCCAACGTGCTACACATGAGTATGGGGACATCCCCTGGCATGGTTGTGCATAGGCCCCAGGATTTATGGGCTGTGCGTTGAATCCAACACAGGTAATAGAAGAAAGAGAGAAAAGGCTCTCTCCGGCTAGAGCTTCACTACTGCTATCTGTCGGAGCACAATCTATATTCCATATACCACTTTCATAGTATTTTTTCCTGCTTTTTATTCCACATTCATAATGATTTGACACAAGGGGCTGCATCACACCTATTTTCACCCCTGGTTTGCCTCCGTGCTTTTTACCTCTGTTTCATAAGCATGTCAAGGGCTCCATCACAAATGGTCCCTTTCTTGTGGGTTTTTGCTTGTTTGCTTTTCCACTCCACTCCACTCCACCCCGCCCCTTCTCTTTCCTCCTCCAATTCATTGGCTGTGGTACTCCGATGGGCGTGGACTCTTTTCCCCCTTGCTCTGGCTTTGTTTACCAGTGATTTACTGATTTAAGGTCTCGTCTGGTCTCTGTTTCTGCAGGCAATGGGGTGGGGGTTGGAGCAGTAAAATGTCCATTCAACTGACTAAGCACAAGTCCATATGACGACGACGTGCTGGAGGAGGAGAACCACCCACTCTCCCCTTTTGTCAGCAAGACTCCATTAGCACACGCCCCCAACAAAGGAAAAAGTGAGAGGGGAAAATGATCCAGACTTTCCCTGCACCAAAATAAAACACAACAAGGGGAAGAAGGGGTGAGATGAGTGCAGGACAGGGATGACGTCATGTGAGGACCGTGCTGCAAAACCACATACCAGGCATGGCAAGTGTGCGATAAATCTCTGGTGTGATCTGGCCTCTGACACCCTCTTCAAAGCACATTCAAGATATCATTAGAAAAAAGTTGCAGTTTGTCCTTGGCTTCTTTCTTCTCAGGCAAGTACGGGCCATTAGAGCCCAATGAACCACAAGTGGACAGAAGATAGATTGGTCAGGGCTGACCAAGTGCTCTCCTAGGTCCTAGAATTCTAGGGTAACTTTTGATTCACCCCATTCAGAACAGCAAGGTGATGTCGGCCTGATGTACCATTCTCTGACTAAACAATTTCCACATTTTGCAAACATCGGACCACAACCTAAATAGTGGCTGCCACAGTGTTTCACCTTGCTACTGAAAGGCTTCTCAACAGTTGGAGGAATGACAATGACGAAGAAGTGGAAATTTGTCATTCTGATTTCTTTCTCAAAAGTATCAGCTGAAAGGCGTTCATCTCTTCAGTTAAAGGGGAGGATAGAGAAATTCATGCTAACATGAGCAGCTTTCCCCAGCCTTATTCCCTTCTTACATATTACATTACAACCACCATTATCCCCAGCCAGAACTGGAGGGCACCAGGTTTAGGGAAGGGTGAACTAGCATATTGTTCAGCTGTGACTGATTCAGTCTGTAAAAGGGTACATGTTTTTGGGTTGTTTGTGTGTATCTCATATTTTGCTAGAGATTACAATAAATAAATAAATTCTAAAATACGTTGTCATTTGTATAGGGATGCAGTGTTATGGGTACAAATTTAAGACACCTCTATTATCTGTAACATTATAGATAGAGAGCCAGTGTGGTGTAGTGGTTAGAGTGTTGGACTGGGAGTCAGAAGATGTGGGTTCTAGTCCCCACTCAGCATTGGAAGCTCACCAGGTGACTTTGGGCCAGTCACAGACTCTCAGCCTAACCTACCTCACAGGATTGTTCTTGTGAGAATAAAATGGAATGGAGGAGGATTGTGTACACCACCTTGAATTCCTTGGAGGAAAAAAGGTGGGGTAATAAATAAATAAATGGCATGCCACCCACTATCAGGGATAAATGATTTGCCTAGCATCACACAAGCTCATCTTAAGAACATGGATCAGTCCAAGGCCAACCAGAAGCCTGTGGGAAGCCCACAAGAAAGATCTGAGTACAATGACATCTTTCCACCCATGTTCCCCAACAACTGGTATGTATAGGCATAATGCCTCTGATACTGGAGGTAACATACAGCCATCACCAGTGGACACTGATAGCCTTCTCCTCCAGGAATTCGTCAAATCCCCTTTTAAAGCCATCCAAATTGATGGCCATCACTGCACCTTGTGGTAGCAAATTCCATAGTTGACTTATGCACTGTGTGAAGAGGTCCTTCCTTTTATCTGTCCTGAATCTCCCATCAATCAGCTTCATGGAATGACCCATGTGGAGAGGCCATAGCTCAATAGCTGAGCACCTGCTTTGCGTGCTGCATGTCACACGCTCAATTCCTAGCATCACCAGGTAGGGAAGGAAAAATTCCTGCCTGAATCCCTGGAGATCCCTTGCTGCCAGACATTGTTGACAATTATGGGCTAAATGGACCAATGGTCTGACTTGGCAGTAACCTATGTTCCTGTAGAGCTGTCAGGAAATGATTCTTTGATGCAGGACAGGAGCCAGCTATAACTTCCCTTCATCAACCCTTGAGGGATAACTGGGCAGGACCTGGCACATTTCCATGATATTTTTGTATTTAAAATACTGGGAGATATAGCTTTTTAAATTGAACTGTTGTTTCAGAAGGGAGTGATGATGCATCTCAAAGAGGGACAGGGCTCCTCAGACCAGCATCAAGGGCAGGATCAGTCACCTGCTGAGAAAGCCCACCCCACTGACAAGACCTCCCTGGAGTTGCTCCTCCTCTTCACCCATGCAGCCTGCTCACCTGTTTCTCGCTCTGGCCCAGACAACAGTGGTGGTGAGAATGAGGAGCGGTACGTGCCCCCACCTTCTTGCTAACTGCTCTTTGCCTGTCAAGCAAGCAAGTGGAAGCCATGATGAGGAAGAGAATGAGGAGCAACAGCAGGTGGTGATAATGGTGGTGAGAAGGTGGACTCAGTGATGGAGGGGCCCCCATGGAGGGTGTCTTGCCCAAAGGCTCTCAAAAATAGGGTTTGGACCCTATGGAAAAGAGGACTGGGCTCCTGTAACATGAACAGTTGTCTAGAAAAGGGAATTTCAGCAGGTGTCATTTGTATGCATGCAGCACCTGGTGAAATGCCCTCTTCTTCACAACAGTTAAAGCTGCAGGAGCCCTGCCCTCTTTTGTATCTGGTCAAGAGGGCAGGGCTCTTGCTGCTTTAACTGTTGCGATGAAGAGGGGATTTCACCAGGTGCTGCGTGACACCTGCTGAAATTTCCTTTTCTATGCAACTGTTACAGATACAGGAGCCCTGTCCTCCTTTTCATGTGGCTACCCTACTCAAAAACCTAGAACTGGCACTGCACATGCACACCAGTAGCCAGAGTCCTGGCCCTCATGCAGGTTATAATTGGCCTTTAAAGAATAACCAACCTGAAATTTGGTGCTGGAAGTTCTGGAGTTTTACAGAGGGGAGCAGTTGCACGTCATCGTGGGCCTTGGAAAACAAAAAAGGACGAGCCTGCACATTGGTGGAGAGAGTTATAAATGTTTTCATAAAATCTGCAGCTTACAGATTAATTCAATACAACCACACACACACACACACACAACCACAGACACCTTGTTTTGTTTTGGGTGGCTTCCTAAAAATGATCTATGCACTCAAGGAGCCACTCCAAAGAAAGGGTAGTCAAATATTTGCAGAGAGAAAAGTGCCATTGACCCTGGTGGGGTACGGGAGGTTCCTTATCTTCCCTGACAAAAGGAACTGTAGAACCATGTTTCCCTTGTCAAAGGAGGAAAAATGCAAGGAACACGATGTAGAGACCGTATGACATCATGGGGACCCTATGCGTTGACCTGGTAGAAGGAGGGTTGGGGGAAAGTAAGCATATGCAATAAAGAATCTCTGTTTGAAGTGAAGAAAGGCGGGGGAAATCACGCAGGAGAACTCAGTAGTGTGCAGGAAAAAGATTAGATTAGCGGATAAAAGAATAAAGTTGAGGTCAGCCAAAGGGCTTAAAGAGGAGAGTCAGCCTACCAAGAAGGAGAAGAGCGAGCTGTGAAAGTCTGTGAATAAATGTGGAAAGGAATGATGATGATGATGATGATGATGATGAAAAATGGGTGGCCAGGTGGCCTCCATTACACACGCTCCTCCATTTGAAGAGCTGTCTGAGCATAGTCCTCTATTTGAAGGTGTTCAAAACTGGTTTAAAGATTAAGAACACAAGACCATAAGAAGTGCCATGCTGGATGAGGCCAAGGGTCCATCTAGTCCAGCACTCTGTTCACATGGTGGCCAACCTGCTGTTGACCAGGGACCAACAAAGCAGGACATGGTGCGACAGCACCCTCCCACCCATGTTCCCCAGCAATTGGTGCACACAGGCTTACTGCCTCGGATACTGGAGGTAGCACATAACCATCAGAGCTTGTAGCCATTGATAGCCTTCTCCTCCAGATAAAATACTATCAGAAGGAAGGGCTTGAAGGGGTCTTGAAGTGTGAAATCTGATGAAATATCCTCTTTATCAGAACAGTTAATGCTGCAGGAGCCCTGCCTTCTTTTGTATCTGGTCACTCTAGTTAGGCTGACCATCTGAAAAGGAGGACAGGGCTCATATAACTTTAACAGTTGTAGAGAAAAGGGAATTTCAACCAGTGTCATGTGTATGTTATTAGTTCCTGGTGATACTCCTTCTTCATCACAACAGTTAAAGTTGCAGGGGCCCTGCCCTCTTTTGTATCTGGTCACTCTAGTATAGTGCCTGCACCTTTAACAGTTGTGATGAAGAGGGAATTTCACCAGGTATGAATTGCATACAAATGACACCTGCTGAAATTCCTTTTTCTCTACAACTGTTAAAGTTATATGAGCCCTGTCCTCCTTTTCAGATGGTCATCCTACTCTAGTATAGCTCCTGCAGCTTTAACTGTTGTGACAAAGAGGGAATTTCACCAGGGGCTGCAATCATACAAATGACACCTGTTGAAATTCCCCTTTCAATACAACTGTTAAAAATACAGGAGCCCTGTCCTCCTTTCCCTATAGTCACCCTATGGGAGCTCAATTCCCCATGCCTTCTCTGAATAGAAGCTCGCCTTGGCCCTTTCTACACCATAGGGGTGTAGAGGGAGGGAGGGAAGGCAATCCCGGAAGTACCTGCTTCAGGGATTGTTACCATAATGCACACCAGAAGTGTGATGACCCGGCTTTCTCCCGGGTCGTCGCATGTTGTGCCCACCATTTTGTTTTGTTTTCGAGTCTGAGGAGAGTGCACAAACGCTCCTACGCAAAAAGTAAGGGTTTTTTTTAAAACAAACAAACAAACCATGCACAATCGGGCCCCCACCCCCCTCCCTGCCCTCCAGGGGGTGGCGAAACTGGGGCCACCCCCTCCCCTGATGGGCACGGAGCCAAGCAGTGTGGCTCATTGTTCATTTGTGCTGCCGCACTTACTCGTGAGTAAGTGCGGCAGCAACCAGGACGGGCGGACACATCTTTCTTATCCCTGGCAAATCCCGTGGCTGCCCCCTCCCCAGGAGTTCCTGTGAGTCCATCCCAGGTAAACAGCCTGGTGTAGAAATGGCCCTTGAAAACTTATAATAAAATCCAGGTGGGGTTCTTTTTGGGCGGTGATGGTAGAAGAAATACTAAATTAGGGTGCATGTTTAGACACCCCCACAATGTCCAGCATGCCCCAACTAGCATGCTGGGGTGTAGGCTTTGTTTCTAACTGAATGTGTATAGGATTGTGCCTTTAATAACTCATGGCAGGTCATTTTTGCCAAAGCTCAATAAGATCAATTGAGAAATTCAATAATAATAATAATAATAATAATAATAATAATAATAATAATGGTGTAATTTGTGTATGGAAGCAGTATTGCTCACATTATTCCATTCATCCCCTTCAGCAGGAGTGGGGGCAGCGGGGGGGTGGGCAAGTAAAAGAAACCTAACGTTTGCCACTTTAAAGACGCGTCATGCTGCTTTAAGATCATTTCAGGGATATTATTAACAATGAAAGTTGTTGTTTGGAGCAGGGTGGTGGTGGCGAAGGCGGGGGTGGAAGTGTAATCATGAACACAGAGAGAAAACACAACCTCTTGAGCAGAGTACTCGTTCGGGATAGAGGAAGCAGCCAGTCTGACCACCTGAGTTTTCCATCCTTATAATGAAGAGAAAAGGAAAGTGTCTCTAAGAGCACCGGGTTCGAAACTTCCGCTCTGTCCAAGTGTGGTTCTGTGCCTGGAGAGGCAGCCAAAAAAGGCTGTTTACTTAGTGCTGAGCACATAAGGTGTTACTGCTCAGATGACTCGAGTGTCAAGTGAACAGCTTCTATGAGAGATGAAACACCACAGAGAGAGCCTGAGAACAAAAGATTTTATGGGTGTCAACTCACACATTCAGCGGTGTGTCCTTGAGCATTGAGGGCATGTGAGCAATTAAGTAGTACGCAATGCAGTCATAAGCATATGCAAGGCTTGTGCATATACCCCCTCCTCCTCCTTGCTTTAAATAATAATAATAATAATAATAATAATAATAATAATATACATTTATTTCTTACCCGCCTCTCCCTCTGGATTGAGGTGGGAAACAACATTAAATACAAAATAGTATAAAATACATAAAACTGATTAAAAACATATACAACTAATTAGGGATGTGCACTGACCCCCCGGATCGGATCGGATAGCGGATCGGAATCGGACCTGGGGGGTCGGATCGGATCGGATCGGATCGGAGGCTGGTCGGATCGGATCGGACCAGATGTCCGATCCGGATCGGACGCCATTTTGAATGCTTTTTCCCATAGCCAAGTATTGTTTTACAAAAACGCCTATAACTTTTTCATTTTTAAAGATAGAAGGATGAAACTTGGGCACATTGTAGACTGGTTAGGGGTAGTTATATGTGAGAAATTTCAGAAAGATTGGTGCATGCATTTTGTGGCAATTAATTTTTTAATAAATACCCAGGAATGCCTATAACTTTGTCATTTTTAAAGTTACACACATGAAACTTTGCCACATTGTAGGGGGTACCTTGGGACCTATGTGTGTGAAATTTCAGAAACGTAGGTGCTTGTCTTGTGTGGCAATTAATTTTTAGAAAAATGGGTAGTAGTGGGGTAAATACAGTTATGCCTCCCATTTTTTTATTTTTGAAGATACAAACAGGAAACTTGGGCACATTACAGGTACCACTTGCCTTGATATGTGTGTGAAATTTCAGAAACATTGGAGCTTTCCTTGTGTGGCAATTAATTTTTGAAACAATGAGGAAAGAAACACCTATAACTTTGTCATTTTTAAAGTTACACACATGAAACTTTGCCACATTGTAGGTGGTACCTTGGGACCTATGTGTGTGAAATTTCAGAAACATAGGTGCTTGCATTGTGTGGCAATTAATTTTTTAATAAATACCCAGGAATGCCTATAACTTTGTCATTTGTAAAGTTACACACATGAAACTTTGCCACATTGTAGGCGGTACCTTGGGACCTATGTGTGTGAAATTTCGGAAACGTAGGTGCTTGCCTTGTGTGGCAATTAATTTTAGAAAAATGGGTAGTGGTGGGGTAAATACAGTTACGCCTCCCACTTTTTTATTTTTGAAGATACAAACAGGAAACATGGGCACATTACAGGTACCACTTGGCTTGATATGTGTGTAAAATTTCAGACAGCTGGGTCCAGGCATGTGGTGGCAAGGTATTTTTGAAACAATGAGGAAAGAAACGCCTATAACTTTTTTATTTTAAAAGTTAGAAGTCTGAACATTGCTCACTTTGTAGATGGGTTAGGGGTAGATATGTGTCAGAAATTTCAGAATTATAGGTCCAGGCATTTGATGGCTATGGAATTTTTAAATTACATGTTTCAAAAAAATTTCTACAGAGGCCAGGTCTTCCCCTCCCGCTTCCCGCGAAGAAAAGGAAACACTCTCTCGTCTCGATCCCTTTGATCCTTGCTAGTAGTATCCATTACAGGGCTCGTGTTTCCTTTCCTACTTTCACTTTTCAAGCAGAACGGCTGAGCCTAGCTGAGTTTTGCAGCCATGCGTGCAAGGAAGGATCACTCTGGTCTCGATCCCTTTGATCCTTGGTAGTATCCATTACAGGGCTCGTGTCTGCTTGAGTACAAAGTGAAAGCAGACACGAGCCCTGTAATGGATACTACCAAGGATCAAAGGGATCGAGACCAGAGTGATCCTTCCTTGCACGCATGGCTGCAAAACTCAGCTAGGCTCAGCCGTTCTGCTTGAAAAGTGAAAGTAGGAAAGGAAACACGAGCCCTGTAATGGATACTACTAGCAAGGATCAAAGGGATCGAGACGAGAGAGTGTTTCCTTTTCTTCGCGGGAAGCGGGAGGGGAAGACCTGGCCTCTGTAGAAATTTTTTTGAAACATGTAATTTAAAAATTCCATAGCCATCAAATGCCTGGACCTATAATTCTGAAATTTCTGACACATATCTACCCCTAACCCATCTACAAAGTGAGCAATGTTCAGACTTCTAACTTTTAAAATAAAAAAGTTATAGGCGTTTCTTTCCTCATTGTTTCAAAAATACCTTGCCACCACATGCCTGGACCCAGCTGTCTGAAATTTTACACACATATCAAGCCAAGTGGTACCTGTAATGTGCCCATGTTTCCTGTTTGTATCTTCAAAAATAAAAAAGTGGGAGGCGTAACTGTATTTACCCCACCACTACCCATTTTTCTAAAATTAATTGCCACACAAGGCAAGCACCTACGTTTCCGAAATTTCACACACATAGGTCCCAAGGTACCGCCTACAATGTGGCAAAGTTTCATGTGTGTAACTTTACAAATGACAAAGTTATAGGCATTCCTGGGTATTTATTAAAAAATTAATTGCCACACAATGCAAGCACCTATGTTTCTGAAATTTCACACACATAGGTCCCAAGGTACCACCTACAATGTGGCAAAGTTTCATGTGTGTAACTTTAAAAATGACAAAGTTATAGGTGTTTCTTTCCTCATTGTTTCAAAAATTAATTGCCACACAAGGAAAGCTCCAATGTTTCTGAAATTTCACACACATATCAAGGCAAGTGGTACCTGTAATGTGCCCAAGTTTCCTGTTTGTATCTTCAAAAATAAAAAAATGGGAGGCGTAACTGTATTTACCCCACTACTACCCATTTTTCTAAAAATTAATTGCCACACAAGACAAGCACCTACGTTTCTGAAATTTCACACACATAGGTCCCAAGGTACCCCCTACAATGTGGCAAAGTTTCATGTGTGTAACTTTAAAAATGACAAAGTTATAGGCATTCCTGGGTATTTATTAAAAAATTAATTGCCACAAAATGCATGCACCAATCTTTCTGAAATTTCTCACATATAACTACCCCTAACCAGTCTACAATGTGCCCAAGTTTCATCCTTCTATCTTTAAAAATGAAAAAGTTATAGGCGTTTTTGTAAAACAATACTTGACTATGGGAAAAAGCATTCAAAATGGCGTCCGATCCGGATCGGACCTCATCGGATCGGATCGGATCGGAGGTTGGCCGGATCGGATCGGATCGGATCGGATTTTCCTGATTTTGGGTCGGATCGGATTCGGATCGTGGATCGGATCCGATCCGATGCACACCCCTACAACTAATACAGTATTAAAATAACAATGAAACATCTTCAAATTCAACTAGATAGGCCTGCCAGAAGAGATCAGTCTTTATGGCTTTCTTAAAGTCAAAGAGACTGTTAAGTTGACAAATCTCCTATGGCAGGCCATTCCACAGTCTGGGAGCAGCAGAAGAGGAGGTCCTCTGCGTAACAGTTGTCAGCCTAGTTTTTGCTGACTGGAGTAAGTTCTTCCCAGAGGACCTGAGCGTGAGGGGTGGATTGTATGGGAGAAGGCGATCCCGCAGGTAACCTGGACCCAAACCATGTAGGGCTTTAGGTAATGACCAACACTTTTTACTTTGCCTGGAAACTAATTGGCAGCCATTTCACTGCCATCACCCACCGCCTCCACTCCATCACTAGCATCAGCAAATGCCATAGTGGTAAAAAACCTTTGGTGGGGGGCAGAGGAAGGGCACAATTTGCCGCTCCTTCTGCACTGCTGCCTGAGGCAGGGGATTCATCCTGCCTCATAGGAGGACCGGCCCTGGGAAAGACTTCTACCTGAAACCCTGGAGTTCCCCTGGCAATCAGTGTAGCTTAGGGATGGGGAACCTTTTGTTAAAGTTGAGGGCAGAAATCAATTTTGGAGGAGCTCTCAGGGGCTGCATTGCAGGAGTGGGCAGGGCAGAATGGGTGAAGCCAAAATACCATTAAAAAATACATGCCAGCCTTATAGTGCAGTGGTTAGAGTGTTGGACTGGGAATTGAGAGCTCTGTGTTCTCATCCCTACTCAGCTATGAAGCTCACTGGTTGACTTTGTGCCAGTACCTAGGGAAGTTGTGAGCTCTCCCATCCTAGAGGTCTTCAAGAGGTATCTGGACAACCATCTATCAGGTATGCTTTAAAGTGGATTCCTGCATTGAGCAGGGGGTTGAACTCGGTGGCCTTATAGGCCCCTTTCAACTCTATTATTCTATGATTCTATGATTCTACAAATCTCAGCCTAACCTACCTCACAGGGTTGTTGTTGCGAGGATAACATGGAAAGGAAGAGAAGGATGTACATTGCCTTGGGTCCCTTGGAGGAAAGAACGCAGGATATAAATGAAATAAATAAATAAATCTTGTAACATAAAGACCTTACTCTCAGTAAATGAGCCTAGGAGAGGGCCTTTCAACCTTTTAGACTTGGGGAAAACTGCACAAAAACTAGAACACCACTAAATGATGGGTGGGGCTGGGGAAAGGGGGCTGGGGGAGGGGTGTGTCAGTTCCCCGCCCCTAGTATAGCTTATATTGGGGTAGATGGATCAATGGTCTGACTCCATTTAAGGCAGCTTCCTATGTTTCTGTACATATATCTTAATGTCTTTAAGCAGTAAGAGCTCCAAAGTGCTGGAAGTTTTGAGTTGTGCGGTAGGTGAAATGGCTCACCCACAAAATGCCGCTGATGAATTCTGGTTGGAAACTCAATTGATGATGTATATCCCAGGGCAGCCCCCTGTCCCCTATTTGCATAATGAGATATCCACGTTGGTAGTCCCATTTACATTTCATTTACTCCAATGGATGAAAGGAAAGGAAACAAGACGCAACGTCGGGAAGGCGGAGATACAATCCTCCCCAATACCAGATCCTGGACCGGCATTCCACCAAGTGGCAATAAGCTTTTATCACCCATTTGGAGTGAGAGGGAGAAAGAAAGCCCTGTCCCCTAGTGTGAGCATCCATCCCTTGAGCATGCATGTAGGGGAGAGAGGAAGGGGATTATGTTACCGGACTCTAGAAGGCCTGCCTGCGAGTTAAAACATGACTTGGCTGGATCAGTTTAGCTCTTTGCCTCACTTCATTGGCAGGGGCAGGGAAGTTTGCTTGGACAGAGATAAAAATAAAACGTTGAACTTGGATGGATACCTTACCCGTTTTGCTTGTGTTTGCCCACCAGAGCCCCTGGTTACTGCATTTCATTGACTGAACTGAGAGTAGGTAACTACAGATTTAAAAGAACAAGTCTGTTTTTTTTAAAAAAAAAACACACAACAAAAGGGGGAAAAGGATTTAAAAGAACAATAAGAAAGAGCTGCAACACAATTGAGGTCAGATCTACACCAAGCAGGATATTGCACGATGAAAGTGGTTTGAAAGCGGTATATCAAGGCAGGATCTACACTACTGCTTTATTGCATTATTGAAGTGCACTGACAACTGTTGGGGCCCATTGACACATTCAATATACCACATTCATACCACTTTCTTAGTGTTATATCCTGCTTGGTGTAGATGTATTACGGGCCCCAACAGTTATCAGTGCACTTCATTACCGCTATAAAGCAACAGTGTAGACACAGCCTGAGAAAGCCTCTAGTTCACCCTTCTAGAAGCCTGGTGATCTCCAAATGGTTTTGGACTGCAGTTCCCAGCATTCCTGACCTGAGGCTGATGGGAGTTGTAGGCCAAAACATCAAGTTGCCCACCCCTGTCTTAAGTAGTAGCTCTTAAAAAAAAATCCATGTGATTATTCTAAATGTTTGGAGAAGTCATTGCTTATAATTCCGCCCCCACCCTCACAGTTACGAAGCTGTCTTCCATTATAACCCCAGTCCAAGCCTGAGTGAAGTACCATATAACCTTGTGCATGTATTTATTTATGGCATTTCTATACCGCCCAATAGCTGAAGCTCTCTGGGCGGTTCACAAAAATGAAAACCACGAAGACAATTCAAAGTATAAAACAAACAGCAGTATAAAAACACAGTATAAGGCTGCCTCTACACAAGAGGTTTAAAGCTCTTTCAAGTCTCATTAAATTCTTTACCTCTACATGAGCGGAGCGCAAATCAGGAGTTGAGGCACATTATCTATCCAATTATGAGCATTATCAAATGCGCATTAAATAGCGAGTTTTATTTTGCTGTGGCCGTTAAAGTGCATTTTGACTATGTGAACAAGCGATTCTCCACATTAACTACTTCTAAAGCGGATTTCAAACAACCGGTAAGGCCACCAGTTGTGCGCTCAATTACCTCCTGTGTACAGTCATTTACCATAAAGCCCTTCCGAGAAGATGCGCATAATCGGAGAACCAGGCGTCAAACCAAATTCTTGTAGAGGGGGTCTTCAAGTACAATATAAAAGCGCAACCAAGATAGAACCGAGCAGCGATGCAGAGATTAATACAGATTTAAAATACAGCTTTAAAGCAGCAAAGTTAGAAAAACTAAGTTGATAAACTGTTAAAATACTGGGAAAGTAAGAAAGTCTTCACCTGGTGTCGAAAGGAGTATAATGTATGTGCCAGGCAAGCCGGGGTGCCACAGCAGACAAGACCCTCCTCTTGGTAGCCACCTGCCTGACTTTCTTTGGCAGGGGCTCATGAAGAAGGACCCGCTGAGGATGATCTTAGGTTCCAGGCAGATACATATGGGAGGATGCGTTCCTTCAGATAACCTGGCCCCGAGCCACTTAGGGCTTTCAATGTGAATACTTAGGATCTTATCTTGACAACAATCCTGTAAGGTAGGCCAGGCTGAGTCACATGACTTGCCCAAAACCACTCAGTGAGGTTCCTGGCTGATCATGTATTTTTGAACCCACCTAGTCAAGGTTCAAGCCCAACGTTCCACCCACTACCCCACACCAAGCTAAAGCGGGAAAGGGTGAGGATGTTTCACTGAGTTGTTTTGCATTTGATTCTGTTCATGCGTATGCACACTGCCCAGCCCAAGCCTTCAGGAGGTATCAAGGTAAATATCTAAACAATAACAGAATGAAAATGAAATAAATCATCAACATCCCTGTGCATCCCCCCCAAAACTAAGCAATGCAAAGCATGTCTAAAGCTCTTTTGTGAGGTAGCGCGGTTTAGGGGTGGCTGATTGCATCTATACTCAGCTCATGTTATAAGTCTGTTCTGTCCGATTTCCACATCATTCTGCATTTGTTAAATACTGCACACACACAAAAAATCACATTTATTTTTCTATTCAGCTATCATGTGCTTTTTTGTAGACAACGTCCCCCCAAAATGCACAATTTTAATCTGAGAACTGCATCAGAACATTTGTAGAAGCAAGCAGTCCGAAGGATAACTGAGTTCTGATCCACGTAGTAATCCGGGAAGCACGAATTAGGTCGGTTTGCTTAAAAATGCGGATGAAACAAAATTCTTCCCCCATCTCTAGTGCTGGTGTACTGGAGAAAGCCCTGGGTTTGGATTTGTACCTGGAATACACATATGTATGTTGCGGCTCAGCTATGAAGCTCACTGGATCTCTAAGGCACAAATCTAGGGTGACCAGATAAAATCCAGGTCAGGGCTCCTGTAACTTTAACAGTTGTAGAGAAAAGGGAATTTCAGCCAGTGTCATTTGTATGCAATTAGTTCCTTGTGAAATTCCCTCTTCATCACAACAATTAAAGTTGCAGGCACTATACTAGAGTGACCAGATACAAAAGAGGGCAGGGCCCCTGCAGCTTTAACTGTTGTAATGAAGAGGGAATTTCACCAGGGACTAATTGCATACAAATGATGCCGGCTGAAATTCCCTTTTCTCTACAACTGTTAAAGTTACATGAGCCCTGTCCTCCTTTTCATATGGTCAGCCTACATTGACAAGCTAGTTGCTAGCATAGTGGAGTAGCTGCCCAGGAATCTAATTCAATAAATGTGGCCCGATTTTCAGTCCATACAATTGTGTTGACTCTTTATTTTCTCGCCTCCTTCATTATTTATTTATTTATTTTTACAAAAATATATATGCATTTTTTAACGCGGTTGCAAATTCGAGAAGCTGCGAACTTTTCTCAAAAACAAAGCACTCCTGCTTGTATTTCTGTTCAGGGTTGCGAAGAGAAACAAACAGTGTGAAGTTGCTTTTTCCCCATTCCGGAACACAGCGGCAGATACAAATATCCTATCCAATCCAGAGGGCTGTCTATAAATTGTCTTTGCCCCGGGGTGGCTCCAAATCCATGCTGCGTCAGTTATATGATGCTGCTGCCGATTTGGAGCCACCCTGGGGCAAAGCACCAAAGATGCGGAGCAGAAAAGTTGGGGATTTACTTTGGCTTTTCCTGCCCAAATGAGGTCAGTGCGGCTCTTCCCTATCTGCCTTCATCGGGTGCTACTCCAAGGACATTCCCAGGTGGAAGGCGACCTGCCATTGGTTAATGGAAGCCAAAGGAGGTGGAGGGGTGTGCCCTCTGAGCGTAATGGCTGCCAGAAAGCCCGCACTGCATTCCTTTGTTTGTATAACTTGCCACTATTCCACACCAGTGATACCATGGGGTTTGCTGGTGGAGCGACACCAACTTGGCAGGATGGAGACAACATCAACTTCCCTAGGGGTTTACCTCCACACTCCAGAGGACTTCGTTTCTGGTGCTGTATAGAAATTCAAGACATAAAACGAATGAATGATTTGTGAAAAGACATGAAGTTTTCATACATCCTGAATCGATTCTGCTCCATGCCTACAAAAGCCCTGCCCTGTGCCTAAGGCACCTGGTGGGTCTGGATGTGTTCTTTGTTCATTTCAGAAGGAGGCTGCTCAGTTCTGGTGAGAAAAATAAGACAAATGCCTCTTTGTGTGGCCTTGCTTTTTTCTTTTGTTAAAACAGCAACGGCCAAGGCATGTACCGAGATGTCACAGAGGTCTGTTACCGGTGAGATGGGGGCGTAGAAGGAGAGAAAGAGGGGGAGATTTAGGCCTCTTTCAAGAGACCATGGGAGTGACGCTAGGGAAAGCATGGCTTAATTAAGGATATCTAATATGGTTTCAGGAAAGGAAGGGCATGGCTCATTAACTTGCTGGAATCCTTTGAGGATATGGCTGCCAGGGGAGAGACAAGGGGGTGCAGTGTGGGCACTGCACTCCAGCGCGACACTCTGGCTCATTCAACAGGTCAGAAGCCAAAGCCAAGGAAGGGAACACTGCAGCATTCAACTCAACGCAGGGCACAAGCTGGACACAACTGTGATTTTCAAGCTATCAGCTTCCAGCAAACTCTTGATAATGGATGAAGAAATATGGGGTGGGAGCAAGAGGAGCTGGGCGGTCATTACTGATGATAAGGGAACCCATGAGAAGGACCCAAGGTAGGGTGGCCAAGTGTCCTTGTTTACAGAGGACAGTCCTCTATTTGAAAGGCTGGCAGAGGATAGTCCTTGATTTGAAGGCATCTTCTGTTTGAAGGGTTGTCCAGTCCAGGTCTGGTTTAAAGGTAAAGACCCATCAGAAGGAAGAGCCAAAGGGCCTTGAAGAAGTTGTCGATCAACAGGGCCTGGAGCAAAGCACACAGGTCACTTGCTCACAGCCTTTCTTACTATGGTGAGATGTACTGTATTTCTATTTAACTTACCTTAATTATTTCTAAATTTGCATCTATATAAGTTTGCATATGCATTTTTTGGTTGCAAATTGGTATCCTCTTTCGTCTTCTTTTTTGGGTTATTCATAAGTAGCCACTTGAGTCCAAGGAATGCCAAGTTTGGATGTCACATAGAATGTAAAGATACCCTCCTAGCTATATTCTCACTTGGTGGCATCAGGCAAGCCATCCTTTCTTAACCTCAACCTCTCCATGCAACATGAGGATAATGTAACTATCGACCTATCTTACAGGATTGTGATAAGATAATGCATGCAAACTGCTTTCAACACTCCAAAGCAGCGGCATCCAGATGGTAGATAGGGCTACACAGATAGATCTCTAGGTGATCTGCAGTGGATCAGCAAGGACTTCTGGGTCTTCAATTAATTAATAACGGGGACAAAACATTAGGGTGCTGAAAAGAAGAAAGCTGGAAAGCAAACCAGGAGAGGATTCCTGTGAGAAAGGACTGTGAGCTCAGTTCTGGTAATTAAAGAAAAAACAAAATCTTGGGCCCATTACTTAATCCTAAAGGTATGTCCACCCCATGAGTCCCTATTTTTCACATGGCTCTTCAGTGTTCAATGGACCTCCAGGATCTAGTGAAAATCAAAGTAGATCCCTGAAGTTTGCCCACCCCGGCTCTGGAGTGCAATATGAATGCAATATGTTTATAATTTGTTTTAGTACGAGGACATGCACATCGTTCCATATTATAGATTGTTTAGTATAAAGTTTATCCTTATTATAACCTCCTCATAAAAAGGGGCAACTATGGGGCAATGCCAAAGCATATGAGTTAGTGAAGCATTAGAATCACAGAATAGTAGAGTTGGAAGGGGCCTATAAGGCCATTGAGTCCGACCCCCTGCTCAATGCAGGAATCTACCTTAAAGCATCCCTGACAGATGGTTGTCCAGCTGCCTCATGAATGCCTCTAATGTGGGAGAGCCCACCACCTCCCTAGATAATTGGTTCCATTGTCATACTGCTCCGTCAGGAAGTTTTTCCTGATGTCCAGCTGGGATATGGCTTCCTGTAACTTGAGCCCATTATTCCATGTCCTGCACTCTGGGTTGATCAAGAAGAGATCCTGGCCCTCCTCTGTGTGAGAACCTTTCAAGTATTTGAAGAGTGCTATCATGTCTCCCCTCAATCTTCTCTTCTCCAGGCTAAACATGCCCTTTTCTTTCAACCTGTCCTCATAGGGCTTTGTTTCCAGACCCTTGATTATCCTTGTTGCCCTCCTCTGAACACGCTCCTGATTGTCTGCATCCTTCTTGAAGTGTGGTGCCCAGAACTGGACGCAATACTCAAGATGGGGCCTAACCAGTGCCGAATAGAGGGGAACCAGTACCTCGCGTGATTTGGAAGCTAGACTTCTATTAATGCAGCCCAAAATAACATTTGCTTTTTTTGCAGCTATATCACATTGTTGGCTCATATTCAGCTTGTGATCTACAACAATTCCAAGATCCTTCTCGCTTGTTTTATTGATTAACCAAGTGCCCCCCAACTTGTAACTGTGCATTTATTTTTTCCTCCTAGGTATAGAACTTGGCATTTATCCCTATTAAATTTAATTCTGTTGTTTTCAGCTCAGCGCTCCAGTCTATCACTATCACTTTGGAGTTTGTTTCTGCCTTCCAGGGTATTAGCGTTCCCACCCAATTTTGTTTTATCTGCAAATCTGATAAGCATTCCCTTCACCTCCTTATCCAAATCATTAATAAAAATGTTGAAAAGCACTGGGCCCAGGACTGAGATCTGCAGTACCCCACTCGTTACCTCCCCCAGTGTGAAAAGGTACCATTGATAAGCCCTCTGAGTCCGATTCTGCAGCCAACAGTGGATCCACCTAATAGTTGTTCCATCTAGCCCACTTTTCACTAGTTTGTGAATCAGAATGTCATGGGGCACTTTGTCAAAAGCTTTGCTGAAGTCAAGATATACTATATCCAAAGCATTCCCACAGTCCACAAGGGAGGTTACTTGATTAAAAAATGAGATCAGATTAGTCTGACAGTTTTCAAGGTGTTTACAGACTGACTTCTTTATAATCTGCTCCAAAAATTTCCCAGGGATGGATGGCAGACTGACTGGTCTGTAGTTCCCAGGTTCCTCCTTTTTGCCCTTTTTGAAGATAGTGACAACATTAGCCCTCCTCCAGTCGTCCGGCACTTCACCCATCTTCCATGATTTCACAAAGATAATAGACAGTGGTTCTGAGAGTTCTTCTGCCAGCAGTTTGTTGAGCCCTGGAGATTTGAACTCGTTCAAAGAAATTAGTTGTTCCTTGACCATTTATTAATTCATCTCAAACTGCAATCCTGCCCCTTCAGCTTGTACTTCACTTTTTCCAGGAGGGTCATAGACCCACTTTTGAGAGAAGACTGAGCCAAAGTAGGAATTGTGCACTTCGGCCTTTTCTTTGTCATCTGTTACCAATTTGCCATCCTCATGAAGCAGTTGAACCACCATTTCTTTCCTATGCCTTTTATTATTCACATATCTGAAGAAAGCCTTTTTATTGCTTTTAGCATCCCTCGCTTCAGCTCCTTCTCAGCTTTAGCTTTCCTGATACCATTCTGGCATTTATGTGCTACTTGTTTGTACTCTTCTTTTGTAGCCTGGCCTTCCTTCCACTTCCTATATGTATCCTTTTTTATTTTCAGGTCATCTCTAATCTTTTTGTGGAGCCTCATTGGTTTCTTCTGTTGTCTTATATCTTTTTTTCTTGTTGGAATTATTTGTAATTGTGCCTTTAAATTTTCCTTTTTAAATTTCCACCCATCTTGGACTCCTTTTCTCATTAGGGTTACTTGCCAAGGGACCATACTTATCATAGTTCTGAGTTTATTAAAATCGGCTTTCCTGAAATCTAGAGTACTCGTATGGCTACACTCAGCTTTTGCTTCCTTGAAAATCAAGAACTCAAATATGACGTGGTCACTTTCCCCCAGAGTTCCCGTAACTGCCACTTTATCCAAGTCAAGGATAGCCATTCCTCTAGTTCCTTTCTCTACTTTCTGTAGGAGAAAGTTATCAGCCACGCATGTCAGGAATTCCTTGGAGGGAACACTTTTGGCAGAATTTGTCTCCCAACAGATATCGGGGTAATTGAAGTCCCCCATTAATACTACATCAGATTTCCTTGAAACACTGGCAATTTGCTTTTCAAAAGTTTCATCATCATCTTTTCCTTGATTGGGTGGTTGGTAGTAGACTCTGACTTTCATGCTCCTTTTATTCCTTTTCCCATTTATTTTAATTCAGATGCTCTCAATGGGGCTCCCAGGCTCATTCTCTTGTATTTCTGTGCTGGGATAAGTATTTTTAACATATAGTGTGACTCTGCCTCCCTTTCCATTTCTTCTGTTCTTTTTGAACAAGTGATACCCTTCAATTGCTATATTCCAGTCATGGGAGTCATTCCACCATGGTGTCAGTTATACCTATCAAGTCGTATTTGCCTTCATGTATTAAGAGTTCAAGTTCATTCTGTTTGTTTCCCATACTCTGGGCATTAGTATATAGACATCGAAGCCCATGTGCTTTGTAGTCTGGCTTCTTTCCTACATTGTTGTGAACACTGTTTTGGGGCACAATTGGAGCTGTTCTCTCTGTTATGGTGCATAAGCCTTCATCCATTGTTGCTTCAAAGTTTATGTCTCCTGCCCCTGTAAGATTCAGTTTAAAGCCCTCCTGATGAGGTTCTTCATGCTGTGGCTGAACACATCCTTCCCAGCCTTTGTGAGGTGCAACCCATCCCTTGCCAGCAGTCCATCTTCCAAGTAGCGTTGCCTGTGGTCCCAGAATCCGAATCCCTCATGTCAGCACCACCTTTGTAGCCTGTTGTTAACCCGGAGTATTTTTCTTTCCCTTTTTATTCCTCTTCCAAGAACTGGGAGGACGGATGAGAAAACTATCTGGGCCCCAAAGTTCTTGAGATTCCTTTCCAAAGCTTCAAAGTGTGATGCAATTTCTTCATAGTTCCATTTGGCACTATGACTTGTTCCCACATGGATGAGAAGAAAAGGATATGTGTCAGTGGACATGATGAGCTTTGGCAACCCTTCAGTCACATCTCTAATCTGTGCTCCTGGGAGACAGTATACCTTGAAGGCCATGGGCCTTCGCGACATATTTGGGTTTCAATCCCATGCAGCGGGTAGTCTCCCACAATGACTACTCTTCTCTTCTTCTTGGTTGACTGACCTGCTGCCTCTTGCTCACTGTTGCATGGGGACTCCTGTAATTCTTCCTCTGCAGGCTGTCCTCTAGTCTCATCCTCCAGTAGCTGAAAGCGGTTGCATAACTCTAATGGTTCCACTGGTGCAGAGTGTCTTCTAGTTCTTCTGCTCCTAACTATCACCCTTTTCCAAGGAGTTCCCTCTTCGTAGGCATCTCAGCATTCTCCACTTCTGCTTAGGCTTGCTGTTGCTCTTCAATTTCTTGCGCTTCTTGTTGCTGTTGCAGTTCCACCGTTCTGTCTAAGAACTCTTCACCTTCTCTTATTCTTTGGAAGATGGATACTTGCCGCTTAAGTGCTTTCACTTTTTCTTCCAATGGTGCAACCAGCTTGCACTTGTTGCAGGTGCACGCCATGTTGATCTCAGGCAGGAACATGAGCATTGCACACACATTGCAGGTCACCACCACTAGAGACTCCTTTCCGTCCATAGTCTCCATTTCTGTTATGTCTCTGCCTTCTGATTGTGTTGGAATTTTGTTAAGGACCTCCCCTGCCAAACTCCCCCTGCCAAACTCCTGTTTGCTCTCCCTGTTTGCTCACTCTGATTGCTTCCTCTCTGGGAGCTCTCTTCCTTATATTTCTTCTAGTCCAGCTGGGGCAGCTTCCTCTTCTTTGCTCTGCTCAGCTAGGAGTCATGAAACAGAATTAATTTTCCTGCCCACTCAGTTGCTGAGAGCAATCAGGCAATCAGGTCATACCTTTCCAGGCCCCGCAGCAGCGTTTAGCAGCTTTCAGCAGCATCTTTCAGGACATACCCCTTAAATCAGCACTCAGGAGCACATGGCAGCTCTGAATAGGCAGCCTCCTGGATTTACTTGAGGCCTCTCTCCTCTTTGCATTGGTCTCCTCTTCCACTACATTACACTCCCCCTGACAAACTCCTGTTTGCTCTCCCTGTTTGTTCGCTCTCTCTCTTGGAGTTCTCTTCCTTATATTCCTTCTAGTCCAGCTGGGGCAGCTTCCTCTTCTCTTCTATGTTCAGCTAGGAGTCAGGAAACAGCTGATGCATTACATCTCCAACAACTGTGCAAGTTAGACATAACTTTATTGAAAAGGCGTTGTGGAGTCCAATAAACCCGAAACATTTTTTTTTTTTTGCTGAATAAGACGTAACCTGAGATCCATGTCCTCCTAAATTACCTCCTGGCTTCTTGGAAGTTAACACATGATCAGTGCAGATGGATCTTCAGAGCCCTTATGACAGCCAAAAGACTTATACTATCACACTGGAAGGACAAATCCACACCTCCCATAATGCAATGGATTGAGGACCTAATAACATTATCAACTTTTGAATGGACCTAATAACATTATCAACTTGCGAGTGGATAAATACATGGATATTTGGTCTGCTTTTCTTGAAACCTAATCATTACTCTCCCTCCCTTTTTTAAAAAAATTAACAGTACACATGACAGCAAATGACGATATTCCTATACATGTAATGTGTTTTCTTTTCTTTTTCACAATGTATTTTCTGTTCTGTTTTGTTGATATTCACCATAAAAAAGAAGAAAAAGAAAAAAAGAAAAAAAAGAAAAAAATAATTTGTTTTAGTATTTATTCATTAATTTATTTATTTAAAAACCCACTGAACTGCACCATCATCTTTCCATAGGTTCCAGTAATCATGGTTGAAAATCCCTCCATTCCATGCTGGATCTATCTATCTATCTATCTATCTATCTATCTATCATCTATCTATCATCTATCTATCATCTATCTATCTATCATCGATCTATCTTGTTGATGTAATTGGCTTGGCTTTTCTGATTCCTCTGGAGACAAACCGATTATTATGCTTACGGGTGATATTGTACTAAATCCATGAGCGTAATCCCTTTTATGGATACCAGAGGATTTAAAGCCGGCCTGGCAGATGGCACAGCCACTTAAAAAAGGCAAATGAAATAAAAGGATGATGGTGATAAAATCCAGGAAAGGGCGAGTTTGGAAAGCAGAGCCAAATCAAAATGGATGGAATTGTTTTGTGCAGACGGACGTGCAGTAATGGCAGTTACAGGCAATGGGATGGACAGGGAAGCCTTTGACAGGGAAAATGCCAATGGTTCAATGGAAGAGCAGCAACATGGAGCTTAGAGGCTTTGGTGCTAGTGTGAGGAGGAGTCTGATTTAATTTGCAATGAAATAAAGACTTGGCCCTATATTCTGGGTAGAGTTGTATCCCCCACCCCATAAGGATCAAGTCCACAGCTTGGCGGTGCTATTAGACAGGGTGACCCTATGGAAAAGAGGACTGGGCTCCTGTATCTTTAACAATTGTAGAGAAAAGGGAATTTCAGCAGGTGTCACTATTTTCATGCATTCCCCCCCCCTCCCAATGTACACATCAGTTGTGCACATGTTTGAAATGTCTCCATTCTTTTCACATTGATGAAAGCATATTTGGGCACATTTTTCAAAATCACACATTTTTCATGCACATTTTTCAAATGCACATATGCTTGTGACCGCACAGATTTCCAGATGCTTTCATAATTTAGCACCCAATCCTAAACACATTTACTGTGGAGTAAGCTCCATTTAACATAGTGTGACTTACTTCTGAGTAAACATGCATCAACCTTTGACTTCATGTTGTTTTTGTAGGATTATTCCTACAAAAGTTATATATGTATCTATCTATCTATCTATCTATCTATCTATCTATCTATCTATCTATCTCACATGCGCACACACACAGAGTAATAAAAAATTATTACTGCTTTTAAACCTGATTCCAAATATTGAAATGTCATTTATAAAAGCAAGCCAATGTTGTTTTTAATTTTTTAAAAGTTTTTTACAGATTGGCTCTAGCACTCAGCCATGATTTGAGCTGGACCAACCATTTAAATATAATTTATTAATTTATCACCCGTTCCTTATCCATTTCAATAAAACTGCTCTCCAGGGGAGAATGGCTTTCCTGTTTAATTATTAATCCTAAAAGTAATTAGGAAAGAGAGCAATTGTCCGAGCCACTTAAAAAAAATCTGTTTTCAGCCAATATGGTTTGCACAGTGCTACTCACATTGGCAGCCTGGCGGATGAGTCTGTTTGCTGAGTGCTCCTCCCCCCTCTTGATGTTTATAAAAAAAGCAAAAATGAAAATAAAAAGTTGAAAAATTACTCTCAAGATTGTTGGTGAATGAATGAGGAATCACTTCAGTGATATGCCAAAATAACCACCTTATCATGGGATCATAAAAAGATAGTATTTCTAATTACACTGACACACAATGGCTCTAATCCAGGGGTGCCAATAGGGTGACCCTATGAAAAGGAGGACAGGGCTTCTGTACTTTAACAGTTGTACAGAAAAGGGAATTTCAGCAGGTGTCATTTGTATGCATGCAGCACCTGGTGAAATCCCCTCTTCATCACAAAAGTTAAAGCTGCAGGAGCTTGGCCCTATTTTTTATCTAGTAAAGAGGGCAGGGCTCCTGAGCTTTAACTGTGGTGATGAAGAGGGGATTTCACCAGGTGCTGCATGCATACAAATGACACCTGCTAAAATTCCCTTTTTTATACAGCTGTTAAAGATACAGGAGCCCTGTCCTCCTTTCCATAGGGTCACCCTAGGGATGCCAAACATCTTTCTGGCCAAGGGCTGGATTCAATTTTGGAGACGCTCAGGGTAGGGGGAACGTATTCCAGTGGTGGGTGGGGTCAAAGGCCAAAGTGGTGGGTCTGAAGGACCAAAAATACCAGCATACCTTATGAGAGGCATCTCAAACTTTTAGAATTGGTGGTGGGGGGGGGAGAACATGCAAAACCCAGGAAATTAAGAAACGACCAGCCTTTAGGAGAAAGGGGATAGGACCACCTGAGGAAACCACTGAAACTGGCAGTGGAGGCTGGCAGCTCTGAGTTCAGAGGGGCTGTGAATCCATTCCGGGTTTCAATGAGAACCAACCGGAATTCTAAAGGATTTATGCAAGGGTGCTGAATCTATTTTGGAGATAGGGCTCAGCATCTTGCATGGCGCCTTTAGAGTTCTGGCTGGTTCTTACTGAAACCCTGAAGGGATTCACAGCCCCATCACAATTGGACCCATAGCCTCCACTAGGGGCTGGATAGTTTCCTCTCATGGGCTGGATTTGGCCTACCGACTTGAAGTTGCACACCCCTGCCTTAATCCAACATAACAGAAGACCATACGAAGAGCCCTGCTGGATCAGACCAAGGGTCCCTCTAGTCCAGCACTCTGTTCACACAGTGGCCATCCATCTGTCGACCATTTTAGATTCAAAGCTGGCTTGTTAATGGGACAGCCTGGGTGTTCCCCAATACAGTTAAAAACAGAATAGTGCATTTAAACAACAACTCTTTAAAAATTCATCCCAGCATAAAAAACCAACTATACAAAGACTTACACAATAAAATAAAATACAAGTCACAGGAATTCCGGCATTCTGTTTCCCAGTGACTGGTATTGAGAGGCATATTGAGTAGGAATGGTAGGACTTTTCTCCTCAACTAAACATGTGTAGTACTATGTGCTTAATGTTCTGAAGCCCTGGTTATAAACACTGGATTGAATCCAGACTTAGGCATGCTTAGAGAAGAACCACTGAAATCAGCTTAAGCCCCATTAGTTTCAATGGGTCGATTCTTAAGTATGACTAAATCAGGATCCAATTTAGTGTATCATTAATTGGATACAATTCTCATAAAATGCACACACTCACACACACAAATAAGAGTTTGACGAAAATAACAAAATAACATGCATCCAAGAGGCTGTCTATATGTTGTCTTTGCCCTGGGGTGGCTCTGAATTTGTACTGCGTCGGTTGTATGCTGCAGCTGCCAATTCGGAGCCATGCCTGGGTAAATAGGCTGACCATATGAAAAGGAGGACAGGGCTCATGTAACTTTAATAGTTGTAGAGAAAAGGGAATTTCATCCAGTGTCATTTGTATGCAATTAGTTCCTGGTGAAATTCCTTCTTCATCACAACAGTTAAAGGTGCAGGTACTATACTAGAGTGACCAGATACAAAAGAGGGCAGGGCCCCTGCAACTTTAACTGTTGTGATGAAGAGGGAATTTCATCAGGAACTAATTGCATACAAATGATGCTGGCTGAAATTCCCTTTTCTCTACAACTGTTAAAGTTACATGACCCTGTCCTCCTTTTTAGATGGTCGGCCTACGGGTAAACAACAGAAGATGCACAGCAGAAAAGTCAGGGATTTATCCTGATTTTTCCTGCCCGTATTTCCTTGCTTGGGCTCTGCACTAGGAACTTTCCCAGGCAGAGGGTGACCTCCCATTGGTCACTGGAGAGAGGGTAGGCCCGGCAAGCCTAATGGCTGCCAGAAAGCCCACGCTGGCTCCCTTCATCTGTATAACTTGCTGCCAACCCGTACCAGTGATATTGGCATTCAAGGATGACCACATTACTTGGAAAAGCATCATCATCACACACACTATGAATTTTACTTACTTATTTATTGTTTCCCTTCAAGTCCAACAATTCACAACAAAACAAGGAAGTAAAAGCAGCATTCTAATGAAAGAAACAATTTTTCACATGTATAAATCATGTCTGATGTATCAAAAAAATGAATGAAAGGATGCAGTTCTTACTTTTCTGAATTAAGAAAAAGCCCAATTACTGCTCAGTTCAGCACACATTCACTCTACCTTTGCAATGGACACCATTTTATAATCCCATTATTATTACTATTACTGTGATTTATCCAAAAATGAATCAAAGGATGCCATTCTTCTCGCTTTTTTGAATTAAGAAAAGCCCAATGAGTGCTCTGACAACTTTCCTTGAACCTTACATAATTTGTGAGCTTTATTGGTGCTACCCCGTCCTGTCCTTTTTGTTCCATGCTTTAACTGATGGCATTTTTGCTCTTCCTCCCTTATTTTACATCCTGCAACTATCGCATCTGTAGCTTTCGACTCTTCCTTGGGCCAAGATGATCACGGTCATTAGAGTCAGTTTCCAGACACTGTATACCCCACAGATAGTGAGGGAAGTGACTCTAATTCTCTTCCTATCCTCAATCAGTCAGCGATTTGACATCTCCATTGGGGACATGCTCTGTTGGACATGGAAACTGGCAGATAATGAATGGAAGTCGTCCCTGAACCCTACAATGAAAGTGTAGCTTCCCCCCACCCCCCACCCCCCACCCCCCAAGTGACCTGATATGGGTTCCTGGTTTATTTATGTCTGAACAAAAGCCCTGGCTTTTGAAATCTGCCAGGATTTGTCTCCTACACAGTTGAAAAGAAATTGCTTGCAGGGTTCTGCATGATCATGTTTCTTTTGACACAGCAGGTTGTGCTACTTAAGCTGCTTCTACACAAAACCGCTCATTTCTAATCCTCCCAGGAAGGATCCGACACTGTCCGTGTGCAAGTGCTATTGACTTTGCACTGGTGTGAATGAACACTTGAGCAATGACAGTAGCGCTTGCTAGTGCAATGGGTTTGCCGGGAAACCCATTGCATTAGCAAGAGTCATTGATGTTGCACAAGCGTTGGTTCGTGCTGGGAGAGATCCGCCAACTCACCAGTCTTCAAGAATTTAAAAGAGCTATAAAGACTGATCTCTTCCGGCAGGCCTACCCAACCAGATGAATTTTAAATGTTTTATTGGTGTTTTATTGGTATTTTAATGTTGTATTGGTTTTATGTGCTTTTAATCAGTTTGTGTATTTTATGCTTGATGTTGTTCCCCGCCTCGATCCGAAGGGAGAGGTGGGTAATAAATAAATAAATAAATTATGATTATGATTATGCTAGAGCTGTGCGCAAGTGGCTGCTCAAAATTCTCCACCTTATTTGTGGGTAGAGAAATTGGAGGGACAATTTCACCAAATTTCTGTGTGGGGGGGAATTCTCCAACAATTTCTCAAAGGTAGGCATCACCATTGGCAAAGGTTGTAGGACAGATTCTTCCTTTCTTTTTCCTACTTTTGGGGGGGGGGGGTTGAACTGCCACTGCAAGTAGCAACAGCATCACCTGTGTTGACAGCCTGATCCCCATTTTGCATCCTCCATTTTGCATCCTATCTACCTAGCATCATTCCAGGGCATGGCAGAGAGTGGGGAAGGGAATGCAGCCAACACAAACATATAATGGTAAAGAAAATGTGGAGAAAATCAGCAAAATGTCCTTTTATTTCTAGGAGGTAAGAAAAAAAAAAAAAGCTCAGGAATTTCCCAAAAGTTTTTTTCCCCCTCAAGAAAGGGCATTCCATTTTTCTGCTTCATTCTCAGGGCATTTTGTAATTAATTTGAAAGTGTGTGGGTGGTATTTTTGACCTTAACTAATCACTGTGAGGTGGTTGAGAGAACTGTCTATATTTTTCTTTCTATTACACATCACACCATTATTCTAGAGTCTCCCAGGCTGCCTGCACTTCCTGATCTGAAAAGGCCCAATGTGAGTAATAAATTCATGATGTCTTCCCCTGGGCAGGAAGTGTGGGAAGCTGAGGAGGCTACAGGTTGTCAGAGAGGTGATTGTACAACGAAAGACAGGATGCTCACGCCCACTCCTCCGTCATCTCATATGTAAGGTAAGCATAAGAACCCTGAACCAAACCCATAATAATGTCTCCGAAATTTCTTCTCCTTTGAATTTCTTTTCGAAAGCCAAAATTGTTGTGGGAGAAATTTCCAGCGTAGGGCATTGGCAAGTGCTATTCACGTTGCATTAGTGTGAATGAACACTTGCTCAATGACTATAGTGCTCGCTAGTGCAATGGCTTTGCTGGGAAACCTGTTGCACTAGCAAGTGATATTCATTTTGTAGAAGGATTGGTTTACGCTAGCACAACCTCAGCAGCACTAGGGCATGGACACTGTTAGCTCAGCAGCACTAGGGCATGGACACCTACGTTTTCCCATTGTGCCTTCCATCATTTTTCTTGTCACTGAAAGTCCAACTTTTTTGACAAAAATGTAGATGCCCTTAGAGCACCCTTCCCTAACCTAGTGCCAATGGCTGTGCTGGCTGGGAATCATGGCAGTTGCATTCCAGCACACCTGGAGGGCACAAGATGCAGAAGACTGCCTTAGTTTCACTCACCTATCTTTCTAAAGATGCATGGTTTTGATGTGGGCAGTGACATAACAGGCAGCTCACAGTTCAGCACACAGTCACTACAATCTTTGCGGTTGTCACCATTTTTTAATCCTGTTATTTATTATTATTATTATTATTATTATTATTATTATTTTGAAGAACAATCTTTCTATTAACAATGAGATGTTTTTTCTGGATATACACTATTAATTAATTAATTAATTAATGAAATACTATGAAAGTAGTGCTCCAGTGATTGAGTGTTATAATGCTGTAGAACACAACTTTTAAGAATAAAGAAGGAAAAAAGAATTCCTTTCTAGCCCATTTCATCAATGCACTCCCCCCCCAATTAAACATTTCCAATGTACAGTTCTGATCCATGTATTAAAATGAATATATGAAAATATTCATGGAATGTTGCTTGCATGGAAATGTTATAGCACTATGATGCTTATTTTAAAAATTAAGAAAATTGAGTTGCTTCATTGATTTCACTGGATCTACTCTAAGTAGCGTGGCCATGTGCCCTACTTTATAGAGCAGAGTCCTGTATTCGTAGGCATCCTCTATTTAAAGGGCTATCCTGTCCATGCCCAATTCTTAAAAGGTAACGAAACATAAGAAGGGAAAGCAGGGACTTTGAAGTTGCCCATCCACAATCCACACTTGGACAACAAGCTGAGATCACCTGGTCACAGTTTTCCCCAATATGGTGAAATGAATTGTATTTACACTATAGTCATTATTTCTAAATTTGAACCGATACATATAAATCAGCATATGCATACGTTATGCAAGTGTTTATCCTTTCCCTTTCCTTTCTTGGTGGTACATTTCCTCTTGTTGGATGATTCATGTGGCCACCCTAACTCCCTGCTGCTTTACCTCAGGCAGCAAACATGAACTGACATGGAATATGGCGAAATGGACATTTGGCCATGTTTCTGCTGAATGCTAAAAGCGGCTCCAAATTCCTCGTTCATATCCATTTTATATTCTGTGTCACACGTGCTACCACTATATTAGCTTCACAAAACCTTTAAAGGATAAATCCAGGCCTTCCTGGATTTCTTGAGAAGGTTGAATTTTATTACGGCCACGGTAAAAGGAGAAAAAAAGAGAAGCCCCCCCACAGTACAATACAAATGCCAAAGCCTGCCCTTGTCTAGACTGTGCTTAGAATAACTGAACTTTTCAACTCCTTCTTGAGTGGCTTGTCTCATTATGCTTATTCTACCTGACCTATTTCTTTGTCCTCCACCCCCCTTTGACTCCTCTATCCCTGAAGATATCATAACATCTTTCTGAAGGGTCTCTAAGGATGGAAAAAAGTACCTTGTGTAATGCTGAATCAACATGACAGTTAGAAACAAAGTAGCTGGCAGAGGATGCCATCAAAACCTGGTGATGATCCTCACCCAGCTCTGGACTTTGGCATCATATCGTTGTGAGTTTCCCACTTCCCTGAGAGATGAGTGGTTCCTGAAGCGGCAATAGAGAGATATGAGAATTCAATTTTTGCAAGCAAAACTTGAGAACGTGCCCCATTTGAAGCCCTAAACATGAGGGCAAGAGTGAGCATCCGTCCACCAAAATTATTCACAAATTGTCAAACACGTTCCCAGTTCCCAGATCAACTTGTGCCAATTTCCTAGACTGAATCAGCCCAGCTTCTGTCTACGGAGGAAATTCACACAACTCAGATTAACTAGAGGAAAGTCAACAAAATGGTGGAAATGTATACAGAAGTGGGTGAGTCTTTGCCAAATATGGAGCAGAAGGAAATTATTGAGAATATGCTAGGGATGTATGAGAACATCATTTTGCTCACAAAACATGAGAGCATGCCCTGTCCGAGGCCCTGAATATGAGCCCGACCATGTGTCTGCCAAAAATGATCACAAATCGTCGAATACGTGTTTGCATTTTTCTAAATTGATTTGCACAAATTTCCTCAGTAGATTAAATCAGCTCCACTTTAGCCTCTGGAGGAAATTTGCGTAAATTTTGGAAGACTTGCGCAAATCTCCCATTTGCTGCTCAATTTACACAAATCTCCCCTTTGCGCAAAGTTAGCATTGATCATAAATGTGAAGGGCAATGGCACACAAGACGAGCAGTAAGATGATGCTTGATGAATCCTAGCAATCTCGAACATTGCTCATTTGCCAATCCCAAGAATACACTGTCCCTCAGATCTAGTTCTTCTTTAGGTGGTAAACCATGTTTGGGTTTCAAATTGCCATTTCAAATTGCAGGTGTCAGCTCATATGATTAGTCATATGGATATCTGTATTTTCTCTATCTCCATCATTACCATCATCTCTATCATCATCCAAAGCCTGTTATGGTGGTTAGACTGAGAGATCTGGGTTCTACTCCCCAGTCAGCCATGAAGCTCACTGGGTGACTCTCAGGCTAAGCTACCTCACAGGGTTGTGACGAGGATGAGGACCATGTAAGCTACCTTGGATTTTTTGCAAGAGGATAAAAGATGGGACGTAAATGTGATCATCATCACCACCAACATCTCCCCCAAAGAAAACTTGCATGGCATGGCAAGGAGAAGGATCAGGTTGGTAGGACCCTTCTGTAGGACATGCCATTCTTCCTTTTGTATTGTATGGTGGAGCATTCCATTGTCAGTCTCAAATGGTATAATTAGTGGAAGCTGGTAGCTCTGATGTCAGAGGGGTGGTGAAGCCACTCCAGGTTTCAGTCAGAGCCAATCAGAACTCTAAAGGAGCTATCCAAGGTCCTTTGATAGCTTCTTTAGAGTTCTGACTGAAACCTGGAGCAGATTCATCACCTCACTGACATTAGAGCCACTAACCTTCAATGCTCAGACATCAAAGGGCATATTGCACCTACCTTCTTGCTTGTGTGTGTGTGTGTGTGTGGGGGGGAAGATAGATTCAAATGTCAATGCAGTTTTGTCCTCTGTGTTGCCCAATTCCCCTCCCCTTCTTTCCCCCCATGACACAAATTTATGCTCACCTTTCCCAGTGTCGAGGGAAAGTACCCTGCCTAGTATTAAAATGACGCAGGGATGATGGCCACATAAATTGCACAAGATCAACAGAAGATGAATAGTTTAATTCACTCTCTGTCAAAGTGGTAAATACATCACCTGTGTAATTTGCCAATCATGTGAAATTTACGGTGGCCCACTGGGATTATACAAAAAAAAGACATGGAAATATTACTATAGCTGTTGAAATATGAACAACCCATAACTATTATGAAGAGGAGGCAATTCTGTTGTTGTAAAAGCGGCACAGTGGGAGGTGGGCAACAGGATGCCTTTTGGGGGCTGTTCCCCCCTCCTAGCAAAACTTAATGCACATAGACTTTCTCTAGTATCTAGTCTCTCAAATGAGCTTGCATTGGTTTCCCCACCCAGCCACCCATCTCACCCACGTTATGTCCTAAGTAACTCAGCGTTGGCAGCAGTCTATTCTAACAGGTCTCCCAGAAGAGAAAAGAGAATTTAAGCATTTGACAAAAAGACATGTACAGAAACCTGAGGATAAATATTTCACTCCTCCAGGATATTCCATTCCTGACCACAAGGTCATTGTTCTCAACCAAATGTTGCTTAGCAGTAATTTTAGGCACTTTATAAATTAATAATGACTGGGATGTCAGTTCTTCTCTGACTTGAAGAATAAACTGAGCTACTGATCATGTGCAAATCAACTAGGCGCCCTGGGAAATGTAGTTCCCAGGGCAACTGAATAATTATTGTAGATATCAGGTGCCATGAAAAATATACGTCATGCCTGGGATGCTACTTAAGAGCCTTAGGAAATGCAGTTTCCAGGGCACCTGAAATTCAGGCACCTTGGAAATTACATTTTTCAGGGTTCCTGGCACAATAAATCCCTGGAAGAGAAGGCTATCAATGGCTACTATCCCTGATGGCTACGTGCTACCTCTGTGTGAATAGAGTGCTGGACTAGATGGACTCTCAGTCTGATACAGCATGACGCTTCTTATGTTCTGAATATCATTTCAGTCAATTAGGTAGCAGGGATGAATGGAGGCCTTCCCATGATGCTTTCAGGCTGCTGCTGCTGCTGTTATTGGGTCTTTCTACACCTCCTGGCATTCCAGGAGGGAGGGGGAAGGATCTTGCAATATCCTGATCACGAGAGCCTCCCCCAGCATGCACACATGGTGCACATTGTCCCAGGAAGAAGCAGGAATTTTGCGTCCACCATTTTTTTAAAGAAGGAGCCGGGAGTACACTTGCGCTTCATCGCAAATGTATGTTTTTTTTAAAAAATCTCCTGAAATCGCCCCCCCCCCCCATCCTGGGGATGGCGGAATTGCTTCCCCCCTCTCCCCTGATGAGAGAGTAAGTGGGCTTCAGGTAGGATGGGTGCCCACACCACCCGCGGTCTCGGGATGACCCCGGGACCGCTGGAGGAATCGGGTTTTCCCAGGATTTCTTTATCCCTGGGAAAACACATGCATGTCCCCCCCTTGCCCCTGGGAGTCCCTGTGTGTCATTTGGATGCAAAGGGAGCACCCAGGGACAACCCTGGAAAAAAAACCCAGTGTGGAAAGGGCTATTGTTGCTAAGTAATATTCAGATGGCTTGGATGGGAGCTTGGGGGATGAGGGACCTTGGGAAGTGAGGAAACATAATTTGGAGTGTAATTGCTGTTCTAAATGTCAAGATTGGGATTGGGGGGAAATGGTTTGTTTGCCTCCAGGGGTTTGCTGAGCCTAACTATGAATCCAGCCAAGGGAAATTCACGTTTCACTAAATACAACAATGAGAATAAAACATACAAGGATGGATCCCAGCTACTTCCTCGGTTTCTTGGACCTCAGTTTGAGACCTGCTCAAGATCTTCCTTTGATCTCATCCTAATCTTTTGGAACGGTCAGGGATGGCAGCCACACAGCCCCTCTCCCAACAAAAAAAAAACACCACAACGCAAGACTCATCAACAAGGCTTTGTGCCAAGGTGTCTTGCGAGGCATTTCAGTGTTATTTTAATTCATTATTCATGCCAGCCGCTGAAGCTCAGCTAAGCCAATTCTGATCCTGACAAATTAGCTACCGGTGCCTTTCATAAGTAATTTATCACAAAGACTTGTTAAAGCTGGCCCAGTTTTACATAGAAGGACACCAGAGCCCCCTTGTTTGATGAAAGGGTTAGGCTGTGCAAAGGCATGTGTGTATCTGGAGTAAGGAGGAAGAGGAGGCGGAGGAGGAGGAGGAGGCCTGGTTTTGTAACCTGAAGATTTTGCACAACATAAATTAATTAAACTCGACATGACACCAACTCAAAGCCAAAGCTTGTATAAATAGAATTTGCTCATCTCCATCCCTAGTTATTCTTGTCTCCCCCTTGCCTTCTTTTGTTCTCTCCCCTAACATTGTCATTTACACTGCAAGTTCCTTGGGGCAGGGGTCCTCTCTTTGCTTGTTTGTTAGAAATAATACAAATAAGATGGCCCACAGCTTCCTCTAGCCACACCTTGTTGCCGCTATGCCTTCACTCCCTGTCATTTTGCATAAATGGAGCTCTTTTCATAAAATGGTGATTTACGGAAAAGGCTGAGGCGCCATTCTGTGCAAAATGGTGGCTCAGTGGAGCACTCGGGACCTCTGTGCTTTCCCGACTTGGCGCATGCTGAGTTGGGCAGCCGCGGGGGTCTGGGGAACCCACTTTGTTCTCCACCCCAACCAGATGCTCACGACACCCCTTGCAGCCTGGCCCTTAACATCTTTGAGAGAGGTCCTTCTTTCAAGACCAGCACTTTCAGAGGCATGTTTGGTGCTCATGCAAGAGAGATCCTTCTCAGTGACCACTATCAGGCTGTGTTTGGAAGATGATGGCCAACAGGGGTTTCGGCTAGGTAACGGCCATTTATGCATCACCTCAAAAAACGGCAGCAAGATTAATATATGCCCAGAACTGGAAGAGCGAGAAAGTACCAACAGAGGAGGAATGGCTATTGAAGATTACAAAGCTGGCGGAAATGGCAAAACTCACTGCGATAATAAAAGACAAAACAACAGTAGGGTTTACTGAGGAATGGAAACCTCTGATAGATTTTTTAAAAGAGAGAGAAGGGAAGGATATATTTGCATGTGGATTCAGCGATTAAATTGGAAGAAAAACAATTGATAAAGATAGGGAAGTTGGGAAATTCACTCACTATTTTGTTTCATTTTTTACTAGTCTTATTTTTATAAAGCGTTAAGAAAACAGATATTTTTGTATGTTGGAGAAATTCGGAAGTCCATTTTAATGTTGTATGTTGTATGTTATATTGTTGTATTGTTTGTGTTTTATCTTTGTTTGAAAATAATTTTAAAAATTGCAAAAAAAAGAAGAGGAAATCCATCATTACAGAAGAGGAGGATCCTTATTTGCATAAAATTTGTATGTGCTAATTATGTGTATAGATGCTGTGATTTGAATAGAAACATAATGCATCACACCATATTGGGGAGGTGGAGAGAGAGAGAGAGAAAGAGAGAGAGAGAGAGAGAGAGAGAGAGAGAGACTGACCAGGTGACCTGTGTGCCTGCTCATTCTGGTGATGAGCAGTTTTATTGCCCTTCCTCTCCCTTCTTATGGTTCTTTATCTTAAATCGGATTTGGACTGGACACAGCCCTAATGGATGTCTTCAAGCAGAGGAATGTTGTCTCCAAAGTAGGACATGTGGCCACTCGACATCTTCATGAGAATGGCCCTGGCTAGGATCCTGGGACCTCCTGCCCTGAAACGGTGAATAAATAAGAGTGCCTCTGAGCATGGACAAAGAGTATTTTTATTCTTCACATAACCTCCACCCATGTATATGAAGCTGCTTTACGTTGACTCAGGTCATTGCTCTGTCTTAGCCCAGTTCCACCTATTCTAGAGTGACCAGATAAAATCCAGGTCAGGGCTCATGTAACTTTAACAGTTGTAGAAAAAAGGGAATTTCAGCCAGTGTCATTTGTATGCAATTAGTTCCTGGTGAAATTCCCTCTTCATCACAACAGTTAAAGGTGCAGGGGCCCTGCCTTCTTTCGTATATGGTCACTCTAGTATAGTGTCTGCACCTTTAACTGTTGTGATGAAGAGGGAATTTCACCAGGAACTAATTGCATACAAATGACATTGGCTGAAATTCCCTTTTCTCGACAACTGTTAAAGTTACATGAGCCCTGACTTGGATTTTATCTGGTCACCCTAACCTATTCTGACCTGAAGCAATCATCCAAGATCTCAGCTAGCGGTCTTTCTCCCTGTCTTTGCTTCCTGTGACTGAAGACAGCAGGAGTTGAATGGGGATCACATGTGCTCAACCGCTGAGCTCTGGCACTTTTCATCAAGGCGTACCTGCCTTGGCAGAAGATGGTTTAGGTCCTCAGGCGGCCTGGAGCTTCGAAACAGGCCCTGGTGTAGCGTACAACCCACCAGCATTTCCTGCTGTGCCATTATCAGCTTATTTATCAATAATTAACAAAATGTTTGAATAACAGCAAAGAAATAAATACACCACAGGATGCAATTTCCAATTAGTGAGGGGTCACATCCCCTGCGGAGATTTACTGTTGAAATGGCGTGCAAATGAGCACTCCAAATCATGATGGGATTGCTTTCTTGTTTCCCTGCCGACAGGCCTGCATGGAATCAAAGAAGGCCCCCTATCGGGGGGGAGGCAGTATAGAAGCAATGTTATTGCTTTAAATAATAGTAATGACTCAAGTCTTGACAAGTCGATCTTCTCCAGCTGGTGCTGTTCTCCTGCCTGCTAGGTACCTTCACACAAGATGAGGGGCCCTGAGCAGCTTAAAGACAACAATGAGGTGCAGGTATAGAGTGACCCTATGGAAAGGAGAAAAGGGCTCCAGTATCTTTACCAGTTGTATAGAAAAGGGATTTTCAGCAGATTTTCAGTCATTTGTATGCATGCAGCACCTGGTGAAATTCTCTCTTCAACACAACAGTTAAAGCTGTAAGAGCCCTGCCCTCTTTTATATCTTGTCTCTCTAGTATAGCGCCTGCAGCTTTAACGGTTGTAATGAAGAGGGATTTTCCCCAGGTACTGCATGCATGCAAACCACACCTGCTGAAACCCCCCTTTTAATACAACTGTTGAAGATACAGGAGCCCTGTCCTCCTTTCCATAGGGTCACCCTAGTTAAGTGCCTCTCCCTAGGCTTAGTTACTGCTAGTAAAAGCTTTAAACTAAAATATGCTGGTATTTCTTGCCCCTCCCCCTTTCTTTTCTCAGTCCCATCCCCCAGTGGAATACAGCTCCTGAAAGCTTCTCTGAAATTGAATTCGGACCTTATGATGCGCTAACAAAAACGTTTAAGAAGCCAAAAATGTTTAACGTGTTCCCAAGGAGCAAATGGGGGCACTTCCCCTGTGAATCAGGTATGGGAGATAATGCCGGCAGCTTCCATTCTATGACATTTTGCACAGCGGTCATTGCCAGACAAGTTCAAATTTCGCCATGCTGCCAACCCGGAATGACCGAGAAATGTGTGCTGTAACTCAGCCAAACACCCTTGGAGCTGCGAAGATGACTTCGCTGTTTGGAAGATAGATTAGTGTGTGGAGAGTTTAATGACAGGGTTGGAAAGTGTAACCAGATTGTGTGGCGCTCATGCATGTCTTCAGAGCTTTTGCTAGTTGTACCAGCCCATGATTTAATTATATATGGGTCTTAGGCATGCCTATCTATTTCTCACTGTGGATTTTTATGGCAGGAGAGAAGGGATAGCTCGGGGGACATTTGTCAGAAAACAGCAACAGAGGTGCTGCACCTGCCTCCTAGCAACCAGGCGGGATGGTTGTTGGGTTTCCTGAGAGCAAGCCAGGCCAGCTCCAGGTCTGAGACAGCCCCTCAAGCAGCAACAGGCATTCTTGGATCAGTGCATTAAATTTCCCAGAATGCCCCCAATGAAGCATTGCACTGGGAAAGGGATTGGAAATTAAACAGCCCATGTCTTCACGCCTTTATGCAATCTGATGTGACCACACATGGGATGCTACATACATGTCTTCTGGTCTCTGCATCTCAAAAAGGATAGTGCAGAGCTAGAAAAGGGGGTTGAATGGGGTAACCGTAGGGTGACCATATGGAAAGGAGGACAGGGCTCATGTATCATTAACAGTTGTACTGAAAGGGGAACTTCAGCAGGTGCCATTTGTATGCATGTAGCACTTGATGAAATTCCCTCTTCATCACAACAGTTAAAGCTGCAGGAACCCTGCCCTCTTTTGTATCTGGTCACTCGATAGTATAGATCCTGCAGCTTTAACTGTTGTGAAGAAGAAGGAATTTCACCTGATGCTGCATGCATACAAATGACACCTGCTGAAATTCCCCCCTTTTTTTAGGCAACTGTTAAAGATACAGGAGCCTTGCCCTCCTTTTCATAGGGTCACCCTAGGTAAACAAAATTGGGCCTGAAGCTCATTCCTCCTATGAAGAAAGGTTCTAACATTTGGGCCTGTTTAGCTTAGAAAGGAGGCCAGGAAAGTGTAATGTGTGTGTGTGTGTAAGAGGAATAGACAGCTATGCATGGTGTGGAGCAAGTGGATGACGGTATGTTTTGCTCCCTCTGGCATAATACTAGAACCTGTGTCATCTAATTAAGCTAAATGTTGGGAGGTTCATGACAAAGGGAAGCACTTCTTCATGCAATGTGTAGTTAAGCTATGAGAGTCCCTTGGACATCTTTAAAGAGAGATTAAGCCAAATTCATGTAGGGAGAAGCAAAAAGGAGGTGAACTCCAGTGCTTGGAAAAGGAAAAAAAAAATATTGTCCTTCTTCAGGAGCTATAAATCAAGCAAATATAAATAAAAATAAGAATAGCATCTTATAGACAACACCCTGTTCCTTATCACAAAGCTTAAGTTACTTATCTATAGTAGAGTTTCACATTCTAAAACAACTTTAAAAATCAAATCTCACTTTAACAGGACATGAAATTTCCCCATATTCTGACTTCTAACTAGACAATAGTAAAAACAGTATCATTTTACCTTTAACAAATCACTCCTTACATGAAACCTTGCCCTCCCTATAAACATGGTGTGAACTAACTACTAGTCATGACGGTTATACATTACCTCCAATATCAGAGGCAGTAGGCCTCTCTATACCAGTTGCTGGAGAACAGGAGGAGGAGGAGGAGGAGGAGGAGGAGGAGGCTGTTCTTGCCCTCCTGTTGTGCTGGTGGCTTCTCTAGATATCTGGTTGGTCACTGAGGGAAACAGGATTCAGGACTAGCTAAAACACTGGTCTGATCCATCAAGGCTCTTCTTATATTCTTATGTTCAGTCCTCTGGGCGTAGGGATGCTCTCAATACATCTCACTATGGGAACATTGTGCAGCACGTTTTATGTACAGTGGTAAGTAGTACAATAGTGAAGACACTTCCTTATTTTATTTATTTCACTGATTTCCTGCCTTTCTTTCATCATGGAACTCAAAGCAGCAAAGAGGACTAGGGCAGCCTTCACCAATCTGGTGGCCTCCTGATGTTTTGGACTACAACTCCCATAATTCTTGACCATTGGCTATACCAGCTGCAGCAGCTGAGAGTTGAAGCCCCAAACACCAGGACGACACCAGTTTGGGGAAGGTTCTTCAACCTGGTGGCCTCCAAATGTCCTGGATGACCACTCCCATAATCTTTGGCTATTGGTCTCGCTGGCTGGGGCTGGTGAGAATTGTAGCCCAAAATGCCCGTGGGATCAAGACATTCTGCTCATATTAATTTCTGGAGCGAAGACGAGACACTGCCAGAGCTGGGTGCTTAGACACAGAATGTCTCAGGGTGAAATGGTGAGTTGGGGAGAGATCATATATATTTACTTTTTAAAAAATTATATTGGTAACTGTTTCTTTAGCATCTTTATTGAGGAGGAGCCTGACCTTTTGTAAGTTAACTTGGAAGTGAGCACCATGGTGTTCAGTGAAGTTTACTCCCTGGTAAGTGTGTACCTGATAGCAATCATAAGGTAAAACTTCTTCTGATTGTTTATTCAAATGTCAGTTAATTAGCATGGAAAAAACACATGCTTCATTTCCAAGATTGCAATATATTGTTCTGAAATCTGAAATGATTCCATATATTGGGATTCAGAAATCGGTGCCAACAGCATGCCAGCCCTGTTATCATTAGGATTGCCATAGGATAAATAGGGGTGGACAAATCCTTTTGATTTCTCTCAATTTCCCATTTTTTTTCTATCTTTAAATTCAGTTCATCCCAACCTTTCAGAATGTTTCTAATCTTAAACTCAGTTCATCCCAAACTTTTAGATTTTTTAAAAAACTTCACATGAGAATGTCTGTGCATTTTGCATGATTTCTCTTAATACACACATTTTTGTATGCAATTTCCCCTAAAATACATAATTTTTGCAATTATATTTCCTAGTATAATGCATGTTTGAATGTTATCTCCCCTAATATAGACATTCTTTCTTCGGAGGATGTCATTGAAAAATTCAGAGATGTGCATATTTTGAAAGATGTCTGTGTTCTATTTCACCTGAGTGTTTGAAAGTGCAAAATTAGGTCAGTTCGTGTACTGAACAAATCTCTCCCCATCCCTAAGGATAAATTTGTGGGAACTGAACTCCAAAGACATTTTCAAGCATACATGAAGCTTAAATTGTTTTAGACTATCTGTTGAGCTTCTTTTGCCAATGGCTGATAGATGTTGAAAAGCAGAATAAAGGCATTTATAATGCAAATGCGCAGCCCAACCAAACAGAGGTTTTACCTATCAAAGCTGACTGAAGCAAGAACCAAGTAGCTTATTGATTTATTTGTCTATTCTCTCTTTCTTTTGCTGTGTAGAAAGAATGTCACACTTTTTAATCTCCTCCCTGATACACATTTGCCCATCTTCACCAATGATCATTTTTTTTAACCATAACTTTGCTCCACTCCATTCTTGATGTGTTCCATATATTATGTCAAGAATCTAAAATTATTAATTTATCCCCCCCCCCCCAATCCTCTCTCTTGTGCTTATGAGTCATTTATGACTGTGGCACACCCATCTCTCGAATTGCTTCTCTGGCCCTTTCTATACCTAAGGGTGTAGAGGGAGGGAGGGAGGGGGGAGGATCGCGGACTTACCTGCCTCTGCGATCCTCTGCCAGTGTCCAAATGGAAGTGCAGCGTCCCAGAAGGGAAGAGGGACATCGCGCCCGTCGCGCCCACCATTTTTGAAAAGGAAACTGCAACCAGGAGTGCCATTACCCTCCAATGAAAAACGTGAGTTAAAAAAAGGCCTACTTCATGCCCCTGCACTCCCTTCAGACCGGCTCCTTCCCTCTTGCTGACCCCTGCTACTCACGGCGAGGAGGGAAGAAGCTGAGACGGGTCCTTGGGATCGTCCTGGGACCGTGGGAAAAACTGGGATAACTGGGCAACCAGTTATCCCGGTAAAATGGAGGGGTCATCCCTGCCTGCTCCCGGGATCTCCTGTGCATCATTTGGGCAGACAGAGATGACCCTTGGACAAAAGACCAGTGTAGACATTGTATTGGTATCCTCTTCTTTCTCCAGAGAAAATGAATGGAGTGGTAGCTACGCTCTTACCTCCTCTGCATTCTCAAACAGCAAAGATCCTGTTCCTGTGAGTGTAATGCTGGGGGGCAAAAACCGCCTTTAGACATAATCTGAGCATCAGGCATTCCATAATCCATGATGTCAGGGGTGGAAAATGCTGAACCTATCCAATATGCGGAGTCACAATGCGGGATTAGCCAATGTTACTTTCTTGTGAAAGAAAACCAGGACTTCATTTCATTTATTATATTTCAATATTGCCCAATAACCCAAGCTCTCTAAGTGGTTCACAACATGATAACACATAATATAAAATCTTTAACATACAAAACATTAAAATAGTTAAAATTAATTGACTATCAAGACCAATTTTTTTAATATAAAAAAACAAACATTTAAAAGCCCTATCATATGCCATCAAATGCCTGGGAATAGAGGAAAGGTTTAATTTGGTGCTCAAAAGATGACAGTATTGGCACCAGGTAGATCCTGCTGGGGAGAACATTTCACAATCAGGGGCCACCACTGAAAAGGACCCACTCTTATTACAGCCCTCTGCATCACCCTTGGAGGAAGGCCTCAGATGTTGATTATAGTGTACAGGTCGATAAATACCAGTAGAGTCACCTGTCAGGCATTAAAATAGGTGTCTGAACAAAAGCCTTTATTTCATATGGTACCCAATTATTAATGCTGCTTGAGGTTGGACATCAGGGCTAGAGTGAATGTCCCTCAGAGGGAAAGGAAGGTAACTTCTGAGAAATGCCTTGCCTATTGACTTGATTGCATCTGTCGTACAATGAGAGGTCTTGGAAGAAAAATGGAGAGATATCTTCCATATGCCTCTTTGGTTTCCTGTTCCCACAGGAGCATATGAGAATGGTCCTTGAAATGCAACAGAAGGTGTCGTTTCTTGACCATGGCTGAGTAATGCAAGCTATCCCAAAGTATACGAAAGTATCCATCCTTTGGAAGGCATGACTCATGCAACCCTTGATGGGTGTTTGAAGGGGGAAAGATTAATATCATAAGTATTCAGAAATGGGAACTTCTCTGGAAATGATGCCATCATGTTAGAAAAATGATCTAAAGGCATTTCAAGACATTCTTTACTGCTCCCCCGACATTCCATCACACTTCAGCATGACCAAGAAGACAGAAACCATAATGTGGCTATTCAAGTCGGAGAAGATTTGATTAGTTATGGCAGAAAATAGGTCTAGGCTGTTCAGCCTCACCCAGCCGTCAATCCCTCTGTGATTTACTAAAGCAACTAAGTATGCCCCTTGGTGGAGTGAAACTTGGAATCTGATATCTGATGCAGAATTAGAAACTTCCTGGTCCTCACATCTCAGTTTTCATTTCTTAAAAGGGGAGAGGGGAAGGGCACAACAACAACTGTGGTTTTTAAAGAAAAGCTACCAAAAGGAAAAAAGGGAGGGAGGGAGGGAGAGGGAGAGGGAGGGAGAGAGAGAGAGAGAGAGAGAGAGAGAGAGAGAGAGAGAGAGAGGTTTTTAAAAGAAAATCTTCTTTTGTAGACGTTTATCAAAGCTTCTGGTCAATTATGAGAGCTAGTAGAAATGTCCTTATTGCTTTAAAGGGAGTGTTGATCCTCCCCCTCCACCCCAAACAGACATACGCAGAGAAGCAGTATTCACTTGGGGTTGGATTCAAGTTTCCATATTGCCACCATGACTAGCAGCCACTAATACACCTATCGTTCAAGAATGTGACTAGTTGCCCTTTAAAACCATCTGAGATAGCGTCCATCTTCAGAATGTGTTACTACCTGAATGCTTATTTGTAAAGAAAAGAATGTGTGTCCCAAACGCCATGCTCCCCATTGCTGGAAGTGCCCCATCCCAGCTGTCCTTGCGGGGCACCAGAACCTTCTGCATTCTTGAATCGTTACTATGGTTATAGGGGTTGTGTTATCACATATTGGGATCAAAAATATGAACAGCTTTGGCTATTAGGAAGCAGCAGAATGGACTCTCCAACGCAGGCAGCAGTTGTCTTCTGTTCTACCCGACCAAAGACAGCTTAAAACATGAGCTAATTCTGCCGATTTATATCTGTCAAGAACTCTTCCTTACATAACAGATTAGTAACAATTCCAATTCCAGCTATATGGGGGAGAGAGAGAGAGAGAGAGAGAGAGAGAGAGAGAGAGAGAGTCCTTCCTGCTACCCAAAGACATAAATTGGTAGTTTAGTGCATTGCACTCTTTGACATTCAAAGGGATGTAACAGCTAAGAGTGCCAATTTTTTTGAGTGTGTGTGTGCTTTTGAACAATCTATCTGCGATCTGAAATGAGAATATGAGCCCACTGTGAGGACACAGTGTAACGCGAGCTCATCTCCATGGCTGCTAGCCGAAGGCAGGTTGTGCTACAGTTGGAAGACAAGAATCCACCTCTTCCATTCAAACCGAAGTCAAATGTGACTCAGCGAGATAGAGGTTTGGGGCTGCTTTATTCATGGGCATCTCAAGCAGGATGAAGAGGTTCGGATCAGAACGGACCCTGCTTTCACGCTGCTCTCCATCATCCAGCAATGGGACCTATATGTACTGCATGGAAGATAAATATTTCAGCCTTTTTCGCGGAGCACGAAGTGCTATTTTATTAGCCCTCGACTTGTAAAGCGAGATGCCAAGGTCTCTTGCATTCAAACACACCACGAGGGACCAGAGAATGGAACACAGTGCCCCTGCTTTTTGAACTGTGCCGGCTCTTGGCACCAGATATAATTTGGAAGCACTAAGTGCTCAAATAAATCTATCCCCGTCTACCTCCTTGCTCCAAAACGATCCATTAGTGCAGAGTCTTGGCCAGGAAATATATGGCAAGCACTGGAAATTCACTGTGTGCTGGTTGATACTTGATACGCAGCATTTGATACGGACGTGTTAAGAAAAGCAAAGAATGGAGTATTAGTATTTGATATTCTGAATTAGATAGGCTGTATTTTATACATAGTGTGAGATTCATGAGATTCTATGTGATTCAATATTCAGAGCATGTTAGTGTCAGTGGTTCCAGGTTTCAAACCCTCATGTTCATAAAGAGAAGACATGTGGAAGCCCAGGGCAACGTTCTCTGCTCTCCTTCAAAGAAACAAAGAATTGGATAGCTATCTAGTCCAAGCACATGCGTTACAGTAGGAGTCATAACAGCACAGAGGAGCCTTGCTGGATCAAACTAAAGGGCTGCCTGTTCCACCATCTTGCTTCTTGTAGTGATCAATCAGATGCTTCGGGGAAGTCCACAAGTGGGGCCTGGAGGCCATTGTCTTCTTTCACAGAAATTGCAACTTGCCTCTGAACCTAGGTCCCCTCTACAAGGATTCGCTTTTGCGCCTGGTTAGGCGATTATGCGCATAATCGCAGAAGCGCATTTACACCTAATCCCTCTGCACGAGAGGCGGTGAGAGGCGGCGAAGCGCATTAACGGATGACCAAAATGCACTTTACAAGTAGTTAATGCGCATAAGCGCTTATTCACACGTCAAAATGCGCTTTAACGGACAGAGCAAAATAAAACTCGCGATTTAACGTGCATTCGATAATGCACATAATCGGGGAGATAACGCGCCTCTACGCCCGATTTGCGCTCCGTTCTTGTAGAGGTAATTTTTAAAATGCGCCTTGAAAGAGCTTTAAATGCCTCTTGTAGAGGCACCCCTAGACTCTAGGGCCCTTTCTATACGTATGGGTGTAGAGGGAGGGAGGGGGATGATCCCGGACGTACCTGCTTCCGGGATTGTCCTCCTTTTTCGAAACCAGGAAGTGTGATATCTCGGCTTCCTCCTGGGACATTGTGACGTCATGGCTGCCACTGTTTTAAAGAAGATCTGAAGAGCACATTTGCACTCCAACGCAAAAGGTAAGTAGGGAAATAAATATTGCCCGAAATTGGGCCCTTACCTCACCCGCCATCTTGGAGATAGCAGACTTCCTTCCGCCCTCACCCCTGATGGGCATGGAACCTCGCAGCGCAGCTCCGTGCCCATTTCTAGTGCCCGCTTAAGTGTGAGGAAGTGAGCACCAGCCAGGATGGGTGCCCACACCTCCCACGGTCTTGGGACATTCCTGGGACAGTCAGAAAAATTGAGCTTTCCCAGCAACTCTTTATCCCTAGGAAAACCCTTGTCCCCCCCCCCCCCTTGGAGTCCCTGTGCGTCATTTGGATGCATAGGAACCACCCAGGGGCAATTCCATAGGTCAGCCTTCCCCATATGTGTTGAACTGGGTATGCTCCAGATGTGTTGGACTGTGCCTCAACTGCTGGGTGCTGGGAGTTGCCACTCAACACAGCTGGAACACACTAGGTTGGGGAAGAATGCTCTAGAGCCCAGAAGATGAGTGGGGAACTTCTTTCATCCTGAGGGCTGAATTCCATTCTGGAGAAGCTTTTGAGGGCCACATTGCAGTGGTGGGCAGGGCCAAAGGGGTGGAGCCAAACACAGACACACAAACCAGACTATTTCAGCTTACAGCTCTTACTGTCACTAACTAAGCCTTAAGAGAGGCATTTTAACAATTTGGAAAAGGGGGGGGGGAACTGTGCAAAAACTGTGGTTTCCAATTTGTAGTCAAGGGAAAATTGTCCGGCCATCTGAGGAACTCTGGAGGGGCAGGTTGCAAATGTGAGGTGTGCCAGATTTGGCCTATGTTCCTGAGGTTCTCTCTGTCCTAGGCATTTATTCATTATAACTAGAAGTCAGTGATTGACCTCCCATTCATAAATGTGCCTATTCCCTTTCAAAAGCCATCTAAGGTAGTCGACATCACCACCTCTTCTGGAAGCAAATTTCATCAATTCATTCTGCACTGTATGAAGAACACCTTCTCTGTTCTCTGTCCTGAATCCCTGTCAATCATTTGCTTGGATGGTCCTCAGTTCTAGTAGTATGAGAGAAAGCCCAAAAAAGAAATAAAAGTCCCTCTATGCACTTTCTCTATATTATGCATTTGTCAGCCCTCCATAGATCAACCTAACCTACCTAGACCAGAATGTGCCCCAATCATAGAAGTGGCCCATCACCAAAAGATTCCTACAGAGCAAATAGCCCCAAATAACCATTATCATTTCGTGTAGTGTAGCTGCTGAAAGACGAGTTGCAAATCAGCAAGTCACTGGCTGACGTCTTGCCTCCTCTATGAACTTACTAAATGGTTTTAGGCAAGCCATTACCTTCTTATACTCCCTGGGGCATGCTGGGAGTTTTAGACAAACACATCTGGAGGACACCACACTTGGGAAGGTGGTTCAGGTTCTTCTATCATTTCATAATATATTTATTTTAAAAACTTGCAATGTTCTAGTTCTTCTACCATTCATAATGTATTTATTTAGAAGACTTGCAATCCCATCTTTTGACCAAATGATCCTCAAGGCGGCATACAATAGATTGTGACAAAACACATACAGATACTCCAAATCCCAAACTCATAGCACCCATCAGTCCTTATCCCTCTTGTTTTGGGAGCCTGCTTTTGGGAGCCTTCAGCTCTGTGGTCCTTGGCAAACTAGCAGTTGTAACAAATGGAGGACAGGTTCACACAATCAATACAGCCCACCATGGCTTATTTAAGCCACAATGGGTTACAGTGCATGTGAGTGGGCATTGTGAATATTCAAATCATGGTGACATATTGTGGCATTTGAATCTGGGACAGGATGGGTTGTTGTCATGGTTAACAAACCACCAACAAGACCCAAACAGCCCATTGGGTATGGGTGGTCATTTCTGGCAGGGAAGGAAAAGCATGTCCCGTACAGCTGCTCCTTCTTTGGCCCATGAATGGGCCAGCCTGGTCTCCCCCTTGCCAGATGTTTTTCTTGAGAGAAAGAAGGTGCAGTCTCCTAATGACCCTTGGTCCTCTGACTAATGAAGGAGACCAGAATGTGCTTCCTTTTAGCTCAGTTGACACAGTAACGAACTATATATTTTCCAGTACAGGTGGGATCCCTTTTTCAAGGTGAGTTTCAATTTAATATTGGACTGCCTTGAACCTGTCCCTCCCTTCACTTAAAGTCCGAGAGTCCCTGGTCATAGTTTCTTCAGGCCCGCCCCCTGGAATGAACTGGGAATGTCTCCATTTTATATCTTGAGGAAGTAGGATGAAGAGTCTTAAAGGCTGTGACCTTTCAATGAAAGAGTAACTTATCTCTTCTGAGTGGTTTGGCCAAAAGGAAACTGTTTACAAATGTAAAATCTTTATTGGGCTTTTAGTGAAATGTGAAAGAGACAAGGAAGATCATACAATGTGAGGTTATAGTGTTGGTTTTTTTGTTTGTTGGGGGCAGGAGACATGGGTAGTTTCAAAGTAAAACCATCTTAATTTTACTGAGAGCTTTAGAGTTCACTTACCTAACTTACCAGAGCCTGATCTGAAAAATAAATAGCCAGCAAAGCAAATGTTTAAAGAAGGACAGCGTGGATGCTTCTCAATTTTCTGGGCAGTGTAATTCCTGAACATGTTTCTTAGGATGCAATCCTATGCAGGTTTAGCTAGAAAAACAGTCCTACAACTTCCAGGACCAGAGTATGCATAGCCTAAACATGCATTGAATTATACTCGTAATTTCAAAGCAAGTTGATGTTGCATAGAAAAATACGTAAAATAAAAATAATAATTAAAAATACAGACAAAAATACGCATTTCCCCATAGGCAAAAGCATGAAACTGTGCATGGGGGTGGGTGCATGGGGGGATTTCCATATTAGGTGGATTTCCACATTTTGGCTAGTGTAAATTTTCACAAATGTGAATTGGCACCAATGCAAATTGCCACACGTTTGGGAAATCGGAAAAAAAAACTGATTCTGTGAATGAGCAGAAGTAGAACAAAAGGCAGCTGACAATCCATGAAATGCAGATGGAATGGATTTTACAAAATCCATACATCCCTATATGTTGGCCAACTGATAGGATAGATTTCCATATTGGGGCTAATATCTGCATGGTAACCAGGCAGGAGGTGCTTATTGGGGAACCCACACATTGTTCACATTTTGAACTCAGCAAAAAAAAATCTGTCACAATCTGTTTAAATGAGAAAACTCCAACAATTTCCTTCCCTGTTCAGAAGCTGTGTGCGAGTTGCATGTCAAGTTCTCCGATGTATTCATTATTTAAAATAATTTGCAAATTTCTTCAGGGAGAATTTCTTGGTATGCACATCGCTTGAGTTGTCAGTATTACATCTGAATATACAATTTGTGCTGCTACATCTGCAATTAATTATTAGAAGTGGCTGATAAATGTAACCAATTTAGCTGCCTTGCATGTTGTGAATTTCAAATAGTTAACTTATTGTTGAGATCCGTACTAGTTTGGGCTCTACGTCCACTTGTCTGCCATGGGTGGGAACAAGAAGCATAGCGACTATCTTGATTACCATGAATGGTTGTAGCAGTGGCTTTTCCTGAGTATCTCTCATTGGGTAGTGGAGGATTTGACAAAAGAATGCAAATGTTCTTTGATAGCTGGAAAACTCTTTCCAGCCTTAGAAGGCAATATCCATTAAGATTTGTGAAGGTGGCCCTTCCGAGAGCTAGAGTTGGACAAGTTGTGCAGAGTGAATTGAAGAAAGACATACAACCATGAGTTACTAATAGAGATGTGCGTCAACTCCCCAGCTTTGAGTCAACATTGATTCGGCACTTAGGAAAATGGCCCTTGGACTTGGACTAATTCCGAGTCCATCTGCTTTGACTCAATATCAAACCATAGCTGAGGTTCTGAAATCTAAGGCATCATACTTCCCATTGACACATGCTCTAGTCTATAATATCTTTTTTTAGGTGTGGTGACCAGGACTGTACACAGTATTCTAATTGCGGTCGCACCATAGATTTGTATAAAGGCAGTATGATACCGGCAGTTTTATTCTCAATTCCTTTTCTAATAAAGCCTAACATGGAGTTTGCCTTCTTTACAGCAGCCACAAACTGGGTCGACATTTTCATCGATCTGTCCACCGCAACCTCAAGATCTCTTTCTTGGAGGCTTTGCTTAATTTTTTGCATAAGATAGTTAGCTCTTCCATGCCAAATATCCCATGTAAAAGGTTAGAAAATGGTAACATTCTTGATGAATCCTTCCTAGTATTTGAAAAAGATAAATTAATGATCATATCTGCATTTGTAATTAAGCATGGATTATTAGCCATGGTGATTCCTCTCTGAAAACAGCAGATGTCCATTTGTTTTAGTAGAAATGAATGAAATAGTAAGCTGCTTGGGTATGAATAATACAGTAAATATTTACAAAAAAATTTAACTTTTTAAAAAAGAATATGTCATTAATGTTTTAATCCTATCCATATTAGTTTGTCTACACACTACATCCCAATCTAACAATGGAGCCTGCATACAAAAACAAGAACATAGGAGGATGACTTATGCTGAGTCAGCCCTACCTGGAGATGCTGGAGCTAGAACCTGGGATCTTCGGCATGTAAACTATGTGCATTTTGATCAATCTTCAAAAAATGAGCTAAGCACTTCATCCGCTCACCATACACCCCTGAGGACAGTGGGCAGGGACGGAGTTGTGGCCGGGGACAGGGGAAGAGGCAGGGCATATTTGTGATGTCTAGGAGGGAGAGGAGTGGGGCTGTGGTTCAGATGCAGAGCACATGTTTGCATGCAGGAGGTCCCAGGTTCAATCTCCAGCATCTTCTGGTTCCTGCCTAAAACCCTGGAGAGTTGCTGTCAGTCAGTGTTGACAATACTGAGCTAGTTAGACTCAGTTCTTAGCGTGAGCCTTTTCCTGGGGAAAAGGCAGTGTTTACTCCACCTCTTTCCTTAAGCTGTACCTTCTTGAGTCACCTCCCCTCTCTCAGAGCCGTACAATTTCAAGTGAGTGAGTCAACCTAGCCTGAAAGGGGTCCTTATGTTGTCCAAGGTCCCATAACTCTCAGCTGCAGGCCTTAGGAATGACCCATCACCTGCAAAGGTGCCTCAGGATGCTCTCTTAACCTCATTCCTAGCTGGACAACTTAACCACACATCCCTGCTTAATGTGATCAATTAACCACTACCACTTTCACCACCTTCTTTTTCTTCTTTTCTCGCTTGTGGTGGTTTTTCTAGAGGGACATAATGGGCTTTGCGAAGTCATGCTGTCTTTTACTGATTTATGAATTTCCTGACTATTGAACATGTTTTGAGCATGACTGCTTTTTGGATATTGGTGTCGATGTATTTTGGAAGGCCCAGTTTCTAAAGGTTTTCTGTATAGTTTTTTGATGTGATGCCAGTGACTGATGTGACTAATGGAATAATTGTGCCTGATTATTATTGTTATTATTATTGTTATTATTATTATTATTATTATTATTATTTATTATTATTATAATTCCTTTTATATCCCACCAACGTACAAAATACCCTAGGTGGCATACAAAATTAAAACAAACAAGATAAAAAAATCAATAAAATAATACAATTGCCAGCATAAAAAATGTTACAAACAATTTAAAACAGATAAAACGATCAATAAAACCATACAGCATAAAACAATATGTAACGGTCAGCAATAAGATTCTAAAATGGGAAGGCTTGCCAGAATAATAGAGTCTGTAATGCCTGCTTAAAGGCATTCAAAGAAGTCAGCAGGCACATTTCAACCGGCAGGTCATTCCACAGCTGACAGGAAGTAAAGGAAAAAATGCTCTGGCGTGTGGCTGCCAATCTCACATTAGGGAGTCGCCCCAGATGACCCTCTGAGGACTTTAAATAGTGGGCTGGAGCATAGGGGAGGAGGCGCTCCATCAGGTATCTTGGAGCTAGACCATGGACCTTTCTACACCTCCCGGTGTTCCGGGAGGGAGAGGGGAGGCTCTCGTGATATCCTGATCAACATAGCATCCCCTAACATGCACACGCGGTGCGCAACTTCCCGGGAGGAAGCAGGGATGGTGCGGCCACCAGGTTTTTTTTTTTTTTTGGAAGACAGAGCTGGGAGTGCCTTTGCATTCCATTGAAAAAGTAAGTAGAAAAAAAAAAGCCCTGAAATTGTGGCCCTTACCCCTCCCCCGCCATTCCAAGGATGGCGAAAATGCAGGCTCCCTCTCCCTGAATGGGCACGGAGTTGCACCACGTGGCTCCGTGCCTGAGTAAGTGTGAACAAGGCGGGATGGGCGCCCACGCCTCCCGCGGCCTTGGGATGGTCCCGGGACAGCTGGAAGAATCAGGTTTATACCTGAGAAAACCCAAGTCATCCCCCCTGCCCCCGGGGAGTCCCTGTGCATCATTTGGATGCACAGGGAGCACGCAGGGACAACCCTGGGGGAAAAGGCTGGTGTAGAAACGGCCCACGAAGGGCTTTAAAGGTAAGAATCAGCACTGTATATTTTGCCCAAACAGGAATTGGTAGCCAGTGTAAAGATTTTAAAACCAGTTATATGGTATTTAACCAACAATGTCTCCAGTAACATCCTTCTCCCAAAAGTCAGTGTAGAATAGACAACAAACAAAGAAACAAACAAACCTGTCCTTGCCAGCCAATCTCTGGACAATAACAAAATCCTAAGGCCGGATCTACACGTCGTCCTCGACGCGCCCTCCCTGCGCCACAAGCCGCTTTGGAGCGCTGCACTTCGTCTAGTGTGGGTCAAGCCTCGGAGGCTCTGCTTGTGCTCTCGCCGCCGCCGCCGCCCTTTCATCCCGGCCGGTCCCAGGGAGGGAGGAGGGAGGGTTGTAAACAAAAGCTAGCAATTGGAAATCCCTCTCCCAATCACTGGCTTTTGTTTACAACCCTCCTTCCTCCCTCCCCGGGACCGGCCTGGATGAAAGGGCGGCGGCGCGGGCGCAGGCAGAGCCTCCGAGGCTTGAGCCACATTAGGCGGGGTGAAGCGCTCTGAAGCGGCTTGTGGCGCAGGGAGGGCGCATCGAGGACGACGTGTAGATCCTGCCTTACCCTCTTGGCAACTGGCTAATCTAACAGTGCAAGTCAGAGAGGATAGCCTGTGCACAGAAAAACCAAGAGACCTACTTTGACCCAGAGCAGGCCGATATAAATCTACCAGCCCCTTATAGGAACATAGGAGGCTGTCTTGAAGACGATGCAAAACAAAGCCACCTGCATTTTGGACTCTCCCTGGTGTGTGTGACCATGCGGACTGTCCTGATGAGCATTTGCACTTCAAAATTGTAGACACCGCTGGATATGGGGGAATCACAAGCTTGAAAGCTCCCATAAATCTGTCAAATGTATATTATCCCTCCTCTGCGGAGTGAAATGGTGTGAAGCCCCATAGCCCTCCTGCTGTGGGTTTCAATGCTGTGTCCTACCATAAGATATCCTACCTGCCCAATTGGTATTTTTGCCTTGAGTTCAGTATGACGTACTCTGTTGAATAAAGATGACATTTTGAGATGGGGGTGGGTGTTGTTGAGTGTATTTCTGTTGACCCGGACAACCTGATCTGCCAGGTTTTAACCCCTGACCTGGCCTTATACTCCCCCGTCTGGGGTCTCTTGCTTTCCCAGATCTTTGATTGGGTATGGATAATATGTGGTATTAATCTTGCTACGTTGCAGGTTGTCACACAGATGGCCGGGTTTCCAAGTGGTTCCATGACTGCATACTGTGGCGAATCATTGGTATTCACAGGGAGATGCTCCTGTTCCCTGTTTACACAGCCCCAGCTCATTTTAAATAATGAAATAGCCCTGCTGTAGGTTCCTCCACGGACTCCTTATCAAGTTATTCATGATGCGGGGCTCTTTCAAGCAGGGAGGACCTTTGCTTTCTTGCTTTAATAAGCATCTTTTAAAAGGTTTGGGCCAATGGCATCTTGGTGACTTTTTTCCTTTCTTTTTTTTATGGGATGGCAGTCTTAAAGTCACACGGCACATTTTCTATGCAAGTCAAACCCATTAATCATGGAGATGTTAGCTGGCTTCAGAGAGGATTTTTTAAAAAAAAAATAGAGATATTTAAGATAGAGAGAAAGTGCTCCGGTGACAGATGAGAAGTGCAGGCAAGGTAGCTTCATGATGGTGTGACTAATATGGGGTTTCAATAAAATATTCACGAAAGGAAATGGGAATTATTGGTGTGGTGGATGTGTGTGTGTGAGAGAGAGAGTGTTTGTGTTGGGGGAATCCTCCTTTAAAATGATTTGGATCTCATTTACCCCTCTCCATATTTATTAGCCAAGAATGGATTTCATTCACTTATTACAAATATTATCGTTTCTTTATTACTCATTTACTCATTACGTGGTATTCCTTATCCAAATATTTCATTACAACTGATATATTTTACTAATTGCATGTTTATCCCACCCTCCTTCCATCTAGCTCAGGTCATTGTACATGGCACCCTCCTCTGTTTTATGCTCACAACAACCCTGAGAGGTAGGGATAGTGGCTCAATTAACAAAGAGCCTATCTACACAGTACCTTGGAATGCTTTAAATTAGGCTGACCAGATAAAATCCAGGTCAGGGCTCATGTAACTTTAACAGCTGTAGAGAAAAGGGAATTTCAGCCAGTGTTATTTGTATGCAATTAGTTCCTGGTGAAATTCCCTCTTCATTACAACAGCTCAAGTTGCAGGCACTATACTAGAGTGACCATAGACAAAAGAAGGCAGGGCCCCTGCAACTTTAACTGTTGTGATGAAGAGGGAATTTCACCAGGAACTAATTGCATACAAATGACACTAGCTGAAATTCCCTTTTCTCTACAACTGTTAAAGTTACAGGAGCCCTGACCTGGATTTTATCTGGTCACCCTACTTTAAATAGTATTTTAAAACATTCCAAATAGTGCATTCCAAAACATCTTAGGCCACATTAAGGAGTACTCACGTTACAGGAGAAAAAATTCTTCAGTCTTCAAAGCGGTGTGTGCAGTCTCACAGCCTTCTGTCCATCTCTTTCTCTTTCGTTTTTACAATGAGTTTAGGGCAAGGCATTGAGGGTGCTATAGTTCACTCGCCCACTTCCTCTTTAGTTCCTCTTTCATTCCCTAGCTTTCAAAGAGTATAGGACTAAGCATTGTGGGTATTGTAGTTCACTCGCCCACTTCCTTCTTAGCCCCTCTTTCTTCCTTACCAATCAACGGCTAAGCATTTGGGCGCTGGTAAACGAAGCACTGCCCCCACAAATCACAAACGGTAAGGAAGAACACATTATTTTACTTAAAACGATTTATTAATAGTAAAAACCGCTGTATATAGCTGAAGTGAGTTTTAAAAAACCTCGAGTATACAACGTTCAAGGGAGTGCGTCATATGGCCCAAAGAGTTTTCGTAACCCTTATAAAACGTTACAAAGCTAGTGTGTAGATTGGCTCTCAGTACCTACTGAGCTTCATGGCAGAGTGGGGGTTTTAAGCCTGGGTCTCCTTAGTTGTTAGCTAGGCAAAGCAGCCAAAATTTGGCATCCAAAGTGCTAACTGGGGTTCAAAGATATGAACATATTACTCCCATTCCACAATATCTGCATTGGTTGCCCATTTGTTTCCAGACTTAGTTTAAAGTGCTGGTTTTAACCTGTAAAAATAAAACTAAAGACCAACATGAATCTGCCCATCAATTAAATCAGCATGAGCAGTTCTGATCCATCCCTATGCAAGATTGGATAGATGGATATCTCAAGCAGGGCTTTTTTTTAGTAATGGTACCATGGAATACCTCCCTGTGGAGATCCACTGGGTCCCTTTTATCTTTTGGACTTCAGAAGTTTTTCTGAAGATTTTTCTGTTTCAGCTTGCTGACCCTGTAACCCTCCAGCTTGCCAAATGGCTTTTAAAAACCGTCTGCTTTCCTTGTTGTTTCATGAACATGTGGTACTGCACATTTTCTTGGTACCGGGTTGGATCCAGATTTAGCCATACTCAGCGTAGACCCATTGAAATCAATGGGACTTGAATTAGTCATGACTAAGTTAGGTCCCATTCATTCTAATGGGTCTGTCCTGGATCAAATCTGGATCGAACTCATCGTTTTGTTTGACTGTAGCTTTTAAAATATTTTGCAAGCTGTTTTGTCTTTTGACAGAAAAGCAGAACATGGTTGTTGTTGATGCTGATGCTGCTGCTGTTGCTGTTGCCATCTAAGTTCAACTCAACACTTTATATCCACTATAACAGGAGCATTGAACTTCTTTCAGCCTAGGAGCTGAATCCGATTTCAGAGACGCTCTCTGCATTCCAGTGATGGGTGGGGCCAAAGGCAAAAGTGGAGCAGACAAAATTCAAAAATATGCTAGCATAGCTTAAGGCACTTACTGCCAGTACTTAATGCTTATGAGAGACATCTCAACCTTCTCAGAACAAAACCACTCAAATGCTGGGAAACCATCAACCAATCAGTAGTTGGGCGAAAGGGGCAGGGCCAGGGGAAGGTGGTGGGTCCATTTGGGAACCCACAGGTCTGAGATTCAACGCTCCTGCACTCTAACCTACTTGCTTTCATATGGACCCTTAGCAATACACAGAGCCAGATCTCCTATGCTTAAGCTAGTAATTATGAAGCCGTGGCATTGGGGCCAGGCCTGGTGTCAGCAGCACCTGGCATAGTTGGGCATCTGGCAAGGCTCATCAGGATCAGGGTCTTTCCTGATCCCTGGCAGATGCTCCAAGGAGCCTGCTGATGGACAGGCTTACCTACAGGCAATGATGGCACTGTAATGCCCTGGGAGCTCAACAACTACTCAGTGCCATATTTTGTCTCCCATAGGTACCAAATAAGTCACTTGGCCACTAGGCTCTCAGAGCACTCCAATTCTCTTCAGTAAGTGCATCAATCCCCTTGCTTGCTCGGGCAGTGCTGTAGGTTTCTCCTAGCATGGCTTGTTGAACTTTGAAAGGTGTCATTGTGAAGTAATGTACCTTCAGCTTTCTCTCAGAAGACAATTAGGTCCTACCTTGAGAAATCTGGAGAGCACTAGCTCTTGAACCTTGTCATGCTCCTTCGGACCATTATTTGTCCTGTAACGAGCAGAAGAGGAACATGTCCAACCCACTCCCCTCCACCAATATGGATTGTCTACGTACTGCCTTGTGGCGTGAGGTTTATAAGCCACAGTATAATTCACAACTTTTGTTTCTCCCAAGGTAAATACAGTCCACTCACTTGGTATGGAAGGCAACTGGTGGCTGGATGAACCTCCTGTATTATTCCACCTACTTGGAACCTGTGATGTTGCTGATCTTCGTAATTTCTTCAGGATATGAAGAATGCTCAGATGTATTACAAACTGAGGGTTATTTCCATGAGAAGTTATTTTCTGGCTTGGAATGTAATTCGGCAGATGTGTGGGCAGGATTCGGGCTGCTTTGCCGGGACATGTTTAATCCCGTACCCTTGATAAAATTCTCATTGCTTGATGTGAGCTGTATGACCAGGCAAACTGAGGAAGCAATTTATGAAGTTGGTCATCCCACTCCTGATGAGATTAGAAAAACACATGGATTTGCACATGCTCAAGGGCACTTTTTCATTTTTATTCAAATTGGATTATCATGGTGTCAGTTGTTTGGTTCACACATTTTGATCTTTAACTGTAAGAATGAAAAAAAAAAGTCTGAACCTGAGGAGCTGCCTGATGCTGAGTCGGACCATGAGTTTGCCAAGCTTGGTATTACCTTCTCTGGTTGGCAGTAGTTCCCTAGGGTATCAGGCAAGGCTCCTTCCTGGCCCAGTTACTTGAGCTCCTTTAAGAACGTAAGAGGAGCCATGTTGGATCAGACCACTGGTCCATCTAGTCTAGCATTCTGCCCATGGGAAACCCATAAGCAGGGCATGAGTGAAACAGCACCCTCCTGCCCATGTTCCCCAGCAACTGGTGTACATAGGCATATTGCCTCTGATACTGAAGGTAGCATAAAGCCATCAGGATTAGTAGCCATTATCTATTGATCTATTTAAAGCCATCCAAATTGGTGGCCACCCCTACATCTTGTGGTATAGAATTCCATCGTTTAACTATGCGCTGTGTGAAGAAGGACTTCCTTTTATCTGTCCTGAATCTCCCACCAATCAGCTTCATGGGATGATGACCCCATTGGGTTTTTAGTTTTATGAGAGAGGGAGAAAAATGTTTAGGCATAGTGGCAGTTACCTGGGACATTCTGCAGGCAAAGCATGTGCTCTACCCACTAGGTAAGGGGTGCAAAACATCAGGCCCATCAACCAAATCTGATCCTCCTGGGTTCCCAATCTGGCCTCTTTTGCTTTCAGCCCTGCCCACCCCTGGAATAGGCCCCTGGGAGCTTCTCTGAAATTGAATTCAGCCCTCAGCTTGAAAGAGTTACAACATCCTTCCACTAGGCTATATTCCCTACATCGCTGATGTAATCATGTAGAAACAGGTGGTTTCTTTTTTTATTATTTTATTCAGTTCTCTTGGGAAATGATTGCATTCTTGTGCAATCTGTTCCTATGTTTGTAAATATGTTCAAAGGAATTTACTTCCAAGTAAGTGTGCAGTAGATCACAATCTCACTATTCCCAATTTTACGGTACATAACATGCTCCGACTCTACCTAGTTCTCTCTGAGAATCCAAAATAGAAGGCAGAAGTGCTATTTATACACATTTTGCTATTCATAACTCTCTCTCTCTCTCTCTCTCTCTCTCTCTCGAGAGAGAGAGAGAGAGAGAGAGTGAGAGAGGGAGAGGGAGAGAGAGGGAGAGAGAGAGAGAGAAGGAGAACCTCTATTCCATTTAGTAACAAGCCCATCCAAAATGTCAGGCTCATCACAGCAGCCTTCTAATTAAGTCCAGGGCTTATTAGGCTAAGTTTTGTCAGCTTGCAGATAAGGGTAAAGCTATTCATAGGCCTCTGTGGCAGCAAAGCACTTGAAAAATGATATTTTCCTAACCTACCAGCTGCCTAAACAGCCGCTAACTTCATCATCAAGACAAGTTTCACACCGTTCTCCTTATTAAATTCATGTTGGCAACAGTCTGAAATCCAGGGGTTTTCATCATCAGCATGCAAACAAAAGAGTCTCGGAAGGAAGGCTTGAAAAGGAGGATAAAGATGACTCCCTGCTCGGTAGAACAGCTACGAATGAATGTTATTCAATTACTGATAACTTACTTCTCCTCCCCGTGATAAGAGTTTCACTTCCCAGCTGCTGCCATGCCACCTCTTCCAAACTAGGTGAAATTCAGAAATCGGTTTCTCTCTCCTCTGACGGATGGAAATGTCAACCTCTCCTCTCCTTCTTCCACACCCACCATCCTTTAATTTTGCACAGACCATTTAGCAATCCATCTTTTGGGCCGTGTCGAGCAGGTGCGCAATTGTATTTGTAATTCCACCACCCATTAATCACTGCTGGGCGACCTGGACCATTCCTAATTAACTACCACTTCTTCTTTTCTTCAGTTTCAACTTGCAACTTCTGTGCAAACAGTTTACTTTCCCCTTGGCTCACGGTCTTGGCAAGCTCCGGCAGACGGTTCCCTCCTGAATCTTGTCCAACAGATGTGGCAGTATGTGAACCTACTTCTAAGATGCAAAAGCAAACCACTTTTCCTTTTCTCCTTTACTGGCATCCCCACCCAAAACACACTCACCTTGATCTAGGAAAAGAGATCCACTCATGCAGGTGGGGTGGATGCTCCATGTGACGCTTGATTGGTCCCCATCAAATATATGTTGAATTTCTCAGGTGCATCCCACTCACCAGCCACTCATGGGCCAACTGTGCATGACTAGAACCAGATAGGAGCTTCTAGCTATGACAGCCACAGCAAAAGAGCTGCAGCAGCTGTGAAAAATATAGACTATAGGCAGTATCCAATGCTGCTGGTCAATGAGCAGGGCCCACCACCATGACTTGCATTCTGCAAGCAGCCAGCCCTGCTGATTCCCTTCTACAAGTGGCGCTCACTGCTTACAGAATGGCAAGCCCCCAAATGAGTAGAAATACTCATTTCTGGAATGAGGCAGGTTCATAGAATCCTAGAATAGTAGAGTTGGAAGGGGCCTATAAGGCCTTTGAGTCCAATCCCCTGCTCAATGCAGGAATCCACTATTGTGAACTCCACTGGCCTGCCCAAGCTTTTTTGGGTTGCCCACAGAAGTGCTAAATCTCCATTTTGCAAGTGGTAGGTGGGTGTCACTTACAGAAGAGATTCGGTGAGGCTGGACTCTCATGGGGGGTCCCTGATGGATAGTGCCAGTGTGTGTTAGCCAGATGTCAGACTCAGTCACTAACTAGCCTGTGATGATCTATTTGAGCAGTAAGTCGGTGGGAGGATACTCTGTTGGATGGGTGATCAGATCCAGCTGCCTTAAAACATAGAATGCACTTGTGAAACAAATTTTCTCTTGAGAGAATTAAATGTGTTGAGAATGAGAGACATACATGGCAGGATCTACCCTACTGCTTTATAGTGGTATTGAAGTGCACTGACAACTGTTGGGGCCCATGATACATCTACACCAAGCAGGATATAGCACTTTGAAAGTGGTATGAAAGCGGTATATGCCATGTGTCATGGGCCTCAATGGTTGTCAGTGCGCTTCAATACCGCTATAAAGCAGTGGTGTAGATCCTGCCTCCATATACCACTTTCATACCACTTTGATAGTACTATATCCTGCTTTGTGTAGATCTGGCCTTGGACCTGCAACAAAATGTTGCAGTGTGGATGGATTCCTTTTGTTCAGGATGCTCCACTTCATCAGTCAGCATTCTATGACCACTGAGCACATTCAGTTTTGACAGGGTTGTTTTTTGGGGGGGGGAGGGTGTTCTTTCTCCCCTTGAGGATTTCTTCTCCTAAAGATTTTTTGCTCTTCTGAAAACCTTGCAGTTCCTCCAAGTCCTGCTGACATTTCCCTCTTGTGCGTAGATGGTGCCATCTTGGCTATGTCAGGATTGACCTTTGGGGAATTGAGATCGCCAGAGTTGGACTGAGAAATTTTGCTGCCTGAGGCAAAGGGCAAGATGGCTCCTCACTCCCATTCCATTCCATTACACAATCTACCCAGTCTGGCAGTTGAATCTTCTTTCCATGCTGACAACAGGACAGCATCCTTCACTGTACCTGAGGGCATTGCAACTAACCTCCCAGGTCAGGAGGTATAGGACAAATTGTGCAGCACGCATAGGCTTGTCCTCCAACACCTCACTGCAGTCCCCAGCAACTTCTGGAAGAGATGGTGGTGTCTTTCTGCCTAATGGTAGAACCAGCCCTACCTATATGAATGTTGTCTACACAGCTGGGATTGTTGGTGTTCCCCCTCCTCAGCTGACTATGACACAGGTCCAAAGGGATGGTTCACAGCTCAGTGGTACAGCATATGTAGGGATGAATAAGAGGAGCCATGATAGAGGCATACACAATTAAGCAGGCTGTGGAGAAAATGGAGAGGTAGTAACCCCAAGTAAAGCATGTTACAGTAATCCAAACGGATGTAATCAAGGCGTGTTTTACCGTGGCCAGGTCAGACATCTCTAGCAATGGGCACAGCTGGCGCACGAGCCCTAACTGTGAAAATGTACTCCTGGCCACCTCTGAAACCTGGTAGCTAAACAATACCTCCAGTATCAGAGGCAGTAAGACTATGTACACCAGTTGCTGGGGCCTAGCACCCAACCACTTATAATTGTTTGTTTGAGTTTGTTTGAGTTTGCTACAAAATTGTATAGTAAATAAAGGTGTGAATTATGGCTGCTATAATGTCATTTAGTATATTTTATTACAGCATATTCTGATGAAGTTGTTTGAAACAGGTAGAATACTGGAGTCCTGTAATATGAAATATTATATGCTATGATTATGTAAAATAATATACAGTGGACAATGTTGGAATAGTACTACTAAATAATACTGCTTGAAATGTGTTCATGAGTGTATCTCTGTATGTGGACCAATTTATTTTTAAACAATTGGTTATACTCTAAGAGAATATATATGCTGGAGATACTGTAAAATATTATACAGAGGACAATGTTTGGAATTGTATCTGTAACACTTATGTGCATATAATGAGTTATAAATTATATGAACACTGTTCATTGATATAGATAAACACAATATTGTGGTCTTATCAATTTTTTGGAGTCCTTTGTAATTATAAGTGGTTGGGTGCTAGGCACCTGTCATGATATAGTATTACAACCACTGCCTCTTTTCTGGTGCACCAGTTGCTGGGGGACATGGGTGGGGGGGTGCAGTTGCATTCATGTCCTGCTTGTAGGTTTCCTGGGGAATTGGCCACTGTATAAACAGAATGCTGGACTAGATGGACCCTTGGTCTGATCCAACTGTGCTTTCCTTATGTTCTTATGTAAAAGTCTCACCCAGTTTAAAACAGCATCTCTATCCTTATTTCTAGCGATGGAACACATGTGTCTTCTCATGCATCTCTCTTTCTGGACCAAGGCAGCAGCCTTTTTGCATGCTTTAACACATGATTATCCCAAAGGTGTACAATGATTTGCGACCATCATGCACAAATTAGAAATCGGCACAAATTCTTGACCTTTGTACAAAGAAAATCCATAGTAGTTTCCCCCCCCCCCAATTCCCCACCTATGCCGTCCCCATTTTAGAATGATTCGCTTGGGATGGGCGGAGATGATGGCATTGGTCGTATTTATTATTGATTTGAAGTGCAGAAATGCATTCTTCCAGCTGTTTTATTCTTTTCACACATTGAATTATTCCTGCAAGTTACCTTTGCCTTTTAATAGGTGTGCTCCTCTAACAGGTATTGATTGAAATGTATTCTGCTGTATTTCATGTAAAGATTTCCTGACAACAGAAAATAAGAATCTGAGGGCAAAAAGAGCTTTGTGAGTAGACCTGGTGTTTTAGTGATGTCTTATAGTCAAAATAATAATAAGGAGAAGAAGCCAGGAGTGTTTGATGCCCTTACAATTTTGTAGTAGATTCATCAAAAGAAATAGCAGGCACTCTTACCATGTGACAACATTTGGCATATAAAATAACTTTAAAACCCTTGTAGTAGCATCTTTAGAAAAGCGGCTGGGAACGTGCACTTGGTGACCACTCTTTGTATGAACGCGTGGAGCTGCCTTATTTTCGCCCTTTTCAGATGACAAACAGCGCAATCCGATGCATGTCGACTCAGGGCTAAACTACACTACCACAAGATGTAGTGATGGCCACCAATTGGAATGGATTTAAAAGGGGGGTTGGAAAAATTCCTGGGGGAGAAGGCTATCCATGTTTACTTGTCCTGAAGGCTATGTGCTATCTCCAGTATCAGAGACAGTAAGTCTGTATACACCAGTTGCTGGGGGACATGGGCGGGAGGGTGCTGTTGCACCTGTGTCCTACTTGTGGGTTCTGGACTAGATGGAGCTTTGGTCTAATTTTCTTATGTGCACGCTATATTTAATGCATACTATGTAGCTGATCCTAACTTAAAAAAAAAATAGTATAAGCATCCACCCATCCAGATTTGGACCACCACTCGTGGGTGGGTGTGAGACTTCCCACCCGGTCATTTCCCCCTCGAAGTTTGCTTTTTTTTTAAGCAGCTAGAGGGATCTCTGATTTTGATTGGAACCATTTTCCTAACAGAAATTACATCCCTTCTAGCTGCTTTACGTCTCAGAATGAGAGCTGCTCTTTGCAGTCGCAGGGCAAATGTTTTTCAGTGCGAATTAAAGATTCTGTTATTCCAGCAGGCTTTCCCTCTTCAGGATTATCATTTCTCTTTGCTGATTGTTATATGCTGCTTCTAGGCTGTAACTTTTTATTATTATTATTGTAGGGCTTTTTTGTTTGTTTGTTTGTTTGTTTGTTTTTATTAAACTCTTTTTAACTTTGTATGCCACCTAGAATACTTTGTAGTATATAGGTGGGTTATGCATTGAATAAATAAAAAAAAAAATAGCAGCTTTTGGTTTTGTTATTTGTGGATTCCTGTTTCATCAGGAAAATCGTGTGTGTGTGTGTGTGTGTGTGTGTGTGTAAAGGATTGATCCCCTTCTCCACACATATATTTACTTATTACAATTATTGATATCCTGCCTTTCAAAATATAAATCCTTACGTGGCTTGGATATAACATCAAAGTACTTCAAAGAAAAAATTAAACACATACGCAATAAACAATGTCAATATAATCAAAGTAATCAGGAATTCTCATGGGATAGTTGATGGGAGATGGTGGGGAGCTGAAATGGATCATTGGTCTGGATTGCTCCTCCCGTTATTTTTTCTTTAATTGGCCAGTGGTACAGGCGTTAGTAACCTCAAGACTGGATTACTGCAATGCCCTTAAAGCTGCTCCAGAAGCTGGAGGTAGTGCAGAAGGCTGCAGCTTGGCTGTTGTCCAGAGCTTACCCTTTCCAGCATGAAACTCCATTGCTGAGGGAACTGCACTGGCTGCCTATTTGCTACTGGGCCAGATTTAAGGTTCTTGTACTAGTGTATGAAGCTCTAAACGACTTGGGACCAGGATAGCTGAGAGAGTGCCTTCTCCCCTATCAACCTGCCTGGTCACTGAGGGCATGCGAGGGCATGCTCCTGATGATTCCACATGGACCTGTTGTCCGATTGGAGTCCACCAGGAGAAGAGGTTTCAAAGTACAGGCCCCTTTCCTATGGAATTCCCTGCCCCTGGAGGTCAGCCAGGTGCCAACTTTGTATTCCTTCCGGTGCCTCCTGAAAACGTTGTTGCTCCAGGAAGCCTTCTCTTAGAACCAATCTACATACGCAGGATATAACACTTTGAAAACGTTTCGAAAACTGTATATGGAGTGTGTCCAGGGCCCCAACAGTGGTCACTACTGTTTTAAACCATTTTAAACTGTTTTAAAGCAGTAGTGTAGATAGGCTCTTAATGACCAGCCGCAGTTTTATTGTACCTTTTTTCTTTTAAATGCACTTTTAACATGTTTTAATCTGTTTTATTCTTTGATTTGACTTGTCTACCATTCCAAAATTCTTGAATGGGGAGCGGTATATAAATATTGTAAATAAACAAATAAGGGAATGCGACCATGTATTTCATGCATTGTCTAGTTTGGCCCATTGAATGCACTCTAGAACAGAGTCAGTACTCCCCTGCTGCAGCTACGTTTTTCAGGAGACGAGCAATGAAGATGGACAACCTATTGTTCAAAGAAGTTTGACTGATGTCACTGACGAAGTCGATCCTCAGTTAACCAGAAGTGAGACACTGGAGGCTGGTGGCTCCATGCCAGTAGGGCAGGGAATCCTCTCTGGGTTTCAGTCAGAACCAGTCAGAGTTACTGCATAGCTACCCAAGGTGCTGAACCTATTTTGGGGGTAGGGTTCATCACCTTGAGTAGCTCCTTTAGAATCCTGACTGGTTCTGACTGAAACCCATTTTGGATTCACAGCCCCAATGACATTCGAGCCACCACCCTCCACTTGGAGAGTGAAGACCCCCATCTCTCATTAGAAACAGACCCAAACTGAGCAATAGAATTTACTTCCAACATTTTATATCCTCAGCTAGCTATTAAGCCCTTAATAGTATCTTAAAACATTTAATAGCAAGGCAGAATCTACACCATTTAGATATTCCAACACTTAACCGTTGATGAGGAAATAGTGCAAATTATTCAGTTTTGCACCCAGCCACCAGAAACCTATAGCTGTGACTCATCCAGACAGTGAAATGTGGGAATGAGGAACAACAGGTCCATAGGATGCCAGAAAATGCAAAGGAATGGAGGAGGGGCTGTATCAACGTAAATAAGCTGAGTTCTAATCCTGCTTATACCCGAAGAAGGCAGAAAAGGTAGTAATTGAAATGTAAGTGATATAGGGGCAATTTGGGGGTGCAATTCTATGGGCTGTGCCCTTGCGAGACAGAAGCCCTTGGAAGCTTCCATGTATCCAGGACTTTATTGGGCTGCTGCCGACTGGGCCAGAGGAGTGATGGGCTCTGAGCCTGTGTATTCTACTCAGCGGTAGAATGTATGCATTGCATGTAGAAGGTCCCAGGTTCAGTGAGGACTGGAAGTGTCGATGTCAGTGGGGTTGGATAGTTGGGAAAGACCTCTGCTAAAGCTCTGGATGGAATAAACAAGGGGAGATGGACCACAGTTTGACCTGGAATAAGTTCTCCTGAATTCATATGGAGCATGATCAGTCTCATCTAGGTTAAACATAAACATCACACATGTAAACAAAAACATGCACTGTGACTCCCTAGCAGCTAATATTCAGGGTCTTACCACCTTTGAACCTGTAGAAATGCATAGCACCATCCTGACTGGCAGTAGCTATTGATAGACTTATGCTCTATGAAGAGACAGGCAGAAGGCAAGTCAAGAAACAGAAAACTCTGAGCTGCACAAAATACCCATGCATTTATTTCATCAATTTCTCTATAAAGATTTATAGAAATATTTTGCTATAAATATTGTATTCTCAAGGGGGAATAGAACACACCTATGGACTGTGGACAAGAGCTGCTTTGTTACACAGAGTCTACTAACAGGCCATAAGAACGTAAGAAGAGCCATACTGGATCACAGCAAGTTCCATCTAGTCCAGCGTTCTGTTCACACAGTGGCCAACCAGCTGTCAACTGGGAACCCACAAACAAGACACGAGCGCAACAGCACCCTCCGCCCATGTTCCCCAGCAACTTGTGAATATAGGCTTACAGTCTCTGCTACTGGAGGTAGCACATAGCCATCAGGACTAGTAGCCACTGGTAGCCTTTTCCTCCAGGAATTGATCTGATCCCCTTTGGAAGCCACCCAAATGGGTGGCTATCACTACAACTTGCGGTAGTGAATTCCATAATTCAACTATGCACGTCATGAAGAAGTACTTCCTTTTATCTGTCCTGAATCTCCCATCCATCCATTCCATGGGCGTGTCTCCCTATCCACATTCTCCACATCATGTATGACTTAGTACACCTCTACCATATCTCTCCTCGCCCTCCTTTTCTCCAAACTAAACAATCCCTGCTGTTGTGACCTTCCCTCACAGGGGAGATGCTGAAGCCCTTTGATAATTTTAGTTGCCCTTTTGCAGCCAGCCATCTCTTGGTCCACTAATATTTCTAAGCTCTTTCTCCTTCTTAAAATCGTTAAAACTTCCAGTGTGCTGTGTTTCTGTAGTCTACTCCCTCCCCACTGAAAAATATTTTTAAAAATCCAAGCCTGCTAGTGTGTGAGTGTTTGGCTGGCTGCTGGGTTTCCAGTCCAGCCCCCCCCCCCGTCTTCCTCCTCCTCCTCCTCCAAGCCTCATAACCTCACATATGGGGGGAAGCTGTTGTTACCTTGACTCACACCTTGCCTCCATCTCCTCCTCGTCCTGCTGCAAGCCTCTGTGTCTGTCCAGTGTCCTGTCTGAAAATGGGCAAGCTGTGTGCTGCTGTTGTGGCATTTATTAATTTATATTTATTATAGCGCTAAGAACTTTTAGTTTTATCCCACCGCTTCATTTCCATCTCTCCCTCTCCATACAGATCAAGGCACGAGAGGTGCCTGAGAGGATATTTGAGTTCGGACTTCAAAATTGCCTATGAATCACTGCTTGCAGGGACCTGCTCCAAGCTTGTCGTGCCTAAAACCCTCTTTAAAAGCTGTCATGGTGCTAATTTTCATTTCGTTATCTTTAAAACTGAAGGAGTTGTGAGCATTTCTGTTAATTCCCATTGATGAGAACGTAGCGGTCACCAGAAAAATGAGCAGTTTTCTGATGGGTAAACTGACGGTGTGGGGAGACAGCCCCCCTCCAAACATCGGAGAGGGGAATCGCCTCATTGGAGCTGTGCCCTGAATTTCGGGGCAGAGAAGACCCGCTCTGCACACCCCAACTAAATATTAGGAAAATGTTCCGTGTACATAGCCATTACTTCTTTCCAGGTTTATCTCAGGTTTGAATGATCAGCACTGACTTGCAGCCACAGAAGAAGAGATGTGAAACATGTCCGTGAGGAAAAGAGTAGCGTAATTATTTACATTCCCAAGATGTTCTGAATTATAGAGTGTTTATCTGAAGTATCATGTTAATGGAACTGCCAGAAAATCAATACAAAGATTGGGCCAGGGTGCCATTTAATCTGTTCTCCATGGCCATACATCAGAGAATTTTATTTCTCTCTCCAGGATTGCTCAGACAAGCCTATCATCCACCAGGCATGGAGGTTGTGATTGCAATACCTTGAAGAGTCGATGGGCATCACAGCAGAACCTGTCGAGACTGTACATTTCAGAGATTACCAGATTTCCTACCACTTTTGGTCCCCATCTACTATCTACAATAATCCGTATATTGCATGGCATGTGTGGCATTAAAGCCTGTAGCTCTGATTGGCTGGACCTGTTGTGATGGCTCAGAATATTGAGTTGCTCAAGGAATTCGCAATCCAGTTTCTAAGAGAGAAAGTAAAGTTGTCAGTTTGGCTTGGACCCACTTGCACTCTCCTCACAGGCTCATGCTGGTGCCCAGCAGCATGACCACATGTGGGACACCTGGTTTACTAATGAGGGGTGGGGAGAAATGATAATGAAAAATGCGCCTGACTCCTTGCCATTTGACATTTGTGGGATAGTGTACCTATTAGTATAAAACATAACTGGCACTCCGGACACATTAAATAATATAATATATCTTTCTTTATTAACACGCGGTAAGCCTCATTGCACTCAGTGCGACTTATTTCTGATTAGACATGTATAGGAGTGCACTGTAAGAGTGCAATCCTATGCATGTCTACTAAAAGTAATTCCCATTGAGTTCAATTACTCCCAAGTACAAATGTATAGGATTGTGGTATAAGTCACAAATATTCCCAGTTAAAATAGGCCTTTACATGGAGAAATCTGTAGAGCAAAAGGAGATGTTACCAGGCAGGTAACAGTGGTATTTCTCAATGGTTAATCTTCTAAAATAGGGGCATTGAGCCTAAGGTCTGTGGGCCAAATCCAGCCCAATCTGGGTTCAAATCCGGCTCACCAAGGTTCCCCTGAGAACCGTGTTTCCTTTCCTTGGTTCCACCACCTCTCCCCTAACTGACAACCATTTAGTGGTTTCTTGGCTTCTGAACATTTCCCCCCTCATTCTAAAAGACTGAAATGCCTCTCCTAATGCTTATTTAAGAGCTTTATAGAGTTTGTGCAGAGACAGCCGAGCAGGCAGGTCACAACGGTCGTCCGCATTCAGCAAAGTAGTTCTCAAATCGTGCAGGCTTTGATGAGCATCACAACAGCCACATTTTGCAGACTTTCGATTTCTCAAATCGAAAGTCTGTGGCTGCCCCCTTACAACATGTGAATTACTTATGAACATTTGACAAGGAGACGGACCTGCCTTGCCTAAAAGCAGATGTTTTAAGAAAATGGGCTCTAAGTCTGCCCACCCCTGCTTCTTCTCGGAGTCTCTCACCCAAAGTCTGCAGATCATTGCCCCCCCCCCCTGCGATCACTTATGCCCCTAATCTGTCTGCTTTGGGAACCCTTTCCATTTCTTGGAAGGCCTCTACTCTTGACTTTTTGCAGCATAAACCTCTTGTGAAAAGAACACTGACAGTCACAGATTTGGGAAGCTGTTGGTTTTCTTGGAAGTCGACTTCTCTCAACATTCTTCAGAAAAGGGGGTGAACTCCCCTAGCTGAGGACATCTAGATTGGAGATGGGGGTGGGAATCAGGGAATCTTTGCTTTCTTGGAAGACAGTTCCTGATGCTATTTAGCAAAACTCTCTGTGGAAATTGCAGGTAATTGCATCCGATCAGCCAATTTGCAAAGCAGTGGTGGGCAGAGAGGGAGAGAAGGAAGTCTGTGCAAGGACTTTGATTACCAGGACAGAGGCAGGCTTGGCTTCTGCAGGACAAGGGAAGCCTCCTCGGGCCCGTACAGGAGCTTCTTGTATTTTGCGCTCTAATCTGTATGCTCACATAGTAGGCATGTCAAAGAAATTTGCAAGGGGTTCAAGCGAGTTGAGATTTCTGTGACTTTGACCTGCAGATTCTGCAGACTTGCTGTCCAGGGATTTTTTAAGGTTTTTTTTTCTTTTTGGTGGGGGGGAGGGGGAGATTTGTGCACAATTGTGTATTTCCAAATGAACAAAATTCTCATACAAATAATCTGACTCCATCAATGGGTAGATGGTGGAACAAAAGATGCCTGACAATCCGTGAAACACAGCTGGAATCGGTTTAACAAATCCATACATCGCTGCTACTACACAGTCACATCCCATGGCACTGGGGAGGAGTTGAACCAAGAGCATGGGAAATGTCCCAGGAAAAGGCTGCTATCCTGTGCTTTGCAATAGCCTTATGCTCAGTGTTGAAAGGCTGTTGTATAGACTGCAGACAGCTGCACACTGCTTCAGTCTTCCAGGAGGACTGGCATGAACCTATCACAAGCAACATTGTCCTCTCTGCTGGTGTCAGAGGAAATGAAGGACATCTGATTCCCCAAGGGATGTGGCCAGTGGCATAGTGAAACCAAGGCCCACAGGATCAAAGCCTCAGGACTTCCTGATTAGGAGGGAGGATGAAATGACCTCCCCTCCCCCCTCCATCAGACTTCCCTGTCCCCTCTGAGATGAGCTACAATTCTCACAGTAGCTGAGGTGATGTGCGGGGGGGGGGGGAGAATCCCTGAAACAATAGGTGGTTGTGAGCAATCCTTGTTGTCATGCAAAGTATTGTGCAGTGGCTTGGTCTTGAATGGGCAGCTAAGACCCATTAGTTTTGCAAAAGACATATGTAATATCAGTGGAGGCTGGTAGCTTAAACATCAGTAGGGCAGTGAATCCCTAAAGGAGCTATCCAAGGTGTTGAATCCATTTGGGGGACAGGGTTTAGCACCTTGGATAGCTCTTTTAGAGTTTTGACTGGTTCTGACTGAAACCCGGAGGGGATTCACAGCACCATTGACATCACAGCCACCAGCCTCCACTCTATAATATCCAGAGGGAGGAAGATGGATCAACACAGCTGCCTGCAGTTTTGGACTCTCCTTGTCGGTGTGGCTATGGAGGCTTTCATGATGAGTGCCGGCACTTCAAAATGTGCCACCCATACAAGGACATCTCTTAATTGCTATATGCTTCATTAAAGTACACCTGATTGCTGGCACCTGAATGTATGAAGCACTGTGAACCACACTGGATTCTATGAGACTATCTACACTATTACTTTAAAACGGTTTTATTAATTGGTTTAAAACTGTTATAAACCGTTTTAAAGCGGTAGTGTAGATAGGCTCTGTCCCTTCCTGAACTGGCCCATAGGCATGGAGAAGAGCAAGAGCAAGCTTGACCTCCATGCTTACCTAGCATGCTTGCTCCCATCTCTGACACCGCATATCCGTGGAGGGCATCGCATTGAAACATTTCTGCCAGGAATGGGAAATGTGTGGTTAGGGAGGTGCAGCTCACCAGAACTTGGGCTCAATGAAGTTTTTCAATTTCCATCTTGGAACTCATTTCCACTCGAGTCTGTATCAGATCAAGAGCTTTGTCTTCTTTTCTTTCTGCATAAAATCCGTCCGTGGTTTTCCAAATGTACACGTCATTTGTAGGCATCTTTGATATATAAGCATTCCCCTCCATTGATGAAAGTGTATTTGTGTACATTTCCCCCAAGTTCCCCTTTTTTCATGTATATCTTTCAAATGTACGTGTGCTGTCGAACATATGGGGGGGTCCATAAACCCACATCCAAGCTTGGAAATGTTCAGACTTCAGCCGCAGGTTGAGTCCGTATTTGGTCTGGAAGGTGTGAACTGGATAAAGCCTGATCAAAATCAAACGATTTTCTCATGCATCCTTATGCGTGGCCCTCCAAATCTTGTTGGACTTCAAGTCTCATCAGCCCTAGTCAGCAGAGTCAATGGTGAGGGATGACAGTTGCAATCCAACAATATCTAGAAGGCCACATGTGCTCCATCCCTTGTCTGAGCACAGAAAATCCGACAGACACAGGCCAAAATCCTGCTGTCAATTACTAGATTTTATTGCAAGAGTTGAAGGCGTGGTTTGGCCAATGTGCACTGGATTTTACACACATGGGCAGTAGTCCAATATTACACGGATGGAGAGTCTTGTCCAACGTGACACGAGATGGTGTGAAAGGTTGGTCTGCTGCATCAGACCAATTAAACCTGATGATGTAGTCATCACAAGATGAATGCAGATGTGGGCACCAGCTGGCACTGGGCACACTGAACCTGGCTCACGTTGAATCAGTTCATAAGTAAGCCGAGCAACTGCCCAACAAATCAGCAACTAGCTCAACTTATTTCTGAACCGCTCCAAATTCACAGCCTTATTTTAATTTCCAGTTCATGGTTCAGTTATAACAGATCCAGGTGCTAACAGAAGTGTATTTTTCTGAGCAGAGAATAATAATGGAAAACCTGTTTCATTGCTGCCCTGCAGTCATGTGCAGTTGAACAGGCTTGTCAGCCTTTTCTCCCCATTGCCTTTAGCTATAATGCAAGATTGTCAGAGGCTTGGAAGGGAACCTATCAGCTACCTTCCTGCAGGGATGCTTGCAGGGCCAGATGAAGGCTAGCTGATGCCCTAAGCCCAGCCCAATAATGGTGCCCCCTTGGCCCTTCCATTGCTTAGCCCGGCAAGACATTAAGACTCAATAAGTGCTGAAGGTGAAATAAGACATTAAAAACTCAGTTTTCTTCAAGGCCATCCCCCCACGCCAGATAAAACACAATTATATCAAATATAAACTGTTTTTTATTATATTTATATATTCCTTAAAATTAGATGGCTACAGCCATAGCACCGGTACTCTGTGGTGCTCCCTTCCCTGGGTGTCCTAAGCACGTGCTTAGATTGCTTAATGGTTAATCCAGAGCTGGATGCTTGCCACACACACCCTCTGGTGCTGTCTATGTAACTTGCAGATTCATAAATAAACAGATCCTTACAGTGGCAACATACATCTTCAGTGTTTCCTCAACTATAAAAAACTCAACTGAGTAAAAGAAGGGAATGTGAAGTAATACTAAGAAATAGACTTTTTTAAAAAATACTCAGACATTGAAGAAAACATACATATCCTACGTTTAGTTGATTTTGGAGTGGGGAACATTTTCTTTTTTGTAAAGCAGGGATTAGAAATCTCAGTGGTGCAGACTGGGCCCTCCTGGGTCCCAATCCACACACACCCAGGGTTCCCCAGGTAGCCACACTCCATCCCCTGACTCTGCCCTCTTCTACCCCTGTGAAGGTTTGAGGCCTACATAGGCAAGGTAATAAAGTCAGGACTAGAGGCCTAGGCCTTTTTTTTTTTCCTGTTGAAACGGGGTATCCCTGCGAGGAGTAATTTAATTTAAAATTGCTCCACTGGCTGCCAATTAGTTTCCGGGCGAAGTATAAAGTGTTGGTTATTACCTTTAAAGCCCTACATGGTTTGGGTCCAGGTTACTTACGGGATCGCCTTCTCCCATACAATCCACCCCGCACGCTCAGGTCCTCTGGGAAGAGCTTACTGCAGTCGGCCAAGACTAGGCTGACATCCGTTACCCAGAGGACCTTCTCTTCTGCCACTCCCAGACTGTGGAATGACGTGCCGGAGGAGACTCGTCAACTTAACAGTCTTTTAGAATTTAAGAAAGCCATAAAGACTGTTCTCTTCCGGCGGGCATATCCAGTGGAGTTTTAGAATGTTTTAAGGGTGTTTTTAGGATGTTTTAGGATGTTTTAATGCAGTTTTATGTATTTTATCATATTGTTGTTCCCTGCCTCGATCCAGACAGAGAGGCGGGTAAGAAATAAATTATTATTATTATTGTTATTGTTATTGTTATTGTTATTATATTCATTTCCCTGGTTAAATTTCATTCTTCCAGTTAAGTTTCATTTCTTCAAGGTTGAAACAGCACTTTCCGTTTTGGGGAAAGAGGGTATAAAAAGAGAGGAGAGAGCCAGCCAGAGGGAGACAGCAGGAAAAGACTAAATGTAGCTAGGGTGAAGGACTTGCATTTGCAACTATTATTGTCTTTTAAGGCCTTTGTTTCACTCAGCTCTATTGACAAAATACCTTTATTTGTAATGCCATTGGTTCAATATTCTAGTAGACTGTTGTGTTAAACCTAAAGTGTCTGGTGTACCAATCACCTCATGTCTGTAGCCTAAATCCGATGTTACTGAGAATGGGAAGGAAGGGGGGGGAGGAAGGGGGGACTCTTAAGGAGGCAAGAGATCCTTAAAGAGTTGCTTAGGGGTTCCAGGATATGGAAGGAACCTTGACACCCTGAAAAACTGATCGTTTTGTGGTTTTTCAGCTTTTGTGCCGTCCCCCCTCCCCCAATTCTAAGAAATTAACATGCCTCTCCTAAGCCATCTTCCTGGCAGTAGGAGCTTTAAGGCACATGCTGGGAATTGTAGCACTTTTTTTGTCTAGGATGCATAGGATTTCACCCTAAAGCTGGTGTTTTTGGCCCCACCCCTTTTGCCTTTCGCCCCACCCTCTTTTGCCTTCAGCTCCACCCACCACTGGAACACGGCTTCCAGGAGCTGCTTTGAAATACAATTCAGACCTCAGACTGAAAGAGCTCCTACTGAAAGAGCTCCTCAGACTGAGAGAGCTCCTTTAGCCTTGTTCTAAAGTAAGCTTGGGGAGTAGGGAGGCCTTTAACCCTTTTCCCTCTCTGTGTTTCCAATCTAGATCAGCTTCTCTGCGCCTCCTTTAGAGTGAAGGAAGAAATACACTGCTGTTAGCTACATCTTCAAAGTAATGTGTAGCTGGGGCCTGATTTATTAGGTAAGTCATTTCCTTTCGTCCCCCATTTTGGTCATAGCTGCCTTTGATTTAAGTTCAATTTTATTCACTGGTGCCTGTGTGTCTGTGAGTAAACCTGCAATCATGTTCGCTGCCCTGATGCTCTTTTGATGTGTTGGACTATAACTAGCATTGCCTCCAGCCAACATGGCCATCGGGGTTGTGGGAGTTGTAGTTCAGCACATCTGAAGAACCACTGGTTGGGGAAGGCTAGTGTGTTGTATCTGTCTGACTCGGTCCATCTAGGCTCTTTGCTATGTGTAAGGATGCATGAATCAGCAAAACCTGAAATTGCCAATGTTTGACAGATTCCATCCATAGGCGTGTACACAGGGTGTGCCGGGTGTGCCCAGGCACACCCTAATTTCTCAGGGCACCTCTGCTTTCCTGCCCCCTCCTGCTTGAATCGGGACTTTTAAAAGGATGGGAAAGCCTCTGGAATGCCGTCATTAGCATCCCTGGGGGAATTATGCACTTTCCGGAGGCCCTGGAAAGTGTGCTTTCTCGCCTCCACTGCTCCAGTCAGGGCCTTTAAGGTGCACGCCCTAATGAAATGAGCTGCACACACCTATGATTCCATCTCGAAGCTTGTTCCCACTCAAGTTTTACCAGATTGCGAGTTTTGTTTCCCCCCCTTTCTGCATGAAAATCTGAGCATATTTTCCCATGTATGCATCGACAGTGTGCATTTTTGAGATTCACACATTCTTCTCTCATTGATTCAAGGACACAAGGTCACATTCTTTTCATAGGCACTTTTCCCAATGCACTTATGCTGTCAGAGACATTTTCTTTGGCCTGCAAATCAGATTGCAAGCTCAGAAATGTATGGACTTCCCCCGAGATGGCGTCTGAGTCCATGTTCAGTCCAGAAAGTGTGCACTGGGTAAATCCTCATCAAAACGAAACTGAAATTAATTTCTCATGCATCCCTACCTGTGTGTCGTGAAATGGTGTCACTTGTGCTTTTCAGTGCTGTCCGTGGGCGAGGGAAGGAAGAGGCCCAGGGTGCCTCACTCGGCAGCTGAAATGGAGCCACCCCATCGCTGCCTGTGACACGCAGGCGACGGTGCAAAAGTCCTTCGGGTTCAAACGGAACCTTGGGAAACCGAAGAGGCTGCCTCAGCTTCCAATTAGTATGAGAAAGATGTGTTCTCTTTGTGTCTTTTTCTTTATGCGCGTTTGAGGGAAAGGAGTTAATTTAGCTACAGTTAATTTCATGCCCTTCGTAATGGTCCCAATTATATCTTCCTAATTATTTCAAGGCCTCGTGTGCTTTGCTTGAGTGCCTCTTTCAGAAGGGGATATTAAATAACTATCATCTCACTCATTAATACAATTCAATGGTATGCAATAAAGAGAAACAGGAAAAGACATGGATGGACACGGAGTTGTGAAGGCCAAGACAGTGTTTGTTGCCTGGAACTGGGAGAACCAAAGGGATGTTAGAAGAGCCTTCCCTAACCTGGGTCCTCCAGATGTGCTGATCACAATTCCCATCATCCCCAGCCAGCATGTAGTCCAACACATCTGGACAGCACCATGCCTGATGTAATAGCTCTTTAAACCGCCAATTCATTTCACTGGTTCTTCACCATGTTTACCTGGGAGTAAGTTCCAATGAACTCAGTGGGGCTATTCTGATCAGGCGTGCATAGGGTGCACGGTTTCCCCTCTTCTTTCCCTCCCTCCCTCCCTCCACCGAATTATTGCCTGGGAAGCCTTTTAAACCTTTGGCTCTGCTTTCAAATAAAGTATCTTTGGGTTTTTTTTTTCTGTGGGATTGCCTTCTCCCATACAATCCGCCCCGCATGCTCAGGTCCTCTGGGAAGAATTTATTACAGCCGGCCGAGACTAGGCTGTCAACTGTTACCCAGAGGGCCTTCTCTTCTGCCTCTCCCAGACTGTGGAACGACCTGCCGGGAGAGATATGCCAACTTACAAGTCTTCAAGAATTTAAGAGAGCTATAAAGACTGATCTCTTCTGGTAGGCCTACCCAGTCGAATTTTAAGACTTTGTTGATTTTAATAATGTATTAATTTTATATGCTTTTAATCAGTTTATGTATTCTATATTGTTGGCATTGATGCTGTTCCCCGCCTTGATCCAGAGGGAGAGGTGGGTAAGAAATAATAATAATAATAATAATTTATCTCACAATTTTGTCAAAAAATCAATGTATCAAAACTACCTGGGGCACTAGCAATCCAAACATATTATGGAGCTCTTCTGTCTTTTTTTTTTACTTCATGGATGTCTTTCTTTGTTTTTTCCTTTCTTTCTGACCCCCCACCTTTTTTTTTCCTGGTAAGAAAACAAACAAACAAGCTGTGGGAAAACACAGAAGGGCTTCAAACTGAAGACGTCAACCTAATCTTGTAAAATTCTGTGAATGAGGCAGTGCGATTTCACAATGAAAGCACCTCTAATTCTGGAAACCTCCCTAATTCTTAAGTGAGCGGAATGGTTTTGAAATGTTCATTGCAATATTGAGCCAGTCCCTAAGGAAAGGCAATTTATAACTCTCTCTCTCTCTCTCTCTCAATCTCTCTTTCTGTGTGTGTGTATGTGTGTGTGTGCGCATGTGTGTGTGTTTTTGTGTGTTTTACAGCATGTGTCTGGTTCAGAAGTAGCTGTAATGGTAAAAAAAAAAAAAAACCAAGAAGCTTTGTGCCATTTATGTGAAAGACAACAGAAGGACACATTTAAAACTAGATTGTTGGCTTTTATTAATTTTTAGAAACAACCTTGTCCATATGAATTCAATTGTTCTCAAGATGATGTCGGATGACATTTTGACGTGCTACAGCTAATGGGAACTAATATAATGATAAAAAGAAATGTTTGTATTAAATTACTCCTTCTAGGATAATAGTGATCATGCTGCAAATGGTCTGAAATCTCCTATTCCCTAATATTGGCACTCAATAACAATGGGCAATGAACCAAACTGAAAATGCCTTTTCATGTTCACTGTCTTTGTTAGGCCTTTAGTACCAAAGGAACTGAACTGGACCGGTTCTGATTAAAGAGGCATTCTAGAGCAGCCTTCCCTGACCTGACGTTCTCCAGATGGGTAGGTCAAATGGGTTCAGTTGATTCAATGCTGGCTGAGGATTATAGGAAACATAGTCCATCACTTCTGGAGGTAGCCAGGTTGGGGAAGTCTGACCGATAATATATAGGAGGGGGTATTTGTGGCAGGAAGATGAATGTTGTAAAATTAAAAACTTCCCCTCTTCATGCTACATGGGGAGGTTTGAGGAACGTGGGTGGGGGAAGATCACTTTCCCTCCTTCCTTGTTCCAGAACCCCCCTCTTCCTGCAATATAGCAAGAAAGCAGCCATATGTGGACTTTAGCACATTATAGAAAAGCAGGATGGGAGGGAGCAGTCCTCAGTTAGGTGCTGTTTGGTAGCCTTCCTCTAACATTAGTGGGCTGGACTCTGTAGGGTTCATGGGAGATGTTACCTCATGAACCCCCCCCCCCCGGGGTTACCTCAGTTGAGCTGTCAAGTTCTTAGTGGTGGTCATGTTTTTCCTCTGCAATGTCCCAGATGTTGAGCCAACATCAATAATAATAATAATAATAATAATAATAATAATAATAATAAATTTATTTATTACCCGCCTCTCCCGACGGAGTCAAAGCAACATTCAAAGTGTTGTGGAGGGAAAACATGGCCACCTCCAGGAGCTGGTGAGATTTTTTGTGAGCGAACTTACTTCTGTGTAGTGATGTAGTAATAATAATAATAATAATAATAATAATTGCATTTATATCCTGTCTTTTTTCCTCCAAGGAACCCAAGGTGGCATACAACATCCTCCTCCTCCTCTCCATTTTATCCTCACAAGAATAACCTTGTGAGGTAGGTTGGGATGAGAGTCTGGGACTGACCCAAAGACACCCAGTGAGCTTCCTTGGCCATGTGGGGCCTAGAACCCAGATCTCTCGACTCCCGGTGAAACTCTAACCACTACACCACACTGGCTCTGCACTGTACGTCTCACTGAACTCAGGAGGAATTACTTCTGAATAAGTATACTTCGGATTACACAGTTTACGCACTTATATTAATCCAGTGTGTTTCTTTTAAGAGATGGCACAGCACAAACATATATGATTGGCTCTATTGGGAAGCTGGTAGGGTGGCTGGGCTCTCACTTTACAGAGAACGGTTCTCTATTTGAAAAGCTATTGAAGGACAGGCTTCAGTTCGAAGATGTCCACTCTTTAAACCCAGATAATGAACCTTAAAAGGGAGAGCAAAAGGGGCCTTGATGTTGTCCATCAGCAGTTAGTCATTCTTCACCTGGTCATTCTTCCTCACTAGGGTGACTTTTATTGCGTTTCTATTTAAATTATACTTATGCTTTCTAAATTTGAAGTTGTACATATATCAGTGGAGGCTGGTGGCTTCGATTTCGGCGGAGTTGTGAATCCATTCAGGTTTTTAGTCAGAACCAGCCAGAATGCTAAAGGAGCTATCCAAGGTGCTGAACCCATTGGGGGGGGGATAGGGTTCAGCATCTTGGATAGCTCCTTTAGAGTTCTGGCTGGTTCTGATTGAAACCCAGAATGGATTCACAGCCCCACTGACATCAGAGCCACCAGCCCTCACGTATCTGTTTTTACTCTAATTATTGTCCTCCTCCTCCTTCTCATTTATATCCTGCCTTTGCTCCTCTTGCAAGGAATCCAACGCCGCATACATCGACGTCCTCTTCTCCATTTTATTCTCGCAACGCTCCTGTGAGGTAGGTTAGACTGAGAGTCAGGCTGCCTCTTCACGAGAGGTTTAATGCTCTTTGAAGTCTCATTAAAAAATTTACCTCCACACCAGCGGAGCGCAAATGGGGCGTAGCGGTGCGTTATCTCTCCGATTATGCGCATTATCGAATGCGCGTTAAACAGCGAGTTTTATTTTGCTCCCTCCGTTAAAGCGCATTTTGACTGTGTGAATATGCGCTTATGCGCATTAACTACTTGTAAACTGTATTTTGGACATCCGGTAATGCGCTTCGCCGCCTCTCGTGCAGAGGGAGTAGGCGTAAATGCGCTTCTGCGATTATGCGCATAATCGCCTAACCGGGCGCAAAAGCGAATCCTTGTAGAGGGGACCTCAGCAACTGGCCCAAACTCACCCAGTGAGCTTCATGGCTGAGTGGCGAATCTCCCAAGTCCCAGTCCAACAACCTAACCAAGACACCACACCGGCTCCATATTATGCAGACTTCATGCAAAATGGCCTCCCCTTTGTTCTCTTGTGGGTGATGGCCGAGGAGGCTAGCCTAAAAATGGCAATAGCCCCAGGATGGTGCATAGTGGTGCCAGGCCTGCAGCATGTGTGTGTGGAAGGGAAGGTTAGGGAGGGTGGGGAAGGAAGGAAGGAAGCCAGCCCTGCCATTTCCCCTCCCTCGTCTTCAAAGGTATTCGGAGGAAGGATACACTCCACAAACGCAGCTTCCAACCAAGCTCCTGTTCCGCGTGGGCTGGCTGGAGCGCTGAAGAGAAGGGCTGCTGTTAGAGGTTGGGGATTGATGCTGGCGTTTTGTCGCGGGTCTTGATTCCTCTTGCTAATACGCACAGAAAAAGAGCAGAAATGGCTGGTGGCAGCGAGCCAAGTCACAGCATGAATAGCCCGTTCAGTGCTTTGGGCTTGCTTGACCTCCTCCCCCCCCCCCCCCCGGTACGGTCCCACACCTCTATTTCTGACTTTTAACAGGCAAGAGGGGATTTTGGCTGAGTCACCTTTTGGCACGGGCTCCCTCCTTGTGCAAGTCGACTGAACACAGGAGCTGGGAGCGGGCGGGCGGCCCTTCGCTGCCTGAAGCAAGCTGCCTGCGTTCGCACAGAGGCAGCGCAGTCCCTCCCCCGGCCATGAAAGAAAGGAAAGGAGATGAGCTACCAGGGTAGAAACAAAGAGACGACGGAGTTGATAGTCAGGAGGGTAGGGTGGGGTGGGGTGGGGGTGAGGGAAGTACGGAGAGGGAGGCAAGGCTGGAACAAAGAAATAAAGAAAGAAGTGCCTGTTCAGGGGAACAATGGCTTCTTTAAGCCCAGATGCAGTTTACAGGATGTTTAATCAGCCAAGCACCTGCTGTACCACTGAGCAGTGACAGGCGCAAAAAAATAGACTGCCCCAACCAGGTGAATGCTAGCTCTGGCACTCCGTCCCCGAAATGCATTTGGCCAGGTGCCCAGAGTTAAGCGCCAATCCAGATTAGGCTCAGGTTCCACTTGCAAGCCATGACTGCACTTCCTTAGTGGATCGATACTTTATGCTCAAAATAGCTCAGAGTGGGGGTGGGGGTGGGGGTGGGGGATTGGGGATTGGGGAGGGAAAGGGAGATATGCATCACACTGTGTCATTTGCCGGAGCCTGGAGAAATGTCTCTCCCCCCCCCCCCCTATTTTTTTTTTAAAAAAGACACATGTTTATTCATAGCATTTCAGACTGTTTTGGCTTTGTGATGGAGCTTGCTTTGGTAAAGTAGCGCCCTGGCTCTACCTAGATTACTGTCATTATAATAAATAGAATACTATAGTATAGTATAGTATAATATTATATATTATAATATATAATATAATATATTATAATAAATATATAATATAATTAATATAATATAATTAATGTAATGTAATATTTTAACACTTCTTCAATTATTTTTAGCTCCTTGCTAAAATGTTCATTTCTTGGCTCAAACAGCTCTCAATTGCCCTCACTCTTAATTGCCCTCACTTGCTTTCAGTGACATCATGGAGCCCAATCTCATTGGCTGTGTCACTTTGTAATGTCACCCATTCATGATAGTATCTTTGATTTGGTGTGGGCAGATACACCTACTAACCCAGGCAGCAGGCAGGGGATAAAATGTGCTGAAGTAGCAACAACAATGAGAAACACTGACACTGAATTAGGCTGACCCTATGAAAAGGAGGTCAGGGCTCATGTAACTTTAACAGTTGTAGAGAAAAGGGAATTTCAGCCAGTGTCATTTGTATGCAATTAGTTCCTGGTGAAATTCCCTCTTCATCACAACAGTTAAAGTTGCAGGGGCCCTGCCTTCTTTTGTATATGGTCACTCTAGTATAGTGCGTGCACCTTTAACTGTTGTGATTAAGAGGGAATTTCACCAGGAACTAATTGCATACAAATGACACTGGCTGAAATTCCCTTTTCTCTACAACTGTTAAAGTTACAGGAGCCCTGTCCTCCTATTCATATGGTCAGCCTAGTCACTGAATTAATATACATAATCTGTAAAGGTGTCTTTTTAAATTATAGTGGGGGGGGGGAAGGGATTATGTTCCCCCAACAAAATCCATCATTCTGATCTAAAAATTGAAAGTGGAGAATATTTGTTACAGAACAAAGATAAATATCTGATCTGAGGAGCTTAAAATCTATAACTTGACATTAGGAGGGAAGGAACAATGAACAGAACTGATGGACATTGACTTGAAAGTAAGTGGCATTGATTTCAGTACATCCACTAAATAAGGCTGCAATCCTAAATACTGGGGAGTAAGACTATGATTCTATATCCACTTACCTGGGAGTAAAGCTCACTGAACTCAATGGAACTTTACATCTCTCTGAACTCAGGGGGATTTACTTCTGAATAAGTATGCAATGGATCACACTGTTTGTGTGGTTATATATTTATCTACGGTCATGTAGTGAGTTCATGACCGGTGCAAGATTTCCCGGCTCACAACTCATAGGCAGAGCCCTGCCAGGAACAGACATCCAAGAGGCAGTGGAGGCTGGTGGCTCCGATTTCAGTGGAACTGTCAATCCATTCCGGGTTTCAGTCAGAATCAGCCAGAACTCTAGTGCTGGACACTAGTCCCAAAAATAGTTTTTTAAAAAAACCTACAAAAAACTGCTTTATATTCCCTGAGCAGGGGAAAGGCAGAACTTTGCTTATCCATATCTGTGTCCATTTGATCAGTTTCACTCCTTTTGTCTTGGAAAGTGACAGAGATGCCAGACTGGGCATAAGGACTTGTTTTCAGACTTAGTCATACTTAGAATAGACCCAGTGAAAGCAATGGGATGTATTTTAGCCATGGCTAACTGAAATCCCATTAATTTCAATGGGCCTTTTCTAAGTATGACTAGGCTGACCATATGAAAAAGAGGACAGGGCTCCTGTAACTTTAACAGTTGTAGAGAAAAGGGAATTTCAGCCAGTGTCATTTGTATGCAATTAGTTCCTGGTGAAATTCCCTCTTCATCACAACAGTTAAAGTTGCAGAGCCTTGCCTTCTTTTGTATATGGTCACTCTAGTATAGTGCCTGTGACTTTAACTGTTGTGATGAAGAAGGAATTTCACCAGGAACTAATTGCATACAAATGACACTGGCTGAAATTCCCTTTTCTCTACAACTGTTAAAGTTACAGGAGCCCTGTCCTCCTTTTCATATGGTCAGCCTAAGTATGACTAAATCTGGATCCAACCCATACATCTTTCAGAGGGGCGGGTGCACTTGCCCTCTTCTGGAAAAAGGTGTTTCTTTCCTCCCTGAGCCTCTCTTTAGCAATGGAAGAAGGAGGAGGAAGACACACAAATGACCAAGTGATGGGTTTAAAGACAGAGCTAAAATTCAGGTGGCTGAAAAAAGATGTGGGATCTAGTTCTAACATTCCAATGACATGTATTTACTCTGGATTTTATACCTAGCACCAGAATTGCTATAATGGGATTGACTAAAATCGGATTGAGTCCAAAAAGTAAGCGCATGCAAGAGTGCAGCCAGAAGGTAACTGAATGAAAGGTCAAAGAGGATATAGGGACTGTGCTCGTATAGTGAGGAAGGGGAAGCACTCTGTACATGGCTTGGAGAATTTTGGTCTTTGCTGTTATTGCATTTGTGCCCCTACTGAGCTGGTCTTCAAGGTGAACTCTGTTTCAGTTTAAGACTTCCGTGTTGCACGCATTCTGAATGGTGGGAGGGGAAGTGAGGTCAGGTCAGCCAAATTTGAACATTTTCACACCCTGTTAGGTGTTGGACAAACTGGTGTGCACGAATAGAAGGTGGTGGAACCGATGATGCGGGGTCTCATGGGAGGAAAGCTAGTCAAGTCAGGTTTATTTTTGCACGCCTTTTCTCCAACCGCTACATTCAAAGTGTGTTCACAAAAGATATAAGCAAGTGCAGGCCTGCAACAAAACAAGCCTGAGTAGCCTTGTTCAGGATTCCAATGATGCCCTTTTCAAGGATATTTATTTATTTAAGTTTAGAAAAATGAGCACGTGAGAGAAAGCAAAATTGACTAGTTCATCCATTCAGGTGTGCTTGCCCTTCCTCTTCAGGCAGCAAAATGTCTTAGGTTGGCTCTGCTACTTTCCCCTTTTTCCCCTCACACAAACCTGTGACAGAAGCCGAAGTGAGAAAGTGACTGGAGCCAAAGTCACTCAATGAGCTTTATGGTTGAGCAGGATTGAAACTTCTCTCTCTGCTTTTCGTCTGATACCCTAATGCTGGGTCTACAATAACTTGCCCGCAGACACCTTTCTTAGCACCTATCAGGCTCCTTGGCCCACCAGGTTTTATTTTTAATCTTTATATTGTTAAAAATTGTTGTTGTTGCTATTATTATTATTATTATTATTATTATTATTATTATTCTCACAGTCATGAGTCTCTTGTTAAGGTTGTTAAGTAAAAAACACATTCCACCTTGTTAAAGGGGTAATTGGGGGGTGGTCATTCTAACATTCATAAAATCGAAAATGTTTCACCAATCTTCCTGAAATTTACATGAGCCAGAAAGAAATGTTGGTTTTACATAACCTAAAAGTTTCAAGAAGATTGGTGAAAGACTGAAGGAACGATGGCAGCTTATAGAAGAAAAGGAAAACAAACCTATCTTAGAATGATTCTGGTAATTCCCATTGGCGATAGTTGTGCCCAAGATATACACAGTGATTACACACTTATTAATTAATCCAGTGGTGGGGCCTCCTTCCTCCTTCCTTGTAGTTGGTAGAACTGCTTTTCTTCTTTAAAAAAATCCTTTTGGTTGATTTTTTAATGAATATTTATTCATCCCACTGGAGTCAATGCAGAGGCCTTCTTCCCTCATAGGGCGAGACACGCTCAGTAGCTCCCTCCTGCCACAGCTAGATTAGAATGTTGTAGGCGGTGGGGAAATGGCTGTTGCCTCTAGCACATACATTTTGAGAGAAGAATTCTCTTTTCTCTTTTGGAACATGTTTTCCTTTGGCTTTGAGAGTATTTTGGACTATCTTCATAAGCAGGGGGACCATATTTTGGAAACCAAAAAGGAGGACAACATGGTTGGCTTCCAATGGGGCATTCCCACCAACATGTCTGGCCACAGGGGGCATGTCCAGCACCAAGGGGGGGGTGCTGACCTGAATATAGCCTTGGACACATATCTGATTTTACAGCACACAATTAAGACAAATCTGTTCTACATAATATCTTTATGTTAAAATCACTGAAATAAAGAACAACGTATCTGAAGTTAACCTCACTTACTCCTACTTCTGTAGCTTTTGCTGCACTTCGAAGCTTTTGCTATACTCTATGTGATACATTATCCCCTTCCCTCAAATATCTTTTCTGACTGTATCCTCACTCCGCTGCAAACTGCTGCTGCTTTTAACACAATTTTTCTAACATTCCCCCTTCTGAAGAGATCTGGACCACAAACTACTAAAGACAAATGAAGTAGCAGACAATGGCTGAATTCGGACAACACGATAGTCAGTGGTGGGGTAATAATCAACTTTACAGTTGTTCATCTAGGGGGTACTCCCCACACGACATGGTAATAAATAATCAACTGTGGTGTGGATTAGGATCAGCGCTGAGTTGACTATGGCAGCATTCGGACGACACAATAGTCAATACAACTGACGATTGTTTCCCCCCCAAAGTTACTTATTGTGTCGTCCGAATTCAGCCTATGTGTATATGCTCATTGTTTGGTTTGGTTTAGCAAATGTGTGTTTTGTTTGGGTTTTGTGTGTCTGTTGTTGTTGCAGGTGTGTGTGTGTGTGCGTTTCTCCGAGCCTTTTCCATTTGCCTCCTGTGAAATTGCTACTGGAACAGAAAAATGTTACTTCAAATGAATGCTTTTGTGTTTTGAATATTTGTGTTTACTCTGCCTTGGGCTTACATTTTACAGCATGGTAATTTTCTTTTAGCCTCACCTGTTTTCCTTTGAATTTTTTTTGTTTTGTGACCTATGATAGAAGCTAGCGATGGGGCGAAAATCCGCCTGGGCCTACAAGGCTCAATTCCACCCTGATCTGGGTGTGCCCTTTGACCTCCTTCCCCTCCCCCATTAGAATAGAGGGGTGGTCGCCATTAGAGTAGAGGGGAAAAATACGGGTTTTCCCCAGCCTTGGGGAAATAGCATTTCCTCCTCCCCCTCCCATGCCAATCGTGGCCTTAAAGGCCTTTAAGGCTATAATTGACATGGGAGGCAGGGAAGGGAAGGCAAAGCACACTTTCTGTGGCCTCCGGAAAGTGTTCAATTCCCCCAGCACGGCATTAGTGTGCTGGGGGAATTGCACACTTTACAGAGGTCCCAGAAAATGTACTTTGCCTCCCCCCCCCCCACTAGTTATGGCTTTCCGAAGGCGCTGGAAGTGCGCATCACTAAGAACCTTCAGTGGCTATTAGAAGCAATTTTGTAAATGGGCAAGCCTCCCTCCCTCCAAAGCAGTCATTTTGTGAGAGTGCCTATATAATGCACTCTCAAAGTTCCACCTGACCCCAAAAGGCAGGGCAGTACACCACACTTAAGGAAGCACATTTTAAAAATAATATATAAAATCAAAATGTATTAGTTCATTGTCATCCCAAATAATAACAGTGTTCCTTATTTCTGCTAGACATTCTGTCTGAGTGGGTTAATTCCTGGTCTTAAAAGCAATGCTGGCCTATTCGAAATGGATACGCTTTTTGACGCAGTAACTGCAGAAAATGCCAAGCAGAAGAAAAACTAATATATGTCCCCTCTCTAAAGAGACAGGTGTGCGATTTTGTTGCCTTAAGGGCTGGCGTATAACAACTGTGGCTCCTAGACAGCAATCAATGGTTTGAGGATGGTTGAGATAAATCACATTTATACTTTCTTCTCACCCAGAGGGAATCTTGGCAGAGCTAAGATCTTTTGTCGGCACAGGCTCTGAGGCACAAATGTCATGTTGCATAATTGCTTTCAGAAAATAGGTACCACTTTCAGTTAAGGCTTAGCTGACTTAAGAAGGGTCTTCCTCAAATTACCCTGAGATATTAAGTGGCACATTTGGGAGCAGAACATTTAAATACATGAAGGCAGAGATAGCCAGGTTTTTGAACTGGTGGGTATGAAGGTGGCGGGTGGGTGGGTGAGGCACTGGGCAGGTCTGGATTCTCCCTGGCCAAGCTGCTTAGGGACCAGATCTCTCCCCTGGCCATGACATTACTTTTTCCTGGCATCCTGGGCAGAGTCTGTGGCTGAGTGCAAGAATGAAGTCCAATGTCCTTTGGTAGATCTGGTTGCAATTTATTCATACAACCTGAATAAAGAGCAGGGCCAGCCCTGCCATTAGGCAGACTGAAGCAGACACTTCAGGCAGCAGATGGTGGGAGGCAGCAGTTGGAGGAAAGACCTGTGTGCCATGCAGCTTACTCAGTGTTCCTCAAGTTAAACTGCTGTTGTCAGGTGCAGTGGAGGATGCTGTCCCATTATCTGCCAGTCCAGCTGATTTTGGGAGGGCCACCATCTTATTCTTCAGCTCAGGCAGCATAATGTCTTGGGTTGACGCCTATAAAGAGCACTAGCAAGGATAAAGATAATCCCTTTCTCTCACTTTGAATGGCCATAATTGGCTGGTCACAATTGATAGCATGATGAAATGTTGGTTGTGGCCCACGCCACCTCTCCAGTGTAGATCACTGAGCCATGCACCCCTTGTGCTTTCTGTCCTTGCTACCACTACTGCCCTTACTCTGTTAGTTCACTTGGAAAGCAGGTGGAATCTCCTTGTGCTCTAGCATCTACTGAGGAGGCAGTCAGCTGCATAAGCTTCAGGTGCCACTGTCCAGTCCTTAACCCATCCTCCCGCCCCTCCCTCCCTCAGTGCCTCCCTTAGCACTCACCAAGTGTAACCCAAGTGGTCTAGGCAGCATGGGGGACACAACTAACCCTTCAAATCAAATCATCGACTTACTCAGTGGAGGCTGGTGGCTCTGATGTCAGTAGGGCAGTGAATCTGTTCTGAGTTTCAGGCAGAACCAGTCAGAACTCTAAAGGAGCTATCTGCCAGCGGAATGTCCACAAATAGGACGTGAGTGAAATAGCACCCTTCCTCCCATGTTCCCCAGCGGCAGAACACCTCCAATACTGGAGGTGGCATATGGCCATTGATAGCCATATCTTCCATGAATTTGTCTAACCCCCTTTTAAAGTTGTCTAAGTTGGTGGCGATCAATATGTCTTGGGGTAGTGAACCCATAGTTTAACTATGCACTGTGTGAAGGAGTCCTTCCTTTTATCTGTCCTGAATCTCCCACCATTCAGCTTCATGGGATGACCCCATTGGGTTCTAGTATTATGAGAGAGGCAGTTAAATTTCTCCCTATCCACTTTATCCACACCATGCATCATATTGTACATCTCTGTCCTGTTTCCCTTTGCTCACTTTTTTTGTAAGCTAAATAACCCCAGACTTTGTAACCTTTCCTCATAGGGGAGTCATTCCAGCCCCTTGATCATTTTGGTTATGGAAACCTATAGAAAAACATCCCATGAGTCCAGGTCTAACAATGCATGCAGTAGCCAGGATGCAATAAGAACATAAGAAGAGCCATGCTGGATCAGAAGCATTCTGTTCACCCAGTGGCCAACCAGCTGTTCACCAGGGACCACAAGTAGAGCATAAGGACAACAATGCCTTCATGTTCCACAGCAACTGATGTATACAGGCTTACTTCATCTGTTGCTGGAGGTAGCAAATAGCCATCAGGACTAGTAGCCCTTGATAGCCTTCTCCTCCATGAATTTATCCAACCCCCTTTTAGATCTATCCAAGTTGGAGGTCATCACTACATCTTGTGATAGTGAATTCCATAGTTTGACTATGTGCTGTGTGAAGAAGTACTTCTTTTCATGTGTCCTGAATCCCCCATCAGTCATCTTCATGGGATGACCCAATGTTTAGTGTTATGAGAGAGGAAGGGAAATGTCTCCCTATGCATAACTTCGTACCCCCTATCATGTCTCCCCTTAAGCTCCTTTTTTCCAGGCTAAACAACCCCAGCTTTTGTAACCTTTCCTCATAGGGGAGTCGCTCCATCCCCTTGATCATTTTGGTTAACCGAGTCTATATAAAAAGATTGGTTCTTTGAGTTTAATTTCTGGCTTCTGGAAACTTCTGGGTCTCCTGGGAACAATGCTGATCCGATCTCCCATTGCATACGGAATGCAAGTGGGGACATTGAGCCGCTTGTGATTAGAATAAGATCCATTTGCCATTAATGTTGGGCATGGGAGTTCCGTCATGTCTTGTCCAGGAGACCTGTGACAGTGTGTCACGAGACAGCCATCTGGGAAACTGGAAAGGCCACGCTGGAGAATGGGCTGGACAATATGTTACCCGTGATGGTGCCATCTTTTCCCCACTCAGCGGAGCCTGGCAACACAGAGAGATGCCTTATTTCTATTAATATTTCATGCAGCCAGCTGGTCCTGCTTTGGGGAGGGGAAGAGGAACCACTCCTAACAAACTTCATTTTAACCTTCTTTTTTATTTTCTTATAAATGTGATCAGGTTGATGGATACTATTTGACAGAACATTTTCTGCAGCCCCCACCCGCACATCTTGGGCGCCCCCTTTTCCTCCCGCTCTGCCTCCACCTTCTGCGGCTCCCCCTGCGGTGCCTGACATTCATAAATTGAGGAGGTCAGTAATTTGCATCCAGCTGAGTGGCTGCCTGGCTTTAATGAGATGATTTGTAATCCCCGGCACTGCACTGCGGTAGTGTTCAGGGAAGGGATACACATTCACGTGCCTAGGCTCACACCCCAGCCAAGCCAGAGAAAGAGAGAAAGAGAGAGAGAGAGAGAGAAAGAGAGGGGGGGGGCAGGCAGCAGCGGGCAGGGAGTGAGTGCTTGGAGAACAGAATATGGAAGCTGAGATGACCTGGCGTAAGAAGAGATTAATGCAATGTAATATAATCACACCCAGTCTGGCTGATGCAAGCTAGTGCAAGTGCTGTCAGCTGGCATCCGTAAGCCAGCCGCCCCGGACTGCTCTTTCGTCTTCCTTTTTAAATCAATGGCTTTTTAGAACAAAGGTCAGTTTATGACTTCAAGAGAGACAAGTGGTCACACACATTTCTTGGCTGGGGGTAGTTCCGGGGTGTGCGTGCTTAGATTAGGCTGACCAGATAAAATCCAGGTCAGGGCTCATGTAACTTTAACAGTTGTAGAGAAATTCCCTCTTCATCACCACAGCTAAAGGTGCAGGCACTATACTAGAGTGACCAGATACAAAAGAAGGCAGGGCCCCTGCAACTTTAACTGTTGGGATGAAGAGGGAATTTCACCAGGAACTAATTGCATACAAATGACACTGGCTGAAATTCCCTTTTCTCTACAACTGTTAAAGTTACATGAGCCCTGACCTGGATTTTATCTGGTCACCCTAGCTTAGATGCTCTCTGTATTAGTTTTGCATTTTATTTATTGTTTTTGTGGGGGAGCAATTGAGCAGGCAACACCTCCCCCCCCCCCCCCGGTACACAAACCATCTGTATACACTGGCCCTAAGATTTGCCCAACGTGCAGGGGAATAAGAGCTGGATGGGGGCTTTCCTCCAGCGGGTGGTATTTGGAGGAAAAATTATGTTGGAAAGTCTGGCGTGACTTACAGCAGGGTTGCTTTATGTAGAGAAAGCATGGCAACGCAGCATTTAATATTGAAGTGAATGAACGCAGGTTACAGCCAGTTTACGAGAAGTTTTTGTGAACCTCCGAGAGAGCTTCGGCTATTGGGTGCTAGAGAAATGAAAATAAATAAATAAAAAAAGCAACTTAATTCATTTGTTCTTTTATACACATCATCTGAGAAGGCCACCTAACACTGCATAACTACAAGCATTCCCTAAAGCTGGGTACATGAGAGTAAGTAAGCAGAGGCAGGAACATCAGAACATCAGAAGATCCCTGCTGGATCAGACCGAGGGTCCATCTAGTCCAGCACTCTGTTCACACAGTGGCCAACCAGTTGTCAATCAGGAACCCACAAGCAACTGGTGTATATGGGCGTACTGACTTACTTGGTTCCTTCAGGAAAATACCGCATGGTGATTGTTGGTGTAGAGGCAAGAAGGAGAAGTAGGAAGTAGGAAGTAGGAAGGGAGCAGGAAATTGGAACTGATCGAGCTACAGAGCATTCTCTGTGGCCCCTTTGTGTCTGGAAGCATGAGGAGTTGTTCCTATTATCTGTCATGCCCTCACTAGAGAAATCCTCTTCAAAGGAAGGACCCAGAGCCGTCTCCTCTGAAGGCCCAGGCTCCTCCTGGCCTGGTGCCAGTGATGGATCTAGTGTGCCCATGATTTCTGGAGGCTCTAATTCTTCCTCTGAGGAGGTTTCCCCTAGTGAAGGCATGACAATATCCAATAAGCTCCTCCCCCGGAAGGAACCCTAGGAGACTCTGCAGACTGGATTAAGGTGCCTGGTGGGCCGGATCTGGACAAAGTTGTATGAGGCTGGGATATGGCCATGCAGGGGGAGGAGGGCGTGGTGAGATCCTGCCCCTTGTCAGATATATTTCAGCCAAATAAATTAAGTCTCTAGCTTTGTTCAGGTGTTTGCTTGAATGCATGAGGGCTTTGAGTGGGTAGAAGATTGGGACCATGCAGACTGGACACACTCCCGACATCTCTAGGCATGCAGGCCCTGCACCCTTCATTCAGACCTTGCCATGTTGAATTGTCAAGGCCTGAAAGGGAGTTCTGCTCCACACAATCAAGGTCTGAGCTGAGGAGGATAGGGCCGGCATGCCTGGAAACACAGACCCTATCCACATTGCCCTTAATTCTGTTTAAAAATGTGTTTTTTAAGTCGTTTCATTACATGGTAGGACACACTGAGCAGTACTTACGTTTCTTAGTGACTGCTTCCTCCGTCCTCAGAGTGTTCACTGGTGTATTACAGGGTTAATTCCTTGACTCTTCTTCTTTAGTTTTTGTTTTGCAGGCTGCTTGAGTTAAGGAGAGAGAAGTGGGCGGGTCAAGCAGCCTGCAAAACAAAAACAAAAGAAGAAGAAAGAATTAACCCTGTAATACACCACTGAACACTGAGTATGGAGGAAGCAGTCACTATGAAACGTAAGTACTGCTCGGTGTGTCCTACCATGTAATGAAATTACTTTAAAAACCACATTTTTAAACAGAATATAGGACGTTTTAAGGGCAATGTGGATAGGCTCACACTGGGGTGGTTGGAGAATGCTGGGAGCTTGAGGACTTTTTTCTGCACCTAAACTTGCATGGGACTCCTCCCTTGATTGAGAAAATGTAACAATAAACATTGTATAGCCCTTTGGGCATTTGGAAAAATGCTATAAACAAGCATGAAGGGTTTTTTTTAATGGTGCTTCCTTTTTTTATTATGAAAAAATGTTAGGGGACAGGAGCTAGAGATCACCTACATATTCTCACTCTTTTAAAATGTCACTCCTGTTCCCACAAAATGCTTCTCTTTCCCTGCTTTGTAATGTAATGTCACTCATCCTGTGATCGGCTGCCAGAATAAACAGGAATAAGGACAGAACACATCCTTGCCTTACCTTTTGCATTTACTTTAATGGTAATTGAAAATAAAATATAATAAAATGCAAGAAGCTAGCAGCAATAGGTGCCAACTGGGTTACTCTGTGGAACTGAACGCCCAAGGGCGAAGGCAAAGGTGCCACATGAGTTAGGAGCCTTTTTGAAACAGCTATTTTTAGAGAAGAGTTGAACTGAAGAAGGAAGTAAATGAAAGAGTTACTTTGGAGAGTTTTGGCATGAACTCAATGGAACGTTACTAAGACTGGCATCTACTCAAGGTGACACTTTTGTATCTCACACACCTAGTCACAATCAATTGGTAGAAGCAAGTTCCTGAATTGCCTTTGGGATTGTGTCCCTTACAGCGAGAAAAGGATCTTCGTGGATTTGAGGACGAACAGATCGGTCTACTCCTAGGCTGTGTCGGTTTTGCTCATGTTCATTCATGAGTCTGTTTTTTTCTTTTTGCGCAACATTCTGTGATTTAAACATACACACACACACACACACACACACACACAACTTGTATTGTTTTTAAACATATCCCCCACACCACAAAAAAAGATTTTTTTGTTCTCATTCTATCTTAAAACACTTTTCATACACCATTTGGTACATTATTTAGAGCCAAGAGGAAGTGGTGTAGTATAAAGTATTGAAGTGCAGGCTCTTCACAGTCCTCATAGCCTTTAGGAGAGTCCTAAATGGCTTGAGGCCAGGTTATCTGAAGGAGCGCCTCCTCCTATATGTACCTGCCCAGACCCTAAGATCATCTACAGGGGTCCTTCTCCATGAGCCCCTGCCAAAGGAAGTGAGGCAGGTGGCTACTAGGAGGAGGGCCATCTCTGCTGTGGCACCCCGGCTGTGGAATGAGCTCCTTAGAGTGGTTCACCTGGCACCTACATTATACTCCTTAGTCATTTAACTCCGCTATTTTAAATCTGTATTTTAAATCTGTATTTTAATCTGCATTGCTGCGTGGTTTTTTTTACTCTGGTTGTATGTTTTCTATCAGTTTTTTAAATAATGTTTTGTTGATGGTTTTAGTTTTTGTGAACTGCCCAGAGAGCTTCAGCTATTGGGTGGTATATAAATGTAATAAATGAATGAAGGAATGAATAAATAAAATATCCACATATATATATTTGTAGCAGGTCTTTTGTAAAACGAATGGATCTTAGGGTGCAATCTTATGATGATCATAACCCCCCTGAACTTGGAGGCCTCTGATCATTCAATGCAGGGTGGAAGGAGTAGCAGAGGCAATCTCTCCTCGCCCTCACACCCTGCATTTTCGCTATATGGTGGTTTTTGTTTTTGCCCATCTAGCAAAAGCATTTCTGATGGGAAAGGAAGGAAGCTGGAGATACCCTATAATAGCTCATATCCTGACCAGTCTCCTCTCCTCCCCACCCATTGAAATGGCCTATTTTCCTCCTCTCCAAGATTTCATTCTCAGCAGGCAGCCATCATGGGAGAGGCAGCCATCACGGTTCTTTCCATGCTGGCTGCAAGAGGAAGAGGGAACGGACCACGGATTCCCCCCTCCAAGGTCGGAGTGCTTCTCCTACCTCAGTTCTGGGAATCTGAAGCATTCTATGGCCTCTCAGACCTTGTCTAGGGGCCATAGGATTGCTCCCTTCATTAACCCGTTCAAGCCGAAGCTATTCTGAAATACTCAGCATTACAGTGCCTCTCAACAATACATTGTTGCTGGGAAAACCCATTTCCCCACCAATTACTGTTCCAGCTAGAGGGAACAAGGAATTCAGAGAGGGGTGGCAGATTCCATCATTGTCCCCGCCCGCTGATTAAAAGTCCTGGCACTTTGACCCTCAGCTCAGGTTCCACTACACCACTGCTGAAGTATATCACAATATTGAGAGAAGAGTGAAAATGAAAGGATAACTTTGATCTGAGCCAAGAAGTGGACATCAGGTTGGTTCATTTAAATGGACCATATGAAATTGCTGAGCATGTGGAAAGACGCTGTTTGCAAAACGTTCTTCTTGTGAAACATTTTCTCCATATTCAATTCAAATAATGTTAGTAGAAGTATAGCAACAGGGGAACATATATTTTACATACTTGGTAGTCATGCCCAAAAGTAATTTGATACTGGGTAAAGAACCTTTGCTATATCAAGTCCATTACAGGGTGTACCATCCCATTGAACCCACTAAATGTTTTATGGGTTACTTAGAAAAAGAGGGCATTCCAAGCACACAATGTGATTTAATATGCCTTTTACTAACAGCAACCCAATTTCAACTGGCTTCATGAATTGCCCCTGGGTACCACAGGATGGCTTGACAAAGTATGGGGATTGCTTCTAATGGGCAAAGCATCCATGCAAATTAGGGCTGCTTTGCAACCTAATTTCAAGGACGATTTCTTGGAAAAAATGCTTCCCATTTCTTGTAAATGTTGACTTTAAAAAGGGAATGTGTAAAAAGGCCCAGTAGGCTCAATACTATATGTTGTAATATTGAAACCGACAAACTTTATATATCTATAAACTGGGTTTGAAAGATGTTGGGGAAATGACACAAATTTATAATCTATGGTGTGTTATATAAATTCAGTGAATTTGTTCATTGGGGAAGAATTTCGTTCAGCTCGCGTTTGGATAAGAACTTAGCAAGTTCATAGTTCCAAATAAATATTCAGAGCCAAACACAGTGATCCTTTAGTATTTGCACTTCTCAAAATTTTGCTAGGCAATACTCTGAACAAAAACAAGCAAACAAACAAAAATAAGTGCAAAAAATCGATATATTAGGGAAACAAACATATACATGTACACAAACGCATAAATTAGTGGGGAAAGTGCAGAAAACAGCAAAACAGTTTGTAACAGGCATATATTAAGCATTTGCATACAAAAATGCATAGGAATTTTCATGCTGGTATTTTAAAAATAAAAAGCTGCGGGCTGATGCAGAAATGAGATTGAATGAATTTAAGGTTCCAAAGGTTCCAAAATAAAGAAACAAACAATAACAACAGCACAGCAGCAGGAACTGGCTGTGGACACGGTTCATTGGCTGGAGTGCTGTACCAGTCAGAACTGTGGACTCTTCCTTTGTGTACAACTCTGGCCACCACATTTCCAGAAGGCCATTGACAAGTTCAGAGGAAGGCAACAAAGATGATAATGGCCCTGTTCAGAAGCCGTGGTTTAAGGTGTCTTCTGAACAGGGCCACAGGTACTTGAGAACATGCCCTATGAGGACAGGCTGAAGGAACTTGGGATGTTGAGTCTGGAGAACAGAAGCCTGAGATGGGGCATGTTAGCAGTGTTCGGGTACATACAAGCACTATAAGGAAGATGGTCAAGAAATATTTTCCATTGACACATAAATTAGGACCTGAAATGCTAGGTACAAGTTATAGCTATTTAGATTTTGATTAAATATAAGGAAAAAACTCCCTGACTGTAAGATCTGTACAACAATGGAACTGTCTGCCTATGGAGGTTGTGAGTTCTTTCACCTCTGGAGGTTTGTAAGAAGAGGCTGGATACCCATCTCTCATGGGTTGTTTAATTGGTTTTCCTGCACATTGCAGAGGGTTGGGCTAGATTATGCTTGTGGTCCCTTCCAACTCCATGATTCCACGATTCGAGCCACATGAAATGCCCTGACATGCCCTGGAAGTTGTTACCAAATGTCCATGGTGAAATCTAGTCACAATATGGCCCTGAAAACATGCTCTCATTGCACCCATTCATGTGGTGACCAATAGGAATGTTCATAATTTGCAAGTTGAAAAAATAGCAACCTACTCTCTCAAGTTTGAATAAAGGCTCCTCTACCCCTACAAATTTGGGATCTGCATAATGAAGCGGATAGCACCAACCACCTCTTTGGCAGGTCTGCACCACAACAGTCACAGCTTCCTGCCGCACATGATGACGTATGGTTTTTGGCTTTGGTCGAAGGAGAAGGAGAGCATGTTTGTGAAAAATGCAGACGGCTCTTGTCTGTTAAGGCTGACATTTTATCTGAGGTCATAGAAGGGCATTTCATTTCCGGGTTTGATCGTGGCCCTACATTTACCATTATTATTAGGCTGGTCCTTTCTTCCATCATTTATCTTTTTAAAGGGACACTTTCTTCCGCAGATGCCAGATAACCATTCCCTGACAGGCAGTATAGCGCATTGTTGGATTTCAGGTTTGGAGGCAAGGAGGGGTGGGGAAAGTAAGGAATACTAAGAAGAGAACTGAAGACAAGAAGGAAGGAGGGAGAGCAGAAAGGAAGAGAGACAGAGACCATTTCCCAGGAAGATAGAGCTTGTTTCCTGGGCCAGGCGGCACCCTGATTAAAAATTACACCACGACATGCTCTCTCCGCCCGAGCATGAAACGATCATTACGAATCACCGCATAAATAATACATGCTAAAATGCTTCCATGCGCCATCAATATTGACCTTGCTTAATTATTGATGACAGGAATATGCTCCCTTGAAACTCCGCTGAAAGACCTCCTCCTGCTCTTCCCGTTTTGGGCTTTTGGTAGTGATTAGCAAGAAAAAGGGGCCTTGCTCTCATTCATTCTAAGAAGCAGATTCTGGGTTGGACAGCAGAGCCTTGTAAACCCCTTTAAAACCTGGACTATTTTTTCGTTCTTTCTTTCTGGTAACAGAGTGAAATAGATGGAGCTATGCTGGCCCCACATCATTGTGAATCATTATTATTATTGCTGCCTGCTATTCATTACTAGTCATGCATTTTATCATAAGAACACAAGAAGAGCTATGCTGGATCAGGCCAAAGGTCCATCTAGTCCAGCGTTCTGTTCGCACAGTGGTCAACCAGCTGCCCGTGGGAAACCCACACGTAGGCCAGGGCTGCAATAGCATTCTCCTGCCCATGTTCCCCAGCAACTGGTGTACGTAGGCATACTGCCTCTGATACTGGAGGGAGCATATAACCATCAGGGCTAGTACCCATGGATAGCCTTCTCCACCAGGAATTTGTCCAATCCCCTTTTAAATAGGCTGACCAGATAAAATCCAGGTCAGGGCTCATGTAACTTTAACAGTTGTAGAGAAAAGGGAATTTCAGCCAGTGTCATTTGGATGCAATTAGTTCCTGGTGAAATTCCCTCTTCATCACAACAGTTAAAGTTGCAAGCACTATACTAGAGGGACCATACACAAAAGAAGGCAGGGCCCCTGCAACTTTAACTGGTGTGATGAAGAGGGAATTTCACCAGGAACTAATTGCATACAAATGACACTGGCTGAAATTCCCTTTTCTCTACAACTGTTAAAGTTACAGGAGCCCTGACCTGGATTTTATCTGGTCACCCTACTTTTAAAGCCATCCGAATCAGTGGCCATCACTACATCTTGTGACAATGACTTCCATGATTTAACCATGTACTGTGTGAAGAAGTATTTCTTTCTATTTCTCCTGAATCTCCCACAACTCAGCTTCATGCCTAGAGTGATCAGATACAAAAGAGGAAAAGGGAATTTCACCAGGTGCTGCATGCATACAAATGACACCTGCTGAAATTCCCTTTTCTACACACTGTTAAAGATACAGGAGCCCTGTCCTCCTTTTCATATGGTCACCCTAGGAGGACATCAAGGTGTCTGTTCCAGCTCTGTCATGTAGATTAGAGAAAGCTCTGTTGGGGTGTGATTTTTTAAAATGTTGATGACACATAGTGCCACCAGATCCCATGGCAGTGGCTGCTCAGTAATGAACAAGCTTCGTTGATGATGTTAGCCATCTCTTGTTGGGCCTTGACACTTCTAAAAAAAAAAATCTCATTAAACTCAGTGTGCATTACTCCTGGGACAACATGCATAGACTTGTTTCAGATCTGATGTCACAAAAGGCTTCAAGGAACCCAACAGTTCTCTACAAAAATGTATTTGGGCAGGGAAGATGTCAATTAAGGTACAGACTCATTTTGAAATGATTGGAAGGTGACCTTGGCACTGGCTAGGCTGCTGTGGATCCTCATAGATACTGTAACAGTCTCCTTTTCTTAGTGTTACTACCACCATAAGTTTCAGCAGGAATGGGGCTACTACTGGGAGGAGGACTAATGCTGGCATCAGGAGAAGGCTCCATAGGAGTTGAGTCTGAACTTCAGACGGAGTTCAGTTTGCAATTAGCCTGAAAATTCCAAACTTGGGAAATTCATGATTTGCACTCCTTGAGTCGTAAACTTCAGCTGCGTCACTTCTGGGAACCTGAAGAACAATAGCATTTGCAAAGTGTTCTGATGCAAGTTCCATTAATACTATTTAGAGTAGGGTGACCAGATAAAATCCAGGTCAGGGCTCATGTAACTTTAACAGTTATAGAGAAAAGGGAATTTCAACCAGAGTCATTTGTATGCAATTAGTTGCTGGTGAAATTGCCTCTTCATCACAACTGTTAAAGTTGCAGGCACTATACTAGAGTGACCATATACAAAAGAAGGCAGGGCCCCTGCAGCTTTAACTGTTGTGATGAAGAGGGAATTTCACCAGGAACTAATTGCGTACAAATGACACTGGCTGAAATTCCCTTTTCTCTACAACTGTTAAAGTTAAGTGAGCCCTGACCTGGATTTTATCTGGTCACCCTAATAGAGAAATATATTATCTCACAGGGAAAGTAGCAGCTTCTTTCTGAATTGATCCCAAGCTGTTCTATGATTAATTAAATTGCCACCTCGCTTGCTTGCAGGGAAGAGGAAGGCCCTGAAGGAATTTGCATTCCAGTTCTAAAGTTTGGCATGTTCTGGCTCTTTTGGCAATTTGCTAAAGCAGTTGGCAAAATGGCAGGGATTGCTGGCCAGTTAGATATCCAATTTGTAGCAGTCTGAGATGTGGGTTTAAAACCACTTGTTTCTAATCCTTTGGGATCATTTTATTTTTTGATTTTCTGTGCTTTTATGGTATTGCAGGTATGTCACTTTCATTTATTGTGCACCAACTTAGGGATGTTTTCAGAAAAGCAGTGTAAAACCCTTAAAAATAAATCATTGGTTTAATCTTGGCTGTTTTCCCTTGATAAAGATACTTTTATAGTTTACAGTATGTTATTCAGAAGCCCAACACGGTTTGCTCCACCGATCAGTCTTTTGGGGTTAAACAGGAAGATCCTTGGAAGAACCTTGAAGCAGAGATGTTCTTTCAAATGATATGGGAATGTTTCCTGCTGCACCTGATCAAGACCCTCATCTAGTCCAGCACCCTGTTGTCCTAGGTCAACAGTGGTGCATCTATGGTAGGACCTTGGGGCCAACATTCAGGCCCCCGCAACCTGGGGTGAGTGGGGAATTGCCATACAGAGAGCAGCAGGTGATGAGAGCATTAGGGTAGCAGATGCAAACTCCATTTTATTCTTGTACTATTGATGGTGCTATGATCTGAGCATGCTTATCCTGGAGAAGAGAAGACTGAGGGGAAACATGATAACACTCTTCAAGTACTTGAAAGGTTGTCACACAGAGGAGGGCCAGGATCTCTTCTCGATCATCCCAGAGTGCAGGACATGGAATAATGGGCTCAAATTACAGGAAGCCAGATTCTGGCTGGACATCTGAAAAACCTCCTGACTGTTAGAGCAGTATGACAATGGAACCAATGACCTCGGAGGTGGTGGGCTCTCCCTCACTAAAGGCCTTCAAGATGCAGCTGGACAGCCAACTTTCAGGTATGCTTTAAGGTGGATTCCTGCATTGAGCAGAGGGTTGGACTCAATGGCCTTATAGGTAGGGATGTGTATCGTATCATTAAAATGTACGATAACAATATGATAAGGTCATTATCATGCATGTGTTTAACAATGACGATACGATAGAAAAACCTACGATAATCATCGGAGATAAAAAAATTTGGGCGATTTTATCGTTTTATCAGACTGCCATATAAGTATACCTATAACTTATGTATTTTAAAAGTTAGAGGCTTGAAACTTGGTCACAGTCATTATGGAGTATGCCGAAGTATGTGTATGAAATTTGACATCGATGCTTCCAACCCGTGATTTTATATGATTTTTTTAAAGATCTCAAATTTGGCACATATGTGTAGCAACATGTGCTACACATATGTGCCAAATTTGAGATCGATCCCTCCAACCCTTGATTTTATATGAATTTATTAAAGATCGTTTCAGTTCTGACAGATCAGAATGACAGCTCGCTACGTGCATTCATTCAGACCTGTCAGAATGGAAACGATCTTTAAAAAATTCATATAAAATTGAGTGTTGGAGGGATTGATCTCAAATTTCATACACATACTTAGGCATACCCCATAAGAACTGTGACCAAGTTTCAAGCCTATAACTTTTAAAATACAGAAGTTATAGGCATTTTTTTCTTTAAAAAAAGGCTGCAAAAAAAATTGTTTTTTCAAGATAATTATCGTGAAGACGATACGGTACACTTATGATATGAATTATGACAATAATTTTTTTGGTCCAAAATGACGATAATGATAAACGACGATATTTTTTGGTGTGCATACCCCTACTTATAGGCCCCTTTCAACTCTACTATTCTATGATTCTATGATTCTATGATTTAGGTGAGTTTACAATGCAAAACTGCATGTGTTCGGAGTATTTCTTTTATCAAGGTTGGTAAACAGCCTATTGTATAAGGAATGTAAAAGTGGCAGTCTAGCATGGAATGGAGGTTGTGTGGGGTGTGTGGGAAGAGAAACATGAGTTGTGTGCTTCACAACTGGAGTAATACACAAGACCATCTAAAGAGGGAGGCCAGAAAACAATTATGTCCAGGGTTTGAAAATGGTCTAGCTTCACCACCAGTGGCCAAACAGATGCAAGACAGGCATCGAGCTAATTAGCTCTTTCCCCTGTAGTTGCCATCCAGCTACTGATATTGTGTTCGCTGCCTCTGAACATGGAAGTTCCATTGTGCTTCTGTGGTTAATAATAGCCACTGAAGGACCTATCTATCACACATGAATCTGTCTAATCCCCTTTTAAAGTCACTTTAAACAGTAGGTATCACCATCTCTTGTAGCAGCAAATTCCATAATTTAATTTTGTGTTGCATGAAAAGAAAAGAGAAAAGTATTTTTCTTTTTCTCCACCTCTAGTTTCAGTGGGTGAGCTTTGCTCTAAAACACTAGCTCAAAGTGTTGAATGGGCAATGCTCCACTTAAATGAACACACCTTTGAAGCATGATAGACACCCCATCCCAACCCCGCAATTGAAAACATGCCAATTTAGACAAAACACTCTATCTGGATGCTTCTCCTTGCATGGTAGTGTACATTTTATAATTTATGCAACTGTGAAGACTGACTGTTTATGCAACCTTCACACTACAAAACCCATTATGTAGCACGACTGCGAGCAAACTCCACAAATGTGTGTGTGTGTGGGGAAGACATCCAGAGTTTCAATGAAAGTAAGGATGATAAGGAAAACATGGCAAATAGAGCATCCTGGATCTGAACAGGCAGAAGGATTTTCCATGGATATCTGCTCTTGAAGGCCTGGAAAATGGGGTTGAAGATCTTGTTCTTCCTGTAAGTTTCACAAACATTTGGCCCAGGGCCCCTATGGCTTGTGAAGATCAGCTACATTTGAACAATGCAACAATTGTCTGGAAACATCCATGCAAATTTGCCTGAGGACATTTGAGCTGCAACCACAGACACTTATACATTGGGCAGAGGAGAAGCACATCCTCAGTGATAGTACTCTGATTTTTTTTTGTACTGTCCCTGATCACATGGGTGAAAAGACAAGCTGCTTTTAAATGGGGAAAAAAGTTAGTTCTCCAAACTACCTGTAGGGATGGATGAAATCTGTCAATTGTTGCTTCTTTCCATTTCTCATTTTCCCTATGTTAAATTTGGTTCATCCCAAAATCTGAGAATATTTTTAGTTTGTATGAAAATTTGTACGTGTTTTTGTGCACAGTTCTCCTAATGCATGCATAATGTACATATTTTTTGAAATCATTTTCCGAATATGCATTTTAATTATTATTTTCCCATAATATATGCATTTTTGTATGTTGTTTTTTTCGATGGGAGGACTCCATTGCAACATTCGGAGAAGTGCGAATTTTGAAGGCTAACTGAGTTTTGATTTGCATCGTGGTCTGAAAGTGGAAAATTAGGGACGTTTGGATTAAAACGCAAACTGAATGAATTTCTCCCACTGTCCCTAGCTTCTGATGTTCAGCCGGCACAAAAACTATGCTATCAAACTGTGACCTTGTCCACCAAGCAATCCATTTGGCACTTCAATAGAGCCTTTAAGCAACTGCAGGAAAGAAAATATGTAAGAAGAACACACCATCTTAATGGATATGACACTCCAAACTTTCTCACTTTCTGTCCCCTTTCTCTTGGGCTAAAATGAAATCTTAAATATTCTACTTCTGACCTTTGGTGGAAAGGGGATTTAATTACCTGCGCAGTTTACATAAATTATATGGCCTGTTTGTCTAAGATTAATACTTTGCAGAGATCAATAGAACCAGGGGAGCATCCAGAGAAAATGGCTCCTTGCAAATGCCACCAAAGGTCATAAGAATCTTTCAGTACAAAGGGCAGAGGAGCAGCAGAGACAGTCTGTGACATGTCCTTGTCATCAGCAGCCTGGTGTGTGTTACTCCTCCTGTCTGCTTTCTCCAACCATAGAATGATTTATCAGTTGTTAGAGGGCACAGGATACAAACTTAAGATGGATCCAAATGAATACAATTATCTGACCACTGTGAATATGGTGAATCTTTCTTGAATATTGAGGCTAGGGCTGAGTCAAAGATACCTATGATTTGTGCCTCTGTGTCTGTACATTTATTGGTTAGTTTCCAAAATTAAAATGTTTTGACACTCTTAGTTTTCCCCAGCAGCTGCTTTATTCCTTTCTATTTCAAACAGTCAAGTAGACGAGGCCAGCGGATCAGAAATCACAAAATGAATATTATGATGTCATGATGCTATGTAGCCAGTGTGATTTGGCAACCTGATGATGTCAATGAGAATAAATAAAGACAAGGAAGAAGGAGCCATCAGCCTCAAGGGTCATCTCAACCAACCAGGGATCATATAGTGAGCTGGATGATGTCACAATGCTACATAGCCACACAGATGATACCACTGGGGAAAGGTGAAGTCAACTCACTGTGAAAGCAAGTCAGGGCAAATGCATTGTTCACATATTTATTCATTTGTCCTGACTTGCTCCAGTTCACAGTGTGATCCCTGGCTGATTGAGACGACCCTTGTGACTGATGCCTGCTACTCTATTTGCTACCACTGACATCATCAGGTTGCCAAAACTCACTGGCCACATAGCATCATGACATCATAATATTCATTTTGTGATCTCTGATTCACTGGCCTCATCAACTTGACTGATTAAATAGAAGGGGAGAAAGCAGCAGCTAGGGAAAGCAAGAGCACTGAATGGATTTTTTTAAAAAGCTGGAATATTTGCAGAAGCCAAAGCATTGAAGCTTTTTCTGCCTCCTAAAATAGCCAGTTTTGATTTAAAAAACAAAAAATCTAGAGAACATTTGACACAGGCATATTAATTACGTGGTTGATTTAAAATATTTCTTGGCCACCTTTAGTGATAATTGAAGAGCCAGTTTTAGGCCCAATTTTTACATTGCGGAAGCAGCAGGGTTGCTGTGCCCCTGTAAATTCTGCAACAGCAGGAGTGCATGGAAGTGCAACGAAGCCCATCAGCGAAGAACAAACAATTTCTGATCCCATTCTCATATTGTTAATTGAATTATAATGGTTTTACTTTGGGGATATTTTGTCAACTTTCCTACAATAAGGGTGCAATTCTGTGCATGTTAAGGCATTCCCCATGCTGGCTGGGGAATGCTGGGCCTTGTAGGACTTTTTCCCCTGTCTAAACATGCATAGGATTGCACTCTAACGGTGTCATCTGCCTTCACGGTGCTCCCCAACCTTGGGTTACCATCTCATCTGCTGTCATGCCAATGACTTACTTTTCTTCTTAGCCATCTATTATTGCAGCTGGTTGTTGCTGTGTTAATTACAGTAGCAGCTGTTTCCACTTTTCTCGAGTCCTCCCTGGCCACAGTTGCTTACAACATCTGCCCCTGAACGTGCTCCTGTGAATGAGTGTGTCAGCGTGTGGCCCTGCCTTTTGCCTGCAAGGAGCCTTGTGAGGGCATTGGATACAGCTGGCATATGGGCCCGAGAAGCAATTACTTTGAACTTGTTCATTGGTCTTTTATTGCGGGTCATAGATTGTAATGGCACTTTTAGGCACCCATTAAATGGTGGCATTTTAGGTCAGGCTGGGCCCTCTTCCACGAGAGGTATTGTTTTATTACACACACACTCCCTTCTGAAACAATATGGGTGACTTGGGTTGTTTCAGGGTCAGGGTCAACACTAACCTGAGCATGTTATCTTAGTACTTATATAACACTATTAGCATGCACAGAACATAGAAAGATACAGAGTACAAGAGGAAGGTCCCTGCCTGAACGAGTGTACCATCTAATACAATTCAGCATGCCAATGCCATTCAAAAGCTGTACACCAACCATCTCAAACTGGTGCCGGCCAGATGTGCAACTCCTGACCAGCAGGGTCTCGTGTTCCTCTCTGCCTGAACCACAGTGTGATTGAGGAAATGTTTAAGATCTATTATTTTTAATTGGGAACATGCCAGGGAAGGCTATGTAGCTCCAATTTCAGTGAGGCTGTAAACACGCTCTGGGTTTCAGTCAGAATCATTCCGAACGCTAAAGAAGCTATCCGAGGTCCTGAAACATATCACCTATCACAGCCCCACTGAAATTAGAGCCTCCAACCTCCACTGGAACATGCATAGTTCGGCTACAGCTTCACATTTCTTCGGTCTATTTGTGCCTCCCCAGGTCCTCCATCCCCACTTGGTCAGCTTATTGGTACGTGATCTGATCTGGTACAAGGCAGTGCCAGGGTTCTTTCAGTGATCTGGACTCCCTCAGCAACTCGCTGGCCCTGATCCTTCTCCCCTTGTGTGTGAATTTTCCCCACTCTAAAATGTTGAAATGCCTCTCCTAAGGTTTAGTTACTGGCAGTTGAGGGTTTTAAGCTAAGCATGATGGTACTTTTGGCTACATCCTTTGCCTTTGGCCCTGCCCCCTTTTGCCTTTGGCCCCACCCACTATTGGGTAGGTGGCGCTGAAGAGCTTCTCGGATATTGGATTCATCTCTTGGGCTGAAAGGGGTTCGACACCCCTGCTCTCTTGGAAGGCATGCTCAATTAGAAGACCAAGATGAAGCTTAAAGATAAAGAACCCTAAGAGGCCTTGAAGTTGCCCATCAACTATTAGCAGCACCTAACAGCAGACAGAGCAGGCCCACATGTCCCCTGGTCAAGTGGAGGTTGGTGGCTCCTATTTCAGTAGGATTGTGAATCCAGTCTGGGTTTCAAACAGAACCATACAGAGCTCTAAAAGAGCTATCCAAGGTGCTGAACTTATGTTGGTTATAGGGTCCAGTACTTCGGATAGATCTTTTTGGGTTCTGCCTGTTCTGACTCAAACTCAGAATGGATTCATGGTCTCACTGAAATAGGAACCACCAGCCCCCATGGCTTGGTGACATCTCATTAGGGTGAGATGCATTATGTTACTATTTAAATTACAGTAATTATTTCCAAATTTACATCTGTACATATAAATTAGCATGTGCATTATTATTATTATTATTATTATTATTATTATTATTATTATTGTTGTTTTTGCTGACCGATATCCTTTTTTGTCCTCCGTTTTGGTGATGCATAAGAGGCCTCCCTGAGCTGCCTGCTGTCACAGCACAAGTCTCATTTGCTCCAGATCAGAAGACCTGCCCAGAACAATGAGTCATGCAAAGTCACTGTATGGCTCCTCTACAGAGATACTTCTTTTTCTTATGCATTGTTAAAATAAAAACAAAAAAATGTGTACACGTGGTTAGAGATGTGAAGGCCTGGAACCCCCCCCCCCGGAAAAAATGAGAAAAAAAATCCCCCCCCCTTTCCCCCTGAAAATTTCTGGTTTTTCCCTGGGTTTTTTCAGGAAAAAATGGAAATTTTTGGGAAAAATGGTTTTTCCCTAATTTTTTTCTGGTTTTTTTTCTGGGCCTTCACATCTCTACACTTGATGTAGTGGTTAGGGTATCAGACAAGGACTTGGGAAGCCAAGTTAAAATCCCCACTCAGGTCTAAAGTTCACTGGGTGTCCTTGGGCCTGTTGAACCCAAGGTCATCCCATGAAGCTGATTGGTGGGAGATTTAGGGCAGATGATGATGATGATGATGATGATGATGATGATGATTAATTGCATTTATATACCACCCTATAGCTGAAGCTCTCTGGGTGGTTTACAAAAATTAAAAACATTGAATATTAAAAACCAATATACAAAATTTTAAAAAGCATAAAAAGCATAAAACAGATTATAAATACAATAACCATTAAATACAATAACCATTAAAAACAACTATTCTGGGTCAAACAAAGATAAAAGATAAAAGAACGTCCTTCTTCACCCAGCGCATAGTCAAACTCTGGAATTCATTAGCACAAGATGTAGTGGTGGCCACCAATTTGGATGGCTTTAAAAGGGGGTTGGATAAATTCCTGGAAGAGAAGGCTATCCATGGTTACTAGTCCTGATAAATGTGTGTTACCTCCAGTAGCAGAGGCAGTAATCCTATGTATACCAGTTGCTGGGGAACATGGGTAGGAGGGTACTGTCTCACTGGTATCCTGCTTGTGGGTTCTTGGTCAATTCTGTGTGAGCAGAACTCTGCATTAGATGGACCCTTGGGCTGATTCAGCATGGCTCTTCTTGCATTTTTAGGTTATTATGATGAATTTCACAAAATTCAGACAGCGTTTTAATGAAGAGGTCTGAGCTTTTATTTTGATTTTGCTGACTCCCGAAGTTGCAATCTCTGTTTCCATCACTGCTCTTGCTGCCAATACCTCCAGAGGTTCCACAGACTGCACACACTGTTTAGCAAGCCTCTTCCTCACCCTCTCAAATTTATCTGATCAAGAGGTTAATTGGCAAAGCCACTTTATTCTGCACATCTACATGTTCTCTGTTTTAATTTGATACCTCATTTGTCTTGCTATGACCACAGTAATTGCCCTCAAAGATTAGCCAAATCTAGCATTGGCTTTGCAAATAGATAAATCGCAGTGTTCTTAGTTCTTTTGTTTTCTTATCACAATGTGTTGGACTCAGGGCTAACCTGCATGCTACGTTCAACGCCTAGTGTGTAGCTGATGCTAACTTTTTAAAAAAACATTTGTGTAAATGTGCAGCCCCCCCCCCCCCATTATGGATCTCCCTCCTTTTGTGTATGAAATTAGGGTGGGAATGTAGCTGGGTGGGAAGGTTTAATTTGCTCCCCAATCCAGAGAGGGGCCCCCACACATTTACACTACAGTTAAAACAAAGTTAGGATCATCTACGCACAACACATTTAATGTAGCATGTAGTTCAGCCCTCAAAATGGCCATTCTGGTTCCAGGGGAAGCTCACAGCTGGAAGAAGGGAGTGCAAAGGTGATCTCTGCCAATTCCCCCTCCTCTCTGCAGCCCCCTATCTCTCATGCTGCTCTAGAGCACCCCCCCCCCAAAATCAGGAGGCACGGGGAGATGTAGGAGAAAAGAAGAATCACAACAATCATCCCCCACCATCTTCTTCCCCCAATGTGAGTCAAACTCTGGATCCTATCCAGTATTGGGGACTTTTTTGTTCATGAGTGCTTAACTCTAGAGGCTAGGAAATGATGCTAAGCCCTTGATGCTGCTGACACTTGCTTCCCCCTCCTTTTTTTTTAAAAAAAGTAAGCTTTCAAAAGCTGTGAGATGGCTTAGCCACCCGCAATGACGGGCTTGCATGACAAGTATGAAAAAAATTGCTGTCCAAATTAACATAATCCACTGCTGGGCATGTTACTCAATTAATCTGATTGGATGGGTGACCTCATTTTGCTGACTTTACAACTGACCCCTGTGAAACCACAATCTTCACCACGTTGGCCAGAGCTATTCTGTGTGCAGCTCCTTTAGCGTAGAAGACAGTACGGAAATGTCAGTATTACCTATTCTCCCTACCTGAGACTCTGTTTTCTTCTGACATTGGCTGGCTTCTCAGACAAGCTGATGCCTTCTCATACAGCTGTGCGGTTTGCATGCTCAAGGCAACTTCTATCATTCCTTTGCTCTGGATCTCTCCCTGCCATCTTTGTGACATGCTGTCTATATTGCTCAGGAAGTCTGGGCTTCCCTTGGCGACATTCGAAAGGAACCCAGAGCCCATCCTTGTTAATTTCAGGGGTTGCTCTTACAGAGCAACCAAAACTTCTGACCTTGAGATGATATGCTCGGAGGTGATACAAACAAGCAATCGGGTTAGGAAGAAATGTGATCTTTTCTTTGTGGGTATAGTATGAACAGATCCTATTTCTCTTCCCTAGCCCCATGATGCGCTCTGTTTCTTGCCCATTTTGCTACTTCGGGCTTCTTTGACAGAGTATTATTTGGGGGCTTGGGAATGGAAATTGCTCCACTTTTAGCCCAGGGATGGCATTAGCCCTGATCCTGCAACAAACACACCATCACCCTGCATAATAAGGATAGCCTTGCAGCAGGAGAAGAAAAAGACATGATTTGCATGTTTTTAAAAGGGAGATGAGCACATTCGTACCTGGCCATATGGCAATAGAGGTTGATGGTAAGACAACTGTGCGCCCTGTACTGAATCAGGACTCATCCTAATAAAGCGCAGTAGACAACCACATATAGGGTCATTCTAAATCTCTGATAAACAACTGGCTTCCTTTGCACAACTTCAGCCAAGGCTAATGTATCGTCTGTCTGCTTGGGATCGGAGGAGCATGTGTTTCTCAAAAACGCCCGTCTTATTGGGGGACAATAAAGAGGTCTGCTGCGTAATATACAAAGCTTTATTTCAAGCGATAAACATTTCTTCCCACCTGAAGAAAGTCTAACTTCTAGGAACTTTCTACTAGGCAAAACTATGCAAACTAAGCAGACAATAGTTTTTTCAAGAAAAAGGGAAAGACTTTTCCCAGAACGCTTTAACTTCAAGGAGGCTGTTTCTAAAAAAGCTTTTGGCGAGAAGCTAGCTGGGCCAACCTTCTCTTGCCTTCCTTTAACAATGCCCATTTGAGTCTGTGGTGGACTCTAGGATCAGCTAGCCTTGAAGTGTCCTCCCCCTCTGAAGAATACCAATTTCCTACAGACTGTATGATGTTAACATTTTCAGTGATAAGGTTTGGTGAAGGTTCATCCCCAGCTGGTGAAGAGCCCATGAGAATCACCTTCCCCATTTCATATGTAGGCTGGTACGTTCCTGGCGCTGTCTCTTCTGCTTCAGATCTGATTCTGATTGGTCGCTAGAAACTCCTTCCCCCAGTCTAAGGGGAGCAGGCCTAGTCATGACAGCATGGACCAATATATACAGCAAGAGGTGGGCTGATAGGGTATCAGTCCAACATCCCAGATGTTTAGTTCACAATATTGAGTGGGAAGAGCCCAAGAGGCCATTTTGGCCAATCCCCTCACTGTGACCCAGGACCACCTACCCACAAGCCCCACCTCCTCCCAGGTCAGCCAATGCAATGCCAACAGCAGTGTGCCACAAACACATGGGCATGAGCAAATACTTTAAGATGACTCCTGAAATGAGCCAAACCACCTATCGAAGAGAGTGAGAGTGGAAAGAATAGATGAGTCATTGCCAGTTATCTAACTATGCAGAAGGAATATGTTGATCTCATGAACCTGAGTCATAGGAATGGAATGAAATTCAATAGTTCCAAGTGCAAGGTCAACCCCTTGTGAGCAAACAAGAAATGTTGTTTGCTTGGGCCAGGAAATAAATGAAATTGAAAAAGAAGTGGGTGCTGGCTGACTACAAGAGGCCTGTAAGCCGCCAACGTCATGCTGCTGCAAAGAGGGCAAATTCTGTTCTCATGTTTATGGGCCCAAGAGACATTTCCTGTAGGGATGTGAATGTATTCCCTATGTACAAAGTTCTGGCAAGGCTATATATGCCCAGCTTTGGTCCACCATGAAGTCTTCAAAGATGGCTTCAAGCAGTTAAAGGGTCAAAGAATGGAAGTAAAACTCACACTCAAGTAATCTTTTTCTTAAGACTAGGGCTGCTTTGTTTCATCAATTACATTAATCATTTTAAATGGATCAATTTAACAGTTGCCACTGACAAACTTGTGCTTCATACTTCCTTCTCTGTAGGTCTATTTGAAACAGCAGAGGGCCTTCTCTGCTGTGGCACCCCGGCTGTGGAATGAGCTCCCTAGAGAGGTTCGCCTGGCACCTACATTTAACTCTGCTGTTTAAATTTATGTTTGAAATTTGTATTTTAAATCTGCATTGCTGCAAGGTTTTATCCTGGTCGTGCTTTATATTGTATTTTTATATCCTGTTCTTATAGTGCTTTATACTTTGAGTCTTGTTTGATGGTATAAACTTTTGTAAACCATCCAGAGAGCTTTGGCTATTTGGTAGGTTGACCATATGAAAAGCAGGACAGGGCTCATGTAACTTTAACAGTTGTAGAGACAAGGGAATTTCAGCCAGTGTTATTTGTATGCAATTAGTTCCTGGTGAAATCCCTCTTCATCACAGCAGTTAAAGTTGCAGGGGCCCTGCCTTCTTTTGTATATGGTCACTCTAGTATAGTGCCTGCAACTTTAACTGTTGTGATGAAGAGGGAATTTCACCAGGAACTAATTGCATACACTGACACTGGCTGAAATTCCCTTTTCTCTACAACTGTTAAAGTTACATGAATCCTGTCCTCTTTTTCATATGGTCAGCCTACTATTGAGCGGTATTCAAATGCAATAAATAAATAAATAAATTAAGGGGACCACTCGCTAAGAGAAAGAACAGGATGGGATTATTTAGAAATGATGCCTCCTGTTAGAAAGGCAATCAGCAGAGAGAGAGAAAAGGTAAAACAGAATGAGTGCTTACCAGTCCCACATACACACAGGTGATGTTAGGGCAATAAAGGAGAGCACACCCTTCTTCAGTAAAGGAAAGAAAACAATTTTGCTTCTTGCATATACAATGCAGGGACAGCAAAGAGTTCCAAAATGATTGCTCAGTCCATTTTGTGTTCTATTACACCAACAGGAGCAAATAAATAAATAAATAAGTATGTTTCCTCCTTGCAATGGAGGAGGTCGGGGAAAGGAAGGGGAGGAGGAAAAGGAAGATAAGATAGGGAACGACACTGTAGACTATAGAGATCCTAAGGCTAGCTGTGGTCAAAATTCCCACGAACCAACTAGAACACTTCCCCCCTTCCAGTAACTTTGTAGATAAGGTTGAAATATTCCCAACAGAACAAATGGTGTTCCTGACTCAGGCTGTTCATAGCTCGGTGGTAGAGCCATTCTAAGTAGGGATGTGCACGGCCCCCCGGATCGGATCGGGACCCGGATCAGGACCTCCAATTTTGTCACGGATCGGATCGGACAAAATCGAGGCCCCCCGGACCGGATCGAGTCTGATCCCGATCCAAAAATCGGATTTTTTTGGATCGGCCGCCAACTTCACAATGTAGTAACCTCCAAATGTCTTTTTTATTTTTAAATTTCCATGTTGTTGTTGTTTTTAAAAAATGTGTTGTGTATGAAACTGCTCAAGGTGCTAGACCCCAAAGAGGAGGTTTCACAACCTGAGATTGAATACTTTTTTAAAAAATCCTAAAAATCAAGACATAAACAGATCAGCTTCAAACTTGGCATGGCTAAAGCCCTACCTAAGAGCTATCATGGTGCCAAGTTCCATCTGTTTGTCTTTAAGAATGACAGACATGTAAACATTTTTGTTACTTCCCATAGAATACAATGGAGCGGTTATCCGAAAACGGATTGAAGCTCCGATGGGGCTCCTCTCCACATTGCAGGAATTCAACGGTTTTAAACCCATCCCCTTTCCGCTCCAAAAACTCAAAGTTTTGTCAAAGCCTCAAATTTTTGGAGTGGAGTGCACAGCCCTATAGACTAATATTAAGGCACAAGGAGGAGACATATGGGAGGCTAAATTGGAGAGGAGGAGGGCCCTCTAAACCACCTAGGGTTCCTCATAAGAGGGGAAAAAGACAAGATAGAAAGGTAAATAAATAAATAAATAAGGGAGGTACTGTTTCAGATTCTCTGAACCCAGACCAAGTTGGGGCTTTAAATCACAAACTTTTTGTTTTGAAGGGTGCCCAGGGTCTAACTAGTGCAGCTATCAAATTTAATCTATATATGTGAAGGATTGCTAAGGAAGTTCAATATCGGCCATTTCTACACTGGCCGTTCCCCCCCGGGGTTGTCCGTGGGTGCTCCCTGTGCATCCAAACGATGCACAGGGACTTCCGAGGGCAGGGGATATTGACCCAGGGATGACCTGGGAAAACCCCGGGATGACAGAAACCGCAGATATCCCAGTTTTCCTGTCATCCCGGGACATGAAATGGGCATGGAGCTGTGTGTGGTGGCTCTGTGCCCATAGCGGGGGGGGGGGGGAAGTAATGGTGGAGGTGGGGCATGCAGGGGGTTCCTTACCTTTTCCACCATTCTCCCACTGCTCCCTGTGCCTTTAAAATAAAAAAAACCAAACAAAATGGTGCCTGGAATGTCACACTTCTGCTTTGGATGCCCAGGGGCGATCCCGGAAGCAGGTACATCCAGGATTATCCCCCCCTCCCTTCCTCTACACCCTGAGGCGTAGAAAGGAACAATGTCTCGCTTATCTTCAAGAGAGGAAAATATTTGACTTCCGAAAGAGGAAATGTTCTAAAGGAATTTAAAAGGGAAAGTCAAGAGAGGCAAATCTCTCCAAACTGCATGGAAGTTACTCAAAACCACAATAATAGAAGCTCAGCTACGATGTATACTGTAAGTCAGGAAAGGTAGCATCAAGTTCAAGGGGTCACCAGCATGGTTAATGAGCAATGTCAAGGAAGCTATTAGAGAAAAGAAAGCTTCCATTAGAAAACTGAAGTCTTTCCCAAATGAGAAGAATATAAGGGAGCACAATCTTGCACAAAGGAAATGCCAGCAGACAATAAGGGATGCAAAAGGGGATTTTGAAGAGCATATAGCCAATACCGTTAAGGACAACCATAAAGAATAGTTTAAAACAAATCAAAAGAAGGTTAAAGAGGCGGTGTGGCCACACTTGGAATGTTGTGTACAATTCTGGTCTCACACCTAAATAGGCTGCCCAGATAAAATCCAGGTCAGGGCTCATGTAACTTTAACAGTTGTAGAGAAAAGGGAATTTCAGCCAGTGTCATTTGTATGCAATTAGTTCCTGGTGAAATTCCCTCTTCATCACAACAGTTAAAGTTGCAGGCACTATACTAGAGTGACCATATACAGAAGAAGGCAGGGCCTCTGCAACTTTAACAGTTGTGATGAAGAGGGAATTTCACCAGAAACTAATTGCATACAAATGACACTGGCTGAAATTCCCTTTTCTCTACAACTGTTAAAGTTACATGAGCCCTGACCTGGATTTTATCTGGGCAGCCTACACCCAAAAAAAGGATGTTGTAGAACTAGAAAAAGGACCCAAAACAGCAACTGATATAATCAACGCCCCTGTGAGGAAAGGTTAATGTTTGAGACTGTTTTGCTTATAAAGAAGGCAAGTGAGGGGAGACATGATAGAGGTGTGTAAAATTATACATGACATGGAGAAAGTAGATAGATACTTGAACCCAGGGTTATCCGATGAAGTTGAGTAGTGGGAGATTCAGCTCAGATAAAGGGAAGAACGTAGTGCAGAGTTAAATTATGGAATTTTCTAGCATAAGATGTAGTGATGGCCACCAACCTTCATGACTTTAAAAGGGGATTAGACAAATTCATGGAGAAGAAGGCTATCAATGGTGACTAGTGCTGATTGCCATGTGCTACCTCCAGTATCAGAAGCAGTACACCTATGTATACCAGTTGCTGTGGAACATGGGTGGGAGGTTGCTGTTTCACTCGTGTCCTGCTTATGGGCTTCTCATAGGCATCTGGTTGGCCACTGACTGAACAGAATGCTGGAATACATAGGCCTTAGGTCTAATTCAGCATGGATCTTGTGTTCTTAACTAATGTTACATAGTCCCTGTGACAGACGTTGGTTGCAAACTACTCCATTACATGCTGTAACAGTTGCAGTTTCTGAATTTGCTTCAAATGCAGCCTCAACTGAAGTGCATTGCCAAATCTAATCTCAAAATTACCAGCATCATGAAGATAATAATAAAAATCTAGGGCTGTTGTGAGGACTGCTGGAATAATTTATGAAAAGCTGCTGACACTGGATGGTCCTCCTTCTCTTGACTTGAGGATCCCAGGGGTGGTGCAATCGGTCCATATTTATTTATTTATTACATTTGTATACCACCCCATAGCCGAAGCTCTCTGGGCAGTTTACATAGGATTAAAACAATTAAAAACAATATACAAAAAATTAAAACAGCAAAAACATGCAACATACACACAATACACACATACATTTAAAACCACTACAATAACCCAAAAAGCTACAAAAACAAAAACAAACCCAGGCTCCTCAGATATTGCCAAATGCCTGAGAGAAGAGGAAAGTCTTGACCTGGTGCCGAAAAGATAACAATGTTGGTGCCAGGTGGGCCTCATCAGGGAAATCGTTCTACAATTGGGGGGCCACCACAGAGAAGGCCCTCTCCCTTGTTGCCGACCTCCGAGCTTCCCTCGGAGTAGGCACTCGGAGGAGGGCCTTAGATGTTGAACGTAGTGTTCGGGTAGGTTCATGTCGGGAAAGGCGTTCCATCAGGATAGCCAAGTACCCCTTCAGGGAACATAGCAATGTACAGGCTTTCTGCCGATTTATTTCCAACCCAATGCAGCAACAAGCATTTGCTATATATATCTTCTAGGACATTCATTTCTCAAGGTGGGATAGCTTTATAAACACTGGAATTAATACTGTTTCAGAAAGAAAGAAAGAAAGAAAGAAAGAAAGAAAGAAAGAAAGAAGAATAAAATATGCCAGATTAATCCAGTTTTCATACAACCCATTCCATATAGGCAAAGCCTCTGGTTATGTTTCCAATGTCCTCATCAGGAGCATGTTGGGGTTTATAGGCCTCCATTCTGGGAAAGGGGTGGCAGTTGAGAGGTCTCCCACCTGGGAATACCTGGGTCAGCAACCTTCCTGTTGGTACATTCCTGATGTTTTGGACTTCAACTCCCATCAACTCCAGCCAGCATGGCCATTGGTCAGGAATGCTGAAAATGGGGAGAGGAATGTCTGAGAAGGTTTCTGGAGTCTGCCTCCTCAACAATCAATTTTGGGTCAATCCCAGACTCCAACTTCACAATGTAGTAACCTCCAAATGTTTTGGGCTACATTTGGAGGGTACCACATTGTGAAGTTGGAGTCTAGGACTGACCCAGAATTGATTGTTGAGGTGGCAGACTCCAGAAATCTTCTCAAACACTCCTCTCCCCATTTTCAGATTTCTCCTGATCACTACTGAGAAGAAAGTAGTGCTTTGCTGAAAATTTCTCCCAGGCTATTTTTAATGATTCTCATTCAATTTGATAGGAAAGAACATGCTTTCAAATAGAAATTCAAAGGAGAAGCAATTTCGTAGAAATTCTCATGGGTTTGATTCAGGGTTCTTGAGCTCACCCTACTTAGAGGTTGCCGAGGAGTGTGTGTGAATGTCCGATCTTCCACTGTGAACTCATCTCTTTAGAATCCTGTAGCCTCCTCAGCTTCCCACACTTCAATCAAAGCCAAGGGGAAGATGTCATCAGGAAACTCCTTCCATGGGGCCTTTTCAGATCAGGATGAGCAGTCAGCCTGGGTGCCTGCAGGGATATGGAGAGGTGTATAATAGAGGGGGGGAAACATGCAGTGTATTCTGGTCCGTCTCCAAACTTTCTGCAGCATTTTTGTGGTGGCCTCCTCCCCACCCTCCATAAACACAATGGCCTGGAATGACAGTAGGTATGGGGCATGGTGAAGGATGCAAAATGGTGACCAGGCTGCCAACACATTTGCAGTTAGGGTGACCATATGGAAATGAGGACAGGGTTCCTGTAACTTTAACAGTTGTATAGAAAAGAGAATTTCAGCAGGTGTCATTTGTCGGCATGCAGCACCTGGGGAAATTCCCTCTTCCTCACAACAGTTAAAGCTGCAGGAGCCCTGCCCTCTTTTGCATCTGGTCACTCTACATTTGCTGCTGTTGCCACTTGCAGTGGCAGCACCCTCCCCCCCCCAAAAAAAAACCAGAGGAAAAAAGAAAGTAGCTATGCAACAACCACTGTTGATGTTGAGCTTCACTTCTGAGAAACTCTTTTGAGAATTTCTCCTCTGCCTGGAGAAATTCAGTGAAATTGTCCCCCCTCCCCACTCCAGTTTTTCTGCATACAAATAGAGTGACAAATTAAAAGAGGCCACTTGCACACAGCTCTAGAAGAAAACCCAGAAGGCTCCACTTTAGACCATGGGTGAATGCAATAGCAGCAGGAGGAAGGAGAAAAATAGGGTGCTAGCAGAATCATAGAATCATAGAATAGTAGAGTTGGAAGGGGCCTCTAAGGCCATCGAGTCCAACCGGCTGCTCAGTGCAGGAATCCACTTTAAAGAATCCCTGACAGATGGTTGTCCAGCTGCCTCTTGAAGGCCTCTAGTGTGGGATTGCTCACCACCTCCCTAGGTCATTGGTTCCATTGTCGTACTGCTCTAACAGTCAGGAAGTTTTTCCTGATGTCCTGCCGGAATCTGGCTTCCTGTAAATTGAGCCCATTATTCCTCATCCTGCACATTGGGATGGTCAAGAGGAGATCCTGGCCCTCTGTGTGACAACCCTTCAAGTAGTTGAAGAGTGCTGCCTGTTGCCTTGAACTGAGCTCCACCCAAAGCAACTAATCCCCAATATTTTTTTTTCAGGAATAGGTCCAGGTTGCTTGCAAGCAGAACATGTCCATTTGCAAAAGGTCACATCTATATTGAGTAGCTGCACATGTCCATGGCTAAGGCCGTTTCCCCCTTCCATCCCACCGTTTGCTCCATGATCAATATCACAGTCTAGACTCGGATGTCTTTGGAATCTTATTGCAGCTTAATTTCCCACAAGATCAGCTGGCTTGGCTGAAAATGCTGCGATAGGCAGCTCCGAGAACGAGGAGCCGGAGCGGTGAATGCCTTTGCCGCACAATTAACACAACTGAGTGGGCCTCCCTCTTCCCGGGTGGGTGGTATTTTCATTGCTTTTCTGGAAGAATTTGCCTGTCAGGTTCCCATTTCATCTGCCACGTTTAGGAACAAAAGACAGCCCATTGCAATATCTTTTGAAGTGAGCCAAAGAAATCCTACAAAGGTGCCCTTTGTGGAGGCAGTTCCTGGGGCAACTTTAGGGTCTTCCAGTCGCCCCATCATACCACAGTACAAAGGCGTGGCTGAGCAGGCTTCCTCAATGCACAGAATACGATGTGAGACAAGACCCTGTTGAAGCATGCCACAAAAGCCTTTTTCATAGGACATCGCTGTGCAAATGGACCCTCATGAGATGCATGTGTGTGTGACGGGGATCATGATAGAAGGTGTTCGATTTTATTTTCCCTTCTTTTTTTTTTTAAAAAAAATTATATCCTCCCCCCCCACCCCCATCAAATGACAAGCCACGTTGGCTAACACAATGCACAAATGAAAGCAAAATACAAGCAAATAGAAAAGCCACTCAATGCAGCAAGGGTACTCCAAAATAATAGCAGGAGCAATAGAGCATGACAATAACAATATTACAGGAATGATAAGAGGAGCAACTGAACAAGAACAAAATTCCAGACGGCTAAATGGAATAGAGCCGTGAACCATAAGCATAAACCAAGAAAAACAACACCAGAATCTACATGAAATAGCTAGGTTTGAGTCTGTTGCAGCACCTGAAGTCATATCGTATACTGGCCTGGTGGGCATCCTCACATTCTACTGAATGCCAGATGGAGACAAACATGGCACACAAGGAAAAAGGAACAGGGAGAGAAGAGGAAGGAAATCAATTATTTCAACAGGGCCGATGGAATGGCCCTGCTCTCCTCATCTCTCTCTGCTCAGCTTGCTGGAATGGCTGGGGGTGGTAACAGCTGCCACCTCCAAAAATCTGCTGCCTGAACTGAGTGCTTCATTCTGCCCAATGTTAGGGCTGGCCCAGAGATGAAGTTCCACCCTCTGGAGAAACCCAAGGAATCTCTATAGCCCGGATTGGGGGGACTGGCAGGATAGATTTGGCCCTCGGGCCGGGGGTTGCACACCTCTGGATTAAGGGGAGAGAGCTGTCACACACAAGGTAGAACAGACATGTTCCTTGTTGCTCCAGAGGGCAGGACTAGAACCAACAGATGGCAAGTGTAGGGAAGTATACTTCCGCTAAACCCTGGGAGAAACGAGCTGCTACAAGCTGTTCAACTCTGGAGCAGACTGCCTCAAATGGAGGTGTTTAAGCAGAGGCTGGAAAGCTATCAGTCAAGAATTCTGAAATTGTGAGGTTCCTGCATGGACAGGGGATCAGACTAGTTGACCTCTAGGGCTCTTTCAGTGGAGGCTGGTGGCTGCAATGTCAGTGGGGTGGTGAATCTAGGGTTGCTGTGAGGATCAAAGGAAAGAAGCTGTGTTCCCCACCCTGAAGTCCATGAATAATACAAATAACCACACCCTGATCCTGAGTGGGAGAGACCGCGAGCTCACCCATTGGAGTTATAGGATTATGGCCACATTACTTGGAAGTAGTTCCATTGACTTTAAAGGAAATTCCTTAAAGTTGTTCATATGTGTGTGGGCGCTCCCTTTCCCATTTATATTCCCAGCAGGAATGAGTTCTGCTGGAAGAGTTGCTGAAAAAGCAATACGTAAATATGTTGAATAAATAAATACACAATCTGGCAGCAGACTAGATCTGATGTTCTTGCAAAGCCCTGGTCAACTTATTGTCAACACCATTTAGCATCTCTGACGAGAATAGGAAGCGAACAAGGATTTGGGCTCAGCCTTCCGTCCCCGCATACAGATAATTTGTTCTATGACCTGACCAGGGCATATGGAGCTGCCCATTACTCTTTATGCATTTGGGCCACAATGTCTACAGAATCATCGAATTATAGATATGAAAGAAACCAGTGGAGGCTGGTGGCTCCCATGTCAGTGGGGTGGTGAATCCACTCCAGGTTTCAGTCAGAACCAGTCAGGATGAACAGAGCTATCCAAGGGATGAATCTTTAACATTCTATAATGTTTGGCTTTTGTCAAGAACAAATTCATCCTGTCTCACTTCTACATCAGTTTACAAGAGTTCTACTTAAACATCCGCATGAAAGTCCATCTGTATTTCCTGTGCATTCAAAAAGTTGTATGCATTTTTACATGCATTCCCCCCCCCCAATTTACACAGTTAATATGCATTCTTTAAAACAGAGAACTGCATTACAAAATTTGGGCATGTGCAAGTATTCAAGGATGATTCTGTTTTGGCTTGCATATTAGTTTGGAAAGTGCAAAGTAGGTTTGCACTAAACACATTTCTCCCCTATCCTTACTATCCACGACTCTTACAAAAGGCTTTCAATCCCCTTTCGACATTTCCTGTCCAAATGCTATTTCAGTTAATGAATGGAAGTAAAAAACCCACATATGCCCATCAAGTGACAGCGAAGGACTTGTACTTCCAGGTCCTGTCCCACACATTAAACCCAAGATTAATTTTGGATATTTATCTGGAGATATACATCTGAAATTTGGAAGCGAGCCCATAAAACACAAAAGATCCCTTGTCAGTAGGAAATAACATTATCTCATTGGACAACGTTCTCATGGCTTATATTTCCTTCCGCTTCCCACATCCTCTGGTGGGTCTTTTGTGTGTGTGTGTGTGTGTGTGTGTGTGTGTTTTGCAAAGAATTCACCCTTTCCAGCCCAAGAACGCTTCTATCAAGGAGACTCATTATGGTTTGTTTGAATTCCTGTTGCAAATGATGAAGTTGGACCTTGGGCCGTATTCATGTACAGCTGAACTGAACCAGGAAATAAAGACACAAACACAACGTGTAAAGGACATTGTTCTCCGAAGCACTGAGCCAAATTTTCATACCTATCCATTTTCTTGTCAAAAGGTTTGGGTGGCAGATTATATATAAATTATAAGAAAATTGAAACTATTGTGCTCTTTTCCATCTGTCTGGGTCCTCAGCTGAGATCTCCCATGAAGGCCACATGATTTGCAATATGCTGGGTGGAAAACCCCACTGAATATGTGGTGCCGTAGCTGCTGTTGCTGTGCCAACCGAGGCATGCCACAAATTCAATAGCAGGGGCCGTTGCTTGGTTAGGTACCACCTGCAGTTCTTCACAGAGAGCCTGTTAAGTGTTTTGAGCTAACCATTATGGCTTAGCATGCTGTGTGAACCATTCCTGGTGGCTACATAAGCACAGTTTAAATATGCTCACCATTTGTTGCAAAAGGTTAGCGGCCTAACCATGGCTTCGCATGTTGTGCTGCTCAGGGGGACAATTAGTTTTGCCATACAGCTAGAGCATATGGCCAAGTCTCCCAAGATGCTGTCTGGTTTTTCTTAGGCAAGGCTTTTACTGCAAGGAAAAGTGCTGCTTCCAGTGGAGGATGGTAGCGCCAATGTCAGTGGGACTCTGGATCCACTTTGGGTTTCAGTCTGAACCAGCCAGATTCTAAGGAAGCTATCCAAGGTGCTGAATCCTATCCCAAAAATGGGTTTAGCACCTTGGATCACCCCTTTAGAGTTCTGAATGGTTGTGATTACAACCCAGAGCGGATTCACAGCCCCCACTGACATTTGAGCCACCAGCCTCCACTGGCTACTTCAGAAGCCCATATTTCAGGGGTGGTGGACTGAAGTTCCCCTCATTCCTGATCATTGGCAATGCTTGACTGGGAGCTTATGGGACCTGGAATCCTACAATATCTAGAGCTGTAGTGGTCGCTAGCAGGTCAGGCGGGAAATTTCCTGCCCCAGATCCCACCACACCCCTCCCCTCCCTGGAATTGCCACCTCTATCCTGCCAATTTGGCTGATTAAATTCAGTGGTGTGTTGGCAGCCAAAAGCTGCCACTTTTCTTTCAAACACAGTGCATGTGAAGTGCCTGCCTTGTCATTAAGCCAAATCATGCTCCCGTGAGGTTTCCAGGAGCATGATTTTGCAAAACATCCCCTTGGGGGGCACTGTTCACCCCACCACATTTCAACTGCAAACTGCAACACCAGCAAGGCACAAATTCTCCAAGCTTTCCATAGCTGAACGTCTTCGACTTCAAACCTGGGTATGTTACACAGCCTTATCGTGCAGTCGTGTAGATCCTGCCCTGCACACATTTACCCGGAAGGAAGTCCCATTGAATCAAAGTAGGGCTCACTTCTTGACAGGCATGCATCCGATTGCATGGACACATCAGCAATCTGCATGAATAAGGCGGCGTCATCATTAAACACATGCACGATAGCGACCCTATCGTATCGTTATCGTACATTTTAACGATACGATACATATCCCTACTTTGCAGGTCTGAGGCAGAGACCTTCTCCACCACCTGTTCCTTTCACATGAAGATGCCAAAGACTCAACCTACTGCATGCAAAGCAGGTGCTTTACCACCGAACTTGTCTCTCCCATTATAATTTTAAAAATAATAATATTTGCAACAGCATTTGTTAACATTCCTTCTTGACACCTTGGTTGCCCCAAACCACTTCTCTCTGTGTTATCTTTCCCTTTCCTTTCCCATTCCTTCATGATTGAAACTGACACTGTAAGCGCCTTCAGCCAGGGATCTACCTGTCCTGCTAATGTTGCCCTGTGAAGCGCCATGTATGTTTGTTGTGGAATGAGAATGAATACTAATAAAATGCCAGCTTACTCAGTGGAATTCCTTCTTTCTTTCATTTTGAGTTGGCACAATGAAAAAATTGGAAGCCATCCAAAAATGTGGCCGTTTTTACCTATGCAAATGCAGCATTTCATTGTGTTTTGTCAGAGGGTTTGACTGGGGTGGTGGTGGCACCGTTAGTATGTTCCTTAATATAATAATAATAATAATAATAATAATAATAATAATAATTTTATTTATTTCTTGCCTGCCTCTCCCTCTGGATTGAGGCGGGGAACAACAATAAATATAAATACAAAGACCATAAAATAGATAAAACATTAAAAACAAATAAAACTAATACATTATTAAAACATCTTAAAATTTAACTAAGTAGGCTTGCCGGAAGAGATCAGTCTTCGCGGCTCTCTGAAATTCAAGAAGACTGCTGAGATGTCGAATCTCTCCCAGAAGGCCATTCCACAGTCTGGGAGCAACAGAAGAGAAGGTCCTCTGGGTAACACTCTCCAGCCTAGTTCTGGCTGATTGAAGTAAATTATTCCCAGAGGACCTGAGTGTGTGGGACGGATTATATGGGAGAAGGCAATCCCGCACATAACCTGGACCCAAGCCATGTAGGGCTTTAAAGGTAATAACCAACATTTTATACTTCACCCGGAAACTAATTGGCAGCCAGTGGAGTGATTTTAAGACTGGTGTAATGTGGTCACCCCTAGGTGTACCAGTGACCAACCTGGCTGCCATATTCTGAACTAGTTGAAGTTTCCAGGCTAGGTAGAAAGATAGCCCTATGTACAGCACATTGCAGAAGTCGAGCCTTGAAGTTTCCAGCCTGTGCACTACCATCTTTAGGTCTTCCAACTCTAGGAAGGGGTGCAGCTGGTATATCAGCCAAAGCTCATAGTAGGCATTCCTGGCTGTTGCACCTACCTGGGCTGTCATTTGGAGCGACGGATCCAGGAGTACCCCCAAGCTGTGAACACAGTCTTTCGGGGGGGGGGGTGTAACCCCATCCAGAACTAGTTGACACACCTCCAAACCCAGGTTGCGGCCTTTGACAGCAAGCACCTCTGTCTTGTCTGGATTCAGCTTCAGATTGTTTTTCCTCATCCAGCCCATTACCACCTCCAAGCATTCATTCAGAGGAGACACACTATCCTTAGCTGACGCTGTTGTCGAAGGCATAGGGAAATATATTTGAGTGTCATCGGCATATTGATAGCACCCTGCCCTATGCCTCTGGATGATCTCTCTCAGTGGTTTCATATAAATGTTAAACAGCATTGGGGAAAGGATGGCACCTGTGGTACACCACATAGCAGCTCCTTCTTTGAAGAGCAGCTATCCCCAAACATCACCATCTGGAACCTGCCTGAGAGGTAGGACCAGAACCACTGAAGCACAGTGCCCCTGATTCCCAATCCCCTCAGGTGTTCCAAAAGGATACCATGGTCGATGGTATTGAAAGCCACTGAGAGGTCCAGGAGTACCAACAGGGGCACATTCCCCTTGTCAATACTCAGGCGTAGATCATCCACCAAGGTAACCATAGCAGTCTCAATTCCGTATCCTATCCTGATGCCGGTTTGAAATGGGTCTAGAAAATCTGTATCATCCAAAACTGCTTGGAGTTGGGAGGCAACCACCCTCTCAATCACCTTGCCCAAGAACAGAAGGTTTGATACCGGCCTGTAGTTATTAAGGTCCATGGGATCCAGGGAGGGCTTTTTTTAGAAGCGGCTGTACTATTGTTTCTATTAAACATGTTGGAAAACTCCCCTCCCTGAGAGATGCATTAATAATATGTTGTAGATGTGATCTAACTGCATCTCCTCCCTGGATGACCAGCCAAGAAGGACAGGGATCGAGAGGGCAAGTTGTCCTCCTCACTCGTCCAAGCAGCTTGTCCACGTCCTCGGTATCTCTTGCCAGAGGATAGGATTATTTCCTCATTTTTAAATAAAGGGCCTTAAAAGTGTGAGATATGGAGAATATTTACTGCTGCACCCTCACAAAGGTTTTTTTAAAAAAAACGTATTACGGGCTTGGTATTATGGATCCATAATATGCAAATGTGCAGCATCATTAATATGCATTGCCTGCAGATCCCTTCTGTAATGGGGGGATGGCACAAGAATGCAAATGAAAGGCAATATATCCGAGTCAGCAAAATCTTAATGGGTCTTTGTAGGCATCAGCCTTTATTCAAAGAGGTTTTGCCCCTTATTTATCCTTCACAGCATCCTTTGCACTTTATTCTTGCTCATTTTATTGGTGCTGACATGGTTAGAGACAATTAAAAAAAAAGCTCAAACTGTAATCTGTGTTTAATTGCTGCCTTTGGTAGACGGAGCTGGAAGAGCAAAGATGGACCACAGGTGTGTTCTTCAAACTGGGGGTCAGTTGCCAAGTTCTTCACAGGGCAAAAGGAAGCTCAAGGATGTATAGCATGTGTAGCAACTAGCTCAAATGCACCCTCCCAGAATGCAATAATTAAGCATGAGAGATTATGGGCGAGAGAAATTCATGTAGAGAGCAATCCTGTGCCCCCTAGATAGCATCTTGGAAGGCCATAGGATAGTCCGGATTCTTAGATCTGATGGCAGAGACAGTGTTCTGACCTCGGACCCAGGAATCCAAGCTCCTCACCCACTCCCCACTCCCCTTCACAGCTGGCATGGAGAGAAGCACACCGGCTGTCTCTCCGAAGTCGTAAAATTGACTGGAGGGGAGGTAAAAGGAGTGTTCCTGTGGGCAAGGATGGGTGGCAGGGGAGGTGGGCTTACGAGGACTATTCTTTGAAATTTGCACCTCTCCAAATTTTGCTATCAAGCTCTCCAGTTTAAAAAAGAAAAAAAGAGGGAAAGAATTCTCCAGTTGTTGTTGGGTTTTTTTAAAAAACACATACAAAAATAACATTAAACATGCCGTGTGTTTGGAAATCTACTTGCATTGTACATGCAAGTAGATTAATACATGCATTGTATATACAAATGCATGTATTAAGAGATATTTGTGATTTTTTAAAAATGGAAAAAATCTCAAATTTCAAGATTTTGAACAGAACTTAAGACATGAAAAATGAGAAATCATATTCTTGAGAGTAGAGATTTTGGAGGAATCCATCCGAGGAGGGGTGGAGTTTGGAGTTTGCTGAGCTTTCAGCCTCTCAGCCCCCCTGACTTTGGCTCTCTTCCCTATGAGCTGGCCCAATTCAATCTCCATCAAGTTGGGCCAGCTTGCCGATTTTCCCGTGTGTGCTTTTTTTTCTTTTTCCAAATCAAAAGAAATGCAAAAAGTTCCCGGATTTCTGGGAAAAGCTCACAAATGCAATCTGAGCGGGTGGGCAGCAGGGATCCGTTGGGCCCAAATAAGGCTGGATTTTCAAAGGATGGACATTTCTAACTACTGTGCTGTTGGATTTCAGTATGATGGTGGTGAAGGCACCAGGTGTGAAACTGGGGTGTGTGAGGGGGATGGTTTTGGACCCACTGAAGTTGACCAGTCCTGCTCTACACACCTGGCAACCCTGCCAAAAAAAGAGGCTCCGGATGACTTGGATAGAACCTACCACATGAACAGCTGAATGCGTGGATGCTTTGTTGAGGTATTCCAATGCATGGGTTGGCAGAAGGCAGATTGGGATCTGCTGGTAGATCTCTGTGTGATTTGCAGCAGATTGGTGAGAGTTTCTTTCTTCCAATTGTCTAAAAAGAAGAACAACTAAAAAGTGGTCCCCGAGGGACACACTAAACTAAGTAGCTGAAAAAAGAATATCTGGGGGAAACCAGGAGTGGATTTTGGCATGGGAGGATTTGTAAGCTTCATTTTGGAACTGATCACAAATTCCTGGGCTCAACATGTGCTCAGAGGCACCTTGTCCCTTAATTCGTAGCCTCTGTCTGTCCACTTGAGCCACTATTTGGCACCTAGTTCCACCACTCCCCCCCATACATACTATAGACATGTGGTTTGGAGGGGCAGAACATTCTATGCCCCCGATCCTTTGTGTGTTCTTTCTATGTACATACAGCATCTGACAAGGGTTAGTGCAAACTTGCTTCATGTCTTCATAGGCTCAGTGGAAGCACATCCTTTGCCCACAGGAAATCAGAGGTTCAATCCCACCCCAAGATAAAAGGATATCATCTGTCAGTGAAAGGATATCAGGACGCATGACTGGGAAAGAGTGCGCGAGACCTTGGCAAGCTACTGCCAGTCAAAGGAAACAATATTAGATGGACCAATGGTGATTCAGTGTATGGCAGCTCTGGATGCCATTGTCTCATCGATGATGCTATTGACAGCTGTTCTGCCTGTTTCATTGGTGGTTTGGCTGCTGGACTGCTTCCCCTGCCATCTGTCCACTTCATGCTTTTGTCCACAGCATACAAAACATCTTTGACACTAATGGCTTCCCCACCGTGAGTTAGGTGGACAGCGATGGCAAGCAATTAACCTTTTCGAAGCTGGCAGGCTTTCAGAGGCGTTTGGCCGCTTGTATCATTTAATTTCCTCCTGGAAATGAACTTGAGATGCCTTTGATTGAAAGGATATGACTAACATGAAAATATGTCCCAGCAGCCCAAAGCAACTTGGGAGGGTTCTGCTTCTGGTAGTTGATAATCAGGAATGCACATTGGCTTTGGCCGATCATGAATGATCTAAAGCCTTTTGGTATTCGAGCTGGGAGTAAAGTCATCAGACTCTTGAGTTCTGCAGTGATTCAGCATGAGCTCACTGTGGGGTAATGGGCCATTAAAGCCAAGCATGGTCAGTCAGCTGGTTTGTTTTGATAAGTCACATGAGACAAGCAGGAGACACGGCTGGGGGGCAAAGTGAAGGCTTCATGACACGAACCCAGCTCAGGTTTACAGTTCACAAAACTGCTGTAAAAGTGAAGAAATTACTCAAAACAAATGGCTGCTTTATTTTGAGATAAACAGGCATCTCAAATTAGACTCCTGGTAGCTTTTGACACACAAAAGGGAGAGGGAAAAGTGTGACTCACCAGAAAGCCAGCATGGTGTAGCAGCTGAAGTTTTGGACTGGGACTTGGGAGATCTGGGTTCTATTCCCCAGTTAGCCACGAAGCTCACTGGGTGACTTTGGCCCAGTCACTGACTCTCAGCCTAACCTACCTCACAGGGCTGTTGTGAGGATAAAATGGAGAGTAGGAGGACCATGCATGCTGCCTTAGGATCTGTAGTCAGATATTCTGGGTCTGAGATGTCTATATCAAAGGTTTCTCGTCCTAAGGAACTCTGTGTCATGACACCCTGATTTAAGGGAAAAGCAGGATATAAATGTAAGAAATCAATGGGTTTTTTTACTGCCACTCCCATCCTCCCTCACCCTTGGCTATGCTGGCTAAGGCTGTGTCATGTCCCACCACTTTCTTGGTAGAACCTGCCCAGAACTAGATGAGACTTCAGAAAGGGAGTCCCTAGTGTTGACCCTAGTCTTTGCAGGGGTAAAGGGGATTCAAAAGATGTCACTAGCCCTCCTGAGACCACCACCCAGGATAAAGCCCCAATTAAGGAGTCCACAGAGTTTGAAGAACCCATTATACATTCTTTCAACATGGTGTGTGTGTGTCTGAACCCCCCCCCCCCCCCCCCGCTGTGATGCTGGGAATGCTGTGCTTTGAGCACTGAGAAGTCTCTTGGTTACCCATGCACAAAGTTGACCATTCTGATCTGCCTTATGCCTTATTTCTTATTGGGGCCAAAACCATCAGGGGCAGTGTGGTACAGTGCCTAGAGTAGGGTGACCAGATAAAATCCAGGTCAGGGCTCCTGTAACTTTAACAGTTGTAGAGAAAAGGGAATTTCAGCCAGTGTCATTTGTATGCAATTAGTTCCTGGTGAAATTCCCTCTTCATCACAACAGTTAAAGTTGCAGGGGCCCTACCTTCTTTTGTATATGGTCACTCTAGTATAGTGCCTGCACCTTTAGCTGTTGTGATGAAGAGGGAATTTCACCAGGAACTAATTGCATACAAATGACACTGGCTGAAATTCCCTTTTCTCTACAACTGTTAAAGTTACAGGAGCCCTGACCTGGATTTTATCTGGTCACCCTAGCCTAGAGTATTGGTCTGAATTCTAGTCCCCAGTCAGACATAAAGCTCACTGGGTGACTCACTGGGCCAGTCACTGACCTTCCTCACAGGGTTGTCGTGAGGATAAAATTGAGAGAAGGAGGAACATATCAGCCACCTATGTTCCTTGCAAGAGGGGAAAAGGCAGGATGGAAATGTAATAAAAACAAATCAAGGTGTCATGACACAGGGTTCCAATTCCTCCTCTTCAGGAGGAGACATCTCTGATATAGACCTCTGAGACCCAGAAGAGGATGTGGCTTTGAAAGCATCCATTGGTTACTCTCTCACCCCAGGTTCCTCAGGCCCAGAAGAGCCCCTGGGACATGTCTCCCTGCTTCTAGAGGCTACATTGCCATCCTCATATTCCAAAGATTCCAATTATGAAGCCATCACCAGACCCCAGGTGCTTCCATGCTGATGCAGATAAAGTATTAAAAGTGAGCATGGCCCTTTTAAGGGAGAAAGCCCCATACAGTGTGTGGGAGGAGCTAACAGCTTCTAGGCAACCCAAGTCCTATTTAAGGCTCAGCCCATGGCCACTTGGAGCTCTCTACAGTGCTATCCATTTCTTGATTCTTCTAATTCAGGGGTGGGCAACATTGGAAGGTATGGGGATGCCCTCATGCGGGCCATGCTCCTGCTGCCACCACCACTGAATTCAGCAGTGCACCAGCAAAAAACAACTGCTCTTTGTCACTGAAATTCAGCAGCGAACCACTATGGGGCCTGAGAAAGGACAATTTGAGCTTGTTTTTTTTAAAAAAAACCAGTTGTGAGCAGCGGGGCAAAAGAGCAAGGATGCATGAAGCACATGGACCACACATTGCCCAGTCTTTCTGTAACTGGTATCCAACCTTGGCATTGTCTGACCTTTGCTTCTGGACTCCTCCCCTGTTCTCAACAGGCCCCATGGACTGAAACAGCAATGCAGGGATTAGACCCAAGTTCTTGGTTTTCCAAAACATGTGCTCCACCCCTGAGTTGTGGCTCCTGCCAATCCAAATAGTCAGTTTCAGGCACAGGGTTCCCATCGCTTTGAGGTGATAACGCAAGCCTGGTGCCCATGAACTGGATGCCACAGAAAGGTGATTCGATGAAGAAAACCAGGAAGTTGAGGCCTGCGGAACTCATGATCGCCAAGCTGAGCCCCCACCATACAGAGGTTCAATAAACCTCCTTGTTCTGCCATCCTTCTCGGACAACAAAAATAGAGTGGTTGTGCAGTTCCTGGCAGTGCTCCTTATGTGGCTTGTGGTCTGCCTTTGGGTTAACAGGACGCAAGGTGTGCGTGTCTGAGACAGGTGGGGAAATGTTCCGAAATGCCATGGCCACAGCAGAGCACATGGCATCAAAGGCAGCGTCACAAGATCCCCAAGGACCAGCAGTTGCTGCTTTAGTTATTTTTGAGTAGCAAGCAATGAATTTATCAGCTCTGTTATCGGCTTGGCGGGAACCGCGGGAGATTTTACATCCAGACGGATCCAATTGTGTCAAAAGTTATGCGAACGACATCTCTACGGGCCTTTGAAATCTACACGCCAGATGTTGTGTCTTATCGCCCAAACTACAAAGAGTGCGAAGAAGAAAGATATTGATCCAAGTACAAGGAGATAAGCTTGAAGGGCGTTTGACTTTATGTTTTGGTGCCTCCATACTTTGGGTAAGCCCTGTTCCTATTTTCCAGAGTGTTGCAAAAGAAGCAACGAAATGGCAATCAATAGCTGGTATAGGCAAATAGGCTTTTGTTCTTGTTGTAAAGATACATTAGAATTGGCTTTTACTGTAGGTGGGATAACTTTACCGTATTCCTTTCGGCAGCATTTTATTGCAGATCTTCAGAAAGCTAGTGCAATTAGTGTTTTCCTTCACATGTATGATGGCAAAACAAGTTTTTTCTGGGTGACCTTCTTTATGCCTGGGGGCACTTAAACTAAGAATGTAAGAAGAGCCATGCTGGATCAGACCGAGGGTCCATCTAGTCCAGCATTCTGTTCACACAGTGGCCAATAAGCTGTTGACCAGGAAGCCACAAGCAGGACACAAGTGCAACAGCACCCTCCCACCCATGTTCCCCAGCAACTAGTGTATATAGGCTTACTGCCTCTGATACTGGAGGTAGCACATAGCCATCAGGACTAGTAGCCTTCTCCTCCAGTATGTGGTAGTGGGGGGGGGGTTTGATGCAGGGGTTGGGGTGTTCAAGCAGGACTGGAGAGACTGAAGTTCAACTCTCTACTCATCTATGAGGCTCACTGGATGACCTTGGGCCTAGGCTGTTTCTACACCAGGTTATTTGCCTGGAATGGCCCCACGACTGGTCCCTGTGTGTTCACATGATGCACAGGGACTCCCAGGGATGGAGGGATAGGCGGATTTCCCAGGAATAAGGGATCCCTGGGAAATCCTGATTTTTCTGCAGTCTTGGGAACTTCCCAAGACCATGGAAGGTGTGAGCACCCATCCTGGCTACTGCTGCTCTTAGTTGTGAGTAAGTCTGGCAGCAGAAATAGGTACAGAGCCATGCCGCGAACCTCCGTGCCCATCAGTGGAGGGGATGGCACCAGTTTCGCCATCCCCAGGAGAGCAGGGAGGGGGGTGGGGGCCCAATCACACGCATTTTTATTTGTAATTTACGTGAGTGCATGAGTGGTCATGTGCAAAGCTCTGAGGCCCAGGGAAAACAAAATGGTGGGCTTGATGAGTGCATTGTGCCTGGGAAGAAAAAAGAAGATGATCCCAGGAGCAGGTAAGTCTGGGATCATCATCTTGCCCTCCCTCTACACCCCGTGGTGTAGAAAGGGCCCTATTCTACCTCATAGGGTGGTTATGAGGATCCAATGGAGGGTGGGGGATAGGAGAGGACTATGCTCTCCTGAACTCCTTGGAGGAAGGGCAGAACATAAATGTAAGAAAGAACTACTAAACATTGATTGGTAAAACACTGAGGAAAGCAATGGCAGGCCATTTCAATCTATATGAATTTACTTCAATTGCCCAATGTTCCATTATTCTTCAAAGAAATTAAAAGGAGAGCCAGAGCAACAGGTTGGGGAATATAATCATATATGACTTGAAATGGAAAGCCCCTCCCTCCCTTCCTCCCCCACTGCAGTTTGAAACCCTGAAGAAGACTGGAGCCAATGAGAAGATTAAAGAAGAAAGGGATGACTTTTGAATTTCCAAACCATAGCATGGGGGTGGGTGGTGGTGTCCTGATGGGAATTATTTAGTATTGATGCCTCACACTAGAAAGGCAGTTAGCAGAGAAAAACAAAAGGCAGATCAGAAAGAGGGTTTACCAGTCCCACATGCACATAAAGCTAAAAGGAGACCGCACCCTCCCTTTGTAAAGAGAAGGGAATACCCAATTGAATTTTAGGAGTTTTATTGGTATTTTAACAATGTAGTAGTTTTTATATGTTTTAATCAGTTTTATGTATTTTATATCATGGTTTTAATGTTGTTCCCCACCTCGATCCAGAGGGAGAGGTGGGTAATAAATAATAATAATAATAATAATAATAATAATAATAATAAAGGTAAAAAGCTTGCATATATCATGCAGCTATAACACAGAGGGTTTTTTAAAAAACTTCACACAGTTTGTTTGATCCAATTTTTGTTCTATAACACTGGCAGAATCAAGAGAGAAAACACAACTGCTCATAGCAATAGAGGACGTCAGAGAGAGAGGGGGGGAAGAAAGGGATGAGCAAAATAAACAAGTAACAGGAAACCACACTATAGGCTATAGAGATTGTAAGGCTAGCTGTGGCCCATGAGCTAACTAACTGCAACACTGCCCCCTTCCAGCAACTTTGACCCAGGAGGGTCAGAGAGCCAAAGGAGGGGTCAGAGGATAATGCTTCACTCCAAACTGTTCAAATAATAGAAGCATAGGAACTGTCTTATACTGAATCAGACCATTGGTCCTTTTAGCCCAGTATTGTCGACATTGACTGGCAGCAGCACTCCAGGATTTTAGGCAGGATTCTTTCCTAGCACTACTTGGAGATGCTGGGGATTGAACCTGGGACTTTCTGCAACCAAAGCATGTGCTCTCCCACTGAGCTATGTCCCTTCCCCTAATAACTCATATCGTCGAACCAGCCTGGAGTTCAGGGATTAAACCCTTATTTATTACATCCAGGTTGATTGCCGCTGTTTCTGTTGCTTTGGTCCCTTCAGCATCATCAGTGGTCTTTCTCCTCCACATTGGCCTTCAAAACACCCTCCTTCAGGAGATTTCAAGCTGCCACAGAGCTTCACTTAAAGTGTAATTCAAGGCAAATTTGAGGGCTCTCATTCTGTCGCAGCGTCCAAGGAATCTGAGAGGAAGTGCTGAGCGTTCTGATAAAGCTAGCAAACATTTCTCAAGAGGTTCTGGTGAGTCTGTCCATCCCTAAGTTTCACCTAAAGTAACGTGTCAAAGCAACTGTGGAGATTTGTGCTTGAGAACATTTCAGATGAAGCAAAGACCATTTTGATGTCGCTAGCAAAGTTTCTCAAAGGACTTCCGAACAGCCCTGCCTCAGCTGCCTCCTCCCTGCACTTCCATCCTGGTAGAAACAAAGGAGAAATCTGATTTAGTTTCAGTCCTTTTCTACCACTGAAATGGAGAAAGCCAGAGATCTGTGTAGCTCGAGCCATTTTATGCTCAAAATAATCTTCACTGTGATAGAGAAAGAAAGGGAAAATGTGTGGGATGGAAGAGGCAACAATTTATTTAGTTATTTAGTTATTTATTTTAAAAAGGGAATATAGGCAGCATGTTTTCAAAAAATGTTTGGGAACAGATAAGCCAAAGTCTCCGAGAGCACATCTTGGTATGAAAATGTTCTTCGCTCTGTAATGGTGGCATGCACCAATCACATCTATATTCCAGGGAGACATTTGGGCCATGCTCACTAAAAGGAACAAGGCTCACAGACAGCACCTGAGGCCTTTGGTGTACAAAAACATTGGAGAAATTGGAAACGGCATGTTCAGCATATCACAAAAGACAACAACAATGATGAGACCCAAGTGAATGGTCTACAACATTTTAGAAGCCTTCCTGAATAATACCATGCAGCACTTGATTTTGTTAATTCCCTGTACCAATTCAGGTAGTTCTGTTGTAGGTCAAAGCTCTGGTTTACACCAGGGTTGGGCAGACTTCAGACTTGCAGGATCTGCTGCTCCAAAAGACATACATATGTTGAGAATGAAAGAAGTCTGGGCTGAGGAATTTGTTTTGAGAACCAGAATTGAATCATAGAATAGTTCAGCTGGAAAGGGCCTATAAGGCCATCAAGTCCAACCCCCTGCTCAATGCAGGAATCCACCTTAAAGCGTACCTGACAGAAGGATGTCTAGCTGCCTCTTGAAGGCCTTTAGTGTGGAAAAGCCCATGACCTCCCTAGGGAATTGGTTCCATTGTCATACTACTCTAACAGTCAGGAGGTTTTTCAGATGTCCAGCCAGAATCTGGCTTCCTGTAACTTGAGCCCATTATCCCGTGTCCTGCACTCTGGGATGCTGGAGAAGAGATCCTGGCCCTCCTCTGTGTTACAGCCTTTCAAGTATTTGAAGAGTGCTATCACATTTCCCCTCAGTTTTCTCTGACCTTTTGCACAAATATGCATGCTGAGTTAGCCCCTGCCCCCAAATTTTCTTCATTTGAGCAGCATAATTTAGGATGGGGTGGGAAGACCACATCACCAAGTTTCTCAAACTTCTCAAAGTCCTCAAACTTTCTATCCTCTTTGAAAGTGCTGAAAATGTGTGAGGCCCACCATACACAAAATAGTGACAGAGGCAAAGTTTAATATAATCAGCTGGCGATTGCTGATATCATTTTATATTGATATCTAATCCATATTTGAAAATGGCTAATTTCTTTGCCACAGCGATTTCCTTGTAGCAGGGAGTTACATGATTCAGCTTTCGACAAGTTAAGTACAGACATTACTCAGCCTACCCATTTCAGAGTGAATTTGCGGATCCAGAGGCTCTAAGTAGAGAAAACATTTTATTGTTTTCCTCCTTCCCCTCATATACCTTTCAAAGTATTCTTGCTCTTCTCCTGTCCTTCATTCTCCTCTTCATCTTGCACCCTATCCCCAATGGCCATTTTCTATCACCTGTCTCTTTCACTCCTTTTACGTTCACTTCATTCACTTCCTCCTATGACAGCTTCCCTCTCTTTGAGAATAATACCCTTAGGTTAAAAGTAACCTCAGTTGCATGGGTTGTATGAGGGTTAAACAACCCTCATTTGGCCCATAGTCTGTTTTAGGATTATATGAGAGTTGTTTAACCCTCACGTAACCCATGCTCACTGGGAGTTGGATATATAGTGCGGCACCCAGTCATTGGAAATAAATGTTGGTTTTAAACTGGGAAGATCTGCACTCAGATACCAGCTCATCCACAAAGCTCTAGGTGTGCCTTAGAGCAGTCAATTTATGGACCAGGATTTTGTGAGAACAAAAGGGTATTACTCTGTTCATTTCTGTTCATCTCTAAAAAGTTGGAGGTGTGGGCAAGCAGGATACTATGGGTGTGCGATACACCTCTTTAGTGTGTGTGTGTGTGTGTGTGTGTAACTACATTTCATACCCTGGGGTGGGAAAATATCACCTTTCAGAAGAAGCTGCTGAAGTCAGCTCCTCCCATGGGAGACATGTGATACCTTCCCGTCCCAAATACTCTACCGTTTGTTCCTTTCTACATTCATTTTAGAATGAATGAAAATTGAGCTGAATGGACCTAATTTGGTTCCATTTTTCATTTATATCAAAATATATGCCCAACATACAAATCTAATTCATTGAGTAACACAACATTGTCTTTTGCTTTAGGTTGGCTGGAGGTGACAACAGTAAAGACATCTCTTAGAAAGCAGCAGATCCTAGTCCATCACTGCTTTTCTTGGAAAGTTTATTTCATAGTGTTGCACTGAGCATCTTCCTCTTGTTCCTGTGCAACTAAATGTCTGGAACATGGTCAGTGATTTCTCTCATCGCAAAAGCACTCTTTTTCTGTGACTAGCTGACTCAACTGGTACGTAGTCTGCATTTTTTTCTCTCAAAAAGGGAAGTCTTAAATTCAAATGCTCCATTAAAAAACAAAAAACCTTGAGCAGTGGTGGATGAGTCTACCTCCCACTGAAGATAATGAGCAATTGTTTTGACAGGGGATGATTGAATGTTCCTGCTTCAATCAGTCAGGGAGTGTTTTAGAAGTCAAGTGGTGGGGAAGCTGGGACTTATTAGGATGAAGGTCAGGTATCGTGATCATAAATATTAAAGATATATCCTTTTCTCCCCACTTCCCACCCCCACCAATTTGCAAACTGTCTTAGATAAACAACTATGTTTGCCAGCCTTAAGAGAGCCCTCAGCAAAGTGACTCCTAGAGGACCACCTGGCTGTGAGCTTACCTAGCAGAAGTGCCTGGGAAGCTGCCTACCCTTTAAATGTCCCACAATTCATCAGAATGCTGCTACATGGAGTGCTCTGGGGGCACTGTGCCCTAAAAAGCAAGTGGCATCTTAGACCCGGATACTCTGTCAGAGAAGTCCACAGCCGCTGGCAGGAGGACCATGACAGATGTCAACTCAGGTGGGTCCTGCTAGGGTGCCTGGGCCTCAGAAGTTGCCCAAAGGTGCTGGGTGCTGATACCAATATCATACTGTCCTTATTCAAATCTATGGTACAACCACACTTAGAATACTGTGTACACTTCTGGTCATCGCATCTGGAAAAAAAAGGCATTGTAGAGTTGGAAAAAGGGCAGAAAAGGGCAACTAAAATGATCAGTGGGTGGAGCAACTCCCCAATGAATAAAGGTTAAAAAAGCTGGGATTGTTTAGCTTGGAAATTAAGGGCAGACATGATAGAAGTGTAAAAAATTATGCATGGTGCGGAGAATGTGAATAGGGAGACATTTCTTCCTCCCTTCCTTCTAGAACTTGGGAGATTCAGGACAGATGAAAGTAAGTACTTCTTCACACAGCACATAGTTAAAAGGTGGAATTCAGTACCACAATATGCAGTGACAGCCACCAATTTGGATGGTTTTAAAAGAGGTTTGGATCAATTCCTGGAGGAGAAGGCTATTAATGGCTACTTGTCCTGATGGCTACATGTTGCCTCCAGTATCAGAGGCAGTATAACTATGTATCCCTGTTGCTGGAGAACATGGGTGGGAGGCTGCTGGTGCACTCGTGTCTTGCTTGTGGGTTCTTGTTCATGAATGATTATGAATGGACAACATGGCAGCCATTTTATGAATGGATAATCCCCACCCTCATGGCAGCCATTTTGTGAGGGGGCTCACAACACTCACCCAAAATTCCCAATTCGAAAGGGTAACCATGTTAAGTCTAATGCATGAAAAACAATAACAAAGAGTTTTGCGGCACCTGAGAAACTAACACCATGATTTTAGCATAAGCTTTCATGGACTATACCCCATTTCACCCACTGCATTATGTCATTATTCCAAATGAGTCCACCAACCCAAGAAGCTGGGGAGGGGGGGAAGCTGTTGTAATGTATCCTCACCCCTTAACAGGAATGCTTCAGTTCAGAGTTCCTGCCAGCCAGCTAAACAGTACTTCATGGAAACACAATAAAACAGTAGAAATTGAAGGTTAAAATTAATCTAAAACTAACCTAAAACAAACAATAACCCTTACCAGAAATGACATAGAATAGCAGCAGCCAAAAACCTCAAGTTCTCAAGTGAGGCCAGATCTTATAAAGACTGTTTGAAATTATCGTTGTTATTATATCACTTTCTTCCTCATGGCAGTTTTTATGGATGGACATGACGGGCTTTGCCAAGTCATGCTGTCTACAGAATCAGGAATTTCCTGACAACTGAGCATGTTTTAATTATGACTGCTTTCTGGATGTTGGTGCGGATGTATTTCGTTAGGCCCAGTTGCTGAAGGTTTTCTGTATAGTTTTTTGATGTGATGCCGGTGACTGATGTGACTAATGGGATAATTGTGACCTTTTCCTGTTGCCATAGTTCTTTGACTTCCATGGCCAGTGGTGTATATTTGTCTCTCTTTTCCTCTTCCTTTTCAACAACATTTTTTGTAATTCAGTATTGTTATGTCAATGAGGTATTATTATTATTATTATTATTATTATTATTATTATTGTCTTGGCCTTGGCTGAAAAGAAAGCCATGACAAGGCCATGTGGACCTCTCTTGAAAGGAAGTTCAAAATTCTGTGCACCGTAACAGAAAAGGTCAATTCTCTTGGATCCACTTGCTGTACTTCTGATGTTGAGGAGATTCAAAGCAGGGCTCAAATTAGATCTCAATCATCAAGCAGGTTTGTACGGGAGGAAACAATTCTTGACATTCCCTAGTCCTACCCTTTTTAGGCCTTTAAAGGTCAAAGCAGCATCTTGAGGAAGGCCTTGATAATTGCAGCACCTACATATTAGCAATCCATGTAGGTAATACAAGAATGGTGCAATATGACATAGCCAGCAAATGCCAGTTAAAACCTGGGTGGTCACAGTATGAACCAACTGAAGTTTGTGAACTGTCTTCAAGGGAAGCTCCACATTTAGGACTTTACAGTAATCTAGACTGGAATTTATCATAGGATGGTGGACTGAGCCAAAGTTACATATTTCTCCATATCAATGCTTGGACCCTGTTCAGATGACACACTAAGCCATGGTGGTTAAGCATTTCTAAACATTATGGCTTAGCGTGTCACGTGAATCATGTCTTAACAGAATGTGTGTTCCATTCTTATCCATTTAAACACACTCACTAACCATTTGCTGCAAAAGGGTTAGCAGCCTAACCATGGCTTAGCGTGCTGTCTGAATAGGCCTATGGAATGTTAAGCAGCTAGTTACAACTACTTGAATATTTCTTCTGCACCAGTCACTTATGCAAGCCGTGTGAAGAGTGAACATTCACAACAGCTGTAGCCCTTCTTTTAATTTTTAAAAAATGTATTTGAAATAATTACATGATATTTTTCTAATGTTTTAAATCAAAAGGAATACAATAACAAACAATCCAATTAAACAATAAAAATAAGCAAGAAAAACAATTAAAATGATAATTATCAAGAATGATAACACACTCTTCCTAGTTGCTGTGCTCATTTAACTCCTGGAGAGGAAGAGAAATCCATGGTTCCAGTTAAGATCTAAATGAATAGAATCACATCTGCTAATTTCACACTTGGAGAGGATGAAAAATCCCTGGTCCCAATTGTTTATTTTAAAAAAATATTTCTAGGCTGCCTTCCAACAATAAAAATCTATACGGTAAAGCTCCATAAAATGATAAAACAGCAAAAGTTAATAATAACAACAAACAACATAAATAAAACAATAGGCACTATTAAGCCAGTAACTACTAAAATATGTAATACAGTTGCAGCTACAAACCAGAACAGCCCAATAAAACATAATTTGGGGAGGCCAGAGAAAAGAAATCATCAAGACCTTCCTAAAAGCATGCAATGATGGGGCCTGACAGACCCCCAATGGCAACTCACACAGCGATAAAGACCCTCTCGTGTGCTTGCCAACCTAACTGCCCTCAAAAGTGCTGATCTTAAAAATGTGGGCATTTTGATATGGGTGAAAGCAGTCCTTCAAGCAATTTGGTTGCGAACTGTTAAAGGCTCTGAAAAACAAAGACGGCACTTTAAATGGAGCTCAGAAATGAACTGGTCGCCAATGCAGTTGGTGCAGTCTATATAGACTCAGTTCAGACCCAAATGAATAAAATCAAGTTCACTGATGAACTGTAGTCTAGCAATTACAGGTTGAAGTTTTCCTTTAAAACATTTCCAAATTATTTCATAGAGAGTAGTGATTTAAAGGGGGGGGGGTAGACACATGTCCCCTTCCACAGATTGAAAGAATGCACAGAGGGTAGGTCCTGCCAAGTAACCTAGCTTAGCCCAGCTCAGCCCACTGTCAAAACCACACACTGCTTCTCCCCTAATGAGCATCAGGTTGATATCCACAAAATGGACCATCTCCACCATACAGTTCTAAATGTAGTAGGCTGACCATATGAAAAGGAGGACAGGGCTCATGTAACTTTAACTGTTGTAGAGAAAAGGGAATTTCAGCCAGTGTCATTTGTATGCAATTAGTTCCTGGTGAAATTTCCTCTTCATCACAACAGTTAAAGTTGCAGGCACTATACTAGAGTGACCATATACAAAAGAAGGCAGGGCCCCTGCAACTTTAACTGTTGTGATGAAGAGGAAATTTCACCAGAAACTAATTGCATACAAATAACACTGGCTGAAATTCCCTTTTCTCTACAACTGTTAAAGTTACATGAGCCCTGTCCTCCTTTTCATATGGTCAGCCTAAAATGTAGAGACTCATTCAAGGGATGTTGTCACACGGAGGAGGGCCAGGATCTCTTCTCAATCAACCCAGGGTGCAGGACATGGAATAATGGGCTCAAGTTACAGGAAGCCAGATACCGGATTTGGCCTCTCAGCCTACTAACCTCCAAGAGCTTAAAACATTTTTTACTGCAAAGCTATGTCCTAGTTAAGGAAGTCTGCCCCTAGGATTGAAGATGCTACTGTAGGCCTCATCCACATGGAGAAACTAAAATTAATTAAAATTAATCCATTTGAAAAACAAAATAACTCAGAGCTGCACAACCCTAGATGTCCAGGTATTACAGTCTTGACACTACATGGTGCTGGTGGATGGACAGATGGACAGCTAGACAAACTCATGCACATAAGAACATAAGAAGAGCTATGCTGGATCAGACCAAGAATCCATTTAGTCCAGCATTCTGTTCACACAGTGGCCAATCAGCTGTTGACCAGGAACCTCCAAGCAGGACACAGGTGTAATAGCACCCTATCTCCCATGTTCCCCAACAACTAGTGCATACAGGCTTACTGTCTCGGATACTGGAGGCAGCACATAGACATCAGGACTAGTAGCCATTGATAGCCTTCTCTTCCAGGAATTTATCCAACCCCCTTTTAAAGCCATCCAAATTGGTGGCCATCACTGCATCTTGTGGTAGCAAATTCCATAGTTTAACTACGCACTGTTGGAGAAGTCCTTCCTTTTATCTGTCCTGAATCTCCCACCAGTCAGCTTCATGGGATGACTCTATTGGGTTCTAGTATTATGAGAGAGGGAGAAAATGTCTCCTTATCCACATTCTCCACACCATGCATGGTTTTGTCCATACGATGCATGATGCCCACACACGTAAACTCTTTTATTATGATAGATATACCCACTTACTAAGGCAGCCTTCCTCAAACTGGCACCCTCCAGTTGGGCTGGACTATAGCCAAAGGCTATGCTGGCTAGGGATGATGGGAGTTGTAGTCACATACATCTGAAGGGTACCAGGTCCAGGAAAGCTGTGCTCAGGCATCCCAATCTTGAACCTGGAACCTAGCAAGCTGCTCAGCAGTGCATGCATGCTGTTCAAGGCATCTTCATGTGCATATATGTGGATGGGCAGCTATGATCAAAGGCAGGTTTGCAATGGTTCCTAAAGGGTTACGCTAGCAATGAGCCTCATTCCCATACCAGAGCGAGCGACTTGCCATGCTGAATACTCCTCATCAGAAATTCATTGCATTTGTTTCCTTGACTCCTGACGCACCTCACATCATCTGTCTTGCTGACTCATTGAGTTGTGACGTCTTTCCTGATGATTCTTGGGATCATAATGACATTTTTTTCTCTCCAAATTTGTCAATTACAGCCCTCCCCTGTCCTCCCTTCATCCCAGCAACACACACACAATATTGGTCATTAGAAGAACTGGTCCTCACCTCCACCGAAATGAAAAGCTGTCGGGGAGCAAAATAAAGCCACTTCTCAAGAGAACTCACCTGGGTACCACCGAAGGGAAGAGTGATGATGACAGGCAAATACATTTCATGGTGACTGCCACAGATGCAAGTTAGTTATGCTAATGGGCTTGGATTAAAGAGGCATCACTTCCATTGAACTCAATGGGACTCTTAGCCCAATCCGGTGGAGGCTGGTGACTCCGATGTCAGTGGGGCAGTAAATCCAAGGTGCACCTTGGATAGCCCCTTTAGAGGTCTGACTGAAACCTGGAGCAGATTCACTGCCCCACTGACACTGGAGTCACTGGCCTCCACTGGCCCAATTTGTTGGCTAGCTCCCTGGGTGATTCACCATCTCTCCAAGTCATCTTTAGACATGGGTAGACATGGGTTTTACCAATCAATTTGATGTTGCATAGCTGTTGTTTCTCTTAACCGAAAGCCAACGCCGGTGTGGGAACCCGGGCAAGGTCTGGACTTCAGCCTAAGGGAGGGGCCTTTAACCTTTTGCCCCCTGGTTTGGTCCCATTCTGAAGTAGACCTCCATCTCCACACCTTTGATTTGCATTGTGGGGGAAAATACTTCCAATGAAAATGTCACTTTCAGGCAAGACTCCACTTAACCTAGGCTGACCATCTGAAAAGGAGGACAGGGCTCATATAACTTTAACAGTTGTAGAGAAAAGGGAATTTCAGCTGGTGTCATTTGTATGCAATTAGTTCCTGGTGAAATTCCCTCTTCATCACAACTGTTAAAGGTGCAGGCACTATACTAGAGTGACCATATACAAAAGAAGGCAGGACTCTGCAACTTTAACAGTTGTGATGAAGAGGGAATATCACCAGGAACTAATTGCATACAAATGACACTGGCTGAAATTCCCTTTTCTCTACAACTGTTAAAGTTATATGAGCCCTGTCCTCCTTTTCAGATGGTCAGCCTACTTAACCACTTTATGTCACCCGGACAGAGCACAATATCTCTCAGCCTTGACCTTGGCTTAGGTGGGGCTAACTCATCCTGGAGGTCAAAGCTTTCACTCTACCTTCTCCCCAGCTCAAGGATCTACCTTTTAGCTCTATAACCTCTCCAAATTCTGAAGAAGCCAAGCTCATCTTGGTCCTTGTCTCTCCTCACTACACAGACTTCCAGCTCTAGCCCTCCCTGCCCCCCCCCCCGGGTGTTTCATTCCTGCTTTGCAAATCATGTGGACATGTCCCCTTCACATGCACTTCGCAGCCATGTCTTTTGTAGGCCTTAAATTCCCATGCCTCCTCCATTGCCAAATTAGTGCAGCAGCCCACAGCTTAAGAGTACCGCTTTTCAAACTGAGTTTCAAGGCACCCTGGGGTTCTTCCGGGAGAGACCGCTTACTCATCACCTCTGTCTTTCACTAAACCATGGGTTAGCATTGTGTCTAGTCCAAAGCACCTTCCATTCACACAGGGTTCTGGTGAGCTCCAGTGATGAATTGAATTTACGCTCCGGAATGGCAGTGGATGAAGTGTAGATCAGGATCAACTGGTAGATCTCTGGGTGATTTGCAGCAGATCTTCAAGGGCATCTGATTCCCAGTAGATAGATTGTAACAAATTGCCAGCCTTGTGCAAATCAGTTATCTCTCAGCTTCAGTGTTCCTTACCTGTAAAACTGGTTGTCTCTGACTTGGCCTTTGTGTACCTCTGCTGGCCAGTTTACAGTCCTTGAACTGTAGGAAGCAACTCATATGTAGATTTTAGGGCTGTGCACTCTGCTCTGAAAAGTCAAAGCTTCAACAAAGCTTTGACGAAGCTCTGAGTTTTTGGAGCACAGAGGGGATGATTTAAAAACTGTAGAATGCCCGCGGAACGGAGATGCGCCCAGTCAGAGCTTCATTCCATTTTCAGATAACTGAATTATGGGAATTAACAAAAATGCTTACTTTGTCAATTTAAAGAGAAGGAGATGAAATTTGGCACCATGATAGCTCTTAAGCAGGGCTTTAGCCATGCCAAATTTGAAGCAGATCTGTTCATCCCTTGATTTTTATGAATTTTTAAAAGTTTGACAGCTGTCAAACTTTTTAAAAATCATAAAAATCAAGGGATGAACAGAGCAGAGTGCACACCCCTAAAATCTACATCTGAGTGCCAAATTTCATCTCTTTATCTTTAAAAATGATGGAGATGTAAGCATTTATGTTAATTCCCATAACTATAATAGAGCGGTTATCCAAAAATGGAGTGGTTCTTTGATAGGGTGACCAGATAAAATCCTCTTCATCACAACCGTTAAAGTTGCAGGGGCCTTGCCTTCTTTTGTATATGGTCACTCTAGTATAGTGCATGCATCTTTAACTGTTGTGAAGAAGAGGGAATATCACCAGGAACTAATTGCATACAAATGACCCTGGCTGAAATTCCCTTTTCTCTACAACTGTTAAAGTTACAGGAGCCCTGACCTGGATTTTATCTGGTCACCCTATTCTTTGATGGATAATCCTATGAACTGGAGCAAGGAAGCCACTCCAAAAAATGGAGCAGAGAAGCACCTCATCAGAGCTACTCTTCGAATTTTGGAGCAGAGCAGACCTGCTTCGCACACCTCTAGTAGATTTGTACTTGCATATGCTGGGTATTGTAGTATGGGGGTGCAATGGGTAAATGGTTTCTCCCCATGAACCACCATTTTGTATCTGCTCCTGTCACTATTTTGCACCTGACTCCAGGTTCTAGTTATCTATGAATCCTACCATGGTGGCATCACATACTTGCAGGGCTTCCTCAGCAGTCAAGTAGGCATAGGTTGTACTCTCTCAAGATAAAAAGTTCGAAAACCATCAGCCAAGATTGTTGAAACCTACCATTTATGGTCCAAAATAGATGGGATGTAAATCATGTGAATGCAATTAATGTTCATTTTTGAAAAATAAATAGATAAATAACAACTGTGGAGGGGAGAAGCAAACAGGAGATGGAACACACAGGGTGGAGCGAGGGATTTACTCCTTTTCTTCTCTGCCATAGCCCTGAAGAAAATTGGGAGGAGATTTTCATTGGGACTGTGGCCTGGGAGGAAATGGTGGAACTTCCCTTCCTTGCTCCTTGCAATTCCAGTCCTGCTTTACATATAAAAAAAATCATATTAATTGCATCTATTCAACTAACATCACATCTAGTTTGGCCATGGATGTCCTGTCTTTTTCACCTGAACCTTTAGACAGGTTTCAAACTATTTGCCTGGTCATCAGAGAGTCAGGAGCCATTGCCACAGCCAATGACTTCCCGTTGACTCATTCATTTAGATGTGTGTATATCCAGCCATCAAATGCAACGGTAGCAAACCACTGTGATCATAGAAACATGTGGACATATCCTGGGAATGACATTCTTTGGGTATATGGGGGAAGTGAATCTGATTTCCATCTACGTAATGAGAATTTGTTCTTCTGCTGTTCTGATAATGCAGATATGTGCTTGGAAGATAAAAAGGCTGGGACCTGGGGATAAATCCAATTATACTACATCACCACCAACCTTATATCGGTCAGAAATGTGACTTGTCATCCGCTTGTCTGAGAGTGCGTAACAAAATGTCTCATTGTCTCTACCAGCAAATTATTCCTGGGCCCACTGTTGTACAATGTGAACCTGTGATCAAGATCCCATAGAATAAAGGGAATGGGGGCTATAATATGTGTTAAATGACATCTATTTGGCTCTGATCTGAATGGGGCTCAGTCTGAATGGGGTTTCCCAATGTCAACTGAAGCTCCAAAACATCATGAATCCTTTGGCAAGAGACCTACAGTAGTTGTAGGGAGGCCATGTGTCCTCTTTTACAGATAACAGTCCTCTATTCAAAGGGCTGCCGGAGGACTGTCTTCTACTTTGAAGGTGTCCATTATTTGAAGAGCTGCCCAGTCCAAATCAAAATTAAAAATAAAGAACCACAAGAAGAGAGAGCAACAGAGACCTTGAAGATGCCAATCTGCAATTAGCACCTGCACAGCAGGCACCCAGGAGGTCACTTGGACACAGTTTTCTCCGTTATGGTGAGACATATCGTATTTCAATTTACATTATAGCAATTCTTTCTTGATAGGATTCTACACATATAAATTAGCATTTGCCAATTTATGCAACTCATTATGCTCTGTCATCCTCTTTTTGGCGATGTGTGACCTCTTTTTTGGGGGGAGGGGGTAATTCATAAGTGGCCACCCTAAGTAAGTGTCCCTCCCCTAGACATAATGCGGTTCTTGCATGGCACACCAGGCTACGCTGTAGCAAGTGTCTCCCATCAGTTTACCTGATAGACAATGCAGGTAGGGACCATCGCTCTTAGGAGAATGTGTGCTTTCCATGTGGAGGGGCCCAGGTTTGATTCCTGGCATCTCCTGTTAAACGGATCAGGGAGTGGGTTTTGGGAAGGCCCCTCTTTGCTTGAGTCCCTGGAGAGCTGATTCCAGTCAGAGTAGCCAATACTGGTCTAGACAGATGGATAAACCATGGGGATAGAATGGCCCAGTATCAATGGAGGCTGGTGGCTCTGATATCAATAGGGTGGTGAATTTGCCCTGGGTTTCAGTAACAACCAGTCACCTTGGATAGCTCTTTTAGAGTTCAGGCTGGTTCCAGCTGAAACCTGGAGCAGATTTACCATCCCATTGACATCGGTGCCACCAGCCTCCACTCACCTGTGTCCTAATTTAGAGTCCTCTGTTTGAAGGCATTCTCAGTTTGAAGGGCTGTCCGTTCCAAATCAAGTTTAAACAAATATCAGATAGGGGTGTATGGAATGTTGTTAAATCCCTTCTGTGGATTGTCAGGGCTCTTTCGTTCCACCCATTGATGGAATCAAATTTGTTTTGAAGCCAAAATTTCATCCTACTCACACTAATTCACATTAGTCCATTACCACAAGTGAGAATTGGGGCAAATCCACCCCAAAAGTGAAAAATCAGTCTGCGACTCCACAGAATCCAAGAGACCTGGAGAAAGCCAGTCTGCTGCAGAATCCACCAGTTGGAATTATAGAAATTCACATGCATTTGAATCTGTGGTGGATTTCTCCAACATCCCTCCAACATGGACAATAGACAGGGCAGGCATACAGGTCCCCTGGTCAGTCTTGCCCTCCCCCCACCCCGGCCGGAGTGAGATGTTTCGCATTTCTACTTAAATGAGAGCAATTCTTTCTATGAATTAGCATTTCTTATGAATTAGCATTTGCAATTTTTATGCAATAGCTCCTCTTGTGTTCTCTTTTTCTGTGATGCATACGTGATCACTGTACACAGGGAATAGCTTGAAATTCTTACAGGAATAATGGTGCAGTTGCAGTTTGAGAGCAAGGCAATAAAGTCTGGTCTCTCCATTCCTGTAGCCTTGAAATTCCTTTGTATTGCTATTTTGAGACCATCACCAGAAGCTCTCCTCTCAGTTCCTCCACTATCTGAGATGCGTCAGGTGGTTGTTGGGGAGAGGACCTTTGCCATGGTGGCCATGCAGTTTCAGGGCACGTTCCCCAGAGAGACTTTCTGGGCACCTTCTCTGATGACTTTCCAATGGCAGGTGAGACCTTTGCATTTCTCCAGACTTTTTTTACAAAAGCTTTTTATTGTGATTATTCTTATATTATTTTTTATGCTGCTTTTATAGATTTGCTGTTTTTAGCTTATGCTTATGTGTTGATTATTTCATGGTGCGTTTTATTTAAAATAAAATTAGGTAGTATCCAATGCTGGCTTAGCACAAGCACTAAAGATTTCGCACTAGCATAAACCAATGCTAGGGCAACATCCTTAGCTTTTGCTCGTGCAAAGAGAAAAGGTGATGATTTGCCACCATTACATACTACTAAGCTGCCCTGAAAAAGGGATGGGTATATACATTTTAATAATATACCCAGTATAGTGTAGTGGTTAGAGCATTAGACTGGGATTCGTGAGGTCCAGGTTCTAGTCCCCTCTTGGCCATGAATCTAACTGGGTGACTTAAGGCCAGTCACTGACTCAGCCTAACCTACCCCACAGGGTTGTTATGAGGATAAAATAGAGAGGAGGAGGATCATGTAAGCTGCCATGGGTTCCTTGCAAAAGGTAAAAAAAGGCAGGATATAAATGTAATAATAATAATAATAATAATAATAATAATAATAATAAGCCAGATTGCTATTTTTCTCAAATACAGCAGAACAATAAAGCACATGTTAAAGTTTCCCATTTGAAATCAACAGGACTTAATCATACTTGTGCTGTGCCTGTATACACATTTTCCTTTCCAAATCTCATTCCAAGAACACATATTTCATAAAGTTTGTCTCCCTTCCTCCCCTACATGTTCAGATCCTTTTTTCTTTCCTTTCACAGTCCCTTGTTCTGTCACACATTGATCTTTGATCTGGGATTTCTTGCCATCCCTTCCAAATCAGGCTTGTCACCCTGGCATCTCATTTCCATATTGCATCGGTGAAAGGACAGCAATTATTTTCCCTTGGCAACCAGCCTCAGAGTTGCGGCATTGATTAATCAGCAAAGGTTACTAGGAAGGGAAACAGTCAACGTTCTGGTTGCCTCTCGTCACATGGAAAAAGAGCTGATCTTTAATATATGGGCCCCTGGGGGCAGTGGGATTTGTGCCTAGGCCCCTCACGCTGGCCGTTCCTCTGGACTGGTTAGTTCTGGCCTTTTGTGTGAGATCACAGAGCACTACTCATAGCTGTGCTTGATCAAAACAGTTATAAAACAAGACTTGCAAGGCAGGAGGCATAGGCATGGATCAGATGCTCCTTCCAAGCCTAGGGGTTACAAATTTTTGCCTGGACAGATGTGTTTGCCTTTTACAGCTGCAGGAATTTCCTTGCAACTACCTGTAAGGAAGGCACCATCTCCAAATTTGATGGGGCCCCTGGCATGGAGCAACCCCAATCAGTGCCCCCCCCCCAAAACAGCACGCAGTCCCCTTCTCTTTATTTTTGCCAGGCAGGAACATGGGTTGCTTAGCAAGGAAGATGAGCAGAAGGTCAACTACAGACTCTGTATTAACGCTTACAGTTAAGTACAACACAACCATTGACAAAAAAGCACCTGCCATGGATCAGCTCATAGAAAAACTTTTCTGAACAGGATAGGCTTTCACTTGATGACCCCCCCCCCAAAAAAAAGACTAGCAGTGAGGGAGGCTGTTGGGCTTTGTCTATGAAGAACTTCTGACCTCACCCACCCTCTTGCATTTGCCACATCTATAAAGGAAGTAATGGTGAACAGGGTTTGCCCTGCCGAAATAAGGACATAAAATGAGGCATTGTTTTGATATTTAAAGGTTATGATCAGCACTTTGAATTGGTTGAGAAGAGCATTGTAGGGTGACCATATGAAAAGGAGGGCAGGGCTCTTGGGGATTTAACTGTTGTGATGAAGAGGGAATTTCATCAGTTGCTGGATGCGTACAAATGACACCTGCTGAAATTCCCCTTTCAATACAACTGTTAAATATACAGGAGCCCTGTTCTCTTTTTCATATGGTCACCCTAACATTGGGCAGATTTAGGGCCTGCTCAGATAACACGCTAAGCGATGGTTAGGTCACCAACCCTTTAGCAGCAAGTGGTTAGTCAGAGTATTTAGACCATGGTTATGTAGCCACTATGGTTAGGAATGTTTCTCATGACATACTAAGTCATGGTTCACACGGCACGCTAAGGCATAACGTTTAGCTCGAAACATCTAACCATCATGGTTTAGCAGGTTGTCTGAACAGGGCCTTAACGTTAGGGAAAGCTATGGCTGAACATGAGTTGCATGCCCAGATGCTAAATGCATGGCTGCTGCTAAAAATGGAAGCTGTATGTCTAATGCCCCCTTTTCCTTCGTTAAAGTCTAATGCAGTTTGCACGTTATTCTGGCATTCAGCAGGATGTGGCATACCATGTTTCCCCACCAACTGCCATCAACAGCCAATGAGCAGAGGGAAGAGGAACACATAATGTTGTGTCATCAGAATGTGGGCTCTGTCGTAGAAAATTTTACATAGCGAGAGGGTGAAATCAGTTGTTCGGCTGCCTTTTTAAAGTTTATTTACATTTAGAGTAACAGCTAACTTGGTGTTCATGACTACCAGTTTAAGGGTCCCTGAATTCCTTCATGACTCTGTTCTAGCTTCTCCTCACACATATGGAAGGTACAAAAATTCCGAGCTCTGCAAACACAAAGGAAAGGCAAAATATTTTGTATAATGCGTGTAGTTGGGCTGCTTGGTCTTAGAGTTTAGGGGGTTGTGGACTTGAATTTTCTACTTTCCTTGCCTTAAACACGTTTTGCATGAAGACTCACCCTCGTCAGCCAACTGCCAGGAATTAAGAACATAAGAAGAGCCCTGCTGGATCAGACCGAGGGTCCATCTAGTCCAGCACTCTGTTCACACAGTGGCCAACCAACTGTCGACCAGGGACCGACAAAGCAGGACATGGTACAACAGCACCCTCCAACCCATGCTCCCCTGCAACTGGTGTACACAAGCTTATTGCCTCATACACTGGAGGTTGCACCTAGCTATCAGGGCTAGTAGCCATTGATAGCCTTCTCCTCCAGGAATTTATCCAACTCCAAATAATGAACAACAACTGGTTCAAATGCCCACTCTGTGTAACCTTCAAACATATTCTGAGCTCAGAGGAGACTTCTGGGAATAAAGGCCCTGAAGTCTTTTCAAGACAGATAGTCCTGAAAAGCAAGAGGCTCCTGACTGAAAACCCCGGAGGCAGAAACAGCTGAGGAAGACATAAACAACATAAACAACATAGCGGTTGCTTACAGAAATATATGCTCCATCAAAGTAGAAACATTTTTTTTTAAAAAAAACAAATGTGTTTGCATTTTATGGTTGTTTTGATTAGGACAGGCATCAAGGATGACATTTCATAAACTGTCAATTGATATATTCCACTGCATGCCAGCTATTAAATACTACATGGCATTGCATGTCAACTACTAATATTGTTATATACTACATATAATTGTACTTCAGCTATCAGACAACTTTGCATGTCAACTATTAATACAACCAGTTATCAAAAGCAGAGTATATTAAGTATTAACACTGTCAGACACGAAATACCATTGCATGTCAATGATCAAATGCTATCAAACATCAAATATCTTTTGCCTCTTAGCTATCAGACCGTGTCAGTGACCTTGGCACGCCAGCTTTCAAATGCTGTCAAATATGAAAACCGTGAAACACAAGTATCATTGGATAGAAAAGGTGGTTATTGTGTGAATATTCAGCAAGCTTTCAAAGATACAGAAAAGAATCAGAGTCATATTTTGCAAAGGAAATGCTTTTCAGCTACATTCTGGACAAAGGACACGCAAGGATGCTTGTCTGGGACAGCTAACATTTCATATCTATCGATCGATTGATCGATCAATTGATCGATCTATCGACAGAGGTTGGTGTTAAAGCAGCACAATAGCAAATCAACAAGGGAGGTCTGGATCCACTGTGGATTCAGTCAGTCTTAAGGTAAAATGTATAAGAAAGATAGGAAGCCTAACTACAGAGTATTTTAAAATATTTTAAGCTAAATGCTTTAATAACACAGCTGCTGATGAAGTCGGAAATCAAAATGTTTAGCTTAAAATGCATTTCTAAATATTCTGTGGTTAGTCTTCCTATCTTGTGTGTGTGTGTGTGTGTGTGTGTGTGTGTATGAAAGCTAGAAAGACTAACAACAGAGTATTTAAATACACACACACACAAGAAAGATAGACTAACAACAGAACATATATATGAAAGATAGAAATACTAACAAAAGATTATTGAGATATATAGAGAGAGGGGGGGATCCATTCTATAAGCGAGGAGGACTTTCGATGAGAAACATGTGGAGCTGCCTTTCACCTCAGAACAAGAGACTATGCCATTGATTTGTGAAACATCAGGCATTAGCTTAGGGAGCCCATGAAACACCAACAAATCCCGGGAAGAGGAATACAGGGTGGAAGATGCGGCAGTTTTAATGCTGTGCACAGCAGAACCACTGCTCCCTGCTGGATTTCAAATCTCAGCCAAGCTGTTTGAGCCTTAATAGAGGCAATATTTTACTCTGAAAATGTGAGTGCAGGACTCTCCCTACCAGAAAAGCCTATTCAGCCCTTGCATTGGGTTTTGGAGGTTATAAGCTTCCAATGGGACCGGAGAGTGCAGTGGGCTGGGGGTTAGGGACTCAACAGTCAAAGGAAATACTGCTGACTACACACACACAAACACAAACACTACTCAAAATTGTGTGTGTTCTAAGTAAGGGGGAAAAAACCTATAGCAGGAAAAATCTACGATATGCAAAAAATATATAGAGCACAATAAAAATTTTAAAAGATGGCCCTGTAATAAATAGCAGAGCTACTCATATTACACAAAAAGAACAATGTATTACTAAATTCATAATGTTAATATCCCCAAACATGCTGTATTCCTCCACAAGACCATGAGGATGTGCCAAGTTCTACACCTAGGAAAAAGAAACCAAGTGCACAGTTACAAGATGGGGGATACTTGGCTCAGCAATATGACAAGCGAGAAGGATCTTGGAATTGTGATAGATCACAAGCTGAATATGAGCCAACAGTGTGATGTGGCTGCAAAAAATGCAAATGCTATTTTGGACTGCATTAATAGAAATATGGCTTCAAATTGCATGAGGTACTGGTTCCCCTCTATTTGGGAAGGCATCATCTTGAGTATTACATCTAGTTCTGGGCACCATACTTCAAGAAGGATGCAGACAAACTGGAGCATGTTCAGAGGAGGGCAATGAGAATGATCAGGAGTCTGAAAACAAAGCCCTATGAGGAGATACTTAAAGAATTGGGCATGTGTAGCCCGGAGAAGAGGAGACATGATAGCCCTCTTCAAATACTCAAAAGGTTGTGACACACAGGAGGGCCATGATCTCGATCATCCCAGAGTGCTGGGTGCGGAATAATGGGCTCAAGTTACAGGAAGCCAGATTCCAGCTGGACATTAGAAAAAACTTCCTGACTGTTAGAGAAGTACAACAATGGAACCAATTACCCAGGGAGGTCATGGGCTCTCCCACACTAGAGGCATTCAAGAGGTAGCTGGACAGCCATCTGTCAGATATGCTTTAAGATGGATTCCTGCATTGAGCAGGGGTTGGACTTATTGGCCTTATAGGCCCCTTCCAACTCTACTATTCTATGATTCTATGAGATGAAAATGTGTTTAAAAAATGTGGGAGGGGGTTGTGGGGCCATGCATACCCCACCCCACAGCTGACTAGGGATGGGGGAGAAATTTGTTCAGTTCCCATTTTAAGGAGAGCTTGCCTAATTTTTAACTTTCAAACCAATATGCGAACCAAAACTCAGGTATTGTTCAAAATTCACACTTCTCCAAATTTTGCAATGAAGTTCTTCACTAATAATAATAATAATAATAATGAGAATAATAATACAGAATGTGAATATTAGGGAAAAGTGAACACAAAAATGCATATATTTGTGAAAATAGCATTAAAGTATTCGGCAAAATGCTTGCAACAATGTGCATATTGGTGAAATTGCATACAAAAAAACGCACGTATGAATGTTCATGTGAACTTAAAAAAAATCTTCAAAGTTCAGGCTAATGTAAGACTGAGAAAATGATAATAACCTGAGAAAAACTGAAATTGACTGGCCGTTTCCCACCGCTGATGATGCATGTGCCAATCATGTCCCTTGACAACAGTCCCACATTTGGGAAGCATGAGAAGAGACCCTATGCATGTACTGGCATACGTGAGAAGACCTTCTACAGACAAGGCAGGATCCTGATTGGCCTAGCATTTCTCCTCTGATGGAAAAGCTCTGCATGGGTATATCAACGTACACATAGGATCATGCTTACGTCGGCAACACATATACTAAAATTGGAATGATACAGAGAAGATATACATAGGATCCCTTCCCATGCTCACTGGCGGCACAGCTGGCATGGGAGTGGATGATGGGAGTTGTAGTCCTATACATTTGGAGGGCACTAGGTTGGGGAAGGCTGTTATAGTTAACCTATGGAATATGCTTCATTGTGATGTGATGATGGCCACCAACGTTGATAGCAAAGGGGATAAGACATATTCATGGTAGATAATGACTACCAATAAACAAAGGTTATGAGTCATGATGGCTGTATACTCCCTCCAAGATGAAGGGTAGGATGTCACAGTGGGACAAGGTTGTTGTCCTCGCATCCTGCTCATGGACTTCCCATAGGCATCTGGTTGGCCACTGTGAGAAAAGAGGACAACGAACTAGATAGGTCTTTGATTTGATCCAGGAATGCTCTTTATATACTCTCAAGTACTTATGTCTTGGGATGTGTATCGTATCGTTAAAATGTACACTAACGATATGATAAGGTCATTATCGTGCATGTGTTTAATGATAACGATACGATAGAAAATCCTACGATAATCTTTGGAGACGATAATTTTTGGGCGATTTTATCTTTTTATCGGACTGACATATACATATACCTATAACTTCTGTATTTTAAAAGTTAGAGTCTTGAAACTTGGTCACAGTGCTTATGGGGTATGCCTAAGTACGTGTATGAAATTTTAGATCGATCCCTCAAACCTTCGATTTTATATGAATTTTTAAAAGATCGTTTCCATTCTGATAGGTCTGAATGAACGCACGTGGCGAGCTGTCATTTTGATCTGTCAGAACTGAAATGATCTTTAATAAATTCATATAAAATTGAGGGTTTGAGGGATCGATCTCAAATTTCATACACATACTTAGGCATACCCCATAAGCACTGTGACCAAGTTTCAAGACTCTAACTTTTAAAATTCAGACGTTATAGGCATTTTTCCTTTAAAAATAGGGTTGCAAAAAATATCATTTTTTCACGATAATTATTGTGTAGACGATACGGTTCACCTACGATATGAATGAAGACGATAATGTTTTTGGTCCGAAATGACGATAACGATAAATGACGATATTTTTTGGCATGCACACCCCTACTTAAGTCACCTCTAATTTGGCCGTCTGACCAAGGCCTCATCCACTCCAAGCAGGATATTGCAGTATGAAAGTGGTATGAAAGTGGTATATAAAAGGCAGGAGCCACACTACTGCTTTATAGAGGTATTGAAGTGCACTGACAACTGTTGGGGCCCATTGACACATTCCATATACCGTTTTCATAGTGCTATGTCCTGCTTGGTATAGATTAAGCCTAAGTCAGCAAGTATTCTGCCCGGATATTTTTGTTATAAAGTGACATTCTGAACAAAGCTGTGCTTATTTTCAGAGAGCCTTTAGGACATTCTGAGTTTTCCATTTTCTTAGTTTGTTTTTCTCATCAGTTGCTTCCCGCTGCTGAATCCAATTAGTTATCGGTCCCCTGTTGTGCTCAGCTGTTTTATTTTATCGCATTTTTATCTTGGTTTCGATTATTTACTTTTACATTATGGATTTGGGGGGGAATCTTGCTAGGGATTTTGTAGTTATAAACTCTAGGTTTATATCCGTTAGTGTAATAGATCGGGATGCCGTGTATAATTGATTAATTGGTTAGATTAACCACTTATGATGCAGTCTTAGGAACCCTGGGAAGGCATCTTAGGCACTGTAGGATAACATAGAACTCCCTCTCCATGGACGGAGAAAGATGTCCAGCCATTGAGAGAGGTGTCTGCTGCCGCAATCTTCCCTCGACCAGCAGCAGAAAACCTCATCACTATGACTGCTCTAACAAATAATCTCTGATGGCAGTAAGGTGGGGGTGGGGTGGGCATGCAGTCCCCAGCCTCATCTCGAGGACCCCCCAGCCTCATTTCTGTATGCAATCAGTTCAGACCTCTGGCAAGAGTGATCTGTCCATTTCCTGCAGGCCACTGATTGGGCAGGAGGAAAGGGGGGGGGGGAGAGAGAGAGAGAGAGGGATGCAAGAAAGAGTGAAATCAAAGAGGAAAGAGGTCACTCACTCTCTTCCACCTAGATTTAACTAACAATGTATAGGATATACCTGCTCCCTCTTGAAAGAAAGAACATAAGCAGAGCCCTACTGGATCAGACCAAACGTTTATCTACTCCAGCATCCTGGTTCCACAATGGCCAACCTGATACCTTTGAGATGACCACAAGCAGGAGATGAGTACAATGCCCCTTTCCTACTGTTGTTCCCCATTGACTTGCATTCAGAGACATCCTACCTGTGAAACTGAAGGAAGCATATAGCCATCAGGACTAGAAGCCATTGAAATCCTTATCCTTCATGAATTTTTCTATTGGTCTTTTAAAGTTCTCTAAATTGGTGGACATCCCCACATCTGGTGGCAGTGAATTCGGCAGTTTATGCACTGTGCGAAGAAGTACTTCCTTCTTTCTTCCTTATTTAGCTTCAATGGGTAACCTCAGGTTCTAGTATAATGAGAGAGGGAGGAGGAGGAGGAGGAGGAAGAGGAGGAGGAGGAGGAGGAGGAGGAGGAGGAGGAGACCTTTCCTATCCACTTTCTCTACACCATGCATAATTTGTTACACCTCTAACATGTCTCCCCTTAGCCTCTTTTCCACCAATCTAAACAGTCGCAGCTGTTGTGTAACCTTCCCTCATAGGGGAGTTGCTCCAGCCCCTTGATCATTTTAGTTGCCCTTTTCTGCACTTTTACCAGCTCTATAATATCCTCTTTTTTGAAATGCAGTGACCAGAACCGTACACAGTATTCCAAGTGTGGTCATGGTACCATAGATTTGTACACAGGCATTATGATATTGACAGTTTTATTTTCAGTTCTATACCTAATAATCCCTGACATGGAGTTTGCATTTTTCAAAGCAGCTACACACTGGCTCAACGTTTTCATGGCGCTATCTGCCTTGATCCTGAGATTCCTTTCCTGGTCAGCCACTGCCAGCTCAGATGCCATCAACGTATATGTGAAGTTTGGATTTCCCCTCCCCCACCCACACAACGTGCATCACTTTAAAGTTACTTACACTCATCCACATTTGCCATCTGAAAGTCTGCTTCCCCAGTTCGGAGAGATCCCTTTGGAGCTCTTCACATTAATTTCTGTTTTACATGCTCTAAACAATTTGGCATCGTCAGCAACTGTGGACACCTCATTGTGTACCCCTTATTCCAGATCATTCATGAAGAAGTTAAAAGCACTGGTCCCAATATTTATTATTATTATTATTATTATTATTAATTACATTTATATAACGCCTCAAAGCTGCATCTGTCTGGGCAGTTAACAAAAATCAAAACTTTGGACATTAATATCGATATACAAAATTTTAAAGCATAAAAGCATAAAAACAGACAACATATAAAGACAGTACACATTTAAAACAAATCTGAACTCTTAGCCAGGCCTAAATATAGTTCAGGGGTCAATTAAAAACTCAGTATATGCTGTTAAATGCCTGGGAGAAGAGGAAAGTCTTGTTCTGGCACCGAAAAGATAACAGTGTTGGTGCTAGGCGAGCCTCATCGGGGAAATCATTCCATAATTGGGGGGGGGGGCACCACTGATAAGGCCCTCGGAGGAGGGCCTTAGATGTTGAGCGTAGTGTATGGGTAGGTTCATGTCGGGAGAGGCGTTCTGACAGGTATTGTGGTCCCAAACCATATAAGGCTTTATAGGTTAAAACTAGCACCTTCAATCAGGCTTGGAAACATACAGATCCGTGAAGGACTTTACTATTTAACTTAGTGACAAATCATCGGGTATCATGGAACCTGATATGCATTGGTAGCAGGAAAAAATAATCTGTGAAAAATGTGCCAGGATAAAGCTGTATCATCATATGTGTGTATGTCCTTTATGTCTGACTCAGTATAGCTAAAAGATATGTCTGCAGCAGCATCTGAGATTCCTTGCATCAGCATTTTTATTTGATAATGTTTGCAAAAGGATTTGAAATAAAAGACCCAGTGAAGGTCATTCCCCTTTGTGCAGAGCCTGTATTTTCACAGCACAGCTGAGACTATGTGCCAATTGATTTAGACAGTACCTATTTGGCATATAGAATACCATCTTCCTTGTTTTGACCACTGATCAAACACTTCCTTTGTATTTTAGATGTTAGGGCTTTAAAAAAATGGTTCAGAACAAGCAGAAGGGAAGGAGGTGTTGGCAGACTAGCCTATAAGCAATGAATATGGGGATGTGGTACCAGTGGGTTTTACTAGGAAATAGATAAGCAGACATGAGCCAGTGTAGAGTACTGGTCAGCGCATCAGGCTAGGGACAGATTTACACCTCATGTCACATTGATACGATCCCATCATGGTGATGCTATATCCCTCTTGCATGTTTATACCTCTTAGCATACACAATGACATCTGTTCAGGTGTTTTGGATAATATGGAATAAAAAGCAGGAAATAATGCTAGAAAAGTGGTAAATGGAATATGTAATGTGCCCCAACCAGGGCCGGCCTTAGGACAAATAGCACTCTGGGTGAGGGCTGCCTTTGGTGCCCTCCCCCATGGTCCCTTTGCAAAGCCACCCAGAGGACTTATGGGGCCTGGTACAGGTGTGATATTGGTGCCCCCTTCAGCTTTGCTTGGTGCCCCCCTCAGGTAAGCAACCCCCCTCAGCTTGGCACCTCAGCCGACCACCCAGCTGGCCCACTCCTAAGGCCAGCCCTGGCCCAACAGTTATCAGTGCACTTCAATACCAATAAAGAGCATGGATCTAGTCTTGGACTGGGGAAATGTATAGTCAACTCACCCATGAAACACACTTGGAGATCCTGGGCCAGTCACCATCTCTCAGCCTAATCTACCTCACAGGGTTGTTGTGGGAACATATATAAGGATCTTGGTATTAAATCACAAGATGAATATGAGTCGATGTGGCTGCAAAAAAAAGCAAAAGCTATTTTGGGCTGCATTAATAGAAGTCTAACTTCCAAACTGCGCTAGGTACTGGTTCCCCCCTATTCAGCACTGGTTAGGCCCCATCTTGAGTACTGTGTCCAGTTCTGGGGACCACACTTCAAGAAGGATGCAGACAAACTGGAACATGTTCAGAGGAGGGCAACGAGGATGATCAGGGGTCTGGAAACAAAGTAGTGTCCAGGCTTTATTTAGGTCCCAAGTGAAAGAGCTGGTTAATCAGGCTCTGGTAGAAGGAAGCTATGACTGGCAAGACACCGATCATGTTTAGGCAGCGCAAGGTAAACAAAAGCACAGCCAGGCAAAGGCTAATAGCACCTTGGATAGATTGGGATAGTTCCTCCTGAAAGGAGTTATTTTCCAACAAGAGACTAGCAGCAACTGAGGGCTTAAGTAGGCTGGTCAACTCACATCCTTCTGAAGCTCCACCTCCTACTGGATACTGCCACAGCCTTAAAAGACCCATGCTCATTTTCATAGTCTTAAGCTCCTACATGGCCCAAGGACCTGAGAGGCTTTGGAGAGCCATTCTTGAAGGCTGAGGTTGATGGAAGGGATGAGCCTTTGGTTCCAGAGGTTCAAAAGGGTCCTCCCAGGAGTGGGGTGACCATTGGGCTCCTTTTTGGGATGATGTCAAGCCTCCAGACCCAGGACCATGAGAGGCAGCAAGTTGGGGAACTAGAGGGTGCCTTAAAATAGAGGACTGTAAAGTAGGACACATGGCTACCATATTACCAATGGGGAAAGAATGAGGTGTGGGGGTGGGGGGAGTGAAAGATCCATGTATGCCCCTGCTGCCTCTGTCCTCCAGCTGCTTGTTGAATGTGCCACAGAGTTCTAGGTCCAGGTTCTTGCCTGTGTTGTGTTTTTCTCCAAAGGCTTGTACATGAGGTAGGGCCTTGAGATGGCCATTGCTCCGGGAGTTCAGGTATACACTGACCTCAACTAGGTAACACACGCACAGTTTCAATCATCATCGAATAGGCTGACCAGATAAAATCCAGGTCAGGGCTCATGTAACTTTTACAGTTGTAGAGAAAAGAGAATTTCAGCCCGTGTCATTTGTATGCAATTAGTTCCTGGTGATATTCCCTCTTCATCACAACAGTTAAAGGTGCATGCACTATACTAGAGTGACCATATACAAAAGAAGGCAGGGCCCCTGCAACTTTAACTGTTAATAATAATAATATAATAATATTATTTATTTATAACCCGCCTCTCCCTACGGATCGAGGCGGGGAACACAATACAAATACAAACATAACAAAGTTAAAAATTTAAAAAACAAGAGAAACACGTCTCTTGTTTTTTAGCATGAGGGTTAGGGTTAGCGTGAGGGTTAGCGTGAGGGTTAGGGTTAGTCAACCCACCATTGACTATCGTGTCGTCCGAATTGAGCCATTATGTCTGCAGACCTCAGCACAGCTACTAGGCCAGGGACGTTAAACCTCCTTCATCTCAATGTCTGAATTCTGTTTTGGAGAAGTTCTCAGAGGCCACATTCCTGTTAGCTCATATTCAGCTTGTGATCTACAACAATTCCAAGATCCCTTCTCGCTTGTCATATTGCTGAGCCAAGTATCCCCCATCTTGTAACTGTGTATTTAGTTTCTTTTTCCCAGGTGTAGAACTTGGCATTTATCCCTATTAAATTTCATCCTGTTGCTTTCAGCTCAGCTCTCCAGCCTATCAAGATCACTTTGGAGTTTGTTTCTGTCTTCCAGGGTATTAGCAATCCCACCCAATTTTGTGTCATCTGCAAATCTGATGAGCATTCCCTCGTCATCCAAGTCATTAATAAAAATGTTGAAGAGTACTGGGGCCAGGACTGAGTTTTGCAGTACCCCACTTTATTTATAGTATTTTTAATTTAAATTGTGCATTGCCTTGATGGCATTGGCAGACATCAAAGTAGTCCATACATGATGATGGTGATGATAATCCTGAAATAGAGTTGGACATGATGTCCATGCACAAGTCAGGGTTGGAGCTGAGCAGGACTTCCATGCTCCAAGAGAACATCCAGAATTCTGCCGTATCCACTCCATGGAGGATGTGCTCCACACGTGTCCTCTCTTCCAGTTGAAGTATTTGGCCTTTCAGGGTGAAGACATCGAGTGACCTTGGCGCACATTGAATGATTCTCTGTCTCTCTGTTTTGAGTCCAGCTTACACAACCCTGAACGCAGACATCAATCAGCCCTGTTAGGAAGCAAAAAGAAGGCAGCGGACCCATGTGCCTGCCAAAACAGCAGATGTTTTCTCCCCTTTCTGCCACTTTAAAAAACAAAACAAAAAGCATTTGGAGTACAATATTCAGTATATGATGACATGTCTGCAGCATTGCAGCTGGATTTGCATGGGATGCTGTCTCGTTTCCGAGGGCTGCGCTGTGTGTCGTTAAGGACCCATTCCCGTCTTTTGCAAATGGGTAGAACTCTGGTTCCACATGATAGCAGAGAAGTGCTGCACAGTCAGAAGGCCTCCACTTTGTGTGAGGTCTGTTCCTCCAACTCCACCCCAGGTCAGACGTTTTTCTGCAGAAAATGTCTCTAGCCGATCAGAGTTCAGCTAGTGTCATTTGGACTCTGATGTTCCTTCAATTTATAATTACTCATTTCGGTTACAGGATGTACTATGTTCATTTTCAGGCAATGGATGCTTTCACGCCTACATACTTCGCTCATATTTCAGAGGCTTGAAAACCTCCAGCTGTTGAATGAGCATCCATAGGCCCTTTCTACACCACATGGGTGCAGAGGGCAGGAGGGATGGCGATCCTGGAAGTGCCTGCTTCCGGGATCATCACTGTAGTATACACTAAAAGTGCGATGACCCGGCTTCCTCCCAGGTCATCGCACGTCATGTCCGCCATTTCATTTTTTTTTATTTTGATCCAGGAAAAGCGCACTTGCGCTCCATCACTCAAGGTTAGTTAAAAAAAAAACTGCGCATGAAATTGGGGGCCCTCCCCCTCCCTGCCCTCTTGGGGTGGCAAGACTGGTGCCAACCCCTCCCCTGATGGGCACAAATCCATGCGGTGCAGATCTGTGCACATTGCTGCTCATGTGCTTACTTGTGAGAAAGGGTGGCAGCAGCCGGGAAGGGCGGCCAAATCTCCCGTGGTCCCTGGAACTTCCCGGGACCACAGACAAATCAGGATTTTCCAGGGAGCCCTTATTCCTGGCAAATCCCGTGCCCGCCCCCTGCTCCTGGGAGTCCTGTGTGTCATTTGGACTCACAGGGACCAGCCGGGGGCCAACCCAGGCAAACAGCCTGGTGTAGAAATGGCTACAGTCAACACAAATGTATTTCCTAAGGGCATAAGAAGAGCCCTCCTGGATCAGGTGAAAGGCCGGTTCAAACCAGCATTCTGTTCCCACAGTGGCCAACAAGAAGGACTTTTCTTTCATGGAACATTGCTAAACAGGAGATCGATGGATATCAGAAGTCATTGCCACTGAAATGCTGATGAGCGATGAGACAATCTGTGTATTGACCCGGCGCTACTCCCTTCGGAGTTTCTCAGCCTAGCTCATAAGACGTGTTTATAGCACATGCCTCAGGTGCCAGAAGTTGCAACCTTCAAAATGAAAAGAGTGTTTCAAAGTATTTGGGGGATTTTACCACTTTTATGGGGAAAGATTACCCTGGAGAGAGTATGTCCTCTAGTAAATGACTGCTCTCCTGGCCCAAATGACAAGCTAGGGAAAGAGGGAGGCTTTGCTTCTGCTTTTGTGGCCAAATGAGGGAAAGATGTTTGGCTCAAGTTTATTTTTATGCTGCTTTGGGCCAAAGAGTCCCCCAAAGCTGGGCACAAAAGTTAGTAAAGAAAATGCAAATCAAAGCAATAACATACCAGTTAAAAAAAACACATTTTTGCAATCTTAAATTTGGTCCATCCTTAAGTTAGGGGGTGTGTGTTAATGTTTGCTTGCAAATTTGTATGAATGTTTGTGGGCATTTCTCCCAATACACCATTTTTTGTATGCAATTTTGCCTAATATACACATTTTTTTGTCAAGTATTTTCAAGAATATCTGCACATTTGTCTGCATTACCCCCTAATATATCCATTTGTGTATGTATGTTTCGCTTGAAGAACTCCATTGCAAATAGCCTAATGAGAATGCCTCTACATCATGATAATGTGGTATTGTTACCAGAGGCATTCTGGGTAAAAAAAAAGATGGCTTCCCCCAGTGGTCGAGGGCAACTTTGCATGTTCACTAAAAATGCAGAACCTCACTCAGGAAAGAGGAACATGCTGGGTCTCCCTGCTTGGGCTATGCATTTTTAAAAGCTGCACAACAGGCAGAAATTAAACAGGTGAAGATTTTCCTGTCCCTGAATTTGTTCCCATTGTACAGCTGTTAAAAATAACAGAGTCTGGTTGCCTTAGTTTGGTTTAAAAAAAAAAAAAAGAATTTGTGCTTTCACATTTTCAAGCAGTTGGGAAAGTCTTTGTGGTTGGCAAGAATTCTTTTATATCCATTGAATTTAATCAATGCACATGTCCTGTCCCACAAATGGGCCTTTGGTTTTGCAGGCTTTACCCAAATGCCATATGGCACACATCCGGAGATCTTTTTCCTCTCTCCCCGTCTCCTTCTTCTTTGTTAATATCTTAGCAGCGTTTTGTTAGAGAAATTCCGAAATGGTGGCATCGCTTGATTGCGCTGAAGTTAGGCTCAGCAGTACCGAGTTGGCAAATATTTCATAAACATATGTCAGCCACTTAGAAAGAAATGTGGTTTATTTATACATTAATTACACCAACGCTCTGGGAAAATATTTGCGTATTGAGAGCTATTTAAACAGACAAGTGTGAAGAGTGCTTGCTATTAAATAAAAGCAGCACTTGCCATTCCACTAAAAATAAAGATGCAGCATGTGAGAAAAAGCTTTTTATTTGCCACAAGTCGAATCCCCCCAGTAAGATCAATAAGAGAGAAATACGGTTTATTCTTACTGTCCGGGTTGAATAGAGACAGTTGATTATATTCACGAGGTGGTGTATGCTTAGATCAAACCCACCTGCCCCATTATTATCAAGGGCTCCCTAAATTATTCTGTACTTGGAATAAAGCATTCAAACATGGGATTGTGCAGCACATTTCATTAGGGTGTGCACCCAGGGATCTTCTTTTAAAGGTGAACATTTATTGAACACTCAGTCATAAAGGATATTATTTTTATTCATTTATTTATGAAATACTGTAGACACTGATGCCCTATTCCATGTTTGACTTGCCTGACCATGACTTGCCATTGCAGGTGAGTGGGGAGGGAATGAGGAGATGCTCCTCAAGACTCAGCATTGGTAGGGGGTTGTAGTTACACTGGCCAAAGGAGGGGCTTAAGAGGCAATATTAGCCTTCAAGTCTCCTCCTCCCAACACCTTTGAAGCACAGCTCCTGGCAGAGAAGCTCCCAGCAGAGCGATTCCTTTTTGCTCCTGCAATGGCACGTTGTTGGGGGCAGCGGAGCAGGCAGAGGGCAGCTGGAGGACCATCTCTGCTGTGTCTGGATCCCCCTCTGGAGTCTTACTAAATCCCCCCTCCCATTCAGCACTTATTGCTTGCGTCATTAGGGTGTGCCTGGGCACACCCAGCACACCCCTTGTGCATACCTATGCATGCAAATGAAGTGAATTTGGATATATAAATGTAGGGATGAAAAGATCTGACAAGTTCAGTATTACAGTGATTGCCTGATTTTCAGGACTAAGCTCATTCATCCCATTTCCACATAGGTTTGCAAGGTGTTTTTTTTTTTAAAAAAAAGAAGTCTGCATGGAAATTCATTATTATTATTATATTATTATTATTATTATTATTATTATTGCCTTGTGCACATTTCTCTAATATATACATTTGTTCCAATTACTTTCCATTTCTTCACTTCAGTTCTGTGCACGCTGTTGTCAAATATATACATTTTGTGTGCCCTTTTCACTAATATTTTATTGTGCAGCTTTTTTCTTGTGGGCTTCATCACCAAGCCTGGGATACTGTGGCTTTCAGGATACAACTCTGTCTTGGCTCATGTATCAGCTTGTGAGTTATGAATTCACTAAATTTGTATTAAAAACTCTGCAGACCAAATTTCTTACCTATCACTATATGAATCCCTGAAATATCCCTACAATCCTATATGTAATCCTATAGCCATTTACCTGGGAGCAAGTCCCACTGAACTCAATGGGATCCCAAAATGGGATCCTTTAGGTTACAAGGATACAGTCTTCATTATCTGGCCAAGCAAATACTAGAAATTAAAATGACAAGTTGCAAAACAGGGAGCCGCCTAGAGCTGAGAGTGCTCCTGCTGCCCACCACTACCACCACCCACTGACTCATGAAAGTACTCCCCCACAAATTTATTTATTTATTTATTTCATTTATATTCTGCCTTTTTTTCCTCCAAGGAACCCAAGACAAAGTACATAATCCTCCTCCTCTCCACTTTATCCTCACAACTACAACCCTGTGAGGTAGGGTAGGCTGAGAGTCTGTGACTGGCCCAAAGCCACCTAGTGAGTTTCCATGGCTGAGTGGGGACTAGAACCCGGATCTCCCGACTCCCAGTCCAACACTTTAGCCACTTGCCATCTCAAACTTGGAGCCAGCCTTGATGAGCTACCGTCTATTCATCCTGCTATGCTTCCATATTCATACTTCTGCCACCGTACTTCTTCAACAAACAGGTTGATAGGCAGAACGCTGATACTTGATGATGCCGCTATTATACCCTACAAAATCCATGATGCAATTCAACTGTGAATGAAATGTTCATGTACAAGCATGCCTGAAATAAGGAAACTTTTAAATAGGAATGTGCATGCCCCCCCCCCACAGATCGGATTGGAACCGGGATCAGAACCGGAACCGAGGCTTCAGATTGGATTGGATCAGATTGGAGGGTTCCCAGTTCAGTTCGGACCCAATTCCGATCCAAAAATCGGACATCTGATTTTCAGATTGGACGCCATTTTAGCTGTTTTCTCCATAGGCTTACATTGAGGGAAATAAAGCTTTCCTCCAATGCAAGCCTATGGCGAGAACATGTGGGCAGCTGAGTGGGGGCTAACTCTCCCCTCCCTGTCCCTCCCCCCACTCCCCCCACTTCATCACCTGGTGCTCTACCGAGAACCAGGCCGCAAAGCCTGTTTCTCTGTAGATTCGACCAGCGGGCGGCAGTGGACGGCAGCGGGCACCTCGGCAGGTAAGCCCCCTCCTCCTCCCTTGTGCTCCTTACCTGCCAGGGCATCTGCTTCCCTCCAGGGTGCAGATATACTTAGAAACAGGCTTCGCGGCCTGCCTCTCAGTAGTGCGCCAGGTGACCTGGCACGCTACTGAGAGGCAGGCTGCGAAGCCTGTTTCTTGGTAGATCCGTGCACCGGAGGGAAGTGGTCGCCCCGGCAGGTAAGTGCGGCCCCCTCCAGCCTCCCGCCCCTCTCGCTCCTTACCTGCTGGGGCCATCCACTGCCAATGGCAGCGGACAGCCCCAGCAGGTAAGGAGCACAAGGGGCGGGAGGAGGCCCGGTCCTCCGATCTTATCTGAACCGGATCAGGTCCTTCGGGACCAGTTCAGATCAGATCGGACGATCCAGATGTGGGGATCGGAAATCGGATAATTGTATCCAATTTCCCCCGGATTGGGTCCGGATCGTGGATCGAACCCAATCCGGTGCCCACCCCTACTTTTAAACATCTAAATATTGGATGCATGGCAGTGCAAATTGGGACTAGATGGAGAATCCGATGTAACAATAGCTGTTTTCCTTAGACAACTGTGATGCTCTCCAGGCAAAATGGATTTCAAGGCAATTCCACTTGAGACAATTGTATACATCGTTAGTTAATATATGGATTGCATGGAAGATAGCGGTGGGTTGATTTTTTAAAAAAACCCAAACTGTTGAGTAGGAAAGTGAGAGCACCTTTTGATTGCTTCTGCACCCATACATTTCACACTTTGAAGCAAAGGTGGAAAGCTGTTGAGCAGCTACACAAACCCCATCATGCTAGGGAAGATATTTATTTTACCAGTTAACATGATACTTCGCTGACATGGGTAGGTAGAAGAAAATCCAGGGAAGAGCTGAGAAGAGATGCAGGTATGTGGGGTGGGGGTGGGGGGCAGAAATACCTTCAAATCTTTTTAAGTAGATTTCTGCTGGATAAAACAGCCCAGTTCTTAAAACTCACACACTGCAACGTGCTGAGTGCCTTCTCTGATCTTGGTTGTAAACAGCACTCTGGGTCTTACAAGAGGCTCTTTGTTGATCAAAGAACTGGGCCAATATTTGGCATCAAAGCTAACATGCTGTGTGCATCTAAGCAGATTCCATGTGGCTAGTTATCTGGTACAGAAAGTGGTACTTATTTAGTCCAGGAGAATAAGCACTGGGTGTAATCTGCAAGGAGATAGCTTTTGCTAGGTCAGTTTTTGTTGATTTAAGAGTAGGCAAAGCCTTCCTGATGAAGAATTTCGGGTAACTGCTAGTTTATGGTAACTATGAAGCTATTCAGCTCTACTATGGAAAGCACAAGATTACAAGGGTAGTGATGGCCACCAAACTGGGTGGCTTTAAAAGGGGATTAGAGAAATGCTCCCAGTCATTGTTGTAATTTGCCCAGAGAACATAAATTATTGAGTGGATTAGAATTGTAATAAAAATGAATAAATAGTCAGGATGGCTATATATTACCTCCAGGATGAGATGAAGTATGCCTCTGCATGTGTACCATTGAATAGGAATGGGAGGGTGCTATTGAGCTCATGCCCTGCCCATGGCCTTCTCATAGGCATCTGGTTGGCCACTGTAGGGGTGGAATGCTGGATTAGATGATTGTTCCAGCACAGCACTTCTTATGTTCTTAAATGGAGCTCACAGTGCTATCAAATACATCCCTATGTGGAGGTAATAATTGAGTTCAATGGGAGTTACTTCCAGATAAGTTGGTATAGGACTGCAGCCTCAATCAGGATGAAATGCCACTGGGTCTTCTATAGGTTCATGAGAGTAGATTCTTAAGTTCTTTTTAAGAAGAAGGGAGGAAAAGGGAAACTGTTGCTGTCCTTTTACTTAGACCTCAAGCTTCCCATTGCTTGCAACCCCATCCCGCTTCATAGTAACTCAACCAGCACCTGATTCTAGCATGGACAGTCATACATCTCCAAGAAAGAAGAAAAGCATCACCAAAGAAGAGTCCAAAAGAGGATACAGATTTGCATTAAAATGTAGGGATCTTGCAGAAATCTACAATGGATTCATGTAGGGTGTCCAGATGGCCCGGGGTTTCCTGGTCCTAACCGGGAAACCTAGGCCGATCCGGGCCAACCGGGGGGCGGCGGGGGGAAACCGGGGTGGCGGGGGGTCACGCGGTGGTGGCAGCGAGCAGCGACGAGCGGCGGTAGACCCTGCGGCGGTGGTGGCAGAGGAGCCTGGGAAGCGGCTGCCCCAGCAGGTAAGTGTCCCCCTTCGCGCCTTGCGCTCCTTACCTGCAGGGGCATCCGCTTCCCTCCGGAGCACGAGGCATGAGGGGGGGCACTTACCTGCTGGGGCAGCCGCCTCCCGGACTCCTCCACCGCCACCGCCGCCGGGTTCGCCACCGCCGAGTCCTCCACCACCGCCAGGTCCTTTGCCGCCGCTGCCGGGCTCGTGAGGCCAGAGGCTGCGCGGAAGAGGCGGGAGAGGGCCAATTACATCACTTCCGGATCCAGCCCTCTCCCGTTTCTTCCGCGCGGCCTCCGGCCTCCTTGGGGCTTGTCGCCATCGCGACAAGCCCCAAGGAGGCCGGAGGTTTCCAAAATCTGGTCACCCTAGATTCATGCGAGATTGGATTTCTGCAAATCCAAGCCATCAATTCCACAGTAGACCAGCTTTTTCTGAGTCATGCAAAATCTGTGGACTTGCAAGGTGGATGTTGTTGTTATTATTATTATTATTATTATTACTACTACTATTTTCTGGAATTGTAACGCAAATGCAGTTGTGCAAAACTATGAATATTGTAAAAAAAAAAAAAAAAAAGAATGGCTGAACATGTGTGTTTACCCCTTAGGTTAAAGCATAAAATGCATAGTTGAGGGTATTTGTGCATTTTGGAGGGGTATTTTTGGAAGTTCAGATTTGTACAAGGGCATAGTTTCCAATGAGAATGCAAGTTTAGGAAATTGAGAGGGCGGGGGGGAAACCCAAATTTCGTAAACAAGAGGACAATGGAATGAAAGATGCCTGACAGCAGAATAAAAAATGGCTGCCAATCTATGAAACAGAGATGAAATGGATTAATGAAATCCGTGCATCCCATATAATATGCACAGGCTAATTGATACGTACAAATGCAAGTTTAGAAATAATGATTACAATTTAAATAGATATACAGTACAGCTAATTGTAACGAGGAAGACTGACCAAGGGAACCTGTTGACTGCAGTCCATGTGCTGACCGTTGAAGGGTAACTTCAAGGCCCCAGCTCTCTGTGTTTATGGTTCTTTATCCTTCAACCAGAGTTGGACCGGAACAGCCCTTCAAATAGAGGACACCTTCAAATCAAAGGTGATCCTGTAGCAGCCTTTCAAATTATGACACATGGGCCCTCCACCCTCACATCTAGGCCTAATCCACACCAAGCAGGATAAAGCGGTATGAAAGCGGTATATGGTATGTGTCAATGGGCCCCAACAGTTATCAGTGCACTTCAATACCGCTATAGAACAGTAGTGTGGCTCCTGCCTTTTATACACTGCTTTCATACCACTTTCATAGTGCAATATCCTGCTTGGTGTGGATTAGGCCCTAGTCTGGCCCAGATTTGGATGATTAAAATACTACTCAACCACCTATCGAAAGCTGAGTTTCAAGGAAGGCTTTTGTGTTTACAAACAAGGTAGCAGAACCTGCTCTAAGAAGTCACCAACTATCAGAGACTTATAAGAAACCACAAGAACATTATCAGCTGGGAGGGTCTATTTGTTTCCTGCTGCCTGCCTTCAAGGTAGCTCATGTGAAACGTCACCCAGCCCACATCCTGCAAAAGTACAAAGATAATCTGAACATCAAAAGAACTTTTCATGTTTATACCTTGGTTGCTTCTGTCGTCCTCAATTGACCTATGTGTGAGAAACAATCTAAAGTTGCCAGGAACAGAGGAAACAGCCTCATACCAAGGCTAACTATTGGTTCATCTAGTTCAGTATTTTCTAGTGCTGTGCCAAAAATATCTCTCCCCAAAATTCCGACCATTCTCACTCAATTTAATGGAAAATAAATTGTTTTTGAAAAGAAATTCAAAGGAGAAGAAATTTCGGAGAAATTCTCATGGGTTTGGTTCAGGGTTCTTGAGCTTACTTCACTTCTGAGGACATCTCTACGCCAGGCTTTTTTTCCTGGAATTGCCCCCGGCTGGTCCCTGTGCATTCACATGATGCACAGGGACTCCCGGGGGCAGGGGGGATGGGCACGGGTTTTCCCCAGGATAAGGGATCCCTGGGGAAACCCAAATCTTCCCGCAGTCCCAGGAATATCCTGAGACCACAGGAGATGTGGCCGCCCACCCCAGCTGCTGCCGCACTTACTTGCAAGTAAGCGCAGCAGCAGAAATGGGAATGGAGCCACACCGCACAGCTCCATGCCCATCAGGGGAGAGGGAGGCAAGTTCACCATCCCCAGGATGGCAGGGGGAGGGGGGGGGGCCTGATTTCGGGCGGGTTTTTTTCCTTACCATTCTTCGTTGGAATGGAAGTGCGGTCTTCACGGAGCGTCAAGAAAAAAAAAATGTTGGGAGGAAGCCGGGTCATCACACTTCCTCATTTGGAATACAGCGACGATCCCGGAAGCAGCAACTTCTGGGACCATCCCCCCTCCCTCCCTTTACACCTGTATGGCATAGAAAGGGCCTGAGATGACTGAGGAGTATCTCTGAGTGTCCTGTCTGTCATTATACAATTATCCTTCTGACAACCTGTAGCCTGCTGGGCTTCCCTCACTTCCTGCCCAAGGGAAAGCCATCATGGATTTTCAGATCAGGGGGTGCAGGCAGCCTGGGAGAATGTAGAGCTATGGTGAGATGTGTAATAGAAAGAAAAAATATAGACAGTCTCCTCAGCCACCTCAGTGATAAGGTAAGGTCAAAAACACCACCAACACACATTCAAAATAAATTATAAAATGACCTGAGAATGAGGCAGAAAAATGAAAGCCCCTTTCATGGAGGAAAAAAAAAAACTTTCAGGAAATTCCTGAGATTTTTCTTTTCTTACCTCCTAGAAATAAAAGGAGATTTGCAGATTTTCTCCACATTTTCTTCACCATTATACTTTGTGGTGGCTGCATTCCCACCCCTTAGTGCCTTGGAATGATGCTAGGTAGATGGGGCATTGTGGAGGGGGCAAAATGGGGGGGGGAAGCTGTCAACACAGTTCATGCTGTTGCCACTTGCAGTGGCAGTGCAAACCCCCCCCCCCAAACAAAACATAGGAAAAAGAAAGGAAGACACTGCCCTACAACCCTTGCCAATCGTGATGGCTACCTGTGAGAAATTGTTGGAGAATTTCTCCTCCCCTTGGAGAAATTTGGTGAAATTGACCCCCCCCCCATTTCTCTACCCATAAATAGGGTGGAGAATTTTGAGCGGCCACTTGCACACAGCTGTAGTATTTTCTCTTGATGCCTGTCAGTCTCTGTACCTCTCTGAAGGCTGGCATGCCACAAAGTGAAGTGCTGTCCTCGAGTGCCATATTTATTTGGGTTCAAAAGGGTGGTTTTTTCCATTTGAGAGTTCAGACTCCACCTCTGCCTTGTACTTAACTTCTTGGGCAAGTTCCTTTTCTTTTAGTCTCACCAGTTTGCCTTCTAGGAAATGAGTCTGTGGTGCCTGGAGATACCCACTGCAGCTGCCATTTTGTAAATGGGCAAGCCCTACCCTATGACAGCCATTTTATGAGAGCGCCTGCAATGCCCTCAAAATTCCAAATGTGCCCACCAGCCCAAAAACCAACCCCAAAGAATTGGGGACCCCTGATCTACATTGACTGTGAGCCTACCTACACTACTGCTTTAAAATGGTTTTTAACAATTTCAAAGCAGTAGCGTAGATAGGCTCTGTCAGTGGCTGTTCAGACAGGGTGTTTCCCCCCCCCCCCAGCCTTACCAGGAGATGCTGGAGGTTGAATGTGAGGCCTTTTGCATGCAAAGCAAATGCTCCACCACTGACCTATGATCAGGACAAATTCAGTCGAGAGGCATGTGTTGAACTTTTAGCCTGGCCAGGCTTTTAAAAGTACAGAGACTCTGGCAGGAAAGAAAACAACTACAACCACCAGGTGGCTACCCAAGGAAATATGAACCTGAGGAAATGGGTGTTTAGCTTAGAAAGATAATAAAACCTACCAAAGGTGAAGGAAGGGTTTGCTGGTATTGAGAATCTTAAATGCTCAAATGATGAGTCATCTTCCCCAAACCTGAGATGAACGTAGGAAAGATCATGAAATCCAACATAACTTAAAACTCAAGATAGGAATGGCAACTTTTCAAACTGTTATCTGCAGCTCTTCACTGAAGAGTGGCTGGATGCTCAGGAAATCATAGGTGAAGCAATATTGACTTATTGTATGACATGTGCCTAATAAAATCGAATTCTCTGTTTTACCTGCTCATTGCCCACTTGCTCAGTGAGGTGGTCAAGCTAGTGTTAAAAGGCACATTAGCTGGGGGTTGATTGGAAACCTGTCGCCTTAGGCTAAGAAGGGGTTGCTAAGAAACAACCTGGATGTACTCTCCTTCCCTTGAAATCTATGGTTGTATCAAGAAATAAGGCAGTGGTGGCCTTAACCACCCACTCTCTCCTCCTCTTGTTGTCTGCCACCCACCCACACATGCTGGGCACCTGGACTTTTGCTCTTTCCTGAAGAAGAGGGCAGGTGGCAGGACCAAGGATGGGGAAGAACTAGGCAGGGCAGAGAAGTATTGGCTCTTGATTCACATGGCCTGGGAATGAAATACCTGATGGAAATGTCTCTCCCAGTATGATCCCATCCTAACACTACAATCAACGTTGTAGGTCCCCTTCTGAGTGGCTCCTCCAAGCGAGGTTCAGATGATGGTGACAAAGGAAAGGACCTTTTCAGTAGTGGCCCCCTGATCATGGAATACCCTCCCCAGAGAAGCCCAGCTGGCACCAAGATTGTAATCTTTTTGGAGCCAGCTGAAGATTTTCCTCCCAGGCATATGATGGGGCTTCTTAGTTTAGTTGTTTTATCGGGTTGTGGCGTTTTATTGTTAATTGTTTTTAGCTGTTTGTTTTACAGTTTTGTAGGGTTTAATTTTGTATTTTTTTTGTATAAGATGCCATGAGCCTTTTTTGAAAAAGGTTTCCAAGGAATGTAAACACCAACAACGACAGCTATTATTGCTGTTACTATTATTCAGCAGCAGCTTTCAAGATAAATAGCCATGGTCAGTTTTAGCAGATGAAACTCAGCTGGTGAAGCACAAAAGGGATCTGAAAATCAAACTGGTTTGCATGTTGGCCGTATGTGGAAACGAAGCTTCCCAGCTGTTACACAGAAAGGCTTAGTTCCTCAGCCAAGATGACGTCATGTCCAGAGGTGAGAACAGAACACACTTTTTCTGCCTCAAGTCACTTTCACCCTTCTTTGTTTCCACGGTTCTCCATTTTGTCCCACCCCCAGCTTTCTGACTGAAAGACAAAGCTGATATGTCCTTGCATAAATGTGACACAGAGCTTCGAGGTGTTTTGTGTTTTTTTTTTGGCAGCAAGTACCATTAGTTGTCTAGCACTGCTGCGAAGCTATTGTTGAACTCGCAGCAAAATCTCTGTACTCGCTCCATGGCATTCTGGGCTAGAAATGTCTTTGCAGCATCCTTCTAGTATTCCTTTTCTAATTGGCAGCTTATTAATTATATAAAACTCAACATGATGCCCAGCTTTGCTTTGTGAAAAGTACTTCTGTGCCAAAATCTGTCCTCCAATTTCCTGGACATTTTTCTTCCTCCATGAAAGAGGCTTCAATTTTTCTCTCCCATTCTGAAGGCACCTTAGAATTTCTTTTCAAATGGTGTGTGTGAGCTTATCATTGTGAGATGGCCAAGGGTATTGTGTGCATTTCCTTCCTTTCTTTTGTGCCTCTCTCCATCACTGTGCAACTGCCGATGCTTCCTGATCTGAACACGAAAGAAAGAAAGAATCATGGGGGAGGAGTTACTACATGGCATCTTCCCCTGGGCTTTAATTGAAGTGCAGGAAGCCAGGGTGGCTGCAGGGTGTTAGAGAGATGATGGTATAATTAAAGTTAGGACACACTCACACACGCCTCATCCACCTTGTAAGTAAGGTAAATGAGGTTCTTGGTACACAAAAACCCAGAACCTCATTCATGGTAATTTCTAAAAAAATAAAAATCACTTTTGAATTTTTCCTTCCTTAAAATAAATGCCCTTTTTAATTTAAACTGAATTTAAATGGTGGAAATTGTTCAGCATAGCGAAAAGAATGGAGATGGGGCAACATTTTTTTTTTTGTGACCTGCAATAATCTGACAAAAAAAAGTTAGGAAATATAATGGTTGAAATGGCCTTCTGATGGAGGGGGTATTTTAACCAGACCTCTAGCAACGTATGTATGAAGTTGCTGGAGAATACCATGGCTACTTGTTCCATCCCAGCCTTTCTGTTGGCTGCATATATGTAGCCATTCCTATAATATAGTAATCATATGCTTCCGTGTATATGGCCGCTTTAGCTGCTACCATGTTTTACCTAAAATATAATTTGGGTCAAAATAATGGGTTCCGTTGATACAGAAGTTCCGAAATGGCAAACTGATTAACATATGCATTGCCTTCATTGGATGCACCATTTGTACTGTTTGTTCATACAGCAATCCATTGTTTCTAGCACCAGAGCAACGAGCATCCTAAAATATCATGTATTTGTACTGCAAAATGTTTATGAAGCCTTAAAGCTATTTAATCCATGTTAATAATAATAATTATTATTATTATTATTTATAACCCGCCTCTCCCTCCGGATCGAGGCGGGGAACAACAACAATATAAAACAAGAATCACAAAACAGTTAAAATTTAAAAAACAAGGGGGAAAAATACATCATTAAAAACATCTTAAAATTCATCTGGATAGGCCTGCCGGAAGAGAGCAGTCTTCATGACTCTCTTAAATTCATGAAGACTGCTAATTTGTGTAATCTCCTCCGGCAGACCATTCCACAGTCTGGGAGTGATGGAAGAGAAGGTCCTCTGGGTAACACTCGTCAGCCTAGTTCTGGCTGATTTGAGTAAGTTCTTCCCAGAGGACCTAAGTGTGCGGGGCGGATTGTACGGGAGAAGGCGATCCTGCAGGTAACCTGGACCCAAACCATGTAGGGCTTTAAAGGTAATAACCAACACTTTATACTTCACCCGGAAACTGATTGGCAGCCAATGAAGCGATTTTGAAACTGGTGTAATGTGATCACCCCTAGATGTACCAGTGACCAACCTGGCTGCCATATTTTGAACAAGTTGAAGTTTCCGGACTAGGCACAAAGGTAGCCCTATGTACAGTGCATTGCAGAAGTCAAGCCTTGAAGTTACCAGTGTGTGCACTACCGTCTTTAGGTCTTCCAACTCTAGGAAGGGGCACAGCTGGCGTATCAGCCAAAGCTGATAGTAGGCACTCCTGGCCGTCGCATCTATCTGGGCTGTCATTTGGAGCAACAGATCCAGAGTGACTGGAATTGAAATACACATGAGCAGGGACAGGAGTGACTCACTGGTTATGCAAATGCAAGGCTAACAAAACCTGTAATGCCATGCAAATATGAGTGTGATATGCAAAAGCATTACAGACCTGCAACCAAATTGGGCCATTACTTATTTCTAAAGTCTGGCAGAGCAATTTGAACCAGCCAAAAATCTGAAAGGGTGGGTGGATTTCCCAGGGGAAAAAACTATTGACTACAGTCATATCCTACCTTTCTTTCATGACAAAACTCAAGATGTCATACAAAGGTGATCTCCCATCCAGGCATTGAGCAGACACAGACCTGCAGCAAGATTGCAAATTCATGTGTCTTTGAACCAAAGCTATGAAGGATGTGATGCCCTAGAGTGTGTAAATGGGTTTTATGCATCAAGCTCTGCCACAACTCAGAGCAGTAGCTATGTTTTTTTTCTTTTAAAATGCCCTCTCCTTCTTTTAACCCCATTGTGCTGTCAGAATTCCTCTTCACCCATGTATAGTCTCTGACTGGAGTAGTGTGTGTCTGTAGGACAAGGGTGCAGTACCTCAAGCCCAGGGGTCAAATTTGGCCCATATGGGATCCTAATCTGGCCCTCCACAGTTCCCCAGGTAGTTGTACCCTGTTTCCCTGGCCACATCCCCAACCACCAATCCTTTAGTGGCTTCCTGGCTTTTGTGCAATTTGTTCATCCGCATTCGTGAAATGGGATAGGCTAAGAGATTGTATTTTATTCGGCAGCATGTAAACATCACAAATAAATGTGTAATATATAATGAATAAAACGTGATCTTGAAAAATGCACAACTTTTTCAAAATGCACAACTTTTAAATCACCCATGCTTTAGTCTATTGTGGAAATTTGCACAAATTTGGGATTGTTTTGTGCAACGTTAAAATTCGATAGCTGTTCGTTTTTTGCAATTTTCCCATTCGTGCAAAGCAAACAGCGATTGCAAATGTGAGTGAAAATCAAGGAGAGAGAAGCCTTGGGTTGATGTTTGGACAATTTTGGCAAGCTCCGAAATGTCTTGTTCACCCCTCTCTAGCTCCACTCCATTTTGCTTTGGGTCTGATCCACCACTGCAATGCTGCCCACAAGAACTTCTCCAAAATGGAAATAGGTTCTTCACCCCTGAGACTGGGGCAGGATCTACACTACTGCTTTATAACAGTTTTGAAGTGCACTGACAACTGTTGGGTCACATGACACATTCCATATACTGTTTTCAAACCGCTTTCAAAGTGTTATCCTGCTTGGTGTAGATCTGGCCCACAGTATGACAAGAATGGACTGCTTGTTTTTAATACTAATTTGGGGGTTCTTGGTGAGCTACGCTGGAATAATTGCAGTTCAAATTAACTCTTGTCATCTAGTTCTCTTAAGCCAGTGAAGGACTTTTTGGAAGGATAATAGCACCAGGCCAGCTATCAACGCTGGGTCTGTGAGGGAGAGAAATCAAAGGTTTTTGATTTCTGAGCTCATAACCTTCACATCCCTATCATTTCTTCTTCTCCTCCGTACAAATAAAAGTAATGATAAAGTGAAGGAAAGTAAAAGACACTTTAAATTAGAGCTGGGAAAATGTGGATCAAAGTGGGATTTACATCCCAAGATGACTTTAAAAGATTTCAGAGCATTAAATGCAGTTGAAATCATTTTCTACACTCTTGCCAAAGCTGTCTCATTACTTCGGCATATCCTGTCCCATGAAATGGGAAGTGGTTTTCCAGACTTCCTTATATAGGGATATGAGTTTTTCAAGTCTCAAAGTAAAAAAAAGGGAAAAAAAGAAAGAAAAATTCCCTAGAACTATGATAAGAAATGGGAAGCCATGTTTACATACTTTTAAGCTTGTGTCCTTTTCTGTACGAGGAAAGCTTTATTTCTCTTTGAAGGGGAAACCGATTAGAATTCTAGGCATAGCCTTATTGGGTCAGAGCAAGTGCCTACCTAACTCAAGTCTTCTGTCTCAAGGGTGATGGCCAATTGAAAACCCACATAGTTATCAAAGCCTAAGACTGCTGTTATGGACATCTAAACTGGGGTTGCTGTTTCCTGCGTCTGCATGTTTATATCATATACCGAGACCAACATTTCAGAGGTTCAAATGTTAATGAGAGCTGGCAATGCTTACACCGCCACCCCCATCTGCACTGTAAAGACCCCTCCCCTTTTCTGGTTGTTTTTCATCATACCTCCCCCCCCCTCAGCCAGGGACTTGAGGTAAGCCTGGCTTTAGGGGGGGAATGGTCTTGGGGAGGTATTTACAGGCAAGATTAGAGGCTGAAGAAGAGGTTGAGTGTTATAAAGATCACAGAGTTAAAGTGGGAAAAACTCAGAGGCAGACCACAGAACGTAAATCTGAAGCATATGAAACATCTTGAGCAAGTACCTGGCAGTAGGGATGTCTGGATGTTGTGAAATCCATCCCATGTGTGTTTTGTGGTTTCTGCAATGTTGATCATCCCAGCATCCATTCACAGGTGGATTCGAATTCCCCTCCCCTCTGGTATGGGGAAAATATGTAAATAACTCCATAAGAGGGTTTGCAACAATTTACCTAAAGTATGTAAGTACGGAACATTTAGCGTATTGTCCTCCTTTGCATTCAATTTTACCCTGTGCATATTTTCCAGCATGGCATAGGTCTCAGCAGAAAAATTGTGTATTTTTCAATGAATAAATTTGCGTATATTTCAGGTAAGTTTTTTTTTTTAAGTTCCAAAAATCCACAGATTCTATACATCCTGTGGAGGGTGGTCCACAGCAGATTCCGCAGGTTGGATTCATTGAATTCTCCATTTCGGATTTCTGTGGCATCCCTGGCTGGCAGGGTGACTTCCCCTCTCCTGATGCCATTGCACAATGGGGCTTTGGCACTTTCAAAAATAACCAAAGAAATGCGAGCTCCACTGACCTGCCCCATTCCAGAAATGAGTTGTAGACATGCCCAAGCTCCATTATATGAATGGTGGGTCCTATGAGTGCGTGGGCACAATAGGATACTCATAGAATCATAAAATCATAGAATAATAGAGTTGGAAGAGGCCTATAAGGCCATTGTGTCCAACCCGCTGCTTAGTGCAGGAATCCACCTTAAAGCATCCCTGACAGATGGCTGTCCAGCTGCCTCTTGAAGGCCTCTAATGTGGGAGAGCCCATGACCTCCCTAGGTAATTGGTTCCATTATCATACTGCTCTAACAGTCAGGAAGTTTTTCCTGATGTCCAGCTGGAATCTGGCTTCCTGTAACTTGAGCCCATTATTCTACTTCTTGTATGCTCAAAGAAATGGCAGACGAACCCTTAATCCGCCTTATCTAAGTCTATAGCACAAGTGGCAGAAGCAAAAGAAGAGCTAATGAGAGGGAAATGGTGCCGGGACAAATCTTGATCATTTGGAAAGTATGCTTGTTATGAATGGGAATACCATTTTGCATGTTTTTTCCCCCATGGGGCAAAAAAGCCAGTTTTGGAGGTATAGCTAAGCTCCCCTTTGTCCCATCTACCCCCAAATTTTGCATGTACATAGCAATAAAATTTGCTGGTGGACTAGCTAGGTTTGGGTGCATGACAAAGCTTATTACCATATGTTATAGGGAGAAAGGATTCATGCCCCCTCCCATGTAGGGCCTCATGGGCAGAAGTTAACATTGTTCTTTGAGATATCAGTCTGTGGGGAGTTCTAGTTCATAGCTTATGGTAGAAAAAAAATGAGTGTGAAAATTTGAGGGAAAAAAGAGTGAAAGGGCATGACCAATCACCCGTCACACAAAATGACGAAATATGGATGGAAAGCCAACAAATTTGCCAGGCAGGGAGAGAATGGACTAACCTGCAATGAAGTTAGAAGCCAGCAAGATTGATCAAGGATTGGAGGAGATATGAGCTTTCTCTCCCCCCCCCATTTCTTTGTATTAAGGGCAGTCAGTTGGAAGCTTCAAAATGTTCATGCTGAGCTGTGGCATGAAGCCGGGGGGGGGCATTTAAAGGGGTCCACTGGAGCCTCATGACAGAGCAGTTTGGTCCAGGTCAATCAATCAAGATTTAAGGCAGGGAGAGGGAATTAAAGGGGCTATGCCCCACCTTTGCAGAAAAGTGGTGGGTTTGCACATTTTGTTTTCTGAAGGCATTGGGTGTTTTTGTAAAAAAAGAATGGCTACAATAGAAAGTGCAGGTGGTGTGGAAGTCAGGGGGCTCCTGCCATGTGTGCATGTGGGAAGGCGGGCTCTAGGCTGGGAGGGGGTATGGGGGATTCATGTCTGGGTCTGCAGGGTGGGGTCTCATCAGGGGATTCTTGTGGATGGGGTCAGGGGTGGAATCTTGAGTGTGACGGTGGGGGTCCATATCAGGTGTGGGTGTCTGGGGTGGGGTATCAGAAGTGAAAGCTTGTGCTGGGTGTGAGTGTCCATGGATGGGGGTTTCAGGGTGGGGGTGGGGCTCCTGTTTGGGGAGGGGGGTGGTTTGGAGAGCACTTGGGGGAGCTTGTGCCTGGGCCTGCATGGTGAGCACTCGGGGTGGGGGTGATGCCTTGGGGTGGGGCTAGGGGGGGTCAAAAGACAGACATGCCCTTCCCCCAAAAAATGTATGAACTATCATTCCTATATTGTGGCACCTGCCCCATGCCACTGACCCCTACCCCATGTATCATCCCCCCTGTGGCCCCACCCCAGACACTGCCCCCTTGAGCCCCCACCCAGGCATGATCTACCAATCCAGAAACCTATGTATGAACCCCCAAACTGCTCCCTCCAACTGCTCCCTCCCTGCCTGGAGCCCCCAACAAAACTACCCCCAGAGCCCCATCCCTGACACATGCCTCCTATCCCTGATACCCAACCCTGGTATTAGCCCCAAGCCCAGACACCCACCCCTAGCACATGCCCTCCATCACATCCAGGCATGAGCTGCTCCCTAAACCTCTGTTCCCAGCCTGAAGCCCTCACCGCCAGGCCCCCACCCAGGCACATTGTTTACCACACTGGCAGTAGAATTTCATCTTGGCCAAACAGTCACACCTGGTCACTGTGTCACCTGATGCAAGCAAGCTGATGAGTGCTGATTATGTGTAATGACACACACCTCTCCATTCACAAGCGACTACTGGCACATTTAAAAAGATGCATATGTTCGGTTTATGGCTGAGAAATAATACACTCTTATTTATTGCATGGTGCTTTGCCTGAAGCAGTGATGGGAAGAGCGACTAGGCGGGTTTTAATCAGTACGATAAATTGATGATATTGGAAAACATACTCGTCACAGGCAAAGCGTTTGGGAAAGTCTTCGGTTACCGGTGACAGACGTTCTTCTTTGACCACTACGTGTGCCCAAACAACGTCCCTGCCCCTGAACTTCATAGCTTCTCCATCCTTCTGAAGTGCGGCTGCTGCCTGATATTCCAGGGTGAGCCACCACTGATGTGTCCTCCTGCCACTTCTGGCATGCAGGTAGCCAGACACTGGAAAGCTGTGAACTCCTCACACCCAGCTGCTATGACTTAGGCTGTTGACTGTTAGGTCCCAGAGTCCTGTGGTTCAACAGCCACATGTGCATCTCAATGGGTTCCTGCCCTTCGTCACTTGCCACTCATGTGCTGGTCCCTTTGCCCAAGGTGTGTTGTGGTTTCAAAGGGAGCTGGTGTTGTAGTTGCGTTCAGTTCAACCGTAGCTCATGAACCACCACAGGTTTTACCACTGATATATAGGCAATATTCAATGGGGTACAATCGCTAATGTAAAGTACATTGTGCTGGTGTAAACTATTGTAGCGCAATGCAGGTACATCACCTAAAGCTATTAGTAGCGTATTCCATTGCGTTGTAATTTCCGTTCGTGGTTGCACCGTGTTGGATACTGCCATACACACACAAGTACGCACAGGGCCTGTTCAGATAACACACCAAGCCATGGTTAGGGCCACTAACCCTTTTGCAGCAAGTGGTTAGTGAGCATGGTTAAACTGTGGTTATATAACCACCATGGTCAGGAAGAATGCCATTCACATGACACACTATGAGCCATCATGGTCAGCTCAAAATATTTAACCATCATGACTTAGCATGTTGTCTGAACAGGCCTTGTGGGTATATGTGTGTTAATCCAGTGCTGCTCTTTGGTTTACATTGGTTGCTACTGAAAAAATATTAGCTATAGAAGGCAATTGAGAATGGAAGAATCTGATGAGAAAGAGAGGGAGAGGGAGAGGGAGAGCAACCCAGAACATATGGGCTCAGTCCTGGTATTCTATTAATGCACATTACTTCCTGCATGTTATTGGATTTCCCTGGCAGATGTCCCAAGGCTCGGTGCATTCTGGAGTGGAGCTTGATGGCCCAAAGCTGTTCCTGATAGGACTTAAATCCAATTGCAGCCCCGACTCTTGCTGCTAGCCGTGTACTGTGGTTTCAAGGGAAAGGCGCGAGTTAAAATTAAATGATTTAGCAGATGGTGGTTTTTCAGCCCAGGCTGGTGGGGGTCTGGCGTGTCACAGAAGGGTAGGTTTGACCTGAGCATTGACATCAAATAGAAGAGGATGTTAATGTAAGTGGAAGCAATGCGAAAAGATGACAGAAGGTGTTGCAGGTTAACACCTGGGATACTCAGTCTGAGGATCTTCATGCCCAAGGTCAGAAGCCTAATCCAATCTGGGAAGCAGGCAGCAGAACCATCAGGAATATCTGATACCCGAAATGGCTCACAATTTGTGTTGCTGATTGGTTGGGGTTTATTAGGCCCTCTGGCTCCATAGGATGGCCAGGTGTCCTACTTTACAGAGTACAGTCCTGTATTTGAAGGGCTGCCAGAGGACAGTTCTCTGTTTGAAGGTGTCCTTCATTGTAAGGGCTGTGTGGTCCAAGTCTGGTTTAAAGATGAGGAACCATATGAAGGCAGAGCAGGATTGAAGTCTGCTCATCCACAATTAGCATCTGGACAACAGATTGGGCAGGCACATGGGTTACCTGGTCACAGCCTTCTCCACAGTAGGGAGAGATTGTGCATTTCGGTTTAAGAGCCAGTGTGGTGTAGTGGCTAATGTGTTGGACTGGGAGTCAGGAGATCTGGATTCTAGTCCCCACTTGGCCATAGAAGCTCACCGGGTGACTTTGGGCCAGTCACAGACTCTCAGCCCAACCAACCTCACAGGGTTGTTGTGAGGATAAAATGGAGAGGAGGAGGATTATGTATGTCGCCTTGGGTTCCTTGGAGGAAAAAAGGTGGGATATAAATGTAATAAATAAATTATAGTAATTCTTTCTAAATTAGTACATATACACATACATTGGCACATGCAGATTTTATGCAGATTTTATGTAAGTATGTGCCCCCTTTTGCCCTTTTCGTTGGTGATACCTAAGTGGCCACCATATTCTGCAGTGAAGCATGGCTCGTTCACTTCTTCTTTGCTGTGTCTGTGCTTCCTGGGTGCCATTGGTCTCCATAGCACGTTGCTTTAATAATTATTATTTATTTATTTATTACCCGCCTCTCCCTCAAGATTGAGGCAGGGAACAACATTTGATACAAATGACATAAAATACATAAAACTGATTAAAAACATATAAAATTAATACATTATTAAAATACAGACAAAACTCTTAAAATTCGACTGGGTAGGCCTGCCAGAAGAGATCGGTTTTTATGGCTTTGTTCCATCCTCTCTACAGAATGGTCCACAACTGACTTTTCCAGCCATATCATTTCCTCTTCCTGCTGCTGGCTCCCCCTACCTGTGCATTGATTGCAGATCCTAACCTTGCTCTGAAGTGCATCACATGAAATAGGTTAGGGCAAGAAATAGTGACTTACCAACTGAGCGTCACTAGATGAGAGAGGATCACAAATTGGATAACTCCAGACTGAAGATCAAAAGGCTGTGCAGTTAGGGATGATGGGTAATTTTGTTTGGTCTGCATTTTTAAACGAACCAGCCTAATTTGCACTTTTGAGACTAATATACAGATTGGGAAGCAATTATTCCTTCAGTTTTCACACTACTTTGAATTCTGAGATGCAGTTCTTGTAGGGTGACCAGATCAAATCCAGGTCAGGGCTCATGTAACTTTAACAGTTGTAGAGAAAAGGGAATTTCAGCCAGTGTCATTTGTATGCAATTAGTTCCTGGTGAAATTCCCTCTTCATTACAACAGTTAAAGTTGCAGGGGCCCTGCCTTCTTTTGTATATGGTCACTCTAGTATAGTGCCTGCAACTTTAACTGTTGTGATGAAGAGGGAATTTCACCAGGAACTAATTGCATACAAATGACACTGGCTGAAATTCCCTTTTCTCTACAACTGTTAAAGTTACATGAGCCCTGACCTGGATTTGATCTGGTCAGCCTAAGTTCTTGGCTCAAACATTGCATACAAAACAGTGCAAATTAGGGAACTAAACGTACAAACTAGTGTATGTTAGGAGAAATACTTTACAAAAACAAATGGGACATCTCGCTTCCTAATTTGGAAAGAGGGGGATGATCCCAAAAGCTAGTAAGTCTGAGATAGCCCCCAGGCCCTCCCTCTATACCCTTAGGTGTAGAAAAGGTCGAAGGTCTCTAGTTTTGGTCCTGAATTTAGGACATAGTTTTGGTCACTGTGGCATTCCTGCCCTTCCTCAGTAATAATTCCTTTTCTCTAAGGCCTTTCTCACTCCAAGCAAGAATTACTCAGTTGTTAGTCTATATATCTTTCACACACAAGCACCCACACCCACACACCCACACACACCATGTTCTCATTTTTAACAAGGACTTGGACTTACTTAGTCATGGAATATAGCTAAGTTAGAACAAATCATACAATCAGCCTGGTAGCAAGCAAGACCCTGATAGCACTGGGAAAGAAAAGAAACTCCCTTTGATCCAGAAGTCTTGCGAGATACTGTTGCCATTTTTCTCACCCAGAATAGTCACGCTCTGACCTCTGGTGCCTGATTCCAGCTGCAGAATGTTTGGCCAGGAGCCCGGAGTCCTTGGCCGTAGAGGGAAAATTGCCACCTGGTGAGTCACAAAAGGATCAGATGGGACCCACGTTGCTGTTAGCTAAACAAGATCAGCTAATAATTGCACAGCAGGACTTCAAAGTGTGTTATGGCAGAACTAACACAGGTTTTGTAGAAGCCCCATCTCTTCTGTAGCCTTGGACTTTGAATTCAAGAATTCGGGCCTTTGAATCGATTGTTTATAAAGCTCTCTTCTAGAGATGGAACCGAAAACCATTCTTGGTGCTACGTGCACAGGTTTCTTTCCAGTGCTGACCACACTGAAGAAACTCAGAAACAATTCTATTTCTTCAAGGATTTCGACTATGACGTGAGAGCACGTTGAAGGTCTATGGTTTTGGTCCTGAATTTAGGACATAGATTTGATCACTGTGGCATCCCTGCCCTTCCTCAGTGATAATTCTCTTCCTCTAAGGCCTTCTTCACTCCAAGCAGGAACCACTTTCTCTCATACACACATGGTTTTGCTGCCACCAGGATAGGGTGACCATATGGAAAGGAGGACAGGGCTCCTGTATCTTTAACAGTTACATAGAAAAGGGAATTTCAGCAGATCTCATTTGTACGCATGCAGCACCTGGTGAAATTCCCTCTTCATCACAACAGTTAAAGCTGCAGGAGCCCTGCCTTCTTTTGTATCTGGTCAAGAGGGCAGGGTTCCTGGAGCTTCAACAGTTGTGTCGAAGAGGGAATTTCAGTACGTGCAGCACGCATACAAATGACACCTGCTGAGTTTCCCTTTTCAATACAACTGTTAAAGTTACAGGAGCCCTGTCCTCCTTTTCACATGGTCACCCTACACCAGGACCTTTAAGGTTCAGGCCCAGCCCTTACTCAGTGCTCTTTCTGTGAGGATTCACACTTAATGCTTTGACCTTATATTCTTCATTTATTACCCCCAACACACACACACACACTTGGGCAGCCACAAGCAGGAAGCATAGGATTTTATAAACAAAGAAAGCTTTATTAATTTCAAAAGTAAGTTGTTGAATAATGAACAAATACCACTATGGCTCTGTCTGTATAGGCTCTCTCATGCACAATACTCCAAAATCACTCTCTCAAACAAATCTAAAATCCTAACTCTGATCTAAACCCAATCTCAACAAACCCCTTCCTCATCTCATTTTATCACATCCATGGCCAGACGTACATCAAGCAGGATATAGCAGTGTGAAAGTGGTACATAAAAGACAGGAGCCACACCAAGCAGGTTATAGCGGTATACGGTATGTGTCAATGGGCCCCAACAGTTGTCAGTGTACTTCAGTACCACTATAAAGCAGAAGTGTGGCTTCTGTCTCTTCTATGCTGCTTTCATACCACTATATGCTGCTTGGTGTAGATCTGGCCCATGTCTCTCTCATCTTCATCCCTGGCAGGATCGACACCACCGCTTCATAATAGTTTATAATGGTATTAGCAACTGTTGGAGCCCAGGACACTTCCCATATACCATTTCCAACCCGCTTTCAAAGAGTTATAGCCTGCTTGGTGTAGATCTGGCCCCTGTCTCTCTCTCTCTCATCTTATTCCATCCCTGTCTTTGTCCCCCACAGGCATAACACCCAGCTTATATAGCATGCATGCACAAACACTTCCCCCCCTTCCCACTCAGACAATCAGCTCACAAATGCAAATCCACCGTTCTCACCCTAGAGATATTTAGAAGACCTATAAAAGAACGCACAGTTATAAACATAGCTGCAACGTCACAGGCCCTTTCCACACCACAGTGGTGGAGAGGGCAGGGATCGGCATGCTCAACCCACATGCGACGGCCCGGCTTGTCCCTATTATTTTTGTAGTGGGGAAGAGCGCAGGAGCGCTCCTGTGCAAAAGGTGAGTCCTATTTTTTTAAAACTGTGGGCCTCCACCCCCTTCCTGCCCTCCCGGGGGTGGTGAAACTGCTGCCACCCCCTCTCCTGATGGCCTCGGAGCTGCGTGGCGTGGAGCCGTGTGGCGCGGAGCCGTGTGGTACAGAGCCGTGCGGTGCGTCATGTGGCCGCACAGGGAGGAGCCGGGGTCCATCCCAGGCAAACTGCCTGGTGCAGAAAGGGCCACAGTCACAAACTTAAATGTGTCCTTGATTTAATTACCTTAATGAAAGAATTCCCTTTACCAAAAATGGATAGAGTTCCAGATGGATCATTGATCAAATTGATAAGCAGGGCTGTCTGCATTCCTTTGCTGTGGCTTTTGTAGTTATGGTTGTTGTTGTTACTGTTACTATTGCTATTGCGATTGTTGTTATTAAAAACTCACACCACATTTTGCACCCTGGCAATCAAAATTCTGAACTGAGCTGTATTCAATTCCGGGTACCACATTCTAAGGAAAACATTGGCCAACTAGAGTGCATCCAAACGAAGGCAATCAGGATGGGGAGGTGTCTGGAAAGCAAGTACAATGAGGAAGGGTTGAAAGAGTATGCTAGCTTGGAGAAGAGAAAGTTAAGGGGAGACACAATTGCTGTCTTCAACCATCTGAAGGGTCCTCAAACAGAAGATGGAGCAGACCTGTGCTCTCTAAGCCAATCCTAGAACCAGTGGGTGGAAATTGCTAGGAAGCAGATTCTGGCTTGACATTAGGGAACAATTCCTAATGGTATGAGCTGATCAACAGTGGAGCAGACTTGCTTTGGGAGGTGGTGGGCTTTCCTTTGCTGGAAGCAGAGGCTGGGCAGACATATGTCAGGGATGCTGTCATTGTAAGATTCCTGCACTGAGCAAGGAGTTGGACTACGTGACCTCCAAAGTTCCTTCCAACTCTTCAGTTCTATGATTGTATGAAAAATTGAGTCCTGTGACCTCAATGTCTGAAATTACCACTTTGAACAAAGCACTTGTGACCAGATGTAATCATTTCCAAGGTTTTTTCCCCCCTTCACGAACGTAGGAATACTTGGTTTCCATTTCATTCATAGTAAAAAAAAAACTGGCATGTGATCACCACACTGTACAAAAGTAACTGTCATTCATGGACATATTTTCATCAAGTCTATTATTAACCCATGTTTGTGTGCCTTGCATTTCCCTTTTCAGCCCTGGTGCTTCTAGTCTGGAGAAAGTCATTTTTGATGTCCTTCAGAGAAGCCCTTCAAAACTGCTTCCACCATCTTTATTTTATTCCAAACTCCTTCTGCTGGTGCCAGATTTTCCCCACCCTCTCCTCAGTAGTAAAAACAAATATTTCATTCATGATCAAGGAGCTTAGTCATCTGATTCTCAGTACTGATCTGATCTTTGGGAACAATGGCAGGCTGCCATTCTGTCTGCTGCTAGGAGACCGGTTCTCTTAATAATCTTTCTGTTATTTTAATATCCTTGACTTTATCATGGAAATGGATTTGCTAAATGTACACCTGGTATGTTTCCTCTAAAGGGGGTGGGAGAAAAGAGGAAAGAAAGCAAGAATAGAGATGGAAGGTAGTAGAAGAGATGTGGGTTGCCTTTCAAAATGGATAATAACAGATTCCAAAAAGAAGAACCTGGAGTGAAGCGATTTGGAACCTAAGTTAAAAGTTAATCTCTAGGATGTTGATATATGGAGGATGCTTCATTTGGAAACCCAGCATTCTGCCTTTATTGCTCTCTATCCCTGTGACTATGAAGCCAGTGACTGGGATGACACAACATGCTAACCCACACTCAGCCACTGCGGGTTATCATTGTTGTTGAACCATGGGTTATTATTGAACTGTGGGTTGTCATTTTGTCTGAATGCAGCATGTTTTCCTCAGAATTGCTTGTTACCCATGCAGTGTAGATCATTTTTCTCAAATGAGCCACCCTGAGAACCCATGGTTTGTTGTTGGATTGTTCAGGGTGGTTAACAAGCCACACTGCAGAAAATGTGCTGCATTCAGACAACACGAGAACCCACAGTTCAACAACAACCCATACTCAGCCACTGAGTGTGGGTTAGTGTGTTGTATGAACCCCGCCATTGAGTTCATATAATACACTTCCATGAAAATGTCCACAGTTGGGTGTTTGCTCCAATCACATATAACTTTGTTTGGCCTCATTATCTTCAAAAGAACCTAAGAAGTCATCCTGATTCAAACCAATGGTCCATAGAACTTAGCATACTGCTGTCTGGCAGTAATTAGCCAGCCACCAGCCAGATACCCATGGGATCTTCACAAGAAGCATCCCAACCTTTCCCCTCCAGCTCCATTGCACTGCCTCAACATTTATTAGAAGTATAGCCAGAGTCTAGAGCAGTGATGGGGAACCTTTCTTCTTTTGAGGGCCCAGTTCCCATAAGTAATCTGCCAG